>OY728126.1:712578775-715078775 GCA_963277665.1 Viscum album
CTCCTTATCCAAAGAAATAGTTTGTTTTGGTAGAATATTTTATGTAAAAAATTCATCCTATCATTAATGGATATCATGATACAATTTTCATTGAACGATGGATTAAATCCATTGATAATATATTTTGTGTCCTTTAATTCACATAAAAAGATAATTATTTTACTTTCGGTCTAGGATTTTCAGTGGGAAGTCGATCTGTAGTGAACACTGATCTGAAACAAAAAACAAAAGGTAGAAATTGATTCCACGACTTGGGAATGATTCCAAAAAATATTTTTCAAAAACAATTATCCCTGAACACTTCGTGCTTATATAGAGTAGTTGTTCATCATTCTAAATCCAATGAAAGATGAATCTATCTATGTGTATATTGAAAATAGTACAATGATTCTAAAATAATCCTTCACCATTGTCATGAACACTGAATTCATGGTGGATAGATTATTTCATGGATTATTCCATTTATATGATAATATGTGGAGACTTAAGACATTGACATATATGAGGATATTTTCTATTTTTCCCTTAAGTTAAAAATTGATAAAGAAGAATATTAGTGGTCTAATGGGATTAGATATAAAAATAAGAAAAAAGAATTTAATGTGGGATGATAAATAGATAAATCCCATAAAATAATGAAAACCCATCATCCCATGTTTAAAAAGTGTATAAATAAGAATCATCGTAATTATCTATTGAGGACCAAGAGATGCTTCAAATGTGGATGAGAGGGGCCTTAGAAAAATTATTTCAATGGGGATTTGAATTGTACCACAAATGATAATGAAAAAAAGGAATGTCCAAATAAAAACTTATTATGTAGTAAAATGTTTCAACTATAAGAAACCTATGTATTATAAAATATGATGCCCTAATCCAAGGTTTTTTAGTGGAAGTAAAAAACAACCTCTAAGGATGTAAGGAAGAAAATATGTTATGATTATTACATAGGTGGAGCCTACAAATGATTCGGTGACAAGTATCCTAGTTATTTAATCAATAATAGAGAAAATTATTTCCGATGTGGGTTTCACACATTATTTCATATCTTTTATATTTAGTAGTTATATTCAAATGAAAACTCAAAATATGTATGATAATTTATCTTTATGAAAAAAAAATATGGAAATTATTGCATCCCAAGTATATTACCCCTCCCCAATCAATGTTTTTGGGAAAAAATGCACTAGAAAATATTTTCTTACATAATATGGTGTATTTTAATGATACATTGAGCATGAATATTTTAAATACATAAAAATCCAACATAAACTATCTCAGAAATGGAGATAACTATTAACATCCCAAGCATCCAAGAATTCTATATACTTGTGTATATAATGATGAATCACCTTTGGAATGATTTTCTCAATTTGGGATATTATTTTTTATGATAAATAATATATTTCTCAAATTATTTTAAAAAATTAGAGGATCGCTATTGAATACTTCCCATTGTGAAGGACTACACTGATTTTTTTTGTTGAAGTATTAATTGGTTTTCATCCATAAATAGAAGTGGAGTTATCAATTGATATTATACTTATATCACTACCTATATCGAGGGATCCATTCATTATTTAAAACATTGAGAAATAATATTTGATGAATCATTTACAATACAGAATAGAAAAGGTTTTAATACGCCCAAGTGCTTAATAGTTGTGGATTAGTCCTTTTCATTAACAACAAGGATTGATCAATGTTCCTCTACATTGATTATCATGAGATCAAAAAATCATGATAATTAAATAGCATCTTCTTCCTTGGATAGATGAAATGTTCAGTCATCTACATTATGGAATGTATTTTGATAAGGTTGATGTAGAGACCCGAAGCTTGACGTACATAGATATTACATTACTTTTGCGGAATACATAATACCTAACAAAAACAGACACACAAGGACCGTAATAGTTTAGTATCTTTGGAAACATGGAACGTAATCTTCTAATCGTGGTGAAAGATCTTCAACATCTCCCATAAAGATCTTCCACTTTTTGTTTCCTTACCTAAAACCATTCTTTTAATCCTTAGTAAAAATAAAACATAAAAAGGGTGAGCTCAAATTCTCAGTAAGGTAAAGCATGGATAAAATAAAACATTCCATACACATTTGAACCTAAAAACATGAACATAATGTTTAAACATCAAAATCTTGAGAAACGACTTAAAACATGTAAGTACATAAGGCATAGATTATAATGGATCATAAATAATGATAACATAGCATGGGAATAAAACAAGTAATTGTGGAATCCATTAAGCACATGTAATAATTTCCATAGTAGCCAAGGAATTGCTGCCAAGACCATCTTAGTGGACAAAGTCCCTTTCTGAATCGAGTTCACTCCTCATTTCAGTCCTGTAACACTGAACCGGATTAACTTACCACTCTATCCATGTCTATCTCATGAGATATAAATCTTTACCCAATTCATTGGAGGGAGATATAGGTCCCACCCATCTCATAATGATACCATTCTTATGTGTGCCACAAAATCATAAATCATACATCATTAGTAACCCATGTAATAAAAATGGGATTCTTAAACAAAATGACATCATAAAACAATTCATATAAGATAAAGGAATTCATAAAAATAATTCCATCACAACATAATCAAATCAATGTAATAATAGGGATAGAAACATAACCCTATATTATCTTAGATGGAAAATAATTTTGAAAACACTTGAACTCCATTCTTGAGGAAAATATCATTTCTACTTCAAAAAACATTTTTCCTTTCTTAACATGTCATAAAATTTTAAACTAAAATAAGTTGATTAAAAATAAACTTGAAAACTTGTAAAGTAAGCTTCTTGGAAATAATTTTTTAAAAAATCCATTCATGCCATATAAGTTAAAAAAACATTCTTCCCGTACTTTTGTCAGAAAAGTCAAAAAGCACCTCGTACGAAAAACGACAAAAGATTCCTTTTATATCTTTTACTAAAAACTCATCAAAGGGTAAAATTGGATTTAAACAATTGTAGGTTGATGGAAACAATATTACATATTGGGGAATCATGGATTTGGATGATAAAATACACCCCAGTAAATACCAAAGTATAAACAATCTCGAATAAAATGAGATTGTGATATTTTCCCTCACCTTAGGTCTGATATGCTTTGTAAGTATCCGAACATCCTGTATAATGATTTAAATAATGTCATTGACTTATTACAGAATCATATTAATTGTTATGATATCATATATGGTTCACTTATGACTTTATATTACCCGTTCTTTTGTAAATTCCATGTTAAAAAGCGTTTTGGGTAAAATCGTTTCATTTGTCTTCCGTGTTTTGACTTGTAATTATTCATATGATTACTTAGATCATGATTACTTAATTCCAGAATATAAAACATTATTTTTTATATAATATATACTCAGAATATACATATATATAATAGATCGATAAATGGAAAGAAATACACCGTTCATGGAGACGGTAGGCCGTACGTACGCATGAACGGTGTTTTCGTTTCCTCATTGAATTGAATGGAATTAATTGGATGACATACATATATATATACATAAATCCAGAATAATTATTATGTAATATATTTCATTATTATTTATTATATATACTTTATAATCATTTATGAATGGTTAATCATTGAGAATTAATCTCATCGCGTCGTGGAGATGGTATTCCGTACGTACGCACGAGCGATGATATCGTTCCCATGATCGTGGAATTTTATTGGAGTGTATGTATACTATTAAAGAATCAATATCACTTTAAAATAATCATATATAGTTATTATTTACACCATTATACCCATCCAAGTAAGGTGGTGGTGGAAAATAGATTACACCACGGCGTGGAGACGATATTTCGTACGTACGCACGCGCGGTGATTTCGTTTTCCGTAGGACGGATAGATGGTGAAATAGGGTTGTTTCATACTTATAATAACATATCAGTATATTATTGATACTTATTTTATTACTTCATAATGAAAAATCCTAAGAATAATAAGTGGAAGAAGAAATAAAGGTGAAAGAATCGGTAACGGACATTACCTCTTCTTTGAAGCGCCTCTTTGAGACCTCCTCTTAGGGCACTAAAATTGGTCTTTTAAGAATACTAGGACCTATAGGATGTTTCTAGGGAAGTGGATAAGATAATTTGGAAGGTTTTGGCCGAGCTTGAAGGCTCAAAGTGGTGTGAGGAAGAGAGGGAGGAGGTGCCCTTTTATAAGGGAGGAGAGGGGCACCTTTGGAATAACTTAAAATATTATTTTATTATAAAGTCATATTCGGTTTTAAATATCTCCAAATTGATTTATATCTAATCTAAGGTGTGTATAGGTAGAAATACTCTCATCCAACATAATTTAGACAAGTTTAGTTCATTATATTAACCTTAACTTTTAGTTTTAACTCTTAGTTAATTAGATTGACATTTACCATGTCACTTTGTATTTTTATATTATATAGTTAATAAACTTACCATATAAATTCAAGAGACCACCAAGTGGTCCATTAATGATACACCTATCATTATAAAAGTATATTGGCCGAACCATAGATTTTTAGGAATATAATAACAATTTATAATATAATATTTGTTTTAAAAACTATTTTATGTCGATTTTGACACTATTTGGTAATTGATTTTTGTGAAAATTATAAAAGAATGATTAGTTAGAATAAAGTTAATTAAATCAATACTAACATGTCATAGTAACATATAAAATTATTTTAATTCATAAAAAGTCTCAAATAACATTTATTTGGGTATTTATAACATCAATTATGTCAATATTTCATTAATAAGATAATTACTCCATCAGAATTATTTCATAAATAAATTAAATTATTTTAAGTATAAAAATTATAAATAAAATATCATTATGTAGGAAATCTTTTTATATTTCTAATGAATATTTATAGTCGAATTTATATTATGTATAACCCTATATTAAAAATAATTTAGTTATTAAACTTTGATTTTAACTATTTTAACCCTTCTTTAAATAAATTAATAATAAATGTCCTAATCTAATCCAAGTGGGCCTAAATGGTAATATTTTATTACTAAGGTTGTTTTTGTCCGAATTACACTTATACAATAGAATTAGGACATGTGTTTGGGTAATAATAATATCATTTTTACCCATAATTACCCTATTTACTTTTAACCTTGGTAAAAAAAGTAAAAAGTTACTATTCACCAAAAATTATTTTCATCTTATTGAACCACATTTTAGTCCTTCATATTAACTGTGTATCTCAGATTTTTGAAATTCCACTCACAAAAGCGGTAAAATTAAGTTTTATGAAAAAATCAGTTTTTTTAACTACCACTTAGTGGTTTCACTATTCATCAAAAAATGAAAGTTTTCGGAAAAATACAAAAAATTAGGCCTAAGATATATTTGATATTATGAATTAAAAAATGATGTCTATTTTACCAAATTCAAAACATATCAGTTTCATTAATTAATTTAAAAATTAGTTCCCGTCGTCAAAACAAATAGCGTGTTCTTAAGAGATAATAACTATCAAAATATTGACACTTGTTTATGTCTGGTTTAAATGTGAAATTACATCCAATGACCAAAAATGTATTCAATTGTAAGAATATATTCTAAATATACTTTAAACCCAGCCAAATTTATAATTTATCACTATTAATTATTTCTATTAAAAAGTTTTTTTAATTAAAATTTAGTAATTTCCACTATTCATCAGAATATGAAAGTTATCCGAAAAGTACCAAAATTTCACCCTAAGCTAATTTCAATATTCCGAATCCAAAAATGAAGTCTATTTTGAAAGATAAAATTTATAAAATTTCAAAAAGTGTGTATTACTATTCATAACGGCTAGTTCATAATAATATTATAATAATATCTCGTTTAGTGAAACTCAGTATTGCGTACTACACACGCTATCGAGGAAGGTCGTGATTACGTGTAATGCATCCAAGTTAAGGTTGTGTGTTGTGAAATACTCTTTTGTTGTAACGTACAACACAAGACATCAATAAAATTAAAAAGAATATTTTTCATAAAATCTCGGGGTGTTACATTCTACCCCCCTTAAAATGAATTTCGCCCTCGAAATTCGTCGGGGTTATAAATGGTTTACTATTTGAAAGTTTCTTTAATTGAAACCCACATCGTAAAAAGGAATACCAAAACCAATCTTTAAAAACTAAAGTATGAAACATAACGGTTACCCAAATTAACTAATCACTGGGTTTCCACATAGAAGAACATAGGTGAAAATATGGATATGGAAGAGAAACCTAACAATCATGTTCTGATGAAGAGTGGTAGAGAACATGGCTATGAAAAAGCCAACAATCACAAATCTATAGATTTGTGATGATCTAAGTTACCATCTGATTCATCGGATATAAGTGAACTAGGACAACATTTTTGGTTTTCAAGATCATTTCCTTAAAGTTGATGAATTAAAAGGAATACTTACATGATTTTGGTACAATCTCATTGTTGTTCATGAATTGAAAAATTTCCACTTCATCCCTTAAAGAAATGAAGTTGAATTTTTTATTCGTGATGTGTTAGTAGATCATGTGATAGAATGATGGGTCATTCCATCTGTTTCAAGCAAAAGGTTATCAAAAGTTATAAGTCCATCTTATGGTTAGATTAATCGTATATGGTTCCAAAAATGAAATTATACTTCATATATCATACCACTTAATAAAATAAAACTAGTTTCTACTAACCAGGGACTTCCTGTAGGCCAGTGGTAGGTGATAAAGGCCAGTCGCACTTCGGTTGTGGGTTCGATTCCCATAGCCTTGTCCGACGCGATGGGTTGTCGCCCGTCCTGCAGGTTGTCCTTTTTCTAAAACTATATTACTATAACATCCCATCAATAATATCGAAAAAAAAGTTATATCCTTAAACAATACTAACTTATGTCCAACATAATCCATTCCAATATTTAGGCTTATCAAAAATACTTCGGTCCAAGCTCATAGTATAAAGAAAATGATTACTTGAAATGTCACATAACAATCACGTGAATTCCATCATTTATCCCCCATATATCATAAGATATATCTTGTTGGTCAAATTACAAACATGTGAATACCTTAATCATGTATTCTCTTGAATAATGAATACCCATTGAACCTTAGTGAATACATGAATGCAGTTAAAAGTTAACACTTTCCACAATCCAAAATCCAAAAAATTCTTTATACTCAAACCATGCTATCACTTAGTCCTTATATCAATCATGAGCTCATGAATACAATCAAACATCTCATTATCTTCTTATCCCTTCATTATGCGCATGTCATCTGCTTACCAAAAATATCTCAATCACTTTCCATGGTTACCGGTACCACAATAGACCAATACATAAATATTCCAATATTCCAGGATACTATATACAACATTATTTTGGAATCCCATTACATAAACACTTAATCATTCCACCACATCATTGTCAAATTCAACATCGCCAATAGTGATCGCATGTGACTTCCCTTTGTCCTTTTCCTTAAGTGGTTGCTCATGTCGATCATTTTTAACCCTTGGATTAGCGCATTTCTTAGCATAATTCCCCAATTCATTGCACTTGAAGCATTGAAGTGTTGTTGGTGCGTTCTCTGCAGTCTTTTCTTTATTCACACCATTAGAAACCATTTTTCCATTACATCAAAACTCAGTTGCTCGATGACCTTATTTTTCAAACTTAAAACATTTTCTAGTCCCTTTAAGACAATATCCACCATGCTTCTTTCCACACTTTGAGCATAAGGAAACATTCATCTTCTTTTCACCATTATTCTGAGATTTCCCCTGGAACTCCATCTTTCGTTTCTTATAAAAACCATGAGATGGATATGTAACACCAACTTCCATTTCTACCCTAATAGCACAACGCACAATTTCTTCATATCTACTGAAGTTTCTTATAGCTAATTCCCTTCGAAGATTTGGTTTTAAGACACTGAAGAATCGATCAACATTACTTTCAGGTTGGATGATAATGCCAGATGCATACCTTGCAAGCCTTGTAAAATTCGCTTCGTATATACCAATAGATTCATCATCCTTTTTCTTTAGTTCAAGAAACTCCTTCTCCATATTTGTTCAAATAATACAAGGGAAGTACTTATTGAAAAATAAGTTCTTGAACTTGTCCCATTCCATGGACTCAATTTCATCTCTTGGCCTCATATTTTTGATAAGATTCCACGATTGATCAGCATCACCTTCCAGACGATATACTGCTAAGATGACTTTAGCATGTTTAGAACATTGAATAACAGATAATATCTTTTCAGTGGTACTGATCCATTGTTCAGAAACAAGTGGATCAGAAGACCCACTGAAAGAAGGTGGGTGTTGCCTCATAAAGGACTCAATAGAATATTGTTCCCTTATCTGCTCATTTGGAAGGCCAGAATGATTCATAGCTTGTGTAATTATAGCAATAAGATTTTTCAATTCATCTCCCATAACGTTGGTTTGTTTAGGATGAAAATCATTGCATCGTCCATTACATTGATCAATACGGTTCCTTCGGGTTCCATCCATCGTCTAAAACACAAAAAGAATAGTGTGAGAGGCAAAAATCATGCTAGGGAAAACAACATAATAGAGGGGGAGTACCTTAAATATCTAACATCTTAGGTTTAATTCTAAGATCGTTACCGTAATTCTAGGACTATAACCTATACTTATACTTAACCATAGGGACATCCCTAGACATACCTTAGAAATATCTCTATGGATCTCACTAAATTTCTCGCATCCTAGTTTTCAAAGGTTGACTAAACCTTTCCTCTGATACCAACTGTAGAGACCCGAATCTTGACGTACATAAATATTAAATTACTTTTGAGGAATACATAATACATAACAAAAATAGACACACAAGGACCGTAATAGTTTAGTGTCTTTGGAAACATGGAATGTAATCTTCTAATCATGGCGAAAGATCTTCAACATCTCCCATTAAGATCTTCCACTTTTTGTTTCCTTACCTAAAACCTTTATTTTAATCCTGGGGGAAAATAAAACATAAAAAGGGTGATCTCAAATGCTCAGTAAGGGTAATCATGGATAAAATAAAACATACCATACACATTTGAACCTAAAAACATGAACATAATGTTTAAACATCAAAATCTTGAGCAATGACTTAAAACATGTAAGTACATAAGGCATAGATCATAATGGAACATAAATAATGATAACATAGCATGGGAATAAAAACATGTAATTGTGACATCCATTAAGCACATAAAATGATTTCCATAGTAGCCAAGGAATTGCTTCCAAGACCATCTTAGTGGACAAAGTCCCTTTCTGAATTGAGTTCACTCCTCGTTTCAGTCCTGTAACACTGAACCGGATTAACATACCGTTCCAGCCATGTCTATCTCATGAGATATAAATCTTTACCCAATGCATTGGAGGGAGATATAGGTCTCACCCATCTCATAATGATCCCATTATTATGTGTGCCACAAAATCATAAATCATACATCATTGCATAACCCATGTAATAAAAATGTGATTCTTAAATAACATGACATCATAAAACAATTCATATAAGATAAAGGAATTCATAAAAATAATTCCATCACAACATAATCAAATCAATGTAATAATAGGGATAGAAACAGAACCCAATATTATCTTATATGGAAAATATTTTTGATAAAACACTTGAACTCCATTCTTGAGGAAAATATCCTTTCTACTTCAAAAAAAACATTTTTCCTTTCTTAACATGTCATACAATTTTAAACTAAAAGAAGTTTATTAAAAATAAACTTGAAAACTTGTAAAGTAAGATTCTTGGAAATAATTTTTTAAAAAATCCATTCATGCCGTATAAGTTAAAAAACATTTGTCTCATACTTTTGTCGGAAAAGTCAAAAAGTACCTCGTACGAAAAATGACAAAAGATTCCTTTTATATCTTTTACTAAAAACTCACCGAAGGGTATAATTGGATTTAAAAAATTGTAGGTGGATGGAAAAAATATTACATATTGGGAAATCATGGATGTGGATGATAAAATACAACCCAGTAAATACCAAAGTATAAAAAATCTCGGATAAAATGAGATTGTGATATTTTTCCTTACCTTAGGTCCGATATGCTTTGTACGTATCTGAACCTCCTGTTTAATAATTTAAATAATGTCATTGAATTATTACAGAATCATATTCATTGTTATGATATCATATATGGTTCACTTATGACTTTATATTACCCGTTCTTTTGTAAATTCCATGTTAAAGAGTGTTTTGGGTAAAATCGTTTCATTTGTCGTCCGTGTTTTGACTTGTAATTATTCATATGATTACTTAGATCATGATTACTTAATTCCAGAATATAAAACATGATTTATATATAATATATATTCAGAATATACATATATATAATAGATCGATAAATGGAAAGAAATACACTGTTCATGGAGACGGTAGGTAGTACGTACGCATGAACGTTGTTTTCGTTTCCTCATTGAATTGAATGGAATTAATTGGATGACATACATATATATATACATAAATAAAGTATAATTATTATGTCATATATTTCATGATTACTTATTATATATACTTTATAATCATTTATGAATGGTTAATCATTGAGAATGAATCTCATCGCGTCGTGGAGACGGTATTCCGTACATAGGCACGAGCGATGATATCGTTCCCATGATCGTGGAATTTTATTGGGGTGTATGTATACTATTACAGAATCAATATCACTTTAAAATAATCATATATAGTTATTATTTACACCATTATACCCATCCAAGTAAGGTGGTGGTGTAAAATAGATTACACCACGACGTGGAGACGGTATTTCGTACGTACGCACGCGCGGTGATTTTGTTTTCCGTAGGATGGATAGATGGTGAAATAGGGTTGTTTCATACTTATAATAAAATATAAGTATATGAGTGATATTGATGTTATTAATTCATAATGAAAAAACCTAAGAAGAAGAAGTGGAAGAAGAAATAAAGGTGAAAGAATCGGTAACGGACATTACCTCTTCTTTGAAGCGCCTCTTTGAGACCTTCTCTTAGGGCACTAAAATTGGTCTTTGAAGAAGACCAGTACCTCTAGGATGTTTCTAGGGAAGTGGAGAAGATAATTTGGCAAGGTTTGGCCGAGCTTGAAGGCTCAAAGTGGTCTGAGGAAGAGAGGGAGGAGGTGCCCTTTTATAAGGGAGGAGAGGGGAACCTTTGGAATAACTTAAAAGAATATTTTATTATAAAGTCATATTCAGGTTTTAATATATCCAAATTGATTTATTTCTAAGATAAGGTGGGGATAGGTCGAAATGAACTCATCCAATATAATTTAGACAAGTTTAGGTCATTATATTAACCTTAACATTTAGTTTTAACTCTTAGTTAATTTGATTGACATTTACCATGTCACATTGTATTTTTATATTGTATAGTTAATAAACTTACCATATACATAAAATAGACCCCCAAGTGGTTGATTAATGATACTCCTATCATTATATAAGTATATTGGCCAAACCTTAGATTTTTAGAAATATAATAACAATTTATAATATAATATTTGTTTTAAAAACAATTTTATTTCAATTTTGACACTATTTGGTAATTGATTATTGTGAAAATCATAACAGAATGATTAGTTCGAAAACAGTTAATTAAATCAATCCTAACATGTCATATTAACATTTTAAATTATTGTAATTCATAAAAAGTCTCAAATTACATTTATTTGGGTATTTATAACATCAATTATGTCAATATTTCATTAATAAGATAATTACTGCATCATAATTTTTTCATAAATAAATTAAATTATTTTAAGTCTAAAAATTATAAATAAAATACAATTATCTAGTAAATCATTTTATCTTTCTAATGAATATTTATAGTCGAATTTATCTTATGTATAACCCTATATTAAAAATGATTTAGTTATTAAACTTTGATTTTAACTATTTTAACCCTTCTTCAAATAAATTAATAATAAATTTCCTAATCTAATCCAAGTGGGCCTAAATAGTCATATTGTATTCCTAAGGTTATTTTTGGCCGAATTACACTTATCCAATAGAATTAGGACATGTGTTTGGGTAATAATAATATCATTTTTACCCTTAATTACCCTATTTACATTTAACCGTGGTAAAAAAAGTAAAAAGTTACTATTCACCAAAAATTATTTTTATCTCATTGAACCACATTTTAGTCCTTGATATTAACCGTGTCTCTTGGATTTTCGAAATTCCACTCATAGAAGCAGTAAAATTATGTTTTATGAAAAATTCAGTTTTTTTAAACTACCACTTAGTGGTTTCACTATTCATCAAAAAATGAAAGTTTCCAGAAAAATACCAAAAATTAGGCCTAAGATATATTTGATATTATGAATTCAAAAATGATTTCTATTTTACAAAATTCAAAACATATCAGTTGCATTAATTAATTTAAAAATTAGTTCCCGTCGTCAAAATAAATAGCGTGTTCTTAAGAGATAATAACTATCAAAAGATTGACACTTGTTTATGTCTGGTTTAAATATGAAATTACATCCAATGACCAACATTGTATTGAATTGTAAGAATATATTCTAAATATACTTTAAAACAACTCAAATTTATAATTTATCACTACTAATTATTTCGATTAAAAAAGTTGTTTTTAATTAAAATTTAGTAATTTCCACTATTCATTAGAATATGGAAGTTATCCGAAAAGTACCAAAATTTCACCATAAGCTAATTTCGATATTCCGAATCCAAAAATGAAGTCTATTTTGAAAGATAAAATTTATAAAATTGCACAAATTGTGTATTACTATTCATAATGGCTAGTTCATAATAATATTATAATAATATCTCGTTTAGTGAAACTCGGTATTGCGTACTACACACGCTATCGAGGAAGGACGTGATTGCATGTAATGCAGCTAAGTTAGGGTTGCGTGTTGTGAAATACTTCTTTGTTGTAACGTACAACACAAGACATCAATATAATTAAAAAAAATATTTTTCATAAAATCTCGGGGTGTTACAGTTGACCTCTGGTATGTGTATCACCAGATAATAGTAATTAAGGAAGTTATTATAAAGACAACATTTTGAATGAGGTATGGACACTATGATTTCATAGTGATTCCCCTCAGACACACTAATGGTACAAAAATATTTGTGGTCATAATGAATAGATTCATCAGAACATACTTTGTAAAAAATCTATATGTATTTATATATGATATTTTGATATACTTTAAAATTAAGGAGGAATGCGAGGAGAATTTGAAGTCTATTCTAAAGAAATTAAAAAGGGATAATATTTATGAAATGTATAGCATATGTGAGATATGAATGGAGGATGTATCTTTATATGGAATTATTATCTCCAAAAAAGGAATATTTATAGATCCTTTGATGAAAAATTCAATTGACGATTTAGTGAAACCATTATTTGTAACAAATATCCATAGTTTCCGTGGTATATCTTGGTATTACTGATGATTTATGAGGACATTATATTGATTTTAATCCCTAGTAACCAATAAGAATAATATAGAATAAATTTTTATCTGGAATAGTGAATATAAAGAATGATTCATCGAGTTGAATAATAGGCCTATCATTGCATTATTACTTACACATTAAACAAGTGTGGACATTTTTTAGTATATACAGACACTTTTAAGTTTATAGGCTCTTTACTAGTCTAAAATGATATATTGATATACTAATATTCATGGAATCTGATTTTTCTTTAGAAATACTATCTCAAACACTATCTTGTGTTGGATATTGTGATCATTGCATTGAAAATCAAGAGTAATTATCTCTCTATGGAGAAGTGTGAGATATATATAGTTCATAAAACCCTAAAATATATATTCACATTGAATGATATTTATATGATCTAGTGATGATGGTTTGATATTCTCTATGATTATGTCTATTCAATCAACTACCATCATGGTAAATCAAATAATGTATTAACTTTACTATGTTTAAAGGATCGTCAAACTTTAACAATTAAGAGAATTTAGAAGGATATAATATTCTTATACATGAAATGGATAGAAATGGAAATCATTAGTGTATGAGAATTTTCTAACCTTTATATCGTGGATTATTAAAAATAGTTTTTTATAGAAGGAAATTGATTCTCAAAGAGATGATGTGAAATTTTAGAAGAAGTTGGATTCTATAATAAAATAGAAATTTTCATTGTTCAAATTAAGAACTAATGAGTCATAATATTTGGTTCATGACTATTTTTATCCTATAATTATGAAATAAATAGGTATCTTTTAAATGATTCACATAGTTTTACCTTCTCCATATATCCACAGAGCACAAAGATGTATATTGATCTCTATTATCTCTATTTATGGGACACTATGATAAAGAATATCTCTAAATATACATCAATGTTCCTAGTATTCCAAAAAGTGATTGTACAAATAAAAAAAATTATGAGTATTATGCAACCATTACTTTTACCAACACAAAAAGGGGACAACAACACCATGAAATTATTTATTGGACATCTGAATACATCCAATAAAATAATTCTATATATTTTTTATAGATATTATTAAAAAAAACCAACAATATTTTTATTCTAGAGGATTACGAACTCAGACAAATCACATGGATATACATTAAATAATTGGTGAGGCTACATAGGGTCTCAATTTTTATTTTATCTGGTCAAGATTTTAGATTTACCATAATGTTTTAGAAATGTCTGAAACATTATCTAAACAACATACTGATCATCAGTACTTAATATCACCCTCAAATTGATTTACAATTCGTTTAGAGAATTCATAAAAATGATTACATGTTGATAAGAAGTTATATATACTTTAATTAAGGATGGGACCAACATATACCTCTATTTGGGTTCTCTTACAACAATAGTTTCAACTAAATAATCTAATTGGATCCATATGAATCCCTTCATGGGAAATCAGGTAGAACACCTAGATGTTAGGATGAGGTTGGAGAATATAATATGGTGGGAGATGAAATGGTTAAGGAAATCATTAATAATTTAATTTCCATCAATATAATATTTTTAATTCTCCAATTAAATAGAATATTTATGCAGATAATCATCAACAAGACTTAGAATTTTATGTTGGTTATAAGGTACTCCTCCAAATATATCTATCGAATAACAACATTATGTTTGGGAAAAAGGAAAGATAATTCCCAGGTACATCGAACTCTTTGATATTCCAAACCATATAGGATTTCTGTCTTATTTAAGATAACATCCCCTTATTCATGTGTAAATTAGATGATGTATTCCATGTATCACTCATTAGAATTTACATACCAGATCACTCACATTTGCTGAATTCAGAGTTAGTATAGATGGAAAATGATCACTCAAATGTATAGAATATGGTGAAGATATTATACCATAGAGATTAAGTTATATTCAATAAGACTACTCACATGGTAAATATATTATACAGTAACCAAAAAAATGAATAGTTTACATAGTAACCGAAGGAAGCGATGAATGATAAGTACTGTCAACTATTTTCAACATTGTTTGTAAAGTGAAATTTCAATGGATAAATTTCAAAATGGTGTAGAATGTCACACATGATAATTTTACCAATAAAATTTCCATTCATATAATTATCTATGTATTATAATTCCAAAACATAAAATATAAAAGCATCTAAACATTATATATAAAGAATGAATGAAATTCAAAAACCAATAAGATTGTTTCAAACTAGGCTGTTGGAAGTTTAATTTGACAATAATGAAAATTAATCTCATTAATAAATTAGTAAACATAACTATGATTATATAAATAAAATTTATTTATGTTATAAAAATTTATGAAAAATTTATATCGTAGAATAAGTAATTAATTTTTTTGAATATAATAAATAATGTGTTTGTATTTTTTGTAAATTGAAAATGTTTATTTACAATTTTATAATTAATATAATGATTTAAAATTAAATTTAATTTCAAGATTTTAATTCATAAATTAATATGTGGTTGTATTATAAGTATAATATAATTTTATTCAACCATAATATATTTTTCAATGGGTCATAAAATCGACTGTAATATTGAAAACAGCATTTTTTTTAATAAAAGATGATTTTCCATAATAATTAAATTTCTCGTATTTAGAAAATTGCATACATTGAATGGATTCCATTTATGATATCTATATGTTCATAAAAAATTAATGTGACTTTTTGAGATTTTTCAAAAATATCTGAATTATTGGTGAAATGTGAAATTTGGTAATTTGTAGTATTTAACAAATACAAGAATTTTTGAGTCATGTATGATGTATGGATCATGTAATTTACAATAATTTCGAACTCACATACACTATTTTTTTTAAATTTTGTACAAAAATTAACACTATTAATAGTATTGACCCAAAATGATAAGAAAATGAATAAAAAAATACCCCTCTCTCCTATAAATACAACCCCTCACCACCCCTTCTCTTCACATATTCTATTATGTCTAGTATTAATAAATTAATAATAATTACCTTAAAAATCCTCTTCTCTATTTCCTATATCTTCTATTAATGAAAAATATTAAACCCATGTGCTTTAAAGTTGTTCTCAAGGACATGATATTTAAGAGGTAAAATCATCCACCATTCTCATTTAAATTGTATTGCTCTTCTAAATCATCCTTTACCCCTTTCCAATGTGACCTAATAAATCCAATATCATAAATTTATTATAAAATTATATTTTTAATGGTATTTAAATCATAATTTCTCTTCCCTCTTCCTTTTATTGTATAAATGAAAAACAACATCAGTCATATATCGATTCACTACCTTCATGGATGATGATTTTTTCATTTTCCATTACCACCATAAAGGTTTATCATGAAACCATTGTTATTGAAAAATCATATTTGAATATTTATGTTATAACATTTCTCATGTTATGTATCTAATATAGGGATATTATATTAAATAAAAAAATTAGTCTCTGATGATTGTAAATCCTTATAAAATATACTATACAATTATCCTTAATGTTTTATTAAATAAATCATCCTCATTATAGAAAAAAAATGAAACATTGGATAAAAATTAGTTTAATAAGTAAATTAATACTATATAATTTCACATCTCATGTTTTCTTCCATTCGACAAGAACACCCATAATTATGCACAGGATAACCGACCATGAAGCCCTAAAAACAAATGCTCTCGGGATGATGAAATTGTACTTCATAACACAAAAAATGACCATAAATAAACATAATAAAAATAAAATAAATCAAATATATGTTGAATAGGTTCTTAAATAAATTATTAGAGAATCTGTTTTGATTAATATGAAAATTATGTGCTTTTATAGAACACATTTGAACATGTGGTAAGGGATCACTCCGAACAATGAAATTACAAGGGGCTTATGCTTTCTCTATCATCACACCAACATATTTATTCATTAATCTTATATAATTATTAAACATTCCATTTATATATTCCAAATATGTGTATCCATATCAAGTTATACTAATTTTAAGTGAAAATATATATTTTAGAAGGATTCGTTTTCAATTATTCTCGATAAGCAAGCCTGACAAAAGGGAGCATCCGAATTTCATACTCCATTTCATGAACACTACATAATCTATTTTATTATAACATTATTATTATTATAAAATCACTAATTTAATAAATAGAAACTATCTTGTTTCATTTTTTATAAAAAATATTCTATATTTTTCTTCTTCAAAAAATCATTAATATATTCCATTAAGTTGCAATAAATTTTCTCATTTATAAAGTTTCTTGAATTGTCTATATATTTATTTTAACATTAGTTAGACATTATTTATTATGATCTATTCTTATTTTACCGTATTAATGTTATGTTTTTATTTATATCCATTCTTCCTTATATACCATTATGGAACACCAATTGGTTATTTTATATGACATGATTATGATACTCATTTCATTCCGTAGTTAACCCTTTAGGTTATTCCATATATTCGATTATTTATATAGAACAAAAATGCATGAAAATATTTTTTTGGGTGTGATTATATATCAGTCCAACGAATTGGGTAATGTTTATTTTCATGAGATTCCATGTATGGGATTTGGGAGTAAACCTAATTATTTATGGTACTTTTTTCCCCATGTGATATAGTATTGGAAGTAACCCTTAACTCATGTTAATGTATTATTATAGGTTGATTCCATATTCATGTGTTTCCATGATAACATGAAACTATGTTCTATCTTTTATTCTTCCATATTTTTATTTTTATTTCATTCCTTTTTTATGTCATAAAATTGTGCCTTCTAACATATGTGATATGCTTTAGTTCTATTCATATTCACTTACATGGATTTTTAGGCTCATTAAATTTGTCTATGTATTCCCCAAGATTTCCTCTACTAATGTAGGATGTCAAATTATTTCATGATCTTATTGTGGTAGATTAATATAATGATTTTTTTTCTTAATTTTCATTTTTCAATTTTATGTACATAGTGTTCCAAAAGAACTATACTTTACAAACATTAGATTGTATTTGATGGTTAATTATGCATCAAATATTATAATATTATCTTTAAAAGGATATGGTAGTTATAGATAACATGAAATATATATTAAAAATGGATCAAAATTACAATATCGTTCCATATTAGCATCCTAGAAATGTCCGAATGAGAATTGTTCTTTTTACTGCTGTGATGGATCAGTGGACGTAAGCAATAAATGGTGGATACATTTTATCCTAATAGGAAACTCATATACTATAAAGTATCATGTAAATAGTGGAATATTTTCTGATTAAATAATCACATGCATTTGATATATCATTTGAATCATTTTAAGGGAGTTGTGGATTAAAATAGTAGAAATGATATTTGATTTCAAGGGTTGTTCAAATCAAAAAAAATATATATATTTCTAAATATATTTCTTTTCAGTTTTATTTTATTGATGGTGTTTTATAGATAATAATAATTAAATATATAAATGATATTGATTCCATATAATTTTAAACATTTAAAAAATTATCTAGATAAATATTTCTTTAGGAATGTTTGAATCATGATAGATAAAGTATTTTTCAGAATTGAGAAACAGTGATATAGATTTTGTGGTTGTGTGTGAATAAAATATCACAATATTGGAGATGTATGTTTTGTATTTTATTCATTATATATATATATATATATTAATAATGGATTATTTTACCTAGTATTGAAACCATTTTTACATATAGAATAGACCACCTGATATTTTATAATCTATGAAAAAATCGTTCATGTTGGTCAAAATGATTATATTATGTATTCTGATAGTAATGTTTCTAAATACAAGACAAATATTAAATGGTTAAGTTGTTAGATAATTAAGAATAAACTAGATAAAAAATTTTGATTTAATCATATATCATGTCCCATGTGTGGTAAATAAATTTAATGGTATGTTTCAAAGGTTATTAAATGTTTTATTTATGTCGTAAGATGGGGAATATGGTGTGTGACCAATTATGTAGATATAAATACTTTTCCAAGATTGATCTTTGTTCAGGATATCATCAATTAAGGGTCAAAAACGAGGTTATACCAAAAAAGGAATTCCATAAAATGGATGGACACTATGAATTTATAGTGATTCCATTTGGTATTACTAATTCCCCCTCTATCTTCATAAATCTAATGAATAGAGTCTTTTCAGACGATCTTGATCAATTTGCAGTAGTCTTTATAGATTATATGCTTGTCTATTCAAAGATCAAGGAAGAACATTAAGACCATAATATAATTGTAATAAAGACCCTGATAAAGGAGATGATTAATGCAATATTTACCAAGTGTAAATTTTGGCTTCAGAAAGTTTCATTTTTTAGTTACATAATCTAGAATGAAGAGATATACATGGATCTATCAAAATATATGTCATTAAAAGTTGGAAGAGACAAAAAACAGTAACTGAGATCCGATGTTTTCTTGGTTTGGCTAGATATTATCAATTTTTGTAAAATATTTTTCATGAATATCTAATACACTCACCAATTTGACTTAGAAAGAGATAAGTTCATTTGGACAAGGGAATGTGAAGTCAATTTCAAAGTTATAAAAAGAAGGTGATACAGTGCACCATTGCTCACACTACCTTGTAGGGGAGAAAGGTTTCTGATCTAAAATGATGCATTGAAGAAGTGGTTGGGATGAGTTCTCATGAAAAATAATATAGAGACAGCTTATGCCTCATAGTTGTTAAAAATTCCGGAGCAAAATTAATCAACTCCTAATTTGGAGTTATCTGAGGTAAACTTAGCATTGAAAGTATGGAGGCATTATCTTTATGGTGAAAGGTGTGATATTTATAATGATCATAAAAGTTTGAAGTATATTTTCACACAAAAGGATCTGAATATGAACCAAAGAAGATAGTTTAAGTTCGTTAAATATTATGACTACTCAGTACATTACCACCCTGGGAAAGCGAACAAGGTGGAAGATACATTGAGTCAACCACACCATGATAGCCTATCAAGGATGAGGATCACAAAAGATCCAATATTAATGGATTTTAAAAGGATGGATCTTGAAATTTTAAAGGAAGGGGATAAATATTTTCTTTCTCAAATGAAAGCTCAACCATCTATACAAGTGAATATTAAGGAGGGGCTGAAGAAATATGTACATCTATAAAATATGGTGATAAATGTTCACGAATTCCACCTTGATTGTAATAAAATAATAAGGTTTTGAAACCGGTTTTTTATTCCTCTCATTCCATAATTAAATAAAGATCTATTGGATGAGGCCCATAGTTCTTCATTATCTATTCATCCTAGAAGCACAAACATGTATAAGGACTTGAAATATTATTTCTGGTGGGATGAAAAGAAAATTGATGTCACCGATTATGTCTCTCGATGATTGGTTTTTTAGCAATTTAAGGTTGAGAGACAACACTTTAAGGGGATATTATAACTATTACTCATACCAGAATGGAAATGGGAAAACATCACTATGTACTTTATTATCATATTTCCCAAAACATCTAAAGTTCATAATGATATATGTGTTATAGTTGATTAACTTACAAAGTTGGCACACTTCATTGATATTAAAAAAGATTTATCTTTTGATCATATTGCCAAGATATATGTAAAGTAAGTTGTATAATTTCTTGGAGTACCACATTCCATTATATATGATCAGGATATGAGGTTTACCTCTAAGTTCTGGTGAATTCTTTAGCATTATCTAGATAGAGAGTTTATTTTAAGCACAGCTTATCCTCCTCAGACAGATGGTCAGTCTGAGAGGAAAATTCAAACTCTGGAATACATGCTCATATATTGATATTTTGATTTCAAATGTGGTGGGGATCAACACCTACCTTTGGTTGAATTTTTTTTAAAAAAAAAATTTACTCTAGTATTCGGATGGATCCTTATGAATTCCTCTATGGAATGAAGTTCTTATTTCCAACTTTTAGGGATGAAATTGGGGAAAGAAATCTATTTGGCCTTGATTTGGTTGATGAAATGGAAGAAAAGGTCAAATATATTAAAAATACATAATATAATCTTATAGTCGACAAAAAAGTTATGTTCAAAACTGAAGAAAAGACCTAGATTTTGAAGTGGGTGATAATGTGTTTCTACGAATATCTTTCTAGAAGATAGTAATGAGATTTGGAATAAAGGGAAAGTTGAGCCCTAGGTATATCGGTCCTTTTGAAATTTTGGATCATGTCAGGAAGGTAGATTAACAATTGAAACTTACAATGAATATCTATCAAGTTCATGATGTGTTCCATGTATCTCTCATTAGAAATTGCATACCTGATCCTTCACATGTACTAAGCTCATATGTCGTACCATTGTATCAAGATCTTTCTTATGAAGAACAACCGATAGAGATTATAGATCATTGAAAAAGAGTTCTACAAAACAAGACCACTCGCTTGGTTAATGTTTTATGGAGGTCAACTAATTTGAAGAAGCTAAATGGGAACTTGAGGAGATAATGAGGGAGAGTAATCCTCATCTTCTTGTTTCCATCTAGAGAATTTCAGAGTCGAAATTCAATTTCAGGGGAGTAGAATGTAACACCCAGAAGTTTTTATGAAATATTTTCCTTAAATAATTTTTATTCTTCTGTAGCCTGCTTTGAATGAAATCATGAGTTTAAATGAATAGTGATACACCCTTGTTATAAAATTACCATTATAGCCTGGCTTTTAGGTTATCAATAATAATTATAACTAACTTATGAAAATTCTTTGTGAATTCATTGGATATCAATTATTTATGAAAAATATAAATCAATTAGATATTTGTATTTTTGAGAGAATTACTTTTTGTAATGAAATTAATGATATATAAATGTGTTAATACATAATAAAATATTTTTTATATTCATCCAATAGATATTTTAGTCATAGGGTATGAATAAAACATTATTTGATGTATAAAAGCCTGTTTTTTATGTTTAATTTTACACCTTTGAATGGAGACCCCTTTTTAATTAATATTTTGATACATTAAAATTTTATATGACAACAAATAAATGTTATTTATAAGTGTGATATAAAAAATTACTTTGGATGAATTTCTGATATGTTTATGATAACTTTCATGTTATGAAGAATAGTAAAACTATGCTAAATTTTAATTGAAAATAACTTTTTTCATTGAAATAATTTATATAGTTAAATTATATTATTAAATGATTTAAAAGTATAAATAAAATATATTTTTACCATTTATTATAATTTATGTCATTATAATTAATTTCAAATTAAATTTGGATGTAAAAACATTTTAGTCTTTTGCAAATTTTAACCTTAAAAACCCATTTTCTCATTTCAACATCGGGATTAATTTTAAATTAATTACTACAACTTCTATATTTTGAATTTTAAAAAATATATTCCATATTTTTAATTAGTAGGTCCAAATTATTGAAATAAATTTATTTTATTTTTGGTCAATATGAATAGTAATTTCGGTAAATTTTATTAACAAGGTAAAAGGGTAAATCGGGTAATTAAGAGTAAAACAATTATTATAAAATTACCCTAAAACGTTTTTTAATAAAATTTTATGATTATTATTTTCCCAAAAACATACTTGGATAGAAATTTTATCCATTAGAACTCACTTGGATGAGATCAGGACATTTAAATTATTTTATTTAAAGAAAACTGTAATATGTCTCACTCAAACTTTAATAATTAAATTATATTTAATATAAGATTATACAGAAGATATATTCAATTATAAATAATAAATTTAAAGATAAAATGTTTTTCTTTATCATGAAAATTTATTTGTAATTTTTTGTAAATAAATAATTACATTAAATGCTTATACTTGGATGATGAAAAAATTAATTAATTGATGAGAAATCAATAAAATAATTTTTATTAAAATTTTAATAACCATAAAAAGGACAAAAATCATGACCAAAACTTGTTGGTCGAGTATATTTCGACCATAATAATACAAGGTTAGACTTATTTACCATTTGGAGGCTTATATAAGGGACTATGACACTTATATTATTTTATTTAAAGTGAAGATAAATTTCTCACATTAATGTTTTAAGAGTATAAAATTTTATAATGTTGGGTTTTTAGAAGATAAATTTGACTAAAAGTATTATTATAAAATATAGAGTATTTATATCATCATATTATTTTATTTTTAATTTTTATTCAAGAAATAGTTATATTAAATAATTACACAAAATTTAGGTAGTGATTATTTTATTAATGAAGAGATTAAATAAATGTTATTAAAAATATTTTAATAAATATAATTTGGGATAAATATTTATCAAATTAATTTTATATATTACCTTGACCCCTTAATGATATAATAAAAAAAATTATTTAGGTTTACATCTTTTTTTTATATTTTTAAAAATCGATGAAATAAATCGTGTAAGAATTGAAACTATTGATATTTTGTTAAAATAAGGTTTTCTTAAATTATGTAAAAATCATAAAACATATATAAAAATTAATAATTATTATAATATAGTATAATATTTTATAAATTATTAAATTTATGGTATAATTGACTTCAAATAAGTAAATATTTCACCCTTTTAACATTGAAATATTTGTCATCGTAGTTAAAAAATAAATAGAATAACTATGTGTTAACTAAAATGATAATGCTTAAATTGACATTAAAACTTGTGTAAAAAAAATTTATGATATTACAAACCTATCACATATCATATTTTAAATTGGGACATTATAGAGGGTTTTAAGTGGGGTTTTTTTATTATAAATGAATATTTTTGAGGTTTCCAAAAGTGCCCCTCACCTCAATTATAAAAGGCACTTCCTCCATCAACTCTTCACTTTATTTTGAGCCTTAATGATCGAACATACCCTACCCATTTACCTTATCAACTTACCTATAAACATTATATGGGTACTTTTCTTATTCAAAGACCAACTCTAGTGCTCTAATAGCATATTTGGAGGCACGCCGTAGAAGAGGTAATATCATTTACAGATTCATTCAAACTTCTTTCTTCTTATACTTCCACCTCATGAGTTGTTTTATTATAAATTAATAACTACAGTATTACTTATATAAATTGATTTTATTATGATTATGAAACAACCATATTTCACCTTCTACCCATCCAATGAAAACTAAAATCACCACATGTGCATACGTACGGCTTACCGTCTCTACACCGTAGTATAATCTGTTTTTCACCACCACCTTACATGGATAGGTATAATGATGGAATTAATATATATATATATATATAATAAAATTATATTTATTCTGAAATACTATAAGCCATACAATTCAATACAATTCAATAATTATGAGAATGATATTGTCGTTTGTGCGTACGTATGGCTTACCGTCTTCACGTTGTGATGTGATTAATTCTACATAATATTCATTAAAACATGATTATATAAATGAATTTAATGAATAAATATGATATATATTATACTAATTCCATTTTTTAAATGATATAAATATAACCTAAAAATAGGAATAAGAACTTGTCCGAAAAAACACGCATAAGAACATAAAGCATTTAATACCCAAGTAACAAATAACAATGAATTGTTACAAAAAAACAGATGAAAATACGATCATAAAAACGGTTGAGATTATATAATAAATCATATAATGATATTTACATCATTATACATCAGCTTCAGATACATAAAAATCATATCAAACCTAAGTTAAGGGATAACTTTTCAAATCTCGTTTTTATCCGAGATTGTTTATTCGTAAGTATTTACTGTGGTATATTTATAAAACACATCCATGATTCCTAAATATTTATTTCAGAATATTATTTATATAATTCTGTAATTTTTTAAAGTCATTTTTATCCATTGGTTAATTTTTACTAAATGTTACTAATTGAATCTTTTTTCGATATCGGTAAGAGGTACTTTTTAACTTTTTTGACAAAATTATGAGAAGAAAGTTTTTTAAAATTGTACGATATGAACAGATTTTTACAATTTCATAATGACTTATTTCCTTGAAGATTACCCTAAAATATTACAAGTCAATTTTAAAATAAAATTATTTCTTCTAAAATTGTGTTTCATTTTTATGAAGTAAAACGTTTTTGAAAAAAAAACATATTTTCCTCAATAACTAATGTCAAGTGTTTTCTCAAAATTATTCTCCATATATTATGAAATTATTTTAATTGGGTTATATTTATATCCTTATTATTACTATGATTTGATTTTTTTTTATTGGAATGTTATTTAGAAAATCCATTTGTTTTATATTACTTATGATTGAATGATATTAAAGAAACCCATTTTATTTCATGGGTTATGTTATGGTGAATGTTTTTATGTTTTTGTGGCACACATAAGAATAGTTTCATTATGAGATGGGTAGGACCTATATTTCCTCCCAATGCATTGGGTAACGTTTTATATCTCATGGGATAGACATGTCTCAATGGGAAAATAAATCTGGTTCAGTAATATAGGGCTGGAATGAGAAGTGAACTTGGTTCTGTAATGGACTTTATCTGTTACGATGGTCTTAGAAATTATACATGACTAATATAAAATGATTTTCTATTCTTATGTGTATATGACAATAATTTTCATGTCTTATGTTATGAATATTGGGATTAAATTTCACTTTTATTATTTATCCAATGACAAGATATTATGATATTTTATATGCAAGATAAGATTTTCAAATGTTATATTCTTATGATTATAATATGATTTATATTTCCCTTTTTTACCATTATTAAGAATTTGAACTCACCCTTTCATATGTTTCCTTTACCAAGGAAATTAAGAAGGGTATTAAGTAATATATGTCATAAACAAGTCTAGTTATGAATAAATAAGCTGGAGACAATGTAAATGTTTTATGAAACAGTTGTTTATGTTTCCCAGTTTCTAAATACAATAAACCTATACAGTACTATCATGGTTTCTATTTTGTTATGTAATAAATATTATTTAATGTTGAAGTAAAATATATATGTAAATTATGGACTATTATAATTTAGGTGTTCGAGGATATACTTTAAGGGAATTTACTTGATTCTAGTGGATTTTGGGAGAGTCATATGGTATTATTAGAGTTCTTAAAAAGTAGTACCTATCATGTAACTATTGTAATGGAATATTTCAAGGTGATACATTTTAGTATACACCAATATTATATATGATAGATATAAGTAGGGAAATATTTTGATGTTCAAATTCTTATCATGAAGAATCCCATTATACATTTTTGGATGATTAGGAAATTGTTGGATTTTTCTCAGAGAAGGAAGTGATGTTGTGAACACAAGAAATTCCAAACTCTAGAGTTCAAGGTGGGTGACTAGGTATTCTTATTATTTTCACCTAAATTGGTACACTGGTGGATTCTAGGAAATGGGAATATTATTCTTGTATTTTTGGTCCAATTTGAGGTTTTTGACAGGATTAGTATAGTGAAAAACTATTTAGATATTCCTTAGTGATACCATGGGATGAATGATGTATTGTTTATATATTATCTTCCAAGATTTCATCCAACTAACTCACATGTTATAAACATCATTTTTTTAATTTGAAGGTTGATTAATCATTCAAGAAATTAATAATATGAATATTGCATTAAAGTAAGAGATGTTACATGGAGATACAATACCATTGATACTTTTACAGTGGAATCATGGTCTTATAGATGAGTTGACCTAAAAGTAGACGGAATATATGTGATTGTATTGGATATAGTATTTTTTAGTAAGGATTTGTGGTGCATCTTGGGGATGAAAATATTAATAGTAGGGATTTTTTAATGCACCCCATATACCAAGGTCTTAATTCAAATTAGATTTTTTTTATTTCTTATCTATTTTAGTGATTTAGTCTATTAGACTGGTTAATAGAGGGTAAGGTATGTAATTTGGGGGGAAATGAGTTTAATTAAATTTATGAATGTTTTAAATACCATTGGATACTCAATGGCCTAATCTTGGGTAGTTGATGGCTAAAATAGTGAGGTAGTTGGATTGGGTAGGCCACTAAACACACAGTGTCCTCTGAGTGAGTAAATGGTGTGGGTGGATTATCCACTAAGTGGATTACTACTATAATGCCTTATCCAATGTCCCATAAAAAAATTCTCATACAGGAAGAATTGTCTAACCATAGGAGCATGATTACTAACAGATAGTGAGTTCCTAAAACATTTATGAAGAGACTATTTTATCAAATATAGGGCACCAATTTATTGGGTGAATGTTTTTAATATTCAACATCACCTTACTATAAGATGAATATCAACAAACTGGTATATAAATAAACAAGGATCCAGGAGGTAATCTCACATCCCATAACATAAAATTAATGTATTCTACATGGCATGCATAAATGTATAACAGAGAAATAATAATATAAATATTCATTAGGCATAAAAAATAAAGAACATGAACCAAATAAATGGAAATATTTTACTCCATCATAATCCTCTAATATAATCATCATATCTAGACATGTTCCAAACTCTGAGGTGATACATATTTCTAAAATAAAAACAAAATCATTAATTTATACCCAAGAATATTGAAACATATTCCATGTACATGGGTAATGGGTGAGTCCAAAATCCTAATAGGATAACTTTTCTCAACTCATTGAGTGTTCATGATGAAGTAGAAACCTGTATAAGACTATTATGTATGAAATTTTGTGAAGAGTAAAACAAAAACAATATAGAAACATATACCAAGATTTCATATATAAATATATATTAGTGTTCCATAATGTCCAAAGGACAAGCACACCTCATAGAATTGACAAGAGAACCCCAATTGTTACTAGGTCCCTACCTAATTATATTCATAAACACATATACCCTCATGATCGAAAGAGGTATACAATATAATCTCTCTCATCTCATCATAGGTTTCTATCTGTATTTCTCACCATAACTATGAAGATGCTCTCATCTGATTCCCATATGTATTATAATTCATTTCAACACTCTTAAATTACTAACCCCCCCCCCCAGAATCATTGGAGATAATGATCACGTAAGTCCAAAAAAATCACACCTATGAGAACCATAATGGAAAAACCCATCAAAAGTATCAAATATAGACCAAATAAAGATGGAGAATATGCTAACCCACTCCTAAATTAATACTGGTGTCTAAGAATAATCCAAAGGTCACATTGGACCTGAATCACAACATTTTTGTTATTTCTTAGTCAAAAAATGGTATCTTATATTTATCAAGAGGTCACCAATTGTCTTATTAAAAACCTAAATATTATCACTCAATCAAATTCTCATTGGAACCCTTGAATCAATATAATTATTCATGATAAATCTAGAGTCCTAGATTCAAGTAAAATATTAAAATGGATTATCAAATGGTTATGTAATTATATAATCATCATGAATATCACTAATCATTTTAACCTAGTTTAACTACCATATCACCCTAGAAATGGTCGCACCCAAAATTCCTATGTTAATGTGAATATCAATGAAAAAAATATAATATACTTAAAAAATATATATATATATATATATGAAAATACAAAAGAAAATGAGATTTAAAAAACTAGGAATTATCTTTAAATAATCAGCTAAACCAAAATATATTTAAAAAATGCTACATTACAATAATACCCCTTATGAACATTTAACAAATATAATAACATGAACATATTTCTATACTCAATTAACCATACCAAACTAGTGAAAACCCTCTTAGAAAATGTACCCAAATACCTCTTTTAAAAACATGTTTAAAACTACTATTTTAAACCATCCATCCATTTTAAATCTTATTTTAAAATCTATCCTCCCCATAAAATCCCTATTTAAAGTTAATTTGTTTCCATAATATCTATTATAAACTAAATCATTTTTAAAAACCATTAAAAATGGTTCAAAATTTAATTTTATGAAACCAAGTCATATCTCAAGTCATTCCATTTTACGAGTTATAAAATAATACATCAACACTCATTTTACAAGGTTCCACAAAATGAATGTTTAAAAAGATATGTTAAGTGTGACAAGTTGTATCAAATTAATAGTTAAAAGGGTTGTATCTATACTAAAATATGTATATAAGAACTCAGGTCTAATCCTTGGTTATGGTAATATTTTTAGAGTAGATTGTTTGTGTTTTTTATTTGGAATTGGAGGTGGTGTTTCAAGATATTAGTTAAATTAATTTATCAATATATTTATATTTAATAATTTTCTAAAAATTTAGGGAAGTTAATTATTAGGCCAGTAAGATTATGAAATCCAATATTTTCAAAACATTTCATTAAATTAACATACAATTCACATGATGTTTTTGATTGTAATTCCTAGTTTTTTCTTTATCAAGCCTCAAAGTGGGTTATAATTTTTATCAATTCCCATTTATGGAAGTTAAAATATTTCATAAACCCATGTGTATTTTTTGTTCCAATAATCCATGGAATCCACATGTTAATCCTTACATGTCAATGATTCATGACATATCCAAATTTATCATATACAATGTTAATTTATAGAATGTAAACTGAGAAAAATATATCAATCATGTAACCTTAAAAAATTGTGACTCACCCCTATTGATGATTTACTAATCCATTTAATTGGTTAGTAATCTGGATGGTATGATTATAATTATATTCTAAATGAAAAAAAATTAATGATATAAGGAAAACTATTATGAACTGAACATGTACAAATGAAGGGAGGTAAAAATGTAATTTTTATTGAATAATAGTGAAATATAAGGAAGGGTTTTCAACTTTATTTAAAATATTTTAATATTAATATTATAAAACATAAGGTAAGTGAGAGTAAGAAAATAATATTAAGAGTCATGCAGTAAAATTCAAATGAAATTACAATCAAACATACATGATTGCAATTGAAAGATAATGAAAATTAAAGTGAAAAGAAAAATGGATGATAGTTTCCTATTATTGAAACAAGATTATGTAATGTCTTACCCGACCTTTGTAAATGATATTTTCATGAAAATTATCCTCCTTGAGTTCAAAAAATGCATATTATTACAAGTATAAGAGGGGGGTGTATTTATATCCCATAGTGACGGACATTTTTCATTCCAAAACTCCCCTTAAGTTGGATAAACAATTTTACAATTTATAATGTAGAATCTAGAGATATATTTTTCTTAAAAGATTTAGATATATATTTTTAAATTTCACCCTTAAATTTTGGAATCCATTAGACTTTTGGAAAGAAAGTTATGGTTGTTTTCACACACCATATGTTGTTGTCCAGATGTATCCATAAATTTTCAATGAAATAAATGTTAATGGGTGTATGGATATAAATATTCCCCAAAATCAAAACAATTTATTCTAAAAAACAAGGATCCTAAATCTTTAGTTTTCCTGAAAAAATTATATCTCAATTAGAATTATATAATGGGAGAAAATTCAAAAATTGTGGCCTATTTTAAAATCCTGGACACAATTTTTGGATTGAATTTCATAAATCAATTAGGTCACATATAGGTTTGGTTGGGCCATCCCTTTTTTATCCATGTTTTAATAGAATTTACATGGAATTATGGTAGAGTATCAAAAACTTTATAATTCTTGATTGTGACTAGGATATATAACATCACAGATGGTCCAATTTCCTTCACATATTTATTGGTCATTCTTGTGTAGTATAAATGGGAATTTATATAGATGAATTATACAATTCCCCAGTCGAATGAGTTGTTGGAATTTGAATCAGGAGCACTAAAAAATAATAACAACATTTGGAATTTTGTATTGAATTATATGATGAAAACATTTAACTTCAATTTAATTGAATGAATTTGAACAATGCTATCCTTACTTGTTTATAATAAAAACATGAACATTTAATATAAATTAATCATTTTTTAGTAAAATATCATTTATGGTATTAATTTAAAATCTTGAATGGATATTTAAAATCAACTCCCCCACACTTAATAGATTGCATGTCCTCATAAAAAACACAGACACACAACAAAAACATTTTTACTCACCAAAAATATCAAAATTTTATTTTTAAAAATCTGGGGAGGTCTAGAATATTTCACACATCCTTAATTAATTACACCATAATTTTTTACTACATCACATGCAAATAAAATTTACTTTTCATGTTTAATATTTTAATTTGAAAATGTTAGCACTCAAAACTTACTCCTCCCAAGATGATATAAATTTAGTTATGGAAGTTCACTCATTCACTAAAAGAAGTGAAAATCATGGAGTTTTTAATAAATATAATATTACATTCCCTATTATAATGTTTATAATAATTAAAGGGAATTTTGGGAGGTTTTTAGTGGCTATATGATGATAGCAATATGATGTCCAAAACAGTGTAAAAGAGGGGTAAAACACCAATATGGGAAAAACAAGACATAATTTTTGAAATAATACATGGAAGGTTATGGAAACATATATTTACAAATGAAAAAATGTGTGAAGGAAGAAAAAAAGTGATATGAAATTGGAAGATGACGAAAAGATAAAAATATGTACAAAATACCCAACATCACCTCATGACATAAGAAAAGATGATACAAGTGTTCCTTTTTTCATTTTTTTTCTTTTTTCAGAAGTTTATGGAACAAATATCACCCAAATATCCCAAACCATGTTTGATCTTATTATTATAGTAATATTAATAGTTATAAAAAGATCAAATTTTTTGGAAGAGTGATTTTTGACCTGCCCATGACGCAACCCATTATTTTTTACATTTTTTTCAATTTTTTTGAGACTTTTTAAATAATTTTTTAAATGAAAAATATATATAAAATTTTTAAACCATACAGAATGAAAAAATCTCCCCCACACTTAAATGGATGATTTTCCTCAATCATATGATGATTTATTTAAAATCTAGGAATGTACACCAAAAATGAAATCCCTTCCCCCCAACTAAAATTTCAATGAATCATGCTATGAAATTATATATAGATATTGGGAGGGAAATTTTTTAAGATCGTAATGTGGATATAAAGGTTTCCATATTATCTAAGGGGATTTCAAAAGGATGATAAATTAAAGGGTAATGAGAGGATATTTGGGTATTTTGATTCATATTAAGAAACACTGTGGTAGGAGATTCATCACAAAGGTCCATAAACTCAAGACTCACAATTAGGTGTGAAAAAAAGACAATTTGAAAAGATAGTCATAGGTAACCTTGGAATAAAAGGTGAAGTTGTTCTTTTTAGCAGGGGAACAATCATTTTCAAAATTAAAATTTGAGAATTCAAAACTTTTTAGTCTTAAAAAAATTGTTTATCCAAGTTTATGATGAAAATACAAACTATTTTAGATGAAAACAAGTATTTGGACTCCCCAAAATGGTGTAGTTTTTTTAAAATTTGATGTTGATTAATTATTAATCTTTTTATTATTTTTTTCTTTTGATTTTTTTTTGTTTTTTTGTAAAAAATACACCCATGAAAAATAGAGGGGGAGAAATGAAATGGTGGGTGAATAAAGTTGTAATGAAAATTGATATAGAGAGTGAGAATAATAGAGGAAGTGGAATAAAGAGATAAAGAAAGGGAGAAATATAGATTAGGTAGAGGAATAGAGGGAGAGGGAGTTAAATGAAAATAGGTTCCCCAATAGTTTGGATTTAGTGGGTAGTCATCTCTATCCAATGGTGGGTCTATAGTAGTTGTTGAGGATCTAGTAGAATTTGATGCAGTTCTAAAGCTATGTCTCCTCTCATGAAGGTGATTTAACATATTTTCATTTAACTATGAATGTTCTTTTGAACAAAGGGACTTGGACTTTGTAACGACCCGATATTTTGAATAAATTTCGTTTCCTAACATTGTGTGTTATTTTATTTTATACTCAACAAAACTATATCATTTAATAAAATGAGTATAATTAAAATAATACTGTTGGGTTTTGACTGTTATATGACTATTGGTCAGTATGATTATTGGAAACTAAATGTTGAGATTATTGTCTATAAATACAAGTGATCTTGATTAATTAATATCAAAAAAAGATTTGATGGCCCCATCCAGTAGTCTAGGGCCGATCGAAGCCCATATGACAGAAATCGGGAAGGAGGTAGCACTTTTGGGCTTTGTTCTGGACCAAACCCGAGCCGAACATAATCGTTTGAAGATGGAACGGAATCAACTTCGGGAGAATTTCAAGCTGATATAAATCACTACTCAGGAAATGTTGTTCAAGCCACCCCAAGATTCTATCACCCTATCACACCTTACTCTTAGTTCCTATACTGGTGTTATAAGGGGCTATGTATGAGACCATAACTACCTTGTGTAATCCTTTGATTTAAATAAATTTTGTGATTTCTTCTTATGGTGAAGTTTCTGAATTTTCAAATGTCCGGATAAATATAGTACGCATATTATTGATGAATTTTGGAAAAAGGGGGATATTTTAAAATATTTATGTAGACGTTAATTAATTAATGATGTGTAATTTTTTTTAAAAAATGGCCATGTAGAAATGTGTTCAGTATGAAATTTAGAATCTAATAAGATCAACTTTTTTTGTGAATAGTAAATTATGAATAGTGATTTTATGCATAGGATTAGTAATGTGACCAAATGGATTAGTAATCTCACTTAAATAAAGTATTAATATAATTTAGGCACCTTGATTATGTAATGTGATTCAATAAAATAGGAAAATAACTGTTTCAGAAATTATTGGTTAAGTATTAGTTTTTTCGGGTGAATAGTGTTTTTAATTAAAAATTAAATTAAAAATATTTAGAAATTTATTATGACAAAATGGAGTTCATTTTTGAAATCAGAGCATCGATATTTGGTTAAGGTGAATTTTTGGGATTTTTCTGAAACAGTTGAATTTTCAGTGAATAGTGTTTTTATTTAAAAATTAAATTAAAAACATTTAGAAAATTATTTTCATAAAATGGATTTAATTTTTGAAATCAGAGCACTGATATTTGGTTAAGGTGATATTTTGGGATTTTTCTGAGAAAGTTGAATTTTCAGTGAATAGTGAAATTACAGTTTTTGAGTTTCGGGTGATTAATGACATCATTAAGGATGTAATAATTATGAAATAATTCTGGTCGACTTATGAATAGTAATATAAGGTATGAGGTGTCCCAAGTGGACCATACCATGGGAAAATACCATGGTCAAGCCCATGGTTTTTCCAATACCACCGACGAGGTGTCCCTTGGCAATTAATGCTTTGTCCCCTCACTTCTCCTATAAATACCAAGACTTTCCCTCATTCATTTTATTTCCAAATCCTCCCCAATAAAGTTCTGGTCTCTTTAACTCCCAAATAGTCCTCTCAAGGTTCCCTCAAGCCTTCCAAAATCCTAACCTTCAGGCTTTTGATGTTACTCTTCTAGGTAAGGGATCCTTTGACCCTCCTCTTTTAAGCGATGACTTCGTTTATGTTGTGTCTTCTAGTTTCCATCTATTTTTATGAAGGGTATGTTCTTATATGTTCTCATTATTGTCCATTTCATGTCTAATGTTTGAGAGACCCTTTCCTCTCTCATCAATTTGGTTTCTGAATTTTTAAGTGATGTCGTTAGGCTGCCGAATTTTTCGTAAAAGAAATCACATCTTCTCTTTTCTTTCATGTTTCTTTTTCATGTTTATTTTTCATGTGTTATGTCATTAAAATATCCATACCATGATCTTATTCAGTACCCATACTGTATTATGAGTTATCTATGAGTGGTTGACCCTTGTCCTATCTCTTTTCAATGCTTTCTAAAACCATTTTATATAGCCATTATGTTGTAGAAATTTCGTCTAAAAATTTCTATCTCTTTCTCTCAAGAAATTCTATTGTTTATTTATGTGAACACCCAGACTTATTTCGTTTCCATGGGTGTTCATAAATATATAAAGATTATATATTTGATTCTTTAATTGACATACATATAACCCTCACTCCATTTCCATGGGTTATAAATGACATAATGATCTTATTTTTAAGCTCTTTTTAAACGTCATGATTTTGACATGAAACCCATTTCTTTGATTCCATTTGGGTTGTTTATAAAAGGATTTATTATGATCTATGTTTCTCACATTAAAGTAAAGACATATTAAGGTTGCACCTTAATAGTGCTCTAATGCATTGGGTAAATATATAATCTCTAGAGATGAAAAGTTTCACGTTACCTTGGTGAATAACATTGGTAATTTTTATAATGCCTTGGGGATGGACCTCGGTGGTATGTTCATGAATGTCTAAATGAAATGTTTTAGCCACATATTCAAGTTATGTTCCAAGTTCTTTTCTTTATGATATTCATGTTCTTCCATTGCTCATGTCTCCATGTTTGTATTGATATCACAAGTACATTGACTCCCTTGTTTACCCTTACTGGGCCTTCTTCTCACCCTCTCTTTTGATGTCTGTCTCCAAGATATGAGATGTAGTAAATGTACACAGGATAAACCTATGATGAAGCCTTACAATTGGTTTAGAAGAATGTTTTATGTTTTTTTTCATTTATTATGTTCATGATTTCTAAGACACTAGGCTTTAAAGATCCTCTGTATGTAAAATGTAATGAAAAGTTATGTATTAAAAATACGGGATGTTATAGTTGGTATCGAAGGATAGTTTTGTTATTTATAGAAATTAGACTCTAAAAACTTTAGGAAGAACCCTATAAAAAATTTTACATATAGGAAAACTTCATGGTATTTGGGTGAGTATAGAGTTAGTGGTTTATCAAACAAATACATTCTTGTGTGGATATGAGTAGGTATAGGTGGCTCGGGCACAGATGTACATAGGGGTAAAACATGAAAACACCGCTTTGAGATTGACTCGAACGAGAACGGGTATACGACAACGGGCCTTTTTCACTCTTGGTTATGACACTCCTGGGGGATATGTTTGGTTAATCTCATTCTTTTTATTAATCATTATGAAGGAATTATAGAAAAATGTAATTTTTTAAGAATGAAGTTTTAAGACATAAAATCATTTTTGGTTAAAAGATTCATAAATGCAATAAGTTTATCATAAAGGATTTATTATTTTAGAAATTTTCCCTGTCGTCTTGGAATACATTGATGTGTTTCCTGAGGAGTTACCCAGACCTCCCCCATAAAGAGAGGTAGTGTTCTCCATTGAACTTCTACCTGGATCTCAATCGATGTCAAAGAACCCCTATAGGATGGAAAATGTGGAGCTAGAGAAATTAAAGAAAAAACTCAAAGATTGTTTGGAGAATGGGTTTATCTAAACAATTGTGTCTCTTTGGGGAGCACCAGTTCTCTTTGTGAAGAAGAAGTATGGATTGATGCAGCTATGCGGTGATTATAGAGAACTGAATGGGATCACAGTGAAGAAAAAGTACACTCTTCCAGGAATTGATGAATTATTTGACCAACTTCGTGGGGATCAATTATTTTATAAGATTGATCTTTGTTTTGGTTATCATCAATTGAAGGTTAAGAATGATGAAATTCCAAAAACTGCATTTTGATCAAGATATGGGTATTATGAGTTTGTTGTTATGCCCTTCGGACTGACTAATGCACCTGCTATTTTTATGGATCAAGAATAAGTTGATTTTGGAAATTTATGTTTTATCAAATGGATATCCTTTGTATAAGAAAATGATTAGGTGATTAACTAATAAAGGTTATTTTGGAAAATGTTTTCAATTTTGGAGTACTATATGCCTTTTGGAAATAAAATACTACAGGATTTAAATTGTAAAGGAATGGTTGAATTTTTTTTTTGTAGGAATTTATGTATTTATTGTGGACATATAGTGATTTGGGTGATTTCTGAAAAATGATGATCCTAGCATAGAGAATATGTGAATAGGTTAATTACACTTTAGTATACGACTTTAATAGTAGTTTATGATATTTAGAGATAAATGTTAAGATTTATTGGGGAAGACTATGTGATTAAATCCTTCTGAGTTTTGGGTTCTAATCATAGTTTGGATTATTCTGCTGAATTGTAAGGATGGTAATGTATTGAATGGTCTTTTTGGAACTTTGGGTACTTTTGTTGAATTTTGGAGATTAATAGTCATATTTCATTTTATAGAGGATTTATTTTCAAGGTATTATATGATCTCGTACTAACCTTTTTATTTTTAGTTGATGACTAAAGATAAGGAAAAAATATAGTTATTCTTTTGTGGATTATGTGATTCTCTAGAAGATGATTCTTGTGCTTTTGATGACACCAATTATTTTTAAATTCACATTGTTTGGAAGAAAGATCAGTCTTGGTGGAAACTTAATAAGGGATGAAACTCTACATGAAGGTAAGCATATTTCATTATGTTTTTATTCTACGTAGTAAATGAATTCCTCAAAATTATGAAAAGGAACGTAAAACAAAAACATTGTTGGTTTATGTTTCCTATTGGGTAATCAAAGACCATTTAACACGTCTTAAGTTTGTGATCTTATTGTTGTTAATTTTCTCCTAATCATGTTTTCTATAACTCTTCATCAGAACTTCACCCTTTGTTTTCTCTTTTATATCCATGTTTTCTTATGTGGAATCCTAGTCTGGGTTAACTCGGGTGACCTTTGTACTTCTCGTCCTTTCTTTTAAAGTAAATGTTTTACTCATTCTTTTTCCGATGTGGTACTTTGAACAAAATTTCCAAGCCCAATTTTAAAATTGCAAGGATGAAATATCTTAAGGGGGGGAAGATTGTAATGACACGAAATTTTGAATAAATTCTGTTTCCTAACTTTGTGTTTTATTTAATTTTATACTCAATAAAACTATTTTATTAAATAGAATGAGTAAAATTAAAATAATATTGTTGGGTTTTCACTGTTATATGACCATTGGTCAATATAGCTATTGGAAAGTAAATGTTGGGATTATTTTCTATAAATACAAGTGATCTTGATTAATTAATATAGAAATAAGATTTGATGGCCTCATCCAGTAGTCTCGGTCCTATTGAAGCCCATTTGATGGAACTCGGGAAGGAGGTAGCACCTTTGGGCTTTGCTTTGGACCAAACCCAAGTCGAACGTCATCATGTGAAGATGGAATGGAATCGCCTTCATGATAAGTTCAAGCTGATAGAAATTAATACTCAGGAAATGTTGGCCGAGCAGCCCCAAGATTCTATCACCCTAGCACATCTTACTCTTATATCATTTTCTGGTGTTATAAGGGGCTATGTAACGAGGTCGTAACTGCCTTGTGTAATCCTTTGATTGAAATAAAAATTATGATTTCATCTTATGGTGAATTTTGTGAAATTTCAAATGTCTGGATAAATATAGTACGCATATTATTGATGAATTTTTGAAAAATGGGATATTTTAAAATATTTATGTAAACCTTAAATAATTAATGATGTGTAATGATTTTCAAAAAATGGTCTTCTGGAAAAGTGTTCAGTATGAAATTTAGTATCTAATAAGATCAACTTTTTTGGGGGAATAGTAAATTATGAATAGTTATTTTACACATAGGATTCGTAATGTGACCAAATGGATTAGTAATCTCACTTAAAGAAAGTATTAATATAATTTAGGCACCTTGATTAAGTAATGTGATTCAATAAAATAGGCAAATAACTGTTTCAGAAATTATTGGTTAAGTATTTGTTTTTTTGGGTGAATACTTTTATTTATTTAAAAATTAAATTAAAAATATTTAGAAAATTATTCTCATAAAATGGAGTTCATTTTTGAAATCAGTGCATTGATATTTGGTTAAGGTGAATTTTTGGGATTTTTCTGTAATAGATGAATTTTCAGTGAATAGTGTTTTTATTTAAAAATAAAATTAAAAATATTTAGAAAATTATATTCAAAAAATGGAGTTCATTTTGGAAACTAGAGGATCGATATTTGTTTCAGGAGAAATTTTGGGATTTTTCTGAGAAAGTTTAATTTTCGGTGAATAGTGAAATTACAGTTTTAGAGTTTCGGGTGTTTAATGACATCATTAAGGATGTAATAATTATGAAATAATTCTGGTCGCCTTATGAATAGTAAGATAAGGTATGAGTTGTCCCATGTGGCCAATACCAAGAAAAAATACCATGGGAAAGCCCATGGTTTTTCCAATACAGCCGATGAGGTGTCCCTTGGCAATTAAAGCTTTGTCCCCTCACTTCTTTTATAAATACCAATCCTTTACCTCATTAATTTCATTTCAAAATCCTCCTAAATGAATTTATAGTCTCTTTACCTCCCAAGGAGTCCTCTCAAGGTGCCCTTTAATCCTTCCAAGGTCCTGACCATCAAGCTTTCGAAGTTACTCTTCAAGGTAAGGGATCATTTCACCCTCTTCTTTCAATCCATGACTTCGTTTATGTTGTGTCTTCTAGTTTCCATCTATTTTTTTTGATGTTATGTTCTTATATGTTCTCATTACTTTCCATTTCATGTCTTATTGTTGAGAGACCCTTTCCACTCTCATCACTTTGGTTTCTGAATTTTTAATTGACGCTGTTAGGCTGCCGAATGTTTCTTAAAATAAATCACATCTTCTCTTTTATTTCATGTTTCCTTTTCATGTGGTATGTCATTAAAATATCCATACCATGATCTTATTCATTACCTATACAGTATTATGATTTATTTATGAGTGAGTGACCCTTGTCCTTTCTCTTTTCAATGATTTCTAAAACCATGTTATATAGTTGTTATGCTGCAAAAATTTCATCTCAAAATTTCTATCTCTTTCTCTCAAGAAATTCTATTGTTTATTTATGTGATTACCCATACTTATTTCGTTTCCATGGGTGTTCATAAATATATAAAGATGATATATTTGATTCTGTAATTGACATACATATAAACCCCACTCCATTTCCATGGGTTATAAATGACATAATTATCTTATTTTTAAGCTCTTTTTAAACGCCATGATTTTGACATGAAACCCATTTCTTTGATTCCATTTGGGTTATTTATAAAATATTTGATTATGATCTATGTGCCTCACATGAAATTAAATACATATTAAGGGTTATCCCAAATAGAGCTCCAATGAATTGGGTAAATATTTAATCTCTAGAGATGATAAGTTTCACGATACCTTGGTGGATAACCTTGGTAATTTTTATGACACCTTGGGGATGGACCTTGGTGATATGTTCATGAATGTCTTAATGAAATGTTATAGCCACATATTCAAGTTATGTTCCAATTTCATTTATTTATGATATGCATGTTCTTCCATTGCTCATGTCTCCATGTTTTAATTGATATCACAAGTACATTGACTCCCTTGTTTACCCTTACTAGGCCTTCTGCTCACCCTTTCTTTTGATGTTTGTCTCCAAGATATAAGATGCAGTAAATGTACATAGGATAAACCTATGATAAATCCTTAAAAGTGGTTTAGAATAATTTTTTATATTGTTTTCATGTATTATATTCCTGATTTCCAAGACACTAGACTTTAAATATCCTCTTTATGTAAAATGTAATGAAAAGTTATGTATTAAAAAGACGAGATTTTATAGACTTTCACTGCACTAAATGGGTAAACATTAGTAATAATAAAAGGGTCTTCTCAAAAATAATTAATCCATCCTTGGTGAATCAAAAATCAAGAATTAAAGATAATTATATTTTCACCTTCATTGAAAACATTTTTTAGGATGTTTTTTTCATGGAGTGGATTATATTTTTTCTTTATATATGTCCTCTAGTTCATTCAATTTCAAAAATCTCTCTTCACCAGATTTTTCAAAACAAATATATCAAGTTTTCCTATGCCAAAATGACTTATGTTGTATTTCAACTGGTAAATGAAATGCTTTACCAAAAACCATCCTAAATAGGGATATCCTTATGGGTTTTTATTGGTATTTTGATAATCCTAAAGCACTTTACTATGTATTTCTGGCTAGTATTTTATTGAAGGATTAAAATAAATTTCAAGAACCCTTTTCACTTATATATTAGAAATTTCAACCAAGGAATTTTTTTTTGAGTGATAAGAAATTTATATTTTATCTATAAAATCATTCTTTTTAAAAATATATATAATTCTTTTATTATAGAAATGGGTTTCTATGTCATTTACAACGGAATGAGGAGTTCCAAATCGGTGGATTATATGGGTTTTTAGAAACTCACTAACAATATGTGAATAATTTTTTCTAGTGGATTTATACAAAACCCACCCTGAAAAATATTTTATTGAAAGAAGGTTGTAGTAGAATATACTGTAATGGGGAAGGGCCCCATGAAATCAATGCCCAAAACATTAAAGATATCATATAATATTATAGGCTTTTGGGTAATTTTATTTATTTTTTAAATTGTGCCAAACTTTTGGCAAGTGGAACATGATTGAAAGAACTCTTATGAGTCTTTGAAGAGTAAAAAATATAAGAATCTAGATTCAAGTACCTTTTTGGAAGTCCTTCGTGGTCCAAATTGGCCACCATATGGTATTGAGTGGTAGAATTATAACATGGAGTAATTTTTATCTTCATCAACACATAAATTAATCACAATGTCAGTCCTAATTTTCCAATGATTATTATCATCCCAAATATATTATTTTGAATCACTTTTAATATTTTTTTAAATTTCAAAATTTTTCAATAAAAACACCAGCAACCAAGTAATTTACAATTGGGGTATACCATAGTAACTTTGTAGTGGGAAATGAGATCTGTTTGGGAGAAAATTTAGAATTAATGATTTTATATTGAGAAAAATTAGAAATTCTTCTTTGGTGATCATACATAGGGTTTTATTTTCTTGGTTTATCAATGATATCAAGGTAAAGCTCTTGAGTATTATGATCTATCTTATTATCCTTGGTTTGGAATCAATTTTCATAACTATGAACTTTAAAATTGAATAGTCTATGAAGATGATGATTTTAGCACCTAAAAGATAGTGTCATAATTTATCAAAGAAAAAAATTAAAAGTTCATTTTCTGTGCATTGTAATGAGTTTGTGTTTATTATAGTGTTTTAGAGAAATAATATATGACTTAAGGAATTTTTCTCTTATTTGACCAAGAGCATCCCCAACAGACCTTTCAGAAGAATCACACATCAATTCAAATGGTACGGACCAATCCATGGGTTAGATAATAAGGTATGATGTAAAAATATATTTTATTTCAACAAATGTTCTCTTTTTAAGACTCATATAAATGTAATGTAACTTCATTATTGAGTATCCAGCTGAGTGGGAGGGATATCCTACTGAAGTTCTCGATGAATCACAATAAAATCAGCATGAAAAAGTAATGCACACATGTGTTGAACTAATGTGTGTTGAGGAAATGATTGTATCACCTCAATATTAGCTGGATCAACTTGAATACCCAATTGATAAGTTATATTACCTAGAAAAATTTCATTAGTAACTATGAATTGACCTTTTAAAAAAAGAGTACAATGTTACATTTGACACACTTTTTTTGGACCAGGGGGAGTTAATGAAAGTAAGATTCAAATGAATCACCATAAATGGTAAAGTCATCCATGAATACCTCCTTGAAGTGCTTGATGAATTTGTAAAATATTTTCATCTTGCACCTCTATAATTTTATAAGAGTATAAAAAATTAGAAAAGACATTCTTATATATACATATGTTCTGAAGGGGAAAGTGAATGTTCTCTTTTCTTGGTCTTGAGGTGCCATTGGGATTTGTAACTGGTCAGTGTAACCATTAAGAAATAAATAATGTGACTTTACATCTATTTTTTCTATTATATTATAAATTTATATAATTGGATAGTGATATTTTTGTGTTTCAACATTCAATTTCCCATAATTGATGGACACAAACTATTTTTTTCACTTGAGTTGTTTCCATCTCTATATGTTCATTTGTGACAATAGTTATCCCACCCTTATTAGTTACCATATGAATTAGACTAATCCATTCACTACATAAATTGGGTAGATAATATTGTCTTGAAGAATCTTAATGATCTATTCTAAAAATAATATAAGTATGAGTGGATTGATTCTTATTTGAGGTTATCTAATTGCTTTGAATGATTCATCTATATGGATGTGATTTATGAAATGGGAAGGTTTGATTCTTGATATGTTATCTAGGTTCTAACAAAGGACTTTTTTCCCTCTAACATTAAAAAATGTTTGGACTCCTCAGTTTTTGTAAGTGTAGCAGAGAAAATGAAATGATAAGAGTGATCATGGAAAAATAATGCATAAATTAGGTGTTAATGAAGGGGTTTTAAATGAGTTTCATCCTTCATTTGTGGGTCAGATGACTTAGGAATAGAGGAAGGGCCTCAAGTTGGTTTGGATTCATTTTCCTCATTACTGTCCAAGGTGGAACAATAGATATTAAAAGATGGATTTGATTTTATAAAAATATCAATATCCATTAGATTGATGTAGTCTATAAATGAGAAGTCAAAATTAACTCCTCTATATATGACTTGGTTAATCCATGTGAAAATTTTGAAAAATACATTATCATTATAACAAGAAGAACATCATGGGATGGGATTAAATCTACACTCAGAATTGTATTGAGTATAATTGATAGATAATTCATAGTTATTCTATGATGGGTATCACATGGATTGAAAAATATTTGACTTGACAAGTTAATAACTAAATTCCTGGGAAAATATTCATACATGTACATCAATTTTAGTTATAGTTGTTATGAGGAATGGTATTCCTAGAATTAGTAGAGACTGAGAATAATATATATCACCTTCCATGTTAAGGACATAGAAATCTATTGGGAATCTAAGATCATTGACTCAAAAAAGGACATCCTTGATTATTCCAACATGAATGATATATCTTTGATTGGATAACTGGATGAAAAAACTTTCTAGCTGCAGGAACCTAGACCAAGGATATGGAATTTAGATTTGGGCATGAAATTTATTTAGGATCATAGGTATATTAGTGCATCATTAAATTTGTAAATACCTATTTTAAATTGATCCTTAATGTTCAATGGATATTTTCACTTCATGGGAATAGGCTGTTGGGTTGAAACATTTTTTATGGTCCAAATCTGTCTCTTATGGGTGCACAATTCTTTAAGAAACTTTACACACTTAGGGAACTTTTTATGGAATCTAAAAGGGTAATTTTGAATTTAACACATAAAAACAAGTCAATCATTTAAAAATTAGGCTTAAAGTCTATATTAGACTAGTCTATGTATTTAGGAAAAGTAATTGGGTTCCTTAGAATAATGTAAGGATGTGAGGGAGTATATTAAGGTTTTTTCTATATTTTTGTTCGTATATTTTTCCAAATAAACTTTTAAAAAGGATTTAGAATAGTCACCATGTAGAATTGAAATTTTATTTCTAGTTTTAAGTGAAACATAACATAAATTACCCTTGGGTTTTGGAAATGGTTGTGCTTGGATTTGGGAAGAATTATATTATAGTTGATGACTTAGGGGGGGTGAAAGTTTACCAGTTTTTTTCAATTTTTTTGAGGTTAAAATGAGTGAAGGATAAAATATCTTCCACTAAACGTTCCCATTGTTTCTTAAAAGAAGATATATGTCCCTCATAGAGATTTAATTTATTTTGGTTCTTGGTAAAGTTCTTTTATTTGGTTGGAAATTGAGAAGGCTCACTAGGATAGTCAAAGCCATGAGGAGCAGGATGAGGATTAATCATTTTATAATGAGGAACCAAATGAGATGGTTTTTGGATGTTATCAACTCCTTGAAAATATTGGAATTGGATTGTATTTGGAGGAAGTAATTAAGGGGTATGAGATACAGGATTACCATACCTTAATCCTAAGTTATAGGTAGAAGAGAAATGATCATAGTGGGATTGGTAAGAGTTTCTAACGAACACACCTAATTATTGAGGGTTGGTTTTATACTGAGAATATACTACATTGAGATCTATTGGATAAGAATGATATAATGGATCATCTTGTATTTGTCGATATGTGTCAATTGGGTGAGCTGGAGAGTAGAAAATTCTAGTTTTTTTATTGTTCTAGGGAATAGAGATTGTGGAGAAGATAAGGTTGGGACTTTGGTAAGCCAGAACTAGTTGTCACAAAAGACCTATAAGTTCACTAAACACTACTTTAAGTTGGTGGGATCTATGGATTTATTCACTCAAATTTTTTTAACTGATAATATTCTCAATTATGAAATTTATACATATTTTAAGCCATGTGTATTATAAGATCTCGTGTAGCTGTATGTGTTTTTCAAACAAGAGAACTTATACATACGGCATCAATGTGAGTTTTCTCCATAGCCAATAACCCATAATTGAAGTATTATATCAAGATTTAGTCATAGATTTAGTGGTGTGAGAATGTTTTCATAATATTTTTGAACCTCTACCAGTATTCATGGAGTGATTCATTGGGTAATTGATTAATACCACTAATTTCCTTTTGAATAGAAGTGGTTCGAGAAGTAGGGAAGAATTTATCTAAAAAGATTCACTTCATTTCATTCCATGTTTTTAAGGAACCAATATGGTGGTAATATATCCATGAATTATTCAAGTTATATAGGGATAAAGGTTATGATAAAAGTTTGATTTGTTCATTAAAAATCCTTTGAGGATTCATGGCAGATAACACCACTTGGAACTCTTTGAGGTGAAGATGTGGATCCCCATAGGCTAGCCCATGGAAATGAGGTAGAACATAAATCAAACCATATTTGAGTTTGAAATATATCTTAATGTTTAGATATTTAATACCAAGGGGTTGGAAATTCAAATCATGATAATAAAGTTCATTACGGGTTTTCCCATAGGATTGGTCATATGTAGTTCAATTGGATAGTAAATGAATGAGTCTTGAGTGATTTGATAATACCTCATTTTCCTCCTGTGTAAGTGAAGAGTTAACTAGATTTTTGTGTCAAAAAAATCTTATGGATTATTTGGGAGGCTACACAGAATTAAGCAAAATTTTTAAAGGATGATAAAGGTGGGTTTTTTTATGTTTTTATTCAATTATTGGGTTTTCTTGGTTTTTTTTTTGTTTTTGTTTTTTTAATAATAAACAAGAGATTGTTAGTTGTATAATCCACATTAATGATTCCATTTAAAACATGGATAATTATATCCTCTATACCATTAAAAACATGTTTATCTTCTAAAATATGTATAATATCACTGAGGCTGAATCCTCAGTGATGGTACTATTTTTGGAGTTGATTGTTTGTGTTTTGTATTTTGAATTGGGGGTTTGTTTCTAGATCAAGATTAAATTAATTTATAGATGAATTTTTATTGAATAATTTTACAAATATTGAGTATATTTTATTATTGGGAATGTAATATTAATAAATACTTGATATTTTCAATAAAATTCATTAAATTCACATCCACTTGAAAATATGATTTTGATCAGAATTCATGAATTTGGATTTAATCCAAGCATCAATGAGGGTTCTAATATTTATAAATTCTCATTTATGGAAGATTAAATATTTCACAAAACCATTTTTTTTGGTTCCAATAATCCATGTAATCCACATGTCAAACAAGATGTGTCAATAATCCATGAGACAACCAATTTCACATACACAATGTCAATTTTAATAATGTTAATCGAGTGAAATCTCTCAGTTATGTAACAACAGCAAATTATGACTCATCCTAATAGATTATTTAATTATCCATTTAAATTGTTTTTAATAAATATGGTATGATTATGATTATTTTATAAATGAAAAACAAAATGAATGTGGTGAGAAAAATAATTGTACACTAAACATCTACAAATGAAGGGAGGTAAACACACACTTTTTATTGAATAAGAATACAAGATAGGGATGCGTTTTCAACATTATTTAAACAATTTTAAGATCGTTAATATTTAAAAAAAATAAGGTAGATGTGTATAAGAGGATAATATTAAGATTCATGAATTAATATTCAAATGAAATTACAATAAAACAGAAATGATTACAATTGAAAGAGAATGAAAACAAATAGAAAAAGAATAATAGAGGAAAGTTTTACTTTTTTTAAGATTATGGGAAGTAATTGAATGAATTTGGTAATGATAATTTTATTAAAATTCTCCTCCTTATGTTATGAAATTCCAACCTCTTACAAGGATAATAGGGAAGTGTATTTATAGCCCAAAGTGGTGGAAAGTTTTCATTTTAAATTTGCCCCTCAATTTTTCTATCCAATTTGACTATTTATAAATATTAATCTCAAGATATCTTATTATTTAAAGTTATTGATATTTATGTGTAAATTTCACCATCAAAATTTTTGGTCCATTTGAATTTATCCGAATAAAATTAATGCTCAATTGGACTTCATCATTAGGAAGAATGTCAACAATTGTGGGATGTTTTCAAAACCCAAACAGAACTTAGGGATGGATATTCATACATAAATTAAGATACTTATTGGTTGAGTTGGGCCTTTTAATTTTTATCCAATTTGAATTGTAATTTACTTGGACTTATACTGGAGTATAAAATAATGTATGTTTTTGGACTGATCACATATATTACAACATCATAGCTGGTCCAGTTTCCTTATTAGATTCATTATACCTTCTTGTGTGGCCCAAATGGACCTATAGAAAGAAAAAATATCCAAATATCCAGTTGAATGATTTGTTGAAATTTGAATCAGGAGCACTAAAAAAATAATATCATTATTTAGATCTGTGTATTGAATTATATGGTAAAATAATAAACTATAGTGTAATTAAATGATTTTAAACAATGCCCTCCTAAGGTTTTCATGACCAAAACGTGAACATTGACTTAAAACTGATCATTTTTCTGTAAAAAATCAGTGATGAGAGTTTTGTAAAATCAGGAATGAATATGTAATATCACTATAAAATCATTACCATCAATTAGTATGATGTGATACCATCACATTCATGGAGTAGTGTAATTTCACATAATCAATCCATAATGATAATAACAAACCATATAAATATAATATACCATCACTCAAGTAAAATGATCAAACAATATTCATATTCAATGGTAAGTTCCACCCACCTCAATTATGATTAAAATATAATTCAATACAGTATGGTTCCTATCATATTCGCACCTAATATAAACTATCTCATCAAAAATAATCAATTAATTATCATCAATCATTATTAATTAAAATATCACCATAGTAAAATTGGTTCTAAAATAAAATGAGTAGTATAACGACATTGAAACCACAAGAAAATTGTTTTAGTCCACCTCCAACATACACCAACACATAATTAATATGAAATCACTGATTTATAAAATGAAACTGACAATTAATTTTATAAAATTTCAGAAAAAAATCATTATATAAATTTATCATGTAGTGTAGCTCAATCCAAATGATGCAAAATTCTGATAATATATCAATTCCGAGCTTCATCTATTCACTATACATGAAATACCCATCAATACAAAACAATTCTACAATACTGTAATGGAATTTTACCTTACATCCCTAAAACCAATTGTTACTTTTAAATAGAAACCAATAAGGAGGAACACAATAACTAGGGGATATGGGGTTACCACAGATACATGTGATAAATCAACTCTGAGTCATCATCATCAATGGATAGAAATAGAATGAAAAAATAGGAAGGGGAGGGTGAACATCCACTTATATTTAATATATATGGAAGGAGAAACCTGAGTGAGGGTCAATATAGCATCCCAATATTAACTTATATGTATTTTACATAATTTTAGATGAATATTTGGAACATTGAAAAATTACATGCATGAGGACCATAATAGTTTAGTGTATTTGGAAATATATAACACATTATTCCAATTTGGTGAAATATTTTCAACATATCTCATAAAGAAATTCCCCTTTAGTACTCCTACTTGAAAATTTTCTTCATAACCTGGGGAAAGGAAACATAATAAAGGGAAGGACCAAATTCCTAGTAAGGGTGAAAATAAAGGATATACGTAAGCATAACATTGACCTAATGGTATGAGAACAAAAGCATAACATTTGATGATAATACCCTTTTTATTATATTTAATAATCATGAGTCAAGGAAAAACATTAGTAGTTCAAAATACATGAATATTAAAAAATCAAAGAGAATGAGTCATGATAGAATATAATTGGCATAAGACATAGACTTATGGAATACACATAAGCATATAAAATAATTACCTCTAAGTGAGGTCTCATTGACTAAACTTTTGAAGGATATTCATGGGTGATACCCCTACTGGGTGGGATACACCACCATCCCTAGTTGCATTCCATTCATTATAGTTGATCATGTTACACCTTATTCTAATATTGGGTCAATAACATCGACTTGTTTCCAATATTAGTAGCCAAGGTTCACTCCAAATACCATCTTAAAGTAAATTTTCAATCGCAATGACATATTAGTAGTACATTTTCACTCTCAAAACCATTTTAGTAGTCAAGGTTCACTCACAAGACCATATTGGTAGTCAAGATTCACTCCCAATACCATCTTAGTGGGAAAGTTCCCTTACTGAACCAGGTTCACTCCCCATTTTATCATTGTCTATCTCATGTGATATAAATATTTACACAATTAATTTGATTGATATATAGGTCCCAATTGCCTCATAATTAAATTATACATATGTATTCCACAATACAATAAAACATTCATCATATCATGACCCATAAACATAGATATGTTTTGTAAACATCATAACATAACGCCTGAAATGAAATTATTATCATAAAAATTTCATCATATAATATCCTATAGGAAATGGTTAGGATTCATAATCATATCATAAAAGCATAATAAATGAAAATAAGTGGTCTTTAGAAGCATATAACACATGGAGGAGAAATGAGTGTCATAAACATCATGACATCAAAACATAAACCATACATGAAAAAATATGAATGGTATTTTTGGATCATATCCCTATTAAATCATAAACTATAACAAAGTATTTCATCTTTTATAGAGAATGTTTTGGAAATATAAATAAGAAAAAATTTATGTAAATATACTTTCTTTTAAACATCTCTTTTATAAAACATTTTAAAAAATCTTTATCTTATAAATAATGCTTTGAAATTTTATTTAAAATAATGTTTAAACATAAAAATTTTTGAAAATGTTTTTATTTAGAAAAAACAACAAAAACATTAAATTTATATAATATTAGGAAAAAAATTCATAAAAAATTTATTCCTGTAAACTTTCAAATAATGTTCCAAATAAATGATGGTCATGATTGTGGATAAATCTGCACATACTAAATATTCCTTTTTCACAGTAAGAAGGTTTGAAAAGTGCCTATGTCAGGAAATTATAAGAAAATTATTTATTAAAATCCTTTTTGTTAAAAGGGTAAAACATAGATAAAAATTTCATTTAATGATCATAGGATAATAGTACAGATTTTATGAAAACATTTTTAGAAAACATGGTTTTGGAAGAACATAGATTTCTGACCAAATAGATAAATAAAGTCAGATTTTCTTAAAAAATATTTATTAATTATATTAAGTACCAAATAGTGGTAAAATAGTACCAGTACTTGAAAATATAAAAAATAACCAGAGGGGAATAAAATTCATGATATTTATTGAGATATGGATCATAATATTTCATCAATAAAAGTTTAATTATAATCAATCCTGATAAACGATGAGATTGTAGCAATAAACTGTTACAACTGTGGTAACATTGAATATTAATCCCCATGAAATAATAAAATTAAATTAAGATTAAAATATGAATAAAATAATGATATTTTGGATATAACATGTAAAATGGAAGCATATACCCCTCATATAAGAATATGATTTCATACCATGGAATGTATCTCAAAAAAGAAAAATTAAGACCAAATTACTTTACAGATTTGGTAAATATTGAACCATAAATTCCATAAAAAGGGGATCATAAAATAGATATGTAAATAAAAAAATAAAAATAATAATAATATAATAACATTATGGTAATTATATAAACCACACAAAATAAATTAGTGTTGAATAAGGCATAAGTCTCGCAGAAATAAAAGTGATACTAGGAAACCCCCTACTACTTAGGTAACATTTAAATCATGAGATCCATGAAATAAAAACATCAATTGTGTATTTTAAAATAATTAAATAATTTATATTAATGATATAACATGTAATATAACAGTACATACACTACACAATAAGAATAAGTTGTTAATATAGTATATATCTTACAGAAATAAAAGTGAGATGACAAAACCCTAACCATAAGTCTTGAATTTATTCATACATATTTAAAACTCATTTATAATAAATATAATTTTATTATATATATACCAAATAAAATTATTATTATATTTAATACCATAAATTATTTTATTATGACTTTATATTACCCATTTATTAGCAATTTCATGTTAATGTTATATTTCTGGTAATAACCGCTTTGTTTTTTGTATATGTTCGGACTTGTAATTATTGATTCTATTACTTAAATCATGATTTAATTATTTTCAGAATTTAAAACATGATTTAAATATCATATATATTAAGTATATAAATTTTTATAATAATTTTTATAATATAGAAATATGAAATAGAATACACCGTTCATGGAGATGGTGGGTCGTACGTACGCATGAACGCTATTTGGTTTTCTTGTTGTGTTAAAAGAAAAAAAGTAAATAAAATATATGTATATATATAATATAATTAAATTATGATTATTAATTTATATATATCATATAATTTCACTAAAATTATCCTCAATACCTTCCATGTAAATTGTGAATGAATCACATCGCTTTAAAGATGCGGTAGTCCACATATCCACAAACGAACATAGTGTATATCCAGAAAATTGAAAGAATAAAGGTATTAATTATATAATAATTAAATAAGGATAAATATATCATAAATATAATAAATATAATATAAAAACTTAAATTCCATCATTATTACCAGCCTTTAAATTTGTCAATTTAAGAACGACTGACATCGATCCACGAGGCAGTATTCTGTCGTATACACGAACGACGATTGCATTTCCAATTTAATGGAATTTTTTAAGTGTAGATTATAAAAATATAATAAAAAATATATAATTATATTTAGTTTACTAATTTTATTATATAATCTTGTAATAATAATAATCTATGGAGTGGAGAAAGAAAACAAAACAAAACTGCTTGTTGAAGGAGGTCACCTCTTCTTTGGGTAACTCCTTTTGGTTTTCACATAAGATAATCCCTGGTTATATTTCTTACCAAATTGAGGAATCTATGACAAATGGAATTAAATTTGGATAATATTTTTCCAGGTTTTTTCAGATCCAATGATATTGAGATGTGTAAAAAGATTGGAAGAGGTGGTGGCATTTTATAAGTGGGGAAAATGATACACTTGGTATTTTTTAAAACAATTGTGTGCTCCACAAATTTTTATTGTCCCAAAAGTGTTAAAAAATAGACCATTAAAAATCCATAGAGGTTTATGGGTCGAAATATTTCCATGAAATAATTTTTATATATTGTTTGGGTCATTTTTACACCTTATATTTATTGTTTAATCATTAATTATACTCATTTTAACTTTTATTATTGTAATTAATTTTAATTACTTTGACTAATATTTTTGGTCATAAACTAATATAAAATTAATAATTATTATAAAATATGATTATTATAAATATATAATCCATTTTACAAATTTTTAAACATATAATTTATAGAAATTAATTTCAAATTAATCTCACATCTGTGTTGCGAAAGCGGGTTTTTAAGTAAAAGGTTCAAAAGTTTTAAATGTTTTTATATCCAATTTCAATATGAAATTTGTTACAATAAACTAAATTGGATTAATTTATGTAAAAGATATCTAATAAAACTTTAAATTAAAATTTAAATATAATTTAACTATATAAATAAATTAGATAACAAATCATTTTTCAATTAAAAATAATTATTTTCATTATTTATCAAAAAATGGAAACTCCCATAGAAAGTCCAAAAATTCACCAAAAGTAAATTTTGATATTCTTATTTCAAAAATGAAGTATATTATTTCAAATATAGTTTATTAAATTATTAAAATTTATATTTAAAATGAGTTCACCATTAAAAGATGGTAAAATTACCTTTCTGAAAAATATATATTTTTATTCCAAAAATTGGATTTATTATTATCTTATGCATATAAAATATATTAGATGAGTATCAAAAAAAATATTGAATACGTAAAATATATATATATATATATTATTAAAAAAATCACTAAAAGTGGTTGTTTTGATTTATTGAGATAAAATGGTGTTTCCGCATAGAAAAATAGTTTCCATAGAAAATAAATTTTTTTATTCTCAATTAGTTCTTGATTTTATTTTTAAATAATTAATAACAAAAGGATTTATTTCATATAAATGTTTAAACCATAATTTCATAACTTATCCAATATCATTTTTATCTTCCAATCTGATGTCTAGATGATAATTATAATAATATTTCAATAATAATATAAATTATATATTGTAGTTCATTAAAACTCAGTTTTACATGTAATACAATTTATAAAAGGGACTCAGTATTGTGTGTAACACTAGCCTAACATAGTTTTGGGTGTAACAAAACCTAATCTAATTGTTGTGTGTAGTAAAATATTAACTTTTGTTGCATATAATGAAATTCCAAATTAATTATTTATTATAAAAAATCGTATATTTAATGTAGTGTGAAATGAAAAATATAAAAAAGATTAAATTAATTCAAAATAAATCACAAAATCTCTGGGTGTTACATTCTAACCCCATTAAAATGAAGTTCTCCCTAAAAATTCTTCTAGGTTATCAATGGATTAATACTTGAAATATTCTTTAATAGAAACCCACATCGTAAAATGAATACAAAAATTTCTTTTGAAAATGGAGTGCTAGAAACATAATGGATACCCAAAGTAAAACATAACTAGATATCTACATAGGAGAACATAGGTTAAAAGGGAAAACATGGAAATGGAAGAGAAATATTACTATCCAGCTCTAATAGAGAGTGATAGATAACATGGTTATGATAAAGTTAACAATCACAAATCCATAATTCAAAGAGGATTTAAAAAGTTTATTCATATCATAAAAATGATGATAATAGGATGAAATTTTATTTCAAGACCCTTTTCCAAAAGTTGAAGAATTTTCATGAGAAAATATACATACATGATTTTAGGAAAAAATCACCCCTTTTTGTTCCTTGATAAACTTACACATCATCTCTTATTCAAAGAAATAAAGTTGAATTTCTCATTCATAAGGCATTAGTAGATCATGAGATCTAAAAATAGAATGATAGGTCATTCCATCTGTCTTTATCACAATAAAAAGGAAAGAACAAGTTATACAATATGAATAAATCCTTATATAGTGATATAATACATTAATATATAGAACTTTATCTATATTTTAATATAAAATATTCCATTAGTGGTTAACCTTATAACCCTTATGAAGGATTAAATACCAAAACATTAAAATAATGTCACTAAATTTATCAAAAATATCTTAACATTAATCCCCCAAATATCATAAAATAGATATTTTTTGTCACCTATCAAACATGTGAATATCTTTATCATGTATTCTCTTGAAACATAGTAATTAATATAAATCCTTATTCAAAAACTGCCTTCATTATTATTTCCAACATTATTGAATATATTCTTTAAGTACAAAAATCTCATAAACTCTATCTATGATATCATAAACTACTTTTTCAACAAATCATTAATTGGTTATAAGTTAATTAGTACCGTCCAATTTACTTATTCATATCTAATATATATTTATCTATGCATCATTATCTCAACATTAGGAACATATTAAGGGTTATATTTTCTTTAATCATGTGTTTCCCAAGAATATCACATTATTATTCAATTAATTTTCTCTTTCATCAGAACCACTCAACATATTATTGTAGATACTTGGAAAAAAACTTAAATGAGAAAATTATTATATATTTCACAATTCATAATTCTTGAATCCAAATACATAAACACCTTGATTATAAGACTTTTTCCTTAACCCATTAAAAAGGATTCCTCATCATATTACTTAATACCTCTTTCCTTCCATATTTCACCTGTTGTCTCATCATCAGCAGTAATATTACCATTACTTGTAACACATTACATATTCTATTTGGGAGATTTCCACTTAGGACATAAATTTTAATAATTAAAATTCATTCCATATTTAACACATTTAACTATTGATGATTTATGAGGGAGTCCATTATTCTCATTTGTCATGTTAATATGAATTTTCATTTTCCCTTTTTAGTCACTTGTTTTGTGTTCTTATTTTACATAGTCATAACATCTTTCTATTCCTCTAAGACATTCACTTGGGTTCTTCTTTCTATATTATCAACACAAAGAGAACTAAATCTTATTTTCTCCATGGTATCTATTGCCTAAACTCTCATTAAACTCCTTCCTTCTATTCTTTAGTGAGTCCTAGAGTAGTTTAAGGTACATGTTGTTAATAATGTTCCATGAAAATTGATTAGGAATGATCACAGAATCCTTCACTCTAGTGATCATCCCATTTGACTACTCCTTAAAAATAAATCATTATATTCAACATTATCCTAGTTCATTATGGTTCCAACCAATGACTAAGACAGTAAATCAATGTTTTAGAAGCACTTATCATAGCAAAGAACAACATAATCATGAAAAATCACTTATAGTATGTCTAATTCATGACACCTTCTTTTAAATCTATGATACCCTATGATTATCCTTAGATACATCCTAATACATATCATTAGAAATATCCCAAGTGGTCTCACTAATTTTTTCACATCCTAGTTTCCAAATTTTGACCAAACATTTACTTTGATACCAAAAATAAAGACCCAGTCATAGCATACATGGATATTTAAATATTTTATATTAACATTCATCACGTTACAAAAGTATATTCCCAAAGACCATAATAGATTACTGTCTTTGGAAACAGGTAAAACATTATTATATTATGGTGAAAGATCTTCAAAATCTATTGTAAAGTTATTACCCTTTAATAAACCTACTTAAAAACTTTAGTTATAACCTAGGGAAAGTAAACATAAGAAAGGGTGAGCTCATATGCTCAGAAAGGGTAAAAATAAAGACGATATGTAAGAATAACATAGACATGAGGGTCTGAGAACATAAGAATAACATTTTAATATCATAACCTTTATATAAAAGTTCATAATCATGATTCATGGAATAAATATTAATAATTCATAAAACATGAATCATAATGAAATAAAATATCATGGGTCATGAGATCATATAATTGGCATAAGGCATAGACTTGTGGCATACATATATACATATAAAATCATTCCCAATATGTCATGGCTCATTGCCAAAATTTATCAAGGAACTTCATGGGAGATACACCTACTGGGAGAGACACACCACCATCCCCAATCGCATCCCCTTCATTATAGTGGATAAGGTTACACCTTCATCCCATAGTAGTTCAAGACCATTGACTTGTTCCTATATAAGTAGTCAAGGTTAACTCCCAAGACCATATTAGTATTCAATATTAAATATTAAGACCATATTAGTAGTCAAAGTTCATTCCCATGACTATCTTAGTATCCAAGGTTCACTCCCTAGACCATCTGGGTAGTCAAGGTTCACTCCCAAGACCATCATAGTGGACAAATTCCCCAACTAAACTGGGTTCACTCCCTATTTCATCCATGTCTATATCATGAAATATAAATCTTTACCCAATACATTAGATGGTGATATAGGTCCCACCCATATCATAATTAAATCATACATATGTGTTTCATAAGAAAATAAAACATTCATCATATCATGGCCCATAAATATATATGGGTATCATAAACATCATATTATAACCCATTAAAGGAAATTGGAATCATAAAAATTTCTTGATATCATAACTAATGGAAGATAGATAGGTTTCAAAATAATTTCATCAAATCATAAAAAGTGAAAATAATTTGGTTTCAAAATCATATAATCATTGGAATAAAAACACATGTCATAAACATTATAACATTAAATCATAAACCATTCAAGAAATAATATGAATGGTATTATTTGATCTTATCCCTAATAAATTATAAAATATAACAAAGTATGCCATTTCGGATGAAGAAGGATTTTGAAAGATCATTTGGAATTTTTCTTAAGGTATATAGTCTATCTTTAAAAAATCCCTATAATAAAACATTTTCAAAAATCCTTCTCTTATAATGAAATATTTTTATTTTCATTCAAAAAACACCTTGAACATAAACTATTTTTGAAAAAAAATCATTAAAATGAACTTTAAAAACACTGAATGTCTAGAATATTAGGGAAATAATTTTTCATAAAAAAATTAATCTTGAAAACTTTAAAAGGAAGCTTTATGGAAATTATGGTCATTATAGTAGATAAATTTGTACATGATAAACATTATTTTTGTGTCTTAAAAATGTTAGAAAAGTGCCTTGGTCAAAAAATGACAAAAAGATTATTTTATAAAAACCATTTTGTTAAAAATATGAAAAAACATGTAAAAAAATATTTTAAAAGTCATAGGACAATAGCAGAAATTTTTTGAAAACCTTTTTAGAAAACATGATTTTAGAAGAACATAGATTTCTGACCAAAGAGACAAATAAAGTTAGATTTTCATAAAAACACTTTATTAATTATCTTAAGTATAAAACATTAGAAAAATGGTACCATTACTTTAATACATAATTAATAATCATAGTGTAAAAAAATTCATGAGATTTACCTTGAAATGGATCATAATATTTCATCAATGGAAGTGTAATCATAAATAATCCCAATAAAATATGAGATTGTAACAATAAATTGTTACCACTTGGGTAAATTTGAATTCTAATCCCCAATAAATAATAAAATTAAATAAATATAAAAATATCTCTAAAATAATTTTATTCCTGACATAACATGTCAAATGGTAGTTTATATACCTCATATAATAATATAGGTTCCTACCATGGCTTGTATCTCAAAGAAGGAATATTGAGATAAAATTACTTTTTCGATATTGTAACTTTTGAACCCGAAATAACCTAAAAATATATCATAAAATGGATATGTAAATAGTCATAAATATAAGTATGATAATAATATAATTCATTCTTGGGTATTATATAAACCACACAAAATAAATGAGTGGTGGATAACGCATAAGTCTTGCAGAAACAAAAGTGAAACTAGAAATGCCCTTACTACTTGAGTAACATTTGAATTAAAAGAACCATGAAAGAATAGAATAAATTGAAAATTTTAAAATCAATAAATAAATTATATTCATTATATAACATGTTATATGTAATTATATACACCACACGACTAGAATAAGTTGTCAATATAGCATAAATATCATAGAAATAAAAGTGAGGCGAGAAAACCCTTACCCTAAGTCTTGACTTTCTTCATATATGTTCAAACCAACATTATAATAAATATTTTTTTATTATAAATATACCATATAAAAATATTATAATATATCATACCATATATTATTTTATCACTAATTCATATTACCCATTTATTAACAAATCTATGTTAATGTTATGTTTCAGGTAATAATCGCTTGGTTTTTCGTATATGTTTTGACTTGTTATGCTTGATCCTATTACGTAGATGAAGATATAAATATTTAAAGAATATAAAACATGATTTAAATATCATATATATATATATATTAATTATATAGTTATTTATAGTAATTTAAATAATATATAAATATGAAATGTAATACACCGTTCATGGAGATGGTAAGTCGTACGTACACAGGAATGTTGTTTCTGTTTTATTATCGTATTGAAAGAAAGAAAGTAAATAAAATATATGTGTATATATATAATATAATTAAAATAGAATTATTATATCATATTCATCATATAATTTCACTAAAAGCATACTTAATACATTTTAGGTAAAGTGTGAACGAATCACATCGCTTTGAAAAGGTGACAGTCCAGACGTCCACAAACGAAGTTATCGTATTTCCAAAAAATGGAAATCATGAAGGTATGTGTCGTATAATTATTTAATAAGAATATATAAATCATAAATATTGTATAAATCATATAGAAAAATTACATCATTATTACAAGCCTTTAAAAGTGGAAATGGAAGAATGGGTGACATCTATTTTTGAGGCGGTTGTCTATCGTACATACGAATGATGATTGTGTATCCCATTTAATGGAAGTGTGTATGAGTGAAGGTATTAACCTAAGAATAATAATATATAATTATATTTAGGATAATATGTTTATTATATAATTATGTAATAATAATAATTTATGTTGTGGATAAAGAAATAAAACAATAGTGCTTGTTGGAGGATATTACCACTTCTCTGGGTAACTCATTTTCGTTTTCACCAAAGGGGTTCCTTGGTTGGATTTATGGTAAAATTGAGTCCTCTAGGATTAAGGGAGGGATTTTTTTAGGATTTTTGGGTTTTTTTTTCTTAGAAAAATTTCATGAGATGTGTGAAGATAGGGTAAAAGGTGGTGTCCTTTTCTAAGTGTGGAAAATGACACACATTGTATTATTGAAAAGAATTATGTGTTCCCCATGTTTTACATCTCCAAAAAGGGTTAAAAATGAACCATTATATATACTTATAGGTTTCATGGTATAAATATTTCCGTAAAATAATATTCAAACATGTGTAGGGTCATTTTTACACATTACATTTTAATTTTAGCCATTAATTAATCTTGTTTTACCTTAATTACTATAAATAATTTTAATTATTTTCACTAATATTTTTTCTCCAAAAATAAGTTTGACTTACTATGAATTATAAATTATTTTGATTAAAAATATTTATTTTTTTCTAAATTATAATTATATAAGTAGTATAAGATAATTTAAAAATTATCATGTATACGTGTTGCAAAAGAGTTTTTTTAAAGTTAAGGGCCCAAAAGTTGGAAATGTTTTTATATCCAATTTCAATATTAAATTGGTTTTAATGAACAAAATTAGTTTAATTTAGGTAAAATTTTTCTAATTCAAATTTAAAATAAAATTAAAATATAATTAAACTATGTAAATAAATTAGATGAAAAAGTAGTTTTCATTTAAAATTTAGTATTTTCATTATTTATCAAATAATGAAACTTCTCAGAAAAATACCAAAAATTCACCCAAAGAAATTTTGATATTATAATTTAAAAAATAAATCATATTTTTCAAAATAAAAATTTATAAAAGATTCAAATATTATATTTAAAATGATTTCTCCATTAAAAGGCGGTAAAATTTCTTTTTTTGAAAAATATATTTTTTATTTATAAAATTGGATTTATTTTTAAATTATGCCTATCAAATCTGTTGGATGAGGGTAAAAAAATTTCATTGAACACATAATTTAGAAATTTTATTAGGCAAATTCAACAAACATGGTTATCAATTTTTGAGATAAAATGGTGTGTGTGTGTAGAAAAATAGTTTTCTTAGAAAAGAATTTTATTTATTCTCATATAGTTTTTACATTCATTTCTAAATAATTGATAACCAAATTATTCATTTTATATACTTGTGTAATCCTTGGTTTCATAATTTAGTTAACGACATTCATATATTTCATAATAAAAGTTAGGTGAAAATTATAATAATATTTTAATAATGATATTAATAGTATATTGTAGTTAAGTAAAACTCGGTCTTGCGTGTAGAAAAATTTTACAAAGGCACTGGGTATTGTGTGTAAAACAAGACAAAGATAGTTTTATGTGTACCTAAAGATAATATATGTCTTGGTTATAGTAAAATATTAACTTTTTTGCATATAATTCAATAAAAACTTAGTGATTTCTTATAACAAAAGTTATATTCAGTGTTGTGTGAAATAAATAATATAAAAATTATTAAATTATTTTAAAAAAATTCACAAAATGTCGGGGTGTTACAGTTAAATGGACCCAGAAAATTATAACAAACCCCTCTAAAAATTGAATTGGGGTCTATTAGTTACCCAATTCATTTTTACCAACTACCTGATGTATGGAAACCAACCACTCGTTGTCCTAACTAGTGAGACAGACCCAGTAGTTTCACCACTAGGTTCATGGAATCTATCTACTACAAACCGGGTGGCTGATGCCACTCACCTCCTTATCTTTTTCAATTAATAGTCATTAAAAATATCCCAATAGGTATTTTCTACCTCTCTTTTCACCTCCAAAAAATCTAATTTTTCAATTAAATTATGTCCAAAACATCCTTCATTCACTTATCAAAATTTAAAATTATTTCATCCACTAAAAGGATGAAAAAACTGAGCCATCACTTATTTCACCAACACATGAAGGTATGATCCATTACTTACTCCCCAATATAACAAATATCACCCTTGATAAGATATACACTAAATTTGACCAGAATTCTAGACCTATAAAGTTCATCAATTCATCACTTACACACCATGTTCAATGCCATAAATGTTAACCATGAATTTCATACATGACTTTAAAACTTAAGCATAATATTCATGGAAATCCTCACTACCCAATTAATTATACTCACCCTAATATTTCAATGATATTCATCTCTTTATTATAGTGGTTTTACTCTAAATCATTCACACACACACTCACAAAACAAATATAATCCTATGAAAAGCCCAATAATATCCTCCATAAAAGTATTGAGAGGATGAATGATGAAAATTTTGATCCTAAAATAAAAATAAATGACGAATATCAAGTGTTCTTGTGATTCCTACCATAATAAATGACTAAAAAAGGATTATTCTAACTAATGGTACTCCCTACAATAGAAATAACCTATAAAAACATCTCATGTAATGAAATATATCAAACTATAAATTATATATCAGTCTACCAAAGACCTAATCGAAATAAAAAACATTAAGATTAATTCATACAACTACATTTGATTAAATTTGATATGTAATCCAAAACATATGATTCAAAACACCCCAGTTGATGTAAATAGAATTTCTAAAAACTAAGAAAAAACACTCTCACAATACCAATTGCTTATTTGAAAACCATCCAAACCATTTTACATACAACAAAACTCACCTTATTTTCCTCAAGACTCCCATATCGTACAATGTGTTTTTTATGAAAAATGAAATCTAAAAAATTCCAAAATATCTTCTCATTTACTCTACAAACAAACACTATTTTGAAAATTCATTTAGAAATTCAATTTCAAAATTTACTATCCTAATATTTCTCAATTACCAAAAAATTAAAAAGTTTCCAAAATCACCATTCAATTTTTTGAAAACCCACCACACCCAGACCTCATTCCAAAACATTTTTTCATTTGAGAACTATATTGGTCTCAACAATCCAAAATTACAAAAATTTATTACTCTATAGAGGCCAACAAAAATAAACAACGATGTTAAAAGAAATCCCTCTAATCTGTATTAACATAATCACAAATTATATTCTATTTAAAAAACATTTAATCGATTATATTTTACATTAATTAATAATTGATCCATATAATGAATTATATGAAACAACACTGACCAAAAATGTATGTATCATTCCTTAAGAATTCCCCTAATAAGATGGACAGACATTGAAATTATCCCCCAATTGATCCCTATGAATCATTCAGAGTCTTATCAATCCCACTTTGGGACTCCTATTCAAATACCTCACCCAATCATGAGTGCCTAATTTTTATCATTGTAAATCCCTTCAAAACATGGTTTTTAACTAAAGCCATGTTATCTAGGAATGCTCCCTGTCTACCACCCATGTTACAATATATTATCCCCACCAGTAATAGATCATATCCCAACTAAATAAATTTTTCATTACCAAATTATAATTCCTTGAATTAGATTCTCTAAATAGTGAATGCACCTATAGAATTAGTTGAGCTCAAGTAAACCTCCCCATATTCCAAAGGTTCTTGACTAGTAACAAAGGACTTCAAAAATCATGGCGAGACTGTGACCTCAATTATAAAACACTAAGTCCATAGTTGAGTATATAAAAAAATCAACATGACCCTCCCATAGAACAAACCTAACCAAACCTATAGACAAATAAATATAGATCAAATCAATCTCCTCGTAGTTTAAAATATAACATCATAATAGGATAAATGTTATACATATATATATATATAATAGAGAAAAAATGACATAAATATTATACAAGCATCCATATAAATATAGAAAACTATAGAGCATTAATCGACACATATAAAATATAACAACTCAAAAAAATATTCAATGGAATCAATACCAACTCAAACAACAATATCTAGTCTAATAACCAACCACTAATATATTAACCATTCTAGTCCACATATCCTTATCCATGTTGATACATATTCCTAAAATAGAATCACAGAGTTTTATCCACATATAAAAAACACATTTTGTGTATGTGGGAAGGGTTCATTCTAATGACCAAGTAATATTCCTCACATATTTGGCTCCACTAAGTGGTGCTCCTAAATTGGAATAATATAAAAGTATTAGGTGAATGTAATTCTTTGAGGAGTGAATGTCAAACCAATTAGAAAAAAAATCACAATAATGATAATACAAATACATATATGTTATCTATCAAGACCAGAAGACATAATCACCTTTTATAATTAACCACAATTACCTAACTCAAGTTAGGTCCCCTCTTTCATGTAATTGTAAACAAGTATACCCTCTAGCCCTATAGTGGTATACCAAAAAATCTATTTTGTATCATCATAAACATACATCGTGAGGTTTCACTATATCCATAAATACACACTAATCAATGTCCAACTTAACCCATAAGTTATCCAGCTTCCCCCAAATAACCAATGACTCCAAAGTATCATGGTAAGTAATTATCATATTAATAAATAAATCTAAAAATAATACATGAGAGAAAAACTATAAAATAAAATGTTACAATTGAATTCAATGTGGTCCTAAAGAATCAAATATCATCATAATGATATTACCATGATAAAAAGTGGGCATAAAGGAATGGGTCCCAACTGTATGAAATAATAATCCCAATTCTCATGCCTTTCCCCATCTTAACTCATTAGTCCTCTCCATAAAAATCTACTATACTACCCATAGAGAATCTATGACTTTGTTTGATATATCACAAATAATCATATATGATGGATCCCACTACATGATAATACAACACTACTATTAAATAATGATACATTGGATCATATATCACACCATCACATTAATCCCTTTTACCATCTATCAATATCAATATAAATAAGTGTGTTCCATGGTTGTGGTCTTACAAAAGGTGGAACACCATAATAAGTGAGTCCATGCAACACATATATCCAGATACACCTATCAAGCATACAAAACTATCTCATATAAAACCTCATCATTCACTATTCCTCACACATATCACCAATTAAGAGAGAATAATTAGCATTGGTAGAAATAAATCAAAAAAATAAATTCATGAAATATCATATAATAGTATCAATAATTATATTTGATCTAAATGAAAAACATTTTTTTCATCATAGATGTCACCTTCTATAGGTTAATTGACTGATATATAGCCATATCGTTCTATACATTGCCTCACTAGATAAAATCTCAATCACTCTATCTCACATAGGCTAAATCCAACAACACATAGGTGGATTACACTCTATACTTATCAATAATACTATGGTGAGAACCCAATATCATTCAAATACTATATTATTATCTATACTAATAATTATTAAACTATAAAAGGACGTTTACCCTTTAATTGATCATCAATATCAATCAAAACATTATCTGGACTCTCTCCCACCTCAATTACTAAGGAATTATCAAAAGGAACTACTATAAGAACTGTGTAGTCAAATGGAACAATCTAAATTGTTAAGTATATCCCAAAGATAAATGGTAAATAGGATCAACCATCCATCAATTGATAATGGATTCAAATAGAAATCCCAAGGTCACCATTGACCTAGATCAGAACATGTGTGTGATTACTCAATAAAAACATGGTTTTGCATCCCACCGAAAATATCATCCCATGAGAAGATCATAACCCATATGTGATTACTCAATCAAAGTATGGCTATAATCTATGACCCACTCTATATATTTTGTGTAAATGAAGAGTCATGGACACACTTACCATATTAAGTGGAAACATACAAAGTCCAAATAATTATCTCATCATTTATAATCTCATTAGAAATTATATCTTAATTTATGAAAACAATCACACAAGGGAAGGAATCATCCACACATCCTACATTCCCAAACATCATCGTAAAATAAAAGATAATATACCGGGAAAACAAAATAAAGATGTAAATACACAATAATAAAATTTTTAGAAAACAAGTTCATACACTTATATAGATAATTAGGCTAAAGAAAATCTAAAAATATGAATATTTATAATTATTTTAAAATTAAGTTGAAATAACTATATGAAAATTTTAAAAAACAAATTACATGCCCACATTTTATACTCAATTACATTTTATAAATCAATGAAAAAATTCTTTTTAAACACACTCAAATACTTCATTTAAAATAACTTTTAAAAATAATCATTTCAATCCATTCATTTTGAAATACCATTTCATAAATCTATCATATCATTAAAATTTAATTTTAAAGGTTAACTATTTTATTTGAAATATATTTTACACCAAACACTTTTATAATTCCCAATTAAAAAGGATAAACATTAACTTTTTGGAAACCAATTCATATCTCAACTCTCGTCGTCATATGCGCCAGAAAATGAGCTACTGATACTCTTTTATCCAATGAAAAACAAAAAATATATATATATTATAAGATATATATTATTTTGTGAAAATTTGGTTAATAAGAGATATTTCCATTTATGGAGTATTGAAATGTCACACAATCATTCCACAATAATAATAATATACCATATAAAAATATTATGGAAATAGTCATGTTAAATGACCATACAATTACCATACCCAAGGGGTAAAGTATACTTACCTAAATTATTCTTCCAATGTAATTTAATTTGTAATTGTACCAACAAATATTTTACCCATGAGAATCTATCTCATTAATAATCATTAAATACCATAAACTAAAAAATAACCATGTAATATTTTGTTCCAAACTCATGAGGTAGTGTGACATTGTTAAAACCTCATACATAGGGGTGTGGTCCACTTCTGACACAAACATGTACTCATGACACAAAAAATAATTAATTTACAAATTCAAAAAAACATTAAATTTTATTAAAATACTTAAATAAATCCATCAAGAAATGCACCTTAGTCTAAAAAATTAAACAATGATAATTAAACCTTCCCACTACTCTTTTATGAATAAAACATGAAATCCCCATAGATTTAAAGTAATCACACCATTCAATGGTAGGATATTACTTCAAATCCCAAAAACTTATCATTGTTAATAAATGGAAACCAAAGAAAAGTATTAATGGATAAATAATGGAATGAGTTACCAAGGATCCTCATGTTGAAGAAACATTGAAACTCGTGAATCAAAGGGGAGAAAGGAAGAAGGTAAAGAGAAAAGAGAGGGGTTTCCTCCCCTTTCTCTAGTCATATAGGGAAGTAGGGACCCGAGTGGGTGATTAAATAATCCCCTAATTACTAGGAATATCCATCAAAAAGTATAAAAATTCCTTCCAAATACCCAATAAATATTTACAATGTGAACGATTTTCAACTAGGTTTATAGTGAATAGTCACCAACCACATAATGGCCCAACCATTAGGACATTCCCACTAGTTTCACCCTTGGGTGTTCAATGGTAGTTTACCAAATAACTAGTGTAAACTCCTAGGTACAACTTCCACTTATTAATTACCAAACAACTAAAAACATCTTTTCGGTATTTTATATCTCTATTTACAAATGGGGAAAAATAAATTTATCATTTAAAATATGTTAAAATTTTCCTCCCATTGATTTGTTCTCAGAATTTGAAATTTTTCCATCCACTAATTCAATGAAAAATTAGTACACCTTCCAGTCCAACAATACAATAAGTACCATGTTGTTTCACATTCTATTATTTTTAAATTTTAATTAAAATTAATTTAATGGTTATATTTGTTTAAAAAACATTAACCACTGCTCTCGGATATAGCATTACTAGACCAACATTTTTTTTTATTTTCTATATTTCAAAGAGGATTTATTCATTATTAGTTATATGATTCATGTTTGTTTCCTAATAATTTACTCAATATAATACTATCCCATCATTCTTATCTATTTTAGTTTTTTCCTCAAAACATTGATGTTCTACACCCAAAATTCAAATTTTGGGGTATTTTTTTATTTTTCGGATTTACACCAATTGAGGTCAAATCCATAAAAGATATTCAATGAGTGGGTATTATTGAGACTAAAAGGTTTTGAGTGGTGTTGGATTTGATAAAGAATAATGCATATGAACTAGGATTAGTTATGGTGGTGTCTTTTGTTTTCGACACATAAATTAGTAAGTTATGATCGGAAGAGATACAATATCTAAAGATCACTGAGATTTCATGAATAGAGTTTCCATGGAATGATAATTAGTTAAAGGAAGATTCAATGTGATGAGATTCAGTGAGTAAAGGTAATAGAATATATGAAGTCCTCTACACTTCTGTGGACTGACCATTTATATAGTGATGTTCCGTGAGTTTCAATTCTTCCACATGAATCATTATGAATTTTCTATGAGCTTTAATTATTCCTTAAGATGTATTAAATACCTTACATGAAGATAGAACTTTTTTTATTTCACTATAAATGAATTCAATTTTTCTATCATTCTAGAATATAGGCCAAAAATCTAGTGATGAAATGTACGGTCATTTTCTAATGATTAAATTTTATGATAATGAATATCACGATTCTTGAAAATGAGTTTTTTAATGAATTCCAAAGGTATAAGAGAAAATGTAAATCCATTGAAACATTTCATGAACACATAATAAAAAAATGAAGAGAAAGATGTGTTCTACATATCTTTTTACACTTAAAAGAGATGAAATATTGGCTGAGTTGGATATGAAATCAACATTCAAGTGATTTTTTGGATAAAAATGGATGTTGAGTAAAGAACATAAAATATAATATTATTTTGTAAAGGATATTGAGTTATTGTTATAGTAGATCATGAATATAATTATTCATAAGAATAAGTCCTCAAGTCTGTATGACTTCATGAGGGTAATACTTTATGGGGGTATGAATTAATGATAATAAGAATTCATAATCATAGGGTTTCATGAGCTTATGACTTTGATGAGGTAAAAAATGTTAAAGGAATAAGCATAAGAATTCAGATAAGCATATGGATTCTATGTAAGATTAAATGACTTAAAAAATTTGAGTTGTATATAGTTTCCATGGATTAAATGAGGAATAATTACAAGATTTATTTTTTCATGATCTTATCATTGTACAATGAATGTATTAAAGCATAGATGAAAAATTAATAGAAAATAAATTTAGTTTTAAAGGAGAATGAAGAGACCCTTATATTTATAAATTTTTACATGTAGTTACAAATAGTTAAGGAAGTAGTTTCTTATAAATGTTATTATGATGACCATATTTGAGAATTCTAGTGAATTTAATTAAAAATAATTTGTATTGTATTATAAATATATGAATAATGAATATAGATAATAGGTAACCAATACTCCATGAATATTGAAGATCCTTTGTGATGTTTTTTTAACAATGTTTTGTTTTTTTAACAACTAAAATTTTGTAAACAATGTTTTTGTAAAATAGGAGGAAATTATAAAATGAATTTATTTTAAAGTTTCTAAACAGAATAATTTTTAAATTTTAGAAGTTAGGAAAGATGAGAAGTTGTATAAATTTACATATCAAACCAGAAAATGATGAATTTGTTCTTTAATGTTATTAAAAATCATGAAATGATTTCATGATCCATGATTTTTAAGAAAGGGTTTTAATTTTTCCAAACATATATTTTTCTGATACATATTTTTTATGTATATCTTGATGCAGTTACTAAACCGAGATCTAATAAAAGTTATTCTATACATAGTTAAAGTTTCTAGACTCATGGGTTCAGACACACCTATCCAGAGAGAGATGTTGAAATAAATATAGATGTTTGAATTTTTTCAGTTCAATAAAGTAAAACCTTTCTATTGATAGGATGATTCAATAGATGAACTACTAAACCAAATCTTCTATTATAAATTCTATGTTATTGAGAAGGGACTTTTTTTAAAATGAACTTAGATGCAGATCATTTGACTACCTTGGCTAGATGATGGATATCAGATGATATAGAGAAGCGGAATAGTACAAAGTACATTGGAAAAATATTTTTTAAGAATCTATAATGTTTTTGTATCTGATTTTTTATGGTTATTAAAAAAGTGTAAGAAATTAAAATGGACTCAATAAATCAGATCTAAATATCTTACAAAAATAAAATGTGGATATCAATTTTGTAATTAGAAACAATTATCCAAAAAACAAGATTAGTTGTATTTTTACAAATTGAATGGATGCAATTGAGTGAACAAAGTCTCCAGATAGAGAAAAAGTCAAATGTTTTGAATTTGTTACCATAAGAAGATGGCACAAGAAACTGATGTATCTATAAGTTTCAATAATGTAGTCAACCGTATTCATTTGTCTTGAAGAAATGGACTATGAAAAGTAGTCTTTAATTGTTTTGAGAGAATTTTTACTTCACTGGGTTAAGAACATAGAATAGATAAATACTAAAGTTTATAGTTTTTAAGTTTTTAAGATATGGTAAATAAAGTATTTTGAATTAATGTTTTATAAGGATGTTGTTAGGCTCAAACAAGTCTTAGATACCCTAAGGGTAGTGATTTAAGGTGTGGATATTCTTTTAAATGTTCATCTTGCCTCATTGGACACTGACCTATTTATTATTAGGGCCACTTCCTACCAACATTTTTTATTGATTATGCATAGAAAATAAAGGAATAAAGAAAAATCAAGAACACACATATTTTTACTTGGTTGACCACTACGGGATAGTCTAAGGACTATGCATCCAAAAGTGTGTTGGTGCACCAAAATCACTAAGATCACTGCTTTTTGGTTTATGATAGGTCACACCTAGATGGTCTTGGTTCCCTTACAACATTTGGGATAGTTTCATTATCTTCCTAGGATCATTTCCCTTAAACTCACCTCATTCACTAACTATATTAAATAGAAAGAATGATTGACACACATGCCATAAATAGTGTCACCTTGTATATTTTTTTACCAAATGTAGTGTAGGTTTCATTGAACTACACATACTCTTTCACATCCTTGATGTGAACTTCACTTTGAGAAACTCATTTCCATGACAGGACAAGAAACATTATCTACCTTTGAAAATATTTCCAAGACTTCCACCTTCTCGACAAATGGTATAAATCCATTCACAAATATAATTTCTTCTCCTTTAACTATCCTGAATGATGGTGAAGGTTCACCATACTTATTGGTAGTATAACTCCACTTAGACATGTAGACTATATCCAATAATTAAATGATATATCTCCTCCACTCTATGTTTCATACAATATATTCTTTAATAATTCACTTATCCTTTGTGAAAAAATAATGGGTGTATATTTTTTTAAATGAATACTGTCATTTTAGGTTCATTGTATCCCTTACATTGTGGATTTTCCTTCGCACAAGCACAATATGCACACATTTACTATTCATATTTTTCACTCTCCTTTTTACATAAACATTGGTATATCCACACATTGTACACTTATAAAACCTTTTCCCAAGCCAAATGCATGAACTTAGCCTTCTTCGCGTAATGTATGTGGTCTTCTCACATAATTCTTAAAAACTAAAAGGACACGCTTAAATATATCATGTAGAACCTAATGTATTTGAATAAAAAATTATTCATGAAGTTATTCAAGTGTTCTTCTCAAAATTCTAACTCTTGTGGGATATCCCATCTTCCACGTTTGATTATAAGCTACGTAGAACTATGTCCTTCATGAAGTAGTTCCATTCACAGTGCCCTATTTTATTAAAAAAATGAGACTCAAATTATCGATAAGACCATTAATAGTATGACCCCTTTTCATTTTATAGACAATCACCATCTCCTTTGGTTCATTCCATCACTGCCTTAGATATGAAAAATATGCCACACCAAGCCTTGACTTTTTATGTTATGTCCCGGCTCACTGAAGATTTTAGGGATCCTCAAAATACTTATTCTAAATTTCATATCAGATTTTATTATGTGAGTTTCAATATTATAATTCACATTAATTAGATGAAAATTTCATGATTTACCACATTTATAATCTATAATTCATGCATGAATGGCATATGCACAATCACCCGACTGCAATGTTGTTTTCATTCGAAACCCGTATAATTCTCAATCTCCCGATTTCATGTAAACCATAGTATTAATGAAAAAATATTTTCCTTCTCATTATCATGAGATAATAATAATAATGGAAGGATCATGATCAATTTATGGAGGTCTTTTCATCCACTTTGGTAGGCTTCGAGCATCTCTGGAGGAAGGATATAATTGTGGTTTGATCAAACATTCAAGATCAACCACATCATCTGACTCACATTCTATCTAAAATTTAAAATTTTGTGCAAATGTATCATCCCATGACTATCCCACATTGATCAATAATTTATTTGTGGTTATTATATATTAAAAAACTAGTAACTTCCACTTCTCGAGCCATGGAACCGATGTCTGCACTCCGATACACTACACACACCACATGGGATTCATCTCAACAGGAATCTAGCCCAAATTATGAATCTATTCAGTCATAGTTATCTATGAGACATATAAATGGGCCCATGGGAATACCTATGGGCCTACAGATATCTTACTCAATCCCTTATCCAGCATGTGACATCCTTTGGCAGTCCCTCCCATGGGGTAGACCCTTGGGTTCCCTAAGTGTGGTTAAGGGTTTGTGTTTGGAGTCTTATGATTGGCCCCAATTTTTTTGGGTAAAAAATATAATAATTTAAGTGTAAATTCCATCATTAATTAATACATGAAATAATAAAATATTTCATGACCTTTTTCCAATTATTCTTCTCCAAACATTGTATTAATGTGTCCCCAAGTATCACCATCAATTTCTATTGTCAATAATGGTATTGTCAGAAAAGGAATTACACACATATTATCAAAAAATCCATTCTATACTCTTAGGATTCCAACAATCACCCACTTGTATTTAATGAATATATTACCATGAAAATATTACCATGATATCAAGTGAACCATCAAAACGTTATTTTCACTTCTCTACTTTTTGTCCACTTCTCCCCATTATTGTTAATAAAATACAAGGGTATGTCCAAATAATTATCACCCTTATCCATATAATGGATCCCCTTTATTTTTGAGACATTTATCCCCCTTTTTATGGTAATAATCCAATAATGTTAAACTCTATCTTTGGATACTTATTTTCCACTTGTTTCAATCAAAATCATCTCTAAACATCAACCACATAGTGATAAGTGAAATCCTTATAAACCAAATGTAAGAAAATATCCTTAGATAATGGAGTTTTCACAAGAGATTCAATACGTGAATTTACCAATTGGAACTTGAGTACTCATATAAATTATCAAAACCAAAAAATATAGGGCCCATTGTAGGAAACATGGGTTTTATATAAAATCAAAAAGGTTGTCCATATCACTCATGAATTCTAAGAAAAACATAAAATATTTAGATTTTTCACTTTTAAAGGATAACATTTGATCTTAGTCACTTCACATCAAACCATTAGTACATAAAAAATTTACTGTATTGTGAGATATATACAATATGATTAAGTAATATATGCCACATGACTAACATTTCTCTCAAATCTTTAAAGGAGTCAATAAAACTTTTGATGACGCCTAGTAAACTGTTATTTCAAGAAAAAATCCCCCTGAGTCTTTATCTCAAGTAATCACATGATTATTCAGCATTTTGGATCTCAAAAAATGGAGATCAATAATTGGGAATAAATATTATTATTCATATTGGAATTCAGTTCCATCCACTTATCTTAAACTACATGTGTGCCTTTCAAACACAACCATACATTCACATTTCAAGAGAAAACACCCCATGGAATGTATCTCCCCCTTAATTATGATCATATTAAAAAAAAGTATATGGGGAGAACTGTAACTTGAAATTCATCAAGTTGAGTATTGTGGTTGATCCTGATGAAACAACCCCTTGATATTTTTTAACAAAGCATCGTACTCTTTCCTTTTTTTGCTATAACTACCCAAACAACTTCAACTATTCTTTCCATATAACTAAACATTTTTTACCCACATACCCCATATTCTTCTAATGTTTCAGTTCTTTAGTCTTCAAATTTTTAAAAATTTGGGGTTTAAACCCACTTGTACAAATTTTTTTCTTCGATGCTCCACATATATACCATTTTCCATGATTCTTTCTCTACACCCAAATATTTCTTTTCATCATGTATTCGTGCTTCTTCCTCCATTGAAGTACTCTTTCTCTTTATTTCACTTCTCTCCTTATGGAATAACACATGATTTTTTGGATTATTATTATTTATTAATAGGTATATGGTTATTTATCTTATTTATTTAATCATTAAGTTATATATTTTCTTAATTACATGATATTTTCTTATCTCTCCTATATGTGTTTGTTTTGGAGATAGATTTGAGTCTTTTATCTACCAAGGATTAATCAAAGGAGTCTTCTTCATATAATATTTGAAATATATTTCTCAAAGTAACAATTTTTTTCTTTTCATGTATCCAAAAATATTCCTATAGACCTTGTTGTATTTCCTTTGAAATTACCTCGTAAGACATGTTTAGAAAGATAACAGTTATCAATGAAAGACCTATACCTTCTTTTTTGTTCATGGTGTCTCATTTTATTTGGTTTTACATAAAATTAATAGATTTTTATATATCACCATGCCTCAAAAAAAACTTTGGGTGTGTCCATGTATCCCACAAAAGTTACAAATGTCACCATGTCTTCCTTAAGTCCTCATCTAGTTGTTTTTACCTCTTTTAGAATCCCTTTTGTTTCTTTTTCCTACATCTTCAAACCATTATATTTTCTTGTTATTATTCATAAATATCTTAATCTTATGACTTGGTGATGTTTCTTTATAACCAATACTAAATTTTTCCATGAAGAGTGGTCTTTCAGAAATGAGAATCTTTCCATATTTCTCATTTGAGATGGAATGAATTTTATTTACCTCATCATCGCTTAATAATAAGTGATCAAAAATTAAATATAGATCACTCTTGAGAGTAGGATTATACTTGGATTCTATCTAATTCTTGGATTAAGCCAATTCTTCTTCCAACCATTGGTTCTTCTTGTTTCTAGAATCAATTTCAGCACAAAATTATATCTTCAGATTCATCCCGCTATGCATTTCCTCTTCTAAGGTTTAGTTAATATTTTGAAACTTTTTTCCCTACTATTTTATTTTAGATTTAATTTGAACAAAAGAGTCATTGAGAAATACTTGTTCTTTTTATATCTTTCTATTCTCATAAATTAGTTCTGATAGGTTTGCAACAAGATCATTATTTAGTACTTCTAAACATTAAATTTCTTCTGAGTTAAAATTAATTCCCTTTTCATAAAATTTGAGTTTATTGTCTCTGCGAACATTAGTTTCAATTCTTTATCTTGAGACTCATTCTTCTCCCTTGGATTTTTTTTCATTTCAATAAGTCTTCTATTTAAACCTCTAATCTCATTGAATTAAATTTCTTATACTCGGAACTAGATATCTTGAGAATTATTTTATTCTATTAATTTATGAACCATTTCCTTTATCATGTTTTCATCTTCCACTATTGTATTTGTCAGAATTTCTTCGTCATTAGTAATTTTATAATAACTTGGTATGCTAGAATATTCCATGTATAATTTATCTAAAATTTATTTAGTATATTGTTAGTTTCATTCAACTGAATCACACTCTTTCCATATAAAATTACACTATGAGTAAATTCACCAAAAATATTATTTTTTGATGTTATTAACTTTTTAATGGAACCATGGTAATAGAGAACTATAAATTTAATTCCAATGGTCAAACAAACCTTGTTAGATAAAATATATCTGATAAACTAAACCTAAAATATGATACCAATTATTAGGAACAAAACGGTATTAGATACCTTGAGAGGGGGTGAATCAGGGTATGGATATTCTTTTCCAAGTTCCTCTTTCCCCATTGGATCTTTAATTCATTATTATGTGGGTCACTTTATATTAAATTTTTCTAGTGATTTTGTATAGAAAGTAAAGAAATAAATAAAGCATAAAGACCCACAAATTTCTACTTTTTTCACCACTAAGTTCTAGTCTAAGGAACATGCATAAAACTATCTTTTGGTGCATGAAAATTACTAAGCTAACTTCTGGATGGTTTTATCCAAGTCACTCCTACCTAGAGTTAACACCCTTACAACAATTGGGGAAGATTAACTATCTCTCTAAGATCACTTCTCTCAAGGCTCATTTGCCTTAAACTTACCTCATTTAGTAATTACTTCAAAGGGAAATAATGATTGGAACATAAGCCACAAAAAATATCACCTTGTATATTTTTCCACAAAATATAGGGTAGGTTCATTTCAAACCCATTTACTCATTCACATACTTGATGTGAAATTCACATTGAGAAACTCTTTTCCATGATAAGATATGAACAATTATCCCCCATATGAAATATTTCCAAGTCTTCCACCTTCCATAAAAATTGTGGAAGTCCCATCATAACTATAATTCCTTCTCCTTTCAATATCTTGAATTATGGTGAATGTACACCATTATACTAGGCAGTAGAAATGAAAATCAACTTGTAAACTATATCAATGAATTGCATGATTTATATCCTCCACTATATACTACAAGAAATGTATTCCTCATTAATACACTTCTCCTTTTCAAAAAATGAATGGGTGTATAGTATTTTTACATTCACACAATAATTTTATGTTCATTGTCTCCTTTTACTTTAGGGAATGTCCTTCACACAAACACAATAAGAATATATATAATACTCATCTTGTAAAATATCCTTATTACATGAACACTGGTATATTTACAAAATGAACACTTACAAAACCTTCATAAAATCCACATGCAAGTACTAATTTCACTTCACATTCTTCACATAATGTACATGACCTTATCATAGTATTCAAGAAAACCATAAGGATATGTGTAAAGATATCATATAGACCCTTATAGATTTTAATAAATAGTTCTTCATGAAGATATTAAAGTGATCTTATAACAAGTTGAATACTCACTGTATATCAACTCTTCCTCACATGATCATAAGTTGCACAGAACTCAATACTTTGGGAAGTAGTAGCGTTTATGGTGCCCTATTTTCTTAAAAAAAACAAGAGTTTCAAATTATATTTAATACCCTTCTCATAATCCCCCCTTATCCTTCTATAGGCGAGCTTCACCACTTCGGTTCATTTTATCACATCCTTGTATCAAAGAAATATGTTTCATTGTGCCTCTGGGTTTTATATCATGTCACAGCTAACCAAATATTTTGGTGATACAAAAATTACTTACATCAAATTTCATGGTGCCATTTTTTATGAGAGTTCAGGTATTATTCCTCACATTTATGTGATCACAATCATGTTCTTCATCAAATTTTTAATCTTAAATGTATGCATAAATTAAAAATTCATGTTCACCCAACTCCAACTTCATTTTCATTAAGTATCGTCATAATTCTCGATCTCCCAATTGAATTATAATAATATCATTCATGAAATAATATTTATCATGTCATTATCTCACTATTATAATAATAATGGTAGGGTTATCCTTGATCGATGAAGGTCTATCCATCTACCCAAACAGGATTCAAGCATCACTAGTGGAAGGAGACAAAAACAGTACGATTTAGTGGTTGGTATCAACCACTTCATATGGATCACATTCTATTAGACATTTTAATTATAGAGAAATAGTATCAGCTTCTCTTGTACAAAATCTATTTGTGCTTCAGACCTAGACATGCTTTATTAATAAACATGTGACTAGCTCTTCTCGATCTAAGATAGCAGGGTCAACTCCTAGATACACTGTACTTACCACATGGGATTCGGACCAGCAGGATTTTAGTCAAAACCATGCATCTCTCTGGCCATGGTTCTCTACGAGCCTTATAAATGGACATAGGTGAATACTTGTGGGCCTACACATAGACTACCCAATCCCTTAGACATCATGTGGATTCCTTTGATATGACCTCCTAGAGGGGTTGACCCTTATTCCCCTCTAAGTGTTGTTGAGGTCTTTCCTTTAGGAAATTATGGTTAGACTATATGTTTTTTGGGTAAGACTTAGAATTATCTAATTGTAAATGACTCCATTAATTCCTTCATGCAATAATAAAAGATTATGTGGAATTTTTCTAACTCTTCTTCTCTAAACATTGTGTTAAGTGTCCCCAAGAATCTCCATCAACTTCTATTTTCAACAATCATATTTCCAACAAATCCATTCCACACATATTGTCAACAAATCCATTAGATACTCTTAAAATTCCAACATATGTACATAGAACAATTATTAGTTTCAAAATATTAAATGAGGAAATTTTATCAGACTGAATCAATGTTCTATACCTGTTGTTTTTCAAAATAAGTGGATGAAAGAATAATGTTATGAAAATATTTCTTGATAGAGAAGTTTCATACAATAAATTTCAAGAATTAAATTTTGGTGGAACTTTGTAATGTTTTAATTTGATTAAATATTTTGAGAATTCCTAAAGATTTGATAAGAATCTATAATAGTTGAGAATATTTAAAAAGCACTCAAATGAAGTTCAAATATTTTATAAATTTAGATACATTAATTTGGGTGAGTGGTAAAACATTTCTTGTTTATTTCCTTTTATATTTTAGAAGAACCTATAAATATAGGTGGAAATAGCATCATAATTGATCACTTTTTAGAGAGACAAAAGTCTGAAATACTGATAGTTTTTTTTTTCAAATGAGGTTTTAGGATAGAGTCTTTGATCAAAATATTAGATAGTAGATAGTTTAGATTACCAGATATAAGTTTATTGAACAGTGAATACCAAACATAGTTTCAAGTAGAGGGTTTTGAGGCACTAAGTTTTCTAATAAAATAGAAAATATGTTTTATAAAATTTGTGGGCTCAAAAAAGATTCATCAGAAATATTTTATCAAACATAGACCCAACAAACACAGTCACATCAGATATATTTTCCAGGTATTTATTTAGAATAGTAGTTTAAAAAGAGTTACATATTTTATATTGCTAAAATTTTGCAAGAAAATTTTTTTAGGGAGTCGGTATTTTCATTCCAATCGGGAGATATAAGGTTTTTAACGAGAGTTGCCACAAAATTTTTATTCACTTCTTCATTATAATGAATTTTCATAGACCCATGGGAGTGGATATGGAATGGATGTAGGTTATCACACTTAGGATAAACCATGTAAATATTATGTGATTTTCTTAATTTCCTATATTTTCCTACATTTGAGTTTACTGAAATATGATAAGGAATAAACTCAAACAAGTTACAAGTTTTATGTTTCTTAAAGTTGAAATTTGTAAAAAGACAATCATGGATTCAACCACCCCTTCTTAGTGATTCAAAAATTCTTAAGAACTCCATATATATTTATAGTTTATATAGATAATGAAATGTGTTCACATTATGTGGGTGAATAATATAGTGATAAATAAGAAGAAAAGGATGTTCCCTGGTAATGTATAAGAATTTAAAGAAGATGAATATTTGACTTGAAGAAGTACAAGTGTGTAGAAAATAAGAGACATAAGGATTATGTCTTGAAGATTAATGGTGAATTGTTCATTCTATTTTTGAAAAATATTTTTTATCATATTATTTATGTGATGTTCATATTCACTATCAAAATGATATAGTGAAATGAAATTAATGTATATAACCTTCTTACTGTAACCCAAAAAGGATTTCTTTCTAGTGGAATGTGTGATCTTGGATTATTTCTAAGTCATGCCAAGGAATTAATAAAATTATTTTATAAGGTCTCATCCTTAAAAAATTACCTAATCTTTAATTAAATGGATAACTCTCATTGAAGATCTTTTCAGGTTCAGAGATTTAAAGAAGTAGTCCATAACTATAACATTACATCTCATAAATTACAAAGTAGACACTTCTACTCAGTTTCCATTTTTCATAAAAAACTCTTTAAAAAAAGGGTCATGTATAGTTCCATTTTTTAGACTGAATGACTTTTCCTTGATCCCATCCTTGACCCTATTCATCTTTAAGTCCTCTAAAAAACATTTCAAAACATGGGATGAGAATAAAAATCTCAGTAAGGGCTATAAAATAAAGAAAGAAAACATTAGTCCATCAAGACATAATATTTTTAACATACCTCATGAAATCATAAGATTTATGAATAACACATAGTAATAGAAAATCACAAAGGTAACGTGTGGCATTCATAACATATGTAGGTTGTAGCTTTCACAACCAAGTAGGGAGTTACATTTGGAATACCCATCATTGTATATTCCCTAAAACTCTTAGGAGAAACATTCATGTTTACCTCCGTCACATTACCCAATGCATTGGAGAGCTATCTCGAGATCACTCTCCCAAGGTTTATCATGGAACCACCCATATACAAAAACAATTCCCAAGAACCATAACATATTCATAATACATAAAAAAATATAAAAGAAAGATAAAATTTCCAAATTTAAATCACAATATATCATTCAAATATATTGAAATAAAAAATCCATTATCAAAACCATTTTCAATACCAAAATACATACAAGATTATATGGTATTTATTTTCCTTTTAAAAACATTGTGGATTGTTAAGGAATCCAAAGATCAAATAATACTCGCAGTGGTGGAAATGTTGTTGTCACCACGTACGTTAAAAATACATTCATTTTTTGTAATTTAGTAAAACACTATGTAGAAAAAGATTCTCGTTTAATGGAATGAAATTTCAAAGGGTTTTATACAACATATAAAATAAAGTTGTGTATAATTCAAAATATTCTTTAATTAAAGAAGATTGAGATGAAGTCTCTTACCTCATGACCGACTTGACCAGTTCGTTCTTAAACTCTTGAATAATAAAATAAAGTTAATTTATACTTTATGAAGAAACTTTTTTCAAGTTTATTATTACTTTTATATTAATTATTACCTTGTTATAACCATTATTCAATCATTTAAGTTAATAATGGCTGTTTTATCGATATTTGGTACTTGAGTCAAGAATGAACTTCTTAAAATTACAAGTTGTTCATGTGGCCAAACTTCTATTATCTATAGAATAATATTCATGATTTAGATATAATATATATCCAGTATATATATATGTATTTATAATATTACATAATATTTGTAGGTAATAAATGAAATGCACCATTCATTGAGATGGTAAGTCATACGTACGCATGAATGCTACTTTCATTTATATTTAGTATTTAATAGATTGAAAACCTAATGATACATAGGTATATTATAATTCTAGAATAATATCATATATATAATTTCAGTAACTCTATACTTTATATTTTCTACGTGTGGCATGAAAAATTCATCTCACTTTGAGGGGGAGATAGTTCTCCCTTCCTCAAATGAAATTATTGTATTTACCCATTATTGGAACCATAAAGGTATGATATAAATGAAAAATACAGAAGCATAGAGATAGTATAAATATAATATATATCATATATAAATATATTTTCATCATAATGGACACCATAATATGTGGTAGGAAAAGTTTGAACAATCATCATTTTGTGAGGCAGTAGTTCACTGTCCACAGTAAATATATGTTCTTTACCCATTAGATGGAGGTGTGTGTAAGTGTAGTTCGAATAATTATCATAACAACTACCTAGTATATTGAGTATACTATTGTTGTTATAAAATAAAGTAATAAAAATATTTTAGTGGTTAGAGAAGTAAAATAAAAGAAAATAATTTAAGAAAAGACGTTACCTTTAAATCGGGTAACTCTCTTTGGTTTGAACCAAAGGATTTCTTGTAGTGCCTTCTGCCTAGGGTGAGTATTTTAGGTAGAATAGAGGGATATTGAGAGATTATTTAGGTAGGGATTGGATGAGCCAAGGGGCTTGATAGGTGTGAGTAATGGGTTATAGTTGAGGTCTTTTTATAAGGGGGAGGGGCTCTTTAAGAAATTTTGAAAATATTATTTTATTATATAATGATTTTTGGTTTCTAAAGGTCCAAAACTTATTAAAGTCGAAGATAATATGACTCTTGTTAGAAATAATAACATATAATAAGAATTTTATAGGTTTTGGATATTGTTTTAATCTTTATAATCTTATTTATTTAAATCATTCATTAATGAGGGAAACACTGCATCATTATTGTGTCATAAATAATTTTATTTATTTGATGTTTAAAAATTAAAAAAAATAAAATGATGTGGGAAATCTATTTATATTTAAAATTAATATTTATAGTCTAATAGATAACATATATAACCCTATGTTTGAATTCATTTAATAAATTATATATGTTTATGTCATTTTTGTCATTACTTTAAATTAATTAATATTGAGTGTCATTATCACTCTTATGTGGCTCCATGGGGTTTCAAAAATGACCCAAGGATGAATATGGTCAGAATTGTATTAAACAGTAGGATTAAGACACATGGTAAGGTAATTTTATATTATTATAATATTATTTTTACCTTGAATTGCCATATTTACCTTTAACCACGGTAAATAAAAGTCAAAAGTTACTATTCACCAAAAAAATCATCTTATTTAACCAAATTTTACTTACTAATAACAACCATGTATGTCGGATTTTTGAAATTCAATTCACAGAAGCAGTAAAATTTAATTTAATTGAAGAAGTTGGTTTTTTAACTACTACTTAGTGTTTTCACTATTCATCAAAAATTGAATGTTTTACGAAAAATACCAAAAATTCAACATAAGATATATTTGATATTCCGAATTCAAAAATGAGGTTTTTTTACCAAATTCAAACCATTTAAGTTTCATTAATTAATTTAAAATTAATTCGTGTTGTCAAAACAAAAAAACATGTTTTTAAGAAATAATAACTATTAAAAGATTGATAGTTTTTTATGTCCAATTTCAAAGTGACATTGCATCAAATGACCAACATTGGATTAAATGGTAAAAATATAATCTTATTACACTTTAAAACTAATTGAAATTATAATCTAACCATATAAATAAATTATATTAAAAGGTAGTTTTGAATTAAAATATAGTATTTTTACTAATCATAAAAAATAAATTTTATTAGAAAAATACCAATAATTTACCCAAAGTAAATTTTAATATTATTATCCTAAATAATAATTTTATTTTGTCAAATAGAACATATAAAAGTGACCCGAACTATATTTAAAGTGGGTTCTCCATCAAAAGTCAATAAATTGACCTTTCAAAGAATATTAGACTATTTGTGCTTAAATTTAGATTCATTCACATTTTAAGAATCTATATTTTATTGGATAAATGTAAAAAAAATTAACAAACAGGAATAATAATATTTTAGTTAGTTCTATTTATTCCCTCCAACCCAATGTCTTGGCATTAACTACCTTTTAAAATAATATCATATTATAATTTTTCATTATGACTCCACATTGTGTGTAACATAAGATTTCAAAGAAACCCGTTGTTTCATATTGGGTACTCCATCAAACATAGAATCCCCTTTAAATTAAAATTAATATTTAATTCACAAATATTAATTGTTATGAAAAATATATTATTCTTTTTTTACTTGGGATGTTACATATTGAGTATATAAAATTTTAAATTCATGTGTTCTTATAGGTTTTATTATTTTATTTAGTTCAAAAATTTATATATCTCTACCTAAAGGTGAAGGTTTTTTTAGAAGTAGAAAATGGAGGGAAAATATGACAACTGATTCACCCCCATTTTAGTAGTTACATGGATGCTGAATGGTCCATTCAATTAGAATATAATGGAGGTCCCTTCATTGAATCTAGGTTGTTTAATGTTTGAATATAAATAACACCACTATGTTTTTTCAAAACATAGTTAATATTAGATGGTTTCACTCTTCATTGTAAGGGTGATCCCTTAATATCTACATATAATTGAAATCTAGATTATAATGGACATGCTATAAATGTTTTTCTTTTCTCTCTCTAGAAAATTGAATTCTTGATGGTTAATATAATTAGAATAACTAAAGTCATATGGGTTAAGTTTAATAATATTTATTAAGGGGACATGTTAGTAAAGAAATATATATTAAAAATATAGATATTGAAATATGAAGATCTAAAAATGTTAGATGAATGATATATTTGTGAGTCCTTTAAAATGGTTAATGATATTACAAGAACAATAAATAAGCTTTTGAGAAAAATTGGACGACTTAATAGTTTTGGAAAAGATCTTGATAATTCTTCCAAAGATATTTGACACAAAAATATAAACTTTTGAGGATATAGAGCCTAAAAAATATCTTTAGATGATCAATATAGTATTATAATTAAATATAAAATAAGAAAATAGATTTCTATAAAATAAATATAATGGAATTCCATGAAATATTCTTCAAATTCATTAAGAAAAAAAATTCAAATATTGTGGTTATTGAGAAATAATTCATTGATTCTATTTCAGAAATTACATGAGTAATAATTTCAGTGAATTAATGTCTTTAATTTCTAGAAATGTGAAAATTTTCTTAGGTTATTATAAATTAAATTTACTATTTAAGTGTTTTAACTACATAACCATTGGTCATTTCATAAAAAATTTCCCAAGACTAAAAGAGGATAAATATAGTCATAAAGAAGATGGCTATTTAAGAACACCACTGAAGAATAAGGAAAAAATAAAAGTTTTATTCAAAAATAAGAAATAAGATGTTCTAAAATTACAAAAATAGAAAAAAAAATCCAAATATGAGGAATATAATAACTATAAAGAATAAGTGGGAGTTGATAATTCCAATGAAAAAGGTACTGAAAAGTTTCTTATTTTAAAGGTGAATGGTGAGAGTTTTACTAGTTATGAAATAATAAAAACAGAATAATATAAATAGGTAACTCAAATATAGTTCATGATAAAATTATAATTGATTGAATTTCTCTTGAAAATTGAAAAGCTATAGAAATATAAAATGAAGTTAAAAAAATATATCCAACCTATTAACAATCAATAAATTGTAATAGAAGAAGAAAAATACATATTTTTAAAATAAATTTATATCCAGAAGATGTTACTTGATGAAGATAAAAATATCAACATCAATCTTTAATAAATGATGAGGGAGAAGGAGAAATAATTTGACATTGAAAAAAATTATTGAAGCTAAATAAAGACTATCTAACTTCAAAAATTCAATTTAAAAAGTTAGTGAAATCTATAAGTCCTTTTAATCTTATAAATATTGATTGTGAACATACTCAAATGTTAATAACATGGATAATGTTTTTGGGAATTGTTTTGAGAATAATAATAATGTATAAAGTATCATATATGTATCTAAAATAAGAAAATTCCAAAATTCATTAATTTTAATAAAATCAAACTTTGAAGAAAAACTATTATAATAAATGACACTAATAAAGATAATAATAATTCTAATGCGAAGAAAATTGTGTCTACCTAAATTTGGGTTCATAAAAATTATCCAAGATTTATGGTCATAAAGATTTTGGAATACAGATACACAGTTTTGGACATCATACAAGTTACAATGGAAAATATTCATTTTATGGATATTTTTGTTGTTTTTAAGGCTTTGGGAATATATTGAAGGTTTTTTTTAATCATTAACATTTAAATGGATCCATGTGGTATTTGGGGAAGCGTTTGTGGGGGATTCATCCCACTCAAAGAAAAAATACTCAAAAGTAATATGAAAAACCAAATTTAAAGACTCATAATAGATTATAATCTATTGAAACTCTCAATAATATGTGTGATTATGTTGTAAACAATTACAAGTGTAGTATGTTGATGATACTATACAGAAAAACTTTTAATGAAAAAAATCATAATCATTAGGTTATTAATTAAAACGGGAACTAGAAGGCTCTTACAAGTGAAATTGTAATAAAGTATACAAAATGAGAACAACCTTGGATTTAGAAAAATGTGTTTTATTTACACAATTTTGGAGATTTCAATCTATTTAATAATGTAAAATTCTATTAACAATGAAAAAATACTTTTGGAAGTGATTATTCTTTGGTAATAAAAGTCATTGGATTTGCTGTTATTGGAAAATAAAAGATCAAATATAGAATTTCCTTATTTTATGATGGATTGAAACACAGTATATTGGGTGTTTCATAAAATCTTGATGAATGAAAGAAGATCATATTTAGAAGATAAGGTTTTTGTTTTAATATTATTGAAGATATAGATTATGTGACATTAGGATAGAGAACCAATGGAAACCTGTTCCAGGTTAGAAATGCACAAAATATAAGATATCTAAGTATGAAGGAAGAAAATAAATTATTTAACAAAATTATTGCATATAAATTTCATAGAAACATGAACTAGATAAATCATAAAGTATTATTGATGTCCCTAATTTTATAATAAGTGGATAATAGAGTTATTCTACTTTCTAAATAGTGAAATTTTCAAATTCAATGTAAAATAAGGTTGAGATATATACACATCATCCCTTGGTGCTTATTATTCTAACATATGTGGGCCCATGAGAAATTAATAAACAAATAAAGATAACTATTTTATCTTATTTATTTATTATTTCACTCATATAACATATATTTTGTTTTTTAAAAATGAATTAGAGGCTCTCAAGATATTCAAAAGTTTTAGGATAAATGATGAAAAGGAACATGGATCTCTATAAATAAGATTCAAATGTATAATGGTGTTGAATAAAAAAATAAAATGTTTCAAAGTTATACTAAGAATCATGATATTTATTATGTGTTTAGTGGTCCATATATACCACAAAAATGGTATGGCTGAAAGAAGAATTAGATCATTAGTTGGGATAGCTCAAACCATGTTGATTTAACATGATGCTTATGAGTTATTTTGGAGACAAACTATTAGTGCAACATTCCATTGTCAAAATCACTTCTTCTATATAATAAATTCATAAATGTATCCCTATGAGATATATTATAATAGTACTATATGTTTTAAGTACATAAGGGTATTTGGAAGTCCTACTATTATCAAAATAAAAGGATAAAATATTGGTAATTTTGATCATAGAGGTATTGATAGTATTTTTCATTTATAATCTAAAAATGTTAGATGATATAGATGTTATAAAAAAGAAAACTAGAATAATTCTTCATTCCAATGATGTGAACATACTGGAACATTTAGATAGAAATGTTTCATAATTAGTTATATATATAAGAGGAAGTAGTGATGAAGTTGTTTCCGTTAAAAAATATATTAGAGTTTCTAACAGAAATGATGATGTTAAAGCTTAACTAAATGAAAATTTTGATTCATTCATTTCATGTTATGAGGGAAAACCTTATCCATATTATCCAAGGTTGCGGAACCAAGTGGAGGTTCAAAATATCATTGAATATCAAGGATAAAAATTTCAAACCATAATATAATTGAGGAAAGATTCACATGCCTCTTTTTTTTATTGGATGATACAGGAGATGTTAAATAAGAATTAGAGACTCATGTTTTTATTTATACCATGAATAAATAATTTGATCATATTGATAAAAATAATATGTGGGATATGGTACTCGATCCTGAAGAAAAAAATATAATTAGAAGAAAGTGGGTTTTGTGAAACAAGTTGAATGAAAGAGGTGAAGTGGAAAGAAACAATGAAAGTATATTTTATATGGGATACTCACTGGTTGAAGTAATTGATTTTAATGATAAATGTTACCCAATTTAATGACTTGAAACCATTAGAATATTTCTTACTATTACCACAAAAAATAAATATAATATTTTCTAAATGGATTCCAAGTCATCCTTCCTTAGTGGAGATATTGAAGAAGAATTCTATATTGAACATCCAAGTGGTTACTTGATCGAAAAAGAATAGAACAATGTGTGTATGTTGAAAAGGATTTATATGGGTTAAATAAATCCCTAGGATATTGGTATTCCATGCTGGATTACTTTTTAAAGATGCTTAATTTCAGGAAGGTAATAATGGACACCAACCCATAAATAAAATGAAATTGTTATGTTTATATCCTTGGGATTGTTTATGTAGATCATATTATATTTTTGTGGAATAATTAAGAAGATTATGAATAATTTTTAGGAGATATTAAGATGTTGTTTGAAATTTTTATACTAAGATAAATGTGGTTCTTTTTTGGCATTCAAATTTCTTATAAAAATGGTCACATCTTCTAATATCAAGAAAAATATGTTGATTAATTGCATAAAATATTTCAATTGGAATATTAAAAAACTATTTAAACACATATATCTATGGGAAAAATATGTTTAAAGATGATGTTTGAAGGTATATTTATCCTAAAGAAATTAGGAAATTGATTGGAGGCCTATTGTATTTAACGGCCTCTAGGCCATACCTGGTTTATGATATTACCCTATGTTACATATTTCATAGTGATAAAAAATTATCACTTTTTGGGATGAAAAAATAATTCTGAAATACATTAAGGGAATGATAGATTATGGGATAATGGATTACCATAGGAGAAATTTGAATCTGTTTTTCTACATAGATACAGACTGGGAAAGTTGTGTTGATGAAAGTTGATCCATATCTGGTGGTTTCCTCTTTCTAGGAGAAATATGTCTAGGTTGGAATAAAAACCAAAAAAGCTTAATGACTTTTAGAACTTAAAAATATAATTATTTATATTTAACTCATGCAAAAACATATTTCTTGTAGATGAAGATGCAATTGTAAGATTTTTGGGTAGATGTGTAGATAATCATTCTCTTAGGTAGTGATAATAAAAGTTTTGTTAATCGTGCAAAGAATCATGTGTGAAATTCAAGATCAAATCGCATTAATATTATATATCACTTTATTAATGAACATGTGGAATTAAATAAACTAAAACTAGATTTAATCCCAATGGAGGAATAATTGGTTGTTATTTTAATTAAATCACTATGGAAGGATACACTTAGAAACTAAGGTTGATAATTGGTGTTTAACCTCACCATCTTAAGTGATAAGTTATGTGATTTTTTCCCCTATATCATATTATATTTGGATAATAATATAAAAGGAGAAGAAATATTATAACATAAATTTCCCCACTGATATGTACACTAACTATTTAAGGAGATTATATAATTAGTGGGAGTTTTTAAAAGGGGTAATATGTGATGTCAACTGGTGTGAACTATTTTAAATGTTTATTTAAGTGGATAAAAGTGATTGTTATTTTTAGGTTGAAGTTAGGTATGTTGTGGAAATGTGATGCTGAATTTGTTTTTAAATAAATAATTTTAGAATGATTATTTATCAATACTTATGGAAAATGTGGTATTATTATAAAATGGTTCTTGTTTTCTACACCGAGATAACTCTCACAAACATAGAATTATTGCATAGTGATACATTTCTTGAGATTTATATCTTTAGTGATTTGTGTTCCTTGGTTAACAAAAATATCTAAAGGGTGTAATATTATAGACCAAGAGTATTTTAGTGGTTTTGGGTTGAACATAATGTTCTAAATAAGAACTATGATTTTTATGTTGTTGTTTTTTTTAACAGATAAATCATTAATTTATTACTAGAAGAGCTCCAATATTTGAATATATATTATCATTTTTGAAGTTATCTTACATGGAATGATAATAATTTAAAACAAATTTTGTAAAATTATCTTCTTTAAGTAATGGTGATAAACCATATAAAGGATTTTATGCTTCCATAGACTATGATTCAATGTACTATTCTTCCATGGTCTAAGATTTTGTGAACTGATCTTCTATGATTTCTAGTTCTTCCATGAGAAGCATCGTAAATATTTTTTGGTTTCACTACTTCTATGAGAATCATTACAGATCTTCCATGATTTCACCATTATTTAATTCAATGATTATTTCATACATTAATGTTGTATAAAAATGTGGTGATGAAAAGTAAAGTTATCTAAAAAATTTAAATACAATGATAATGACTATCTTGATTCTTATAAAATATTTTTTGGATGAATATAGAATTTATAAAAGAAAAGAGAGATCTTATGAAACTGTTCAAGTTTACTCCTAAAAATAGGAATAGAAAAAAAAAATCATATCCTTTTGCATATGATGAAGAAGAAATATTAGCCGATTTGGAAATTTATTTCACATTAAAATGAGGATGTTTAAAAAATTGATGATTAATGAACAACATAAAATCAAATATGATATTGTAATGAATAAAGAGCTATTGTTATAGATGAGCCAGAGTTTACATCTTCAAAAGCATAATTCCTCTTGAGAATAATTCCTCATTAGCATAAGACTTCATGAGTGTAAGACTTCATGAGCATAAGACTTCATGAGCTTAAGACTTCATGAATGTATGAATTTATTAAGGCCAAAAAATGGTAAAGGGAATATTGTAAGGCCTTGTATAAGAACGTGACTTTTACCTAAGCCTTTAAGACTTAGTTAATTTAATGTGTATATTGTTTCAAAGAATTTTGTGAGGTATAATTACAATATTTATGTTTTCATGATCCCATCACTATATAATGCTTGTATTGAGGTAAACACGCTGATTTAATATGGATAAAATATAGTATTATAGTATAATAAATATGTCATGTTATTTTTGTCAGGATTACAAGAAGTTATAAATATTTTTGGAAGTAGTTTCTCATGAAATTTATTAGGATGAATAGATCAAATAATTATAGGGATTTGAATTTCAAATTATATAGATAGTTTCTTAAATATTTGAATGAATAAGAAATTTAATAGTAAAATGACATTGTATGTATAAATTTAAAGTAATTTTAGATCACGAAAATTCTATATGTAGTGTGGAAGAAGAATATAGGAAGAAAAAGAAGATTATTATATTATTGATTCCTTATGTGAAAGGAATTGAAAATGAAGAAGAAGAATATCTACCTTGAAAAAGTGAAAGTGTGAAGAAACCAAGAAACACAATGACAATGTGTTGAAGCCAATTGATGAATGGATCATTCTATTACTGTAGAATCTATTTTATCATATTATCTATTTGAATATAATATGCACTACCAAATGAAATTACTAAAATTAAAGTTATGAATATATCTAGATTATTGTAAACTATAAAGTATTGTTCTATAGTATAATATGTTATCTCTGATTTTTTTCAATTCATTAAAACGTGTAAATAATTATATTTAGTAGTGAACCAAGTAAATTATTGTCTTGTTGTTGGTGTTATTGTGTATTGTATTTCAGTGGGTTCTATTCTCTTTAATGAGAGGATATTGTTATGTTAAAAGAAAAAACATAATAAAAGTTTTGAACACCGATTCACCCCCCCCCCCCCCTCCCTATGGTCAAACAAATCTTGAATGGTCCTTACATGTATGTGTGACTATGAGGTATATGGTCCATAAATTATTTCTTTATTTTATATCATATTAATGTGTCTTATGATATGATGGTGTAGACATATGTTCATGGTAGACTCAATATAAAACTAAATGTGGCTTCATTGCTTCTTGAGAGAAGTGTATAGGCTATTTAACCCTTCACAATCCCTCTAAACCCTTTACTATTAATCAATGGTCATTGAAAGATAAGAAACCATTGATAAGTGGTGAGATAAGTAGAGTATGAGACCCAATTAGGGTGACCTTACCTTTGACATGAATTAGTTATCCTTTTATGTAATCTTCGAGCCTTTCTTGATGATGGGAAGCTCATATATTGGTTAATATAGCAGTGAGTTTTCCATATTATAGAAATTTGGTATAGTTATTTTCCATTATAGTGAGATCATTATGAGATGGGGATTTTTTTGGATCATAAGTCATGATAAGAGGAGTTTGGGCTTGATATATGTTCCCATGTTGTACAAACTTTTGGGAATGGGTAGCCTAGTGAGTGATTTTTATTGGTGGGACCAATTTCAACGGTGATAACCCATTCACCATGTTTATGATTATGTTATTAATTTTATGTTGCTATAGATATCACTATTCACTCTTAATTATATTGATATTATGGAATTATTTTCCCCTTTATTGTGTTTACTTTATGATGAAAACCCATTCACCCTGTAGCATGATTATGTCCTAGTGATTACCCATTAACTCATGTTTGTGTATATATTATGGTAATAACCCAATAAAAATTGGTTATATTTACATTATAGTGATTATAAATTCACCCGGGATTATGTTTATACTTCCTAATATAACTCATTATCCTTTTTTATTATTATTCATTTAGGGATTATCCATTTACATATGTTTATATTTTTTGGTGATAACCCATTCACACTTAGTTGTTATTAGACTGGTGACAGCCATTGGCCAGTGCTCCATATTTTATTAATCATAACCTATTTAAATTTATGTCATTATGATTATTGTGATGACCAGTTCACCTTTACTTCCTACATTTATAGTAATAAAATGTTTCTCTCATTTTTTGATTATTAATGAAAACATAATCACCTTTACTTATTATGACTACGGTGATGGCCCTTTCACATTTATTGGTTATACTGGTGATAGCCTATACACCATGATTGATTACGAGTGGTGATGAACTATTCTCCCATACAGGTGTGTTTAGTATAGATGACATATTTACCTTTATGGTTTATGTTTATGTTGATAAACCATTCACCTATATGTTTATATTATAGTGAACACCCATTAACCTTATTTTTTTATAGTTATGACCCATTCACCATTTTTATGTTATGAGTGATGATGACTTTTTTACCTATACTCATTATTTATGATGATAACTTATTCAAAGATAGTTATATTATTAAAATTCATAACCCATTCACACTATATTATGATAAAACTATGGGGTTAGCTGTCTAATTATAGTGATGGGAAAAGTAGGTATAGAAACTCATTTGGGTGTATTGTTAACACTTAGTGAGGTGATGATTATTATGTTATATTTATTTGTATTAATATCATATTATACATGAACTCTATTTGTTTTTGGATTTATTTTGGGGAAGTATTAATGGTGTAAACGTGAATATATATGTGTGTAATAATACTCGGTGTCCTTGTTCTAAGTAGTGAACTAACCTAAAAATATCTAATGTGTACATGTATCAACAATAAATAATGTTTATTCAATCCAAAATTTCCCAAAACTACATCATGGATAAAAATATTTTTGATCAATCCATATCAAGTAACCAATATCTCACATTAGTCATGCCCACTAAATACCATGGTTAATTAAGTTTTATAAACCCACTACTTTATGATAATAAGATAAAGGCCCCCCAGGGACTACATATTGGTATGGTGTAATATAAATATCATACCTGAATATAGAATCCCTCTCATCAAAGAGGAGACTAGGGATACAACCCTATAAATTGATTACCATGAAATCCTAGATGATGGAATTCATTAACCACTTATATAGATGGTAGTAGTGAAATAGAAATAACATTTGAAAATAATAATCTAATATCAAATCACTTCATGGAATTTCCACCTGATAATTCACTGTAGATACAAAAATTATGATCCTGAAGTAAATACATATCTCTATATATCTCTAAAATGATAGAGGGAATACACATATCTATAGCTCCATGTAACAACACATCATTATAGGCACACTAGTTGCCTCGTAGTCACATTTTGACCCCTTCGTGGATCCCACCCACTTTCCTGAATAGGTAATCAGAATAATGACTATCCGCACATGCAAAATCATGTTCTTTTAGTGTGATTTTTCTTCACTAACACACACGTTGAGAAACTTCCCTGGAGTTCCACCATCTTGATCACTAATCCATGCTTAACTATGGAGTTTTAATATGGTTAGAACTTGAAAGTAAAGGTTCAACATATTGAAATTGGTTGTAACATTTATCATTTAAACCCATTAACATTATGGGGTGTTACATTCACATCGCCCCCGTAGAGAAAAATTTATTCATTATGGACCTTACATCACAACCTAGGTATTGCAACTTCACTTCTGACTAGGTTCATCCTCTGATACCAATGTAACAATTGGGAATCACAGACACCCTATTTTCCCCAAAGACACATGCCAACCCCTCTTTAGGGCCCAACCATGTGCCTAAATGGGTAATCAGACTAATAGATGGCCACATATTCCAACACAAGTTCATTTATTATTATTTTTCCTCAATCACACATTACCTGGGAAACTTCACAGGAGGTTACCCATCCTGATCACTACTCCAGTACAAGAACACTTATCTATGAAGATCAAATTAGGTAGGCCATTGAAAATAAAGGTAAACCTTGTGGACATGGGTAGTAGCATTTATCATTTTTACCCTTTAACATTTTGGGTGTTATATTGCATCTATATATTTATATACTAAAAGAAATACATGTCTCCATAACTGGCCTCTATATCTAATTCTTCTAGTCTTATAACTATGGGTAAGAGAATAGATAATTTTGGTGCATCATCATCCACCTTGATCTCATATCAATAAGAGATAAAGTGCTTAAACACCCTGGTAAATTATCATCAATATCATTCTTATATCAAGTATGATGGATGAATTATGCATCTCCACCCATCCTCTACTAGTTATGTTGGAAGAATTACACATCAACACCAATCTTATTATGAGTATATAGTTTTTCTCAATAAATATTCACATTCAAATAGAGTATGATACACATGTGAGTAATTTTTACTCTCTATCTAAAAAATTGGTAAAAATAGTAAGGTCGCCTTTATCTTAGTATATCGTGGCCAAAGAGTGAGTGTAGAATAATCTTCAATAGAATCCCATCACCATAAATATCCATCCATTATAGGCTATATTTTATATCACTATATGAGGTAGAACCCAAGAGAGAGGGTTTATGTTATTTAAAAAATTTCATGTGTTGGTATATTTCACACTCCTAAATCTACATTTGACAATTTTTTTATAAATTATTTTTAATCTCCTTAATATTAAGAGACAAGTTGAAAATATTGAATACCCCTCTCTATGTTTTCTCCTAAAATATAAATTCAATAAAAACGATTCTAAATGAATTAAATTCATATTATTGAGATATTTACAATGACATATGGTTGGTTTTATGAATCATATAAATTTAAATGTTATTAATAGATTTTATAAAAGGGATCTAAAATTTATCTTTAAATTTTCTCATAATTAATGCATCAGATTTTAAAAATTACACGGATAATATATTGTTTTTAATCATATATGATGACATGCTTTAATTTATTATCTATATTAAAATAGTAATTATAAGAATGAGAAGACAGCATTTTCATCCATAAAGGATGCATCAAAATAAAATAACCATTACTTTAACCTCTCAATCCATTATCCTCTAACAATGAATCGACTCTCTTTTAGATACCTACATGGAAATTGAATCTTCACAAACCATAGACTCCCTTTAATTCCCATTAAAATAAAAATTAAAGTGGGTTATCGAGTTCAAAACCTTGATAAATAATAATATTATTTATTCCATAAAAGTAGTCCACCTATGGTGTATCATTTTAAAAATATCTTAAAATTCTAAAAATAATAATTTAAGGGAAACATCACTTTCATAACTCAATGGTAGTTCCCGTTTATTAATATTGAATTATATTAGAGAGGAATTTATAATTTTACCCTTTTAAAGAAAAAATTAATATCTCTTATTAAAACTTCTCATGTTGATCAATTACACCACTATAGATCTAAATTTTATTAAAATGAGTGATAATAAATTCAACGTCACTAAAATGGGAATTGAATTTAGAATATTTGAAAATAAAGCTTCATTTGAAAACCCATATTGTTACATTATACCCACATTTAAACCTAGCATAATTTAAATGAAAATAATCATAGACTTCCTAGTTAATATATTTTATGTGAGGGATTTGTTTCAAATATAACATTAATAAACTTTTATTTTCTCAAGAATGAAATATACTACAAAACCTAAGCTCAGCCTCTCAAGGAGTCCACTCATAAACACAATTTTTCTATTTTCACTATTTATATTTATCTAAAATATATTGCAATGATAATATCTAAAGTAGTTGGGGTTTAAATTGGGAAATCATGTGATATATAAATATGTAAATAGATGAATGCATTTAAATAACAGAGGGATACACAATAAAATATATTTAATGATGAAGGAAACCCTCCCCAGAATATTCTAAAATGACATCTCATATTATTTCTTAAATTCCACTAATCTAACTCTATGTCCATATCCCACTATTCACATAATCACCATTGATGTCCTTGAAGGAGTGTACATGAAATACCACTAGAGATCTCTAGTATACTAATTTCTACTATCTCATGGGTTTAATAGAGGGAAAAAACCTTGACCTAGAGTGAATCTATCACTACCCCTCACTGGTTTACAACTATATTACAATCATCACAGGGGAATTGTTTCCATCATACACCAGTATCAAGTGATGAGAGAGAAAATAGATTAAATGGTGAGAAATAAAATAAATGAAAACCAATATTAAGGGCCATATCATCAACCCAAACATCATCCTGCATTTTAATTCCAAAAGATATTAAAAGGGAAGAATAAAAATATTGAAGAGACTCTAAAAATCTAGATTCATCTAAGAAGTGAATTTTAGGTAAGCCACTCAACATTAGTGAGATATTGAGATATCACAACATAAAAATGGGAAAAATATGAGAAGAATAATTAACATATATCAATATAATTCAATTAGATAAATTGAAAAAAAAATAGATACAAGAAATGAATTTCCAAATTTAATCACTCTTGGGGAACCCCTTTACATAGTTGGTAAACCATTAAATTTAAATATAGTTCTTTTTTCCCTCTTCCTTATGAAGCCAAACACCCATTTTTCATTAGGTCCTTTCCCATTATACCCTAGATTACCTATACATGTATTTATAAATTTTGACTACTCCTAATTCAAAATTATTCCTATAATCTTCATCTCCTGTAAATTAGGGATGTATGCTACATGGAATCATCAAAAGATGATTTCAAAGAATAAGTGATTTGTATTTATTCCAAGTCATACATTTTGTGAAATTGGAATTATAATTTTTATCTTATGTGGATTTGGTCTTTAATAACATATAATAAGACATGGAATTTCATTAAAAGAGAACCTTTAAGGGGGATTTATTCATATGTAAACACACTCAAATTCAACATAAATAGGTATGGGTGCAGGTGAATCATTCTTATATTAGATCACAATAAGTGGAGTGATTGATTGATTATTATATGATACAAAACCCATATAATTTAATACTAAATGATTTGTGGTTTATTGGTATTCAAGGAACACTCCACATCCTGATCACCTTACCTAATCTAGTTAGTAATTCCTACTTGACACATTTCAATAATGTGATATGAAGGGTAAAATAAAGTCTCTTATTCATATACGATATTTTTTAGGGATGGGGGTTTTCTTTATGCATAATGATATTACTAATTTAGTGGAAATAGATATAATATTACATATCTAGATAAATAACTCTTAAGTATTATCCAAGGTACTCTTATATATTACAAGGGTTTGATTCTTCACTTCTATTGGAAAATATATTACCTTTATGTATTGGATCGGTGACTTAAAAGTAATATTATATATCAAGAAACTTGGTTTTACACTTCCATAAACTTATCTAAATTTATTTCTTAAAATTTATATAAATTTTATGTATGGAATCATGGACTATAATGCATCCTAATCATTTTTCAAATTCTTCCCACTTTAGTAGTCTTACAAATGTTAAAAACTCTTACTTCCAATTCCATCAAAAAAATATTTGGAAGTTGTTCCTACTTTACTTATAGAATTATTCTCCCATGAAATATATTTTTCATAATATTCATCTTTAATATCAATAAAAATATTTAAAATCTTCCCAAACACAAAAACAGTCAATTTAGACATTGTTTCTTAGTTCTTCAAGTTAAATTCTAGGAATTGTTTCTTTCGGGAAACTAAAAACTTTATTCAAATATCATATGCTTCTAAAATTCTTCCTAAATTTGGGATTAACATATTATCATCATTACTTCCTGAAATAACTTCAATAAACCCAAAATTCAATGATTTACTTATTCAAATAATTCCAAAAATATAAAAACAATTAAATATTTAAGATTTAATTATTTTTATCTTAAATCATAAAATATTATGATAATCTAAATATATGATAATTTCCCATAAAATGTAAAAAATGTTGGTAAGAAAATCATTTAATTTAAATATAAAAATAATCATAATATATTATTCATCTATCCACCACACTCGAACATTTCACACATGGCCAATCATCTAATACCAATGTCAAATTTGATTTATCAATATATTAATGGAAAATTTTTAATTATCAAATATATGGAAATATAATTCTTTATATATGAATATAAATTCCTTAATTCAAAATTTATCATGAAAATAATTCAATATCTTATTAATACTTAGGTACATATTGTACCTACCTCCCTGGAAAAATATATCTCTTCACTCAAGGCTTATTAAGTGGAGTTCTTCTCAATATCGACTGCATGAATTATTTCCATAGTATTAATACTTATTAATATATCAAAGTCATATAGTAAGAAAATTTTTATTATCATGATTAATTTTTATGGTCTTTTTCTATGGGTAAGGGATTGAAGGTTTCAGATATGGAAAATTTAGAGGTAGAATGATGAGGTTTTGTCTCTAAAATGAAGTAAAATGTAAATTTTTTACTCAAGAGTGTTATCATAAATCACTCCCCTTTTCAAAAATTCATCTCTATTTCTTTATTATTATGGTTAGTTCACACAATAATCATTTCAACAATAGAATTTTTCTATTTCTTCTCTCTACTGCATTAGTATCATTGTTTCAAATTCCTATTTTTAATTTTATATTGATTAGAACTTTTAAGGTAGAGAGAAGTCTAGTGTTTTTAAATATTAATTTTAAATCCATGTAAAAAAATCGAACATTATATCATTCCTCCATTACAACTTTCACGATATTTCCTAGATATTTACAGTAAAACAGCTTTAGGGAATTCCCAAATAGCTTCCCAAGATCACTAAACAACACAACTTCTCCCCCCACACTTGAGTTCAACCATAATGATGAATTTAATTATATATAAAGTTGGTTATGGATTCATTCTTGAAGTGAAGATTATTGATAAAGTAATTTGTGAACTCTAGGGGCTAAAAATGATCTAATGTAAATTTATCCAAGAATAATAGTTAATTTATAAATTGGTATTTTCCATAAAATAAATGACGGAATCATTTTCAATATAAGTTCATGAACTATAATAGATTTTAAAAAGAGAAAAAAAATTATAACTCATAACATGACTTAATATTCCCAAGAAAAGATAAATTTAAGAAGATGTGAAAAAAATGTTTTAGAAACATCTCGGGTTGTAAGATAAGCATAGGATAACACATGTGCACATGGGTTTCATAACTGACTAGAAATCATTAGATGAAAATATAAGAAACTAAGGAATAAAATTAATTTATTCTATCATTTAAATCTTTAAATATTCAAATCAAATATTTTTCAAAAAATTCCAAGATAATATGATTTTCAAAAATAATTCGATTAATCTTGAGTTATCCTACACACAATCAAAAAATAAAACATATAAAAAAGAAAAATGTAGTCCTAAATATATTGATATCAACTCCCACACAATTATATTATATTATACTTAATTTAAGGTCATACATATTATAGAATATTGGATAGCTAAAATAAATATAAGGACAAATAAAACCTAATTTATTTGGGAAGTGGAATCCTTGAGATAGTCTCCAATATGCTTCCTACTGGAAACCTATAATAATGTAATATAAAAAATTATTTTATTAATAGAAAACCAATATTAATTAAATAAAAGCGAAATATAATCTTGGTAGGAATCCCTCCACCACCACCAAGGGGTGTTTCATTTATATTGTCTAGAGTTGGATAGTGATTGGTTTATTCCCAATCTAATTGTGGATGTATTTTCTTTCCAAATAATCACCAAAATCATTTAGATCTAATAATTTTTATCCTACACTTAATTTATAATACCCTAGAGATATTAAACTATATATCCTCCCCCTTATCATGGTATCTCTTTCATGGTGGTGGAAGGAGAATATATGAAGCCTCTACTAAAACTTCAACTAACTGTGTGGGTTCTTCAACTTATATGGCCTACTAATTTTCTAGTGTGTTAAAAAATTTATCCAAGGTAAATTTAGTGGATATATTAATGGTTTTAAAACAATATAATTTAATATATCAATCTTATATTTTAATGTATATAACTGGTAATATTTGTTTCTTCCTAAAAGTCCATTAGAAACTATTCATTTACTCCATCTAGTCAATTTTAATTGGATTAAAGGGTATTTTATTATTCCTATAAAATTGTTTAATCTTATTATTGATCATTATATATGTAAATACATGTGTTATCTAAATCTTAAAATTAAAAAAAAATGTGAGTTAGTGCTCAATTCATCTTCAATGAAATAGGATAAGAATGATTCCAATTTTACAATATCTAATTATGTTAAAACTTCTTCATTTTAATCAAAAATTATCTAGTATTATTAGATTTAGGTTATCCTATATTGAGGTAGGTAGTCAATCTACTCCATTATTTATTCAAATTCCACCACTTTATTGGTTTCCTCTTCAAATTCCATAGAATTGTATAAAGGTGCATATTTTTCAGTGTCGAAGGAGGGAGGATATTTTTAATTCACATTATACATAGTACTTCCAGAATGTATCTAGGGATGTTTTCTCTACCACATATGTGTCAGTTATAATATATTCCTCAAATTCATCCTCTATTAAATATAATATAATATCCCATGAAAGGTTCCAAAGTTTCCCTTTGACAACAAAAACATCATCTGTGAATATTGGTGGATAAATATTTTCTTATTCCTCCTGATGTTTTTATTTATATTCTCACCTTATAGTAATAATGTCCTTGAATATAGTTGGAATAGATGTAATTTTATTTTTGGTACCCTTATTGAAATTTTTCTAAAATTTATGATATTTCCTCATTTGTTTCACTTTCTTACAGTGAATATTTATTTCAATATCATAAACACACTCAAACTCTTGTGAGGTATTGGTAATAAAAACATGCTTCATATGTTAGTAATTTTCATATATGTAACCATAATATGGATCAATAATGGTCACCATTTCTTGTTTTTAGAAAAAAAAATATTAAATAATGTTCTACTTTTTTAGATCACAAGTTTTATGTATTTTTCTATCAAAAACAGTGGGTTTAAGAGATGTGTATCCCTGATAATGACACCAAATTGACAAGATATATTTATTGGGAATATCACATTAATAAATTATTGTTTATATAATCATTAAATATAGTGCACAATCTGGGGTCAATCTATTAATGAGGCCACTAAGAAACACTATTTTTACATTATAACTATTTATATTTGACTAAAATATACTGCAAAATGAAAACATAAAGCATTGGGGGTTTAGAGTGGGAATACATGTGAATATATATATATATATATATGAATACATGTGAAGAACACTAGGATTAAGATAGATTAAATTAAGTAAGAAGGGAAACCCTCCCTGAAATCTTCTAAAATGTTCCTTCATAGTATTTATAAAATTCTAATAATCAAACTCTATGGTTATGTACCATAATTCACACAATAACACTATATTTACTTAAATGTGTAGACATGTAATACCACTAGGTATATATAATTTACATTATGCTATTGTCTCTTAGGTTTAAGTGATGTAAAACACTTTGATAGAGAGTTAATTCTTTACTACCATCCACAAGTTTGCAACAGCATTATAATCATCATTAGAGCACTGGTTTTGCTGTATATAATAACTCATGTGAAGGGAAAGAAAATAGATCAAGGATTGGGGAATATAATTGTGTAACACCAAGATTAAGGTAAGGATCACCAAAAAAAACTTCAGTCTACAAATTAAATCTAAGATATCCAAAAAGGGAAGAATAAACATGGTGTAAATACTTTGAAAATAGCCAGATTCATTCAAGAAGTTAACCTTAGGCTGGCCTCTCACTATTAATGAGAGCTTGAGAGATAAAAAAATAAACATATAAAATAGTGATGATAATAAAAACAAACATAGATTAATATACATTGATGTTATTATAATTATTGGAAAACCATTTTCCATCTTTTTTCCATCCTACTAAAAGCAAAAATATCACTCACTTATTTGTAGGACTTACCGTCTCCACAAGCAGTGTCATTTATTTTTCATCACAATTATACCTGGATGATTATAAAGACGAAAATAATTAATATATATGATATTTATCAAATAATTATTCTTATATAACTATAATATTTCATCTTCCTTCTTACCTTAAAATCCATTATAAAATGATAACATCATTCGGGCGTACGTGTAGATTACCACCTCCATGAAGCGATGTGATTAAGTTTTCATTTACATTTTACATGGATGGTAATAAAAAAAAACATAATTAATATATATGATATAAATGATATAATAATTATTCTATAAAAATAATTTATTATTTACCTATTATTCGTTCCGTCAGTTGAAAAGTGAAAACATCATCCATGAGTGCATACAAAATACCATCTCCATGAACGGTGCAATTAAATTTTATATACTTTATAAATAACTCTAAATATATATATATATGAAATTTATATCATTATTATCATTTTTTAGTTGATATAACTATAATCAAACTAAAAGGGCTAGAACCATTGAACTGAAACATGCATGGAAAATTGATTGGTTTTCACCCAAATGTCCATTTTAAGGGAGAATTGTTAATAAAAAGGATAATGGGAAATTATAAAATGGGTGGTAAATAGTAATTTATATATGAATATGGGTTATTAATAGATATATAATAAATATATATTTATTATATAGGATTTTTGAATGCATACTAAATAGGACATGACTTGAGGTAATGGATTTCTAGTCTCACTTTTATTTCTAGGAGACATAGGTCATATTCACCACTTGTTTATTTTGTGTGGTAAATATAATACCTTTATGATGAGTTATATCATGAATATAATTATTTTCAGGATATTTAAAGTTTCATTTGATCTTATTATTCCATGGGTCTTTTGATTCAAAAGTTATCAAAGTGGAAGGGGTTTTATGTTACAATCTCAATGTTTACCAAGATTATTTATGATTTTAGATTCTGATGATAAAAAATTATTATCTACCTATAAAGAAACTCGTCAATTCTATTATACTGTGTCCATTTCTTGATAATAATTTTTTCCTTTCATTTTTCTGAATTTAATAACTCAAGACACCAAAATAATGTTTTAAGGAATACTAACTTTATTTCTCACTTCGATTAAAAAACCTTTTACTTCCATATCGGTGTTTCTAGAAATGTTTTATATATTCTTATATAATATTTTAATGTAATTTTACCCATTATATAATTTTTAAAAAATGTTTTAAATGGAATATTTTTGTCATTTTCCAAACGAGGTACTTTTTGAGTTTTTAAAAAAAATTATTTAAGGAATGTTTTTTAACTTATATAGGATGGATAAAATTTATTAATGATTAGACATTTAAAGAGGATAATATTAAATTTATATATTATGATATTAACATTCTTTATTTCCCATAAACACCGTTTTTAGTCTATTTTCTAATATGAACATTATTTCACATTGTGATTGTAATTCTCACTTAAAGTGCATTATTACATGGTACATTTCTGAACAACTCCTAAAACACCCAATGAACTTGATTTTATTTTCATATTTAATTTTCAAGTATCCCATGATATTAGGAACCTTATATCCTTCTATATATATTGGATGTTCAATTGGGTTGATGACCAAATTGGGCCTTGAACCTAGGAAATTCTAGGTGAAGTGAACTGAACAATGGATCAATAAATTAATTGTAGTGGAAATGATACAAGTCCAATAATGCTTATATTTTAATTATATATAGATTAAATCATCAGGAACATTTAATTTCATAGTTTAAAGAGATAATAATTATCTTTTAATGTATTTATAAATAGACCAAGTTGAAGATGAAATTCAAGACCAGATTCTGTAGTCCAGAATAACAACCCACCATTTCAATCATATATCCCAAATAAAACAAACAATTGGGTGAAAATTTTACAATATATTAAGGTAAATAATGGTATTTAATTTATTATTCTATGTTATAATCCAATTCGGACATCTAGAAGATCATTTTGGAACCTCTATTGGGTGGATTAAAGTTTTATTATATTTTATTCAAAGGTTGAAAAGTCCACTCTCCCTTAACTTTCCACCCTCATATGCTTACCCTAGTTAATTGGTAAGACATGGAATATTTAGTAATTAACCCAATGATTAAGAACTGATGATTTAAGGTAGTGTTGGTGGTGTATTTTGGGGGAAGTGGTTTATATTTTAATTTTATTTTTATAATGTCAATTGGATATTTTAATTGTATTTCTTACTCATGTAAGTTTCATGAATCACTTTAGTTTTTAAATAAAAATTATTCATTTTATCTTATTATGTTTTTCCTATATCGCCTTGATAAATTTTCCTAAAAGTGTTAATTTATTCACAATTTTTTGTGAAATTATTTACACAACGGTGGAGTGATCATTATTTCACTATTTTTATTCTTCAATTCCACCCTAATGGATCTACTTCCTACTTCCATTGAGAGCATAGAATCAATGGAGGGATAACCCTATTATGGTTTGATCTAAGGTAGTAGCAAGGTGATGTATTTTTATGTTACTTATCACTCTATAAATTTTTAATAATTTATTTTATTTTAGTTTTACGTTCAATTATTTTTTTCTACTTATTTATTTAATTTTAATGCCATACATTCCATGTGATAAGAATAACATTTACCATGGATAACTCATGAAAATGATTCTTTAAGTTTATAGGTGATTATCATGTATATTTTAATGTGTTAAAAAGTTAAGTGATGAGTCTATAATGATTTCATTTAATTAGTCCTTCCCAAGTTAATGAAATCAAACTAATTTAAAACAAAATTCATCCAATCTACCCCTTGTAATAATGTAGGATAAACCCATTACCATAACATGAATTCACTTCAGTCTCTTAGTATTTTTTTAATCCAAAAAATTTTAACCCCAAAGTTTTCAACTTCATATCCAAATTTCATCTCTATATATTGTGTTTCTATGGGTTATTATTAGGTCTCTGAGGATTAGACAACCCAAGATACACTATAAGAATCCACTTTGATCCTAAACATGGGTAAATTTGGATGATAACAATTTTTTTTCTATTTTCATGGGCCTAGGTAGGTCACCTTATAAAATAATTATCCCTCCCCCCATATTTTTGTATTCTCCCCCCATTTATCTTATCTTTCTCTTGTTATTTTCTTCTACTTTTATGGGTGCATGTTCTTCAATACCCATAACTAATCAAACTATCTTATTAAGGTAGATAATTCTACAGTTGGGGATTCAATCGCACCTAGGGTTATCTTCCCATTATATCTTAATCTCCATAATACTCTAGATTCAAAAATAGAGCTTATTCCAATTTAGGGTTGTAAAATAATCCAACTTATAAAATTTGGAGGGAACTAAAATGGAAATCCAAATAAGGCATCCCCTAAAATGGGGAATGTAGTTGATCAAACCATGAATGACTACCTCACACATTCCTATACTAATGAAACCTCTTTCATTATATATGCCTCCCTAAAATAATACAATTATTTATTCAATCCTCATTTCCTAAAACCCCATCAAACCTTCCATGGGATGGATTCATAAATTCCATACCTTCATGTCAAAGAGTTCAATAATATTTTTGAGGCCATGCACCCACCTCATCAACTTGGGTTGGATAAGATGATGATTTTTCCTTCATCACTGAAGGGTTGAGTAAATAATTTGTTATCAAATCTGATACCTATATTAATCCACTCATAGGACCAACTAAAATGATAATTCTACAAAAAAAATACTTCCCCCATCATAAAAAAATTTCACTCAAAAAGAACATCCAAAACTTTTTTGAAAAATAAGGGGATTAATTTTATAAACCATGAAAAAGGTTTGAAGACACACTCAACATGGAACATCACCGTATCTTTTCAATCCAAGAACATGTTATAATTTTTTATGAAGGGTTGTTTCCAAGAAAAAAACAATTCAATGAAATGATATTTAATGGAACATTCAAAAACAATTCCCCAAATAAAGCTTATGAGTATCTATATGGTATAGAAAAAAACATGGGGAGAATAACTTTACTATAAGAATCCACCCAAATTTTGTGAAATACCCAAACATAGGGAAGAAGAAAGCCTTTTGGAAAACTTGTTACACTCACTAGGAAGGTTGAGGAGAACGGTCTTACAAAGGTCCAAGAAATCCAAACTCTTGTTCTTGTTTTCACAATTGGTGAAAAACATGACCAAAGGACTAATATATTTCCAACCATTCCTCCCATAATAGATTTTATTTTAGTAGGACCACTGGGGGAGGAAATTTCTTGGATCGCTAAAATTACATAGTACTAAAACACTTTCAATCCATATTACAATGACCATCCTAGATTACACTGGAAACATAACCAATAACACATCCAATAACTTAGTTAGATATAAGGAAAACCCAAATACCCTCTATCGAATTTTTTAACCAATAATCAGTTCCAACCACAACCAGTATAATAAAAACATCCTCTTGTCCAATACCAATAATTGATCCAACAACCCATTCAATAGCTAATCCAACAACTAAAGTATCCCAATGGGATAAACCAACAAACACAAGCACTTTCCAAATATTTCCATCTCTAAATACTTGAACAATAGTGTAAAAATATGGAAATGAATTAATTATGAATATTCATCACTTAAACATGAAATTCAAACCATTTAAAATGGAAAATTACCCATGCTAAATCAAGCTACCCCAACCCTGAGGGAGAATCAAGCTACACACAATCATCACTTGAACAACTAAAAGTAGTCAGTTTATAAAGAAGTGTAAAATCCATTTAAAAAAACACAATATATAACCTTTAAAATCTTCCAAATAACATGATAATGATATAGAACCACCCTCAAATTCTGAAAAATTCAATTATAATGTGAAAGAACTATAATCTCACCAACAATCAAACAACCTCCTCCTTTCCCTAAACACCTGAGAGGAAAGACTAAACATAAAATAAATGAAAAATTAAGTGAAATATTATATCAGGTTAAGTTGAGCATTCGAATTCTTCATGAAATCAAAACCAATTCCTTTTGGCTACTAATGTGAGTCGCACCATTCAAGGGGTGATTCCCCCTAAGTTGAAAGACCCAAGATTCCCATACATAAACATTAATTTATAATAGAAAAAAATTTAAATAACTTTGTGATATAAGAGATAATGTTAACCTAATTATATATTACATGTATCATTATTTAGGACTTGAAGAACTCCAACCCATATATGTCACTCTTAAACATTTTAATCACAGTGTTTGTGTTACTAAGAATTTCTTAAAGGATATTTTGGTGAAATTTGATAATTTCTTTTACCATGATGAGTTCATTGAGCTTTTAAATCACCCAAGATTAGGTCCTAGGGAGAAAACCCCTATCATATTTGGCCATCCACTATTATCAACAATCAACTCAGTCATCTGATTTAGGAATGGGGACATGAAAATAACCTTTAGAAACATGTGCCTTGATCTTGACTTTTATAATGAAAAATATCAAATTAGAGATGATGAAAATATTAATGTAGTAAATTGGATATGTAGTGTTGATTATGAACCAAAGGAACATTGTGAATTCATTTAAGTATTTCTAAGTCAGTAATATATTTATTTTGTTTGTTTGTTTGAGGTAAAATTTCCTCCTTGTCTCAAATCTTTTTCAAATGTGTCCTTTTATGATTTTTCAAGATCACCAATCAATGATGTCATTAAAGAAATAAAAAACATAAAGTCCAAACCCATTCCTAAAATTTATCTGGACAATGTGGTGGATGAATCTTTTTTTCCAAGGGAAGTATTTTTTTTTAGAGATTTGGAAAAAGAAACCATGTTTTTTGCAAAGTACTATACTTATTTTGAAAGTGTTAATGAAACTGATCTCAAATTTAAGGGCCTTAATTCATACTCAAGTATTCATTTTTAATAGACAATCAAACCTTCCATGTTTTTATTTCTTATAATCTTGAATCCAATAAAGATAGGATGCTTCTGTATGTCTTGGGAAAGAATAAGAATTCAATTGTATGGACCATGTCTCATATTCTTGGGATTATACCATTCATTGGAACTCATGGGATTATTATTGAATCTAACTCCAAACCATTTCATTAACATTAGTGGAGACTGAATCATAATCTTATGGATTTGGAAAGAAAATAAATTCTAATTTTGTTAAAGTCTAGTAGAATCTACCCTATTACTGAGATTGAGTGGGTTATCCTAATTAAAGTTATTCGAAAGAAGACTAAAATCACTGTGATTACCAATTTTGATGGTGATATTCTCCCAAAAAGGGTGATTAGTGGATGGAGAGTGTTCATTAACTATAGGAAGCTAAAAATTTGTACTAAGAAAGACCATTTATCTTTTCCATTCATTGATCAAATCCAAAATCAAGTGATTGGTCATTAGTTCTACTACTTCCTAGATATATTTTTAAGGTACAATAAAATTGAGTTCTACTTATAAGATCAAGTAAAAATATCCTTCACCTATTCATTTGAAACTTTTCCCTTCAATATCATTCCCTTTGGGTTATGTAATTATTTTGTTACCTTCCAGTGGTTCGTGATGGGAATCTTATTTGACATGGTGTGGAATTATTTAGAGATCATTATTGATGATTTATCCATCTTTGAGGAAAAATTTATGTATGACTAATAAATATTGGAATAGATTTATGTAGATTCGAGGATAAGAATATCATTTTAAACTGGAAAAAATTACATTTCATAGTAAAGGAAGGACTTGTTCTGGGCAACATGGTCTCTGGTCTAGGGATTATAGTTGATAAAGCTAAGGCTAATATCATTCATCACATTCCATCTCTAAAAAATGTCAATGAAATTAGGTCATTCTCAAGACTTGTTGGTTTCTATAGAAGGTTCATTAGAAATTTCTTCACTATTTCCTAACCATTTTTGTGCTATCCTAGTGAAAGATTCTCCATTTTTATGGATTGAAAGCTGTGAGGAATCATTATCGGCACTCAATTCATCTCTTATATCTCCACCTATCATAAAATATCCCAATTAGAAACTTATATTTGAACTCATGTGTGATGTGAGTGACTTCGGTGTTGGAGTTTTCTTGGGAAAACTTTGTGATAAAACACCATGTGTCATTACTTATGCAAGTAAATCATCAAATGAGGCACAAATAAAATACACCAATAAATGAGAAAGAGTTGCCTTCTATTTCATTTTCCTTAAGAAAATTCAGGTTATATCTCTTAAGATCCGATTCTCGATTTTATTTTATTTAAACATTGGGGATAATTTCATTTTTTGTTAGGGTGAAAAGAAATAAAAAAAAATTTGTAGCAATGAAAAGAAATTATGTCCATAAAAAAAATAAGTTAATTAAGATTATGTACTAATGGAAAATAAATTTTTTTTAATAATTTAAATGATAATATAATTTTTAAAAATTAAAAATTAATATCAAATAATTTTACATTCCTTGAATTTGATTTTAATGAAAGTATAAGTTTATGAGCATAGATTTTTGGAATGTGTGGTTTTTTTATGTGATTTTTCACCCTTAACATTTTCATAATTTTTAATCAAAATATCACTTTATATATCCTTTTTATTGTGGGATATCAGTTTGATTTCATGGGTTCCCTCAACAAATAAGTATATTTTTATTGTTCATTGTAATTTTAAAATGATTATTCAAAAAATCAAAAAAAAATGTAAAAAATAATAACTATTCATGTATTGCATTAGATTGACCTAAGGCCTAGATTTTAGTACTTGGGGATCATGACTCCAGAGTTTTCTAGCTTATAGTTGAGAATTTCATCTCTATTTCAAGTAATTTGAAAAAAAAAATTGATTAATTTAACTTGTGATTATTCCTCAGTATGTGAGATTCACTTGTTTCCCTAAGCTCATTGAGCTTGGTAGTTTCTGACAAAGCCTCACTATAGGGGTTTTCTCGATTGAGTAAAATATCAATTTCTATGGAAAATTTGAAAAAAAACAACAAATGACAAGAAAACTAAAAAAATTAATAATGGTCTTAATTGTAAAATGTTTTTTACCTAGTAGTTCCATGTTTTCCCCTTTGAATAAAACCGAATCACCATGTATATTGTGATACACATCACATTATTATGCTGAATTGGAACATGATGAAATGTGACAATGAATTTAAACAATGGAATGAGCTCATGTTTGGGATATTCTTTTGGGCCTAGCTTGTTATAAATTATTTTCATAGGTTTGATGATTTTTTTATGTGAATTTGAAATGGTAATCACTGTATGTTAAAATGTTCTTGGAAAAGGTAATTCATTTTCATATTTTTGACATAATTTTTTCTCAGAACAATAAAAACTCTAGTTGGGGAGTGTGATTAGCCATTGAGAGAGGAAAATATTATTTTTATATATTATAATATTAATGTGATTTAATTTCTATAAACACCAATTTTAGTGTATTTTGAAATATGAACATTATTTCACATTATGACTCTAATTCTCACTTAAATTGAACTATTACATGGTACATTTTTGAACGCCTCTTAAAATAGTCAATAGAGTTGATTTAATTTTCATATTTCATTTTCAGATCGCATGTGCTATGGGGAACTTCATATCCTTATAGATCTATTGTATATTCAATTAGGATGATGACCCAAGTGGGATTGATCCTAGGTAATTCTAAGTGAAGTGAATAGGATTGTATCCCAATAAAATATATTTATAATACACAATACAAGTATAATTATGCTCATATTTTAACTAGAGATATAGGAAATAATGGGGAACATTTAATTAAATATATTCAAGATATAATTATGATTTTTTAAAGTAGTTCCAGGTGTACCAAGTTGAATATGAAATTCTAGACCAAATTTTGCAACACAGAATGAAAGCCCACCATTTTGGTCATATCTCTGAAACCAAAAATCTAATTGTGATGAATTTTTAAATTATGTTTTGGGAAATATTGGGATATAATTTTTTCTTCTATGTTCCACTCCAATTCATCCATTTAAAAGCTAATTTCTATGCCTCTATTGTGAGGATGAATGTTGGATTTTATTTCTCTCAAAGGTTGAAAATTCCACTCTCTCTTAACTTTCCACCCACTTATGTCTACCCTCATTAATAGGGAATACTTGTACTATTGGAGGATCAACCCAGGGCTTTCAAAATTCATATTCAATATAGTATTGGTGGTATAGTTATGGTTAAGTGGTGTATGTTTTCATATTACTGTTATACTTCCAATCTGATGTTGTAATCTCATTTCTTTCTCATGTAAGTTTCTCAAAACACTTTAGTTTACAAATAAAATTTCTTCATTTTCCCTTAATTTGTTCTTCAAATATCAATTTGATACCTTTTCCTCAAGGATTAAATTTATTTTAATATTATTGTGAAATTATTCTCATAATGGTGGAGTGATCATTATTTCCCTATTTTTCTTCTTCAATTTCAACCATATGTGTCATGACCCACCTTCAAAAAAAGGAGGGAAGGGTCAGCAGATTTCCAGGACCTTCCGTCTTTAAGTTGAAGGAGAGATAATGACCCTCGAAACCACCTTCAATAGGTCTCGGAGTGGCGACCAGCACCAAGGGTATAGAATCACACGCTAAATGGAAGGCATTACCCTTTTTCTTTTAATAGGTTCGGGAGATAAGATAGTAATTCCCACAACACCAAAACTGAAAGTGAAAATATGGATGAAAATAAACCATTCCCATATGCATGTTCAAAGGTAAAAGATATAAGTCAAAAAACTCCAACGGTAAAAAGATACCAAGAAAAAGGGAACAACAACAGTAACTACCCCAAAGGTCCAAGCTAGTATGGTCCCGTACGATCCCTGAAGTCCTCCTGGAAACCTGAAAGCGGTTTTATATACTTAGGGTGAGCATACAAGTATACTCAGTAAGGAAAAACCAAAGACTCTTGTGCACAAGTGGGGAGGCATATTAATGCTCTGTAAGAAAAGAGATAACCAAGCACCTAGAAAGGAAACTAACCACCCAAGCCTCACCAAGACACACTCCCCAAATAATGCAAGTAAGTAATGTATAGTAATATCACATCGATATTTGGGTACCCCGCGCCACTTTCCCATTGGTTATTGAAGACATCCTACGTATTAGACCAATCCCGCCATTCTCATCGCAGTCCCACTGCCATACCCCGCCCGCACACACCTGGGCCACAACCACACATCCCGCCCGCAAACACCTGGGCCACAACCACTAACCCACCCATAGACACCTGGGCCACAACTATCACATGTAACCACACCTATAAACACCTAGGTTAGAACAACCACTACCACGCCCGAAGACACCTGGGATAGAACTACTGCCAAGCCCGAAGACACATGGGCCTCATCCCGAAGATACTTGGGAAACCACCTGACCACACACACCTAGGCCAACCACCACACTACCCTGCCTGAAGATTCTTGGGCTAATAATGGACTTCAGGCCATCACAGCCTGCCCGTAGGGTCTTGGGCTATCCGGTAAAGGGAGCAGAAAAGGATCTAATAACCACCCACTCATAGGAGAGTTGGAAAAAACACTGTCCCACATGAAATAAGGGTGTTTTGAACTAAGTTATCAACTTGGGTGGGGCCTGAATAAGAAACACAAAAATTAAAAGTATATGTATAGGCAACAAGCACTCACCCAATCTAGGTTTTTCTACAGCCAGCCTAAAGAACACTATCCTTACTATTCATTCATAAGAGAAGAGAACAGCACCCATGCCCAAGTCACAAGTCACACCAACCAAATCCTCATTTGTCCCATCCTTGTTTTCATGTTCATTAATAATGTTTAAATAAGTTTCTGCACCTACTTGGGCAACAAGTAAGCATAAGCACAAGCCAGGGAAAGGGTACACCCAACAGCAATTTAAACATTCACACCCAGTTCTCTTGTAAAAGCACATCAAGTGAGACCCCTCCAAGTATTGGAACCAAAGAAGGTCAAAGTGAGATATAGTCCCAAGTTCCCAGAACTATGAATAAAAAGGTTTCACAATATAAGAGTATCCCACCCCAATTTTCGATACAAACAGAGGATCCCATCCTCACCCACATCACTCCAGCAATCTAAGACCCTATCCAATAAAACCATAAGGTCACCCGTAATCGGCCTGTGGAGGAAACAACCAAACCAATACTACCAAAACAAGGCAGATTCAATAGGTATTTTCAGATTTAAAAGATTTAACACACTCCATGATTTCAATTCCACTGGGCTTAAACCAGGGTTATCATAGAAAAGGAGTTGATCCTGGTGCTTCTAATTTATTTATCCGAATATACGTAATTAACCAATTTCCTTTACACAAAAAAAGGTTCACAACCAAAATACAATCCATTTAAACATCACAATGGGGTAAGGGTTTATTAGTGCACAGAGAAAGACCACCAACGGCCATGATTTTTAGTAGGCATAATCCTGCACAACTCAGAAATCATTAGTCATGAAAGAGGAGAAAAACAGAGAACCATCATCAATCACACCCCTCCCCTTCATTCTTTAGAAGCCATTTATTATCTTCATTAAATTTTGGTTCATCCAATTATAAAGAAACAGTAGCGTAACCACCCCGTAAGATACACAGAAAGAAGAGACGAAGGTAAAACCCCTACCTGACTGATCAAGGATCGACGTTATGTCCCCGTGTGAGTAGCAGGAGCTCCACGGAACACGATCAAGGAAAACTTCTTCGGGTTACAACTCATCAGGAGGAAGGGTACTTCGACCAGAGGGTGATCGAGAAAAAGAAACGTAGGGAGAAACCTTTAGGTTATAAAAGCTAATAAGGGCTGAGATACAGCACGTCGGGGACGAATAAGATACTGAGAGAAAAACTCGAAACCGCGTAAGCAGTAGGATCGTGGGTTAACCATGCGGCTGGGACACCCCACACGTCATTAAAGGGTCCCCACCTTTTGGGGCGGTTTAAACCGACGCACACCAGGGTACCTCACCCATCATTTAATTAAAAAACATTAATGGGAATTAATGGGATTTAAAACAATATTAAAGGGGTCAAAACAAGGTTTAAAACCCAATTCGCGCAAAAATGAAGCACTACTGAAAAACCCGTGGGGGGGTAGGTGAGAGCTACCAGTAGCCGAGAGCTACCAGTAGTCGAGAGCTACCAGTAGCCGAGAGCTACCGGTTGGCGGAAGCTACCGGTAGCCGAGAGTTACAAGTTGGAAATAGCTACCGGTAGCCGAGAGCTACCGATAGCTGAGAGCTACTGGTTCACGGCAGCTACGGGTAGCCGAGAGCTACCGGTAGCCGAGAGCTATTGGTAGCCGAGAGCTACCGGTAGCCGAGAGCTACAGGTTGGCGACAGCTACCGATTGTCGAGAGATACCGGTAGCCGAGAGCTACCAGTTAGCGATAGCTATCGGTAGCCGAGAGCTACTGGTACCCCAAGTTCACCGGTAGGCTAAGTCTACCGGTAGGCCGAGGCTACCGGTAAGCCAAGGCTACATTTAGGAGTCACCGAGAAGCTAGGATGGCCTTCCAGACAACCAAGAATACCTAAAACATCATATTTTTACCAAGTAAGGAATCCCCAAAAACTCGGGCCATTACATCAGATACCTATCAAACTATTCTCACCCTCAAGAATCAAAACAACCCAGAAGTAAAGAGAGGGTCCTAACAACCATCACGAAAGATACCTCTCAGGAGTGAACCCCATCGGTATCTAAAAACACCTCCCTCTCAAGAACCAAGAAACATACCAGGGTCAAACTACCCAGTCATATGGGTTGGGGAATCTCTTCCCCCATGTCAAGATATTATCCGCTTTGGGCTGCACTGACTCACCTATGCGGGTTTAATCGCATCCACCTTAATGAGTCTTGATTAGGGGTCGGGTCCTCCCCTCCCTATAGCCGGTACTTTTCACAAACAGAGAAAAAAAACCACATGTTTCATAGCCAACAAGGTTAAACGCTCCATCACAACAAGTATAAATAGAACAGCACAAAACTCAAAACAACTCTGGGTACTAGGCACGCATCTGTGCTTCCCTCTCCCAGGTACTCTTCTCAAGCCCACCATGTCTCCATAACACATGAAATAAGAGAATGGTTCACCCATGAAGCACCCTCTCCTCACCACCCTCGATCCTCACTGGTCTTTCCGCAAAGTTCATGTCATCCTTGATGTCTATCTCTCCCCAGCCGAGGATGTGCGAATCGTCATGAAGATACCGACGGAGCTAGGTCACAGGGAAGACGTCATGTATCCTCAGTAGCAGAGGTGGTAACACTATCTGATAAGCCACTTCGCCGACCCACCGCAACACTTCGAAGGGTCCGATGAACCTGGGGGAAAGCTTACTTCCCTTGTCGAACCTCCATTGTCCACGAAGAGGGGATACCTTCAAGAACACATGGTCTCCTACCTAAAATTCCAAGGGACTTCTCCTTCTATCAGCATACGACTTTTTTCGGTCCTGGGCCACCTTCATCCTTTCCTGTATAAGCTAAACCTTCTCTATCGTGCCCTGTACAACCTCCATGCCAAGGATGCCCGCCTCTCCGACTTCGGTCCAGCACATGGGTGAGAGGCATGGCCACCTATACAAGGCTTCAAACGGAGCCATACCAATGGTACAGTGATATCTTTTATTGTAGGAAAACTCTATCAGAGGCAAGTGTCACACCCACGATCCTTTTGAGTCCAGAACACATGCTCGTAGCATATCCTCCGAGGTCTAGATGCTGCGCTCTGTCTGTCCATCTATCTAGGGATGGAAAGAAATTCTAAGACGTAGCTGGGTGCCAAAAGTGTGCTGCAATCCTCTCCAGACTCGTGAGGTAAACTGTGCATCCCTATCTGAGACTATGGACCTCATAACTCCATGCAACCACACCGCCTAATCCGCGTACCTTCATGCTAAAGCATATACTGCACCTGACTCCTTGATAGCCATAAAGTTAGACGATTTTGTTAACTGGTCCACTACTACCCAGATGGCGTCGTATCCCCCATACACCTTGGGCAGTCCCGTGAAGAAATACATCGATATGTCATCCCACTTCCACTCGGGGACACCTAGATACTGTAGTAGGCTGCCTGGAACATGGTGTTCTGCCATCACCTACTGACACACTAGGCACTTGGCCACAAACTCTGCCACTCCTCACTTTACCCCGGGCCACCAAAACTGTCTCTTCAGACCCTGGTACATCTTGAAAACTTCTGGGTGCACATCTAGGGGTGAGTTGTGGAACTCACTAAGAACCTGGCCACACATCACCTCTGAAACAATCAAATTTCCTCGGAAAAGAATCTAGTTTTGACCATCCTTCATCCACCCTTCCGGATCATTTCCCTAGTCAATTCGGTCACACATCACTTTGCACTCTGGGTCTCCCCACTGAGATTTTTCCACTTTTCGCAAAAGATAAGACCGCACTGTCATCTGATATAGGAAACCTCCACCGTTATCCATCCTTTCATCCAGGTGCAAGGCAGCCAACTCCTCCATTTCCTTCCAAGGATCTGCCGACTCTCGAACTTCATCCTTCTGCAACCTCCTACTCAAATCATCGGCCACTACATTCCCATTTCCTGAAGTTTAGGAAATATTGAAGTTGTAATGTTGGAGAAAATCCATCCACCTTCGCTACCATAAGTTTAGGTCCCACTGGGAGAAGACATACCTCAAGCTTTTGTGATCTTTGAAGACCACAAAGCGTTCTCCGATGAGGTAATGCCACCATAACTTCAGTGCGAAAACGACCGCTAAAAGTTCTAGATCATGGGTGGCATAATTACGCTCATGAGGACATAGCTTCTTTGACCCATAAGAGATGACCCCTTATTGTTGCATCAATACACATATGAGGCCTTTCCCTGAAGCATCATAGAACACCTCATACGCCACCCCTTATTCTGGTAGTCTCAGCAATGGGGCACTAACCAATTTCTCCTTCAGATAGTTTAAGGTTTCCTCGCACTACTCACTCCACATGAAAACCTGGTCCTTATTAGTCAAGGCTGTCAAAGGGGTTGCAAATCGGGAGAAGTTGGGTAAGAACCTTCGATAGTAGCCTGCCAGCCTAAGGAAACTGCGAGCCTCTGCCATATTCTTGGGTGCTACCGAAGAAACAACCACCTCAACGTTTTATGGGTCCACCGCTACACCCTGTTCGGACACTACGTGCCCAAGGAAGTGTACTTATCGTTTCTAGAACTTTCATTTCAATAACTTCCCATATAGATGGTGTTGTCGGAGGACCCCTAAAACCATCCCCAGATGCTCTGTGTGGTCCTCCTATGATCTTGAATAGATCAGGATTTCTTCGATGAACACGACTATGAACCGATCCAGGTACTCTCGGAAGACAGAGTTCATAAGCCCCATGAACATAGCCAGGGTGTTCGTAACACTAAAAGGAATGACTACAAAATCAAATTTCCCATATCTGCACCTGAAGTCCATCTTCGGGATGTCGCCCTCCTTCACCCTCAACTGGTGATACCCAGACTGTAGGTCGATCTTTGAGAACCATCCTTCCCCTTTCATCTAGTCGAAAAGATCGTCTATCCTCAGAAGAGGGTAGTGATTCTTGATCGTTACCTGATTCAGCCTCCTGTAGTCTATGCACAACCTGAGACCATCGTATGCCTTTTTTGCAAACAATACTGGAGCACCCCACGGTGATTCACTTGGTCGAATATAACCCATCTTCATCAGATCGTCAATCTGAATCTGAAACTCTCATAGCTCCGAAGGTGCTATCCGATATGGAGCCATCGAAATCGGACAAGCACTAGGCTATAAGTCTACCTGAAATTCGATGTCACGTCGAGGGGGTAGAGTCATCACCTCCTCAGGGAAGATGTCCATAAACTCGCTGACGATCCCTGGTACCTCAACCATCTCAGCATCTAATGACTCTACTAACAACTCGGAGAACAAGGATAGGAGGGGTTCCTCTCGCCTGCTTCCCTTCTGACTGCTCCACTCGCCGGTGAAAGTAACACGTCAGCCGCCCAAGTCTGAGAACACAACCCTTCCTCGAAAGCAGTCGATGATGGCGCGTACAGAGAACAGCCATTCGATGCGTAGGATGACATCGTATGGTTGTATCTGCAATAGTAGGAGATCCCTGACTGACTGATGTTGCCCTATCATCAGTCTGCATCCTCGACAAACATATAACAAGTCGGTCTGACCTCCAACTGGTGTGCTCAGAACCAGGGGCACTGGAAGTATCTCGGCATCTAGTCCCAAAGCACGGGCTAGACTAGGTGCAACAAAGGAGTGCAAAGCTCCGTTATCGAACAAGGAATAAGCAAGGGTACTAAACAAACTGATCGTACCTCGAACGACCTCTGATCCTGCTGGAACTACTACCTCTGTGGCGTGAAACTACCCACTCCTAGCTCCTCTGCCTCTCTTATGTGAGCCGCCTCCCCAACCATGCCCTGGTCAAGGTCCCTGAGGAGCGCTCTGATGTCAGCCTCCCCCTGCAACGCCTGCCCTCAGAGGAGCGGGAGCTCGCTACCCCTATTGCTGCTACTGGAAGGGCCTATCTGGAAACTGCTGCTGGGGCGGGTGCTGGGCATGTCCGCCACCGCCATACTACACTCGTTCCGGGTACTGATTCTAGAGATGTCCATGGCTCCCACAGACGAAGCACCTCGGTCCTGGGCCCAAAGGAAAAGGGCGAGGACTGGGGGACCGAAACTGGAACTGCTGCAGCCTGCTCCCTGCTGGTCGGAACCTAGAGGGTCCTAATGTTGGAGGTCTGGTGCTGACAGACTTCCCTTTTGACGGGCCTACCTAAATCCCCTCTCGTGACACACATCCTAGTGCATGCATCCTCTCCACCACTTTGTCCTTCTTCTGGACCTCCAAGTATGTCTGCAAGGTGAAGGGGGTAACAGCGTATTGGAGGGAGGGTCGGAGCGCCTCCTCTAAACGTCTCGCCTGAGACTCCTCATCTGGAAAGAGGTCTGAAGCAAAATAGAGTAGGTCCTTGAACTTTATTCCCAGCTCTTTTACTGACATACTCCCCTATTGGAGGGAGAGTAGCTCCTGCCTCTTCTCCGCCTTCATTGTAGAAGAGAGGAATTCCGCCCGGAACTCCTTCTCAAAATCAGACCAAGCCACATCAGTCTCTCTCCTCTCCCCCACGTAGAGTTTCCACCACTGACGCACTGCTCCCCGCATCTGGCTGATGGCCATAGAGACCAAGTACTCTGTCGGAGCCTGAATCAAGCTGAAAGCTATCACCAGCTCCCCTAGCCGGCTCTCCGTCTTCATGTCAGAGTTTCTTCCCTCATACTTCTTGAGGGTTTGTTGCTGGAAGGATCGAAGTGTCTTCTGCAACTGGTCATCCTCCTCCTCTCGATCAGCTCTCTTCTGATCGGCCAAGTTAACCTCCTGGGCCTCGATCACCCGCACCGCCCGTGGTCACCTCCCAGGTGCCATAGCTGCAAGGTAAACAAGGAATACCTAAACCCAAGTAGTGTAGAATATTGTTCTTAAAAAAATTATTAAACTTATTACTTATTCAAATACCCAAAACACCCATTAAACATGAGAGCATGAGTAATTATGATACATGTACCTTTCCTAGGGTCTCTACCCTACAATCAGTGTGGCCTTACTTGGTCGTTCGGTAGGTCTAGAGTCCTTGCGTCGGACCACGGGGGGCTCTAAAATCCCATGTCCTAGCCGGTCTTCCCTAGCCTAATTCACGCACCAAGGTCACCCAACACTGTTGCCCAACCATCCCATGCAATCCTTACTGTTCCTAACTCCAGACACCATCCTATCTCTCAACCATTTTCCTCTAATACCATTCTGTCATGACCCGACTTCACCAAAAGGAGGGAAGGGTCAGTATATTTCTAGGCCATTCCTTCTGTAAGTTGAAGGAGAGATAATGACCCCCAAAACCCGCCTTCAATAGGTCCCGGAGTGGAGACCAGCACCAAGGGTATAGAATCACACACTAAATGGAAGGCATTACCCTTTCTCTTTTAATAGGATCGGGAGATAAGATATTAAATCCCACAACACCAAAACTAAAAGTGCAAATAAGGTTGAAAATAAACCATTCCCATATGCATGTTCAAATGTAAAAGATACAAGTCACAAAACTCAAAAGGTAAAAAGATACCAAGAAAAAAGGAACAACAACAGCAACTGCCCCAAAGGTCCAAGCTAGTACAGTCCCGCATGATCCCTGAATTCCTCCTAGAAACCTGAAAGCAGTTTTATATACGTAGGGTGAGCATACAAGTATACTCAGTAGAGAAAAACCAAAGACTCTCATGCACAAGTGGGGAGGCATACTAATGCCCTGTGAGAAAGGAGATAACCAAGCACCTAGCAAGGGAACTAACCACCCAATCCTTACCAAGACACACTCCCCAAATAACGTAAGTAAGTAATGTGTAGTGATAGCACATCGATGTTTGGTTACCCCGAGCCACTTTCCCACTGGTTATTGAAGACATCCTACGCATCAGACTAATCCCGCCATTCTCATCGCAGTCTCACTGCCATACCTCGCCCGCACACACCTGGGCCACAACCACACATCCCGCCCGCAAACACCTGAGCCACAAACACTAACCCACCTGCAGACACCTGGGCCACAACTGTCACATGTAACCACAACTACAAACACCTAGGCCAGAATAACCACTGCCACGCCCGAAGACACCTGCGCTAGAACTACTGCCACACCCGAAGACACCTGGGCCTCATCCTAAAGATACTTGGGAAACCACCTGCCCGCACACACCTGGGCCAACCACCACACTACCCTGCCCAAAGATTCTTGGGCTAATAAAGGACTTCAGGCCATCACAGCCTACCCATAGAGTCTTGGGCTATCCGGGAAAGGGAGCAGAAAAGGAGCTAATAACCAGCCACTCATATGAGTGTTGGAAAAAACACCCTCCCCCATGAAATGAGGGTGTTTGTCAATAAGTTCTCAACATGGGTAGGTCATGGATAAGAAACACAAAAACTACAAGTATATTTATAGGTAACAAGAACTCACCTAATCTAGGTTTTTCTTCAGCCATCCTAAAGAACACTATCCTTACTATTCATTCATAAGAGAAGAGAACATCACCTATGCCCAAGTCACAACTCACACCAACCAAATCCCCATTTGTCTTATCCTTGTTTTCAAGTTCAGTAATAATGTTAAAATAAGTTCATGCACCTACTTGGGAAACTAGTAAGCATAAGGCCAAGATAGAGAAATAGTACACCCAACAGCAATTTAAACATTCACACCCTGTTCTCTTGTAAAATAACATCAAGTGAGACCCCTCCAAGTATTGGAACCAAAGCAGGTCAAAGTGAGATACAGTCCCAAGTTCCCAAAACTATGAATAAGAAGGTTTCACAACAGAAGAGGATCCCACCCCAATTCGTGATACACACAGAGGATCCCATCCTCACCCACATCACCCCAGCAATCTAAGCCCCTATCTAAGAAAACCATAAGGTCACCCGTACTCGGCCCGTGGAGGAAACAACCAAACCAATACTACCAACACAAGGCAGACTCAATATGTATTTTCATATTTAAAAGATTTAACACACTCCATGATTTCAATTCCACTGGTATTAAACCAGTGTTATCATAGAAAAGGAGTTGATCTTGTTGCTTCCAATTTATTTAGCCGAATATACATAATTAACCAATTTCCTTTACACAGCAAAAGGTTCACAACAAAAATACATGCCATTTAAACATAACAAGGGGTACGGGTTTATTAGTTCATAGAGAAAGACCACCAAGTGCCATGATTTTTAGTAGGCGTAAGCCCGCATAACATAGAAATCATTAGTCATGAAAGAGGAGAAAAACATAGCACCATCATCGATCACACCCCTCCCCTTAATTCTTTAGAATCCATTTATTAACTTCATTAAAGTTTGGTTCATCCAATTCTACAAAAACAGTAGCATACCCACCCCGCAAGATACACAGAAAGGAGAGACAAAGGTGAAACCCCTACCTGACTGATCAAGGATCGACGTTAAGTCCCCGCGTGAGTAGTAGGAGCTCCACAGAAAACGATCAAGGAAAAATTCATTGGGTTACAACTCGTCGGGAGGAAGGGTACTCCGACTGGAGGGTGATCGAGAAAAATAAACGTAGGGAGAATCCTTTAGGTTATAAAGGCTGATAAGGGCTGAGATACATCACGCCGGGGACGGTTAAGATACAGAGAGAAAAACTTGAAACTGCGTAAGGAGTGGGATCGTGGGTTGACCACGGGGCTGGAATACCCCACACGTCATTAAAGGGTCCCCGCCTTTCAGGGTGGTTTAAACCAACGCACACCAGGGTACCTCACCAATAAATTAATTAAATGACATTAATGGGCATTAATGGGCTTTAAAAAGGATTAAAGGGGTCAAAACAAGGTTTATAACCCAATTCGCGCAAAAAGGAAGCGCTACTAAAAAACCCGTGGGGGTAGGAAATAGCTACCGATTGGCGACAGCTACCGGTAGCCGAGAGCTACCAGTTGGCGACAGCTACTGGTAGCCGAGAGCTACCGCTTGGCGACAAATACTGGTGGTCGAGAGCTACCGGTTGGTGACAGCTTCTTGTAGCCAAGAGATACCGGTTAATGACAGCTACTGGTAGTCGAGAGCTACCGATAGCCGAGAGCTACCAGTTGGCGACAGCAATCGGTTTCTGACAGCTACCGGTAGCCGAGAGCTACCGGTTGGCGACAGCTACCGATAGCCGAGAGCTACCGGTACCCAAAGGTCACCGCTAGGCTAAGTCTACCAGTAGGCCAAGGCTACCGGTAGACCGAGGCTACCGCTAGGAGTCACCAAGAAGCTAGGATGGCCTTCCAGACCACCCAGAATACCTCAAACATCATATTTTTACCAATTAAGGAATCCCCAAAAACTCGGGCCATTACAATATGAGTTTACTTCCTTCTTCCATTAAGATCATAGAATCAATGGAGGTATAAACCAATTATAGTTTAATCTAAAAGAGTATCAAGGGGATGTATTGTGTGTTATTTATCACTCTATAAATTTTTGATAATTTCCTTTATTTTGTTTTTTCATTCAATGAATTTATTTATTCCTCATCTTTATTTAATTTTATCACCACAATTTTTTTATTCCCATAATATCATTTTCCTTGGAGTGATCATAAAAATTATCCTCAAAATGTATAGGTGATTTGAATGTTTTGTTGAAGGTGTTGAACCATTAAGTAATGATTCTATCTTGATTTTATTGAATGATTCCTTCTCGAGTTAATGAAATTGAAATAATTTAAAATGAAATTCATCCAATCAACCCCTTATAATAATCTCAGATCAACCCTTTTTCATAAATTGAATTCACATAGGTCTCATAGTTTTTTTAACCCATATCATTAAAACCCAAAATTTTTACACCTCATATATAAAATAAATCTTTATATAATATGTTTATATAGGTTCTTCTTAGGAATATAAGTATTCAACAACCCAAGAAACACTATAAGTGACTGCTTCGACACTAAACTTGGATAAATTTGGGTGAGACCACCCACTTTCATAACCAATCAAGTCTTTGAGAATTACTTTATAATTTTTAAATGTTCTTTTCAAAGAAAATGTTTTCCTTAATATTTTGTAAATTTCTAGATCTCAAATAAGTGCTTTCAAATAAAAAAGTTTATTTTCCTCAGGAAATATTCCAAGTGACCTTTTAAAGGAATTTTTCATCCATTATGCATCTATTGATGTTAATTATGTTTTACTAGGGATATGATCCAATAATACAATAATTATTATTTCTTTATATGGTTTATTATTATGCTGACAATATTATTTATGAAATACATTTCTTTTACATGGGTTATGCTATTATTAAATGATGAAAAATTTATGAAACCCATTTCTTTTACATGATTTTTGATATGGTGAAATTTTTATGAAAACAATTTTCTTTTTTAGGGGATATGATATGATTATTTTTTATGATATTTTAGAATTCATATATATGATTTTCATTATGTAATGGGTGGGACCAAAATTATATATCCCTTCTATGTAATGGGTAAAGATAGATATTTCATGAGATAAATAGGACTTAAATGGGGAGTGAACCTGATTCAATAAGATAATCCTTCCACTATGGTAGTATTGGGAGTTAAGCCTGACTACAATGATGAAGTCATGAGTGAACCCAATCTACTATGATTGTATTGGAACTGATCCTTGATTACTAAGGAAATTATTTTCGGTGCTTATGTAAATTCCAAATATCAAAGCCTTATTCTAATGTTATTCTCTCACGGATTATCTTCTTTGATTCCTTTATGATTTTTGTCTTAGAAACTGCTAATTTTTCTATTAGTCAAGATTATGATCTATCATATACATGGTACAGTTTTTAAATTTCAATCGCATGTTATCATACCCTTATTCTCATGTTATTCTTATATGATCATTGAAATTTTCCTTGTTTACCCTTACAGAGCATATGAGATCACCCTTTCTTTTGTTTCCATTCCCCATGATATGAAGAGACGTTTTAATTATGATATGTCTAATAAGGTTCCAAGTTATGAATAAATAAGTGTGAGACTATGTAAATATTTTATTAACCATTTAGTTATGTAACTAGTATCCAATAACACAAAAACTTATAATCCTTAGTCACGTATTTGTAAATTATATTGAATATTCATATTATAAGATATAATATATATATATATATATGTAAATACTATGCCACTATAGTTGGTATCAGAGTAAAGGTTTAGTAAATATTTGGATATTAGAATTAGATAACTTTAGAGAAAACCCTATGTTTAATTCTAATCATATGATAACATCTAAAAGTCTTGGTAAGGAAGAGAATATTTGATTTTCCAAGCAATAAATCCCTATATGGATACTAAAAGTGGATGTGGTTTTGGCACAGAAACATCTAGCAGTGATAACTCTGAAAAGGGTTGTTCAAGTGTATATCATTCATCATTATGGTGCACGGTGTGTTTTCCCTTACAACTCACCTATATTGACACTCCCATGGGATATGATTAGGTTAATTCACATTTTCTTTATAAAAATTATGAAGAATTTAAATATATGTGATCATGGATAACCTAGTTAAAACATATGGTGTCATGTATTGAAAATAAATTTCTATGATTTAGCCATCATTTGAATGACATTTCATTATTTATCACTATGGGTATTGTTTCTCAATATACATTTTAGTTTTACTCAATGGATGGAACCGAGAAGAATTGTGTTTATGTTGAATGTGAAAAAAATGGAATGATTGATCTCATGAGGAACCAAGTGAAATGGGAGATTCAATGTGAGACCTTATAATTATTCATGATCATCCATCTCATTATATGATTAATAATATCAAGATTTATGAGTTTCTTGACACTCCTAATAAGATAAAAAATGGGTTTTATTATGAATATAGAGAGAAGAAGTTTTATTTTACTATATTTCATGTTTGTGGGAAGTAGAACTCATTAAAATATCTTATATGAATGATAAGATGTTTTATGAGTGTAAAATAAGGGAACAGGGAAAGTAATTGTCAAGGAAAAATGAATAGTCCAATGGAGGGATATAAAGTTCATCAAAAGTTACCATTTTTTGTTAATGTATTATGTGTAGGGAATATGGACATTATCTGAGTCAATTCCCTAATTCAATTTCTAACTCCTAGACCAAGGAAGTTCCTATATGATTTCTTTGATGAATTGGAATAATTAATGTTTTCATTCATTAAAATTAAATAATTGTTATGTTTAAGTATTTTTATCAAATGTATTTTAAATATAAGAATCATAAAACAACCAAGGATCGATCCACAATAGTTTTTCATTAGTGATTTTAAAACATACGTTGAATTATACCAATAGATAAGAAAAGTGATTTTCTGGTGTGGGGATAATGTTTAGTTGGGATAAATAGTTGATTGATATTGATGGGGTAATATTGGTGACCTTGAAATTGGATACTATTTTGATGAAAAAGTGATTTAGGTCATCTTTGATGAAGTTTATTCCATTTTTGGATTTATAGAAATAGTCAACAATTTTATTTTAGGAATAAGGATTGTATTAATTTTTATAATCATATATGTTATAATATGGGGTTAAAATAAGAGTTAGGGATACCATCATTGGTTTGTATGTTTAAGTTTGTCATAAGTTCAAAGCCATAAATACCCCTTTTGTGATTTTATGTAATGAAATTGATTTAAAATATTTACTAGGTTTCAGGGAGAATTCTTTATTGAGGTTTAAATAACCCTTTGGGTTTGTATATGATTTGTTGTTAAGTTAATTTCATAGTGAGATATAGATAAACTTGATGTTTGAAAAACTATTCATTTAAAATGTGATATTTTTAATATATTATTGGTCAAGATCATGATTACATTTTAGGTTAGTATCTAAATTTGATTAATGATTTTATATAGTTATTTATCATAGTGATTAATGATATTTCGATACATTCTTATTTGGGTTGAGGTATATGTAGCCATTATTTTTAACATGTGATTTAAAATGAATGATTATTTGATAAGAATAGAATTAAATTTTGGGTATGTAAGCTAAAAGTTATGAGATCACCTTTTTTGTTAAAATGATCTTTAATATTGCGGTTATTAAGGTTATTTAGGATATAAGTTCATTTATGAAATTATCTAAGTATAAAATTTGTTATTATTGTGGAAATTTTGGAGTTAAATGTATTATTTCATCATATAAGGGACATTACCATACCCTATTGTGAAAATTCATTTTTCATTAAAATTTAAAGATAAATGGAATAACATGATGAACCTTTATTGATTATGAATTTTATTTTAGTGCTTCATCCATGAAAAATTAATCTTGGGTACTCATTATTTGGAAAAAATATGATATTTTATTGGAAATTGATTAAAGGATGAAAATTTTATTATCATGTAAGTATATTTTCTTATATAATTATTCTACATGATAAATGAATTCCTAAACTATAAAAAAGGATCTACAAAAAATTTTTCTCCCTGTTACCTTTATTTAAGATGAATTAATTGACTTTTTTCACATATATTTGGTTTATGGTTTTGTGATCATTCAAATTCTGATGATCATTCACTTTCTTATGATCAATGTTCTCAATTACTCTATATCATTATGAGAACATTAATTTTTACTCCCTATCCATATTTTAACTTCTCGCTAATGGTCTCCTATTTGGAAACCTATTTATGTGTTATACCATATGACCATCATATTTCCCTTTCCCTTATTTTAAGAGGAAGTTTTATTAGTCCTTTTTTATAATGTGGGTTTTCAATAAAAGAATTTTCAAATATCAAACCATTGATTTATGAGCATAATTTAAAATTGTGAGGATTAAATTTATTAAAGGGGGAAATGTAACACTCTAAGGTTTTAAAAGAAGAACATTATGTTCGATAGTGTATACGAAACACAACACTGAGCTTAAATGAACCATGAAATTTTATTATAACCTTGATGTTAAACTGTAGGGTATGAATAGAACTGACCATATTATAAACTCTATATAAATTTTTTACTTAATAAAATTTTATTTATTAATTTTAAAGAAATAACCACCCAATTTTTAGTAATGACATTTTATTCTTAAAAAATACATTTTCTTCAAAATTGATTTATATTTATTTCTGTGATCAAATATTATAATTATTTTTTGGCTATTTTGGAAATTTTATTTTATAAATAATATATCATTTTTTAAATCACTATATTAAAAATAACATAGGGTAATTTTTTGGGATTTTTATGAAATGATTAATTTTTCAAATTATAGTGAAAAATATTGATTTTTACTGAAAAAATTATTTTCCTTCTAAGTATTTGGAAAGTAAAATTATATATTGGATTATTTTTAAAAAATGATTAGTCTTATTTTATTATTAATCATATAACTATGGTATTATTAATTAAATTTATACATTAATTTGGAATAAAAACAAATTTATATTTAAAATTATTTTTTAAATCATTTTTCATCACGTTTTATAAGTTTAATTTAAAATTAAATTATGAAACTTTAATAAATTTAATCACAAAAAAAGGATTTAATATTTGGAATAAATTGGTTCAAATTTTCTAAATATGTTCCTTTTATTTGTGATCATTATGAGTAATAATTTTACTAAATATTTTTCACCTCAATAAGGGTAAATTAGGTAATTAATGTTATAAATAATATTATAAAGACTAAAAATAATCCTAACACATTATATTAATATATTAGATGATTGGGGTTCTACCACCATCATCCTGGATTAAAATTTATTTCAATTTTGTGACATTTTACTTTTAAATAGACTTATATGTGATTTTTAGAAAATATGAAGTCAAAATTGTTACTCTCTTGCATTTAATATCTATAAATTTATGTGAAAAAAATTAAAACAAAATATTTTGGTAATAAATTTTTATTATAAAGATAAATTATTATTAGTTATTATAGTAATTTATTAATAATTTTTAGTGATTAAATAATTTCCTAAAATTCTTACGTGATGCTAACATGGTATTCATTAAATTAATAGAAAAATAAAATAAATGGTTTTAAAAAATTAGAAGTAATATAATTTTAACGAATTATTATATTGCATTATTTTTATAGATATATATATAATTTTAGTGTAACACCCCGGTACTGCAAGACGCTCAAGGGTGCCACGTACCTGGTTGGTCAGATGGCCTCAAGCTCATTTACCCAAACGCCATAGGTTTCCGACTAGCAGTGAGGGCCTTGGGTATGATAGTGGGAAAACTATGTCCCCATTGTCAGCGTAACGCAGTGGAGATAAACAGATAACAATAGCAGAAGTAGTAATAACATGCAAGATGTAATCATCGGATGTAATAAACAACTAGAGCACACATATATAAATGATTCATGATAAATATGTCTAGGAAAGAAACCGAACAATTCACAACGATGGAATACAGTACTAAACTGAATTAAAAGGAAAACAAATAAACTCTAGAAGCTTCGCAAGCCTCAGGTTGGTCTCATGCCCTCCATATCCACAGCAATCAAGTACTTGATGTAGAAAGAAACTTTCCTTTATCTAGACCTGGAACAATATAATCTGTTTGGGCCCAAAAGCATGACCCAAACAGGGTGTGAGACGAATCCCAATAGGAAACCACCCAAATATTTGTTTCTAATAGTCAGAGAATATATATGGTAGGCAATATGAAAAATAAATAAATAAACAAGGAAGTCCTTAAAGTATACAATCCTACAGTTTAAATTTCAACCACTTTCATTTATTAGTTAAGTAACCAATAATCATAAGTAACCCTCTGGGGATTACACCTAGCATGACCCCTCTGATTCAACCAAACAAACACAAGGAACCCACTAAGAAGTAATCACAGTCTAACCACTCTAGTTTAGCTTTAGCAAAGACACTCTTAGGAATCACTCGTCTTCAATTAACCATGTGGTCTCATAATGGTAACTATAGACACTCTAGGAAAGCACTCAATGTCCAATTCCCCATGTGTTCTTGCAATGAGGAACTACAGACTCTCTGAGGGAGCACTTATGTACATCCCCCATATAGCCTTGCAACGTGAAGTAAACAGACACTCTAGAGAATCCCTCAGCGTCCATTCTCTCTATAGTATACTACACTAGGTTCCCAGAGCCCTGTGTAAACAATCATGCACAAACGGTATATGGAAGACAAAGTAAACCTCAATAACTAATTGGATAAAAAGTCTACAGTATCACATAGCATGTTAGATAAAATCACTCCATCCTAGTAATACTATGCATGGAAAAAAAGGACCCTAACAGACAAAGCTAGACCAAATGGTCAAAATCAAGCAAACCGGGGCAACACATCCATATAAAGGTAAAATAACCCTATTTTCAATCATAAATCCTCTACTCAAGAACATAAGGAATAATAGGAAATGAAAGTTCAAAAAACCATAAACAGACAATACCCCCGAACAAGGGTATTGGGAACGTTTGCACATATAACTCAAGGACTAACTACAAAAAAGGCACAAACCCCCAACCTCGGCATTGTACAGACAATATATGTGAACCTCATGTCTTGAATCGTTCAATAACAATGTATATCTACAAAAACATCAAAAGCATTTAACTAAAGATAACTCACAAAAGAATAGGAATCAAGAAACAAGGCTCTATAAGAAGGAAGAGCTTACCGTGGTGATTCCAATGCAATCGACGGTGGTTAATTTAGAGAATGGATGGTGAGTTAGGGGATCGATGAAATATCACCGGCCACGGATGCTCCTGGATGAGACAGGACTAGAAGAAGGGTGTTCTTTTGATTAGATGCGACCCCCGTCCATTTAATGAAATAAAAATAAATTACACAGAGTGTATTTAAAAATTACAAGGCATGTACTTTCGTTTACCGAGCCCCACTTTAGGTGGTCACCAGGTCATCCCACATGGCCATGTGTTTGGCAGTTACACTATCGGCACATAGCTTCCCTCACTAATCGAGTACACAGTGTGTACTTATAAGTACACGGCATGTACTCCTGAAATCTCCAGAAACTCCTCTTTTTTACGAAAACGCCAGAAAACAATATTCATACCTAAAAAAAGATTTGTGTTCTTAAAAACTTACCCCCTTAAAGAAATTCATCCTTGAATTTCCCTATCAAGGCAGCGTAGAAGAAGAATCCTTGAACAACTTTGACCACTGTGATCGTACATCGACCTCCCTCTCCCAAGTAACATCCTGTACTCGTAAGTGATGCCATAGCACTCATACCATAGGAACATACTGACCAAGAAACACCTTTTCACTGCGATCAAAAATCTAGATAGGATGCTCCCTAAATGATGAGTCCACCTCTAACTCAACCTCCTCGGGTTGAAAGACCTGAGATGGGTCTGAGATGTAATGTCATATCTGAGAAACATGAAAGACGTCGTTCATAGCCCAATACCTCAAAGCTAACTACAACTGATAGGCAACCGGCCCGACCCTTTCCAAAACCTCTAACGGTCTGACGTACCTCGACGAAATCCTTTTGTGTCCAAACATCAGTTTTCCAAGTAGAAATACCTGATCTCTAACCTCAAACTCTATAGGCCATCTCTATCGATTGGCATAAGACTTTTTTCAGGACTGCACAGTATCCATACCCTTCCGAATCAACTCTATCTACTCTGTGGTCTCTTGTACAAGATGAGGTCCCAACATCGCTACCTCCCCTGCCTCCAGCCAACATACGAGTGATCGGCATGGCCTATCGTACAAAGCCTCATAAAGTTCCTTCTGAATAGTTTCTTGAAAACTATTATTATAGGAAAATTCCACAAGAGTTATGTGCTTCTCCCAAGAACCTCCAAAATCTAGCATGCATGCTCGAAGCATGTCCTCCAGCACCTGTATCATTTTCTCAGACTGTCCATCTATCTGTGGATGGTAATTTGTACTCAAAAGTAATTGTGTACCCAAAGCCTTCTGTAGTCGCTTTCAAACCTGAGAATTAAAACATGCGTCCCTATCTGAAATAATGGAGTGTGAAAATCCATGTAAATGTATAATCTATCGTATGTATATCCTTCCCATATCATCAACATTGAAGGTCTCATAGATCAGTAATAAGTGAGTAACATTTGTGAGTCTATCAATAAAAACCCAAACTACATCATTCCCTTGAGGCAACCTCAGTAACACTATCATGAATTCGATCGCGACATCATTCCATGTGCACTCGGGAATGGGTAGCTACTGAAAAATTCCTACTAGTCGTTGATGCTTTTCCTTCACCTACTAACAGGTGGAACACCTCATGAAAAAAATAGCAACATCTCTCTTCAAACATGGCCACCAATACTAATGATTTAGATATCGGTTTCTCTTGGGGAAACCAGGATGAAATACCCAAAATCATGAATGAAAGTCCCACATTATCTCCTTGTGCATGTCTTCTGACACCCATTCACGCCCATGAAATCGCAAGATCTTATCCTCTCCTACAGTCCATACAGAAATAGGCTCCTCTACTGACACAATTTCTCGTAGGACTAGTCCTTTATAATTTTATAGCTTCCTCATTCACACTCGATCAAGTAGAGTAGAGGTAACTGTCACATAAGAAAGAAACATCTTCTCCTATCTGTTATTCACCTCCAAATGCATCTCAGAGAATAGAGAAATGAGTATCCACTCAATGGTGGCCTCCCAAACTACTTGTATCTGAGTCCACCTACTCAATGCATTAGCTACTGCATTGTCTTTCCCAGGTGTGTAGTCAAGCTCAAAGTCAAAGGACTGAAGGTACTCAACCCACCTTCGCTATCTCAGATTCAGATCATGTCGAGTGAAGATATACATGAGAAATTTGTGGTCAGTGAAAACCAAAAAAAATCTCTCCTAGAAGATAATGTTTCTAATAATGTAAATCATGAAAAACTACAGCCAACTTAATATCATGCGTTGGGTAGTTCCTCCCATGTGGAATCAACTGTCGAGACCTGTATGCAATGACTCATTCTCCCTGTATAAGCATAGCTCCCAGCCCGATACCTGATGCATCACAGTACACAGTATATCTCTTTCCCAGCTTTGGAAATACTAGTATCAATGCTGAAGTCATCCTCCCTTTCATCTCATGAATGGCTGACTCACAAGAATATGACCACATGTACTTCACATCCTTCTTAGTCAGGCCCGATAGTGGCACTTCTAGGAATGAGAAATATTGTATGAAACATCTCTAGTAACCATCCATCCTTAGAAAACTCCACACCTCAATGCATTTCGTCGGCTACTCCCAGGAAACTACTGCTCTCACTTTCTCTGTTTATACTGATACTCCTATCTCTGAGATGACATGACCCAAGAAGTGAATATGGTCCATCAAAATGTGGACTTTTGAGCATATAACTGATTCTCTCTAAGTGTACACAAAATGATCTCAAGATGTGTGGCGTGGTCGTGTCGAGTGTGATATTACACCAAGATATCATCAATGAAGACCACAACGAAAGAATATATGTAAAAATGGAACAATCAGTTCATTAGAGCCAGGAAAAATATAGGCGCTTTCGTGAGACCGAACTACATAAACACATACTTTTATAGACTATACCTTCTATGAAAGGCTGTAAGAGGTATATTTGATGTTCTAACGTTCAACTGATGATAACTAGATCTCAATTCAATCTTAGAGAACACTCGATCTCCTCAAAGTTGATCAAAGAGATCATCAATCCTAATTAAAAGATGTCAGTTCTGGACCATCAACTGGTTCAGCTTCCGATAATTCACACTAAGTCTGAGGGTACCATACACCTTCTTCACAAATAGGAAAAGTGAACCCCAAGGAGAAGTACTAGATCAGATGAAACCCTTTTTCTAGAACTCCTTCAACTTCTTCTTGAGGTCTTGTAACTCTGGTGTATCCATCCTATAAAGAGGAATGGACACTGGTGCCACTCCTAGAACAAGCTCAATAGAAAATTCTACCTCTCACTCTGGAGGCAAACCAGAAAATTCATCTAGAAAGACATCCCTGAAATGATCGACCACTAGAGGAAATTCTAACAATGATGTCCCCTGGTTGTCCAGATATAGACTAGAAATCGGGGTTGTAATTCCTCCCAACCTATGATGCTCGGGTCCAGCTCTGCTCATTTGGACATCCCATTTTCCCTTATGAAGAAACGATTCTCCCTCTAGTGATGTGAAAATCACCCTATGATGATAAAAGTCGATGACTACTTGGAATGGAACTAAGCAATCCATTCAAAAAATGAAATAATTGCATATCATCTCTAAGAGATAGAGGTCCTATAAGATGTGATACCCACCAACCTCATGGGGGCACTCCTTGCACTGACATACACTAGTCATTCTGGTCCCTTAAGGAGTGTCCAGTGTCAAGACATCAGCAGAAGTAAAGATATAGAGCCCATGGATCTCCACAACAGTATTAGATTTGAAACTATGGGATTCTTCTATATTGAAAACTGAAGAAGAAAAAACTGAGGCAACTAGGATAGTACCTCACACAGTAGAGGGTCTGGGATCTTGATCATGTTGGGTCTACTCTACTGTGAAATTATAGCCTACACCACAGCCGTGTGACCCTATATGACCACCCTGAGTTGATCTACTTTCTTGTCGCAGAAAGCCTGTAGACTGTCTACCATGGCTGAAACCTCCACCTTGGCCTGAATGGGTGGAAGAACTCCAGTTCCTAGACTAATAAGAAATTGGTGGTTCTTCTTCTGAACAAGGAGTCATAGAAGAACCCATATCACCAGCTGCTGGTGATAAAAACTGACAGAAACACTTAATATGACCCATCTTTTCACAAGATTGTCACTCCACTAGGTCTCTCGAGCAATCCGACTTCATATTCCTACTCTTCCAACACTAGTATCACACCACCTAGCCACCAGAAGAAGTATCCCGCTTTTTCGTATCCCCGCGCGTAGTATCCCTATGGCACTTCCTGCTGTCAGAAAGAGGGGTACCAACTATGGATGCCGAGCTTCCCTGGATCACAGCTCCAAAATCCCTCAAATTGTGGTCCTTGATCAGTGATTGGTTCACTATAGAAGTGATAGAAGTCAACCTGATGATATTTAGCTGATATCAGATGTTGTCCCTGAGACCATCCTCAAACTTTCTCACTATAAATAACTCATCAACTATGGGTCTGGGTGTGAAGTTTTGTAGCTCGGTGAAGCAAGAAGAATACTCCATGACTATGAGAGTACCCTTTTCCAGACTCATGAACTCTCAGGCTTGATCAGCCCTCAAAGTCTCTGGGTAGAAGTAGTCGTAGAAGGCATGCTGGAACTCGTCCCATGGCATAACCTACTGTCCTCCCTCCTGTGAGATCACATCCCACCATCTATTGGAGAAGTTCCAAAGCATATAAGTAGTGAGATTCACCCTCCTCTCTGGAGGTGTATCCGGATGCTCAAATATATAAAGCCTGTATTATAACCATGACTCTACAGCCTGAGATCTGCCTTCCCCTATGAAGGTGGGAGGATGTTGCTGCTGGAAAACTCATGTCAATTCTACCATTGAAGGGGCAGGATGTGGTTCTCCGGGAAGGTATTCATGAACCTCATAAATATTTCTCAGAACTATGCACCATCACCTATGTCTAGAATGATGTTTGGTTCCAATACTGGAACTACAGGAGGATCCGCTGGTAGTCCCTAATTATCCATGTCTGGTGTCTGATCACAGCCTTGTATTTGGCATACAACAGGACGACGTCTTGGTGGAATGACTCTTCAAGGTCAAGTGCACACCTTAGGATCAAGATTTATCAAGGAATGAAACTTATAAGTGCAATAAAGGAACATGAAAAGGAAATCATTCTTGTTTTTCATAACATGGATACACAGCATGTATAACCATTACACGGCGTGTTCCTTTAAGCCTTCACATGGGCATGTACATCTACCAAAACTTTTCATGTAACACCCCATGCTCACGGTGCATTTGTGCTAGACACGGCGTGCACCGCTTAGGTTTCAACTACCCATGATGTTAGTCACATGGGTGGACACACGGTTGAATCTACACAGTGTGTTTATGCTAGACCTGGCGTGTACTAGAAGGTTTACACTGCCCCGTGTTGTTTGTTACATAGTCGGATACAAGGGTTATACTATATGGTGTGTTCAATATTGATGCATCATGTATAACCTATGTTTTATCCATCCATTTCGTTAGTCATATGGGTGGACACATTGTCTACACAACACAGCGTGTGCATCTGGTACACGGTGTGTCCCACCAAAGGTTTCCCAACCCCATGTCTCTACCCACACGGCCAGTGACACGGTTAGAGACTACACGGTGTGTACATACAGTACCCGACATGAACTTAAGAAAAATAGTTCCTTTTCAAACAAAAGGAGAAGTGGTGTGAATTTATCATTACACGCCGTGTATTCTGGGTTTTTTCAAATATTGAGCCTCAAAAACTACTCTGAAACCCAGAACACACTGAAACGAACATTAAAGTTCCAAATTCTGATCTGTGAGGGCCCATACTCCCTGCTAATCAAATCTTGGCATCATATACATGTTATATATAATGAAAAACAGGAAATAATCCACCAAATTCTAATCCATTAGGTCCCATAACACCTCAACAACCAAAGATTGGTGTTCATTAAAGAAAAACCGTATACAAACAATACCCTATCAAAAAGTAGGTATTGTATCAAAACATCTATCACAATAGCTTGCATATTTATCACAACATCAATCACAACAACATTCAATAGGTAATTCACCCTAAATGGAAGGTCAAGGATGCATGACATGTGATTTCTAGAAATTTCCTATATGATGCCTGAGATGGCATACCCTCATCTCATCAGGTTGAAATGTAAATATAACCTCAATAATATCAACAATAACAGCACAAAACATGTGAATCACCCAATGGTGAAATCAAATCAATTGTAAGAATTGAAAAACCAAAAAAATAAAAATAATCAATGTAAATTAGCTTTTCCTGGTACACGGGTTAGCTACTCCTGGGCACAGCTTATTACTAGGTACCTATTTCCTTTTTATCTCTAGCTATAGGACCCAAATAGTTAGTCAAGAAGAAAAGAATCCTCTGATACAACTTTGTAACATCCCAGTTCTGGAAGCTACCCATGGGTGCCCCGTACTTGGTTGGTCACATGGCCTCAAGCGTAATTCCCCAAATTCTAGAGGCTTCTGACTAGTAGTGAGATCCTTGGGTGTGATAGTGTAGAAACTATTCCCTCATTGGCAGAGTAACTCAATAAAAATAAACAAATAACAATAGTGGAAGTAGTAATAACATGCAAGAAGTAAGAAATAGAAGTAATAAACAACTGGAGCATACATATATAAATGATGCAAGATACATATTTTTATAAAACCATCCAAACAAGTCACAATGTAGGAATACAGTACTAAAATGAATTACAAGGAAAACAAATAAACTCTAGTAGCATCACAAGCCTTAACTTGGACCCATGCTCTCTAAATCCATAGCAATCAAGTACCTGATGTAGAAGCGAACTTGCCCTTATCTAGACCAGAAACAATATAATATATTTGGGCCCAAAATGATGACCCAAATAGGGTGTGACATGAATCCTAGTAGGCAACCACCCTAATATATGTGCCTATTAGTCAGTGAATATATATGGTAGGCAATATGAAAAATGAAGAAATAAACCATGAAGTACTCAAAGTAAACAATCCTACAGTTTAAATTACAACCATTTTCATTCATTAGTTAAGCAACCAACAATCATAAGTAACCCTCTAAAAGGTACTCACAGCCTAACCCCTCTAGTTCACCCAAACAAACACAAGCGACCCTCTAAGAAGTACTCACAGTCTAACCCCTCTGGTTTAGCATTAGCAAAGACACTCTAAGGAAGAACTCACCATAGATTCCCTTTGTGGTATCATATCCATAACTATAGACACTCTGGGGAAGAACTCAACATACAATTCCCCCTATGGTCTCACAACAAGGAACTATAGACACTCTAATGGAGCACTTAGGTCCATCCCCCCTATGATCTCGCAACATGAAGTAAACATACACTCTGAAGAATCCCTAAGTGTCCATTCTACCTATGATCTACTACACCAGGTTCCCAAAAACCCATGTAAACAATCATGAAAAAATGGTATATGGAATCCAAAGTAAACCTCATGAACAAATTGGCTAAATATTCTACAGTATCTCATAGCATGTTAGATAAAAACACTCCATCCTAACAATACTAGGCATGGAAAACAAAGCAGCCTAACAGACAAAGCTAGACCAAACGGTCAAAATCAACAAAACATTGGTAACACATCCATATCAAGGTAAAATAACTTTATTTACAATCATAAATACTCTACTCAAACACATAAGGAATAGTAGGTAATAACAGGGCTAAAAACCATAAACTCGCAATACCTCAAACAAGGGTATTGGGCACTTTTGCATATATAACTCAAGGACTAACTAAAAAAAGGCACAAACCAACTACCTAATCATTATACAGATGATATACATGAACCTCATGCCTTGAATCTCCCTAGAATGGAATAGATCTACAAAAATTTCAAAAACTTTCAACAGAATATAACTCACGAAAGACGAGGAATCAAGGAACAAGACTCTAGAAGAAGGAAAAGCTTACCGTGGTGATTCCAATGCAATTGACGGTGGTTGATTCAGAGAATGGATGGTGATTCAGGGGCTCGGAGAAAAATAATTGGCCACAATTTCTCTTAAATGAGATAGACCTAGAAGAAGGGTGTTCTGTCGATTAGATGCGACCCCGATCCATTTAATGAAATAAAAATAAAGTAAGCAGCGTGTCTTTTAAAAGTACATGGTGTGTGCTTTCCTTTTCTGATCCCCTATTTAGGTGGTCTCTATGTCACCCCAAGGGGCCATTTGTGCAGTCATTACACGTCCAGTACATGGCTACCTATGGAAACCGAGTACACAGCGTGTACTTATAATTACACGGTGTATTCTCTTGAAATTTCAAAAAACTTTTATTTTTCTTGAAAACATTAGAAAACAAGATTCATACCTAAAAATAAGATCCTAGTTCTTAAATTTAAGTAATTTTTAGTCGATTAAATTCTAATTTCATTACATTCATGATTTTTTAAGTCAGGTTCAATGAATAGTTCCAAAATGTCATTAATGATATTTTATGTTAAACAGTATTCTATTAAATTAATTAAAAATCCTAAACATATTACAACCAGAAAATTTTGTTTATAAATGATCCAAAATTTTATCTATTGGTCATTTAAGATCCAATTTTTACCTTATAAGTAAAATTATTACCCTTTGATATTAAAAAGTCATTTCCACGGATAAGATTAAAATTTATTTACCAAAGGGTTAAACCAAAAGATAAAGATTGAGATGATATTTAAACCTATATAAATATGATTTTATGATCATATTAACATAAAATACGCCATATATTTTAATTGATTTTATTTTGGAACCATTTTACAGGATTTAAACACGTATTATATTATAAAATTTCATGTATTTCCAAAAAAGGACATTAATTATATTTTATAATAAATAATGTTTTATCAAATGATTTAAAATTCATAAAAATATTATCATCAGCCATGTTAATGAGATATTATTTAAAATATCAACCACATTCTATTTATGTCTCATTTCACCTTTTATAGTAATTTTATTAACCCTTAAAGAGTAAAAAACTTTGATATCACTGTAATTTTCAAAAGGGCTAACAGAGAGTTAAAACAAATATATGAGGCTAAAAACATAATCTAAACATGACTAAATTTTATTGGATGATATTATTTATAACTATAATCATTTTATATTCTAATTATTATAATTTTGATCCATTTTTCAATGAAAAATAATTTATATCAAGTTAATATTTTATGTAATTCCAAGAATGCTCCTCCCCATATTGATAAATGGACACCCCTTTTCTCTTTTATTTGCACCAATTTTAGCCATCTAGATAGACCAAAACCTACCTATTTATCTTATAAAAAACATTACAGTATTTATATAGGTTTATTTATTTCCAAAATACCAACTCAGGGCCCCTTAAGAGGAGATCTAAAGGAAGACCACTGAAGAAGAAGTAATAATCTTTATCAACACTTTCAAATAACTTTATTCTTATAATTATTATAAATATGTTTTAAATATCATAAAATAATAAATAAAATGTCATAAATATACTAATATTATATTTTTATTATGGGTAAAACATTTTTCATCACTTTTCTATCCTACGAAAGTGAAAACATCGCTCTCGTATACGTATGACTTACCGTCTCCACGCAGTGGTCTATTTCATTTTTCATCACAATTTTACATGGTTGAATATAAATATATAATTAATTAATATATTGTATATTTATGAAATAATTATTATTATTTAATTATAATATCTCATCTACCTTATTACCTTCCAATTATTTCGAAAACGATAACATCGCTCCGGTATACATGTGCATTATCACATACACGAAGCGATATGATACATTTTTCATTTTTATTTTACTTGAATGGTAATAATAAAATTTTTAATGGATATATATTATATTATAATTAATATATAAAGGTGAATTATTATTTAAATTTCATTTATTCCATCCATCGAAAAGTGAAAACAAAGTTCATGTGTGTGTACGACCTACTATCTCCATGAATGGTGTAATTTATTTTTATATCCTTTATTAATGAATCTATATATATTTATAATGAAAATATATTATATTTATATCATGATTAAAATTTTATAGATTATAGTACTATAATAAAATTACAATGACCAAAACCATCAAACTAAAACATGCATGGAAAACGGTCGGGTTTTCACCCGAAATGCTCATTTTAAAGGAGAATTGTTAACGAAAGGATAATTGGAACTTATAAAAAGGATGGTACATGTTAATTTATACAAGAATATGGTAATTTAATGTATTTAAAATGAATATATATTCATTACACAGGGGGTTTAAATGCATAATAAATAGGACAGGGCCTGAGATAAGGTGTTCCTAGTCTCATATTTATTTCTGGGTGACATATTCCTTATCCAGCACTCATTTATTTTATGTGGTGTATATACCTCCCATTTGAAATGTAAAATCATTAATATTATTATTTTCATGATATTTAAAGTTTAATTTAATGTTATTATTTCATGGGAATTACGATTCAAAAAGTTACAAAAGTGGTGAGAGTTTTATGTTCCAATCTCATTATTTTCCAACAATATTTATGATTAATTTTCTAATGATGAACTCTTATGAAAAAAATCTCAATAAAATAAATAATTTTCTTATAATATGTTTATTTATTGATTATAAATGTCTTTATTCATTCCCCTCACATTAATATCTCAAGATGGTAAAATAATGTTTTTGAGGAAAACTTAATTTATTTATTTCTTTGATTGAAAAACCATTTTCTTCTCTATATATGTTTTTTAGAAATGTTTTTAAGAGTTTTTTAAATATTATATTATGATTGTTTAAATTAATTTTTACCCATTATTTAATTTTATAAAATAAATTTAAAAATAAGATTTTTTTCGTTTTCTGAACTAGGTACTTCTTGAATTCTTTTTAAAAAGTATAAAAGGAATGTTTTCTTAACTTATACTACATGAATTTAGTTTACCACCATCATGAAAAATCAAATATTAGAAGATTACTTTAAATATTTTCATTATTATTTTAAAATAAAAAAAATTCCTTAATATTTGTGAAATTTTTTATTTTTATAATAAGTGATTCCAAAGAGAAAATTTTATTTTTCTCAAGAAATCTTCCAAGTGAACTTTTAAAAGAATTTTTCATCTATGATGACATCCGTTGATGTTACTTATGTTTTAATGGGTATATAATCTAATTATTTCATCATTATTCTTTCTATGGATTCTTTATGATTGTGATAACTAGATTTTTTATGAAATTTGTTTCTTTTCTACGGGTTATGCTATGATGAAATGATGAAATGTTAATGAAACTCATTTATTTTTCCATGGATTATGTTATGATTAAATTTTTTTGAAACCCATAACCTTTTCATCAGTAATTATATGATGGATTTTTTATGATCTTGTGGAACAATTATGTATGATTTTTATTCTATAATGGTTGGGATCAAAATTATATTTCCATTGAATGGATTGAGTATAGATAGATATATCATGAGATAAAAAATTCTGGAATGGGGAGTGAAACCATCTCAGTAAGGGACTCTATCCACTTTGATAGTCTTTGGAGTAAACCATGACAACATTAATAGAATGGTTACTGAACCCAATCCACTATTATGCTCTTGGAAGTGAACCTTGACTTCTAAGTAAATGATTTTCTATACTTATGTGTATTCCATAGGTGTAATTAGTATGCCAATGTTACTCTCATAGATTATATTATTTGATTCATTTTTTATTCATGACTTATAAACTTCAGATCTTTATTCTATGACTTGATATTATAATTTATGATATTCATGGTATAGTTTTCAAATACTAGGACCATGTCATCATACAATTATGATCATTCTATGCTTAAGTAATCATTGATATATCTCTTGTTTACCCTTACAAAGAATTTGAACTCACCCTTTATTATGTTTCATTTCCCTGAGATATAAAGAAATATTTTAATAATTTTGTTTCTAAGAAGAGTTGTAGTTTTTAAGAAATAAGTGGGAGATGATGTAGACCTTTTTTATACTAGTTTTTTATGTATCTCGTCTATAATACACAAAACCTTTATAGTCCTTTAGCATGAATTTGTAAATTATATTGAATATTCATCTAATAAGATGTAATATCTATGTATGTAAATCCTGGGTCACTATAAATTAGATAAATTGATAACAAAATAAGTACAAGAAATAAAATTTTAATCTAATACCTCATGGGGAACCACTTTTTATATTTGATATCCCCCTCAATTTTGACACAGTTGTTTCTAACTCATCCTTGTGAAGTCGTGCTCCCATTTTTTCTTATGGATTTCTATCATCTCCCTTTGAACACTTCTATATGGATCAGTCAAGTGGGATCACTATTATTTCTGAATTCATATAATAATATTTTTTTATTTTTTTATTATATAAACTCAATATGTAATAATAAGAGAATAATTTTATATAATACAGGATTTCATCTTAGTCCCAGTCCTCCATTTAGTAAAAGTGGAATTATTAATTTAATATTATATAGATTTGAGATTTAATTGATTATAAGATAGATTATCCTGGTCATGTAAGAGAACCTTTCATGAGTAATCATTTATATATATCCATAAAAAATCATTTTATACAGGTGTGGGTAAGAGTGAATCATTATTATGTATACCTAGGTTCACCTGATGTGAGTAGTGGAGTACTCAATTGGTTATTACATAACATGAAATTGTTGAATTTAATCCTATTTTGGTGAAAATTTGTTCATATGTGAGGAATGATCCATGGATTAAACACTTTATTAAATTTTGTTGATGATTCTTATGTTAAACATCCCTTTAATCTAACATGAGGGGTGTTTCATGATCCATTATTCATATGTGAGATATATTGAGGATGGGACTTCTTCTTATAGAATGTGATATTACTAATTCAATGAAAAAGAATACATTTTAAAAAATCTGAATGATGAACTCTTATATATATACCTAGGTACTATTATGTATCATAGGGTCTTGACTCATCACTTCCAGTATAAAAGGTATAACATTAACATTTTTTGTGGTGACTCGGAAATCCTATAACATATCATGCTGATTACTTTTATGCATCCCCAAACATAGAAAAAATTCTATAATTTTATATTTAGATGACTTTTTTATATGGACTAAGGGACTCTTACACATCCTAGTCCTTTGTTAAATTCAAGAGACATAATCTATATTCTATAATTTTAAACTCCCGCTTCTGATTTATTCAACAAATATTCATCAATTTTCCCTGCTTCAATTCCTGAATTAGTATTCTATAGAATCCATATTTTGGAATATTCATCATTTCTAAGATTAAAAATCTTCACAATCCTTCAAATCCAAAGTCATTAAATCCAAACATCGTTCCATGTTTCTTCATGTTGACATTTAAACTTTGTTACATAAGGAAGAATAAAAAAGTTCTTCAAAAATAAGATCCTTCAAGAATTCCCCCTAACATATTTACTAACATGTTATCAGCCATAATGCATAAAATAACATCAAAACACTGAAAATTAAACAAAGTATTCATTATAATAATAAAAAAATTAAATTATCTAATTAAAGAACAATATTGAATTCATTTTCACATTAAATACAAAAATAATCCTATAATTGAACATGTGATAATTTCCCATAAAAAATAAAAATAGTGGGAATAAAATCAATGAATTTAAAAGTAATAATAATGAAAATATATTTTATGAGGCCTTGAAATTGATGATTTTTTCCACATCTTTTTATTTGATTTTTAATAATTTAATTAATTAATTTTACACTTTTTGATAATTAAGTGGAATTTTGTAAATTGATAACTAAATCTATTAATTAATAATTTTTTATAGTTAATTTTTTATTTTTACCCCTTTAAAATATTAGTTTCTTTATTTACTATTATGGTTCATTATATTTATTCTTTAAGATTTGTTTTTTGCATGTCATAATAGTTTTAGGTAATTTATTAATTAATCAATTTATCAATTTATCTTCTTTTCATTAACTTAATTTTTATTTTTTTTAATATTTAATATTTTTTTTAATAATTAACTTTAAAGTTAAATTTAAGTAATTAATTTGACTTTAATTCTTAATTTAAATTTTTATTGTTATAATTCTATGTATCTTTTGAGTTTAAAACTTTTTTTGCCTGATTTTAATTTTTAGTTTTAAAATTATTTTTTCTTATTTTTGTTTTTAATTAATTATTTTGTTTTATGTTTTTATTTAAACAATTAAAATATTTGATTAATTCGTTATTTTGATTTTTTTTCTTCTAATTTAATTTTTTATTAAATAATATTTTTTCTAAAGATTATTTAACTCTATGTTTGTTATTTTTTTTAAGTTTGCAACAAATAGTCCGAGACATTTTCTGTTCCCACCTATCAGTGCCTTGAGTCACTGATTATATGAATTACCGACACATTCCATCGATATCTTATCTCACTGAAAATGCATCAGTGAGATAACTTATTGATGCCCCTTTTTTGTGTCTCACTAGTGTTTCCACCAACACCACCTACAGATTCCATGAGTTACTGATACCCATGAGCTATTGATGCCCACTCACTAACACCACAAAACCTATTGACATTGTCCATTCACATCCAGCTCACTAACACCCCTTTATTGCTCACCATGCATCTAGACACGACCTACTCACATCGTTGCAGATCCACCCCAGCACCCTCACCATTTCCCACCATGCACCGTCAACACATCCTCAACTCACCAGCATCATAGAAATTAGTACCCAAACCAATCATAAAATTAAAATTCACTCTTGATCTACCATCCAATCAAAATTGGATCAGATTGATGAAACCTATACAGATATGATAAACCATAAAAATTGAAACAACCATCAGGCCATAGAACTGAATCACATCACTACCGCTTGAAGATCGAGCCATGGGATCCCACCTACTACCGTTGGGGCTTGAAGCCGGTTTTCCACTATGAAGGAATTATATATCGTCGGATTAATCCTTTTTCATCTCGCTAGTAGGGTCCACCACGAGGGGGCTGGCTCTGTCATCACTGAGGAGCACAACATGAAGAGAAACCAACCACCTTGAGCACATGTAGCTACGTGAATGAGATGTCATCACTAGAATCACTGGTCATAGGAGCATTCGTCGCTGTTGGAGGTGCTTCCACTACCGGTTTTGGAAGAAACCAGACCCCCCCCCCCCCATGCGAAGTGAAGAAGAAATGGTGGGAGTTAAAAAAATAAAATAATAAAAATTGATAATAATAATATATGAAATTAATAATAATAAATAAATACATAATATTATTATTATTATTATTATTATAATAATAAAAATTATTATAATTTAAAATTAAATTAAATTGTTTAATTAAAATAATTATATTAATTAATATAAATATATAAAAATAATAATTTAATTTGGATATTACATATATAATAATAATAATTTAACTTTTTAAATAAAATAATTTTAAGAATAATAATTTTATTAAATAAACTAATTAATTAACTTAATAAAATAACTTTTAATTCTAAAATAATAATAATGTTTTATAAATATTTTATCTTTAATCATGTTTAATAAACAATTTAATAATTATGTTTTAAATAAAACAAAATAATTATCAACTAAATTTATAATAAATAAATAAATAAAAAATAACTATAAATATAAACTAAATAACATAATAATTCATTCAATCTTAAACAAACTAAATAAATAATTATTTATTTATAAAAGTTAACATTTTATATTAGCATGTAATGAATTATTAATTATTTTATGTGTTAACTATATAGGTTCACGCCAGATTCGGAATGACATCCAGATAGATTCAACCCAACTGTCATGTCGTTACTTAGAAGTGCTAATTTAATGTAACAGACATTTGAATGAAAAAACACATGTGTGTGGTGATGTAGTAAAGGATAGACTATGTTAGTGCAAGAATTTAGTGAAAAAGTAGAAGATGACAATTGACACTAAATCATAGCAGTGGTAGGGGATAGATGATGGATGCATTCCATGATACACATCATCCATCTAACACCTTCTCACAACACTCAAAGAGAAGCACAAAGAGAGAGAGATAGAGCTGGAGAACTGGATTTGAAAGATCAAGGCAACATTATCTGATCTTCATTCATAGAGGGAGGATTATTATTCCCCTATTCTTATATATTTTACATTGTAATAGATACGTTTTGATTGAATATGATCTTAGGTTAAAAATTCGTGTTCTCAGGGGATTCAAATTTGTCTAGTTTTATATATTTCCCTCTTCATTTAATTTTTTTCAATAAGAATCAGATTATATCAGCAAGATTGATTCTAGTTCTTAAATATTTAGTTGAATTTTTACCTTTTGTGCCTTTAATTTTAAAATCAATGATCTTTTTACAAGATCATTCATTAAAGTAATTTATCAAAATTAAAAAATTAAAAATGTTAGAAACGTTCGATGATATAGTTTTTGGTTGACATATTTCTTAATCAATTTGATAATTGAAGGTTATTTAGGTGGATAACTTCAAGAATTTCAATACAGCATGTTAAATCTTCTGCTGAGGAATAATTAACCAGTCATTTTGTGGTGTGAATTCAATCAATGGAAGAAATTTTTTTTCAAACGAGTAGATTTAAAATATCTTGAGCTTACTTCTTGATCAACTCTCAATACTAATTTTACATAGTATGTTCACTATTTCTTTTGATTCTTTCTTTTATTTTTTTAACATCCAATTTAGTAAATAGAAAATTATCAAAAATTGTTTCATCTTGTTTTCAATTAATTAATCAGAAAACATATAAAAATATTTCAACCCACAGCTAACAACAATGGGATTTGTTTGTTTTAAACCCTTAAACACTCACCTTCCTTACATGTGGTTTGACCCTTCACTGCTATACAAGTTTATGTTAATAAATTTAATTTTTAGGGACATGAATACCTTCGAACCATATCAAAATTTGGCACTATTTTCAGGGAAGTCATGCACTGAGTGACTTAGGGTTTAAAAAAAACAACAACAAAAAATCTAATGCTTGTGTTGATTTCAAAGTTATGCTATATTTTCTTGAATTTATGTATGTTTAATATGATCCTTGAAAAAATATGAATGATTTTGAGGGATTATATTGTGATATTATACAATACTGTTCATGTTGTGGTTATTATGGACACACTTCTTGGTAATGTGTCTATAACCAACCACAATATACTTATTACCCTAAAGAGAATGAACAACGATTTGAGCCTAATCCTAACTTCCTAGAAAAAATATACCAAATTACATCCAATATATATGCTAAGATTGATGTGAATATAGATTCTAGAAACTCCTATTTAAATAAAAATCATAAACTTTAAATTAAAAAATATCAAGAACAAGATCAAAAATCGAAAAAGTTAGAAAACATACTCTTAGAGTTACGAAACATTAAGGAAAAATAATAAAGTGAAATGAATAAAGAAGAATATTTTGTAAGAGAATATGAGAGAGAATGTGAAGAAGAAGATGATTTGAGAGATTCTGTAAATGATAAAACAATGAACAGTGAGGTTAAAATTTAGCAACAAACCTTTTATTTTTAAGAATAGAATTCTGATAAAGAACAAAATAAAGAAATAACTAACTCTATTAATGATGGATTCAATTAAAATGATCACATAAGGAACATAAATGAAGCTTAGTTAGCAAATTTTCATAAATAACAAAATTAGATTGAATAGTGTTTTCCATTTTCTGGAAATTTTTACTACTTGTGCTAGTATGTTGAAAACTTTTGCGGCATGTACTAGTTTGCTATAAAATATATTTTCAGTGGTTTAATATCTTCATTGTATGTATTTATGTGTGTGGGGATTTACCATGGATATGTTTCCTTAATTAAGGGAGTTTATCTTTCATTTTTTCTTCTTTATTGAACATTTTTTGAATAAAAAATTCAATCATTCTTCACCCACTTCATTTTGTACTTCAATGTTTTGTATGAAATTGTTTGTACTTAATTTATAAATCATTTAAGTGTCTATAATGAAAATCCATGTAAACCTATTATAAAATATTATAGTGGAAAATATTTTGTTTGGGTTTCAATGAGACCCTTGATACATGTCATTAATTTTCTTCAATGAAAAATATGATGTGAGATTTTATTTTTAAATTGTCTTCTCCACCTTTAAATTCATCTTTGGGGAAGAATTTGGGGTTTAAGTTTGGGGGAGGCGGTCAACTTATTATTGAGATAAGTTTTGATTTATGGTAAGCCCCTAAAATTCCTTAACTCTTTAAACATTTTGTTAATTTTGAAAAAAAAATTAAAATCATGTCATAATTTGAATCTATTTATGCTTTACCTTGAAATAAAGTATATCCTTCCTAAGGATAGAACTTTATTTGTAGCTATGAGTTTCCTTAAATCTGAAAATTTTGAGGACGAATGGCTGCTGAATGATTTTTCTTATTGATTTTATGAATCTTATATTTAGCAAATATTTTTTAAAGTGATATAGGATACTTGTTTATGGAATTGAGATCATAACATTAAGAACTGGAAGATTGAACTTTATCCTAGTTGAAAAACTTTTTAATTTTTAAAAAAATCACCTTAGTGAACCAATTTAAATGGTTTTCATATAAATCTCTTGAAACTAGAGTAAAATGTGCATTAAGGACTCTACGGTGAATCTCTAAAACTCTATGAATTAGGTGTGTTTCAGTTAACTAAAGCCATTTTTTCAATTTGAATAAGTGTTATGCATAGTGATTTCAATAATGAATATGGATGGGAAAAATAAAATAAAGTTCCTAATGTCAAAAATGAGTTCATTAAGGTGAGGGGAATAATTAACTTCCGATGAAGAAGGAGACAATCAATTTGCATGAAACCATTTATGTTGTAATAATAAGGTGATTCAAGTAAATTAATTTAATTTTATCTTTTTGAAACCTAGGACCGAGTCAAAGTACAAAGTCCTATTTGTTAAGTTCTTAATTCCACCAACATTTAACCTATTATCACTCTTGAACTTAGAACTTTGATTTAATTCTAATAAGTAATTAGGCAGTCTCATATACAAGGAAATACATACTCAAAAATTAATGATTCTTTGTTGTCTTGATCATCTAGTGAGTATTTGAAATTACAAAAGAATTATTGGAAACATTACATTTCAAAATCCTTTTACTTAGTTTTTGTCCTCTGCTTTAAAATTGTTGTACATGCTTCACTCTGAGTAAATTAATGAAAACACATTTCTATTTTAAAATGACAATAAAGCATGAAATTGATTAAGGATAATCAATAACTAAGTGTGGGGGAATTTTATGTGGCATTCTAAATTGATTATTTTTTCCACATCTTTTTATTTTATTTTTAATGATTTAATCAATTAATTTTACACTTTTTTTAATTAAGTGAACTTTTTAAATTTAATAACTCAATTCTTTAAATAATAAGTTTTTATAGTTAATTTCTTATTTTTACCCCTTTAAATTATTAGTTTTCTTTTACTTACCTTTCTGGTTCTTTATTTTTATTCTTGAAGTTTTTTTTCATGTCATAATAGTTTTAGGTAATTTCTTAATTAATCAATTTATCAATTTATCTTCTTTTAATTAACTTAAATTTTTAATTATTTTTTAATATTTTAATTTTGTTTTATTAAATTAATTTATCATTAATGTTCAATTTATGAAATTAATTTGACTTTAAATCTTAATTTATCTTTTTAATGTTCAATTTCTATTTAACTTTTGAGTTACAAACTTTTTGTTTTCTCTAATTTTAATTTTTAGAATGTTTTTTAATTTTTAGTTTTAATTTTTTTTTCTTTTTTCTGTTTTGAATTAATTTTTTTGTTTGAAGTTTTTTTTTAACTAGAGATGTATTTAAATAATTAGTTGTTTTTATTTTATTTTTTATTTTTTTATTTTATTGTGATTTAATTTTGGTACATTAATGTTTATCTAATTTTTATTTATCTTTATCTTGGTTATTCTTATTAAGTTTACAAAAAATAGATTGAGACGCCATCTGTTCCCACTTATTAGTAACATGACTCACCAATCATATGACCTACTGAGACATTCCACCAGTAGCTTGTCAAAGACACTACATCGATGAGAAGACTTAGCAATTCCCCTTTACTACGCCTCACCTATGTTTCCACCTACACCACCTACTAATGCCATGAGCTATTGATACCCATGAGGTATCGATGCCCACTCACCAACACTACAGAACCTAACAAAACCTCTCATTCTCATATGGCTCACTGACACCCCTAGGTTGCTTACCATGCCTCCATCCATGACCAATCGATGTCATTGCAGATCCACCCCATCACCCTCGCCATTTCCCACCATGCACCGTCAACCCATCCTCGACTCACCAACATCATAGAAATCAGTACCCAAACCAACCGAAAAATTAAAATTCACTCTTGATATACCATCCAATCAAAATCAGATCAAATTGATGAACCTTATACATATCTAAGAAACCAAAAAAATCTAAATAACCACCAGGACACAGATCTGAATCGCATCACCACCACTTGAATATCGATCCATAAGACCTCACCCACTGCCACTGAAGCTTGAAGTTTGGTTTCCACTGTGAAGGAACCGGTTATCGCCGGACGAAGCTATCATTATCTCACTACCAATATTCATCGCGAAGAGGGGAGGCGCAATTTTCACTAAGAAGAATAGTAGGATGAGAAGCTGACTACACCAAGCACCAATAGCCACGTGAAGGAGTTGTCATCACTCGAATTGTTGGTCGGAGGAGAAACCGCTGCCAGTTTCAAATGAAACCAGACCCCCCCCCCCATACAGAGAAGAAGAAATTAGAGGGGAGTTAAAAAAAATAAATTAAAATAGATTAATAAAAAAATATTAAATTATTAATAGTCAATAAATATATAGTAATTATAATAAAATTATTACAACAACATAAATTATTATAATTTAAAATTAAAATTAAATTTCTTAGTTTAAATAATTATATTACTTAATATAAATATATAACCATAAAAATTTAATTTAGATATTACAAATATAATAATTATAACTTAACTTTTTAAATAAAACAATTTTTTAACAATAATAATAATATTAAACAAACTAAATATTTTACTTAATAAAATTACTTTTAATTCGAAAATAATAAGAATATTTTATAAATATTTTCACTTTAATCATGATTAATTAAAAAATTAATAATTTTGTTTTAAATAAACTAATATAATTATTAATTAAAATAACTGCAAAAAAATTAATAACAAATGGTTATTAATATAAACTAAATAACATAGTAATTCATCTAGTCTTAAATTAACTAAATAAATTATTACTTATTTATAAAAGTTAACATTTTATATTAACGATGAATTAATTATTAATTTTTTTCTATTTAAATTATGTAGGTTCACACTATATTCAAAATGGAATCCAGATACATTCAACCCAACTGTCAGGTAGTTAGTTAGAAGGGCTATTTTAATGTGACAATCATTTCAATGAAAAAACGCATGTATGCGGTAATACAGGGAATGAAAAACTATGTCGGTGGTGGAAATATTTGATAAAGAAGTAGATGAAAGATGACTTTAAATCATATAAATAGAAAGGGATAGATAATAGAGTCATTCCACAACACAAATAATTCATTCAACACCTTCTAACAAGACCAAGAGAGCAGTATAGAGAGAGAGTTGGAGAACTAGACTTGAAAGAGAAAGGCGGCGTTACATGATCTTCATTCTTAGAGGTAGGATTAGTATTCCTATATTGTTATAGGTTTTAAATTTTAATTATTTCTTTTAAATTGAAAATGATCTTAGGTTATAAATTCTTGTTCTCATGGGACTCAAATTTTACTGGTTTTATTTTTTTTCTCTTCATTTAATTTCTTTCAATAAGAATAAGAATCTATCTATGAGATTGAATATGGTTCTTAAATATTTAATTGAATTTACTAATTTTATGAAATAAATTTCAAAATCCATGATATTTCAGTGAGATCAATCATTGATGAAATTTATAAAATCTAAAAATTCAAAAACTTCAAAAAAATTTGATGAGATAGTTTTTTATTGACATCTTTCTTAATCAATTTTCTAATTGAAGGCTCTTTAAGTAGTGAACTTCAAAAATTTATATGTATCATGTTAAATATTCTAGTGAGGAATAATTACCCACTCATTTTAGAGGTGGGAATTCAATCAAATAAAGAAACATTTTTTTAAACCAGTCGATTTCAAATCTCTCGATCTAACTTTTGATCAACTCTCAGCACTCATTTTCCACTACATTTTCACTGTTTCTTTTGATTTTTTATTTTTCTTTGTTTCACGTTTAGTTTAGTAAATAGATAATTATAAAAAATCATCATGTTTTCACTTCATTAAATTGAAAATCTATAAAAAAAATAACATGATGCTAACAATATTGGGATTTTTTTGTTTTCAACCCTTAAACACTCACCTACATTCCCTATGGTTTGACCTTGCACTGCTATATTAGTTTAGATTAATAAATTTAATTTTTAGGGACATGATGAACTCCAAACTATATCAATATTCTTCATGAATATTAACTAACTAGTCATCCAACATAAACAAAGTAACCCTCTAAAAATCAATAAATGCATGAAAAAATTAGTAATATTATAGAAAAAAATATTTCTGTAATGATTTATGTAATATTAGAGAAATATGTTATAAATAAATATCTCACCACTGGGATAACCAACACAATAATCCTTCAAGAAAAAATTATTTTTCTACATAAACATGATATAAACTTTACATTCCTAAAACCAATGAAATCAATAGGGAATCTCCATCACATGACTCTGTTGCATTAGTACTCTCACCCAATCGACTAAAAGAATCAACTTATAGATCTAGTCAATCATCAAAACTATTGTTATTTAAGAAACTCTCATTTTATAGTGTGGGGATTTATCAATGAATTCCTTCATATCACACACACATTTACCATCTATCCTTAGAAGGATCCTTTAGTCAATAGCTTAATGGTTCCATAAAAAATAGATGTCATTATAGAAAATATCATATTAAATAACATCCAATAAGTTTACAATAGTACTCAAAGATTATAAATAATTCAAAAATTATGACTTAATGAAACCACATGGCCTCAAACATATTAATTCTTACATGAGAACCCAACAATCCCCCCCAACAAGTTATCGTTCATTGGCCAGGATAACCAATGATTACAATTATATAAAATCTTAGTAATATTGTATCTCTATCTTAGTTTACCTATAATTAATTACATTAATATTATAAACACTTTTAAAGAACCACTCCAATTACTGAACTAGGAAAAAAAGGTAAACATAACTTTTTACAAAAACTAATTTTCAAATGTAAAAAACCATCAAAAATTTAAATTATACTTTATGGTGATTAATAAACCATCCATGAGAAGTAAATTCAATTAGTTTATCACCACCACTAATATTTATTGAAAGAAACTCCTTAAATAATGGATTATCACTCAGTCCATTGGAAACATATTCTCAAATTTCACTCATATCTATGAAATATATTTTAACTATATCCAAAAACCTCATATATCTAGAGATTTCATCTCACTGGAAATTATTTATATCGAATAACAAATATAAGTTATAATTCACTGGAATTTTAAAAATAAATACTCTTTTTAATTATTCAAAACCATATTCTAATAAGAAAATATGATCACATAACATCTATTAATTCCAATTAAACAGAAAACACCAACAAACTCACTTCTTCAATGTCATCATAGTAACACATCTATTAAGAGACTTATTATTATCTTATTAAATTCCTTGAAAAAATATTCATAATTAATTCCCAACCACTACACAAACCCAAATAAATATATAGTTATAAACTTAATGAGAGGCATCATAATACAACCCCATGTGGTGTACCCTTATTTGAAGACTGGGAATAAATTTACCACTTACTCCCCTTTTAAAGAATTTCACATGTCTATTAACCAGGGATAATTTCATTATGGAAAATATAATTACATGAACATGCATAACTACCCAAAATATCATATCTCTAACTGTACTTGCACTATTCTACCTTGATAAAAAATATCTAACACATCAAAAATGCCATCTTATGGAACTCTAATCAGTGAAATCATAGTGGTTTAACTACTGAATTCATAAAGAAGTCTATATAAGTCTAAAAATTCACCCAATAAGGAATTAAAAATATAAATTTACTCATAACACAAAAGAGATAAATTAAAAATAGATTGATGAATTTATTTTTCCTTCTAAAATGAATATACCCCATCACATAGAAAAACTATTATATAAGTGTTCACATGTTATATGGAATTATACATCTAGAGTTATGACACATTATATAATATTCTATGTCCATCCCATATCATCATTATATTCACTGATTTATAATAAAACATTTAAATTTTTATATTCATCAACCAATGTATCCAAGACAACAACTCCATCTTGAGTTCAGTCCAGAAAATATGGATGTAGATAAATCCCATGCTATTTTATCCTATGTATATTATCCAAAAATTTAATCAAATAAATTATAATTTCAAAAAATTATTACATGTATATATATGATGCATGTTACCCCTTATTTTCAATCCTAAGATACGTATTTTTTTATCACAAGAATTGTGATTCACACTGGGGGTGAATCTGTGGGTATGATTATTTAAATCCCCCTTTAACACTCATGCTTATGAAACACCCCTCTCTCAAGAGACTCATTTATTATAAAATAAAATATATAGAACACATTTTTTAATGAGGTCTCCCTCCATTAATGATTATTATGTCCCTTGTGTGTCGTGGTTATTATACAATGCTCCCAAATACATTCTTATTATCCAAAAAAGCTCGTGCATGGGTGTAACCTAGAGCTCAAACAACTTTTGGAACCAACAAGTTACAATATTATTTCAATATAACAAACAAATATTCCTGAATAATAATAACTTACAAATATATGAGCCTCCACACAAACTCCACAAATATTTATCATCTTCATCTTTATTTCACAACAATATCATATGGATTCTCTAGGTTTTTCTTCTTTTATACAACATCGAATCAGTTCTCCTCTCTCAAAATTTTGAATTCCATATTTATTCATTTATTGATATTTATATTTAATTAATATTGTATGAATATTTTTTCCATAATAGTTATGGAAATATTCTCAAAACTCAGTAGCACATATCAACTCATTAAAACTCATTTAACACTGAGTCAAGGTCCTCCTTTAAATCCTCCATAAGACTCAAACTTGATCCTCTATAGAATATTTTAAATTCCATGACATTAATAGCTCGACTAATCTTATAGTTTCCATGGTGTGTACTATTATTTGGAGTTCCTCATACTAAGTCTTTGGCCTTCTCATAGTGATAGCATCTGAAAATGATCACAAAAAATAAACTACGGCAAGGTCTATATCATCATTTATCACATGTGGTATTCTTGTCTAAAACACCCACCATTATAAGGTGGGATATTTATATCTCTATTTAGAAGTGGTTTGGAGCTCATGTTTGAAAATCCCATAAAATTCTCATCACTATAGTTTGGTGAGAATCTTCTTCCTGTTTTACATAGACCATGACTATCATTGTGGCATGCCTTCTCTAATCTTCACATTCCAGTATTTATAGGTCACTAGTATGTTATGACATGGACTTATTATACTTGAATCATCTTTCTACTTGATTCAATAACCCAACTTGAATCATAAAGAGTATTGATCTCATTTTAATGTTCTATCCATGAAGAATATTTCAAAATAAATCATTTAATTTTTTCTATCTAGGTCACTAGAAAATCAATTCTGAAAATCATATCCAATCCATCCAATAGAAAAACTATAAGTGTAGGATGAATCAAACATAGCTGTTATTGACTCATAGACATTATTCAAATGATTCCTATGCATGAAAAAATGAAACATAAAAATATTCTCAATAAATCATACATAGGCCCTAAAATACGTATACAGTGTCATGCAATGACACTTTTGTAGAGAATTTGTGACCTTTATGAATGACTAGAATGGACCTTGTGTAACTCATTTTCCTCTATAATGGCCTTTAAAAAAATGACTGATTTTGGAGAGGGTGATTACACTAGTCTAATTTCATTCTAATATAGAGTTGGGGACTTTTCCATTTTCAAAAACAAGAAATTTCAAACATCATTAAATTAATTAAGGGGACTTAAAATTTAATTTTATCCTTCTATAACATTCATCCAAGAGTGCATAAACACTAAGTACAACATCCTTTATATATGGAATAACCTATATGGTTTGTATACTTTTTTTAATAGATAACTTATTGTAAATAACATCAAATGATAATGTTATCATATTCTAGTAGATTCTAACTTCCATAAACTATTGAAGAAATCACTTCCAATTTATCATTTTTATTATATAACATGTATATTAGTTTTATCAATCATCATACTTCAATAAGTATTGATAATTAATAAAACATCATCCATTTGGGTTCAAAAATATTTCCCATTATATTTTAACTCAATACTTTCTCATTTCTATGCACCTTATTGATAATAAAACTGAAGAGTACAAAGAATAGGGTCACACTACAACCAACTCAATGTAAAGTGTTAGGAAATTATCATTTCTAAATCTACATGATCTAGATCGATATAGAAAACAAGAGTGATTAAATAGATCACCAATATTTTAAAAAAAACTCATTTAAAAACCATAAAATCTTTATCCATACACAAAAAAAAGTAGTAAATGATTTCCTAGAATCATTTTTGTATAGATTGATAAAACAATTAACACATATCACAAACAAAGAGATTAAGTTTTTTCCCTTAAAAACAACATATACTCAATATTTTTTGTAATAATAAATAATAGAGGGAACTAAAAAATTATATAACTTAATTAGATGGATTGTGTTGTACTTATATTTTCAACCTTATCCTCTCATATTGTTCAGCTATGAGAGGTTTAGTAAGAATATCATAAACTTGTTCTTTAAAGAGAACAAATTATAGCACTAAAATTACCTATTTAACCTTATCAATTAGAAAATGCTACTTTATCTCAGTTTATTTTTACCTAAAGTGTTATATGAGACTTTTGGAAAAGTTTATCACACTCTGATTGCCATAAACTATAATTAGAGGATAAATTGAGTCAACATTCAAGTTTTTCTACTATGTCTTCATTTGTAGAATATGTGTAGTTGGTTGTGATTTTGTCCTATATGCAACCTTAGTAGATCTGATTGTGACTAATTATATCTTCTTTTAATTCAAATAAAGATATTTTCAAATGAAAAATACTACACTAGATGTGGATATCTTATATTCAACATCCCTTTCCTAGTTAGTAATAGTAAATCCTCTCAGATCCATATCACCTTTCTCCTTATACATCAGTGTAACATCCCAGGTAAATAAAGAATAATACATTTTCATATTTATTAATATTTGAAAATTAAATACTAATTTTACTTTCAAGGGGTTTCTAGGTTCGATAGTGTACTCAATATGCAACAATGAGTTTCTTTGAAAACTTACGTTGCACACAAGTAATATAATAATATTATTTTAAATGGTAGTTAACACGTAGCCATTTTATTGGATGGAATGAATATAAATAAATAGAATATGATTATATATGTTTTTTAAATGTTTTTACATTTATCCAATAAAGGAAAAAGTCTTAAAATACGAAAAGAATTCAATTTTAGGCATATATACTCTAATTTTCACTAAAGGTCCACTTATCACCTTTTAATTGTGAACCGTCATTAAATATAGTTTTGGTCACACTTATACATTATATTGGACCAAATAAAATTCTTCTTTAGAATCGGGACATCAAAATTTACTTTGTGTAAATTTTTGGTATTTTTCCGATAAAGATCATTTTTATTGAATAGTGAAAAATGTTGTATTTTAATTCAAAACCACTTTTTAATATAATTTATTTATATGATTATATTATCTTATTAATTGGTTTTAAAGTTAAATTATAATATATTTTTACCATTTAATTCAAATGTTGTCATTAGAATTAATTTCACTTTGAAATCGGACTTAAACTAGTGTCAATCTTTTGATACTTTTTGTTTCATAAAAACATGCTATTTGTTTTGACAGCGGGAATTAATTATTAAATTAATTAATGCAAATTATATGTTTTGAATTTTTTAAAATAGACATCATTTTTGAATTCAGAATATCAAATATATCTTAGGGTGAAGTTTTGGTATTTTTCTGAAAAACTTCAATTTTTGATGAATAGTGAAACCACTAAGTGTAAAAAACTGATTTTTCGTTTAAATGAAACTTTACCACTTCTGTGTTTTGAATTTCAAAAATCCGACATACATGGATGTCATTAAGAAGTAAAATTTTGTTCAATGGGATTAAAATAATTTTTTGGTGAATAGTAACTTTTATGTTTATTAATCACGATTAGAGGTAATTAGTGTAGTTTAAGGTAAAAGTAATGTTTTATTAATATGAAATGACCTAGACACATGTCCTACCCTTATTTAATGTGTCATTTCTGACCAAGACAATCCATGGGTCAACATGGGGACCCCATAGAGCCACTTTGGAAGGAAAATGACCTTAATACCTTTTTATTTAAAGTTAAAATAAAAATGTCACAAACATGAGTTGTTTTACTAAAACAATTTTTAAATGGGGTTATACAAGTAAGAGTTTTGACTATAAATATTCATTATAAATCTAAAAATATTTCCTACATAATGATATTTTTTTATAATTTTTAGACATTAAATAAATTAAATTATTTATGGCACCATGATGATGCAGCGATTACCTCATTATTTAACGATTTAAATAAAATGAAATGATAATGTAAAATCTAAGACCTGCACTTGTAAAAAACCAATTGGATGGGTAGATTTAGAACCCTTATCACCTTATCCTATAAATTTATAATTGTGGGACCTTTTTTATCTGAAAATCATTTTATGATAAAGTAACCGTTTATACCTTTCCAAGGGTGCCCCTCCTCTCCTCTTATAAAAGGCTCCCACCTCTACCTCCTTACCCACACCTCTCAAGCCTTTGGTTTGGCCAATATCTGCTCTTTTTGTCTCTACACATCCCTCTCTTACTCTTAGAATCCTCTCTTTGGGCAGATGTCTTCCCAAGGAAGCCTTTGAGCTCAAATCTAAGAGAGTTACCCGATTTTAAGGTAATGTCTTCACTTGTGTTCTTTTGTTTTATTTTGATTCTCCAACCCCGTAAACTCTTTTTATTCATATCTTTTGTAACAACTCCAGTATCTTCAATATACTAGGATGTTGTTATAAGAATCATTCTAGCTTCACTTACACACACCTACATCCAATGGTTAAATAACATATTGTTTCTGTGGATGGTGAATTTCTGCCTCACAAAACGATGATTGTTCAATATTCTTCTAACACCTTCAAAGGTGGCCATTAGGATGTCACTATATTTATATATGATATATTATATGTTTATGTTTTCCTTATTATTCTGTATTTTTCATTTATGGCATACCTTTATGGCTTCCATTATGGGTATACGCGATATCTTCATTTTAGGAAGTGCGGACTACCGCCCCCTCAAAGTGATTTGATTCGTTAATGCCATATGTGGGATGTATAAAGGATGGATTTAAAGTTATTATATATGATGTATGTTACATCTAAATGATTAATATAATTCTGGAATTAAAATATACATACCTCTCATTTAGTTTTAATTCCATTAATATGACATAGAAATTAAAGTAGCGTTCATGCGTACGTACGGCTTACCGTCTCCATTAACGGTGCATTTCATTTCTTACCTATAAATGATTATGAAATACTATAAATACATGTATATTCGGGATATATATGATATCCAAATCATGAATATCATTCTGTATATAATGAACCTTTGACCACACGAGCAACATGTAATTGTAAAAAGTCCACTTTCGACTTAAGAACCAAATATCGACAAAACAAACATTATTAACTTAAATAATTACATAGTGTTTATAACATGGTAATAAGTGATATAAAAGGAACAATGAACTTGAAAAAGGTTCTTAAGCAAGTAGAAATTAACTCAAGTTTATTATTCAGGATGTTAAAGAACGATCGAGTCAAGTTGGACCCGAGGTAAGGGGCTTCATCTCAATCTCCTTTCATTGAGGCATATTTTGTTTTATACACAACTTTCCTTTATACGGTGTATAAACCCCTTTGAATTTTAATTTTATACAAAAGGAATCTTTTTCTACGAAGCGTTTTACAAAACAACAGAAAGGAATGTTTCTTTTAATATACACAGTGACAATGACCTTTTCCGCCGCCGCGAGTATTATTTGGTCTTTGGCTTCCTCAACAAGCCATAATTTTTTTTAAAATGAAATAAATACCATATAATATTTTATGCATTTTGGTATTGAAATGGTTTTTATAATGGATTTGTTATGTCAATATATTTAAGTGATATATTTTGATCGGAATGTGGAAATGTTTTCTTTCCATTATATTTGTTTTATGATTTTATAATGTTACTTGGACATTTGATGGGTGGTTACGTGATAAACCCTATGACGGGTGGTGCCGTGAATACTAGGATGGGTGGTTACGTTATAACCTCCAATGCATTGGGTATGGAAGTCGGCCCTACGGCTATTCCATTATGTGATACGTATGGAAGTTGACTGTATGGTTATTCCACTTAAGTATGTTTATTTCCCATGTTAGCTTTATATGTTATGTGTTCTTTATATGGGTTTTATGGTAATCTTTTGGTTACAAAAGGGTAAGTAATGATCTTTTATTTAGTGAAGAGTTTTTACTACTTCATAAAGGTGATGTTATTACTTTGATAATGTATATATGGTTTAATTGTTGTTAGAAAAACTAACAGTTTTCATTCATTGTGTATCCCTTACTGAGCTTTTTATGCTCACCCCAAGTTTTTTTGAAATGTTTTTCACAGGACTTAATGTGGAATAGGGTCAAGGATGGGATCAAGGGAAAGTCATGCTATCTAAAACATGGAACTAGACATGTTTCTTTTTAAGAGTTTTTATTTTATGGAAACTTAGCAGAAGTGTCTATTTTGTAATCTTTTGAGATGTAATAGTTATGATCTAATTCTCTAAAACTCTAAACCTAAAAAATCCTCGATTGGAATTATTAATTTAATTAAATATTAAGTAATGTTTAAGGCTGGGGCCTTATAGTTGGTATCATAGGTCGGTTTAGATAACTTTAGGAGTTAGAATTCTATTAAATGATTATCCAAAAATATTTTTTTTGAAATGATATAGAATTTGAAGATTACCATGTTTCTTCATCTGAGACATGTTTGTTAAGAATGGTTTTTCATAGAGGAAATAGAACATATTTTCTGGGAAGTCATACAGATGGAAATGACCTTTCAAATCAGTATCATGAGATGGTTAGAATCAGAATTGAGCAATTTACTACAGTGATGGCTCAGTTGAACCAGGTGATAAATGGTGGTTGTGTTATTGATGATATTTTGGTGTTTTCTAAAAGTAAAGAGGAGCATGAAATTCATTTAGGGGTTATCATTCAATCCATAAAAGAAAATAAACTGTATGGAAAATTCAGCAAGTGTGAGTTTTGGTTACAACAAATTTCTTTCCTTGGTCACATTCTTTCAAAAAATGGAATAACTGTTGATCCTGCTAAAACAAAAGTTATTGAAGAATGGAAAATACCCATAAATGTAACTAAGATACATAGTTTCATTGGTTTGGTAGGTTACTACCGAAGGTTTTGTTGAAAATTTTTCACGATTATCTAGTCTAATGACTAAGCTAACTCGGAAGGGTGTTAAGTTTATCTGGACAAAAGAATGTGATGATTGTTTTCAGGAATTGAAAACAAGATTGGTGAATTCTCCAGTTTTGGCACTTCATTCCAGGAATGGTGGGTTTGTTATCTATAGTGATGCTTCATTGGAAGGACTTGGTTGCATCCTAATGCAGAATGATTAGGTAATTACTTATGCTTCATGACAGTTGAAAACTCATGAGGTAAATTACCCTACACATGATTTGGAATTAGCTGCTGTTGTTTTCGCTTTAAAAATTTGGAGGCATTATTTGTATGGAGTAAAGTGTGAAATATATACTGATCACAAAAGTTTAATGTATATATTCACTCAGAAAGAATTGAACATGAGACAGATGAGATGGATGGAATTAATCAAGGATTATGATTGTACAATTCACTACTATCTAGGAAAAGAAAATAAAGTGGCTGATGCTTTGAGTCGAAAAAGTAATGCTTCATTAACCATGCAATGTTTGGAACGAGATCCTTTGGTTTTTGATTTGATGAACTTTGGAATAGAAGTTGTTGGTGCAGGAAGTTCTTCTGTTTTGTTTCAGGTATCAGTGAGATCATCCCTATCAGACAGAATTAAGCAAGCATAGAGGGAGGACAGTGAGTTGCAGAAAAAGGTAGAGTTGGTTCAGAAGGGTAAGTTGCCTGAATTCAATATTGATAATGATTGTGTTTTGATGTTTGGGAAGAGATTATGTGTGCCTGGTGATTCACAGTTGAAGAATGAGTTGTTATATGAGGCTCATAGTTCCTCGTTCTCAGTTCATCTTGACAGTATTAAGATGTACAGAGATCTGCAGGAGTATTACAGGTGGGATGGAATAAAAAGAGATATTGTGGATTGTATTGTGAAGTGTTTGACTTGTTAGTAGGTTAAAGCAGAGATGCAGTTACCGAAAGGGATGCTTCATCCTCTACCAGTTCCAGAGTGGAAATGGGAAAATATATCCATGGACTTTGTTGTTGGATTACCGAAGACATCTAGAGGTAATAATGCAATCTGGGTTATTGTTGATCGATTGACTAAATCTACTAATTTCCTTCCTATTCGAGATATTATGTCTCTAGATCAACTTGCTCGGTTGTATCTTAAAGAGATATTCAGGTTGCATGGAGTTCCCCTCTCCATTGTATCTGATCATGATCATAGGTTTACTTCTAACTTTTGGAAAGGCCTTCAAAAGTCATTGGGTACGGAATTAAATTTTAGTACAGCTTTTCATCCGCAGTTAGATGGGAAGTCAGAACGAACAATACAGACTTTGGAGGATATGCTACATGCTTGTTCGATGGATTATCAGGGAAGTTGGGACCAACATCAATCTTTGGTTGAGTTTTCTTATAATAACAGTTTTCATTCCAGTATACAGATGGAACCATTTGAGGCATTATATGGGAAGCGGTGTCGAACTCCAGCTTTTTGGGATGAAGTGGGTGAAAGGAAGCTAGTGGGACCAGAATTGGTAGAAGATATGGCAGAAAAAGTTCAGTTGATTCAGAAACACTTGAGAATAGCTCAGAGCAGGCAGAAGAGTAATGCGGATAACCGGAGGAAGGATCTATCTTTCGAGGTAGGTGATCATGTTTTTCTCAAAGTTTCACCATGGAAAAGTGTGATGCGATTTGGTAAGAAAGGAAAGCTGAGTCCAAGGTTCATTGGACCATATGAAATTCTAGAGAAAGTTTGATCAGTTACTTACCGAGTGGATTTACCTCCGAGTTTATCTCAGGTACACAATGTTTTTCATGTTTCGATGTTGAGAATGTATATGCCAGATCCATCTCATGTTTTGAGCCCATAGGTAGTTTAGTTGGAAGAGAATCTATCTTATGAAGAACAACCAGTCCAGATTCTTGACGGAAGAGAGCAAGTGTTGTGAAATAAGGTAATTCATCAGGTAAAGGTTTTGTGGAAAAACCATATGGTTGAAGAGGCAACTTGGGAATCTGAAAATTCTATGAGGGATAAATACCCCCACTTATTTTGATAAGTGAATAAAATTGTGAGGACGCAATTCCCAAAAGGGGAGAAGGATATAACATCCCAGGTAAATAAAGAATAATACATTTTCATATTTATTAATATTTGAGAATTAAATACTAATTTTACTTTAAAGGGGTTGCTATGTTCGATAGCGTACTCGATACGCAACAATGAGTTTCTTTGAAAACTTACGTTGCACACTAGTAATATAATAATATTATTTTAAACGGTAGTTAACACGTAGACATTGTATTGGCAGGAATGAATATAAATAACTATAATATGATTATATATGTTTTTTAAATGTTTTTACATTTATCCAATAAAGTATAAAGGCTTAAAATACGAAAATAATTAAATTTTAGGCATATATACTCTAATTTTCACTAAAAGGTCGAACTATCGCCTTTTGATGGCGAACCCTCTTTAAATATAATTTTGGCCACTCTTATACATTTTTTGGACCAAATAAAACTCTTCTATGGAATCGGGAAATCAAAATTTACTTTGTTTAATTTTTTGGTATTTTTCCGATAAAGATCATTTTTAATGAATAGTGAAAAATGTTGTATTTTAATTCAAAACCTCTTTTTAATCTAATTTATTTTTATTATTAGATTATCTTTTGAATTAGTTTTAAAGTGAAATTAAAATATATTTTTACCATTTAATCCAAATTTTGTCGTTGGAATTAATTTCACTTTGAAATCGGACTTAAACTAGTGTCAATCTTTTGATACTTTTTGTTTCATAAAAACACGCTATTTGTTTTGACAACGGGAATTAATTATTAAATTAATTAATGCAACTTATATTTTTTGAATTTTGTAAAATAGGAATAATTTTTGAATTCGAAACATCAAATATAGATTAGAGTGAAGTTTTGGTATTTTTCTGAAAAACTTCAATTTTTGATGAATAGTGAAAAAACTATGTGGTACTTAAAAAACTGATTTTTTGTTTAAATGAAACATTACCACTTCTGTGTTTTGAATTTCAAAAATCTGAAATACATAGTTGTCATTAAGAAGTAAAATGTGGTTCAATGGGATTACATTAATTTTTGGTGAATAGTAACTTTTATGTTTATTAATCGCGATTAGAGGTAATTAGTGTAGTTTATGGTAAAAGTAATGTTTTAATAATATTAAATGACCTAGACACATGTCCTACCCTTATTGGATGTGTCATGGACGACCAAGAAAATCCATGGGTCAACATGGGTACCCCATGGAGCCACTTTGGAAGGAAAATGACATTAATACCTTTTTATTTAAAGTTAAAATAAAAATGTCACAAACATGAGTTGTTTTACTAAAACAATTTTTAAATGGGGTTATACAAGTAAGATTTTTTACTATAAATATTAATTAGAAAGCTAAAAATATTTCGTACATCATGATATTTTTTTATAATTTTTAGACATTAAATAAATTAAATTATTTATGGCACCATGATGATTCCGCGATTACCTCATTATTTAATGATTTAAATAAAATGAAATGATAATGTAAAATCTAAGACCTACACTTTTCAAAAACCAATTGGATGGGTGGATTTAGCACCCTTATCACCTTATCCTCTAAATTTATAATCGTGGGACCCTTTTTATCCTAAAATCATTTTATGATAAAGTAACCTTTTATACCTTTCCAAGAGTGCCCCTCCTCTCCTCTTATAAAAGGCCCACACCTCTACCTCCTTACCCACACCTCTCAAGCCTTTGGTTCGGCCAAGATCTACTCTTTTTGTCTATCCACATCCCTCTATTACTCCTAGAATTCTCACTTTGGGTAGAAGTCTTCCCAAGTAAGCCTTTGAGCTCAAATCTAAGAGAGTTACCCGATTTTAAGGTAATGTCTTCACTTGTGTTCTTTTGTTTTATTTTGCTTCTCCAACCCCCTAAACTCTTTTTATTCATATATTTTGTAACAACTACAGTATATTCAATATACTATGATATTGTTATAATAATAATTAGAGCTAAACTTACACACACCTACATCTAATGGTTAAAGAACATACTGTTTCTTTGGATGGTGAATTTCTGCCTCACGAAATGATGATTGTTCAATATTCTTCTAACACCTTCAAAGGTGGCCATTAAGATGTCACTATATTTATATATGATATATTTTATGTTTATGTTTTCCTTAATCTTCTGTATTTTTCATTTATGGCATACCCTTATGGCTTCCATTATGGGTATACGCGATATTTTCATTTTAGGAAGTGCGGACTACCGCCCCCTCAAAGTGATTTGATTCGCTAATGCCATATGTAGGACGTATAAAGGATGGATTTAAAGTTATTATATATGATTTATGTTACATATAAATGATTAATATAATTCTGTAATTAAAATATACATACCTCTCATTTAGTTTTAATTCCATTAATATGACATAGAAATGAAAGTATCGTTCATGCGTACGTACGGCTTACCGTCTCCATGAACGGTGCATTTCATTTCTTACCACTAAATGATTATTAAATACTATAAATACATGTATATTCTGGATATATATGATATATATGATATCCAAATCATGAATATCATTCTGGATATAATGAACCTTTGACCACACGAACAACATGTAATTGTAAGAAGTCCACTTTCGACTTAAGAACCAAATATCGACAAAACAAACATTAGTAACTTAAATAATTACATAGTGTTTATAACATAGTAATAAGTTATATTAAAGGAATAATGAACTTGAAAAGGGTTCTTAAGCAAGTATAAATTAACTCAAGTTTATTACTCAGGACGTTAATATAAGGCCCCAGCCTTAAACCTTACTTAATCTTGAGTTATTACAAGATTACACATTGAGGATCTTTTCAGGTTTAGAGTTTTAGAGAATTAGATCATGAAACTTGCATTACATTCCACATTTAAACAAAGTGGTTACATAAAAGACAATATTCATTCTTCCCATCAACAGAAACCTATTTAAAATAAAACACGGATTCTTTCTTGACACATCCTTGACACTATCATCACATCATGTACCCTTCCCTTGACCTGTGAAAAACATTTCAAAAACTTGGGATGAGCATAAAAAGCTCAGTAAGGGTTATAAAAACATGAGTTCATAAATACATAAGAATGAAATCATGCTTTACCCATAAAACATAGGCATATCAAATCATGAATAAATCATAGAAAACATAAGACATAAAGGTAACTTGAGGCATTCATAACATTCTTACGTAGGGAGTAACCCTCTTGGTTACGTTTGGAATACCCATCACAGTATATTCCCTAAATCTCTTCGGAGAAACCTTAACGTTTCACTCCTTCGCGTTACCCAATGCATTGGAGAGCTATAACGGGCTCACCCGCCCTTAGTTTATCACGGAACCACCCGTTCTTCATAACAATGCCCAAGAACCATAACATAATCGTATCACATAAACATGAATAAAGGAAACATAACATTTCCACATTTCAATCACAATATAACATTTTAGGATATTGAAATAATGAATCCATTCAAAAAGAAACCATTTCCAAAACCATTTAAAACATTTAATAAAGAGATTTTTGAATCAAAGTGTCCCATACCACCTTGAAGCTTTTAACATTTTAAACCATTAATATCCATATAAATAAATCCTTAAAACCATTTTTAAAACATGGATATTAATAAGAACGAATAATTAAAACATTAAAAACGATATTTTGGTTAAAGGGGTTTTACCAAAATTAGAGACACTTGAATACAATAATCGAGGAATAACATTTAGTCAGAATTTTATAATATCATGAGAATAAAAGGATTCATGATATAATACTACAACGGACATTATATACACCATATAAGAGTGAATTGGTGCATAACAACAATGAACCCTCAATAGAAATGTCAAATGTGATGAAATCCCTTATAAAGAAGGTATCCTTAAATTAAGGACAAATCAATCTCAAAAATATGTGTGACAAATATAAATACACCCAATATAAGTGGATATTAAGTGTAAAACAATAAAAGGTCATTCACACATATTCAATGGATGACATATTCAATGACTACATGTTGAACCCAAAGAAATCGAAATTGGGTTAAAAAGTTCCCTTGACAGCCTAACGACATCACATCAAAATGAGTTGATGAGAGATAAAAAGTACATCTCATCACTTGGACATAAAATTTACATTAATAAGGATATATGAGAACATATCCCAACATAACAATATGTAAATTAAAAGACCCAACAAAAGAAGTCTTTAAAAAAAAGGAGGGTGAAAGGTCCCCTTACCGACTTGGGTATCTTTCAAAACATACACCCCATGAAAGAAGGGCAATAGATCATTGATGTAAATACTCATAAACGAAAGTATATTACACAAAGAGTAGAATAATGGGCAGTACATACACCACTCAATGGAATTTGTTGAAAATGTAGCATAAATCTCACGGGAATAAAAGTGAGATGAAAAATCCCTTACGAAAATTCGGCAGCCTAACGGCGCCACTCAAAACTTCCAAAATGGATTGATGAGAGGAAATAGGGTCTCTCATCATATGAAAATAATAAGTACAGTAGGATTAATATAAAAGAACATCCCAATCATAAGAAATATGAGCTTAAAAGGAATGACATAAAAGAGTGTACTTAAAAAGAAAGAGAGGTGTAGGATCCCTTACCTCGGGTCCGACTTGACTCGATCGTTCTTTAATCTCCTGAATAATAAACTTGAGTTAATTTCTAATTCCTTAAGAACCCTTTTTTAAGTTCATTATTACTTTTATACCACTTGTTACCATGTCACAAACATTATGTAATCATTTAAGTTAATAATATTTGTTTTGCCGATATTTGGTTCTTAAGTCGAAAGTGGTCTTCTTACAATTACATGTTGTTCGTGTGGCCAAATGTTTATTATATCCAGAATTGTATTCATTATGTAGATATCATATATTTCATATATATCCAGTACATTCATGCATTTATAACATTACATAATCATTTAGAGGTAAGAAATGAAATGCACCGTTCATGGAGACGGTAAGCCGTACGTACGCATGAACGCTACTTTCATTTCTATTTCGTATTTTATAGAATGGAATAATAATGATATAAAGGTATATTATAATTCCAGTATAATATCATATATAATATCATATTTCCATCCTTTATACATCCCACATATGGTATTTAACGAATCAAATCACTTTGAGGGGGCGGTAGTCCGCACTTCCTTAAATGAAGATATCGCGTATACCCATAATGGAAGCCATAAAGGTAAGACAAAAATGAAAAATACAGAAGCATAAATATAACATATACATATTATATATCATATATAAAAATAGTGACATCATAATGGCCACCTTTTAAGGTGTTAAATGAGTATTGAACAATCATCGTTTCGGGAGGCAGAATTTCGCCATCCACGGAAACCGTATGTTCTTTAACCATTTGATGCAGTTGTGTGAGAGTGTAGCTCAAATAAATATTATAACAACATCCTAGTATATTGAAGATACTGGTGTTGTTACAAAAGAAGTAAATAAAAATAGTTTAGGGGGTTGGAGAAGCAAAATAAAACAAATGAACATGAGAGAATGAATTACCTTTAAAAGTGTAACTCCTTTTGATTTAAGCCTAAAGGCTTCCTTTGAAAGGATTCTGCCCAAAGGGAGTCCTCTAGGATGAGGAGAGGGATGTGGAGAGAGAAAATGGGCAGGGGTTGGCCGAGCCAAAGGCTTGAGAAGTGTATGGAATGAGGTAGAGGTGGGGGCCTTTTATAAGAGGAGAGGAGGGGCACTTTTGGAAAGTAAAGAAATATTACATTATTTGAAAATGTGTTTCGGTTTCAAAAGGTCCCACATTGATATAATTCGTGGATAAGGTGATAAGGCTTCGAAATCCACTCATCCAATTGGTTTTGGACATGTGTAGGTTGTAGATTTTCCATTATCTTTCCATTTTAATTAAATCATCAAATAATGATGTCATCGCTGCATCATTATTATGTCATAAATAATTAAATTTCTTTAATGTCTAAAAATTATTAAAAAAATACTATGATATAGGAAATCGTTTTATCTTTCCAATGACTATTTATAATCAAAATTTGGACTTGTATAACCCCACTTAAAAATTGTTTTCGTAAAACATATTATGTTTGTGTCATTTTCACTTTAACATTAAATAAAAAGTAATTTATGTCATTTCCCAACAAAAGTGGATCCATGGGGTCCCCAAGTTGACCCATGGCTTGTCATGGTCGGCCATGACACAACCAATGAGGTTGGGACATGTGTCATGTTCATTTCATTTTATTAAAGCATTATTTTTACCTTAAACTACACTAATTACCACTAATCGCGATTAAGAACTTAATGAGTTACTATTCACCAAAAAATTATTATAATCTCATTGAACCACATTTTACTTCTTAATGAAAACCATGTATGTCGGATTTTCAAAATTCAATACACATTAGTGGTAAAATTTCATTTAACTGAAAAATCAGTTTGCTTGATTACCACTTAGTGGTTTCACTATTCATCAAAAATTGGAGTTTTTCAGAAAATTACCAAAAATTCACCCTAAGCTATATTTGATATTCCGAATTCAAAAATGAATTCCATTTTACAAAATTCAAATCATATAAGTCACATTAATTAATTCAATAATTAATTCCCGCTGTCAGAGCAAATAGCGTGTTTTTATAAAACAATAAGTATCAAAAGATTGACACTAGTTTAAGTCCGATTTCAAAGTGAAATTGATTCCAACGACCACTATTGGATTTAATGGTAAAAATATTTTCTAATTTCACTTTAAAACCAATTAAAAAGATAATCTAATCATATAAATAAATTATATTAAAAAGAGGTTTTGAATTAAAATACAACATTTTACACTATTCATTAAAAAATGAACTTTATCAGAAAAAAACCAAAATTTTACACAAAGTAAAATTTGATGTCCCGATTCTTAATAAGAGTTTTATTTGATCCAAAAGAATGTATAAGAGTGATCAAAACTATATTTAATGACAGTTCTCCATTAAAAGGCGATAAGTGAACCTTTAGTGAAAACTAGGGCATATACGCCTAAAATTGAATTCTTTCTGTATTTTAAGCCTTTAGCTTTTATTGGATAAATGTAAAAAACATTAAAAAAATATATAATCATATTTTAGTTATTTCTATCCATTCCCGCCAATACAACGGCTACATGTTAACTACCATTTAAAATAAAATTATTTTATTATTAGAGTGCAACGTAAGATTCCCAAGAAACTCGTTGTTGCGTGTTGGGTACGCCATCGAGCATAGCATCCCCTTTAAAGTCATATTAATATTTTATTAAAAAATATGGACAAATATGAAAATGTCATATTCTTTATTTACCTGGGGTGTTACATCCTTCCCCCCTTTTGGGAATTGCGTCCTCGCAATTTTAAAATTGCGCTTGGAAACATCCTTGAACGTCCCACATCGGAACAAGAGTCGGTAAAACAAACACTTTAAAATAAAGAAAGATAAGCACAGAGGTCACCCGAGTTAACCCATACTAGGATTCCAAGTATGAAAATATGGACATGGAGGAAAAAACAAAGGGTCATGTTCTGATGGGGAGTGATAGAAAACACGTTTAGGAGAAAGTTAACCACGAGAAAATCACAAACTTGTGATGGGTTAAACGGTATTCGATTCCCCAGTAGGAAAAGTTAATATACAACATTTTTGTTTTAAGTTACTTTTTATTGAGGAATTTATTCATAAGGAAACATAATCACTTATCATATTGACTTTCAACTTTTATTATATTCCTTACACAAACTCATATTTTCTCCAAAAGACGAGTATTTAGGAAGACTTGTTCACATTAAGAGTACTATAATCAACTTCTAGAGGATCACCTAATCCACAAAAGAGAACTATGTACATCCTATGACTTTAGGCTTAAACCAGAACCAAAACCAAAAAGGTTAGTACAAGATCAGATAATCCAGAAAAGGATAACCCCCTTATAAAAAGAAAATCTATTCTTAATCTCCAAAATTTGTCCAACAAAACCCAAAGTTCAATGAGGACCATCCGATAAACAATTTGTCCATAAAATTCTTCAAAGTAAACCAATATAAGATTGAAACCCAAATATTTGAAGGATTTAGTCACATAGTCTTCCAAGTTAAATCGTAACATTTATCTCCAAACAACATCAGTTGCTCCTAAAGTCTCACATTGAAAAGTAATTATCCTAATCACATATCCTCCATGATAGGTTAATCATTTTCATAAATAACCCAAAATCAACTTACACTTAATTCATAAAATCATATAACTGAAAAGAATCAGTCAAACTAACCAGGTACTTCACGTAGTCCAGTGGTAGGTGATAAATACCAGTTGCACTTTGGTTGTGGGTTCGATTCCCGCAGCTTTGTCCGACGCGACGGGTTGTCACACGGTCTGCGTGTTGTCCTTTTTCCAAAACTATATAATTCTCAAAACATTCCCCAAAACTAGATAAAATCTTCAGAAATATTCACAACATATTTTAACCTCAATTTTATCTCATTCCTTTCCTTTTCCATCATATCATAGAGTAACCCATAATTACCTAAAAAGTAAGGATCATATAAACCCTAATGGTTACCTTAATAATTATTACCTGAATTTCCACATCGAGTTGGCCATCTCGTACATGATGCATTAGAGAACTCACCAAGGTTGAAGTGGTTGATCATGACTCCTTGATAGTTGGTTTAGAACAACCATGAGATTCCTCATTGAATCCCCCATCTCATCCAGTCTCTTAATCAGAGAACCACCACAGTTTCCCTCAAACCCATTGTCACATTGGTGCCTACTAGATTCAGCCATTTACTAAAACCAAAAAGGTTAGTGTGAGTATATCAAAAAAAACCATCATGTACTAATGAGTAAGATAGACAATAAGATATACTTACTCATTCTCTTTATCTAAAACTAAGACTCTTTCTGAAATCCTAACCATTATGGTAATGTCACTTATGATTAAAGAATACCCTAACCTCTAAAGTTATCTAAACCGGCCTTTGATACCAACTATAAGGCCCCAGCCTTAAACCTTACTTAATCTTGAGTTATTACAAGATTACACATTGAGGATCTTTTCAGGTTTAGAGTTTTAGAGAATTAGATCATGAAACTTGCATTACATTCCACATTTAAACAAAGTGGTTACATAAAAGACAATATTCATTCTTCCCATCAACAGAAACCTATTTAAAATAAAACACGGATTCTTTCTTGACACATCCTTGACACTATCATCACATCATGTACCCTTCCCTTGACCTGTGAAAAACATTTCAAAAACTTGGGATGAGCATAGAAAGCTCAGTAAGGGTTATAAAAACATGAGTTCATAAATACATAAGAATGAAATCATGCTTTACCCATAAAACATAGGCATATCAAATCATGAATAAATCATAGAAAACATAAGACATAAAGGTAACTTGAGGCATTCATAACATTCTTACGTAGGGAGTAACCCTCTTGGTTACGTTTGGAATACCCATCACAGTATATTCCCTAAATCTCTTCGGAGAAACCTTAACGTTTCACTCCTTCGCGTTACCCAATGCATTGGAGAGCTATAACGGGCTCACCCGCCCTTAGTTTATCACGGAACCACCCGTTCTTCATAACAATGCCCAAGAACCATAACATAATCGTATCACATAAACATGAATAAAGGAAACATAACATTTCCACATTTCAATCACAATATAACATTTTAGGATATTGAAATAATGAATCCATTCAAAAAGAAACCATTTCCAAAACCATTTAAAACATTTAATAAAGAGATTTTTGAATCAAAGTGTCCCATACCACCTTGAAGCTTTTAACATTTTAAACCATTAATATCCATATAAATAAATCCTTAAAACCATTTTTAAAACATGGATATTAATAAGAACGAATAATTAAAACATTAAAAACGATATTTTGGTTAAAGGGGTTTTACCAAAATTAGAGACACTTGAATACAATAATCGAGGAATAACATTTAGTCAGAATTTTATAATATCATGAGAATAAAAGGATTCATGATATAATACTACAACGGACATTATATACACCATATAAGAGTGAATTGGTGCATAACAACAATGAACCCTCAATAGAAATGTCAAATGTGATGAAATCCCTTATAAAGAAGGTATCCTTAAATTAAGGACAAATCAATCTCAAAAATATGTGTGACAAATATAAATACACCCAATATAAGTGGATATTAAGTGTAAAACAATAAAAGGTCATTCACACATATTCAATGGATGACATATTCAATGACTACATGTTGAACCCAAAGAAATCGAAATTGGGTTAAAAAGTTCCCTTGACAGCCTAACGGCATCACATCAAAATGAGTTGATGAGAGATAAAAAGTACATCTCATCACTTGGACATAAAATTTACATTAATAAGGATATATGAGAACATATCCCAACATAACAATATGTAAATTAAAAGACCCAACAAAAGAAGTCTTTAAAAAAAAAAGGAGGGTGAAAGGTCCCCTTACCGACTTGGGTATCTTTCAAAACATACACCCCATGAAAGAAGGGCAATAGATCATTGATGTAAATACTCATAAACGAAAGTATATTACACAAAGAGTAGAATAATGGGCAGTACATACACCACTCAATGGAATTTGTTGAAAATGTAGCATAAATCTCACGGGAATAAAAGTGAGATGAAAAATCCCTTACGAAAATTCGGCAGCCTAACGGCGCCACTCAAAACTTCCAAAATGGATTGATGAGAGGAAATAGGGTCTCTCATCATATGAAAATAATAAGTACAGTAGGATTAATATAAAAGAACATCCCAATCATAAGAAATATGAGCTTAAAAGGAATGACATAAAAGAGTGTACTTAAAAAGAAAGAGAGGTGTAGGATCCCTTACCTCGGGTCCGACTTGACTCGATCGTTCTTTAATCTCCTGAATAATAAACTTGAGTTAATTTCTAATTCCTTAAGAACCCTTTTTTAAGTTCATTATTACTTTTATACCACTTGTTACCATGTCACAAACATTATGTAATCATTTAAGTTAATAATATTTGTTTTGCCGATATTTGGTTCTTAAGTCGAAAGTGGTCTTCTTACAATTACATGTTGTTCGTGTGGCCAAATGTTTATTATATCCAGAATTGTATTCATTATGTAGATATCATATATTTCATATATATCCAGTACATTCATGCATTTATAACATTACATAATCATTTAGAGGTAAGAAATGAAATGCACCGTTCATGGAGACGGTAAGCCGTACGTACGCATGAACGCTACTTTCATTTCTATTTCGTATTTTATAGAATGGAATAATAATGATATAAAGGTATATTATAATTCCAGTATAATATCATATATAATATCATATTTCCATCCTTTATACATCCCACATATGGTATTTAACGAATCAAATCACTTTGAGGGGGCGGTAGTCCGCACTTCCTTAAATGAAGATATCGCGTATACCCATAATGGAAGCCATAAAGGTAAGACAAAAATGAAAAATACAGAAGCATAAATATAACATATACATATTATATATCATATATAAAAATAGTGACATCATAATGGCCACCTTTTAAGGTGTTAAATGAGTATTGAACAATCATCGTTTCGGGAGGCAGAATTTCGCCATCCACGGAAACCGTATGTTCTTTAACCATTTGATGCAGTTGTGTGAGAGTGTAGCTCAAATAAATATTATAACAACATCCTAGTATATTTAAGATACTGGTGTTGTTACAAAAGAAGTAAATAAAAATAGTTTAGGGGGTTGGAGAAGCAAAATAAAACAAATGAACATGAGAGAATGAATTACCTTTAAAAGTGTAACTCCTTTTGATTTAAGCCTAAAGGCTTCCTTTGAAAGGATTCTGCCCAAAGGGAGTCCTCTAGGATGAGGAGAGGGATGTGGAGAGAGAAAATGGGCAGGGGTTGGCCGAGCCAAAGGCTTGAGAAGTGTATGGAATGAGGTAGAGGTGGGGGCCTTTTATAAGAGGAGAGGAGGGGCACTTTTGGAAAGTAAAGAAATATTACATTATTTGAAAATGTGTTTCGGTTTCAAAAGGTCCCACATTGATATAATTCGTGGATAAGGTGATAAGGCTTCGAAATCCACTCATCCAATTGGTTTTGGACATGTGTAGGTTGTAGATTTTCCATTATCTTTCCATTTTAATTAAATCGTCAAATAATGATGTCATCGCTGCATCATTATTATGTCATAAATAATTAAATTTCTTTAATGTCTAAAAATTATTAAAAAAATACTATGATATAGGAAATCGTTTTATCTTTCCAATACTATTTATAATCAAAATTTGGACTTGTATAACCCCACTTAAAAATTGTTTTCGTAAAACATATTATGTTTGTGTCATTTTCACTTTAACATTAAATAAAAAGTAATTTATGTCATTTCCCAACAAAAGTGGATCCATGGGGTCCCCAAGTTGACCCATGGCTTGTCATGGTCGGCCATGACACAACCAATGAGGTTGGGACATGTGTCATGTTCATTTCATTTTATTAAAGCATTATTTTTACCTTAAACTACACTAATTACCACTAATCGCGATTAAGAACTTAATGAGTTACTATTCACCAAAAAATTATTATAATCTCATTGAACCACATTTTACTTCTTAATGAAAACCATGTATGTCGGATTTTCAAAATTCAATACACATTAGTGGTAAAATTTCATTTAACTGAAAAATCAGTTTGCTTGATTACCACTTAGTGGTTTCACTATTCATCAAAAATTGGAGTTTTTCAGAAAATTACCAAAAATTCACCCTAAGCTATATTTGATATTCCGAATTCAAAAATGAATTCCATTTTACAAAATTCAAATCATATAAGTCACATTAATTAATTCAATAATTAATTCCCGCTGTCAGAGCAAATAGCGTGTTTTTATAAAACAATAAGTATCAAAAGATTGACACTAGTTTAAGTCCGATTTCAAAGTGAAATTGATTCCAACGACCACTATTGGATTTAATGGTAAAAATATTTTCTAATTTCACTTTAAAACCAATTAAAAAGATAATCTAATCATATAAATAAATTATATTAAAAAGAGGTTTTGAATTAAAATACAACATTTTACACTATTCATTAAAAAATGAACTTTATCAGAAAAAAACCAAAATTTTACACAAAGTAAAATTTGATGTCCCGATTCTTAATAAGAGTTTTATTTGGTCCAAAAGAATGTATAAGAGTGATCAAAACTATATTTAATGACAGTTCTCCATTAAAAGGCGATAAGTGAACCTTTAGTGAAAACTAGGGCATATACGCCTAAAATTGAATTCTTTCTGTATTTTAAGCCTTTAGCTTTTATTGGATAAATGTAAAAAACATTAAAAAAATATATAATCATATTTTAGTTATTTCTATCCATTCCCGCCAATACAACGGCTACATGTTAACTACCATTTAAAATAAAATTATTTTATTATTAGAGTGCAACGTAAGATTCCCAAGAAACTCGTTGTTGCGTGTTGGGTACGCCATCGAGCATAGCATCCCCTTTAAAGTCATATTAATATTTTATTAAAAAATATGGACAAATATGAAAATGTCATATTCTTTATTTACCTGGGGTGTTACAGTTAAAGAACGATCGAGTCAAGTCGGACCCGTGGTAAGGGACTTCGTCTCAATATCCTTTCATTGAGGCATGTTTTGTTTTATACACAACATTCCTTTATACGGTGTATAAACCCCTTTGACTTTTAATTTTATACATTAGGAATCTTTTTCTATGAAGATTTTTACAAAACGACAAAAAGGAATGTTTCTTTTAACATACGCGGTGGCAACGACCTTTTCTGCCAATGCGAGTATTATTTGGTCTTTGGCTTCCTCAACAAGAAATAATTTTTTTTTAAATGAAATAAATACCATATACTCTTTTATGAATTTTGGTATTGAAAATGGTTTTTATAATGGATTTGTTATGTCAATATATTTAAGTGATATATTGTGATTAGAATGTGGAAATGTTTTCTTTCCATTATATTTTTTTTCGGATTTTATAATGGTACTTGGAAATTTGACGGGTGGTTACGTGATAAACCATATGACGGGTGGTGCTGTGAATACCAGGAGGGGTGGTTACGTTATAACCTTCAATGCATTGGATATGGAAGTTGGTTGTATGGCTATTCCATTAAGTGATATGTGTGGAATTTGACCGTATGGTTATTCCACTTAAGTATGTTTATGTCCCAAGTTACCTTTAAATGTTATGTGTTCTTTATATGGTTTTTATGATAATATTTTGGTTACAAAAGGGTAAGTAATGATCTTTTATTCAGTGAAGAGTTTTTACTACTTCATAAAGGTGAAAGTATTACTTTGATAAAGCATACATGGTTTACTTGTTGTTTGAAAAACTAACTGTTTTCATTCTTTGTGTATCCCTTACTGAGCTTTTTATGCTCACCCAAAGTTTTTTGAAATGTTTTTCACAGGAATTAATGTGGAATAGGGTCAAGGATGGGATCAAGGTAAAGTCATGCTATCTAAAAAATGGAACTAGACATGTTTCTTTTTAAGAGTTTTTATTTTATGGAAACTTAGTTGAAGTGTCTACTTTGTAATCTTTTGAGATGTAATAGTTATGATCTAATTCTCTAAAACTCTAAACCTAAAAAGATCCTCAATGGGAATTATTCATTTAATTCAATATTAAGTAATGTTTAAGGTTGGGGCCTTATAATCAGTCTACAATTAAATTTATTTAATATATATCTCAAGATCCTCTTTTCATCCAAAAGATATGTTACCATTGTATTATATTGATACTAGGAACAAAGGGTGACAATATGAAAATGATTAGAAACGATACTATCAAGTATATAATACTTCCAATAAAACATTAGAACTATATCTCAGTATCAAATTTCTCTTCATAATCCTTGCTCAACTTTTTGCCTACCTGAATTAGTGTGGACACGCCTCTAGATTCCTTCATATCAAACTTATTCAAGAGAACCTTTGCATATTTTCCAATGAGAGAAAATGTATCCTTCTAATTTAAAATTTTGTATCCCCAAGAAAAATCTCATTTCTCTAATCATTAACATTTCCAAACATTATTTCTATTTCATTGATAAATTATCATGCATGCTTTCATCATTGCTAGAAAATATGATATCATTAATATAAACAATCACAAAGAGTGATGTGGTGTTGATATTTTTCAAAATAAAATATTATCCACCTATAATTTATAAATTTTCATGCTTTTTCAAAACTCATAATGATTAAATTACTACGATAATAGATCCTTCTTAAACTGATGGTGGGATTTCTTCTTATTAAAAACCGTACTACCATCTGAATCTAGGATAAATCCACTAGTCTATTCCATGTACACCTCTTCAATAATATAACCATTTAAAAAATATGATTTAATATCCATTTAGAATATTTTAAATATTCTCTAAGCTATAATCCCTATAAATAACTTAATATATTTTATTTAAGATACTGTGGAAATTTTTTTATTAAATTAGATCCCTTTATTTTGTTTGTACCCTTTATAAACTAGCCTCACCTTAACTCTAGCCACTTTATCTTTCTCATCCATTTTGTTTTGAAAGAATCATTTTCCAAAATCACATTATTTTTTTGATTTGTACATAAGTTCTCATGTCTCATTATTCTTAATCTATTCAAGATCATCATTCATGGATTGAATCTACACTTTATGTTCTAATTCTTTCTCAAATATCTAATGGTAAACCTTTCACAGTAAACTGGTAGGGCCAATAACAATAATTTTCTTTATTTTTTATAAACCTTGATTTTAATATCTAATAATATTCTATACATAAATATATTTATCAGGCTTGAATTTACCCCTTTATTATTTAATTATTCATATTCATTATAGGAAAATGAAAAATCTGCATCTTCAATCAGAATTTATGAGTTTTCTTTATTTGCTTCAACAATATTAAAATTGAAAACATTGTCATTATCATTTATAGGGATAGTTTGTCTAATTCCTTCTTCATTCTAGATGGATGTGAAATTATCGTCATAAAAATTCTTCCAAATTTTTTATTGTAACATATAAATGATTTCTTATTTTTTTGTACCTAAGAAATATTCAATCTTTATCTTTTTTATAAAAATTTCCTACATTTCTATCATTCTTCTTAATAAAGCATCGAATTACAAAAACCATTAAGTGTTCTATTTTTTATTTATTTTGAACCAAATATCATATGGATTAATATCTAAGATTGACCTTATGAGATATATATTATTAATTATTCTAGTATTTTTAATGTCCTATAACCAGTAACACCTTTAGATGTCATGCACTACGAAAATTGTTCTATCCATATCATCTAGAATCCAATTTTTTGTTTTAGTCACTCTGTTTTTTAACGAGTATACAGATCACTAAATACAAATTTTTTTAATTATTGTAAATAAATTAAATTTATTATCTATTTTAATATTCACTCCCATTATCTGATCTCAATATCTCTAAGAACAGGCCCATCTTCTTATATAAAAATCCTATGAAACTCTTAAATCTATTTAAGGACTATGAGTTTTTCAACATGATCATGATGCATGTCATAATTTTGAAATCATATATTAAAGTGAAAAAATATATTTCTATATTTGTTTACCTATTATTTATAGTACCATATACAATGTAGTGACACAATTAAAGAGTCTTTGAAGTTTTAATTTCAACTCCCATATGAGTTATGTTCCCAATTTTCCCCTTCACAAAGTTTTATAAATATTTTTAGTATCCTATTTCAAAAAGGTTAAATTAATAAAAAAAATTATTTTATTTTATCCAATGTGACAAATACTTTTTTGATATAACTCATGTTTTTCTTTTTATTTAAGTAATAACCATCACTTTCCTCCCTTAAAACAAATTTCTTCGGTTTAGAAATCCCTTATTTTAAAAATCCCCATATTTTATTCTTTTGAAAATGTATCCATTTTTTCTGAAGATATCCTCATTTATTACATCATATAGTTGTGATAAACTCAACAAGTTATTATTTAATATATCAAAAAATAATACACTTTCTATAACACTCCAATATTTTTTATTATTCCCTTTAAAATAAACATAAGGTATTCGATAACTTTCTTTACATGCAACGTCAAGTCTTAATGAACTGGTGATATAGTATACCTTCATAACCCATCCATGGGACTAGAAGGTATGAATTTTATTAATAAAATTATTAAATATATTTATAGTGGTAGGAATTTTTTGATAAGCACTAAATTTTAATAAAATTATGTAAGTATTAAAAGATCTATTTTTTAAAGAAATGTAGTTTTTTACATGATATATGTTTTCATCCAAATGAAATATATTGATCAATATTAATAGAAAATTATAAAATATATAGATAATTTATATTAATAAATGATTAATAATCCATAAATTATTTATCAAATTTTTTCTAATGAAGATAAAATCATTTAAATTTAAAAAGAGTAATTTTTCATAAAATTGTTTTTATCTGCACAGTGTATTTTTATCTTAATAAATTGCATAAAAAATGATTGATTAATGCTTTAAATTAAATTTTAAGATTATATATTGAACAAAATATTTTAAAATTCATTTTATATTTTTTTATAAGGTAATTAATTAATGTAAATTAAGTTTAATGGTTAAAATTATTTTTCTAAAAAAATGAGTTTCATTGCGTTTTATGTGATAAATTTAAAATTAATTTTTTGAATTTATAGAAAATTAATTTAATAAAATGGTTTAAATATTTTGAATCAATATATATAAATTTTTAAATTATTCCACTTCCATGTATGTTCATAAGTAATAGAAAAAACAGAAAAAAATTGTTCGCACAGTTAAAGAAAAAATGAGTTTACCAAGGGAGTTAAACTAATAGATAAGGGTAGTATTGACACATAAACACATCTAATTATTATTATATGGATATATTTAGACCCTATATTATCTTATATTTTAATAATTTACAATTTATTTCCACTTTAATAAGAAAATTACTTTATATTGTTTAAATCCTTTAGGTAATTCCATGTGTGTCCTCTCCCTCACTTATAAAAGGAAACCACCTCTCCCCCCTTATTGAATAATTTTTTACCATTATAGTTCATCCAATAACCACCCCAAAACCTTCCTATATTAATTAAATTAATATTATATCCCATTTTCTTCTCCAAATACCAATAATTCATGGCTTAAGGTGTAACCAAATGATATCTCTCAGAGGAGAGGTATAAATCTTAATCGACCTCTTTCAATTTTATTTCTTATTAAACCTTTAGTAAAAATATTGTATCCATAATATAATTATTAATCTAGTATCATAAATATACTTATAAGATATTATGAATAATTCAAAACCATTTTCCAACCCATTTCCATTAAATGGAAAATGAAATTGTCAATCTTGCGTATGTGTAGACTACCGCCTACACGTCGCTATATGATTCATTTTCAATAAGTGCCTCACATTTATAGATATAATATTAGATTTAATAAATATATATGATATTTATGATATATTTATTATTTTATAATGATAAAATATTATTTATTTTACTTTCCCTATTTTTGTTAGAAAATTAAAACAACGTTCATACGTATGTACGGACTACCATCTCTATGAACGGTGTGATTCATTTTTCAATCTCTACTATCAGTGGAAGGTAATAAATATTTATATAATGAATATATTTAAAATTTATATCATTATTAAAATTATTTATTAGATAAAAATATGATAAAAAATGAAGGTCTATGACAACTGAATCGAATCATACATTAAAAATGAAACAGTTGTCACACAGAATAGTGATTTAAATAAAGAATAGTTAAAAAAATAGATAATAAGATATGATAAGTAAATCATGTATGATATTATAAGAATTAATATGGTTATGGTATATAATTATAAAAATATATATTTTTATTATACATGACATTATAGTTTTTATGAAGCAAGTCAGACTTATGGTATAGGTTATACGTTACAATCTCATTTTTACCAGGATTGTTTATGCTTACATTTAAGATAATAAAATTATATGATATATTTCTAAAATAACTAATAAATTTTATTACACTCTATTTTTTATATAAATTAAAATATTTCTTTTAATTTTCCTCTTTCTAAGTTCTTTAAATTCGGAATAAAAAATTAAGGAAAATCAATTTTATTTTTCTCTTTTGCTAAAAATATTTTAATCCATGTCCATATTTTCAATAAAATGTTTTCAAGAATTTTTTTACTATTATAAAAATATTTATTAAATGTATTTATACCAATGCTTTGGTTTATATATATAATATATAAGAAATCTACTTGTCGTTTTCTGAATGAGGTACTTTTTATTAAAGGTGTGAACAAAATCATTGTTTTAACATGCATCAGATGAACAACTTTTCCCACAATCATTAATACTCTTTTATTTGAATATTACATTACAATTTTTTATTGATATTTTCAAAGAAAATTCTTTCCTTAATATTTTGGAAACTTTTATATTATAAATCAGTGATTTCAATATAAAAATATTATTTTCATCAAGAAATATAATAGGGATCTTTTAAATGAATTTTTCATATATGATAACATCCTTTGATGTTAATTCGCTTAATTGGTGGTATGATTATATGATATAATCCTTCCTCATTATCTATATAGTTATATATTATGATTATGAAATCCATTTAAAAACCATTTTCTTTTCCATGGGTTAATCTATGATGAAATGATAAATGTTCTTATGATCTAGTGGCATATATATAAATAGATTATAATTATTTGATCCGTTGTTTTGTTATATAAAATTAATGCATTGGATAAATATTAATATTGTATGAGCTCAAAGGGCACACATGAGGTTATCCCAGGACCATAAGTTGGTACATGGGTTTCTCACCCAAGACCAATGTAGGCACATGGATGGTTAACCCAATCCTTGAATGTGATGAATTTCTTGGTCAGCAGCCTCGACATAAGATTTATATTATTATGATTATACAACACATTATTCTACTCTTTTTTGTCATGATATTATGGAAATTTTATGCTCTTATGGATATTGTTTTTTTGTGACTTTGTGATTCATATCTTATAAACCACCAAGACATTTCCCATGACTCTGGATTATGATATATTAATTTATTTGTTTGATTTTCACATGTCAATATCATGTTATATAACATCCCACCCCTTTTCATTATTTTGAGAATAGGTGGAGGTTATACTAGGCCTATGGTGACATCCCCAAGACGCTAAAGGCTGGTAATAAATTTCAAGGGACACAATAACCATGGGGTTGATTTTCCCAATGAAGGATAAAACATCCAATCTATATGAACAATTACCTAATAAAGATCTATAGGTTGCATGAATACAAAATACAACTCCAAACAAAAACATACCAATAAACCATATCAAATTACAATTAAAAACCAAAATAAATACTCAAAAGAACCAAAATACAACAACCCAATACTCCAAAGAGACATCAACCAGCAACACCCAACCTACTCCACTCTCCAACACCACATGCCAATCCCACGTTATCAAGAAGCATCCCTAAAGAACTAAAAAATTGTTCCTTGTACTTAAATAGATGACATCTGAAAACACACAATATTTCCAAGAAGTAGGTGATTCTAAACTCATTAGTTTTTACCCAATAAGTTCCCAACATACTCCACTAGAATAAAATTTGTTTGAAAAAATTATATTAATAACATAAAATACATTTAAAAATTTTATAAAAACCCCAAAAAAATCAAGGAAAACAATTTCAAGCATAAATAAATTTTATAATAATTTAGAATACCCATAATCATGTATCCACACACCCACCATGCATGCCCATGTGACCATTCTATACTCATGAGTGATCACTCATTAATCCACAAAGTCATCACAATGTGACCAATACTACGTTCCACAATGGCACATGACCCTTACATAGGGTCATGTCTAATAGAAATAAACTCACACTATAAAATTTATTCTAAGATCCATGTAAAACCATTCCATAAACCTTTATTTATTTAAATTATTTTAACCAACAATTTCCATGCATAAAAAACTGTAATTTTAAAATCATTATATTAAAATTATAAATTAAGGAATTTTTCTGAAATCCAAACAATTTTCAACAATTTTTCAAATCCAATACCAAATTAGTATTTCCACCATGAATCACACAAGTATTTAAATAAAATTTACATCCAAACATTTAATTAAAAACAATCCTTAATATTCTAAATCAATTGAAGTTAATAGAGAATCCACCTACCTCACAACATTTGGTGAAAATGAAAAACACAGTGAAACTTAAAGATCGAATAACAACCCATGTCCTATTTACTAGATCCAACAATATTTCATCATAAAAACATTAATAAAACAAATATATATCCCTAAAAGACTATATATATGGTTTCAGGAGAGAGAGAAGAACCTTGGATCTAAGAAAAACAAGGAAGAATGAGTACTTATTGATGAATTTGTGCCTCTAACACACATTAATTTCCATAAGAATTGTTCTCGAGTCAAAAGGCATAATCTATAAAGTCAATAGAGCAAAAGTAATTCAGGTTATGGAAGGATTTGGGGATTATATGGGGATAAAATGATTAATTTGTATTAGATAAACAATTTATGGAGCACCAACTATACTCCACATGGTTAGGCCTCATCATTTGAAAAATTGTGTGGTGATTATATCTCAAAGTCACACCTCACATGTTTTGATGGCACGGTTAGAAAAACCATGCACCCACCATGATTTTCCCTATTTTTCAAGATACATGGTTTCTTCTATGAATTTTCATGGTTTTTCCAAACAGTATGTCTTCCCACTTTTCATTTTCTTACCTTTTATAATTTCATGAAGATGCTATACAATTTTTATTAACCGTTCACACCCATAAAAGTCTTTAAGATGTGAAAAACCCCCATAGAACATCACATAACTTAACCCAAGAACTATAATAACTAAAAATACATAAATAAATACTAATTTACCTAGAATGGGGGGTGAAACATTCTCCCCACCATTGGCCTTTCAATCCTCAAAAAGTAGCAAACCCATGTTTCCCTAGAATAGTTCAGGCCACTACTCTATCATTTCCTTATCATGCTCCAACATTTCTTCTTGAATTCAAACACGTTTCCATAAAACCCACACTAGATTGATTTTTTCCCACACAAGGTCATATATTTCTTATCCATAATACAAAACAGCACTTTAATCAATTTATTATCTAAATATAGGTTAACATGATCCCATTGAATCGCATGGTTAGGATTAGGTTGGTACTTCTTCAACTGAGACACGTGAAATGAATTGTGCACTAAACTAAACCTTAGTGGAAAATCCATAAAATATGCCACATCAATAAATCATTATAATAACTCAATAAGGCTTATGTATCGAGGAGAATAATTTCCCTTCTTACCAAAAAGATGATACCCAAGTCGTGGAGAGATCCTCAAGAAAACATGATCACTCACCTAAAATTACAATAGTCACCGACAATGATGCACATGTGATTTTTGATGAGTTTGATCCATCAACATCCTTATTATAATCAAATGAATTTTCTCTGTTATTTATTACTAAATTATTGGTTCAATTAGTGAATTCTTGCTTATTTCCACCCAAAAAAGTGGAGAACAATAATGTTAGACATAAAATGCTTCAAAAGGATATATATATATATATATATTAAGGCATGAAAACTGTTATTGTAAGATAACTCCACTAAAATCCAATGATCCTCCCAAGATCCACCAAAGTATATTACACAATCCCTTATTATTTCTTCCAGTTTTTGTATTCTTTCCTCAAAATTTCCATCTATTTGAGGATGATAAGACTTACTTATAGTCAACTGTGTTCCAAGGTCTTGCTGTAAGGAATTCCAAAAAGAAGATATAAAATTGGGGTCTCAGTCAGATAAAATAAATACTAAAACATAATTCATGTTTACAATTTCCCAAACATTTATTTTGGATAAGTCTATCACTTAATTAGTTTCACAAATACGGATAAAGTGATCCAACTTTGTGAGTTGATCCAAAATCACCCATATATAATCATGTTTCTTAACCATCATAGGTAGACTTGATAAACATTCATGGATATCCACTTCCATATTCACATGGTAATTATTAAATACTTCATCATACCATATTTTTGTTGATTCTTTAACTTAGCCTTCCGACAAGTGAGGCATATTGATAAAAACTCCACCACAACTCTTTTCATGAAAACCCACAAAAACTGTTCTTTCAACCCTTTATAAATCTTATGAATTCTATGCTGAAAAGACTATATAGAATGGTGGTGGGATCTAAGGAGTTGTTTATAATAATCCAAAGGTGTAACTATTTGATCTCTAAACCTAAACACTAAAATCTCATCCAGCTTCCATCCCTCAATAGTCTCCCCGACATTGAGTTTTGACCTCACAACAACACATTAAATATTAGATGCCTAAGAATTTCTAACTTTATCAAAAAAATCAGGAATAAAATAAACTAGAAATAAAATTAACACATCACCTTGGCCTTATAAATCTAGATGCATATCCATAATAACTAATGTTAGTTTCTACTTGTTTGAAGCCTCTTTATCCAAATAAGTACCTAACATCCTACTCAATGAATCTAATAAAGAGTTCCCTTTTAACTAGTTTATAAATAAAGTAATATTCAAATATATATATATATAGACTCTATATCCATTTAGGATACCTTAAATTAAAATATCTTTGTGATAAAATGTGTTTCAAACTCTTTTGATTCGTAAACACTATGAATTTATCACTAAATAAGAGATGGTTCCAAGAATTCAAAGAATATACCACAGTAACTAATTCAAAACCAGGGGTTGGGTAGTTCTTCTCATGAAACCATAACTATAATGAACCATAACCAACAACATGATATCTCTATATGATAATAAAACCCAACCAAGATCTTGATGCATCATAATATACTATGTAGTCTTGTCCAGACTCTAGAAAAATGAGGATAGGTTTTGATGTAATTCCAACCTTATGTTCTTGAAAGGATTTCTAAAATTCATCGTTCCATTAGAAAGGAATGACTTTTCTTATCAAATGTTTCATCATAGATTCCAAACTTGAAAAATCATGTACAAAATGTATCCATTATCCTGCTAAGCCACAGAAACTGTGTATCTCAAAAACATTCTTCAGCAGTTTCCAAGAGATAAAATATTCTATCATTTCAGGATCTATAGAAACTCATTCTTTTAGAAATTAAATATACAAAAAACATAACTCTTATATATAGAAATAAAAATTTGATAACTTGAAATATAATTTATGCTCCCTCGAGTTACTTAACACCATATCCAATTGTTTCTCATGCTCATATTTTATCCAAGAATACACCAATATATCATCAACAAAAAACACAATAAAGGAATCTAAAAATATCTAAAATATTTGATTCATTAATTTCAAAAATATTAATGGTGAATTTATAAGACCAAAAGGCATAATGACATGTTCATAATGACCATATTTACTTCTGAAAACTTTATTTGGAATATCATCATTTTAAACTCACAATTGGTGACACCCTGATCGTAATCAAATTTTAGAGGACCATTAGGATTGATTAAATTGATCAAAGAGATCATAAATTATTAGAATAGGATAACCATTCTTTATCATAACTTGGTCAGGCTTATTATAATCCACACAAATTCTAAAAGTTACATCTACCTTCTTTACAAAAATAATGGGTGTTGTACTTGGATATGTACTCAGTCAAATAAATCCTTTACTTTCCTACTTTTCTAACTGAACTTTAAAATATTTTAATTATGTGAGTTCTTATCTATAAAATAGAAGTGATATTATATTGTTCCTCATTATGATATCAATCCTAAACTCTAGTTTTATTTTTTGGGAAACCTAGAGAGATTTTTTGGAAAAAATTTCAACAATTGTTAGAAAATTTATATTCCCAATATCATCCACAGATTACATGTTCCGAACTTCCAACTAATATAAGATTGTTCCAACCAATGGTTCCAAAATATCTTCTTTACTTGCCTTTACATCTCAATATTCTCTAAATAGATGCCTTCCACCATCTAGAGATATGAAACTAACCTTTTGGGAATAACAGTCGATGTGAACCTTGAATGATTCCAATCAATCCATACCTTAAGTCAAGTCATAGACGTCTATATCAAGTATAGATAAATCACAAATAAAATTAGTCCCATTAATAGTTATTAACAGATATTTATATATAGATGCTCGATACTCTCATTGTCTATTGAGTGTTTTTTAGTTTTAAAATAGAAGGCATCATATCAAAACACAAACCCATATTATCAACAACATGAGAAGAAATAAATGAGTGTGATGCAACCATATCAAAAAAATCATGTGTAAGGGTAGAATTCAAAATAATTTTACATATCATCATTGAAGGACCAGACTGATTATCCATGATTACTTTCTCATATTCAAAAAAAATTGTACTCATTTTACTTAACTCTTTATTAACATGTTTTGATAGCACTGGTGTAGTAGTAATGGTGTTCCAAGAATTACCTTAGATCAATCTATTCTGATGTCGAGAGTAATTATTCTACACTTATCCCATCAAAGCATAAGATGCCTTAGAAACATGAGATGTGTCTCTAGGACTAGACCTAGGAGCACTATGATAATAGTACTAAATATGTGTCATCCTGTGGAAATTATGACATTCTCTAGGTAGTGCCACAAAATCTACTTTCATATGGTCAAAATAACTATATTGAAACATCCTATATTACTTTTTAGTTGAGGAGGAATCTTTATTGATTCCATGGTCTGATTCTGAGGTGTACCACCACTCTTGAAGTAGGTTACCCTCTTCTTCTTGTTTATAGTATTAATGTTTCCACCTATTCCTTTAAGAATAATACATACTCTCTACAACTATATTTCTTGAGATATCCCTTTCTTCCACTATCACTCGATTGACCATTTTTTTATTTTCTATTATACAAAACCTGGAAATATTTGAGGGAATATCTAGCCACAAACACGACCCAAAAACACATGCCTACTTGGATGAACTTGTAGAAACCTTCGAGGAAAAGTTGAATAAATTCATAAATTTATCCACATAATCTATTATCAATAGATTCTATTTCTTTAAACATAAAGTTCGTTGTTCTTGCAATCTAAAAGGTGTGAGAATAGAATTACTAGTTAAATAATTCCTCATAATCCTTCCATTGCATGACTTGGTCCAATTTGTCCAAAACTAACAATTCCCACCATTATCATACCAAATCATAAAGAATATAAATTTTAAACTTTATTTTCAGATCTACTAGTGTATTAATATATTTGAAGATTCTTTTCAATATATTCAACCATACTTCTGCATTTTTTTACTCAGAATCCCCCCAAAAGATGGGTGGATTCTGTTTTTGGAACTGATCTAAATGGTCCACTTTCTATGGTTAATCATTTATATTACCCTTATCCATGGATTGAAAATATTGTATAATACTTTGGACCAACTGTTGGTTCACATGTGGATCTGGTGCAACCATACTATCAGCAGCCACCTTCGGTTGGTTTCTACAACACCTACCCATTCCCATTCACTATAAACCAAAAAAAACACTGTTTAGACTCACTCATTAGAAACTGAAGTATTATAAATTTCAATTTACCACATCAACACATATTACACATAGATTTCCACAATTCAACCATTCTAAAAATTTCAACTTTTTTTGAAAATATTACAATCATGCTTTTCAAAATCGACCATTTTCACTCTTTTCAAAAATTTAAACTTTTTTCCATTTCAAAAACCAATTAATGTATTCTAAAAAATGCATTCCTAATTCACTTCATGCATATCCAAATGGTTTAACCCATGATGATGATGTGGAAACACCTAAAAGTGTCTCAAAATAATGTTGTACATGGACACCCTGGTAACATGAATTTTAACATAAAAAAGTTAGCTACATCTTTTTATGATATACATTCCAGGTTTCAACAATCCTATCTTCATGATAATATCCTAATATAGATATTGATAATATTTATAACTCCAAATCCAATAAAACTAACACCATTGTTTTCAAAAATAAAAAACATACCGAACAAGACTAATACAATTTGTTACATCTCATCCATTATATTAGAATGAAAAGATGTAGAGGTTATATTATGACTTAGGTTACATCCCCATGACACTAAAAGTTGAAAATAAATTCAAATTTTCTTAATAAAATTGGGGGGTGATTTTCCCATTTATGTATGAAACATCCTGACTATATAATTAATTACCAACCAAATATCTATATGATGCATGAGTATAAAATAAAAATCAAAACATAACCAAAGAAATAATCCATATTTGAGTACAAGTGGAAACAAAAGTACATACTCAAAAATAACCAAAACACCAACACTCAAGACTCCAAATAGAAAACAACCAGCAACTCATAACTTTATCCAAACTCATACTCTATATGTCAGGCCCACATTATCAAGAAGAATTTCTAATGAACTGAGATACCTTTCCTTGACTTATTTCTCAATAGTTGAAATCTGAAAATGCACAATAGTTCCCAAGAATAGGGTGAGTATAAACTTAGAAGTATTCCCCCAATGACTTCCCAACCCATTCCACTAGGACCAAATTTTTTAGAAAAATTTATATTAATAGTTTAAAAATAGTTCAAACAATTTATAAAGAAATCCATAAACTATTTCCAAGGAAAACATTTGTACTCATAAAACCTTTTTAAAATTGTTTACCATTCCCATGACCATTTCTCCACAAAAAGAACACGCATTCCTAGATGACTATTACATTCAATTTATTGGTCTCTCTTTGATCCACTAAGTCATCACAAGGTGACCAATACCAGTTTCCCCAATGTAACACACCCCTTCAACAGGGTCACATCTAATGAAAATGAACTCATTCCAACCATGTATGAAAAAATCTATGTAAACTTCTTTAAAACATTTATTTATTTAAATAATTTTGACAAGTAATTTATATTCATCCAGATAAAACCATAATATTAAAATAATCAGTTTAAAATTATAAACCAACGGAGTTTTCTGAAATCCAACCAATTTTCACAATTTTCTTAATCCAATACCAAATTTGTATTTATACTAAGAATAATACAAATATTTTTCCAAAATTTCAATCTAAATATTTGATTAAGACCAATACATAAAGTTCTAAATCATGTAGCATTAATATAGAATCAACATACCTCACAACAGTTGTTGAAAAAAAATAACAACACACCAAAACATTACGATCGGATCACAACCCACATTCACTTTATAAGATCCAAAAATATTTCATCATAAAACCATTTATAACACATCAATATATCCATAATATACTAGATATATAGTTTTTATAGAGAGATAATAACCTTGTATTAAAGAATAATGAGGAATAACTAGTACTTACTTATGAATATGAGCCTCCAAAACACTTTGATTCACCTAAGGATCACTCCCAGATCGAAGGGGGTCATCTCTCAAGCCTAAAGAGCCAAATGAATTTAGGTTATGGGAGTATTTTGGGATTACAGGGGGTAGGGAGGACTAATTAAGATTATATCCACAATTTAAGGAGGACCAAATGTAATCTTCATGGTTAGGCTCCACGGTTCGGAAAACCGTGTGCAATTGTGTGATGCTACTATATTAAGGCCACACCTTCAGTGGTTGTCTCACACAGTTATAAAAAATATGATCCAATAATATTTTCCCTCTTTTTCAATTTTCATAGTATTTATTAGGAATTCAGAAATCTTTTCCAAACTATACATCTTCCTAGATCCCATTATTTTCCCTTTCATGATTTCTTAGAGATGCTATATAGTTTCTAATAACCATGAACAAACCATGCACCTTTAGACTATCCTCGAAGACATTTGAAAACCCCTTAGAACCTCAAAAATCATAACCCAATCATTATACTAGATAAAAATACATGAATAAAGAGTCATGTTCCTGAAACCATGGGTTCTACATGTTCTCATGACCTTTTTCTTAAAAATTATCGTAGATTTATATCTCCCTTATTTACCCTTATTAATAATATTATCTAATCAATTGTTTTTTTTACTTTTCCCCAGGATGTGAAGAATGTTTTTAAGTATAATGTTTCTAAGAAGGGTTTTAGTTGAGAAGAACATAGTGGGAAATAGTTTAGATGTTTAATTTACCACATTTTTATGTATCCAAGTTTCCAAAGACACTAAAACTTTACAGTGTTGGAAAAGATAATAATGATATATAATGAATATTAGTCTAATAAGATATAATAATTATGTATGTAATATTTGGGTCACCTCAGTTGGTATCATAGCAAGGTTTAATTATTTTTAGAAACTTGTATGAGAAAACATTAGTGAAAACCCTTAGGATAATCCTATGTATAGGAGAACATTCTAAGTTATAGTAAAGAAACAAGTGTGTTTTCCCCTAAACAAATACATCCCTTTTTGGATACAAAGAAGTGGATACAGCTATAAAAAACATGTACCTAGGTGTAGAAAATTGGAAAGGGTGGATTGGGAATTAACTAAAACATCAGTGGTGCTTGATGAGTGGGTCTAATACTGTGCACTAAGCTAGACACTCTCATGGATATATTTAGGATAAGTTATATTTTATTTATGAACCATTATAAAGTTTTTAAATATATGATGAACATGGATATCCTAGGTTAAACTTAAGGTGTCATAGATTGAAAAGGATGTGTCATTATTTAGACATCCTATAAATGATTTTGATTATTATATAATTTCCAACTATTATTATTATTTCTCAAACTATGTATTTTGGTTTTAGTAAATGGATGGAACCAGAAGGAACTATGTTAACACCAACTATTATTAACAATGAAATAATTTTACTTTTAAGAAACTAAATGTTATAGGAGCTAGAATAAAAAATCCCATTGTTATGATTACACAAATTTCTCTATACATTAATCATAATGAGCTTAGAAATGAGAAAATAAGGTAACAGCATTCTATTATGTCCTTCATGATTCAATATCCAACATCTCTTAGTGGGTTTTCTGATCCAATAACTTCAATGTAATGGGTCAGTACCAATAAAAATATATTTTCCATTTCCGGTTCCAAGAGCATGAAAAATTTATTTGTCCTATTTAACATTTAGAAGGTGAATTAGATTAATGGTGGAATATTATCAAGAACACGAGGTAGCCTGAATAAATTATCTCTATGGAGTGGGTTGAGTTTAGAAGGTTATTTTTCAATAATTAATTTCCTTTTATTCTTAGTATAAAAATAGATAATGTATTACTTAAGATAAAGTAGAAGGATGATTAATCCATTAGTACTTATATGGAAAATTTTATAAGACACATGAGGTACATTTTTGGTATTATTATCCCACCAGAATGAAAGATTGATCAATTCCTCAGTGCCTTGAAAACATGTCTCCAAAGGGTGTTATATATAAGATACTTTAGTAGGTAGGAATAAATTTTTCAATGTGATCTAAAGGTATAAATGTATATCATAGTTACCATCAATCTCATGGTTTTGATAAGAAAATAAATATGGAATTTAAAGGAAATTTTAATAATAAAAACCATGGAGGGAAGAAGATGAGTCTTCTTTTATACTAAATGTCTAGAAAAAAACATGGACTAAATTGTATTAATGGGACTAGTAAATTTTATAAGCATAGAAAGGAATTTGATCAAATAATTTAATGCCAAAGTGATGGGAATAAGTTATCTAATGATGTAAATGGAGAAAATCTATGCAAAATGTATCTCCCACACTCCAATGTTTTAATTGATAGGGACATGGTAATTATGAATAAAAGTTCTTGAATCTGAGGTTTAATGATGATAAACTATGTTAGCAACCTATTAAGACCATTGACGAAGGGAAATCACTTATGATTACTGTTTTGGATGTGGTTCACAAGAATTAAGTGGTGAAAGGTGCAATTACCATCAATTCTTAAACTATTGATATATTATTTGATTATAGATCTATTAATTATTTTATATCCAAATAATTTTTTTATTGGTATATAATTACCACATACATGATTATATATTGAATGAGAAGTGAAAAAATTTATCATATATTGATTATATCTCAATTCTATGATTCTTCTCTGATTGAAGTTTGTGGGAACGTGCTTCTTATAAATCTCATTATTCTCCTTCTAGTAGAATTTTTGGTTGTTTTGGTAATGGATAAGATTTTTTTATATAGAGCCCATATTAATTATAGAGGAAGGTAAATCACATTTTATATTCTAAACAAAACTAGGATTTTCTATCTGTGTGAGGATAAATATGAACTTATATTGGAAATTACAGCTATTATATGGGTCTTGATTACTATTAAAAGTGGGTATTTATCTCATATAGTTAGGGATAAAATAATAATTGAAGGTATTACTATTTGATTGGATTTTTTCTATATTTACAGAAGAGTTTTATAGTCTTCCTCTAAATTAGAAAGTTAATTTTTAATAAAACTCATAATCATTGCAACGCCTATTGTGAAGACTCTATATATAATGTCCCTAATTCAGTTGTGGGAATTGAAGAAGAAACTATAGGATAGTATTGATAAAGTATTTATTGGGTAAATTTAATCACTATGGGGTGAACCTATTCTTTTTTTAATAATAAATAAGGATCAATGCGATTCTTTATTGATTAAGATGAAATTAACAAGATCATGCTCAATAATAAATGTCCTTTTCCCCGTATTGATGATTTTTTCCTATCAATTACAAGTACCTCAATATTTTTTTAAGATTTATATTTTATTTTGATACTATAAATTGTGAATCAAAAGTGAATATGTGCCCAATATAACCTTCCATAATAGGTATAAACACTATGAATTTATAGTGATTCCTTTTGTTATTACTAATGCCCTCACTATCTTCATGGATTTAATGAATAGTGTCTTTAGAGATTATATAGATTGATTTTTGTTAGTATTTATGAGTAATATTTTTATATATTCCATGAGTGAGGAAGAGAATTTAGATAACTTTAGGGTTATACTGGAGACCCTAAGGAAAGGGAAATTGTATGAAAATTTTACTAAGTGTTAATTTTTCCTATAGAAAATTTCATTTTTGGGTCATACAATCTCAAGAATGGATATATCGGTGGATCCATCAAATATGGATGTTTTTGAAAATTGGCACATACCAATTACTATGAATGAGATCCATAGTTTTCTTATATTGGATGGGTATTATTTACACTCTATAAATAATTTATCATGGCTATCTAACCTACTCACCAAATTAACTTGGAAGGTATTCATGTTTCTTTGGAATAATGAATGTAAAGAAAATTTCAAGGAAATAAACAGAAAGTTATTCAGTATACCTATTCTCACACTACCCTATAGTGGAGAATGGTTTTTGATTTATAATGATGCATCGAAGAAGGGGTTGGGAAGTGTTCTTATGAAAAATGACATGGTAATAGATTATGCCACTCATTAATTAATGGTTCAGGAGTAGAATTTCTTTGATTATGCCCTATAGTTAGAAATAGTAATCATTTCATTAAATATATGGATGTATTATATTTATAGAGAAATGTGTGACATATATACTGATCATGAATGTTTAATATATACATATTCAACCAGAAAGAGTTGAATATTCACTAGAGCTGATGGTTGGAGTTTATTAAACAGCATCACTCTCAAAAAATTGTCACCCGGGGAAAGCAAACAGGTTGACCAATTATCCAAGTAAAAATGACTATTATTCTATTGACGATTTGAATCACAAAATATACATTATTTATGTATTTTTAATACATGGACCTTGAAATATTAAATAAATGGTAGAAATCTTATATTTCCATAATGTGGGTTCAACCATCAATCTATGTGAAGATTAAAGAGGTGTATCAGAAAGATGTAGAGCTATAAACGAAGGTGATAAATGCTCTTGAGTTTATCCTTGATTGTGATAGAATGATAATATTAATTAGTCAAGTATGTGTTTCATCAATTCCAAAATTAAAAAAGGATCAATTTGAAGAAGCTTGTAACTTGTCATTCTCTATTCATCCCAGAAGTATAAAGATTTATAAAGGTCTAAAAGTGTATTTCTTTTCAAACAACATAAATAGAGTTATTAGAAAATATGTATCTTAGGGATTGGTATGTTAGCAAGTTAAGGCGGATAGACAAAACTATACATGGATATTACAACCATTATCCATACTGAAATGGAAATGAGAAAATAACCCCATGGATTTCATCATTGGCCTCCCCAAAACATCTAAAGTCCGTAACATTATTTGGGTCAGAACATTTTATTTATATCATATAAGATTTATCTCCTCATTATCTTTCTAATATATATATTAAGGAAGTGTTAAGGTAGTATGGGGTACTATATTCTAAGATATATGATCAATATCTGAGGTTTACCTTGAAGTTCTAGAAAAGTATTATGTAAGCTCTGGATATAGAGTTATGTTTTAGTACTACCTACCATACTTAGATATATGGTCATTCTAAAATAACTATTCAATATATAGATGATATTATAATATCATAATCTCTATATTTCAAATGTGGTTGGGATTAACACATTACTCTTATCGATTCTCTTATAACAATATCATTTACTTGGGCATTCAAATAGATCCATATGAATACCTATATATGAGTAAGTGAAGAACTAAAATGTTCTGGGATGAGGTTTGATAAAAAATCAATTGAAACTGTATATAGAAAAGTAAATGGAAAATAAAGTTAGATTCATTCAGCAGTACATCAAATCTACTTAGATTCTCCATAAGAGTTATGTTGACCTTCATTGGAGAGATATGAAATTTAAAGTGGTGAGAAGGTATTCCAAAAAATTGATCTATGGAATAAGGTTCTAAGATATTAAAATAAGTTAAAGTTGACCCCTTGATATATTGACCCTTTTGAGATTCTTGATCATATCGAGATTTTTTTTATTGCTTGGTGCTTCCACTAAACCTCTCCCAAGTTCATGATGTGTTACACGTATCAATTTTGAGGAAGTATATACTTGATTCTTCACATGTACTAAACTCAGAGGTTGTAATAATGGAAATTTATCTTTACTATAAATAAAAATTGTTCGATATCACAGATCATAGAGAAAAAGATCTATAGAATAAGACTACCAACTTGGTCAAAATTCTTTGGATGAATAAAAAAATTGAGAAAGATACATGAGAACTTGAGGTATTTTATAGTATTATTTACACAAAAATTCGAGTCTAAATGTACGCATGATATAGTATACATTTATAAAATAGAAATTAAATTAATGGGTATGAAAATTGTTAAGAACATTATGAAATTTATTTAAAATGGTAAAAATTTATTGATAAGCGCTCAATGTTAATAAAATCATTTATGTTTTAAAATACCTATTTTTTAAAGAAAAGTTTTTTTCTATATGTTATGTATTTTTATCTAAAAAAATTGTATTGATCATGATTGAAAAATTATTTTAATAAAATATTTTGATAATGAATTTTAATAAATTATTATTCATCTATATGTAATTTATATAATTTTTAGGAATGAGGATAAATTCCTTTAAAGGTAAATAAAAGTTATTCTTTCTAGAAATTGTTTTTATCTAAGTAATGTGTTTTTATATTAAAAAATTAAATAAATAATCATTTATTAATGTTTTTTATTAAATTTATAGATTATATATTAAATAAAATATTTTGAAACTAATTTTATAGTTTTTACTTACTAAGTAATTAAAATAATTTCAATTTTATGCTTTAAAATCCATTTGTCTAAAAACGGGTTTTCATTGCATTTTGCACACTTATTTAAAAATTAATTTTTCCAAATTATAGAATTTTAATTTGATAAAATATATTACATATTTGAAATCATAATTAAGAAAAATTAATTATCCCATTTTCATATATGGTCATAGTGGATCATAAAAACAGTAAAAATTTGCTACCTTAGTTAAGGTTAAAATGAGTTTACCTAGGGGTTAAACTAATAGATAAGGATAATATTTCCATGTATAATTTTAAAATTATTTTTATTTTAAGAGATTTAGAAACTATATTATCTTATTTTTTAATAAACTTCCATTTGGTTACACTTTTTCAAGAAAATAAATTTATATTATTTAAATATTTGACGTAATTACATGTGTGTCCACTCCCTCACTTATAAAAGGGTACCTCCTCTCCTCCATTATTCCATAATGTTTTTATCTTATAAAATCCCAACCAAAAACCTTCCTATATTACTTATATTCATCCAAGATCCCATTTTATTCTTATAAGACCAATCTTTCAAGGCTTAAGTTGTAAGCTAACAGAAGTCACTCAAAGAATAAGTATATAAATCTTAACCGTGCACTTTCAATTTTATTTATTCTTCCACCATATTTAAACATATTGTATCCATAATAAAATTATAAATATATTATCATAAATATTATTTAAGTTATTATTATTATGAAACAATTCCACCACCTTTCCATGAAATGGGAAATCAGATTATCACTCATGTGTACGTATGGACTACCGCCTCTACGTTGTGATATCATTAATTTTCCATCAACGCCTCACATTAAAGGATATAATGATCGATTTAATAAATATTTATGATATTTGTGATATAATTATGATTTTTAAAAATAAAATATTATTTCTATTTCTATCCTTCTTTTCGTTATAAAATAAAAATGGTGTTCATGTGTACATATGGACTACCATCTCCATGAACGTTGTAATTCATTTTTCTATATCTAATTTTTATGTATGGTTATAAATATGTATATAATGAACATATTATATTTATATTATGATTAAAAAAATATTTGATGGAAGCATGATCAGTAAGAAAGGAAAATAGCATCTGAATCAAAGTATACATTAAAAATGAAACTGTTATCATATGGAACAATGATTTTAATAAACAATTGACAATAAATGGATAATAAGATGTTATAATTAAATAATTTCTTATATTATAAGTATGAATATGTGTTTTTTGTATAATTATAATTAATTTTATTTTATTATATAGGAGGTTATATTACTTAAAAATAAAATTGGACTTAAAGTAAGGGTTTTATGTTACAATATCATTTTTATTGGGATTGTTTATGGTTAAATTTATGATGATGAAATTATATAATATATCTATAAAAAATACCATTAATTATCTTATTCTCTTGTTATTTATGGAAATAAAAAGTTTTTCTTTTATTTTCCTCTCTCTATGTACTCAAAAGTCTGAATAGATTCTTTTAAGGAAAATCATCATTATTTATCTCTTCAACCAAGAATATTTTCTTCCAAACCCATATTTTATTTTAAAGGTTTTAAAGATTATTTATGCTATTATACAAATATTTATTAAATTCCTTTTTATCCCTATTTTAATTTCTATAAAAATGTTTAAATATAATCTTCTAATCTTTTTCTAATGAAATACCTTTTACTAAATCTCTGAAATGAATATTTTTTTAAATATATACCACAAAAACGAATTTTCCCACCATAATGAATATTATTTTCATTGAAAATTAATTTACAAATTTCCATATTTATTTTCAAAGAAAATATTTTCCTTAATATTTTGGAAATTTTTATATTTGAAATAAGTGATCTACATATGAAAAAGGTATTTTCCTTAAGAAATATTCTAATGGTGTCTTAAAGGAATTTTTCATATATGATAACATAATTTGATGTTACTTATAATTCACTGGGGATATTTTTATATGATACCATATTTATTTTTTATCTATATAGTTATTTAATATGATAATGAAATGTTGATGAAACATGTTTTCTATTCCATGGGTTATTCTAGGATGAAATGATAAATGTTTTTATGATCTTATGGAATGTATATAAATGGATTATGATTATCATATAGGTGGTTATATTATATCCTTCTAATGAATTGGGTAAATATTAATATTTTATAAGATAAAAGGGTATACAAGAGGTTATCACATGCCATAATAGGGTACACATGTGGTTAGCATAATCCCAACATAGGTACATGAGAGGTTATCACATGAAGAACATGTGATGAATATCTTGGTCGATAGCCTTGACATAATATTTATTTGATTATGATTGTGTCGCACTTTATTCCACTATTTTATTATATGATCTCATACCAATGTTATGCTCTTATAGATCATGTTATTTGATTCTTTTATGATTAATGTCTTATGAACTATCAAGACTTATTCCTTGACTCTTGATTATGGTCATTAAATTATTAGGTATGGTTTTCAAATGATAAGCTCATGTTATAATACCATTATACTCATGTTATGATTAAAAATTATCATTAGTAGATATATCCATTATTCACCCTTATTGAGCATCTAATATCACCCTTTATTATGTTTCCTTTTCCATGGGATATGAATAAAGATTTTAAGTATGATATGTCTTAAAATGTTTCAAGTTACAAATAACTTAGATGGAGATGATATAGATCATTTATGTACCAGAATTTTATATATCCAGTTTTACAAATACACAAAACCATTCATGTTTTGGAGTGAATATTAATGATATGTAATGAATATTCATTTAATAAGTTATTTTAACTATGTATGTAATGTTTGGGTCAACACACTATCTGGGTTGATTTGATTTTTTCCGTGTTTCTATTTCAATTCCTTTGATCTTTAATGAGATGTCATTACCAAATTTCACATATCTTAATTCATATTTCCTAACATTTTTAAGGTTTCTCGGATCACCTATCATGTGAAATGAACTCCCGCTATACATAATCCAAGGATTGTTAGATTTACATGATTTAAATGTTACTTTAACCATATTTTTTTATTTTCTCATATGAATTTGATTTTGATGTTTTATAAAACTCTAACATATATTCAATTGAACTTGGATAAAAACACATACATATGATGTTTCCCATTATTGATCATATCTGACATAAACCTCTTGTAGGCTTCCAAATCTATTTTTTACCATATCTTTCTGCTCAATTTATTGAATCTTTTCTAGGTTATCATATGTGGTTTTTGTATTCCCATGATTCTCACTCTCTTCTCAGTATAAGTATAGAAACTTTATACCAAAAATTTTTATAACTTGTGGAAAAAAACACAACACAAACAATATCCCTGAAATATTATTTTATTATAAAAATCATGTTGTTGAATGGGTTATTTTCTTGATCGGTTTTCATCTATTGAATGTAAAGATCCTACGAACACCTTTTTGGAATTATTCATTGATCATTTGTAGCAAATGAAGTCTCATTTCTTGAATTTTTTACTTTGAATATTTGAGAATATTTACACTTTTATTTAGACCACATAATTTATCCAAGTTTAAATATCTCATTTGATTCATTAGTAGAGGTAATATTACTTTGTAATATTACTTATATAGACTTTATGTTTTTTATGTATTAATTATTTTTTAGAATAGATAATTTTATCAAGTTTTATAGAGAATTCACCTTTCTATTTAATAGCCTTGTTCCTATTGAACTTATTTTTCTCTTCCTGGTTATCAAATTCAATAATATACATTTCCTATTTATTTTTTTCATTATCCCCAAATATAATTATATAAGACATGTCTCCAAGGATTTTTCCCTTTTTTGAAATATCAAACATTATCATCACTATTTCTTTGATTCAAATTTATCTTTTAACCTATTGTTGAATTTTTTGTCTTAAAATTCTGTTATACTATTGTTATTTTCTCTTATCCTTCTTATATCTTTCAAAACTATTTTTTATTTCCATTCTCATATTATATTCATTAGAAATATCTTCTTCCTTTGTAGCATACTCACTATTATATTTTGACTCGTCTCCTAAGGGGTTCGCCTCATATTCCTCATATTCCTTGAGAACTATTTGATTGAACCTCTAAGAACTTACTCATCATAATCACAACTTCATTAATTATCAAATATCCCTTCCTCAACTAATACAAATTTCCCATTGAAAGAAATAGGGGAAATATTTTTCTTTTTTTACTAAGTAGATGATTGATCTCCCCAATTTAAGATCATCCTGGTAGCTTATTCATTATCATTTTCTCCTATAATTATCATAGGATAATTTTATGAGAAATTTACAACATTTCAAAAAATTAATACACTTGAAAGGATGATTTCCTCCATATTTACCTCTTCCTCCTTTTATAAAATTTCTTGACATGATAGCAATAGTTTCGTCACAATATTCCATATTTTATTCTTTATTTGAGTAGTTTATATCCACATCCTTCTTCAAACCTTTTAAATATATAAAATACATTTCCTTTTTCTATTTACATTTTCTTTTAATAATAGATACTCTTCTCATTTTATAATTAATAAGAGTGTTGTGAAGTTCATAAATTGTAAAGTCCTCAAGATATATATCTTATAGATATGATATTTTGGAATTGGATTGTTCAGTAAGGATTATCATCAACCTTTTTACCATAGTAGATTCATTAAACATTTTTCAAAACCCTTTAACAGAGCTGGTAATTATGTTTACCCTAATAAAGTATTAATCAACAGTTTCATCCTATTATATTATAACATCTTAAAATTATTGTTAATTAATTTTTATCTTTAATTTTTTCTAATTTGTGTTTAATTCGCAAATTATATGAAGCTTCTTCTAAATATCATTAGCAGTTCTGCAACCCATCACCCTTTTCATCCATCTTTATGATAAAGAATATAATAATGAATTCCTGGAATTTATATAATTTAAATGTTTATTTTTTCAATCATATTCCATGATGAGGCTTCATCTAGAATAATGAATACATATTTAATAGAACTGAGAACATAAAGACCCATAAAAAGAATGTAAGATAAAATCATCTCACTCCATGAATGAAACCCTTTTCCATGAAACATTGGGTTGTCTTTTCTATTGATTGAATTATATTGATCCATAATAAGTGCTTGAGAGAAACTAGAGAGTATTCTTGGATCTGATACCAATTTTTTGATATCATAAAGGGAGAGACACATTTGGTTGGGGTGAATTATTTTTTATTGTAATTTAAATTCCCCTTTAACTCTCTTACTTATTTAACACCCCTATCTCAAGAAACTCAATGATTCCAAAATAAAATGAACACAAAAATTTTATTAAGCAGATTCACCTAATTTACGGATAAATACATAGCTTGTGTGTTCTAGTTATTGTCTCTTACACATAAATCACTTATTATTATGAAAAGGAACTTAATAAAGGTTTTAAACCTAAACTCATACAACACCTAGAACCAACCACTTAGAATCTTGCACCAATTTAACAATCTACTCCTCATATAGAATGATCGCTAATAAATTTATGATCCTCTATATAGATATTAAATTTTTCTATATTATTCCTCTTCTTTTCATAAAAATCTCATGTATATTCTCTCTAGTTTTCTTATTCAATATAAAATTGAATCATTTCTCCTCTATGAAAATTCTCAATTCCATCTATTTTATGTTTATTTATAATCACCGAATATTGTGTGAATATATTTTCCATAATATTTGTGGAAATATTCTTAAATATTAATTCCATGGATATAATCATCAAAATTATTTAACTTCAATTCAATTTCCTCTTTTTAATCCTCCTTGATACCCAGTCATTCATCTCCCATGAGGTATTTGAAATACAATAGCCTTGATATCTCCTTAAATATCACAAATTGCACATATTCATGAATCATGCAGCACCATGATATTTCCTATATATGGAGTTACTTGTGTTGGGCCTTAAACCTTATCATGTTAATATATTCATAAAAATCCTTCCAAAAATAAATCATGGAATGGTTAACCTCATTGTTTCTCATATGTGGTTTTCTTTTCAAAATCCCCAACCAGTACAACATGGTGTTCATTTTTTCCCCATTTTTTGGGCTATATAACTCCTCTTAGGAACACAACTAAAATTCTCATCACCATGGTGTGGTGGTAATACTCTTCCTGTTTTACCTAAACCTTAAATTTTACTATGGTTTGAATTCCCTCATCTTCTCATTTTACTATCTCTGGGTCTAAACTGTGTTGTGGACAATACCTTTTTTACTTGAATAATATTTTGACTTTATTCAATATCTTAGCTTGAATCACTAAAAAATTTTATCTCATTATAATGTTGAATCCATAAAGAACATTGTACAGGGAATCATCTGATTTTATCTCTCTAGATCACAAGAAAATCTATTCTAAAAAAATCATTCAAGACATCCCTTAATAATATTCTAAGTATATGAGGAATTATATGAAACTGTTAATGAATCATATAAAGGATTAAAATGACACATACATATAGAAAATGAAACTTATATTTATTCTAATTGAATCATATTCATCCCCTCAATGACTTATATGAAAGTTTGCAATAACCCTTACATAAAGAATTGGTGACTTTTACACAAGACTTGAATGATTCTTACATAACTCATTTTCTTCTAGAATGACCATTATGCAATTGTATGATTCAAGAAATGAACCTTACATGAATATCATTTCATGATAATTCATTGTCTCATAATTTTCTAATATCCGTACTTTAAGCATGAAATTCCAAATTTCTTGAAATGTCTTAAGGGGTCTTAAAATTAAACTCTATCCTTCTATGACCTTAATCCTTGAGTGTATATATAGTTAGTAAAACATAATTCATATATGGAACACCTTATATGGTTTTGTAATTTTTTTAAACATATGTATTATCATGAGTAAAAACCAATTCAAATTTCCTAAAATTCTAGCAACTTCAAAATTTTATAAACATTTGAAAATAGCACTTCCACTTAATTGGTATTATTCTTTGACATGAAGACCAGTTCATCAATTATCACACTTAAATAAGTATTATTATAAAATACAACATCATCCTTTATGGATTAACATATACCAATATCTTAGTCACTTTTCATCAGTAAGATTCATGCTCATGAATATGTCGATTGACCAAAAACTTCACAGAGTCCTTTGAAATGACTAAATAAACTAGGATTCCTTAGTAAACTTGAATCTAATCATCCCAACTAATCCTAAAATGTGAATAAATTCAAACACCAACTTGTCTTTACTATACCAATCATTCATGCCTCAAAAAAACTAGTAATTGAACCCCCCATGCTTTCCTTTGAAAGGCCCTGATCTAGCAACCAATGATAACGTATCCATATAAAATGATGGGAAGCATTAACTATATATATAATTTACAACTAGTTAACATGAAACATCATACACCATGAAAAAATGAATTAAATATATTGAAATATAATAATTGATTGTGTGTGTGTGTGTGTGTTTAAATATATATAACTTCATAACACAATGTAAGATATCATAAAATAATTAACATATACAAAAACATATCCCGGAGAGATGTAAGCCTAAACATTGATGACTCTATAGTGTTTATCACACATAAAATATCACTCCATCAGTTATCATGTCAACCACCCATCTCTAAACTTCATGGTAATCCATCACACATCTATCAATTTGAATGGACATAAGACGAACAACACACAAATCCACATGAATGTGTCATCAATAATACTCAATATAGTTATCCAAAGTAGTGAGATAACCTCATTAAAATATAGTGTCAATGTGAGATAATAATAAATAAATTATAGACAACCCAACATCACTTTAAACCATCATCAAACATAAAAATATTCATAATCAATCCTTATCAAGATACCCATTTCTCACTTTTATCGTGATCACTATATATCCATGCCACCTAAGTTTTATAAACAATCACATTTATGAGAACAAGATAAAGGACCACCATAGACTATATCGTTCTAGGGTGTAACTAGAATCTCATAGCTCAATCTAGTATCCCTCTCATCAGGGAGGAGACCTAAAGTACAAACCTAAACATCCATTCACACTACAACTTAGATGTTTGAAATAATACACCCCACATGTGGATAGAAGCCATGAAATAGAAATAAAATTATAAAATAATAAAATAATATCACTTCCCTTCATACATTTCTCACCAAATAATTCACCCAAGATACACTAGTTGGGATGTTAATAGAAAATATATATCTCTACCTATCTCTAAAATAATGGAGGAAATAAACATACCTATAACTATATCTGTATATCTAGCTACTAGAGGAAATACACATCAATTTTATATCTAGTTTTCCCATTCACAATGTTGTGGGTGGGATAAGATATGTTATTTATTGAATAATTATCCTCTTCAATTTCAAATCTATGGTAGTGAAATCGTGAAAACTCTTAGGTGAATTATCATCCATTACCTTATCATATTAGAGATTCTAGAGGAACTACCAATGTTCACATATCCCATACCAAATAAGTTGGAGGAATTACACATCTCCATCGATCTCGTGATGAATATCTGGTTTGTCTCAACCCAATGTTATGTGTGAATATGAATAATTGACATATGATTCATTTCCCATTTCTACCTACACTACTACAAAAACGATCTTTATCAGCACTCAAAATGGGAATTATCAGCGCTAAAAAAGCACTCTAAAGCTCAGTGATGATAAAGGTAGCCTTTATCAGTGCTAAAAATGCCCTAATAAAGGGATCCTTTATTAGTGCTAAAAAGGCACTGATAAAGGGATCCTTTATCAGTGCTAAAAAAGAGATGAAAAAGGGATCGTTTATCATCACTTTTTAGTGTTGATAAAAAAATCTTTTATCAGCATTGATAAATTCCATGCCTATTTTAACATAAAAATTTTCAGCATCACACCTAAACAAGACCTACAAAAAAATCAGCATATCAACAAGTATACTCATACAAAATTAACACATAATTTATAAGGTAATTACAACAAGTATACACCTAAAAAATTATACCCATACAATAAGTATAACAATACACCATTAACACATAATTCATAAGTTAATTAAATACATAAATAATTCAATTCATAACTCAGGGGGTTAGGGGGTTGTTCAGGGGTTTGGGGTGGTTGTCCAATGGGGGTAGGGGTGTCTAGGGGGTGGGTGTGTCCGGGGGGATGGGGGTGTCTAGGGGGGTGTGGGTTGTCCAAGGTGGTGGGGGTTGTCCATAGTGGTATCTAGGGGGTGGGTTGGTTTCCAGGGGGTTGGGGGGCTTTCCAGGGGTGGGGTGTCTATGGGTGGGGGTGGGGGTGTCCAGGGGGTGGGGTGGTGTCTAGGGGGTGGGGGTCCAGGAGGTTGGGGGCGATCCAAGGGGGGTGGGGTGGTGTCCAGGGGGTGGGGGTGGTTGTCCATGGGGGTGGGGGTGTCCAGGTGGTGGGGGTGTCCAGGTGGTGGGTGGTGTCTAAGAGGGGTGGGGGCCATCAAGAGGTGGGGACTGTCCAGGGGGTGGGGGCTATCCAAGGTGATGTGGGGGCTTGTCCATGGGGGTGTCCAGTGGGGTTGGGGTGGTGTCCAGAGGGGTGGGGTGGTGTCCAAGGGGTGGGGCGCTTTAATGGTTTTAATGGAATGAATTTCATGGATTTAAAATCATTGGTATTTTTAAAATGGTTTTTCAATAGTGTTTATTTCAATAGTATGTGTTTCTTTAGGAAAAAATGAATTCTTTGGGTGTGTATGGTAGGATGGAGGTTTTCCGTACGTCGGTTGTTGTTTTCACTTAAAATTTTGTCCATTTTAAACCAAAGAGAGACACTTTGAGTGATACCGGCCACACTGTGCCTTGTATTGAGGTGTCGTTGACTCATACACATCAAAAATGACCCATAGATAATTCTTCTAAAGTATCAACATAATACTAATGTGTTTGATTGGATTTCTGTACGCTAGTTGTTGTTTTCACTCAAGATTATGTCCATTTTAAACAAAAGAGAGACACCTTGAGTGATACCGGCCACACTGTGCCTCGGATTCAAAATGGGTTGACTTGTACATGTCACACATGACCCATGGATAGTTATCCTAAAGTATCAACACAATAATAATATGTTTGGTCAGTTTTATGTAAGTCAATAGTTGTTTTCACTTAAAATTCTATCCATTTTAAACAAAAGAGAGCCACTTTGAGTGATACTGGCTACACCATGCCTCAGATTAAGGTGGGTTTGACTCTTACACATCAAAAATGACCCATGTATCATTATCCAAAAGTATAAACACAATACTAATTCATTTGGTTATATTTTCGTACGTCAGATGTTTTTTTCACTTAAAATTTTGTCCATATTAAACAAAAGAGAGATTCTTTGAGTTATATCGGCCACACCGTGCCTCGGATTGAGGCGGGGTTGACTCGTACACATCACTCATGACCCATGTATCGTTATCATAAAGAATCAATACAATACCAATGCATTTGGTCAATTTTTCGTATGTTAGTTATTGTTTTCACTTAAAATTTTGTCCATTTAAAACAAAAGAGAGACACTTTGAGTGATATCAGCCACACCATGCCTCGAACTGAGGTGGGGTTGACTCTTACACATCAAAAACTACCCATGGATCATTATCCTAAAGTATTAACATAATATGAATGATTTTGGTTGGTTTTCTGTACGTTAGTTGTTGTTTTGACTTAAAATTTTGTCCATTTTAAAAAAAAAGAGACACTTTGAGTGATACCGGCCACACTGTGCCTTGGATTGAGGCGGGGTTGAATCATACATGTCACACATGATATATACATAATTATCCTAAAGTATCAACATAATATGAATGTGTTTGGTTGAATATGAAGTTATTTTGGATATTTTACTGGTTTTTCTTATCCAAAGCCCAAAGGAAAGTGGTTCATTATTCTTGCATGTTCCGAGTGTATTTCATATATTAAAATGGAAGAATTACTCATTGGATAAAGTATGTTTTATTTCATAACAATTAAAATTTTCCTATGAAAATTTACATATAATAATGTCTTATCTTTTGATCTCCTTAACCCCTCTCAAAAATGGCTGCAAATTGTACACATCCCAAAGTCAGATCTTCATGCTATTTCTGTACAATCTTCCATCAGGTATGCGGCCCACTAGTTTCTGAAACATATATATCTTTTTGTGAATATGTGGATTTTTTACATTAAGAGTAGTATTTTAAAATATATAAATAAATAATTTAAATGAAATAATAGTTGTTTTTGAAAATACCTCTTTAGGGATGACAGTTTGTTGATGGAAAATGATTTCTCTCATAAATTTACAAACATAATAACTACAATCATTATCATTTGTTTGTTTTTGTACACTACAAAAACATTGATCATTAGAATAATAGGTAACTTGTTTTCATATGTGTTTGGATAGTGAAATTTTATTATATATACCCTGATATTTGTCTAGACGTAGTACTTTCTTGACTCCTTATGTTTATCCCATGTCCTCATTCCTTTTTTAGATGATATTGATACATCGATCTATCATAACATAATCATCAGTAAAAGATAATATAAATTATAATACATTATTTTTAGACCTAAAATGTAAGATGCAGTGTCTTACATATTCACAAACTTCATCATGTGTGGTCAGTTTGTTGGATATCCTTGCATTGAATCCAGAAAATAAATCTTTGGAGTATCCAAGTTCACTGAATTTAGCATCCAATGTTTCCTAAAAATACAAAAAGTAATAAGTAATAAAAGAAGTGAAAATATAATTGATATGATTTAATCATATAGTTTTACCCCTGCATGGTTGGTATTAGGAAGAGTATTTAATCTGTAATCTTGCTTTACAATAGGGGTATGTTGGTTTTGATGCTTGTTCCTTATTTTCAATACTGAGTTGTTGTTTCATAAATAAAATATTGACAATCAAAGTGATGAATACACATATCCTCAAACAACGTATTATTATCCACAATGTACCTGAAACTTCTCATCCCCACGGCGGCCAGTAAATGCATCCCATGCTTCTTGCGATATCAGGTGAACGTAGACAAGGGGTGGGTGCCAGTTTATTTTACCTTTGGAATATTTCAGGTGACATTTTGTTAAAATAGTGTGAAAACCTCAAGGAATCCTTCCTGAAAGCCTTAGTACATAATTCTTATGTAAATCATCTACTATAAATTTACTCTACAAGATATTGAAAATAGTAAGACATTGTTTTATAATTTTATTGTCTAGTAAATTAAAGAAATAATATCATAATGTTACCGTAATTTTTTCCCAGATCACAGCCTTCACCCCGGACACAACATGGTGCCATTAATATATGTCAATCGGCATGTGTTTCTGAGTGAAAATTCCAATGTAACTACTAAACATAACCTTGTTGGGATTCACGTGTTGGCCTCATGCATTCCATCTGACATAAAATTTGATGTCTTCGCTTTTCGCCTTAAGAACTTTGGCTAACACCATCAAACTACGACGCACCTGTGTTTTATGTGATGTCGATCCTTCATCCCTGAACATTTCATCGATATCAACATCATCTATATGTTCATCTGAAATGGTAGAAATAGCATGTGATGATGGTTGTTGGACCTCAACACTAGGAGCAGCAACAGGTTCCGAAACTTGTTGTTGCTCTGTACTGTGAGCAGCGGCAGCAGCAGTAGCTTGAGAGACTTGTTCAGCCTCAAGGTTAGGAGCACCAAAATGTGCAAAAGTCATTATCTGTAAAATTGGTTGAATAGTTAATTTAGAATACATAAATTCAGTAATGATAAAATAATAACATGAGATAACAAGATCTATATTACAAACAAAATATAACCTGTTTATTGAACTCTCTTTGTTTTTTTTAAGGCTAATGGGATTTGACACCTCTATCGATTATCAAATACCTTCATTGGGGTCTCCTCAAACATACAAAACATCATCTACATTGGGACTGCTGTGAAATGATTGCGACGTACAACTGAAAGGATCATCCTCAACTGAATTTTCATTGGACCCTTCAGTAGTTTCGGACAATAACAGAACAATCGACCACTTTCGGTTTGAGGTATCTGGAACATAAAATACATGTACCGCTTGTGATTTCATAATAAACTGTTCGTCTTTATAACCTTTTTTACTAAAATCAACTTTCAAAAATCCCAATTCATTTATTTTAACACCACTGTTGTTGTCAACCCATTTGCAATGAAAAATTGTCAATTGGAATGTCGTATAATCCAAATCCCATATTTGTTAGATAATTCCAAAGTATGACATATTTTCATAAATAGTATTTCTATCCTTACTACCAGAAGCATGCATCTCTTCATCCACAAGTGTAACTCCACTATTTTTCATGGTACTTTCTTCTTCCTGTTCATATTTATATAATGTATAACCATTAATTACATAACCATTTTAATATAATACATACACACTTGGTCCGACAGCTATCCATCGAAGTCATTCTGAAATTAAATTCGGATTTTCAGATAAGTCCTTAAAAATATGGTCTTGAAACCATCATATAAACCGGTGATTATGTGTATTTGATATCCATTTTTCATCCCTTGATGGATTAAACGGCCTAAGAATTTCTCTGTGGGATTCAATATATGGAACAACCTCCCAACTATTATGAAAAACATAAAGGTGGGCCTTCTTCCAATCTGTAATATTTATTTTCACAAAATCTCTTCCAGAAATTCATTCACCCTCAATGCATCCAGTGTGACGAGATTTCAGGAGACCAATGCTCTCCACATCAGATAAGTATTCGGTACATAATTCAATATATTTTTAAACAATATATCACTCCACAATACAACCCTCTAACTGACTTTGATTTTTGACAAACAAATCTTCAAATACCATTCAATGGGGTACATCCATCTATAGTGCACAGGATAAAAAAGTTTAATCTCTCTCACTAAATGAACCATCAAATGAACCATCATATCAAAGAATGGTGGCAGGAATAACATTTCTTGTTTACATAATATGATGAAAATTTCTCTTTACATAGATGGAAATTTCATCGGGTCTAAAACTTTATTGCATATATCATAGAAAAAGAAACAATGTTTAGTTAACGTCTGACAAACATTCTTGGAAAAAACACAACGTAAAGCTATAGGAATTAAATATTGCATAAAAACATGGTAGTCATGTGATTTAAAACATTTTAACATAAAATAATTAATTTACACAATGTTCTTGATATTTGATGAATACCCCTTTGGAACCCTTACATCATTGAAGAAGTTGAAAACTGATATCTCTCCTCCATTGAATGAGTGTAAGCAGCTCGAGGAAGAAACATTTGATTTTCACCCTTGATGGGAGCCAACCCTTCTCATATTTCCATGTCAACCGTTTCCAACCTTGCCTTAATTCCATCCTTTATTTCTCTAGGGGCATTTAGCAACATTCTGATAACACTATCACATACATTTTTTTCCACATGCATCACATCAAAAAAATTTCTGACGTATAGACAATTCCAGTATGGTAATTCAAAAAAAACTGATCTCTTTTTCCAACCGATTTTCGTATGGTTTTTCGAAAATGGTTTACCAAAAATAGTGTTCACATATTTTAATTTCTCAAATAGCTGATCACCTGTTAGTTGAGACGGTGTTGGGCATTGTTATGAACATCCATTGAGTGATGGCGTCTAAGATCGGTACTTAAGCCAATGAGGTAGAAATCTATGATGTCCTAAAAACACAGATTTTGAGGAATTTTTTAACCTAATTGATTATGTATCTTCTTCGCACACGAGTCACCCTTGAGTTCCTTTATTGCTATAGCCTGACAAATTTCCATAAGCATGGAAATCATTTATCATCCCATACATCATCACTCTCAATGTGAAGTATTCACTGTTATAAGCATCATACAACATAACACCTGAATCTCACAATAACTTCAAATCCTCGATCAAAGGAGACAAATAAACATCAATATTGTTACCTGGTTGTTTTGGTCCTTATATAAACATATATAACATGATGAATTTCTGTTTCATGTATAACCAGGGTGGAAAATTATAATTTACAACATAACAGGCCATGTACTATGAGTGATGGTTTGAAAACCAAAAGGATTCACTCCATCTATAGATAATGTAAGACAAAGGTTTCTCATCTCATCTTACAATTCAGGATACTCATGATCAATTCTCTTTCATTGAGGAGAGTCAGTCGGGTGATGTGATTTCCCATATTTATTTGTTTCTCTACATTCCACGACAATTGTCTTGCAATTTTTTCACTTCCATATAGATGCTCAAACATTGGAATGATTTCAGAGCACTATCCAACTTTCGTAGGACTGGATTCATCTTTCTTTTATTGGGAAGCACCACACTTTGGGAATTCTGTAATTGATTTGTTCTCCTTGCAAAACAATATACAGTCTTTCAGGCAAGCATGTATTCTTTCAGAAATCATACCCATCGAGTGTAGCATTCATTTAGCTTCATATATCTGGCTTGGGAGATCATTATCTTCCGGGAACAAGCCATTCAATAGAGAAAGTGGTTCTGTAAAACAAACATCACTCTATCTGTTTCTTTCTTTCAACTTATACAACTTCAGTACAGCTGACAATGTTGTATATTTAGTGCAACCAGCATACAATGGTGTCTTTGCACAACTCTTTAACTTCTCAAACAATTTTGGGTAATCACAGAGTTCATCTTCAACTGTCCTTATCATTTCCTCAATACGATCATCATCATCATTGACATATGTAATCACATCCTCCATACGGTCTTCTTCATTATCCATATTTGTAATCATTCATGATCCATAAAACACATTTTTATCCTAGCCAGTAGCTATATTCGCTTTTTCTCCATGTTTATTCCAACATTTATAACTCTGATCTATTTCGTGACATATCAAATGTTCTTCCAACTCCTATGGAGTAATTAGTCTAGAATAACATCAACATCAACATAGAAAAGGGATTTGAGAAGGATACTTTATGTGATCCTTTGCTATCTTGATGAACTCTTTCACTCCATTCTTATACTCTATTGTCAAACAATTATCATACATCCAATATTTATTCATCTCCATCCTATTTGAATCTCAAATATTATTATTTATAATTCAAATAAACAAAACAAGACTTAAAAATATAGTAGAATAGAACCACTTACAAAAATAGAGATTAATAGAGCCTAACCATTTCTAATAAAGATTTGGAAATCAATAGAACCAGGATACACCCCCATCAAAATCAATACACTTTCTATCCCCCTTACCAATAGTTCTAGCACCCACCACCCTTGTAGAAAAACATTAAACATCCTTTTAACCACCCCTAACAACCACCTCAATCATAATATAATAATCATATTAAACATCCTAAAAATAGTGACCAAACTCATATAAAATGAAAACAAGGATACAATTTTGATAAGAAAACTATTATACTAGATACATTTCCAAACACAAAGGGGTTTGAAGGGGAAACAAATGACCTAGGTTTATCCAAAATTACTATGGAATATTATAGGTTTTGTTTCCCAAATTAACATAAGAAATAGAAAATTGACGTTAGTGAACATAAATTCTATCATGAACATATAAAGGATAAGAAATAAATCACCCTCACCTTACCCAAAATTGTAACTAATATCCACAGACACTGCTTATATCCATTCTATAAAAAATAACATTCCCATACAAAGGGATAAACAACAATCATGTAGTGTTAAAAAACTCAAACATGAGGGAGAAGAACCACATTGACCATACCTATACAAAACTCAAACCTCCTCTAAAACCTCATCTCAAGAACTATTAATACCTTCAATAATTTTAATACCTACCATAAATATATTATTTCCCAAAAGCATGACCTTTAGATTCGAAAAATTCCCATCCATTTAGGTAAAATAGAAATATGCTTCCTTTTTTTCTTATGAATCATTAAATTTGGACAAACACACTAACCAACTCAATAAAATTCATATTTTCATAGGAATTTGAAGGTAAAGAGATAAAAATAATTCCATTGAAAATAATTCAACTGAATATTTTAGAATAAATTGAAAGAGGGTATTGGTTAGTAAATAGATAAGGTCAATAACTCAGGACATAATCATGCCTAGACTCTCAATCCAAACTCAACACATCCGAAAATTTTATCAACTAAAACATGAACATCAGACTAAATAAAACTACACAATAATGAATATTAGCATAAGAACAAAAGGAAACGGATGAGGGTGAGTGGAAAAATCACTAAAGCTCAAAGATGGGAAGCTGATAATCTAACCTCGTCGAAAGGAATCCATAACACTTGAAGTAGGGTTCGCGGGGAGTAGGGTCCAATGGGGAGGAGGAGAAGTAGGGAATGTGGGGAGGAGGATCCTTGTAAGGGGTTTGAAGTAGAGGATAAAAAGTAGGGCTAGCAGTGGTGGAGTATGGTAGTGGCGGCAGAGTAGGGCAGCGGCGGCAGAGTAGGGCAGTGGTGGTGGAGTAGGGCAGCAGTAGTGGAGAAGGGCTAGCGGCGACAGAGTAGGGGAGCGGCGGCGGAGAAGGGCTAGAGTTGAAGTAGGGTAGCGGTGGCGGATTAGGGAAGCAGCGATGGAGTAGCATCTGAAAAAGAGAAGATTGGGGGAGAGGGGAGTTGTCGCAGGGGTACAGTCCTGTGAGAGCTTGAGGGCGCGATAAACAGAGGGCACTATGCACCCTATTTTATAAAATGGGACTATGGTTTTATCAGTGCTAGAAAAGAGCTGATAAAGGATCCCTTTATCAGTACTAAAATTTTAGCGCTGATAAAGGGTGCCTTTATTAGTGCTCGAGAAGCGCTCATAAAGGTAAATCATTATCAGTGCTAGAAAAGTGCTGATTAAGTGACCCTTTTTCAGTGCTTTTAATTAGCCCTGGTAAAGAGTTACTTTTGTCAGCGCTTTTTTTAGCGCTGATAAAATGTGGCACTTCCCTTTCTCATTTTTTTAGTAGTGCTAGATCAATGAATGAGAAGAGTAAGTTTTCTTTCTTATCTCTCTATCCTTGTTAGATAGTGATTTTAATAGAAACCACAAAAAAAATCTATTACCATCGATAAAAATCAATTAATAGGTTCTATCTCTTCTCAATGTAGATTACCACACAAAAATCATAGCACTCATAATAAAGGACCCACAATCGATCACAATATACCCTCTACATGATTATTCTATAATTTTATAATATCTTTAATGGTTTCCAAATTCTTAGTTTTCTACAAGATATTAGTAATAATTTAATAATGAATAAATGTTGTTTTGGATTAAATAGTTGACACTTTATATTTTGGTTGATATCACTTCCCACACATCGAGTTACATTTGCGTCATTTAAAGTAATCAAATTTACTATATCCCTCAATAATTCTCATAACTCACCTAAATGTGTATCAAAATATTTCCACAACATTATCATTTAAATTCCATATCGCCATTCCACATTATCCTTGCATCAATTATAAAACATTTAATCATTTCTTCTAATCCCTTCATGGTTATATTTTTTACCATTAGTGGAATAACCCTTAATCATAGATATTTCATTATTTTATTCCTCTCAATGACTTAAAATATTATCCATCATAACAATCCTTCATAATTCATCCTCTTTATCAATATTATTGGTTCCCATAATTGTAATGTCCTAATATAAATGGATACAATTAAATCATTAAGTTTACTTTGTTGAGTTTCATTCTTGACAAGTTATTTAAAGTAATCACTAGTTATATTCATCACCACCTTTCTATTTAATTAGTTAGCATATAATGTTCATAAATTATTTAACATTTTGATATTCCACTTTCACATATTTTTCCATAATGTAATCTTTTTAAGTTCAATTTTCTTTCACATAAAAATTCTTCAACTATCCATTTTATAAACTTCATTCTTATAGAATTTTATAATCTCATTTAGGGAGGTTAAACAATAAAAATACAATACTAAATATTTTTCCATTATTAATTATAAAAAAATTATGTGTCGGTGCTAAAAAGTGCTAACATTCTAAGAACCCATACAAGGTCACGACCTTTATCAATGCTAAAAAAGCACTAATATAAGTCAGAAAATATTTTTAAAAATTATTTGATAAAAATTTTCCTTGAAATCCCATTTTTTTAGTGCTCTCACACCACCTTTTTCAAAGTTATGTGCCCTTGCATGGCCCCCACCCTCCCCCCTCATTATCATCCCTTATACAACGCCCCCACCACCCTTTATTATCTCTTCTATATGTCGTCTTCATCCCTATTTGTGCACCTGGATACAAACCCTGGATCTATACCATTATTTTCCAACATCTTTACCAGTTCTCTATCTAGAATTCTTTAATATTATAATATGTGTGCGTATACATACACACATAATTATTTTTTATTTATATATTTATTTATATAATTATTTTTAAATACACTTTTAAAATATGTTTATATATATTAACATATGATTATTTTATATATTATTTATAAATAATTATTTTAAATATAGTTATATAATTTATTTAAATACATTTTTCTTATAAACATTTATAAACATTTATATTTTATATTTAATGATAATGAAATATTTATAAAAATAAATTTATATGATGTATTTACATAATATTAACTCACACACACACACGTGCATACAGGAAAATATTTACACACAAGAACGTAAACATATTTAGATTTCCCACAAACATGCAAACATATTTATATTTCACACACACATAGACACACACATATTAATATTTATATTTATATTTATATTTATATTTATATTTATATTTATATACTACATTTACTGAAATATATATTTATATATTTATCTATATAGTTTATATAACAATATTTTATAATATATAGATGTAATTATAATTATAAATAATTATAAAATAATATTATATATAAATATATATTTTATTTATATAAATATATATTTATTTTTATATCATATTTAAGAATAAACAAATATTTATATACAAAATATATTTTCATGTTACTCTGTATGCGTGTTTATTTATTTACATATATTATAATATAAAAATAAATATATATAGTTTTATTGCGACAAACATATTTATATATAAAAATTATATATACGCTTTCATAGGTATATATATTTTATAAGTTAAATAAAATGAATAAATTTTATTTTAAATAAAATAAATAGTAAATATTTTTTTCTATTTGGTTTATATATTTAAAAATGAATTTTTATGTAAATATATTTAAATATTAATTTACAAAATTGATTTATTATATGAAAATATATGAAAATATGCGTATATTTAATTATAAATAAAACTAAAATATTGAAAATGGTTAAATTTCAACACCATAATATCTGTATGAGTGTAACTCTAAGGAATAAATTCAATCTCCATCGAAAATGATTATAAGGCCTTCATAAAAAAAGCTAAAATCACATCGAATATAAAAAAAATTAGGGAATCCTAACTAAAAACTTAGTTTTGGATTATCTTATAATTTTTACCTCAAAAAATATAGTGATTAGGGTTTCCTCAATAAATATAATGTGGATATCTTCATAGGATTCGATTTGGTATATGTTAGAGACCAAATAGACACCCAGATCAAAAGTTATGGTCGTTTGAATTTCAAGTCATGTTTTCAACTTATCTTAGATTTTTCATTAATGTATTGAATTTTTATGTCATATAATTTTTATTAAATGGATATTACTCAATAATAATTAGAAAAATATTAATTTATATTATTTTTAAATTATTTTATAATCTATTTTTTAATAAATATATTATATATTAAGTGTAAATGTATATTTAATCTTATATAAATCATATTTAATAAAATTTGTAATATTAATATCAATGTAAATATATTTATATATTAATATATAATTTTTAATGATATATAATTTTTTTGTGAAATATAACTTTTATCAGTTCTAAAGAAAGTTCCCTTTATCAGTGCTAAAGAAATCAATGACATAAGAGTTATTTTATCTACACTTTTTTTAGCACAAATAAAGATACCATTTATTAGTGATTTTAGTTAGCACTAATAATGGCACACACTTTATCAGTGATTTTAGCTAAATAAGAAAAATGGTAGCACTGAATTTCACACGATCTGTAGTAGGGAGATAATGTATTAATTTGTCTTAGAAAACACATTTCCTTCACTATTAATAAAATCCCACATCATTATTGATTATGTGAGGATGATGGACCTTATAGGACCAAACACTTGTATTTTCAAACATAAATGGTTTTTGAAATTTTATTCTTTATTTCAATGAATTTTACACCGTTGAAAAGTCAATTTAATTCATGAAATGATTTCAAAATAAGAAAAATATCTAATTGGACATATAATATTCCATATCATCATAATATTTGAATTATAGATATAGATTAACCAAACTCCTATTTTAAGTTCAACTAAATCACACTACATATTATTATTAACAATTAATAATATTACCATTAAATTTCACATGATTTGATGTTAAAAATTAAAATGTAATAGTTTTGGATTTTTTGATTCCCTAAAAAATCTCTTATTTACATGTTTTCACCCTTTTTAGTTTTATTTTTCATAGAATTTCGTTTGGAAGATTTTGGCATGTTTTGTTAACATTTAGATAAGTTTTTTACCTTTAAATGAGGTATATGTTACCCTTATATAGTAATGTGTTTACCCTTATATACACTTTTTTAGATGTTACTCTTAAAAAAGTGGGTTTGTACCCTTACATAAGCCTTTGAGTGAAAAAGTTACCTTTACATATGGGTTTTAGTTCCCTTATAAATGGATTTATGTACCCTTATGTGGCCTCTATAATGGTTTAGTTACCCTTACGTGGGTAAGGGTTTACCTTTATGTGGTGGTGGAGTGGTGATATCTTCCTTTACACAAAGCTAGATTACCCTTACTCGGTCAGCAGGTTAACTTTATATGAGGTTTGTGCTACCCTTACATAGAACACTGAGGAACTATACACGTCCTTTGATGGACACTTACACAGGGGTACAAGACCCTTACATGGTGCATAAGGCCCTTACGTAGCAGTGAGGACCGTTCCATAGGGTGTTAGGGTGTCTTTTACATGGATAATCTTAAGAATACCCTTACATAGATCCAACCATTTGGTATTTTGTTGCAACAATTCCTTCTAGATGATTTTCATCCATAAATGTGTCCTAAAGTTTTTAAGGTTGTTTGAGGGTTTTTTTGAAGAGAGTTTTAATTCTTTGAAGCTCCCACCTCCTACTAAAAAATGATACATGTCAAAAATATCATAGGGTGAAGGTAAGAGGAATCAAGAGAGGTAAATGATACAATATAGAGAGAGAGCACTTGTTGGTGGCTCTGATTAGTGATTCTATACAAGGTGGTTTTGGGAGCACTATTCTAGTAGATATCTCAAAGCTGTTCAAGTTCATGTGGTGGATTGATCCTCTTCAACAATTCTTAGAGAGGGTTTTCTATAGTTGAGGCTGACCCTGGTAATGGGGTTTGGGCTTGATTTCTCAGGTTCCTGATTAAAGCTTTCCCCAGTTCATTTATTACATATTTTCTATTCAAATAATAATGGTGGTGATTTATTCCTCTAGAAATTTTTTGTTTTTTATTATTTATTATCTTTTTTTGTTTCTTCCTTTGAATAATAATAAGAGGGGTGTGTGTGGTGTTCTTGTCGTGAATTAAGATCATAGAGTCGAACCACATAAATATTGTTTTTTATTTCTCTTTACAATGTCATTTGTATTATAATTATCACTATTGTTTTTCATGTTATTATTCTAATTGATTTAGATTCTATTTTTTATATTTGTTTTATTTTTTAAGTTCATTTTTTAGATCAAAACCTTTTTTTTGGTCGGTTGTGTGTTGCTGCCTCTGATTCGATGTTTTTGGTGTCACCGGTGTTTTCCACCCATAAAAAGTGGTATATAATGGTTTTTCATAGTCTAATAATGTCTTCATCAGATTAATGGTCTTGATGTTTGATAGGGAGAATGATTTTATTTGGAGGAAAGTGAAAATTCATTCTCTTCTTATCTGTAATGGACTTAATGAGGCTTTGGTAGGAGCTAAGAGAAAGTTCACCGCTATTTCTCCTCTAGGATAAATATTGAATTCTTTTTAAGATATTTAACCTAATGTTTTAGATAAATACAATTCCTTGTTGGTATTGACCCTAAGTGACAATGTTTTGTAAGAAGTGGTCCATGAGTCTTCTACCAGTTCAATATGGTTGAAGTTAGAGCATCCTTACATGACTCAGTACCTTTTGGGAAGTCTAAAAAAGAAAATGAATCTCTATAATTTCAATATGGTCCCTAAAACCTACATTCAGACTCATTTTGATATTTTTAATAATATGATAATTGTTTTAGCTAATTTATATTATGAAATTAATGATAAGTATTGGAATTGTTTGTTTCCAAATTCCTTGGGTGAATCATTTAATCTAGTAAGATATTTTTTTGATGTATGGAAGGGATTTAATCAATTTTGATCAAGTGAAATCAACTATCATGTATAAGGACTCTAAAATACATGGTTTAAAGTTAGAGGGTAATGGGGTAAATCCTGGTCCATAATTTCTCAGTGTAAAGGGTCAGTTTAAAGGTAAAATCAATATTAGAAAATATGGTAGTCATTTTAATAATATTAAGTTCTATTAGTGTTTAAAATGTGACTATATTATGAGATACTTCCTAGAGGATCTTTCTAAAGATAGTATGGTCCATTACATTTTGGTATACCTAGGATTTAATAGTTTTGATGCTCTTTGAGTTTTTCTAGAAATCCTTAGTATATATTTAGTGTTGTTTTTCGTTGTCTTTCGTTTTCATCCCCAAGACAGGATCTAAATGTGATTTGAAGTGGCCCCTATTTGGAAGAGAGGCTATGAGTAGGGATGGTTTTATGAGTTATTTGGGATTATGTGAATGCTTGTCTTCTATCATCTTGATTTATGTTCTCTTTTTTATTCTATTTTCTTACTGTTTTCATTATAGAACTATTTCACTTTTTAGCTTGTTATACTTAAAATTGTTATTTTTTCATGTTTTTTATTGGTTGATGAATTGGGTACTACTCTGTTTTCATTGGTATTATTGTATGAACATGAGATACTACTGATACCTATGATGGAATGTGTGAATATTTTCATAGGTATATGATGTGGAATCTCAGGTAAGTGAAGGTATGAGTTATGGTTATTAGTATTTCTTATATTATTTGTTTTCTAATAATGTTTAGAATTTTTTAGAAATAGAAATATTGGTAAGTTCATACATGTGCCACCGTGGTACATGTTACGTGGTTGGTTAGTTTGGGATGATTAGTTTTGATATTAGGTTATTTTTATAAGTAAATACTTTCCAATCCAGCTAATAGGTTAGGCTAGTATAGGATAGCAAGAACATTATGCTTGTGTTATTTTTTTCAATTTATTTTATGTGGTGGAGATTTGTTAAATTTTTCATGGTTTTATGTTACAAATTAAAATGTACTTATTTTTTATTTTTTGAAACCATGAAAAATATCTTTTTTTCATGTTTTCTCTTTTTAACCTTTATTTTAAATAGAATTGATTTTTAAAAATTTTAGCATGTTTTGGTTTCCTTTACGTTAGTTTTTTTACCTTTACATGAAGCATATGTTACCCATATGTAGGTATGTTTTTAGCCATACATGCCCTTTTTTAGAGAATACCCTTATGTAAGTGGGTTTGTACCTTTATATAAGCATTTTAGTGTAGTTGTTACCTTTATGTATGGGTTGTGGTAACCTTATGCATTTATAGGTGTACCCTTATGTGACCTCAGTAATGGGTGAGTTTCACTTAAACAGTAAAGGGTTTACCTTTACATGGTAGTGCAGTAGTGCTACGTACCTTTATTTGAGAGCTATCTTACCCTTATGTAAGCACTGGGTGACCCTTACATGAGAGTTTTTTTACCCTTATGTAGTGTACTGAGGACCCCTACACAATGCTAGTAGGACCCTTCATAAAGGGATAAAATCCTTAAACTATGTGGAAGACCCTTAAGTTGTAACACCCAAAGATTTTACAGTATGTATATTATTAAATTAATTCAATTTCTATGATATTATATGTTGCATGAAACACCAAGCTTAAACGAACTGCGATATATAACTAAATATTTTTATTTTCACACTAGCAGTTAAGTTGGTAGTTGTGAATAGGATTAACTAAATTATGAAACAATAGTTTCTATTTGGTAGTTGGTAATTGGTAGGATTAACTAAATATAGTTGGTAGTTGGTAGTTTACACATGTTTATAAAATTAATTCATTGATTACCAATTAATTTGAAATGAAAATAAAAACTAATTGAATATAAAAGATGTCTTTTTATTAAAAACATATTTGTATGACCACAATGAAATTTTTTCATAATAAATTTAATTAATCAGTATTATTGAAATATATTAATAAAATATATATTTTATATAATCAAAAAAAAATGTTTTTAAACTAATATAATATGTTTTATAGGCATAATATAAGAATAAATCCAATTTTAAGCATAAAATGCTATATTTTTTAAAGTAATTTTACTGCCTTTTGATGGCCCTCTATTTTTTAAATCTATTTTTTGATATTTTTATAAATTATATTTAATAAGAAACTTATTAGCTTAAATCATAATATATAAATTTAATTTGGTTAAATTTTTTGTATTTTTTGATAAGTTCTATGTTTTGACGAATTGTAAAAAATAATGGATTTTAATTTAAAATCGATTTTTAATATAACTAATTTATAGTGATAAATTTTATTTTTGATTTGTTTTAATGTATAATTAGATCAATTTTATGTCTTTTAATCTAATTAATTCCATATTAATATGTTTTATATAGAATTTGGATATAAAAATAATTCAATCTTTTGAACGTTTTCACTTTAAAAACTCGTTTTCTCATTCTATTAATGGGATTAATTTTAAATTAATTTTATCCAATTATATGTTATGAATTTTGAAAAATGGATTCCATATTTTGAATAATAAGGTCAAAATTTATTAAATATGTCCCTTCTATTTTTGGACAATATGAATATTAACTTTAGTATTTTTTTTAAAACCACAGTTGAGGGTAAATCGGGTAATTAAGGGTAAAAATATTATTATAAATATTAGAAAATTACCCTAAAACTTGTGATAGTTTTATTGGATGAGTTATTTTTGAAAACAATTATCCTCTTGCTGATTTTATGTCCAATTTCATCAAATTTTATGACATTAAGGCTTTTATAGTATTTTATTCTTAGGAAAGTCAAATATGTCATTCTCATGTTTTTAATAAGAATTACATTTTTAATATGTGGTTATTCAGAATATATATTCAACTATAAATATTCATTTTAAATATAAAATTTGAGTCTTAATCATGTTAATTAATTTTTAATTTTTAGGAAATAAATAATAATCATAAAGTCTTACACAATGATGATGTAGTAATTGTTTACTCTAGAAATATAAAATAAATGATATTCAAAATATTAAAATAAATCTAATTTTGGACAATTAATTCCAAAAAAAAAATTCTATAAGACATAAACATATTAGTATTGTATTAAAGTTTTTATTTCAATGTTTTCCTGTGTATTGATATCTTTTTAAAGTCAAAGTAATGAATAGTGTCAAATGGACATTAAAGATATTTTAAAATAAATAATATTTTATTAAATGATATAAAATATAAAAAAAATATAAAATCAGGTAAAATTATTGGAATAAATTTTAAATTTTCATCCATTACTCATTTATCATTTTTTTCATTTTACAGTTACTATATTGACCTTTAACGAGTAAAAACACATGTTATCACTATAAGAGTTAATGAGTTTAAATAATGGTTAAAACTGAAAGGTAAGGGTAATAATGAGACCTAAACTTTCCTAAAAATTATTTTATGAGATTATTTTGACTCATAATCATCTTATATTAAATATAATTTACTTTTAATTCATTTTTAATTGAAAATTAATTTATATTAATTTAATAGTTTGAGAGTTTCCAAAAGTACCCATCACCTCAATTATAAAAGGGAACCTCCTCCCTCGCTTCTTCACAATTCCAAGAGACTTATATATAGACCAAAACCTGACCATTTATCTTATAAAAATACTTAGTTAAGTTCTAGAGGCTTTATTCCTTCCAAAATACCTACCCTAGATCACTTAAGAATAGATTTATGGAAATCCATCGAAGAAGTTGTAATCATCATTATCGACTCTTTCAAGTTCATTTCTTATTATACATACTTTTAATGTGTTGTTTACATGATAAAGTAAAAGATACTATATAATATATATTCTTGTAGGATATAATGATTATGGGACAATCATATTCCATATTTTATCCATCCTATGAAAAATGAAAGCACTGCGCGCGTGTATATATGGCTTACAGTCTCCACAATGTCGTGTAAGTTGTTTTTTATTTCCACTTTGTTTGGATGGTTATAATGATGGATATAATGGATATATATATATATATATATTATGTAATGTTATTGATTATTTATAATTAATATACCATCCAATTCCTTACTCTTTCACCATTAAGGGAATGATATCATCGCTCGTGTGTATGTACGACTGATTGTCTCCACAACACGATGTGATTCATTTTCTATGTCAACCATTAAAGAATGATTATAAAAATATATATAATGATAAAAATGATATATATTATCTTAATATAATTATTAAGATGAAATAAATACATATTATTCATAAGAAACAGAACTTACATGACTAAACATGTATAGGAAAATGAAGCAATTAACACCTGAAATAAGGGTAATAATGAAATATTATTAAGAAGAGGGTCATAAGATGATATAATAAGATCATAATAAACTTTAATATGGTTATATTATAAATTAATAACATTATTTAAACCATTATACAGGATGTTAAATCATCTTCAATTAAAGGAAAGTGTGAGGTAAGGGTTTTCTTGTCTCGCTTTTACTTCTATGAGTTATATGCCTTGTTCGCCACTTATTCCTTATGTGTGGTATATGTACTGACCTTTGATATATCATATCATAAATATACTTATTCACATGATATTATAAGTTTTATTTAATGTTATTCCTTCAAAGGGATTATTTTTAAAATGTTTCAAATTTGTATGGGACACTTTGGAATGTTTAAATATTATTTTCCTCAAGAATTTTTTAATGGTCTCATTTAAAAGTATCTTCATATATGTAAAAAAATTAAAATTATACTTCATTGAGTTTTATATATTATGATACCATCAACCATATTTTATTTAATTTTTATAAATTATATTTACTGGGGATATACTATTTTGATATCATTCACCATATTACTCTAGATGGTTTATGATTATGTCCGATTAATGAAAGTTATTTACATTTTGTGTTATTGATTCAATAAAAATGTATATGTTTGTTTTTATTCACCACTTTCATATAAGTAATACATTATACTTATTATTTGAAAACTAAGGCCCACTATATCCCCTCTATACATCATTAGGTCTCATAAGAAAACCCAGATATGGATTTGGTTATAGACTTACCCATTTATTTTCAAATGTTTTGGTTGAGGCCTCAATAGTGTGTTTCGGATGTCTAGTGTTATGAATTATATCATTTTTAAATTATTTATTTATTTACATGTGATTATTAGACTAGTAGAATATTCATGGTTATGTTTCATATCTCATGTGATTATTTAAATGGCAATTATTTCAATTATTTACCTTGATATATTTTTTATTCCATATTTAATCAAAGCTTCCATTGTACGCCTACCTTTACTGAACATTTTAGCTCACCCCTTCCTTATGTTTTATTTTTCCCATGATTCCAAGAATTATATTATGAATAATATATAGGGTTTCACAAAGTTTGGATAACGGTAGACTTAATGAAATTCTTTTTGTATTTTATGGTTTAAATGTAATGTGAATTTCAAATATGTATCTAGTTTAACAAGGATATTAAACTATCCGGTCCTTTGGGATGTGATTCCTTGTATCCTATTCCAATATAATAAAGTAAATTACTATCTCCAAGATACTAGAGTCTGGGTATTTACAGTTGATATGATAGAATGTTTTGTAGAAACCTTGGGAACTAGATTTAAGAAACCATGGATTAAAATACATAACCATATGACTAACTTTGAAGACAATTATAATTATAGGATAACATCCTGTAGATATGGTAATTAAAATTGATAAACTAAGTTAAAATTAAGGATTTATATATTGATAAAGTGTCATGATTTTTACATCCTATAAATTATTCTTCTAGACAATATAGCTATGATTAGTGTTGCTCACATTGTTCTTTGGGTAATGGTCAATAGTTATAATCAGTAAGGTTATAAAAGTAATGGTTATACTATTGATGATGAAGATACTACAGGATAAAAATGAAAGTAATGAGGTATTAAAGAATAAGATTATACAGCATAGTTAATGGTTTAATAATGGAGTAGAATGATTAATGGTCTTGTGTATTTGGATTCAAGAATTTTTTCATCAATGGTGTTCTATTTATAAGAATCATAAGATATATAAGAATTGTACTATAGTACTTATTATTTAATGATTTCAAAGAATGAATGCTTTAATTAAGGGTTTGAAGGTGATAAAATATTTTGTATGTGACAATAAGATCTACATTACATTTTATTGGAATTTTATGTTAAGATTTATTTTTAAAATTTAGATACCTTTTTGGACTATGAATTTGGAAAGAATTATTTTGAACTAGTCATAATGTTGGAATGTATTAATTTAAACTTTGGAAATTGTTATTTTATTTTTATGTATGATTTATTGGATACTATATGCTACACATTTTGGTTTTAGTTAATATTTAATGGATGAAGGAATGAATGGTGGCTCTTAGGATTCATTAAAGTTCCTCAGGTATGAAAAATTCAACTTGAATATCCTTTTACTATCCTAAGAGATGAAGTGAAAATAGATTAAAGCATAACCAAAGTATAAGACCTTTATTATAACATGGAATAAAATCAAGTAATATTATTTTCTTAAGTGCTTATCTAGAAAGTAAAATAATCCCTCAAATGTATGAAAGGAAATTGTAACAAAAAACATTATTTGTTTAATTTTATAAATGAGAAATCAATGGCTTCTTTAACCCATCACAGGTTTAATATTTTGTGATGGTAGAATTTTTTATGACCATGTTCTCCAACACTCTCCATCAGAAATTGATGGTTTTATTTCTCCTACATATCATAGTTTTCACTTTCCACTAATTCAATCTTATTCAAAATATTAATTTCATGGTGACCTTCACATTTCTCTTTCCCTCTTAATAAGGGGATGTTTTATTAACCCTATTTACGATGTGGGTTTCCCAAAAAGTAATTTTCAAGTATCATCCTTTGATTTCCAAAGTGAAATCTCAAATTATGAGGAAACAATTTATTGAAGGAGGGGATAATGTAACACCCCAATATTTAATATTATGTATCTTCTTAAATAAATTCAATTTCTTTAATAGTATATGTTTCACACAAGACTGAGCTTAAACGAACCGTGATATACTATTAAATATTATTATTTTCGCACTAGTCGTTAAATTGGAGGTTGTGAATTGGATTAACTAATTTATGAAAATATATTTTACACATGCTTATAAAATTAATTCATTTATTACTAATTAATTTTAAATGAAAAAAAAACCAATTGAATATATAGGATGTGTTTTTATTAAAAATCTATTTTTATGCCTATAATGGAATTTTATCATAATGTATTAAATTAATCAATATTAGTAAAATATATTAATGAAATGTATACTTTATATATTCAAAAAAAAATTTAAAATCATCGAATAAGTTTCATAGGAATAATTTAATAATAAATCTAATTTTAAGCATAAAATGCTAATTTCTTTTAAATGCAATTTTACCACCTTTTGATGGCACACTTTTTTTAAATATAGTTTTTGACAATTTTATAAATTTTATTTGAAAAAATAAAATTCTTATTAGGAATAGGAATATAAAAATTTACTTTGGTTAAATTTTTAGATAATATAAATAGTAACTTTCATATTTTTTAAAATTACCATGGTTGTGCTTAAATTGGGTAATTAAGGGTAACAATAATATTATAAGTATTAGAAAATTTCCCGAACACTTGTACTAATTATTTTGATGATTTATTATTGATACAAAGTATTATTGGGATGATTTTATGGCCTCTTGGAGACACTTGGATGACTTTAATGCTTTTATAGTATTTTATTATAAGGAAAGTCAAATATGTCATTCTCATGTTTTTAATAAGTATTACATTTCTAATATGTGGTTATTTAGAATATATATTCAAATATAAATAGTAGTTTTAAATCTAAAATTTTTATATTCATCTTGGTAATTTACATTTAATTTTAGAAAATAAATAATAATCATAAAGGCTTACACAATGTTAATGAAGTAATTGTTTAATTAATGGAAATATCAAATAAATGATATTAAAAATAAAGCAGGTAACACCCCAAATAAGGGTAATAATGAAATATTATTAATAAATAAGTGATAAGATGATATAAAAAGATCATCATAAATATGATTATGGTTTGTGTTTAAATTAATAACATGAATTAAACTATTATAAAGTATGTTAAAGAACTTTTAATTAAATGAATGCATGTGATAAGGTATTTCTCATATCACTTTTACTTTTGTGAGATATATGTCTTGTTCACCACTTATTACTTGTGTTTGGTGTATGTACATCCCTTTGATATATCATATAATTTATAACTTTATTTTCATGATATTATATGTTTCATTTAATTTTATTTATTGATGGGTATTATAATTAAAAAATTTCAAAGTGGTATGGGACACTTTGGAATGTTTAAAGATTATTTTCCTCAAGAATTTTTCAATTGCCTCATTTAAAAATATCTTCATCTATGTCAAAATAATTTTTTAAATATTGTACTTAATTAAGGCTTACATATTATGATACCATCTACCATATTTTTTTAAATGGATATAAATTATTTTGATTGGGGATATACTATTTTGATACCATTCACAGTATGACTCTGGATGGTTTATGATTATATTTACATAATAAAAGTTATTTACTTATTTTATTATAGTTTCAATAAAAATTTATATGTTTATTATGCTTCCCCAATTTCATATTAAGAATTCATAAGACTTAGTTTGTGATGGGCGGGTCCCACTATATCCCCTTGATGCATCAGTAGGTCTCATGAGGCAAATCATATTTGAATTTGGCTAAGGCCTTACCTATTTATTTTCAGATGTTTTAGTCGAGGCCTCAACAGTATGTTTCAAATGTCTAACATTATTAATTCCATCATTTTGAGATTATTTATTTATCTCCATGTGATTATTATACTAGTAGAACATCCATAGTTAGGTTTTCTACCTCATGTGATTTTTTAAAAGGCATGTGTTTCAGTTATTTACCTTATCATGTTGTTTATGTCATATTTACTCATAGATTCCATTATACGCCTATCTTTACTAAGCATTTGAGGTTACTCTTTTCTTAGGATTTATTTTCCATGGGATTCAAAGAATTATATTATGAATGATATGAATGGTTAAACAAATTTAGGATAATTGAATGCTCAATGAAATCATTTGTTTATTTTATGTTTTAAAATGTACTGGGAATTTAAAATATGTATCTTATTTACCAAGACTAATAAACTATTCAATCATTTGGGATGTGATTCCTTATATATTATGAAAATGTAATAAAGTAAGGTTATATCTCTTGGCTATTGGAGTTTTGGATCTTTACATATGTAGTGACGTGTACCCTTATGTAGTGTGTTATGGTTTCTTTTATGTGGATTATATTAAGAAGTCCTTTACAAGGAGCCAACCATTTGGGATTTTATTGGAATGACCTCTTCCTAAATATTTTCATCCATCAACATATCCTGAAGTTATTAAGGCTGCTTAAGATTTTGTTTTAAGGAGTTTTAATTGTTTTAATCTCCCTATTATTGTTGAAAAATGAGATAAATCAAAAATATTGTAGGGTGAAGTTAAGAGAAATCAAAGTAGGGAAGGGAGATGATCCAAAGTTGGAGAGATCACTGGTGGATTTGATTGACAATAATATATACAGTGGCTCTGGGAGTAATATTTTTATGGAAAGTTCATGGATGTGTAGGATCTTATTGTGGATTAATTTTATGGGTTTCATATGATCATTTTATCACTATATTCTGTAGAAGACCACCAAAACATAGGTAGATCTATATTCGAGAATCAACGAGTAAATAAAGATATAAAATAGAGTACCTAGAAAACACAAATAATAGCAGTATTCTTCTTACTTGGAGAAGGATAATTCTTGATAAATATCACAAAGCTATAAACAAAATCATTAATCCTATAATGGAAAAACATCTACCAATGTATATGCAGTTGTATCTTGAAGATACCCAAATGATAAAGGGGTACTAGTGCCTTTATCTCAGATGATGAACAACATTATGGGAAGAAGAGATATATCTCCACCCCCAATAGAATAAGAAACTATCCTCTTATATAGTAAGATCCCAAGACTCCTCGCATCATATTCATTTTATATTGTTGGGTCAATTAAATGAACATTTTAAACGAATTAATATAAATACACTAAAACATTCATAATAGTTTGTAATTGATAATAAAACCATTTGGGAGACATACATATATATATTATCATACATATATTTTATACATAAATAAATATATTTGTATCATATTCATTTATTAAATATATAATTACATATATAATATTATAATATATATGTGTATATATATATATATTAGTGTACATACAAAAATCTCCCACTTGTACTAAAATCCTATAAAGACATTATACATGACTTCACAACTCCTTTTTAATACATCAAAACTCTTTTGTATATGGATTTTCATCAAAATCAATTCATTTTAAACAAACACTTTGTCTGAATTTTTTTTGTTATCTAGGGGAACAATTGTGTGACCCTATGGTTCTTATAAGTATTGATAACAACTATGAAATTTCTATTTTATAGATACAGGAAATGAGAAACCTCTAGAAAGACATCTGTCCAACACAATATATTAAGGGGTCTGGTGTGATCTCTATCAAACATACTCATATCTTTATATGAACATTTCCACCAAAATATGTATCATATAAATCATATTCATATTATATAATTCCTTTTTCCTTGACATCAAGTGAGCACTAAACATGTTACATGTCAATCTAGTATATTCCACTCATAATTTTCTTGATTCTCTAAAAAAGACTGACCAAGTGGATGAATACATCACATATCCTTCATATATCTGATAAGAACCTAAAATTTCACTTATCCAAGTAGTTGAAAAAATCATATGTGAAACAACTAAGAATGTCCAAGAAATTCCTAAATCTAATTCAATCATGGGACAGATAAATTTTCTTATCATACAAGAGTAAAAATCTCATCTTGGTTTCACTCTAATTGACAACATGATCAACAACATACCCAACCACCCCATGATTATCTAAGTTTATATAGTGACTTTTGTAAGTAGGGTATCAATGTATGAAGGTTCTCGTGATAGGTATATCTCTATCCTTAGGCAAGAATGACTGATAATAAGCATACATACATAATTATATCCATGATCCTATGAAATTCTATGAGATATAATTTATTTAATCATTCCATGTAATAGGTCTCTAATTATTACCTTAAGAATCTATTATTTAGTATCTCACATAAAATTATTTATAATAGATATATGAATCTATTCAATTTAACCTTTATATATTATCAAAACCCGTTATACTCAATGTAGATAATTGGTTAGAGACAACTCAGCGTTTGTACTTTGAGGGGATATTTATCATTCGACCACTCATGTAAAGTAAATTACAGAACACATTAATGAATGATAAATTAAGATTTCCTTTATTATAAATACATGATATGTTTACAAAAATTATAATCAATATCTTAATATATTATACATGAAATTCATATCGTTGCTACAAAAACAGTTTTTTGAATATTACATTCAAATGTAATTTTTGTTATATCTATAAGATATAAATTTTTCATTTGAGGTATGGAACCTTAATTTTTTAGTTTAAAACATTATTTTTATCTAAATGGAAGTTCCTAATAATTTCATGGAGGTTTATTGGTTTGGTCTTAGAGTTTTGGTTTTAGATATGAAGGGAGAGATGCTAATTGTACCCATGTGGGGTGTGGTCTTCGAGACAGTTCCAAATGCATGAGTTTCAAATATTGTGTCAAAATGTGTGTATGAACCATGTGAGGGGGTTGTGCATAGTAAGTTTCAACCTTGTGGTTGGCACACGGTTTTTATAACTATGCAGAAAATTTGTTCCCTCGATTAAATAAGGGTTAATTTACCATTTTCCCCTTTATTTTACCACTAAATCTAATTCATTGTTCCTCATCATTCTCATAGTATCCCATCATGGGAGATATATTCTTCTTCTTCTACTTGGATTTTAATTATCAACATAATCCAAGTTCTGATTCAAACTTCACTGATCACATTGGATCCCCCTTAGTAATTCTAAGATTCCACTTGATTCCTTTATTTGTTTTCTTCACTATCTTGGATGATATTTCCATGTAATCTAATATTCTCTATTTTTAGGTCATTTTTTCAGTTTTATATTTTTTCACGTTACATACCAAATATAAGTCTGATTCTGGCTGAATAATCTAATATCGGGATAAGTAGGTGGTCTATGATTTTTTCATAAAATTATTATTATTTATAACATGCGTCATTTTTTCATATTCCATACTTGTTATGTTTTTCTCCTCAAATAGATATTCCTTTTTTATTGTTTAAACATTGTTCTATAAGTATTATGAGACCCCATTTTGACATGCTTTATGGTTTAATACCTTAACTCTAACCACCCCTTAGGGTGGGTTTAATTAAATACTAATTAATACCATTCTTTCCTTATGATTAACCCACCCCTAGGGTGTGTTGATATTTCCACAAAATAGTGGAATTCTACTCTTGAATTAAATGGTTTGTTAAATGGTTGAATACCTTCACTTGGACCTTTTTATCACCTATAAATGAAATGTATAATGAAATTTACTTGTGAAGAAAGATAGATATTCTTATTGTATATGTTCTTTATTAAATGTAAAGTGTCCAGTCTTTATGGACTTGAATTTCTTTAAAGGCATGGATTTCCTTGATTTAGACTTAGATTTGTGGCCTAGAATGCCTTGGGAAAACATATAGGATTCCAAATGATTCATTTAAGTGACTATTAAGTGAGATATGACATTGGGGTTTGGTCAATGTCTTATATACATTAATTCCTTGTCTAGACACTAATGATTCAATTGCATATTCTAAAAAATTATAATTCATTAGATTATCTCCTTAGATATGGATTTATTTCTTCATACATGAGATGTCTTAGATTATATCAATTGGATTCAATCAATTATAGACCAATATTAACTTGGAATTGTTCCTCATACTTAGGTAGAAACATTTAAAATGGAATACCAGGGGTAAATCCCTTGGATTAAAATCATGCCCTTATACCAAAGCTGTATGAGTTATCAGTATAAGATGGATGAACCTTATAAGGTCAAGGATATATAGTTTTCTCCTTGAACCCTACATGATTATTATAAATGGACTCCTTGACTATGTTCCTTGGGTACTACAATGAATTTAATTAAAATAAAATCCTTATGATCAAAGACAACTTGCTTTGGCTGAAACAGGCAGGGTTGTCCAGGTGTCCCATAAGGAACCTAAGCTCAACATGGTATTATGTTTACATTACCACATTATTTATATCACAAGAACATTTTTACCTATTATATTCGTAGACTATATTTTCATTATACATCATTAGTGGTGGTCTACTGAGTTTTTCTCACACCCTGTTCAGGCCACCAATTGGTACTTAGATAGATTTCTTAGATGCAGATAGGGATAAATGAGAGTGTAAAACTATGGTCTCTTGATTGTTTTTTATGGTAAATTTATAACAGATGACTGAGCTAGTGCTTAAGATTTTCATGGAGATATTTTTTGGGTTTTTTCTTCTTTTATTATACATGTATTATATTTTATGCCTACTTCACTGTCTAATCAGGTAGGGTTATCCAAGTTTCCCATGAAGAATATGAGCTCGACTTGGGTTTATGTTTACATTACCACCTTATTTATATTACATGCACATTTTTACCTATTATATTCACATACTGTATTTTCATTAGACATCATTGGTGGTGGCCTACTGAGTTTTTCTCACACTCAGTTTGGGCCACTAATTGGTACCTTGAAAGACTTATTGGATGCATATAGAGATAAGGGAAGTGTATAACTATGGACTCTTGATTATTTTGTATGGGAGACTTGTAAAACATGACTGATCTAGTGATCAGGATTCTTATGGATATATTTTGTGGGTTTTCTATTCTTTATTATACATTTATTATATTGCATGCCTACTTCCATGACAACATGTTCTCATTTTTTATAGACATGAAATCATTTATATAAAACTCTATTTTCTACCTTATATTTTTTATTATTGTTGGATAATTTACTTTTATTGTTTCATTATAACGATTCCACTAATTTATCCATTATTCTTCATTGTGATTCACTTTGATAAATAAGGTATAGTATACCTAATGTATCACTATAAACCCTTGCTGCTTATCGCCAACCTCTGGTGTGCATGGAGGCATGCTTGAGGTCATGTGGACCTCAGGTTTGGTTACATATGATTGAACTGAGCTCGGAACATAAAAAAGTTGTATTAGAGGATTTATTTTATTTTTCTTACTATTTTTGGATGGTATATGGAAGATTTAAAAGTGTTAGAATTTGGTAATGATCTCACTTCTAAGAGTAGTTGACCCATGTACTGGGGAAAATCCAATTTTCTAGGGAAGGGACTTGTTTTTTTGGTTTCCACCTATTACGGTTGAACTAATTTCCCCATTTGGTGATTCAAATGATTTATGATGTTGTTATATTTATGGATTTTACCCTTGGATTGATATGATAAGGAATCATTAGATTATTCATCATTACTTACACATAAGGATCCATATGTCATTCCTATTCCATTTCATTTTTATTTCATTTATTACATTATATATTGCTTGTGGTATTTCCCTTGATTGTTATACTTGTAATTTTTATAATGTTTCATGTTGGGAGAAAATAATTTGTTAAATAAAGTTTCTAAATCAACAAAAATGGTTTCTTAAACATAATTTGATGGTGGAACCATAACTAAATAATTATGACATGTTTAAGACATGGAACATTAGATACATGGGCTGAAACATTAGTTAGTTGCGATTAAATGGATGAAATTTTTAATTTATAAATTATTTTCCCTTATAATGTTGTAATGGTGATCCATATAATCGAACAATTATACCTAGAATTTTTACATACTAATTCTGGATTTAAAAGTCTATTTTCAGTTACATGAAGTGAAAATTGTAACTTATAATGCTTAAGTATTTATAACAGGTGAATAGTAACTCATCAAAATAAACCATTGTATAAATATAAAAATTTTATTAAATTTTAAATATTGTCAGGAATTTGTTTTTGATAAATAGGGGTGGAAATTAAAACTTAAAAAATCATCTATAACTTTCAATTAACACTCCAAATAATGAAATCCTTATGATTAAAACATGAAATTTCACCAAATAGCTTGACCCTAGAGATGGGTAGCTAGCCAATGAATCATTCATAGTTAGTCCTTGAGTCATTCTTGTTTTTATATCCTATGATACTTACTTCCCTATACCTTTTCTAAGTTTTATTCTTCTCATCATAGATATATTCCTATACGACGACCTCAGGTCAAGCACCAAGTAGGTGGATACATTCATGCTCCTGAAGCAGTGGAACCTGACCTACCTATAGTGCCTCCGATGAAACCTCCAGTAGTACTTCCACTTAAACATGGTCTGGGAATTGATTCTTATCTTGGAGATACTTTCATGTGGTTTGTACATTCTTTGGAGGGATCTCCATAACCTGCACCCATTATGTCTGAGTTCACAATAGAGATCCAGTAGTGGAACCTACCTAATTTTTGGGGGGATGGTGGTCCCCTAGTTTCTGATTCATGGCTTGAGGACATTCTATCAATATTCGAGCATCTAAATATTCCTCCAGAAAGGCAGTTAAACGTCATTACTTACATGTTTCATGGATCTTCCATGCATTGGTGGGATATTCTAAATTAGGCAGATTGGCATCATGGTATGGTATGGAGGGACTTCCAACCAACCTTATATTATTAATTTTTTCTAGAGACACTGAGATTTGATTGATATAGATAGTTTATAATCCTAGATAAGGTTATTATATTAATTATGTATTACTCAACCCACTTCATTGAGTTCCAGTGCTTTATAACGAATCATACTTGTGATGAGTTGTCTTGATCAAGATGCATTAAGGATGGGCTTAGGTATTCCATCTGATATTAGGCGATTGTTTTTGGACTATCAACTATATATGAGATGGTGAACTAGACCCTTATATATGAGTTTAATATAGGGTAAGATAAATCTATAGATAATGGTGGTTTAGTATCTTGGATGTGAACTGGTTTATCCAGTTCCAGGAAACTTATCCTCGAGTTTTCTTCATAGGGTAGTAGCAATCAGGGTATCCACTCTAATAGTTACATGGTATCCCATCAGTTTGGAAGGTCATGTCACAAAAAGACTCAATGTGACATAGAACCAATTGAGTGTTGAGACTATGGTAGAGTGGTATATCTTTATATATTTTTTTAGACTTTTTCACTAATTCCTAGTGCGAGGGGATTTCCACCAGCTCTACATTTTTGAGCAGGATCAGTATCTCTATTCTAGATAGGAGATGGAGTACCACTATCTGATTAGGTCAAAGTAGTGGTTGATTTCAAGGAATCCAGACTTATGATGTGCATCACCAATAAAGAGGACCAACTCATGGAGGTCAGGTTGTAGCTTATGGTCGAGGATATAGCCAATTACATATAGTATAACCTACACCTAAGGATAAGAGAGTCAGATTATCTACAGTACAAGGTACAATCTTAGTAGCTAATAATTTAGTATTTTCATTATTTTACACATGTGATTTTCACTTGTATATATCTATGGATATCATAGAAATTCATGGGCTCAAATTTGAGTACTTCTGTAGAGTGATGACTCTTAACACTTCATTTGGAATACTATCAGAAAGTGTGTAACAATGAACACTACCATAAAACAAGGTTTCCACAATGCCACCCTTTAACAGTGCTAAAAAATTACTGATAATGGGGGTACCTTTATCAGTTCTAAAAAAATAACTAATAAAGGAACCCTCTTTTTTAGTGTTTTTAGTGCTGTTAAAGGGGCCCCCTTTATCAGCATTTTTTTAGTAGCATTGATAAATGGGGGCTTTATCAGCACTTTTTTCCCTAGTGCTGATAAAGTTTAAATTTCAAAAAAATCATAAAAAATAATATATTGATATATAAGTAAATTTATATTTATATAAATATAACATATATTTTTTAAATACTTCTTAGATCGATTTGATATGTGGTATACGCAAAACGAACACCCGGAGCAGAATTTATGGTTGTTTTGAGGGATTAAGGAACTTTTCAGGCCTTGAAGAATTTTAGAAGGTGTTCTAGTGGTCACTAGATTGTAGGTTTATTTTCAATCGTCGATTTGATATGTGGTAGAGACAAAAGGGACACCCGGAGCAGAAGTTATGGAAAAATGGACACTCGGAGCAGAACTTATGACTACTAGGAGGAATTATGGGAATTTTGTCCTTGAAGAACATGAGAAGGGGTTTTATTGGTCACCAGAGTGTAGATATTTTATTAATCTTTGATTTGATATGTGTTAGAGTGAAAATGGACACCCAGAGAAAAAGTTATGATTTTTTGAAATTGAGAAACCCTCCTAGTGCCTAAAAACCTAAGGAATTCATAACTGACTAAAACAGCCATAACTTCTGCTCCAGGTGTCCGTTTGAGCACCACGACTCAGAAAATTTAATCTCAAGAGATTATTGAGGACCGGGTATAATATAAACTATGATAATTTCAAAGAAACTGAAGATATGTTAGTTATACCACTCTACAAAAAACTCCAACTTCAAACGGCCATAACTTTCGCTCTGGGTGTCCGTTTGGGCTCTACCACATATAAAATTGAATTCAGAAAAGAGATATATGCATCAAAATGACTCTAAGAAAGTTCCAATAGTTTTCCAGACCCTAAAACCCAAAAAACTATCAAAATTATTACAAAACTATGTTTCTATGTCCGATGCCCTGTCAAAGTTTTCTTAAAACAGTAATAACTCTTGATATGTGTATCTATTTGGCCTTTGCCACTTGTTATATCATATTTCATTCCATGAGATTCGATTTAACTGGCCACAGAGCTGAAATGGACACCCGAATTATAAGTTATACACATTTCAGTGACTCAACCGTTTGTTAGGTTTTTCAAGCCCCCATTTCTAGTACTTTTGTCCTGTTTGATGTTTTTTCAAACAGCTATAACATATGATATGCTTGTCTGTTTGGCCTCCACAACCTATCATATCAAAGCTCGTTTGATGATCTTTGATTTTACTAGTCACAAAGCTATAATGGACTCTCAGATTAGAATTTTTCGTTGTCACCCTGAGTTTAGGTTTTATTTAACTTTCTGACTGTATTTACGGTTTTTGACGGTTTCTCAGTTTTTTACCAGTTTTTCGGGTTTTTAGGGATTGTTATCATTTTTCATAATTTACTTTTATTTATAATCAAATATATAACAATATATATATATATATATTTATATATTCACACATGAAAATTTAATTTTATAAATAAATAATTAAACATATTTACATATAAAATATATTTCTAAATATATAAGCCTTGTCTAAATTAAATAATAATATCCATTTTATTTAAAATAAAAATATGTCAATATTTATATACCTATATAATGTTTACATGTATATGTGTGTGTGTGTGTGTGTGCGTCAATATTGACAATCTGATATATATTATCTATATATTCAAAACATATGCATATGAATATTAATATATAATATTTGTAAATATATATAAATATGTATAATTATACTTACATATACACATATAATAAATATCTGTGTGTGTGTGTGTGTGTTGTATATATGTATTTATTTATTTATAAACAAAAAAATCATATTTTATAAATGTATTTAAAACTGATTTTATAAATATATATTAATATACGAATAAATATATTAATATACAAATATAACTATATATATTAATATATGGATATATATATATATATTAATAAAACTAAATATATATATACATTAATATAACTATATATATATTAATATAAATATATATATGTTAATATAAATATATATTAATATACGAGTAAATCTTACTAAATATATATATAAATAATTAGATATATTAATAAATGAAGAGCAAAGAAATATGGTGGGTTGGTAAAGGATTAGGTGCACATGCAACATGTCCCGAGTTCGAACCTAGGGGGAGGCAGGTCATGTGCATGGGTGGAATAAGGGCTAGCATTGTTAAAAGGTGGGGGAACTTTTAAAGGATAGGGCATGTAGGTTGGAGCATGAGGGCTGGGGTGGGGCTGTTGAAAGATGGGTTCAAGTGTTGTTGAAGTTCATCCCTGTTTTGCATATTTTTTTAATGTTTATAAACTTTTATTAGTGTTTTTTTAGTGCTGATAGAAGGGGCCTTTATTAATTCTTTTCTGAGCGCTTATAATAGGGAACCCCCTATCTTTGCTGAGATTAACAGCACTTCTTTAGGGCTAATAAAGGCTTTTTTTAGCGCTGATAAAAGACTTTTTTGTGGTAGTGAAAGGAGTTCCCCCTCAAAATTCTAGGTTACCATTTCTTATAGAATCTTTTCATTCTCAAGATGATAAGCTATTACATAATTTTTGGGAAGTACTAGTTAGTGCCTTATCGCACCCATATTGATTTTTATCACTTTAGGGTATATTTATCATAATTTTAGGGTGGTAGCTATATTCATAGGGGAAAATATAGTTTCCAGAAAACAAGATCTAGAACTAAGAATCATGGGCTAGGAAGAATGTCATACCATATTTATAGTATCTTCCATGATTATTGAGGGGTAAGACAATTTTTCTTTACTCCAGTGGTAGACTAAATCAAATATTATATTCCTAATAAATTTTATGTGCTACCACCTTGGAGAGAGAGGTATATTTCAACGTTGATATTATTATAGGATCCAGACCAATATCTATTTCTTTGTATAGGATGGGTCCCACTAAGCTTCAAGAACTTACAAGGCGGTTGGAGGACCGAGAATCCAGAGGGTTTATCTGACTTGGTACATCTTCGCATGGTACACCTTTTATTTTTCACCAATAATTTGGATGGGACCCTCAAGATTTGTATAGATTACGAGTATTTGAATCATATTACTATTAATAATTCTTACCCACTTCCTCTCATAGGCGATCTCTTTAACCATATCCAAGGAGATAGGGTTTTCTCGAAAATTTATTTGAGATCAGGCTATCATTAGTTACGAGTTAGGCCCTTTGATATACCATGTACATATTTCCAATGAAAATATAGCCTTTATGAATACCTAGTAATTCATTTCAATCTTATTAATACTGAAGTGCATTGTGTTGCATTTGTTGTCAATGAGGCATGAAGTTGTCTTGGAATGAATGGATGTCAAGGAGTCAAGATGTGAATGTCAAAGGATGTGATGGGGATGGTGGTGAAGGAGAATGGACATGGTACTAAGATGCATGTCACTTAGGAGATTCACTAAGTGGTATTGGAAATTGTGGTTGAAACATTCTCTAGTAACATCTGACGATTGTTGAGCTGATCATTAAGTTCCAAGAACTTGTATCAACTGGATACAAAGTCACAACACTTTTTGAAGACCATGCATTGTAGTGACAATGCATGAGGAGTTGAAAGTGATCCATCCATAAGTTGTAAGTGGATGAAGTGGTTTAATGAAGTCCATGCACTATCACTTAGTGCATGTGAATCAGAAGATGTTCCAATTGATCTCTGATTGGATCAATAAAGAACTTTGATGAATATGTGTGATTCATGAGACTCAGTTTAAGAAGTCCCTCCTAAGTATTGAACACATATGGAAGAGGAGATGAAGAAGATTAAGAAGAAAACTTTTGAATTCCATATACTAAGTGAAGAATTATTTGACCCAGGAGTTCGGTTGAAGAAGAAGAACCTTCGAGGATTCCATTCCTAAGTAATGAATACATGTTGAAGAAAATTGGAGGAATTCTAATGAAGAAGAAGCATTGAGGAATTCAAATGAAGAAGAAGATGAGAAGAAATGAAGTGGAAGAATGGCTTGGAAGAAGTGGAATTTGGCATTTATACATTGGGAGAACTTTGTTTTTCAACAAAGTGTTTATTCTGTCCTTTGCCAAAAAGTAGGCCAGCCAAGGCCAGCCCACGAGTTCAACCCCACGGCTCATATGGGCACTAGGCGCCACGCCCATGGGGGGTCCCATGGTGCAAGCTCAAGGCGGCAGGGGGCCGTGTATAAGCCCCGAGGGCACGCGGTGGTGAAGCCCGCGCACCCGTGTGTGTGCATAGTGGGCGCTAGAAGCGCGCCCGCAGGGAGCAAGGTGGGCGCAGAGCGCGCCCGCAGGGAGAACACGGTGCGGGGCGGCACCGTGGAGGGAGAGAATTCAATTGAGGGTGCTGGGGGAGCGCTTATTTGATAAGCCGCGAGAAAACAGGCCGCGGCTTCGATGTGGGACGCGCAAAAATTCCCGGGAGCGAATCTGAGCCGCTCGATTGATCGCGCGCTTGATCTGCGCCGCACGATCCATCCGCGGCGCCGCGATCTGATCCAGGCCGTCCGATGTATCTCCATCGGCTGATCCGACGGCCGTGGCTCGTCTTCCACCTCGAGCTCGAGCCGAAGCCACCCGCGAGCCGCCGACGAACCAGAGGCCATCCGAACGACTATTTTGAGTTCCCGGCCACCTCTGAAGAAGTCGAAGGCACCCTCATGCTCGTCTGGCCATAACGAACCGAACCATGCTTAAAAATATACATGCATGCAACGTATGAATGAATTCGATGTTGGCCGAGGCAAACGAAGTTGCCGAGGCACCGGGTTGATGTTTTGCATGAGATGGGCTTAAACAGAGCCATGCATGCGTTCTAAAACTCATGTACGTGGAGAAGGCCGAAGGTGAAGGAACCCGCGTGAAATAAAAAGAGAAAACAAGATTTGGAGAAAATCTTAAAGATCCGAAATCTTCGGGAATTTGAAGATATCACACGCGGATGGACTGAGGCTCTCCTCGCCTATAAAAAGAAGACCCGAGGCGCTGGAGAAGCTTGCTGATGTGCTGATCCTTTGTTGAAGATACGAAGAACCGTGAGTGCACCTCTGCCTCGCGAAGTTGAAGCCCCGCGCAAATTATATTTGCGCGGCTGAAGTCCCCTGCGCGCTAATCCTTTGCGCGGCAGGAAGAGCTCATGGCCGCAGCATTCTTGCGCGCCCGAGGCTTGTTCCCTCTCTGCCCGCACCCTTGCGCGGCAAGAGGAAGACCCTGCGGGTGTTTCACTTGCGCGCCCCGCGGGTAGGAGGTCTTGCGCGCCCCTGTTCCGTGCACCTTGCGCGCCCGAAGGCTAGGTGAAGACCCGAGGCTTGTTTGCCTTGTGCTCTACACACATTGTGTGTGTGCCAAAGAAGGTCGAGGCCTTGCCTCGTGTGTGTGCCAAGTGGAGAGGAGAAGCCGAGGCATAGCCCTGTGTGTGCAAAGTGAAGACTCTACGGCTTGTGTGTGCAAAAACAGAAGAGGACCCGAGGCCGTGTGTGTGCAAGAGGTGAAGTGAAGACCACCACATCCCTAGTGTGTGTGTGCCAAGTGAGAAGAAGGCCCTACGGGCAGTAGCTTGTGCAAAGAGGGAGAACCCGAGGCCCTAGTGCTTTGTGTGCAAGAAGGGAAGGAAAGGCCTTTGTGCCTTTGTGTGCAAAAAGAAAACAAAGAGGCCGTAGCCCTTGTGTGTACAAAATGGAGAACCAAGTGTGTGCATAAGTGAGGTGCACACTTTGAAGAAGATTAAAAGAACAAGGAAGAACCCGAGACCTTGGCTTGGGTATGTGCAAGTGGGTAAAGTGAAGACCACCACACTTTGTGTGTGTGTGCATTTGAAAGGAAGGCTGAGGCATAGCTTGGGGTGTGCAAAAATAGTGGAGGCCAAATACACACTCATTGTGTGTGTGCAAAGCAAAGAACAAAGTTGTGTGTGCAAAGCAACAAAGTGAAGTGGCCGAACCTATGTGTGTGCTCTAAGAGGAGTGGACACACTTAGAAGAAGAAGAAGACTCACACTAAAGTAGAACACACTCTAAGTGTGTAAACATATTGGATAAAGTGTGTGAAGTTCAGTGAAGGTGTGTGCTATAATTGATTACACCCTTTGTGGGTCTACTGCACCAAGAAGAGGACAGGAGAAGTGCATGCATGCATGCATGCACGTGCACACGTGAACAGAGCCAAATCAGTGGTGTGCATTGGAGTTGTCCAAGACCAGGAGTGAGACTGGACCAGACCGAAGATAAAGATATTATTTGTTTGAGCATTCAGTAATTGGAGAGAAGCCGGGTCATCCTTAGAAGAAGGTGATAAAGCCCGAGCTAGATGAGAAGACCTGTTCACCACAAGTGATCAGAAGAAGAGCAAGGCCAGCAGCCTTTATCCCAGGCTGCTGAGGATACTTGAAGAACTTAAAGAGAAGAAGAGCTACTCGTGTGACTCGAGGAGCCAGGAGAAGACCCTGTGGGACTCAGGGAGAAGAAGTCTTCAGTGGGATTCTGGAGCAGGCCAGTGGGACTCTGGTAACACTGTGGGACGCAGTATAAAGACCCTCCGGTGGGACTCAGGAGAGATACAGTGGGACTCTGTATCGACCATTGTAATTTTAACAGGTTATAATGGAGAATCCATGCTGGGAGAGCATGGCAAGGATGTAGGCCTTTGGTGCTGAACCTTGTAAATACTTGTGTCCAGTTCCTTTACATTTACTGCAGCATTCGTGGAAAGGTGAGAGATACAAGAAGAGTGGATCGAGGCTTTAACCAGCCATAGAGGTTTAATTGATTAAGAATCAATTAGTAAAAAGTTTTAAGGGATCACTGATTCACCCCCTCCCCCTCTCAGTGATTCACACTGATCTGGGCACTTCAATTGGTATCAGAGGGAGGTTACCTCTAAAAGATCCAAGGGAGTCTTTATGAAGTGCAGATTTGAGGAAACGAGCGACCAGCCTCAAATGGAGATATCTGCCAAGACTCAGAAAAATAGAAAGAAGAAACAGGCCAAGAAGATGAAGAAAGCATGTCCTAGCTGTGATGAAGTTGAAAAAATAAATGATCTTCAGAGTGCACTCAAATATCTTCAGAAGACAGTTCCCATGGAAGTGGCAAAGTGTATAGCTACAGGCATCAATGATCTTCATGAAGAAAAATCACAGTTAGAAGAAGAAGCCAATGCAATGGAAGATCAATTGGCTAAAAGGGTTGGCATAACCAACACTCTCAGAAAGCTGGTGAAGGCTAAAGATGAAACAGTTTCTCTTTGCAATGAAAGATATGAAGTCACTGCTGAAGAATTGCAGAGAAGCCTATCTGAGAAAGAATTATTTAAAGTAATAATCAAAGATGTGTTTCATGCACTGGAGAAGTTGCACAAAGTGTCAATGATTGTCAGAGATGTTCAACTTGAAGACAAAGTAAACAGGGTGAAGGAGCTTGACAATTCATTATAAGAAATGAAGAAAGTGCATGATGACCAGATGAATCAGCTGAAAGAAAGTTGGGAAGGAAAGCTAAGAGCTGTTGAGGATGAGAAGAACTCCCTCAACATGAAATGCTTTGAACTAGAGGTGATATTGAAGAATCTGCAATCACCCAAAGCCAAAGCCTCCCAGTCAGCTGAAAGGAGAAATGTTGCTACTCAAGTATGCATTGAGCAGGATGATTCTAAAAGAAAGACATCCTCTAATAAAAGTGCAACATCTTCTAGAAAGAAGGTACCATCCATACCATCTTGTACTGATGCTTCTAATTGTGTTTCCACAAAAAGTGCAGGATGGAAGAATAATTCCAAACAAGTATGGATGAAGACAATGAAGAAAGAAAGCTCTCCTGAAGCATCACAACAATTCAAGACAAGAACCCTACAATCAGAAGGAATCAAAAAGTCAAGATTTGTGGGTCAATGTTGGTGTTGTAACAAGTTTGGGCACTGTGCAAAGGATTGTTGGTACAATCCACTGAATGTCAAAGCACAAAGGAAGCCCATGCCAAGGGGGAGCAAGCCAGAAGAAAAGAAGCAGCATTCACAGGTCCAGAGACATCTGTTTACTGCAAATAGATTTGGATTACTTGACAACATCTGGGATGGTTGCAAAAGTGGTCAACAATTTGATACATGTCAATCTCCGAATGTATCCAAAGCTGGAAAGAAGAGAAGATCACAGAACCTGGCTAAGAGAGATTCCTTGGGAAGCAAGCATAAGAATGTGGAAGATGCTCCCAAGAAGATTATGAATAAGGAAGAGAAGTCCTTGGAATCTAAATCCAAGAAGGGTGATGCATCCAGAAGGACCACCAAGAAAACATGCTTCTACTGTGGAAAGAAAGGCCATACCATGGATCTTTGTAAAGAAGCCATGAAATTCAATAGAGGCAGACTGGACTCAAACAGACAATCAATCCAGAAGAAGCGGAAGGGATTGATTGAAAACAAGTTGCCTAAGAGAGGTAGCTTGACAGCATCAAAGGAACCATGTGGAACTTCCAGAACTGAGGCCACTCTTCCAAATGATTTACTTGTCATATGGCCACATTAGTTGCAACTTGCCAGAGAACTACAAAGAGTTGAAGATGAAGCTCTGGCAATTGCTAAAGCAAAAGGGAAGAAGAAGATTTCACATGAAGATGATTTGAGAACCACACCAGCACAATCATCATTGAAGATCAAATGTGCAAGTGTGAAGAATGGTGAAAATGGGACATCTCGGTTGAGAGAATCTTCTCAACCTTGTTGTTCACATTGATGAACCAAGGAGGTTCCATCTTATTCCCTAATCACTTGTATTTACATGTGCTGACATTGCAGGGAATTGAAGATGATGATCATTCTCAATTGGAGGATGGTTTGGAAAGAATGGAGTGCACCCCTTGAGGGGGAGCCAATCTGGAGAAGATGGTATTCTAAGATTTAATATCATCTTGAGAAAAGTGAAGGTAATCCAATCATACTTTCATCCCTTGTTTCTTAATTGAGGCTATCTTGTCAATTAAGGGGGAGTATGGATTGAAGACAAATGGATGAAAGGGGGAGCTTTATCATTGCACTGAACTTTCTAATAAGTTTTGTGGAGTATGTGCAGGATTTAGAAATTCATTGAATATCTGAACCCCTTAGCATGATCTCACATGTTTACAGTGAATGTGGACAGCATTGAGTTCCTTGGTTACATCACTCTTGTTTTCTACACCGGGTTAGCCCAAGTAGACTTAGAGTTGATTTACTAAAGGTTCTTTGATAAAGAAGAACATGTGACATCATCCCTCTCTTAGTGTTTTTCAAGAAGATGCTATTCGAAGGGAGGAAGAGATATTTTGAAAGAAAACCACACCACACCTTTGCATTTGATTGCCAATAAGGGGGAGAAAATATTGGCACACATATTGACCCATTCATATGTGCTGAAGGAGTGTATTGACAACAAATACAAAGGGGGAGATTGAAGTGCATTGTGTTGCATTTGTTGTCAATGAGGCATGAAGTTGTCTTGGAATGAATGGATGTTAAGGAGTCATGATGTGAATGTCAAAGGATGTGATGGTGATGGTGGTGAAGGATAATGGCCATGGTACTAAGATGCATGTCACTTAGGAGATTCACTAAGTGGTATTGGAAATTGTGGTTGAAACATTCTCTAGTAACATCTGACGATTGTTGAGCTGATCATTAAGTTCCAAGAACTTGTATCAACTGGATACAAAGTCACAACACTTTTTGAAGACCATGCATTGTAGTGACAATGCATGAGGAGTTGAAAGTGATCCATCCATAAGTTGTAAGTGGATGAAGTGGTTTAATGAAGTCCATGCACTATCACTTAGTGCATGTGAATCAGAAGATGTTCCAATTGATCTCTGATTGGATCAATAAAGAACTTTGATGAATATGTGTGATTCATGATATTCAGTTGAAGAAGTCCCTCCTAAGTATTGAACACATATGGAAGAGGAGATGAAGAAGATTAAGAAGAAACCTTTTGAATTCCATATACTAAGTGAAGAATTATTTGACCCAGGAGTTCGGTTGAAGAAGAAGAACCTTCGGGGATTCCATTCCTAAGTAATGAATACATGTTGAAGAAAATTGGAGGAATTCTAATGAAGAAGAAGCATTGAGGAATTCAAATGAAGAAGAAGATGAGAAGAAATGACGTGGAAGAATGGCTTGGAAGAAGTGGAATTTGGCATTTATACATTGGGAGAACTTTGTTTTTCAACAAAGTGTTTATTCTGTCCTTTGCCAAAAAGTAAGCCAGCCAAGGCCAGCCCACGAGTTCAACCCCACGGCTCATATGGGCACTAGGCGCCACGCCCATGGGGGATCCCATGGTGCAAGCTCAAGGCGGCAGGGGGCCGTGTATAAGCCTCGAGGGCACGCGGTGGTGAAGCCCGCGCACCCGTGTGTGTGCACAGTGGGCGCTAGAAGCGCGCCCGCAGGGAGAAAGGTGGGCGCAGAGCGCGCCCGCAGGGAGAACACGGTGCGGGGCGGCACCGTGGAGGGAGAGAATTCAATTGAGGGTGCTGGGGGAGCGCTTATTTGATAATCCGCGAGAAAACAGGCCGCGGCTTCGATGTGGGACGCGCAAAAATTCCCGGGAGCGAATCTGAGCCGCTCGATTGATCGCGCGCTTGATCTGCGCCGCACGATCCATCCGCAGCGCCGCGATCTGATCCAGGACGTCCGATGTATCTCCATCGGCTGATCCGACGGCCGTGGCTCGTCTTCCACCTCGAGCTCGAGCCGAAGCCACCCGCGAGCCGCCGACGAACCAGAGGCCATCCGAACGACTATTTTGAGTTCCCGGCCACCTCTGAAGAAGCCGAAGGCACCCTCATGCTCGTCTGGCCATAACGAACCGAACCATGCTTAAAAATATACATGCATGCAACGTATGAATGAATTCGATGTTGGCCGAGGCAAACTAAGTTGCCGAGGCACCGGGTTGATGTTTTGCATGAGATGGGCTTAAACAGAGCCATGCATGCGTTCTAAAACTCATGTACGTGGAGAAGGCCGAAGGTGAAGGAACCCGCGTGAAATAAAAAGAGAAAACAAGATTTGGAGAAAATCTTAAAGATCCGAAATCTTCGGGAATTTGAAGATATCACACGCGGATGGACCGAGGCTCTCCTCGCCTATAAAAAGAAGACCTGAGGCGCTGGAGAAGCTTGCTGATGTGCTGATCCTTTGTTGAAGATCCGAAGAACCGTGAGTGCACCTCTGCCTCGCGAAGTTGAAGCCCCGCGCAAATTATATTTGCGCGGCTGAAGTCCCCTGCGCGCTAATCCTTTGCGCGGCAGGAAGAGCTCGTGGCCGCAGCATTCTTGCGCGCCCGAGGCTTGTTCCCTCTCTGCCCGCACCCTTGCGCGGCAAGAGGAAGACCCCGCGGGTGTTGCACTTGCGCGCCCCGCGGGTAGGAGGTCTTGCGCGCCCCTGTGCCGTGCACCTTGCGCGCCCGAAGGCTAGGTGAAGACCCGAGGCTTGTTTGCCTTGTGCTCTACACACATTGTGTGTGTGCCAAAGAAGGCCGAGGCCTTGCCTCGTGTGTGTGCCAAGTGGAGAGGAGAAGCCGAGGCATAGCCCTGTGTGTGCAAAGTGAAGACTCTACGGCTTGTGTGTGCAAAAACAGAAGAGGACCCGAGGCCGTGTGTGTGCAAGAGGTGAAGTGAAGACCACCACATCCCTAGTGTGTGTGTGCCAAGTGAGAAGAAGGCCCTACGGGCAGTAGCTTGTGCAAAGAGGGAGAACCCGAGGCCCTAGTGCTTTGTGTGCAAGAAGGGAAGGAAAGGCCTTTGTGCCTTTGTGTGCAAAAATAAAACAAAGAGGTCGTAGCCCTTGTGTGTACAAAATGGAGAACCAAGTGTGTGCATAAGTGAGGTGCACACTTTGAAGAAGATTAAAAGAACAAGGAAGAACCCGAGACCTTGGCTTGGGTATGTGCAAGTGGGTAAAGTGAAGACCACCACACTTTGTGTGTGTGTGCATTTGAAAGGAAGGCTGAGGCATAGCTTGGGGTGTGCAAAAATAGTGGAGGCCAAATACACACTCATTGTGTGTGTGCAAAGCAACAAAGTGAAGTGGCCGAACCTATGTGTGTGCTCTAAGAGGAGTGGACACACTTAGAAGAAGAAGAAGACTCACACTAAAGTAGAACACACTCTAAGTGTGTAAACATATTGGATAAAGTGTGTGAAGTTCAGTGAAGGTGTGTGCTATAATTGATTACACCCTTTGTGGGTCTACTGCACCAAGAAGAGGACAGGAGAAGTGCATGCATGCATGCATGCACGTGCACACGTGAACAGAGCCAAATCAGTGGTGTGCATTTGAGTTGTCCAAGACCAGGAGTGAGACTGGACCAGACCGAAGATAAAGATATTATTTGTCTGAGCATTCAGTAATTGGAGAGAAGCCGGGTCATCCTTAGAAGAAGGTGATAAAGCCCGAGCTAGATGAGAAGACCTGTTCACCACAAGTGATCAGAAGAAGAGCAAGGCCAGCAGCCTTTATCCCAGGCTGCTGAGGATACTTGAAGAACTTAAAGAGAAGAAGAGCTACTCGTGTGACTCGAGGAGCCAGGAGAAGACCCTGTGGGACTCAGGGAGAAGAAGTCTTCAGTGGGATTCTGGAGCAGGCCAGTGGGACTCTGGTAACACTGTGGGACACAGTATAAAGACCCTCCTGTGGGACTCAGGAGAGATACAGTGGGACTCTGTATCGACCATTGTAATTTTAACAGGTTATAATGGAGAATCCATGATGGGAGAGCATGGCAAGGATGTAGGCCTTTGGTGCCGAACCTTGTAAATCTTTGTGTCCAGTTCCTTTACATTTACTGCAGCATTCGTGGAAAGGTGAGAGATACAAGAAGAGTGGATCGAGGCTTTAACCAGCCATAGAGGTTTAATTGATTAAGAATCAATTAGTAAAAAGTTTTAAGGGATCACTGATTCACCCCCTCCCCCTCTCAGTGATTCACACTGATCTGGGAACTTCAAATACACCTTCTATTTTTATGGCCTCGATGAATTAGGTTTTACACATATACCTCGATTCCATTGTAGTCATTTTTATGGATGATATATTATTGTATTCCTAAAATAAAAATTCCCATTCCAAACACCTTGAAATAAAATTTAATACACTAATAGAGAATATATTCTATTAAAACCACATAAAATTCCACTTTTGGATTGATAAGGTTCAGATCCTGGGTCACATCATATTGGAAGTGTGGGTGTATGTGTGTATCTAGAGGAGTTGAGAGTCATTGTTTCCTAGGAGCAGCCTAAGAATGTTTTTTATATTCAAATATTCTTATTATTGTCCATTTATTATCAGTGTTTAACTCATAACATTTCATGACTTGCAGTACCACATACAATCTTGGACAATAAGGGTGTAAATTCCACCTGGTTTGAAACTTATGAGAAGGCCTTTTAGGAAGTAACTGGAAGGTTTTCTTCAACACTAATCAAAATATTACTTAATCTTAAAAGATTCTATATAATTTATTATGATGCATCACGAATTAGGATGGGATTGTTGTACCTCTCGTTCCCCTCGTTGTTTGATTTTCATGATCACAATCACCTTATTATTTGTCTAATTTTGTTTGAAGTGTTTTTGTATGATAGGCACAAGGTTGCCAAGAAATTGGCCCAAGAAAGAATTTCAAGTGGACTGAAACTCAGTCCACCGGCCAACCGGTGTGATAGCACCGGCCAGCCGGTGGACCTGGCAGAGGCATTGCCCACTGCCAGGTTCCACCGGTCAGCCGGTGGCTCTGTCACCGGCCAGCCGATGGCACCCAGATCAAACAGTGTGAGCTACTGTCTTGCCACCGGCCAGCCGGTGGCTCTGGCACCGGTCAGCCGGTGGAGCCTGGACCAGAATTCTCCTCCTCTGCCAAGGCACCGGCCAGCCGGTGGCCCTGCACCGGCCAGCCGGTAGCCCAGTCAAACTAGCCGTTGGATTTGACCAGTCAACCCTCTTTTGGCCTCCAACGGCTCCGAGGCCTTTTCCAACGGCTCCAAAGCCCTCCAACGGATACTTGAAGGTTCCTAGCCTATAAATAAAGGCCTAGGAAGCACTGGAACCATACGGAAGCCCACGGACACCTTGTTGATCATTTGGCGTACCTCCGGCGCATTCCTCTCAAGGAACCCCAAGTGCTCCATCCAATTCCACATCCAAGAGCACCACTCAAGAAGCTTGGGAGAGCACGCTACATCAACTCCATCATACTTTGGCGCCCAAGACTTCCTCCAATTACGGTTTTTCTTGCTTTATACTTTTTGAGCTTTAAATTTGGGTTTGTGCCTACAAACCCCAAACTCTTTCTCATCCCTCTTTCTTTTGGGTTTCACATCACCACTAAGGTGTGAAGAGGTTTCTTCAAGCCTTCCCTTTAAAAGGATTGAGTTTTCGGTGAGCTATCCTTCACCCGTTAAAAAGGCTAGTGGGTTCTTGCTAAACCATCAAAAGCAAGTGGGTTCTTGCTAAACCAATAAAAGCAAGCTGTAATAGGTCCTAGTGCTACCTCAAAGCCTAGTGGGTTTCTTGCTAAAACCATTGAAAAGCAAGCGGTAGGAATCTCTCAACGGTTGAGTTGGGAGCGGAGACGTAGGCCGGGTTTTTGGCCGAACTCCGTTATCAATTTTGTGTGTCTTGCCTCTTTATTTCCGCTGCATTTCAACTTTGATTTTAATTTGTTAATCTTTTTTAAAAGGCAATTCACCCCCCCTCTTGCCATCCTTCTCGTTTTGCCCCGACCCAACAATTGGTATCAGAGGGAGGTTTTGAATAATTCCCTAACCGGTTTCAAATTAAAGATCCTATTTTTTTTATGGCTTCTACCGCTTCTTCCTCTCAATCTCCCGAAGGACATTCTTTGGATCGTGCTCTATTTTTTGATGGGACCGACTATAATTATTGGAAAACCCGCATGACCACTTTTTTAAGAAGCATAGGATATCCCATTTACAAAATAGTCATGCAAGGTTACACTTTTTCTACCCCCGACGAATCCAAATGGACCCAAGCCGACATTAGAAATTTTGAGCTTGATGGAAAAGCCATGAATGCTCTTCATTGCGGCCTTGACCGAAATGAGTTAAATCGAGTTTCCACATGCACCTCCGCACATGAAATCTGGAAACTATTGGAGGTTACCCATGAGGGGACCAACAAAGTCAAGGACACTCGATTGGACATGTATCGTCAAGATTTTGAGTCATTTTCTATGCACCCAAATGAATCAATTTCTGAAATGTTTACTCGCTTTACTGACGTGTGCAATGGTAGAAAATCTCTTGGTGACGATGTTTCAGCCGAGATGATGGTCAAGAAGATCTTATGGGTCCTTCCGAGCTCATGGGCACCTAAGGTGACGGCTATCCAAGAAGCTAAGGACGTCAAAAATATGCCGGTAGAGGAGCTCATCGGATCTCTCATGACTTATGAGATCACGATGAGGAGGCAAGCTCAAAAGGAGGGCACACCAATCAAGACACCAAAGAACATTGCCCTCAAGGTTCAAAAAGAAGTAAGCTCCTCATCATCTTCATCTTCCTCATCTACTTCATCATCAAGCGGCGACTCGGAAATGGAGAATCTCGCCCGCCAAATGCACAAATTTATGAAGAAGCACAAAAAGAAGAAATCCCGCAAGCACCGAAAGCAAGAACCCACCGCAAAATCCGAGCCCAAGGTAAAATGCTACGGGTGCGGCGAAAAGGGCCATTACAAGCCCGATTGCCCACTCAACAAAAAACGGGCCATGCCAAAGGAAAAAGGAAAGAAAAAGGTCCTCAAGGCGACATGGAGTGACACCTACTCATCCTCCTCCTCCTCCTCCTCAAGCGACAACGGTACGAAATGCCTAATGGCATGTCATGAGGTAACATCTTCCGACTCCTCATCCTCTTGTTCTTCAAATTCAAATTCTTTAAATCATTTATCCTATGAGGATCTCCAATACGCTAGAGACCAACTAGAAAAAGGTTTTCATGAATTATCGTCAAAATTCGTTTCTTTGAAAAAGTCTTTCAAAAAACTTTCCTCCGAAAAAGACCAACTTCTCAAAGAGAAGGAGGAACTCACCCTTAAAATCCAAAATTTCCCAAATGTTGATTCTATGGAATCAACCATCAAAGACCTAAGGGAGACCCTAGCTAAGTTCACCCAAGGGGAACAAAATTTGAACAATCTCCTAGGTTCCCAACGAATTTCTAGAACCACCAATGGACTTGGCTATACTAACCAAGCCTCCTCCTCCCATGCTCCAACTGTTTTTGTAAGGGGGAGCTCTTGTTTTAAATTTTGTAACTATTGCAAAAAACCCGGGCACCTTATTTATGAATGTAATTGTAAAAACGCCCGGTACGGTCAACCCAAATCTTTTTACTTTTCGGACGAATTTTATAGGAGAAGACCCGCCATGAGACAAGTATGGATTGAAAAATCCCTTCTAGCGAGTCTCTCCGGGCCTAAAATTGTCTCTTTTCAAAATCCCTCTCCCCGGTGATTTATTGTTTTTATTTAGGGGGAGTTAGGTTTGTTTAAGCTTTTTGTTTTATTCAAAACTTTCGATTCAAACTTTCAATTTCAACTCTTGGTATCAAATTTTCAATTCAAAATTCTCAATTCAAAATTTTCATTCAAAACTCTCAATTTCAAAAATTTCATTTGGTTTCAAATTTCAAAATTCAATTGGTTTTTGATTCAAAACTTTCAATTCAAACTGTTATTCAAATTTTCATTTCAATTTCAAAAATCTCAATTGATTTTCAAATCTCAAATCTTGTTTTTCAAATCTCTTTTCCCTCAATCAAGTTTTATGCCCCATTCTATTTTGATAATCACAAAGGGGGAGAAATTTCTTGATTGATTGGGGGAGAATCCTTTCCATAATGCTTTGCATTTCCTTTCAAATTCATGTTTTTACTTTAATTGTTTTGGTGATTGTGATCATCAAAATAGGGGGAGATTGTTGTACCTCGCGTTCCCCTCGTTGTTTGATTTTCATGATCACAATCACCTTATTATTTGTCTAATTTTGTTTGAAGTGTTTTTGTATGATAGGCACAAGGTTGCCAAGAAATTGGCCCAAGAAAGAATTTCAAGTGGACTGAAACTCAGTCCACCGGCCAACTGGTGTGATAGCACCGGCCAGCCGGTGGACCTGGCAGAGGCATTGCCCACTGCCAGGTTCCACCGGTCAGCCGGTGGCACCCAGATCAAACAGTGTGAGCTACTGTCTTGCCACCGGCCAGCCGGTGGCTCTGGCACCGGTCAGCCGGTGGAGCCTGGACCAGAATTCTCCTCCTCTGCCAAGGCACCGGCCAGCCGGTGGCCCTGCACTGGCCAGCCGGTAGCCCAGTCAAACTAGCCGTTGGGTTTGACCAGTCAACCCTCTTTTGGCCTCCAACGGCTCCGAGGCCTTTTCCAACGGCTCCAAAGCCCTCCAACGGATACTTGAAGGTTCCTAGCCTATAAACAAAGGCCTAGGAAGCACTGGAACCATATGGAATCCCACGGACACCTTGTTGATCATTTGGCGTACCTCCGGCGCATTCCTCTCAAGGAACCCCAAGTGCTCCATCCAATTCCACATCCAAGAGCACCACTCAAGAAGCTTGGGAGAGCACGCTACATCAACTCCATCATACTTTGGCGCCCAAGACTTCCTCCAATTACGGTTTTTCTTGCTTTATACTTTTTGAGCTTTAAATTTGGGTTTGTGCCTACAAACCCCAAACTCTTTCTCATCCCTCTTTCTTTTGGGTTTCACATCACCACTAAGGTGTGAAGAGGTTTCTTCAAGCCTTCCCTTTAAAAGGCTTGAGTTTTTGGTGAGCTAGCCTTAACCCGTTAAAAAGGCTAGTGGGTTCTTGATAAACCATCAAAAGCAAGTGGGTTCTTGCTAAACCAATAAAAGCAAGCTGTAATAGGTCCTAGTGCTACCTCAAAGCCTAGTGGGTTTCTTGCTAAAACCATTGAAAAGCAAGCGGTAGGAATCTCTCAACGGTTGAGTTGGGAGCGGAGACGTAGGCCGGGTTTTTGGCCGAACTCCGTTATCAATTTTGTGTGTCTTGCCTCTTTATTTCCGCTGCATTTCAACTTTGATTTTAATTTGTTAATCTTTTTTAAAAGGCAATTCACCCCCCCTCTTGCCATCCTTCTCGTTTTGCTCCGACCCAACAGGGATCTATTTAGATACAAGGGGAATAAGTAGTGGAATATGGGTCTCATCATTTTCAACCACGCAAGTGGAATTACCCAATTAATGACCTTAAATTACTAGCAATTATTCATGCCTTGTTTTTTTTAGAGTCATTTCCTACTGGGGGAAGAGTTCATTGAATAAAAATACCATAAAAGTATCAAATAAAAACTTTCTCAGTGGGATTTGAACCTATAACATCGAATATGGATTGAATACCTTCATTAATTTAACGTCGATCATGCTTATATGAGAGGTAAAGAAAAAATATTTATTAATTCTTTGAGTTGAAAGACTCTAGTTCAAGTAGTGCAAGAAGCCAGTTATGAATGACAGTTGATAGACATTCTTTTTAAAATGAATCTAGAAGTTTAGGAGTGTCATGAATAGAATTTTCTCATGGCCTTATCACTAAATTCATGTCACACCTTGACCTTTGAAAATTATTTTGCATTATTATTTTCTATCTTTGGATTTTTTTCGTTAGGGTTCAGGATGAGTCTAAATTTTATATTTTGAGTTTTTATTGAAAAAAAAGTGTCTCATGCTTCATAGAATCCAGTTCAAGAGAAAATAATGGTTTGGAAACCGTGCAGCTTCAACCAGTTAATTGTGCGGCCTTCCCGGTATTAAAAATAAATAATAAATTAAATTAATAATAAAATAAAGTTAAGGTGAAAATAAAATGAAATAAGAAAAGTGAAATAAAATTTAAATAATTTTAATAATAATAATAATAATAATATTGAGAATATTATTATTATTATTAGTGTTAGAATATTAGTGTAATTATTATTATTATTAATCTTATTATTGATATAATTAAGATTATTATAATTATAATTATTATAATTATTATTATTATTAGTTTATTTTTTTATTTTTTATTTATTTTGGTTAGGGTTTTGGTCTTCCTTCCCCCCACTCCTCCCCAATCTCGTTGGACCCTTCTCCACCACTCCCTACCCATCGTGAGATCTCCTCCTATGTGAAGCCTACCTTTGGAGACTCTACTGGTCAGCCTCCCTCTTCCCAATTGGCATATCCCTGGCACACGAACCCCCCTATCCACTTATGCCTCTCCTTTGTGAAGCCTATCCAGCACGCCTCATCCTGGCCGATATTCCTTCCGGTGAATCCACCTCCGGCATGGCCTCCTCTAGCACAACATTCTCCGACGTGAATCCCCCTACAAGTGAAATTTCCAGTGCCCCACTCCTCTTCTCTAGTATGGCTCACCCCCAACAACCCCCTCCTTATGCAGTCGGCCTCCCAGTTCACTCACTGCTCCTCCTCTCCCTCTATCGTGGGTGCTTCTACTCGGGGTAATCCCATATTCCTCTTTTCCTAGGGTTTTGGTTTATATTCTTTGTGGTTTTAGTTTTCTAGCGGGTATGGTGTTCGATTTTGGGTTAAATATTATTATTTAGTGTTTTATCTTGTTTTTTTATAAATATTTATTTCTTAGGATTTTCTTGAGGTGCGGTTTTAATTTTGTACCAATTTCCAGATATTTCTCCACAATAAGTAGGTGGTTCCATGCATTAATATTTTTATACGATTTTAATATGTTTTCATGTCTCCATAAATGTTGTCTATGAATTCAGTATGCGGTGTGAAACATATTTTTGAAATGATTTGTCATGTATGTGTAGAGAAAATGTATTTTTATAAGGTCAAATGGTTATATTTTCTATATGTTTTATTGTAATTTTATTTGAAAGGGGTTTTGTACCTTGAATATAAGGTGAGAAATGTGTTTCTCAAGGAACGTAAGGTTCGAATTCATTTAAAGTTATTTTCCAAAGAAAATGGTTTTTCATGGCATGATTGCTACTTTGTTGTGAACTTTTTATTAACTTGTGAATTGGTTAAAAGTTTGAAATAAATATTTGAAGTGGAATTGGTTTATGGTTGGTTTTAAAAATGGGAATGTCGCGTGATAGTGTTTGGTCAACAGAGTTATTTTCTTGTGCTTTATCAAGTGGGGATTTGTAATTTCTTTGGTTGATAATAAATGTATTGAAAAATGGGTTAGTATCAGTGTATAGGACTTGTGTGCATTTTTTTAATATGATTTTTAAATCAACTTTCTTGATTTATTATTTATTTATGCTCTATGGGTAATATTTGGGGTGCATTGAACCTTTCCTCTATGTTTTTGTGATTCTAGGATATGTTTCACTGAGTTTTGATCAACGTTTGTGGGAGCGCATGCATATACTTAAGGTATGTATATATATATAATATAATATATATGTCCTCCATGTACGTATTTCCTCATGGTGCATGGAATATGTGCATTTGATTATGGATATATACATATATCGGTATGTGTGTGCGAGTTCGGGCCGGTTACAAGTGTTTGCCGCCTAATTTTTCAAGCACCTAAGTGTTTTAGATTGCTATGATCCCTTGTTAAGGTAGGATTCCTTCTGAATTATCCTTTAAATTTATATAATTATTTCTTTCTTTATTTTTTCACTTATCTTCTACACTAATTAGTGATGTATTGTTTTTATAATAATTATTTTAATTGAAATAAAGTGTTTTCTGCCTTGTACTATTTTATATGAAATGGTTTAATTGGGTTTTTCACACTAAGCATGGTTATCCTTTATAAGTGATTTTTGGTTTTTAAAGAATTAATTGGGTTGTAAATATGTTTTTAGTTGGTGAAAATGGATCTCTTAAATGGGGTTCCAAATTTTTTGGATTTTAAAGTGGTGTGTATTTGATTCTTTGGAAATGATTTGGTATATGAAAGTCATGTGAGGCCTAGTTGGAATTTTTGTAAAACTAGTTATCTTGAAAACTCTCTTTGGATTGTCCACTTTCCTTTATTATGTTGTATGTTGTAAGAGGTCTACCACATAGAAATACCTTGAGATCAAATAGTTGAAAGGTGAAGGACTTGCTCCTTGGGTGACTCAGGGGTGACTTTATTGTGTGCATTGATTGCATGTCTTGATTGTGTGTGATCAAAGTGCATGTGATTAGATGCTTGGTTGGTACTGGGTGGGTCCCCCCCCCCCTTTATTCATGACATGGGAACCTATCATAGCGAGTGAATTTTTGGTGAATGATTGTTTCACTAGTTTAGATTACACACTAAATAGTGGCCCATAGTAGGAGGGGTATTTTGTTATTACCGCTATGGGGTTGGGCCTCTCAGTCAGGCCAAGTAGGGTGACAATCAGGTGTTTGGGCATTATGATGTCATCAGGTAGGGAATTCCTTTAGTATGAATCACATGTATAATATGTTCAAGATTATTCACAAGATCTTTGGTTCACCCATGTAATATGGCACTTAGTTATCTGTAGTGAATGATTGAGGTGCATTGTTGGTTGGTCACTCTTGCTTGATATTTTCCATTGACCTTCTATGATCGTTACATTTGCCTCATTGTATTATGCATCTCTTTGTTGAATGTGATAATATGATTTTCAAATGTTTATGGAAACATGTTTTGAAAATATTCTACACTTCCTTCTTCTCAATCCCTCTTTTTTTACAAGGTTAAATATTTCTTCCTAAAAAAGAAACCGGTTTAAGATAAAAAGGGAAATCGATCATAATTTTCCTTAAAGGGAAAATGTGTGAAAAACATACTTTTATATATTTTAGTTCAACCATGAAATTGATGTTTCTTTATTTAAAGTAAATGTATTGTGGAATAAATTTCATGGGAATGCCTACTATGTTTTAATACTCGCTCATATAATTTTTTCTTATTTTTAGTCTCAGGTACAGGTTTCAACTTGATCTTGATCAAGGTTGGTGATGTTGATTCTTGTGATCAGAGTATGGCCCATGGGGTTATGTGTAGTTTTAGTGGTCATAAAGTTTAGTTAGTTCTATTTATCATTTTTTGTTTAGTCATTCTATTTGATTTATTTATTTTAAGCTTTTCTTTTATTATTCAGCAGCTTTTTTATTCATATTGGGAGAAATCATTCCCATCATCACTCTGTTGATTCCCTTGGTGTTTGTTTCTAGCAAAGGAGGATTTGGAATGCCTCTCGGGCCTTGTAACGGGCCAGCTTGGGTGACAAGTTTGGGGTTGACCTTGGTTTGTTTGTGAAAAAATGGTATTAGAGGAGGTTTTATATTTAAAGGACCTTGCTTTTAGAGAACCCATTTTCACTTAGGGATGTTGAGGTATAAGGATTAGGATTTTCGGGACTCTAGGGGTAGATGAAGGAAGAGCATCGCAAAATCTTACTTGTTCCAAACCTCAGCTTAGTAGGGAATGTCCAGTTTTTATGATTTCCTTTGGTTCTTGTGAATTTTTTGGTGTTGGGAAATAAAAAGGGAGTTTGGAAGTTGGCTATGTGAGGTTGCAGGGCTTGGAAAGCCATGTAGATCTAGGGAAATTTCCCTAAAATACTGTTTGTGACTATAGCATGACTGGAATATGGCCACCAACCATGTGTCTGAGTCACCGGTCAACACTAGTTTCCCAATGTGAGTTGTTTGGGATCTCTCATGAATCTTTAAATTGTTTAAAAAACTCTTATTGTGGATTTACAAAAGGTTTTATTTAAAGTGTTTTTTTTTTCAAAGGGTGGAAAATTATTTTTCATAATTTTTTTGGATAATGTTTTAAAAAAGTGGATTTTAATGAAATGGTTTTTTTTGTATGATGAGAATGGTTTTAATGATAAATGGTTTTCATAATCAAAACTTGAGTTTTTACGGAAACATGTCTTTTGAAAAAAGGATATTTACCATCAAAAGGATTATGGAAATTCGTTTAAAATGATAAGAGTTTGGTTCTTAATTAAAATAATTATGGCTAATATAATATATTTTTTGCAATTGGAATTGTTTCAAAATGAGTAAAATGTTTTGGTAGGGACCATGTGTTGTTCGGGACTCAGTTTAAGGTCCCTCTCCTAGTAAGGCCTCTTCTGATGCAACGGTCATGTTTGCTGATGTTTTGAAGTGTCATGACCATATTCTAATGAAAAGGTAGATATTGTGGATCCCTTTTGAGAACTTATGTTTTGACAGAAGCGTATCATTCCTTCAAGAATGCTGAACTTCTCGATTTCGGATGAAAATGTTTTCCCTTTCATCCTTTCCATCATTTTCCTTATTCAAGGTGAAAGGGGAGATTCGTGTGTATCATCTAAAACCCAGTATTGGTAAATTTTTGTGTTCGAGTAAAATTAGTTTTGGAGTGTTTTGTTATCTGGTGGATCTATATGGAATTTAGTGTGGTTTCGTGTGGCACCAGAATGAGAATTTCCATTCGAGAGTCTTCAATGCCTAATAATGAAGAAAGAGATGCTTCAAACATTAAGGCTTCATCCATAGGCCCCAGAGTGAATTTGGAACATCGTCTGTAACCCCCAGGGGCTGTAAAAGACCTTGTTCTAGTGTATGTCTTCATTATAGGGAATTAAGATAGTTTAAACATCATGTGTAGTTGTCTCATTCTGAGCGGACCCGTTTGGTGAAAAGAGACATGGGGACCTTGTTTCTTCATTGTTTTCCATGTGGGTGGAAGAGTTCCTTCTTGGTTATAAAGAGGCTTAATTGTATCATTTCATTGAACCTCAGGGCTTATACCATTATGGGTGTGAATATCCATGTGGTTTTCCATGTATGAACAACCTTGTAAGTCTATTTCAATTTAGGTTTTGATTTGGTCTCATCCGAAAATGGTGATGTCCCACAGGTTTGGTGGACTATGTAATGTTTTCTGTTTGGTTTAGAGTTTCTTTCATCAGTCCCATTGTAGTGGGTATTGGGTATTGTTGGGGTTTTTTTATATTGATGTGTGTTATTCAATTCAGAAACTTAGTTCTAATGGTGGGGAGACCCACTTTGGATCTCACTGAAATTTCCATTGAAACTAAATTGTGTCAGCCTATTCCTTATGGTGGAGAGTCTGTTTTGTCCTCCATGTGTCAGTAATTAGGATTCATTATTCATTTTATGTGGAATTCATGTGCCTCTGTATAATGTTTAAGGTGTTTGTCTTAGGATGTTGGATTATGTAGGTGAGAGGATCATTTCCTTTGATCGATCAATTGGAGGTGCTTTCACATTTGGGTGTGGGTGAAACTTAGAAGGGATTTAATTTCGGGTCTCTGAGTTCAATTTGTAGGTCCTTTTATTTGTTGGTTGTGTTCTTGCCTCACTCTCGTTTTTTGTTCATCAAGAATCTCCTTGACCTGAGAAGGAGTACCGGTTCTTATTTTCAAAAAAACCTTGTTGTGGCTTTCTAGGGAATAAAGTATTATGGTGAAGAGAATTTTCATACCCTAACCATTGAGAATTATTTTATTTTATTATTTTATAGCTCTGGATTCATTTCGTCGGGGTTTGGGTTGAGTCTTGGTTTAAATTTTTTAGTTTTTATTAAAAAACAAGTGTCTCTGGCTTCGCAGCAACTGGCACATGGGCAGAGCATGGTTTGGGAACCATGCAGCTTCGCACAGGTAATCACATGGCCTACCCAGTATTCAAAATAAATAAGAAATTAAATGAATAATAAAATAAATTTAAAAATAAAATGAAATGAAATAAGAAAAGTGAAAAAAAATTTATAGAATCATTTTAATAATAATAATAGTAGTATTGAGAATATTTTTATTATTATTAGTGTTAGAATATTAATGTTATTATTAATATTATTAATCTTATTATTATTATTAAGAAGATTATTATTATTATAATTCTTATAATTCTTATTATTATTAGTTTGTTTTTTAATTTATATTTATTTTTGTTAGGATTTTTGTAACGCCCCGACCCCAGTTACCCAGATTCGGTGCGTTATTGCGTAACATTGGCATGATCACAAAAGATCAAGTCTTGAAAGACCGATTAGTTTAGTAGCCTTGGAAACAATAGATACATTCATAAATTTTACATTACATCATAAAGTAAAAAACTACAATAACAAAGTCTCTATAGTCCACATTCATATCCTCTTCTGACTATCCCTGCAGGTCATTCATAAAATACTTCTTCACATCCTAGAAAATATTAAAACATTTAAAGGGGTGAGCTCAGATGCTCAGTAAGGATAACAATATAGAGGAATATTTCATCAATAAACATAAACATTTAAGGCAATGTATAACTAAAACAAAAGCCTTTTAAACTTGAACTTCAACATAATATGGCAAAAGTAAAATGAGATAATGTCATTTACTTCTTCACATGGATATTCTACTGGTCGAATAATCACATGCAATATCAATAACCACTTTCATAATGATGGAATGCATAATTCCAGACTATCATAACCACCTAGCCAAGGCCTCGTGACAAGACTACAAATAATATTTTGTCAAGGCCTTGTGCCAAGACACTAGTTTGTCTCATGAGACCTGCCGATGCATCGAGGAGCTATAGCGGGTTCCACCCGTCACTTATTAAGTCCAATTCATTCCTTATATGAATAGGTATAAACATATCATAAACCATAACATAATTGTATCACATAAAACATGCATAAAGGAAACATAAGATTTCCACACATCAATCACATGATATCAATACAACACATTGATATAATAAAAACTCTATCAAAAACCATTTTCAATACCAAAATAAAAGAAAAGTAAAGCATGGTATTTATTTTTCTTTTTAAAAAAATTTATGGCTTATAGAGGAAGCCGAAACTCAAATAATAGTCACGGCGGCAGAGAATTCGTTGCCGCTGCATATGTAAGAAAAAAAATCCTTTTTTTCGTTTAGTAAAAACACTTCGTAAAAAAATATTTCTTTTGAATAAATGTAAAAGTCAAAGGGGGTTTATACACCGTATAAATGAAAGTTGTGTATAAAACAAAATATGCCTCAATAAAAGGAGATTGAGACGAAGTCCTTACAAAGATCATTTTTAAAATAAAATAGATCTATTATGTGTATTTACTATAAGTACACATAAAGAAAGTACAAATAAAAGATGGGACATAATAATATCATGACATAATTTGAAAGTAGGAGATTAACCCAAAGAATGGAAATTGGGTTAAGAAATTCTCTTACCTCGTGTCCGACTTGACTCGATCATTATTTAACCTCCTGAATAATAAACTAGAGTTAATTTATACCTGCTTAAGAACCTTTTTTAAGTTCATTATTCCTTTTATATCACTTATTACCATGTTATGAACATTATGTAATTATTTAAGTTAATAACGGTCGTTTTGTCGATCTTTGGTACTTGAGTTAAAAATAAACTTCTTATAATTACAAGTTGTTCATGTGGTAAAATATCCATTATATGCAGAATTATATTCATGATTTATGTATCATATATATAATATATATCCAGTATATACTTTCCTTTATAATATTACATAATATTTAGAGGTAAGAAATGAAATGCACAGTTCATGGAGACAGTAAGCCGTACGTACGCATGAACGCTAATTTAATTTCTATTTAGTATTTTAATGGAATGAAACATAATGATATAAAGTTATATTATAATTCCAGTATAATATCATTTATAATATTATTTACTCCATCCTTTATACATCCCACATATGGCATTAACGATTCAAATCACTTTGAGGGGGCGGTAGTCCGCACTTCCTAAAATGAAATTATCACGTTTACCCATAATGGAAATCATAAAGGTGTGACATAAATGAGAAATACAGAAGAATAAGTAAAACATAAAAATAATATATATATATCATATATGAAAATAGTGTCATCATAATGGCCACCATGAGAGGTGTTAAAATAAGATTGAACAATCATCGTTTCGTGAGGCAAAAATCCACCAACCACAGAAACAGTATGTTCTTTAACCATTAGACGAAGATGTGTGTAAGTGTAAATCAAATCCTTCTCATAAAAACATCCTAGTATATTGAAGATATTTGTGTTGTTACAAAATCAAGTAATAAAAAGATTTTAGTGGGTTGGAGAAACAAAATAAAACAAAAGGACATTAGAGAAGACATTACCTTAAAATCGGGTAACTCTTTTTTGATTTGAGACAAAGGCTTCCTTGGGAAGAATTCTGCCCAAATTGAGGCTTCTATGAGTAAGAGAGGTATGTTTAGAGAGTATTTGGGCAGAGTTTGGCCGAGCCAAATGGCTTGGAAGGTGTGAATAAGGTGGTAGTGGTGGGGGCCTTTTATAAGAGGAGAGGAGGGGCACTCTTGGAAAGTAATGAAATGTTACTTTATTATATAATGAGTTTCGGATTTTAAAGGTCCCAAAATTATATATTTCAAGTATAATGTGATAAGGGTTCTAAATATACTCATACAATAGGATTTGGACAAGTGTAATTGTTAGATTTTACATTATCCTTCCATTTTATTAAAATTGTTTATTAATGAGGTAATCGTTGCATCATCATGGTGTCATAAATAATTTAATTTATTTCATGTATAAAAATTATAAAAAAAATATCATGATGTAGGAAATATTTTTATCTTTCTAATTAATATTTATAGTCAAAAATATGACTTGTATAACCCCATTTAAAAATTGTTTTAGTAAAACGACTTATGTTTGTGACATTTTTATTTTAACTTTAAATAAAAAGTTATTTATGTCATTTTCCTACCAAAGTGGCTCCATGGGGTCCCCAAGTCGACCCATGGATTTTCTTGGTCGTACATGACTCATCCAATAAGGGTAGGACAAGTGTAAAGGTATTTTCATATTTTTATAATATCATTTTTACCTTAAATTTCACTAATTACCTTTAATCGCGATTAATTAAACTTAAAAGTTACTATTCACTAAAAAATTATTTTAATCCCATTGAACCACATTTTACTTCCTAATGACAACCATGTATGTTGGATTTTTGAAAATCAAATCACAGAAGTGGTAATGTTTCATTTAAACGAAAAATCAGTTTTTAACTACCACTTAGTGGTTTCACTATTCATCAAAAATTGATGTTTTTCAGAACAATGCCAAAATTTCACCCTAAGCTATAATTGATATTCCGAATTAAAAAATGATTTCTATTTTAAAAAATTCCAAAAATATAAGTTTCATTAATTAATTTTATAATTAATTCCCGATGTCACAACAAATAGCGTGTTTTTAAGGAACAATATATATCAAAAGATTGACAATTGTTTATGTCTAATTTCTAAGTGAAATTAATTCCAATGAACACCATCGGAGAAAATGGTAAAAATATATTATAATTATACTTTAAAACCACTCAATAGTATAATTTATCACTATAAATTATTTTGATTAAAAAAGTTTTTTTTAAGTATTTTTCACTATTCATAAAAAATTGGAAGTTCTCAGAAAAATACCAAAAATTCAACTTAGGATAATTTCGATATTTCGAATCCAAAAATGAAGTCCATTTTGAAATATAAAATATATATAATTCAAAAGGTGGGTATTACTATTCATAATGGCTATTTTGATTGGTCGTAGTGTGTTAGAATCTCAAACTTGCGTACAATGCAAGCTATTGCATTATTGAAAGAGAAGCGTATCGTGGAAGCTCGGGGTGTTACAATTTTGATCTTCATTCCCCCGATTCCTCACTAATCCTATCGAACCCTTCTCCCACACCCCCTACCCATCATGCGACCCCCCCCCCCATGTGCAACATGACTCTGAAAACTTCATTGGATGACCTCCCTCTTCCCTTTTGGTGTATCCCTAGCGCAAAAAACCCCCATGTCCACTTGCACCTCCCCTTTTCACATCCTACCCAGTGTGCCTCCCTACTATATAGCTTCCCTTCCATCAAATCCATGTTCGGCATAGCCTCCTTAGATACGGCCTTCTATGACGTAAGTCCCCCTTCTGGCGCAACCCCCTTCCAGCACGATTTCCAATGTCCCACTCCCCTTATCCAGAGCAGATTGCCTCCAAAAACCCTCTCATTGCACAGCAGGCCTCCCAGGTCACTCACCGCTCCTCTTATCCCTCTACTGCGAGTGCGTCTACCCTGGGTAAGCCCCTCTTCCTCTTTTCCTATGGTTTTGGTTCATGTTCTTTGTGTTTTTAGTTTTCCAGCAAGTAGGTTATTCAATTTATGGTTTAATATTATTAGTTACGGTTTGATCTTGTTATTTTTGGATAAATCATTCCTTATTATGGTTCTCTTGAGGTGTGATTGAAGTTTCGCACCAATTTTTGGATGTTTCTACACAAGATATTGGAGGTTCCCTGCCTTAATATTTTTATATAATTTTAATATGCTTACTTGTCTCCAAAAATGTGTTTTTTGAATTTATTATGTGGCGTGGAACATATTTTTGAAATGATTTGGCATGTATTTGAGGTAAAAATGGATTTTTATATGGGAAAATGGTTATATTTTGAGTATGTTTCATGGTGATGTTTCTTGAAAGGTATTTTTTGGCTTTCATGGAAGGTGAAAATGTGTTTCTCAATGAACATAATGTGAGAATACATTGAAAGTGTGTATTCAAATAAAAAAAAATTCATGGCATGATGGATACTTTTTTGTGCACTTTTTATTAACTTATAAATTGTTTAAAAGTTGGAAAGCATGATTTAAAGTGGAATTGCTTTATGAGTGGTCTTAGAAAGTGATGTGGCCCATGAACCTGGTTGGTCAATAGAGTACTTTTCTTGTGATTTATGAAACAAGGATTTATAATTTGTGTGAGTGATAGTAAATGTATTGGACAATGGGTTGGTATCAACATATAGGCCTTATGTGCATTTTTAAATATGAGCTGTAAATGGACATACTTGATTTATTCTTTATTTATGCTCTATGGGTAATATTTGAGGTCTGTTGAACCTTACTAATTTGTTTTTGTGATTCTATGAAATATTGTACTGAGTTTGAATCAACTTTTGAGGTCGCACACGCATATAATTAAGGTATGTATATATATAATATATATGTCCTCCATGTATGTATTCCCTCAAAACGTAGGGAATACATGCATTTAATTATGGATATATGTGTGTGTGTGTGTGTGTGTCTGTATGTGTGTGTGTGTGTGTGTGTGAGTGAGAGCTTGTTACAAGTGGTCACCGCCTAATTTGTCAACTGTCGGTGTATCTTGACTTGGTCTACTCCCTTATTGACTTAGGTTTCCCTATGAATTAAACATTAAATTTAATTATTTATTTATTTCTTCTTTTCACACTTAGTTTCTACACTAATTAGTTATGTATTGTTTTTATAATAATTATTTGACTTGAAATGAAGTGGTTTCCCCTTGTACAATGTTGTATGAAGTGGTTTAATTGGGTTGTTCACACTAAGTGTTTGTCAAATTTCCTGATTGGCCTTTATAAGTGATTTTTTATTTTTAAAGAATGTATTGGGTTGGAAATGTATTTTTTGTTGGTAAAAATAGATTTATTAAATGGGATACCAAATGTTTTGGATTGTAAAGTGGTGCTTATTTTATTCTTTGAAAATGATTTGGTATGTGAAAGTCGTGTGAGGCCCAGTTAGAATTTTTGTAAAAATTGTTATCTTGAAATCTCTCCTTGGACGGTCCACTTGAATTGATTATGTTGTATGTTATAATAGTTCTTTCGTGTTGAACTCCCTTGAGATCAAATAGTTGAAAGGCGAGGGAATTTCTCCTTGGGTTGACTTGGGGAGTGACTTTGTTGTGTGTGTTGATTGTGTGTGTTGATTGTGTGTGATGAAAGTGAAATTTATTGGATGATTGGTTGGAATTTTTTGGGTCACCCCCCATTTTTTTATTCGTGAAATGGGAACCTAGCATAGAGAGTGAATTTTGGGTGAATGGTTGTTTAATTGGTTTAGATTACACACTCTCTAGTGACCCATAGTAGGGGGTATTTTTTATTATTGCTATGGGATTGGGCCCCTCGGTCAGGAAAGGTCGAGAGATGATCATACATTTGGGAAATATGATTTCATCAAGTAGGGAATTCCTCCGGGATGAGTCACATGTATAGTGTCTTCTAGATTATTCATGATCTCCTAGGATCTCCCATGTACATCGGCACTTAGTTATCTATGACGGATGATTGAGGTAAATTTTTGGTTGGTTACTATTTCTTTCTATTTTCTATTTCCCTTGTGTGATCATTACTTTCGCCTCATTGTATGGTGAATCTCTTTTCTTGGAGAAATAAAATGATTTTCAAATGTTTATGGAAAAAGGTTTTGAAAATGTTCTACACTTCCTTATTCTCAATACCTCTTTCATAAAAAGGTTAAATCTTTATTCTTGAAAAATAATATGGTTTAAGATCAAAAGGGAAATGGATCATGATTTAATTTAAAGGGAAACTATATGAAAAACATACTTTTATATTTTGTAGTTTAAAAATAAACCTGATGTTTCTTTATTGAAAGGAAATTCATTTGGTAATAGATTCCATGGTCAAACCTACTAAGTTTTAGTACTCACACCTATACTTTGTTCTTGTTTTTAGTCTCAGGTGCAGATTTCAGCTTGATCTTGATCACAGTGGGTGATGTTGAGTATTATGGTTAGAGTGTGACCCATGGGGTCACGTTGAGTTTTAGTGGTTATCAGGTTTATTTAGTTCTATTTATCAGTTCTTGCTTAGTCATTATGTTTTATTTATTTATTTTAGGATAATCTTTTCTTATTCCACTACATCTTTTCATATTAGGGAAAATCATTCTCATCATCACTCTATTGATGCCCTTGGTTCTTGTCTCCATCCCAGGAGGGTCGAGAATGCCTCTCGATCCTTGTCGTGGGCTATCTCAGGTAACCGGTTCGGGGTCGACCCAGGTTGGTTCGTGACACTTCATCACTTGTAGATCAAGTTAAGAGGAGGAAAATTTCAGATCTTGAAGTCTTTGTGGTGAGGGAAAGTTTTTCTAGTGAGGACCCACCATGTGGTTGGTTTTTTTATGAGAATGAGATCTTTCATACCAATAGGCATGTTTGGGTACCTATAGACATGTGAGAGGATTTAATGCAAGAATCACATGGCCCTAAATGGTAATTATATCCTCAAATAACCAATATGTACCACAAATTACACCACCAATATTGGTGGCCGGGTATAAAAAATCAAATAACTAATTTTCTTACTCGGTGTTCCACCTGTCAGTAGGGGAAGGTAGAACACCAGAAACCTAAAATAATTTTACAGTCATGACCCATTCTAGAGTGTAAATGGGATGATGTTACCATGGAATTTTTTATTGTATTTTCTAGGTCACCTATATACAGTTAAACCCTATAGATAATTGTTGATATGAATATGAATGTCACCAACTTCTTACATAACATATAGACCTTATTAGTTGATGAGTTTGGGAGACTCTATGTTTGATAGATAATACAACTACATGGGGATTATAGACGATGCTTGATTCACTTCTTGGTTCTAAAAGGGATTATAGAGGGCTCTGGACTCATAGGTACTTCTGAGTACATTATACAACCATAAAACTAACATACATTCCAAGTGTATTATACTGGCATTGGAGGACATTCTCAGAGCATGTGTCCAAGATTTTAGAGGTTCTTAGGAAAGGTAGTTTTCTCTATGAAATTTTTCCTATAATAATAGTTTCTGTGAGACTATCCAGATGAATCCTTATGAGGAACTATTCAGTAGGTTGTTCTAATCACCTTTGTGTTGGTTAGTGGTAGGGAAGTCAGTACTATTAGGACAATGTCACATTTTGGAGACATTGAAATATGTAAAAAAAATAAGGAAATGTATGGATATAACTTAGTCTACATAGAAGTTATATACTGATCACCACCAACAATTTTTGGAGTTTGAAGTGGCGGATCAGGTCTTAATATTTTTTCACCTAGATTGGGTCACCAAAATATTAGGAGGAAGGGTACACTATCACCTATATTCATCATACTTTTCTAGATCATGTCAATGGTTGGACAAGTAACATACCAGAGAGATATCCCTTAGTAGTACAAGTCTATGAATTGTTTTTTTTTCATTTTTTGAAGATTCTCTATTATAATTATGAACCACCGCATTTTTTTATTATAAGAAAGTTGAATTGGAGGTTTATGATTTTTTGAGGAGTATCCATTTTGTTTTGTTGATCATAGAACAAATAATAATCATGGAAGAACAGATCCTATGTTTTAGGTTCCATAGAATCATAAACGTAGATAGGAGGATGCCTAGGAATGAGAGACTGATGTATTTTTTCATTGGATAGGTTATTATTTGATGATACTCAACCACCCTTACAAGGGAAACTTGGGGATGAGTTATCTTAAATAGAGAAGGTTTTAGGATCCCATTTTTTCCTTTGAGTTATAGATCCTTTAATTTTCATTTTAAACCTTTTTTTATCTAAATGGATGTTCCTAATTAGTTCATGGATATTTCAAGAGTGTTTGAGATTGGTTTAGGCCCTGAGTTCTTATTTTGGAAAGAAAGGGAGAGATTCATGGTTAGTGCACGATTAGAACTAACTATGAACATCAACTATGTGGCCCTATAAGGGAGGATAATAGCTATAAAAACTACGAAACAATGTTTTTATATCCATGAAAAAACCTATAAAAAATTGAAGAGAAACCATGCATGATTTTCACACGGTTTGTTTAACCGTGGGCCTAGACCGTGCATGGTGCGGGTACTATAGCATGCGGGTTACTATTCACAGAAAGGCAATTGGGCCAAAACATTGGGCCTACGGGTTATGTAATGTGCTACAAGTCCCCTGGTCCTTCAGGCTATGTACTGGGTCTCCCTCTACCCAGTTAAAATAGGTCTTTTATTTTCTTTAATAATAAAATGAGGCTTCGGCCCCAACCTTTAAAAAAAATCCCACCATGGGAGATATCCCTTTCTTTCTCTCCTAGGATTTGAAGTGTGTCCTCCATATGTGCTCCAATTCAAATTTTATTGGTCATGTTGGATCCCCCTTAGTAAGTCTAATATTCTTATTGCTTACTTTATTTGTTATATTCATCATCTTGGATTCTATTTCCATGAAAGCTAATATTCTTTATTTTCATGTTTTTTTATAGATTTTCATTTTATCTAATTCTATCTCAAAATATGAGGCTGATACTAAATGATTATTCTGTTATTGTGCTAAGGTACATGGTCTAGGAATTTCCCCTAAAAGTATAATGTTTTATAACTTGCATCGTTGTGCCACATTCTAAACTTCCTGTGTGTTTCTCTTAAAATTAATATTACATTTATTTATTTTCTAAAAAATGTTCTAGACGTACTATGAGACACCCTTTTTACATGGTGGTAGGTTGAAAACATCAACCCAAACCACCCCTTAGGGTGTGTTCAATTAAATTCAAATGAATACCATTCTTTCCTTATGACTAAACCACCCCCAGGGTTTATTGAGCATACCACTTTCTAATGGAATTCCACATTTGAATTAAATGATTTATTAAATGGTTGAATAACTTCACTTTCCCATTTTTATCACCTATAAATGAAATTGATAATGAAATTGAATTGTTAAATGAGAATAATATTCTCCTGGTCTATGTTTATTATTAAATGTAAGGGGCCTACTATTTATGGACCTATATCACTTTAAATGTGTGGAATTCCTTGGGTGCATCTTGGGTTAAAAATTTGGAATTAATTGGGTTAAATCATAGGATACCAATAGAATAATTGATGTGACTACTAAAATAGACACCACACTAGTGTTTAGTGAATTTATTATTTACGTGAATGCTTCAACCAGACATTGATGATTCACTTTCATATCTCAAAAAAATAGAATCTCTTGGATTATCTCCTCAAATTCATCTTTATGTCTTCATACACGTGATGACAGAAGTTATATCATTGGTATAAAATAAATTCTATATTGATATCACCTTGTAATTTTTCTTTAGACTCAATTACAAACAATTATTCTAGAATTCCAAGGGTTTATCCTTTGAATTACACTCAGTCTACTATTGGCAAGTTGCATGGGTTATCACTATGAGATGGATCAATCTTATAAGGTCAAGGATGCCCTCATTTCTCCTTGTATCCTATATTATTATTATAAATGGAGTCCTTGACTATGTTATTTGGGTCACAGTTTGAATTTAATTAAAAGAAAAGGCTTTATGATCAGAGGCATCTGGCATAAGATGAAGCAGGTTGGGTCGGCTAGGTGTCCCATGACAAACCTGAGCTCAACTTGGTTTTACATTTAACTTAATAAATTATTTTTATTACCTGAAAATTGTTGCCTATTATATTCAAATACTGTATTTTCATTATACATCATTTGTAGTGGACTAAGGATTTTTACTCACCCTATTTGTGTCATTGATTGATACGTGGAAAAATTTTGTGGATGCATGTAGGGATAAATGGAATCACCTAGTTATGGACACTTCATTCCTTTATATGGGAGATAATTATTAGATGATTAATCTAGTTCTCTAGGTGATCATGGAGATATTTTTTGGTGATTTTGTACTTTTTTTATACATGTATTGTGTTATATATCTACTTCCATGTCAACATGTTCCCATTTTTGTATAGACATGAAATAATCACTCTATGACTCTATTACTTCCTTATGATTATTATTTTTGTTTTATAATTTATTTATATTGTTTCATTATACTACTTCCACTAATTTATCCATTTTTTACCATTTTTTCACTTTGATAAAGAGGGTATAGTCTCCTCATTGTACCACCATACACCCCTGTTGTTATTCGACATCCTCTAGTGTATAGGAAGGAATGCTTGATGCTATGTGGACATCATGTTTGGTTACTTATGAATGAGTCGGACCCAGGACCTCACATCATCCCTATGAAACCATATAATAAAATACTCCCACTAACCTCTTAGTGAGAAACATTTACAGAGAAAACTAGTTTGAATAATGGTGAGACAAAGGAATCATATTCTTTAAGTTGAACTCTTTGAGCTTATATTCAAAATCTTTAACTTCATAACAAAAAAATTTATAATATTATATTCAATTTCCTACTTATAAATCTTTCTAAGTGCATAATGTTCATCCCTGGATCATTTTCTATCAAACTTTTTCTTTGAAATATTTTGTAAATAATTTAAATATTTAAATTATCACTTTACCATCAAATCCTAAACCCCTTTTAGGATAAAGTGTTATCCACTTTATTATGGTAACTTATAAAAATATTTACATTTCAATTTAAAGAAGTTTCCTACACTCTTTTAGGATACCAGGTGATATACTTTGAGTATTAACTGGTATAATCCAGTAGGGAATAGTGATTTTCATTATTATGGTAACTAAAATTAACTATTTACATTTTTATTTACCATGATTTCCAAAAATATTTTAGCATATCAGGTGAATTTAAATTTAAAATATTAAATCATGTAACTATTTATATTTTTTATTTTTTCATATCCTAAAACTTATCTTTGGATATCAATTGAACTTTATTTTCACATGATAACTAAATATAAATATTTATATTTATTTATCATCATGTATCCTAAAAATTAATTAAATATTTAGTTTTAATTTTAGACTGGTATAATATTATAGTTAATAGTGATATTTCCTTTGTTACGGTAACTAAATGTTACTCTTTACATTTTCCTTTATTATCAAATATCCTAACTTGTTAGGAAATAAAGTAAATTATCAATTAAACTAAATCTGTTACATTCATTTATTTTCTAACTTTAAAATTATCTATGTCAAAACATACTTCCATTAGTCTATTAGATACTATATTATCTTCAAAATATCTTTCTAAGACAACAAAAATTACTCTTTGTTTTATGAAATAATATTTATATCTTTTTAATAGGAATATCTAAACAATAATCTATTATTTTTTATCATATATGGAATTCTATGTGTTTGGAACATTTTTATTTGAGAATAATACTTTAATAAAATATACCCCCAATAGCTAGAGAGAACACATTACCAAATATTTTAACAAATATTTGGATAAACAATTTAATCGTATATTAACAATTTTATCCATATATTCTTCTCAGATAATGTTATAAAAGTTGATGAATCATAAACTATGTGTATTCAATTACTGTTCTCAAACATGTTCATAACAACTATTTATTATTTAACATCTTCTCTTATCATATAATAGAAATGATATGAAGATACAAATATTTTACTTAGATTCATTTGATCATGATAAAATCCTTTACATTCAAATCCTTGATGTAGTAAATATTTACTTAATAGTATGAATATAATCTATAAGATCAATAAATTATTCCATTGATTTTTAACTCCTATATATTTACAACACTTTGTAAAATATACATTTAATATCATATATCCTTCAAAAAATGAAAAATTAATTTCTATAACATCCATACCTAACATGGTCATTCCATAGAGTTACCAAACCCCTTCAGTTGTTCTAGACTACCACATCATATGAAAACATAACTCATTATTAATAGCATACTCAGGTTTTAAATAACCTTAAATAGATTCTTAAAGAAAAAATATTTAATTTTTCAAATAAAATTTCTTCTTTTGGTTTGAACATTTACCCACTTACATTGTCCATACAATACTAGAATCCAGACATCATATGCCTAATGCATACATTCTCAACACTTTGAGAATATTTGGTAAATGTTTATTGAATTCATGCACTTTTTTTAAAAAATTCCCATAAATTAAAATAGTATGAATTCTAGAACACTCATTTTCCATGTAGGTTTTTAATCAATTTTCAATGATTTTAAATGAATTTCAATGAATAATTCTCATTATTTCTGATGTTTTACTTAAATGTGAAAAGTTATGAACATGGAAGTAAAATGATTTTATATAAGAAAAATTGTAAAGATTTTGAAGTTGGTAGTCATTACTTTATTTTGGTTTATATTTTGTAAGTGAGTTTAGATTTCTTATATCTATGTTCATGTTTTTTAGGAGGTTAACTAAAAAATAGAGTCCAAGCTCTCCAACCCTCAACCAGTGGTAGCCATCCACTAGCTATCCCACACGGGGTTGGTCATCCAAGTCGATCACTATGAAGGCTAGCACGAACCGATGAGGATATGACCACACGGGGGGCATGAAGCCTATGTAGCACATGGCATGTGGTGATTCAAGACTATGGGGAGTAGGGTTAGGACATGGCACACATGGTTCATGGTATCCTGATTCTGTGCATGAGTTTTTGGGATCCCACCCTGGTGTGGAATTCTGACCAGTAGAAGTTTCATGTTTTCTTATAAATTACCACTTCTCCACTTATCAATTTTTATGTGGGAAAACATTTCCCTGATACTTTTCATCCACTAATAAAAACACCACCATCTTGCTACATTCACACATTCCCCCTCTCAGACACACCTCTACGCCACTCACCACCATCGTTCTCAATCACTTGTCACCACTATGATCACCGAAGACCTCCATCACTACCATACCAAAGCTTTAGGACGATCCATCTACAAATTCCAAGCCTGAGACACCCTAGGGATCACCTCAAAAGCCTCAGATGAACTCGATGAATCATATTTAAATCTCTCTTTGGCCACTAAGAAGGCTAAAGGGGTTGAGTAAGAGGATACCATTATTGTTGTGATCAAACACCATAGCCACTATGCTAAATTAGGAAAAAAAAAATCCATGCCCTATGATAGGTGTTCATCAAAATTGTCATCAGTATCAAGGATTCTAATTAGTCGTTTATTTAATTTTTCTATTTTCACATTATATATAGTTTTTATTTCTTTAAGAAAACACATAAAAAATTATTTTCCTATAATTTATTCAAATTTAGATTATTATGCATGGGTCGAATACTCATAGGTGATGGATAAAAAATAACAATAGACTGGTTATAAAAAAAATCTAGGTAAAGTAACATAGAGAAAGCATAAAACAACTAACGAGAAAAGTAGAACTAGCATTTGAATATGTATTGTGCATTGATGGAGAAACCAAAATATGATCATGAGCCTGAGGATGAAAAGAAGGAATTTCAATAAATATTTCTTAATTTTTATGAGGATATACGAGAATTTTAGTCCATATTGAGAAATGTCAATAGTCTAACCATTTTAAGAACTATATGCAATATTACCATGATTATTTAGAGTTGATTCATAATGGGGAAGGCTTGCCTATTGAGCTACATATGGGAGATCAACAAGATCTGGATGACTTCTATATTGAGTATGAGGTACAAAATGATCTCCCCACTAAATAAAGAGTAGAAGAGACAATACTATTTCATATGTCTCCAACCATGGAAGAAGACACCACCCACGTGGTGGAGCCTAACTAGCTACCTCCACTAGCTACAATCCAACTCCAAGAGGCACTTTCTATTGAAGAATAGATTGAAGATGGACCAATTCAGGGAGTTGATCTTACCTAAAACAGTATTTCATGTGATTTTATTCAATCTATATTGATTATTAATTTCCTCTGAATTGAATTATCATATTCATACAATATTTTTTATATCTTAGGGGAATATGAATAAATTGACCATGAACCTTCTAGGGAACACAACACACTTCCAGATTTTATTGAACATACATTTCAGGAATACCCTAAGGAGATATAAGTAGTTGAGCCAGAGTAAATCAAGACATAGGTTTCTTAATATGAAAGGAATATTATTTTTGATTATTCATGTTTAAATTTTATTCATGTAAAAATACATGCTTAGATTACCTTTGATCATTAAATTCATGTAGTCCATGTTGAGAGATAACTAGATAAGAAAAAAGAGGAGGTTGAACAAGTATAAACCTAGAAATATGATGATCCTTACTTTATCCTACCCCCACCATGAAATCTATACTTAATTTAATCAGGGATGGATCTAGTATACTCTATCCATAGATCATTCGTCACCAAGAAGTAAGAAGTGAAAATTAGGAAAATCTATATGTGGTGGTTCAAATCCAAGAAGACCCACCCACCATCAAATTATAGATAACAGTTGGTACTTCCCCTATAGAGGCATTGTAAATCCAAGTCCCACTTGGTGGATCATACCAAGATTTATCTTTACTTGTTTTCTAGTACATTCAATTCCAATATTAGGAATTGGTAGTATGAAACCCCACTCCCCCAATCAATTTTTTATCTTTAAGGACATGACACTTGTGAATAATTGAGTAATTATTTTTTGTAAGACCATGATAGAAGAATGCATCCCCCCAAACAGTGGAGGTAGAGGACTATATATTCATGGGAAAGCGATTTCACATTAAATTTTTACCTTATAAACTCCCTATAATTTTCTTTCTAAAACATGTTTTGACATTAAACATGAATTGTATGTCTATATTTCAAATATTTATTTACTTCAATTATCTAGGTGACATGAGTTTCTTAAGAATCATGTGATTCCATGTTTTAGATTTCAATTTTAATGAAATTAAATTATTAAAATGGATAATTGAATTATAAAAGTGACTCATGGATATTAAAATGAGGAATCATGATTTGAGGGAATTAGTTGACTATTTTAAGTGAAATTTCCCAAACATTTTTCACATAATTAATTTTTGAAATGCAGGTGAATTTATTTTTTATTATTATTAATGCCAAGAGTGATTATCCCAAATCAAATGTCGCATTCCTAACAGGATTTCTAGACCAAGTACTTTCTAATTTTTCTTGAGCAAATTTCTTGAGTGGTCTTGGGATATGACAGTTGTTAAAACTTTCATTTGAGATTATCAATGTTATGACTATGTAGAAACACATTTAAAATGATTGATACATATTTGGAAAAGACAATATCTTTGATACCACCTTTACATCAATCCTTGTTTGGCCAATAGAAACCATGAATTTCCTTTTCAGTAATGATCCATGTTTCAAGCCATTTTTATCCATTTATACCCTCTTATTAGTAATTGTATGATATTATAAAGTTGAAGAGTAGGGTGAAGGGAGTCATGGAGGAATGGATGAATTATATTGTAAATAAAAAGTATAGGGGTTCTTAATTTTTGGTGTCGAGAAAGTTTTTTAAATTGAAATTTTATTGTTTCCCTTCTTGAAAAAAAAAAGAAAAATAGGTATGTGTTGTGACTTATAGGAATCAAAAATCACCATTACTAGACCGATGATTTTTATCATATGTGGTTTGGTGGTGGGTTTGAGATACATTATATGTATAAATTTTGAAAAAGTAAAAAATTAGAAAAAAATCACTTTAAAAAAAGTATAAAAGCAGGGAAAAATTAAAGAGGTTTCACAAATCATTCATTATTCTTGATTTTGATTATAACCTTTACTTTTAGTTTTGGGGGAAGGGGGAGTTTCTACTTTGAAGGGGGAAATTTCATTACAACTTTACATTAAATATCATGATTTATACTTTAATAGATAAGCCTCCCCTTGATCCTTAATTTTTAAAACATCAATTCCTACCAACCTTATGTCTTAGAGTCATTAGAACCTTAATTCTAAATCCCTCATGATTTTATATGACTTTTGTCTTTACAAAGTAGAGAAAGTATTTCTTTTATAATCTTATCAATAAGGAGAACTTTCTCATGATATGAGCATAAATATATTTGAATTAATATCATGAGTGATGAGTGAAAAGATTTAAAAGAGAGGTAAATCATGATTTGGCATCTTTAATAATAATAAATTGAGGAAAATAAATTAATGAAAGGGTAGGTTCCACTAATTTCAAAAGGGAGAAAGTAAAATACTTGAATTTTTTGTTTCTTTGAAAAATGAGAAATTGAATTGATATTTTATGTGGATTTTGAAAGTTTGGTTTAATATTGATAATTATTTGATTTTATTTTTTTGGAATTTAAATAATGATAACATTGGTTCCATAAGATTTTTAATGTTGAGATTTTATAATTTATCGCAAGAATAGTTTATTTGTGGTTCTATTTGGAACACTCATTTTCTATGCATATTTTTAGTAAATTTTCAATGATTTTAAATTAATTTCAATGAATAATGCCTATGAATTCAAATTTTTTACATAAGTGTGGGAAATTGTGAATATGGAAGTAAAATGATTTGAAATAAGAAAAAATGTTAACATCTTGAAGTTGGTATTCATGTCATTATTTTGGTTGATATTTTGTAAGTGAGTTTTATTTTTTTATCTATGTTCATATTTTTTTAGATAGTAAACTAATAATAGAGGCTATGCTGGTCAGCCCTCAACCAGTGGCATCCAATCACATAGCTAGAGCACAAAGGGCTAGTCTACCAAGATGACCACTAGAAAGTCCAACACAAGATGACGGGGGAATCAAACCCATGAAATGCATGACCCATGGGGAGTCAAAATCATGGGGAGTAGGGTTAGAACAAGGCCTATGTGGGTAATAGTGGCTCGAGTGTGTGCCTATGTTTCCAGGATCCCACCCCAATTCTGGATTTAGGCCAGCGGAAGCCGTGAATTTTCTTAGAAATGATCGTCTCTCTGCTTCTCAATTTCGATGTGTGACAAAATGCCTCATGTACTATTCATCCACTCATCAAAACACCACCTTCCCACTACATTCACGTATACCCCCGCTTGGACACACTGCTCTGCCACTACCACCACTCACTACCTTCATTCCCATCTTCCATCCACCACTATGATCACTAGAGACTACTATCTCCACCACCTCAAAGCCTGGGTTTAATCCATCTACCACTTACAAGCCTGATACACCCTAAGGATTGCCTTTGAATCCTCCAATGAACCCCAAGAAGCTCATTTTGATCTCCCTATGACTACTTAGAAGGCCATATGGGTTAAGGAAGAGGATACCACTACTGTTTTACTGGAACATCATAGCCACTGTGTTGCATTAGGAAAACAAATTTAAATTTTCCTCACCATACGATAGGCATTAATCAAAATCTTTCCTTAACCAGAATAATCCTTATAGTAATTCTTCTGTCTCTTAGAATGTATTGAATCATATTGAATATAATTCACATACTCAATCACCTTGAATCTAAAAGACTATAATTCCATAGGTCAATTGGTATATATTTCCTTTGAAACCATTAATGAATCATTCCATGCTTCAATAAGCATATAGACTTTTTGATCAATTTCAACACTTGGTTATTAAAGAAGGAACTATTCTAACACATATAATATTTATCTTACTTAAGAAATTTTATTAATCCACCAGTCTAAGGTGTGTCTTACTTTAAGCTTCTCATTTCAATGATCTATATAAAGTTTAGTTTGATGGTGATGATGCATTTATCTATAATAGAAATTTTTTATCTGTCAAACATCATGTCTTACATCTTTTCATAAAGGAATTTTAATGAAAGTGAGCCCACTAAAATATTGATGATCTAATACATTATATCAATTTTGTGATCCAAGATCCATATTTCACTAAACAGTGGGTATGCTATGGTTTTTCTCTCACCACTTAGTTATTTAGGTAGGGAATCATCCCATTCACAATGGTTGTGACATTGAAAAGACAACCCTTTATCGAAATCCATCATATGGATTCACTCAAATTTATTCCACTGGTAACTTAATCCTATTAGGGTATCCCAGCTGGTGTAACCCAAAGAAAATTCCAAAAATTGGCTATCAAAGGATAATACCAGGGAAACCATATTTGGCATGACCTACCCAAGGATGTTTTAGTGTTCCCATTACTTTTTTCCATACACAAGACAATTCATGGGCTCCCAACTATGGCATGACCTACCAGGCTGGATGATTGAGGTCTTGAAAAGTTACTCTTTGGAATAAATATCCCACTTAGTATTTGAGGGATTTTAGTCTCATCAATTTAATATATATCATATGCATATTAAACTATTAAATCATATGTGATCATTATATTTTCATGTTTTACTTCCTTTTTTGTATGCATGCTTCTAATAATTTAGTTTTTGAATTCCTATTCCAACCAAAAAATTAATGTGTTCACGCCATATTAATGTGTTACTCTTTACTGAACTCACAAGTATATGTTAATCACCCAAAACTAAAAATAAAATATAGTCATACATATCAAAATTATTCATAATCATAAGGTCTATTAACACTTCATGTAAATGAATATAGTTATTTTAGATTGAAAAACTCCACATGAGTAAGCCTGGAGTGACAGATAGCCAACCCCATTCACTTTCTTAGTCAGGGAAATCCTCTAGGAGAGTAGATGGTTCGACCCAATTTCCCTCTACCCTGGGAAACTTTGGTCAAGAGATAATTCAATTCATGACTACTCTAACACCTAATATGGGAAATATATATTCAGTAAATGAATTTATGTTCATAACTTCAATTAAAAAATGAGGTCAAGGTAGATGAAAACTAAATTTTATGATATCAAACCTAGAATTATATGCAAGGATCTATCCTAGAATTAATTTATCATATAAATGGGCCTAAAAAATATTCATATTTCATAAACAATGAACTAAATATGAATATCAAGAAAATATAAAAAATAAATAAACAATTTATTTATTTTCCAAAACATGAGACATGTATGAACTATTAATAAATAAATGATAATTATAAACCTGTTATAAATTAGAAACAATATAAACATTTTATATTCATTTCAATATTAACCCCTTCATATTTTATATTAAAAGTAATTTATATAATATTTACTGAGTTATAAATATTTTATAATTAAATTTATATTATATAAATATTTTTATATAAACTAAATATCATATATATTGTAATTTATAAACATTTTATAAATCACCTTTTATGATTTCTAAATTAACCATTTATTTCTATAACATAAAACATGTCATTTAATTTGTTAAATTATATTTTAAATATTAAAATTTAATATTTAGAAAAAAAAATTAATAAATAATTCATAAACATTTTTGTGATTAATTACAAAAAATTTATAATTAATTAATTTATAAACCATTGATAAAATAAAATATTCTCAAAATACCATTTATAATTATTTATAAACTTTTATAAACCATAAATATTTGAAAAATATTTATCAATTAACTATAAACATTCTAAAGTTAATTAATTTATAAAACATTAATAAATTTTTATAAATATTTCAAAATATATTTTTCATTACTTATAAACAATATAATTCAATTCATAATTGAATTATCTTGATTAAAATAAAATAAAAATTATTTTCATAGACAAGAGTAATAAATATGGACTTTTCATATTTGAACAAAGTTAATAAAAAAATTTATTAAGACTGTATTATTAATGTTATTCCCATTTTATAAATAAAGATAACATAAATAATTAAATAAAACTTTTATTCAATTTTTAAATATGAATTTTCATATTTATTTCTAGGATTGAAAAATATTTTTTTCTAATTTAAATGTGTTTTTATAAAATAATAAACACATTGATCCATAAAAGTATTACCTTTGATACCACTGAGTTTTTTTGTTTGATCATCATATGAGCATATGTAGTAGTATACAATCCAAACATGGGCAGATCTATCTTCAGGAATCAACAAGTAAATAAAGTTGTAAAATAGAGTACCTGGAAAACAACAACAATTGTAGTCTTATTCTTCCTTGATGAAGGAGAATGCTTGATAAATATCAGGTGCAGTGAACAGAAGCATCCTACCCCTGAGGGGGGAAAATTGACCAATAGATCCATGATCGTATCACAGGGATACTTGAATACTTAAGGGGTACTAGTGCCTTGTCTCAGAGGATGAACAACATTATGATAAGAATAGAGATTTCTCCATGCTCAATAGAAAAGGACATTATCCTTTTATTGATGCTGAGCTCAAGAATCCTCACGTCATATATGTTACATACTATTGGTCCAATTGATTGAATGTTTTCAATGAATTAATATAAATCCATTAAATCATTCATAATTGTTTTTAATTGATAATAAAACTGTTCGAGTGAAATAAATATATATCATATATATACTTATTACCACATGTATATTTAATAAATAAATAAAGATAACCACATACATGAATGTATTAAATATCCACTTATATATATATATATATTAATGCACATCCAACACAATCAGCTTCAATAATTATTTGAGAGTGTTCTTTTACAGGCGAGTTCAACTTTAGTAATAGGGTTTGGGCATGGTTTCTCATGTTTCTAATTGAATTTTGTTCTGATTCATTCTTTGTTTCTTATTTGTTCATATACAGGTGGGATTGATTCATTCCCCTGGTTATTGTTTGTTTTTGTTGTATTTACCTATTATTTATTTTCTATTGTAATCTTTTGTTGTCTTGTTCTATGCATAAATATAAGAAATAGGGGTGTGAGTGGTGTTCTTTCCGTGGAGTATGATCAATGATTTAAACCACATAAATCTTGTATGTTATTTCTCTTTCCTGTATCATTTTTATTATTATTATCATTGTTTTTTTCATGATACTGTGCCTATTGGGTTTTCATATGTATATCACCCCAAGATTTCGTAGTACTTTATATCTTCAAAGAAATTAAATAACTTGTGCTACACGCAACACCAAGTACGAGCGCACCACGACTTACCAAACTAGTCGTTCAAAAAGCAGGTATGAATAGTATTAACTGAATTTTGAATTTTATATACTCCATATAATTTTAAAATCCATATTATTTTTTTTAGACATAATATAAGAACAAATTCAATTTTTCAGATAAAAAAAGTATTTTTCAAAAAATGCAATTTTACAGCCTTTTAATGGCGAACCCTTTTTAAATACAATATTTGACGCTTTTTTATATTCAATTTGAAAAAATAAAATTCTTATTTAGAATAGGTACATAATAATTTAGTTTGGATAAAATTTTGGTGTTTTTCTGATAACTTTCATATTTTGATGAATAGTGAAAATACTAAATTTTAATTAAAAACTATTTTTTTAATCGAAATAATTTATAGTGTTAAATTATAAATTTGAGTGGTTTTAAAGTATAATTAAATTATATTTTTATCATTTAATATAATTTAGGTCATTGGATGTAATTTCACATTTAAACTGGACATAAACAAGTGTTAATCATTTGATAGTTATTATTTCTTAAAAACACGCTTTTTTTTACAACAAGAATTAATTTTAAATTAATTTATGCCACTTATGTGTTTTGAATTTTTAAAAAGGTATTCCATATTTGGAATCAGGAGATCCAAATTGTTTAAATAGGTAACTTTTATTTTTATACAATATGAATATTTACTTCAGTAAATATTTTATTTACCATGGTTAAAGTGTAAATCTGGTAAATAAGGGTAAACAAATATTATTATTATTATATTAAATTACCATAATATGTGTCTTATGCCTATTTTATAATACATTGCCGACAATGGGAATATTTGGGTCAATTTTGGGACCACTTGGATCCACTTGAGAGTGATAATGACACTTTATATTAATTAATTAAAAGTAAAGACAAAAATGACATAAACATATATCTTTTAGTAAAACAATTTTTACAAGGTGTTATATAATTTATACTTTTTACTATAAATATTCATTAGAAAGGTAAAACTATTTCATAAATAATGGTATTTTATTTATAATTTTTATATGTTAAATAATTAAATTTATTTATGACACAATGATGATGCAGTAATTACCTTATTAATGAAAGAATCAAATAAATGGTATTATAAATATTAAAATAAATATAATTTCAAAGTTTTTAGGACATACAAGAATTTTCTAAGAGAATATGACATGTTAGGATTGATTAAATTTATCTTGTTCGAAGTAATCATGTTGTGATGACTTTCACAAAAACCAAATACTAAATTGTGTCAAAATTGACATAAATGAGTTTTTAAAACAAATGTTATATTATTAAATTATATAATATTCATAAAAATATAAGGTTAGTACAAATGGATTAAATAATATTATATATTTCATTAATTAACCACTTTATATTCTCTTGGAAGTTTATAGTAAGTTTATTAACCATAGATTATAAGAATACAAGAAGACAGGGTAAAAGTTAAACTATTTAACTAAGAGTTAAATCTATAAGATAAGGTTAATATGGGGACCTAAACCAATATAAAACCTATTGGTTGAGTTATTTTTGACCCATCCCCACCTTATCCTAGAAATAAATCATTTTGGAGCCATTATAAACCGAAAATGATTTTATTATAAAATAATATTTCACGATTTTCCTAAAGTGACCCTCACCTCTCTTATAAAAGGGTACTTCCCCTTCTCTCAAAATCACACCTACAAAGCCATTTATATTGGCCAAAACTTGACCAAATATCATCCCAAATTTCCTCACATCAAATTATAATCCTTAATTTGGTCATAAATTTAACCTAAGGAGCCCTTTTCATCAACTCAAAAGGAAACACACTAAGAAGAGGTCATAATTTCACCACCCTCTTTAAAGTTCTTTTGTTCTTCCACTTCTTATTTATTTGTAGTTTCCATAACAAAATAATATCTCTATTACCTCATATATACTGTGATGTTATTATAAATATGGTAAAACCATATTCGTTTTTCTATCCATCCTACAAATGACAAAGTCACCATACGTGCGTACGTTTGGCTTACCATCTCCACGTCGTGGTGTAATTTGTTATTCAACACTATGGTATTTGGATGGATATAATAATGAGTAAAATGTATATAAATAATTAAAATAACATGATAATGTCTCTGTAAAATTAATATACCATCCAATTTCACACCTTTTAATCATTAAGGAAATGACATCGTCGCTCGTGTGTAAGTACGGCTTACCGTCTCCACGACGTGATGAGATTCATTTCCACATTCACCATTAAACGATGATTATAAAAATATATATTATTAATAAGTATGTAATATATGAAATAATAATTCTACTTAATAGATATATATGTGTGTGTGTTTGTGTGTGTACTTACATATATCTTATTCACTTACTTCCATTCAATGTGATATGAAAACGGAAACAACGTTTATGCGTACGTACAGATTACCATCTCCATAAATGGTGTTTTCCATTTCATATATCTATCTATTATACATATTTATATACTAAATATATATGATATATAAATCATGTGTTATATTCTAGAAGTATGTAAATCATGATCTAAATGATATGATCAAGAATAATAAGTTAAAACACGTACGATAAAGAAAGCGATTATTACACGAAATGTTAATTTAACATGGAAATAATTATTAAATGGGTAATATAAAGTCATAAATGAATCATGTATGATATAATAAATATGAATATGGTTTTGGTATAATTTAATCACATACTATGGTCATTATATAGGAGGTTAAATGTACCCTCAACCAAAGGAAAGTGCAAGGTAAGGGTTACTTTTACAATCTATTTATTATTTGAGGTTGTTTTTTCATAAATATCTATTGGTACATATTTATTATCCATGTCCATGTTTCATAAAATAGTTTTCAAATCGATTCTTTTTAAGGTACTTTTTTACTGAAACATCATTTTAAATTTTTTAATGATTTATTCTTCTAAACCTTTCTCATTAATGTCCATGTTTTCAAAATGGTTTTAAGGATTTATTTATATGAACATTAATGTTTTAAAATGTTAATTCCTTTCAAAAGTTTCAAATTGGTATGGGATACTTTGATCTAAAACTATCTTTTAAATGACTTCCTTTATAAATTATGTGACTTTCAAATGATTTCATGAAAAAGGGATATTTCTCTCAAATATTTTTACTGATAATTTTCAACTATGCCAACATCTATATGATATATTATTATTTATTGAGTTTGATTTATTATGATACAAATATTCCTTATTGTATTAATGGTTTTGTGTTATATTTGACTATAGATGTGTTATTTTTATACCATTCATGGTTTAGGGTTAATGTATTGAAATTTCATATGCTAGTTTTAATACAAATGTTTATGTTATGTTTTAACCTTTTCATATAAGGAATGTATTGGACTTAGTAAGTGATGGGTGGAGCCCGCTATAGCTCCTCGGTGCATTTGTGGGTCTCATGAGACAATTATACATGTAATTGGCCGAGGCCTTTCCCAATTTGATATATGGTTTTGGCCGAGGCCTTAATAATTTTTAGACAACTTGGCCGAGGCCTTGAAAAAATGTTTCAGAATGTACCGAATTATACATTCCCTTATTATGAAAATAATATTGATGGTTCATGTGATTATTCAAATAGTAGAATACCCATGATTATTTTTTATTATGTAATTATTTACTCAACTCATATTCCTGCCATAAATTATTCATGTTTATTATTTGTAAAGGTATGTGTTTTAAATTATTCATCATGCCTAATGTTTATGTTATGTTCTGATGTATTTCTTACTCTTATTGAGTGTTTGAGATCACCCCTTTTTTATGTTTCATTTTACCAGGATATAAAGAAGTTAGTTATGAGTGACTTTCAGGCATATCTAGGAGACATGGATGTTTCTGATGGAATAAATTAGTGTTGTATTTCCTTTCAAGTTGTAATGTTGAACTCATGTATGTATCTTGTTTTCAAGAATACTAAACTGATCGGTCCTTCGAGACATGATTCCTTGTAATCATGCCAATGTATTAAAATAATGCATTGACTCTGGGTAACTGGGGTCAGGGCATTACAATATGTTTTGTTATATTTATTTTCTTTTCAAACCCCATTGTTTAGCTCAAATATAATTTTTTTTCTTTATTTTTGTGGTCGATCATGTGTTATTTTCACCCATCCTGGGATTTTTTTATGTCATTAGTGTTTCCCACCCATAATAAATATATTACATTATCAACTCAATGAAAACCAGATAATTCCTGATAATCAATTAAATTTATCAAGATCAATTATTATTAATTTCATTATAATATTTTTTACATTTGATTAACCACCATTAGATTAAGGGGTAATGATAGTTAAGGACCGAAAGAAAACCTTAATTCCAGTTACGTACCTCCTGTAATTTATACTAATTAAAAATATCATTTAAATTTAAAATTCATAATATTTTTAATCATTTCTTTGACAGTTTCTCTTTTTTTTAATCTCAAACTAACATTAACCTCCTCTTTTGACCATGGATCACCATTTTCTCTCAGATTAATTCATTAATCAATAATATCAAGATTTTGATATGAGTATAATAGAACTTGGAAGCCAAGGATGGGAAAATATTCTCTCAAGTTGGGGATATCAAGGTGAGGGTTAGGTCCGATGTGGGATGGCTTCCACGTGTAAAAAAAATGTGATATAGTGGAATATATGAATATTAAATTATATTGATTTTAAAAAAAAACAAATTGATTAATTTGAATGCATTAGACTTAAATACCCTTAAATCTTATTGGAATTCAATTATAAAAGAACTCAAACCCAAAAACCATAAATCAAAAAATATATATATAATAATAATTCTTTAATAATAAATATAAGTGAAAATATAAAATAATAATACATATAAAATTATAGTAAATAAAACTAAAAAAATAACAATAATTAATAATTGGATATGTTTTTATAAATATATAATAACTACTAATATGTTATTAACTATATAATTTTTTATATTTATTCACTCTAAAATTTTCAGTGGAAATTTGTGTTGAAATTTTATATTGTTTTTATATATTTATATATTATGTATCGATACACTGAAAATTTGTATTAAAAATTCCCACTCAAAAATTTGTCACATATTTATAATAAAAAATCTATTATGTATAGTAAATAAAAATAGGAAATTTCTTGTGAATGTTTTCATATAAAATTTCTATTGGAAATAAATAGTGTAAATTTCTACTTTTATTTTTCATTGTTTATTTATGTATTTATACACTCTAACTTGTAATTTAACTGTAAATCCAAACTAAAAAATTAATATAAAAATTTTCTTTTCAAATTTACCCTATAATTTTCTAGAACAAAATTAGATTATTTATTTATTTATTAATCTATTTTTACTTTTAATTTAAGTGGAAATTCGAATTGAAAATTTTTCATGAAAATTTTCATCATATGATCCTAGGTAGTGAAATAAAACTCAAATCCACTTTAAATGTATCATTAATAGAATCAATATTTAGGTGATTTTCTTGGTTCTATTCTTCTGTATGATAGGGAAGAGTCGAATATTCTTTGGATGGACCTTCATTGACAGATCTTGTATGCCTCTATCATCAAACAATAGCAGGATACTGTTGGAAAGTGTAAACCTCCACATATAACTATATCAAAGCATCTTCATAACATTGGATAAAGAATGTTGTTTCTTATAACCAGTCATCATCATAATCTAATGGATAAGCAAGATTACATAGTCTCTCCTGGAATTGAAAATTTTTATAAATAATAGACCGGATCTCCGGATCAGGTCTTAGATTTAACTGATAATGAATTATTTCCTAAAGATCTTTTAGGGAAACATAATTAGTTAACTTAACCATTCATGTTGATTTTGTAGTATATAATGCTCCACCAAGAAACATATTCACAATGTCAATGGGTTTTAAGGAATAAAATAATTTCATGTCCTAAACTATTTTTATGAATTATATCTATCATAGAAATTATATCATAAATTAGGAATTTATGATGTAAATTTTCTCTGCAACAAGTACCAAGAGAAACCTCCCTAAACAAAACACCCAAACGTCTCTTACACCCTCCAAACCCATGAAACAAACTCTTAAACACTAAAATAGAGTATAAATATATATCTAGGATGTTACAATCTCCACACCATAGGACATTCCATCTCTAGGAAGTCATATGGGAGAAGGTTTATTCAAAAAAGGTTAGTACACTACTCCCTCACTGATGACTCATGCTCCCAAGTCTTGTGAGAATCTAAGTTGTGTCTCCATAACACTATAACCAACATAATGTATTTACCATGAAATACTTTCACATGGTTATCAACTATCTCCACTGGTTTCTCCACAATGTAAACATCTATATCTAACTCAATCTCATCCCACCACAAAACATGAGAGGGATCGGGATGGTACTTCCTAAGTTGAGATTTGTGGAAAACATTGCTGATACTTATCAACTGAGCTAAAAATTCCAACTGATAACCAATTTTCCCAATCTTCTCAGAAACCTCTAATGGTCCAATATATCTTGGACCAATCTTCCCTTGTTTCCCAAGCCGATGGTGACCCAACTAAGGAGAAACCTTTAATAAAACTTGGTCACCAATGGAAAATTATAAAGTACAATGCTGAAAATATGCATATGATTTCTAATGAATTTCAGTTGTAACTATTACTAGACCCCTTCCAACTTCTCCTGAACAAGACTTGATCTCACTATAGTGATCTCTCCCAGCTCTTCCAAACAAATAGGTAACCTCCACAGGCAACAATACAAATCCTCAAAGGGTGCCATTCTGATCAATCATTGGTAACTATTATTATAGTAAAAATCAACCAATTACAAATAAATATCCCATGATCCACCAAAATCCAATACATAGGCATGAAGAATATCCTCTGAGATCTTAATAGTATACTCTATCTATCCATATCTTTATGGATTGTAAGTTATACTAAAATGAACATGAGTCCCCATTGACTCTTGGATACTCTTACAGAACTGGGAGGTAAACCTGATATCAGTATCTAAAACAATGGTAGAGGGAACCCCATAAAACCTCACAATCTTCTGCATATGCATCTTACCAAGATCCTCAACTTTAATGGTGTCCCTGGTCTGGATGAAATGATAATATTTCATCAATTGATCAATCACCACCAAGATAGAAATATTCCCTCATGGAGTTTTTGTAAATCCAACAACTAGGTCCATAGAACCATTTTTTTCCAAATTTTCATTAGAGGAGGCTGGATCAACCCAATAGGCTTCAAATGGTATACCTTTATCTGCTGGTAGGAGTAACAACGAGGCATAAAATCAGTGACATCGTACTTCAATCCCGACCACCAGAATCACCATATCATATCATAATAACTCTTTTCTATTGAACATAATATATTATCGCATAATATAAATGATATGAAGATACACATATTTTATTTATATTAATTTGATCATGATAAAATCCTTTACATTCAAATCCTTGATGTAGTAACTATTTACTTAATATTATAAATATAATCTACAATATCAATCAATTCTTACTTTGATTTTGAACTCCTTTATATTTACAACACTTCATAAAATATACATTTGGTATCATATATCCTTAAAAATGAAGAATTAATTTATATAACATCCATTCCTGGCATGGTCATTCCATGGAGTTCCCCAACCCCTTTAGTTATTCTATATTATCTCATCATATGGAATCATTACTCATTCTAAATATCACCCTCATGTTTTAAATAACCATAACTAGATTATTAAAGAAACGTTGTTTAATTTTTCAACTAACATTTCTTATTCTAGTTTGAACATTTTCCCACTTATATTGTCCATACAGTACTAGAATACAGACATCATATGCCTCGTGTAGAAATTCTCAACACTTTTTGAATATTGGGTAAAACTTTCTTGGATTAATCAACTATATTGGGACATTTCTATAAATTAAAATAGTATGAATTCTGACACATTCATTTTCCATGCATATTTTTAATAAATTTTCAATGATGTTAAATTAATTTCAATGAATAATTCCCATTAATTCTAAATTTTTACTTAAATGAGGGAAATTATGAATATGGGTGTAAAATGATTTTAAATAAGTAAAAATGTTAAGATTTTAAAGTTGGTAGTCATTTCGTTATTTTGGTTTAGATTTTTGTAAGTGAGTTTGATTTTTTTCTATCTATGTTTATATTTTTCTAGAGGTTAACTAAAAAATAGAGTCCAAGATCTCTAGACCTCAACCAGTGGCATCTATCTACCTATCCAGCACATAAGGGGTCATTCATCCACGTTGATCACTATGAAGGCCAGCATGAACTGATGAAAAGATGATCGCATGGGGGAATCAAGCCTATTTAGTGAATGGAATGTGTTGAATCAAGCTCATGGAAAGTAGGGTTGGGACAAGGCACACATATTCTGTGGTATCTTGAGTGTCTGCATGTGTTTCTGGGAGCCCACCCCAGTGTGGGCTTCTGATCAGTAGAAGCTGCAAGTTTTCTTATAAATGATCACTTCTCCACTTATCAATTTTGATGTGGGACAAAAATTTCCCATATAGTATTCATCCACTAATCTAAACATCATTTTCTAGCAACATTTTTGTGTACCACCGCTCATACACACAATTGAACCACTCACCACCTTCGTTCTCAGCCACCTATCACCACTATAATCACTGATGACTTCCATCTCTACCACATCAAAGCTAGAGGTCGATCTATCTACCACATTCAAGTGTGATACACCCTCTAGATCACCTCTAAAGCCTTAGATGAACCCCATAAAGCTCATTTCAAGATCCCTCTATCCACTTCTAAGGTTGAAGGGTTTAAGGAAGATGAGACCGCTGTTGTCATGCTCGAACGCCATAGCCATTATGTTGTATTAGGAAAAAAAATTATTTTCCCATGTCCTATGATAGGTGTGAATCCAAACCAGCATCATTTTCGGGGATTCTAATCAGTATTTTATTTACTTTTTCTATTTTCACATTGTAGATAGTTTTTATTTCTATAAAAACCCATAAAAATTATTTTCCTATAATGTATTCAAATTCAGATTATTATGCATGGGTTGACTACTCATAGATGAAGGAGAAACAAAAAGAAGAGATTGGTTATGATAAATTCTAGGTGCAATAACTTAGAGAAATCATATAAAAAATAATGAGAAAAGTATAACTAGCATTTGAATATGTTTTCTCATTAATAGAGCAACCAGAACCTAAGCAAGAGCTTGAGGATGATAATGAATAAGTGCCACAGGTCTTTCTTGATTTTTCTAAGGACATATAAGAAGTTGAGTCCAAACATGGAAAATATCAATAGCCCAACCATTTGAAGAACCAAATCCATGATGACCATAATGATCTAGAGTGGATTCAAGATGAGAAATACTAGCCTACTGAGTTACATGTGGGAGATCAACAAGATCTGGATGACTTCTGTAATGAGTATGAGGTAAAAAATGATCTCCCCGCTCCCAAAAAAGTAGAATATCCAACACCGTTTTATATCTCTCTAACCATGGAATAATACACCACCCAAGTGGTGGAATTTTAAGAAAATATGGAGGATCCTAACTACCTACCTTCACTAGCTACCATCCAACTCCAAGAGGCACTCACCATTAAAGAAGAGATTGAATCTGGACTCATTCAGGGAGTTAGCCTCATCTTAAAAACTATTTCATTCTATTTTATTAAATATAAATTAAGTATTAATTACCTCTTCTTTAAATTATAAAATTCAAACAATATCTTCTATGTATTAGTGGAAGATGAATAAATTGAACATGAATCTTCTGATGAACACATAACGCTCCCTGATTTTATTGAACATACATTTCAAGAATCCCCTAAAGAGATCCAAGTAGTTGAGTATGAGGAAATCAACATAGGGGTTTCTCAATATTAAATGGAGAATATTTTTATTATTCATGTTTAAATTTTATTCAGGTAAAAATAACTACATACTTTACCTTTGACCATTCAATTCATACAGTCCATGTTGAGTGATAACTAGATAAAAAAAATGAGGAGGTTCCACTAGTAGAAACCAAAAAATATGATGATCCTTACCTCATCCTACCCCCACCATGCAATCTATACTTAATTTATTATGGGGTGGATTTGGTATACTTTATCCATGGATCATTCCTCACCAATAATAAAGAAGTGAAAGTTGGGAAAATCCACATGTGGTGGTTCAAATCCAAGAAGATCCACCCACCATAAAATTATGGATAATAATTGGTACTTCCCCTCTAAAGGCATTAAAAATATTGGGTGCTCTTTGGGGATCAAAACAATAATTATCTTTACTTTTTTTCTAATAATTTCAATTTTAGTCATAGGAATTAGTTTAGTATGCATCCCCACTCTCCCTATCAATTGTTTATCTTTAATTACATTATCCTTGTGCTTAATTGAGTAATTATTTTTTATAGGACCATGATGAAAGAAGGAATCCCCCAAAAAGTGTATGAATATGAATAAATATTCATAGTAAATGGAGTTGAATTTTAAATTTTTATCTTATAAACTCCCTATAATTTTTTTATAAAACCTTTTTTGATCTTAAACTTTAATTAAATATCCATATTTTCAATATTTATTTACTTGAATTATCTAAAAGACATGATTTTCTTAATAATAATTTGATTCCATGTTTTAGATTTTAATGTTAATGAAATTGAATGACTAAAATGGAGAATTAAATTATCATAGAGAATCATGGATATTAAAATGAGAAATCATGATTTGAGGTAATTAGTTGATTATTGTAAATGAAATTTCCCCAACATTTTTCACACATTGAATTTATGAAATTCATGTGAATTGATATTTATTATTATTCATCCCAGGAGTGATTTCCCTTAATCAAATATTCCATTCCAAAAAAGATTTCTAGACCAAGTACTTATTAATTATTCTTGATCATATTTCTTGAGTGATCTTGGGATATTCCACCTGCTAGAACATGCATTTGGAATTATCAAAGTTATGGATGTGTAAAAACTCATTTAAAATGATTGAGACATATTTTGAAGATACCTTATCTTTGAGAACACCTTTACATCAATCCTTGTTTATCTTATAGAGACCATGAATTCTCTTGTTAGTAATGATCCATGTTTCAAGCCATTTTCATCCATTTCTACCCTCCTCTTAGTATTTTCATGATATTATAACGTTGAAGTATGGGTGTGAAAATATTCCTGGTGTAATGAATGAAATACATTATAAAGAAAATGTTTATGGGTTCTTAATTGTGGGTTTCGATAAATGTTTTACATTGAAGTTTTATTGCTTTCACCTCTTGAAAAAAAAATTAAAAAAATATGAATGGGTTGTGACTTGGAAGGATAAAAAATCAGCATTATTGGACATATTATTTTTATCATATTTGGTTTGGTAGTGGATGTGAGATAGATTCTAATAAAAACTTTTGAAAAGGAGAAAAATGATAAAAAGGGACTCTAAAAAATATAAAAGTAGAGAAAAATTAAAGAGGGTGCACAAATCATTAATTATGATTTATTTTTACCATAAAAATTACTTTGAGTTTTGAGGGAAGTAGGAGTTGCTAATTTGAAGGGGAGAATGTTATTAAACTTTTACTTTTAATGTCATGTTTTATACATTAATAGATAAGCCTCCCCTTGAACATTAATTTTTAAAACATAAATTCCAACTAACCTTAAGTCTCATATTTATTAAAACCTTTATTGTAAATCCCTCGTGATTTTATGTGACTTTTTTCTTTACTAAGTAGAGAATGTATTTCCTTTACAATCTTATTGAAAAGGATCATGTTCTCATGATATGTGGATAAGTATATTTGAATTAATATCATAAGTGATGAGTGAAAAGATTCAAAAGAGAGGTAAATCATTATTTGGAATATTTAATAATCATGAATTTAGGAACTTAAATTAATTAAAGAATAAGTTCCACTAATTTCAAAAGGAAGAAAGTAAAATACTTGAATTTTTTGTTTCTTTGAAAAATGAGAAATTGAATTGATATTTTATGCATATTTTGAAAATTTTATTTAGTATTGATAATTATTGGATTTTATTCTTTTGGAATTTAAATAATGATAACATTAGATCCATATAATTTTTAATGTTGAGATTTTATGATTGAGGACAAGCGTAGTATATGTGGGGGGTATTTGACACACTCATTTTCCATGCATATTCTTAATCAATTTTCAATGATTTTAAATGAATTTCAATGAATAATTCTTATGATTTATAATGATTTACTTAAATGTGGGAAATTATGAATGTGGAAGTGAAATGATTTGAAATAAGTAAAAAATGTTAAGATTTTGAAGTTGGTATTCATGTCATTATTTTGGTTGATATTTTGTAAGTGATTTTCAATATTTTCAATCTATGTTCATATTTATCAAGAGGTTAACTAAAAATAGAGGCCATGATAGGAAACCCTCAACCAGTGGAAACTAACCACCTATCTAGCCCACAAAGGGTTGGCCAACTAAGCTAGCCACTAGAAAGGCCAGTACGAGCCGATGAGGAGATGACTACACGGGGGCATCAAACCTGTGCAATGCATAGCCCATGGGGAGTCAAACTCAAGGGGTGTAGGGTTAGACCAAGTCTTGTGTGGGCCATGGTGGATTGAGTGTTTGTATGTGTTTCCAAGAGCCCACCCCGATGCAAGATTTTGGCTAGTGGAAGCCGTGAGTTTTCTTATAAATTCTCACCTCTCCGCTTCTCAGTTTCGATGTGGGACAAAATGTATCAGGTAATGTTCATCCACTAATCAAAACACCTTCTTCCTACTATATTCACATGTGACCCTTCTCAGACACACCACTCTTCCACTTTCTCTACTCTCCACCTTTGTTACCAGTTTTCGGCCACCACTACGATCATCAGATACTGTCATCTCCACCACCCTGAAGCTTGAGGTCAATCAATCTACCACTTCCAAGAATGATACACCATCGAGATTTCCTATGAATCATCCAAAGAACCCCATGAATCTCATTATAATCTCTTTATGGACACTTGAAAGGCTGGAGGGGGTGAGGAAGAGGAGACCAATGTTGTTTTTCTTGAACACCATAGCCACTGTGCTGCATTAGAAAAATAAATTTACATTTTCCACTCCCTATGATGGGCATGTATCAAATTCCTTCCTTAGCCAGAATAATCCTTATAGGTATTCTTTTATCTCTCCAAACATATTCAATAATATTGAATATAATTAGCATAACTAATCATATTGAATATAAAAAACTATAATTCCATGGTTCAATTGGTATCTAGTGCCTTTGAAACCATTAATAAATCATTTCATGCTTCCATGAGCATATAGACTTGTTGATAAATTTCAACACTTGGTTACTCAGGAATAAACTATTCTAACACAAAGAATATTTCTCTTTCTTAAGAACTTTTCTTAAGCCACCAGTCTAAGGAGTGGATACTTTAAGCTTCTCATTTCAATTATTAATATAAAGTTTAGTTTGATGATGATGATGCATTTATCTACAATATAAATTTTTTATCAGATGAATATCATGTCTTATATATTTTCATCAAGGAATTTTAGCGAAAGTGATCCCCCTAAAAATTTGATGATCCCATAAACTATATAAATTTAGTGAGCCAAGATCCATATTTCATTGAGCATTGAGTTCGATATCGTGTTTCTCTCACCATATATTTATTTAGGTAGGAATAATCCCATTCACAATATTTGTGATGTTAATAAGACAACCCTTTATCCAAATCCATCATATGGATTCACTCAACTTTATTCATCTTCTAACTTAATCATATTAGGGTCTCCTGTCTAGTGTAACCCAAATAAAATGCCAAAAATAGGCTATCAAAGGTTAATACAAGGGCACCCAACTATGGAATAAAACTACCCAGGGATGTTTTAGTGTCACCAATTACTTTCTTTCCATAAAAAAGATAATCCATAGGCACCCAACTATGGCATGACCTACCAGGTTGGATGATTGAGGTCTTAACAAGTGTCTCCCTAAAATAAATATCACACTTAGTATTTGAGGGATCTTAGTATCATCTATTTAATATATATCATATTCATATTAAACTATTGCATCATATGTAATAATTATATTTTCATTTTTTATTTCCTTTTGTGTATGCATGCTTCTAATAATTTAGTTTTGGAATTCCTATTCCAACCACCAAATTAATGTGTTCACACCATATTAATGTGTAACTATTTACACAACTCACAAGTCTATATTAATCACCCAAAAATTGAACTCAAGTATACTCATATATATCAAAATTCATCAAAATCACCAGGTCTATTGATGCTTCATGTAAAGGAATAGAGTTATATGAGATTGAAAAACTCCACATGAGTAAGCCCAGAGCGACAAATATCCAACCAAAATCGATTTCCTAGTCAATGCAAGCCTATAGGAAAGTAGGTGGTTTGACCCAATATCACTCTACCATGGGACATATTAATCAAGATAGAATTCAATTCAGGACAACTCTAACACCTAATATGCATAAAATATATTCAACAAATAAATTCATGTTCATAATTTCTGTTACAAACCGAGGTCAAGGTATATGTAAACTAAATTTTATGATATCAAACCTAACATGATATGCAAGGCTCTATCCTAGAAGTAATTTTTCATATAAATGGGTATAAAAAATATTCATATTTCATAAAAAAATGAAGTAAACATGAATGTTAAGAAAATGTCACAAATAAATAAACAATTTATTTATTTTCCAAAACATGAGACATTTATGAACTATTAATAAATAAATGATAATTATAAACCTTTCATAAATTATCAACAATGTAAACATTTTATATTCATCCCAATATTAACCCTTCATATTTTATATTAAATGGAATTTCTATAATATTTCAGGAATTATAAATATTTTACAATTCAATATTTATTATATAAATATTTTTATATAATCTAAATATCATATATGTTGTAATTTATAAACATTTTATAAATCAACTTTTATGATTTCTAAATAAACCATTTATTTATATATCATAAAACATGTCATTTAATTTGTCAAAAGGTGTTTTAAATGTAAACATTTAATATTTGGAATATTTTTTTAATAAATGATTCATAAACATTTATATGATTAATTATAAAAAAAATTATAATTAATTAATTTATAAACCATTGATAAATTAAAATATTCTCAAAATACCATTTATAATTACTTATAATCATTTATCAACAATAAATATTTGAAAAATATTTATCATTTAACCATAAATATTTTTATAAATAATTAATTAATAAAGCATTTTTAAATATTTATACATATCTCAAAATATCTTTTTCATTATTTATAAACAATATAATTCAATTCATAATAGAATTATTTTGATTAAAATAAATACTTTATTTATTTTCATATACAAGAGTAATAAATATGAACTTTTCATATTTGAAAAAGGTTAATAAAACAAATTTTATTAAACCTATATTATTAATGTTATTCCCATTTTATAAACAGTTTTATAAATACAAATAATATAAATTATTAAATAAACGTTTTATTTAATTGCTAAATTTGAATTTTCATATTTATTTCTAGGCTTGAAAAATCTTGTTTTTCAATTAAAACGTGTTTTCCATAAAATAGTAAACATGTTGATCTGTCAAAGTTTTCCCTTTGATACCACTAATGTTTTGTATGATCATTATATGTCCATATACATCGGTAGACAATCCAAACACAGGCAGATCTATCTTAAAGAATCAACACATAAATAAAGCTGTAAAATAGAGTACCCGGAAAACACCTACAATAGTAGTCTTATTCTTGCTTGATCTCACTTGATAAATATCATGGTGCATTGAACAGAAGCATCCTACCCCTAAGGGGGGAACATTGACCTATGGATCCACAATCATATCATGGAGATACCTTAATGTTGAAGGGGTACTAGCGCCTGGTCTCATATGATGAACAACAATATAAGAAGAATAGAGATTTCACCATCACAACCAAAAAACAGGGTTTTATCAGTGATAAAAAATCATTTATCAGCACTAAAAAAACACTGATAATCGAGGTGCTATTAAAAAGAATGGTCCCTTTTATCAGTGCTAAAAAACACTGATAAAAGTTAAAAAAAATACAAAAAAAAATCTACATATCAAAGGGTTTTAATAGAACTTGACCCCCCTTTCAACATGCCTCAGCCTCACCTACTCGCCCCCGTAAGCCCCAACCCCACACCCCCCACCCTTCAACAATGCTATCTTCCCTTGTCACTCGTGCGCACCCCTAGCTCCACTTAGTTTTGAACCTGAGACCTCTCCACCTGCGCGTATGAACCTTTACCACTCACTCGTCCTCTTGATGAAGAGGAATGCTTGATAAATATCATGGTGTAGTGAACAGAAGTATCCTACCCCTGGGGGGGTACATTGACCAATGCATCCATAATCATATCATGGAGATACTTGAATGTTGAAAGGGTATTAGTGCATTGTCTCATATGATGAACAACAGTATGAGAAGAATAGATATTTCACCATCACAACCACAAAATAGGGTTTTATCGGTGCTGAAAATATCATTTACCAATGCTAAAAAAACATTGATAATCAAGGTGCTATTAAAAGGGGACCATTTTATCAGCGCTAAAAAAACGCTGATAAATGTTAAAAAAAATTAAAAAATATATATATACAAATCAGAGGGTATTAATAACACTTTACCCCCACCCTTTAACAGCGCTAACGCCCCACCTTCACCCGCACGCACCCCTACCTCCACTTGGTTTTGAACCCAAGACCTCTCCTCCTGCGCGCCGGCACCTTTACCACTCACTCATTCTGTTAACTTTTCCATTTAATGATATATCTATTTATTTATATATATATTTAATCATATTTATTCGTATATTATATATTTATATTAAAATATATATAGTTATATTAATATTAATATATATATAGTTATATTTATATTTATTTATTTATTTATTTATTCATATAATATTTATATAGTTATATTTATATATTTATATATTTATTTGTATATTAATATATATATATAGTTATTTAGTTATATTTATATGTTTATATATTTATTCGTATATTAATATATATTTATATCTATTTATTTATATTTTTAGTAATATTTTTTTATCTGTATATTTATTCGTATATTAATATATATTTATATGATCAGTTTTAAATATATTTATAAAATAGGTTTTTTGTGTGTGATTATAAATAAATAAATACTTATATTCAACTTACACACACACAAACACACGCACACACACACATATATATTACATATGTGTATGTAAGTATAATTATACAAATTTATATATTTTTATATATATATACATATATTATATATTAATATGTATATACATATGTTAGAATATATAGATAATATATATCAATTTGTTAATATAGATACACACAAACACACACCTTATATAGGTATATAAATACTCATATATTTGTATTTTAAATAAAATCGATATTAGTTTTTTTAGATAAGGGTTATATATTGAGGAATATATTTTATATGTAAATATGTTAAATTATTTATTTATAAAATTAAATTTTTACATGTGAATATATAAAAAATATGTATATATTGTTATATATTTGATTATAAAAAATAGTACATTGTGAAAACCAATAAAATTTCAAAGCCATAATATCAATATTATTGTAATCCCTGAGAATAAATTCATTCCTCACTGATAAAGGGAAAGAGGACCCCCTTAAACGAGGCTTAAATTCCATCGAATGTTAAAAAAATGGATATCCCGACTAAAAACTCAGTTTTGGAAGCCTTTAAGACCTTTTGGGGGCTCCAAAAATGTGAAAAAAAAGGTTTACCTCTATCATTAGGGACGTAGAGCGTCTCGAAAGCTTCAATTTGATATGTGTTAGAGATCAAACAGACACACAAATTAAAAGTTATGGTCGTTTGAAGGTCAAGTTATGTTTTTTACTTATTTTAGATTTTTTATTAATTTTTTGATTTTTTGTGTCTTTAGATTGTTATTAAATGATGATTAATCGATAATAATTAGAAAAATATTGATTAATAATATTTTTTTATTATTTTATAAACCATTTTCAATAAATATCTTAGATGTTATGTTCAAATGTCTATTTATACTTATCTAAAACACATTTACAAATATGTATTATATTTATAACAATATATTTTTATTTTTATTTTTATTTTTTATTTTTAATGAAATATATATTTTTTTGAAATATACTCGTTATAAACGTTAGTAAAAAACACCGATAAAAACCCCTTATTTATCAGTGCTACTAAAAAAGCGTTGATAAAGGGCCACCTTTAACAGCGCTAAAAAAGTGCTCATAAAGGAGAGACTTTTATCAGTGCTAAAAATGATGATAAAGGGGTAGTTTTAACAGCATTTTTTTAGCGCTGATAAAGGTACCCCCTTTATCAACGCTTTGTTTAGTGCAGTAAAAGGGTGGTGCTGCGAAAACCCTGTTTTGTGATAGTGCATGCTTAACAGAAGAAGACACCATCCTCTTATATAGGATGAGATTGAGAATCCTTGCATCATATGTGTTTCATACTCTTGGGTCAATTCATTGAACGTTTTTAATTAATCAATATAAATTCATTAAAACATTCATAATTGTTTGTAATTGATAATAAAATCATTCGATTAAAATAAATATATATCATATATATACTTATTACCACATGTATATTTAATACATAAATAAAGATTCATGCATCACATGCATGTATTAAATATCCACTTATATATATATATATTAGTGCACATCCAACCCAATCGACTTCAACGATTCTTAGAGAGGGTTCTTTTACAGGTGATGACGACTCTAATAAGGGGGTTCGAGCCTAGTTTCTCGTGTTTCAGATTGAAGTTTTTCCTGATTCATTTTTTGTAGCTTGTTTGTTCATATGCAGGTGGGAGTGATTCGTTCCACTGGTTATTGTTTGTTTTTGTTGTGTTTCCCCATTCTTGATTTTCTGTTGTAATCTTCTATTGTCTTGTTCTTTGCATGATAATAAGAAAGAGGCGTGTGAGTGGTGTTTTTGTTGTGGAGTAAATTTGAACCATGTAAATATTTTATGTTATTTCTCTTTCCTCAGTTGCTTTTATTATTGTTCTCATTGTGGTTTTTGCAAGATACTTTCCCTATTGAGTTTGCAACTATTTTGCTATATTTCTTTTCTTTTCAAACCTCATTGTTTAGCTCATATCCTGCTTTTTTTATGGTTGGTCATGTATCATTACCTCCCATCGTGGGATTTTTTTTATGTCATCGATGTTGCCCACCCATAACAGATATATTACATTATCAACTCAAAAGAATACCAGATAATACCCAATAATCAATTAAATTTATCAAGCTCAATTATTATTAATTTCATAATAATATTTTTTACATTTAATTAATCATTATTAGATTAAGGGGTATTAACCTCCTCTTTTGGTCATGGATCACTACTTTCTCTCAAATTAGTTCATCCATCAATAATCTCAATATTTTGCAATGAGTACAACATAACTTGAATGTCAAGGAAAGGAAAATATCATCTCAAGTTGGGGATATCAACTAGAGGGTCAGGTCCATCGCAGTATGGCTTCCACGTGCAAAAAATGTGATGTGGTGGATGATCTCAATTTTAAATTAGATTGATTTTCAAAAAAAAAAAGATTTATTTGAATGTGTTAGACTTAAATACCCTTCAATCCTGCTAGAAGACAATTTCAAAAAAACTCAAAACTAGAAACATTAAATCAAAACAAAATATATAATTAGAATTCATTAATAAAAAATATAAGTGAAAATATAAAATAATAGTAAATAAAACTAAAAATATAATAACAATTAATAATTTGTTATATTATTATAAATATATAATAGCTATGAATTATTTTTTGCAACTATATACGTTTTTTATATTTATTCACTCTAAATTTGTTGGTGGGAGTTTGCGTTCAAATTTTACATTGTTTTTATATATTAATATATTATGTATGCGAACACTAAAAATTGGCATTAAAATTTCTCACTGAAAAATATGTCATCTATTTATATTAGGAAATATATTATGTGTATGAAATAAACACAGAAAATTTCCAATGAATGTTTTCACATAAAATTTCTAGTGGAAATAAATAGTGCAAATTTCCACTAGAATTTTACATTGTTTCTTTTTGTATTGATATACTCTTAACTTATAATTTAAGTGGAAATCTAAACTAAAAAGTTAAGATGGCCGTTTTCTTTTCAAATTTCCACTGTAATTTTCCGGTGCAAATTTGAATTGTTTATTTATGTATTAATCTATTTCCACTTGTAATTTATGTGGAAATTTGAATTGAAAATTTATCATGAAAATTTTCATCATATAATCCCAGGTAGTGAAATCAAACTCAAATGGATGTGAAATCTATCATCAATAGAATTAATATGCAAGGAATAATGTACACCGAAAACAGATCACACCATGAATGTATTTTCCACAACAAACGTAGATTTTATTAATAGCTTTAAATTTTCACTGAGTTTTCATTGGAAATTGTCGATGGTATTGTGAATTTCCAGTGTAAATTTGCTCTTAAAATTATATTATATATTTGTATTTGTATGTGTGTGTGTGTGTGTCTACATGCATTCTAATTTTGTATTGTAATTTTTGCATTGTAAATTTTTAGTATAGATTTATATCAGTAGGGATTTACATTGTAAATGTAAAACATAAAATTCCAATGCAAATTTACATTGATATTTGTATACACGTACAAAAAATTTCCACTCTAAATTTCCACTTAAAGTTTATAATTTAATTTAATTTTTATATTTTTCTTTGTGTTTTTTTTTTGTTTTCATTGAAAATTTTCATCATACATCGAAATTTTATTAGAAATTTTCAGTGCATATTTGCACTATTAATTATAAACAAAAATATAGTGGAAAATATAAATTGAAATTTTCCACAGGGAATTTGAATGGAAATTGACAATAAAAGTTTCGAGTGAAAATTTGCACTAAAGGTTTTCAGTGGATAATTGCACTTAAAGTTTTTAGTGTAAAATTTTCAAAGAAGGTTTCCAATGAAAATTTATATTTTTTTTATTTATGCATCAATATATCTTCATTGTAATTTAAAATATAAATTGGAACTGCTTGTTGAAGTTTTCACTGGAAAATTTCGATGAAAGTTTGCACTGAAAATTTTCAGGGAAAGTTTGCACTGGAAATTTTCTTTGGAAATTTCCAGTTCAAATTTGCTATGCAAAATTACATTATTATTTTTATGTATTGATATATTTGAACTGCAAATTTAAACATGCATTTATTTTAGATTTTTATATTTAAATTTTTAGTTTAACTATAATAAAATTTAAGTTGAAATTTGTTCTCAATTAAATATCGGGTAAAATTACACCAATGATTGGAAATTTCTAGTGACAATTTTCACATGAAATTTCCCAATCCAATCTGCATTTCAAATTTTCATTGTTTTTGTATGTGTTAATGTATTTCCACTTAAAACATAAACGAGAATTTATTTTAAAATTTTGATAATCAAATTTTCAGTACAGTCATAATAAAAATTAAGTTAAAATTCAAGGGGAAATTTGAAATAAAATTATAAAGTCGAAAATTTACAAAAAGTTTTTTGGGCAAATTTATAATGCAGATTTTCATTTTTTTTTTACTTATGAATTAACATATTTGGACTCTTAGGCGGGAGTGGCAACCGCGACAATAATAATCCGCCAACACAAAGCCCCACCAAATATTCCCTCTATTAACCCGGGGTGCCCCGTGACACCCTCCACGCACCACTCGATGCGCACTGTGCTGATCTGCTCCAGGCCGCGATTTCATCATTTGATTCAACAGATCTTTGTGTATCACGATCCCCCTCTACCGATACTTGTCCCTTCTTGTCATCGAAATGATGGCCATTTCAGGTGGGCCGTGGCTCGCATCGTCCCTGCCAGCTAGTAAGGGATGACGCACATACCTCCCTACCGTTGATCATTTCATCAGATAGGCCATGCTGGCCAACGCTGCTCCACCGGATTCTACCCCACCTCTGTCGCTCCACCATGTGCACAGGAACCCTTTAAAGTGGGAGACCTTGCTCAAAACCCAAAAAAAATATTATTTATTCTATATATAAATAATCACCACTAACACCACATCATCCTAAAAACATATAAAAATTCTCCAAATACTATCTTAGGGGAACACATCATTCTCAACTCAATGTTAAAGTCTTTTTCTAAGTCTAAAATTCTCTGTGGGAGGACTTTTTTGTTTTACCCTTTTTAAATAAAAAATAATATCTATTCTTAGAACTAACTTCATGTGACAATCAATTCCACCGCTATAGCACTTCATTTAATTAAAATGAGTGATAATAAATTCAATGACACTAAAGCAACATGAAAACTCCCCATCATGTGAAAACCAATACTATTATATTTTTCCTTTAGATCAGACTTCAAATGACCTAGATACTTATAAATAAAGGTATTAGAACATAATAAACATCATTTGTTGTGAGTTGGGAAAAAATAATTTAGCAATGATGAAAATTAGAAATGAAATTTTCATACTATGGGATACATCATGAGTCGTCCAACTTGAGCTTCCTCAACCAAATGTAATGTCAAATGAATCATCATAGTGCAAAACAACGGGGTAAATATCTTCTCCAAATGAAAAAAATATCCTTGCAATTTGATTTTTATTGTTTACAAATCTCAATTGGGTTTGACATTTTCTCACAAAGGTGTGTGAAGAATATTTTTTAAAGTAACAAGTTACGCAATGTCATCAGTAGAAATTTCTTTACCAAAATATGAGTATCATAACATTTTATTCAATGTATCTTATGATGTTTTAAGCCAACACATTATGAAGTGCTACTTAAATATCCAGTAAATACTTTCACATTTTAATGTCTTTAAAGGAATATATATTTTTTTCTTAATCTTCGAGTAATTTTTTTCCACAAGATGCTTTCATTCTCATTTTCCCATAGATCTTTCTTTGTATTCATTTATTCAAAATCATTATAAGCATTAAGATGATATTTTGATCTCCCTTACTCATTAAGTATTGTAAACCACATATTGACACACACATTCTTCCCAATGGTAATAACATCACGATTATGACATAAAATCAGCAATTTAAAATAAGTTATCTAAAAAAATATACTCAGTTTTTTCCATTTCTATGTTTTTTTTAGATCTGATGAGCTGTATATTCATTTCCCACAATCATTTAAATAATCCCCTTTCCCAAATTATGCAATAATAGTTGATAATTGTTTCAATAATTTTGATTTTCTTAACAATTTTAGAGGGGAATCAAATTAGTTTTTCCTTCAAATCATGACTTATTAAACCAAAATATATGAGATGCATCCAAAAATCAATGATGAAAACCATAAACACCATTTTTTAATATAAGATATTGTTTAAGAGTAAAAAATCAAAGTTATAACCTAAAAATTCTAGACCAATGTGAGTATTCCATCCAAACAAAATTCTCAATCTAGGAAAGTCACAAATGGTATAATAGCGGCATGTATTTTGTATATTTTTTAGTTGATGCATTATACGTGTCTACATAATTATCCTATAATTCTTATAATTCTTATATAAGTGGTTGAAGACATATACATTAATATTATTTTCATGTTTTTTATTAGAATAATAATCAAAATAATGAAATAAGTTTTTGCATACACGTTCAGGGAGGTAGATTATAAGAGGTCAAAATAACTTTTCATATGATATGAGTGGTACTTAAAGCCCAAAATTAATTAAATCCACCAATTCCCATCCCAAACACACATTCTTAGGATGTGAAGATAAATTTATATGTAAAGAATCAAAAGATTTCATTGTTTTTGAATCTCTTAAATGACATATAAAACCATAATTATTATTTTACATAACATGCCACTTCATCTACTGTGCGGTTTTAGATGATGTGAATAATATTTGTAATATTGGGTTTAATGTAAACGTAAAACCTTTAGAATTATTTTATTTCTCTTATCCTTCATATTAGTATGTTCATTCAGCCATGCATCATGATTCATCAGTCCTCATCTTCAAGTAGAGAATCTTTTACCCTTTTCATTATTTGAATCTTCTCCCCAAAGTAACATACAATTATTGAGACATGCATGTATCTTCATATAATTACGACCAAGATTATTAATAACTTTGTTCATCATATTCAATTATTTAAAGATCATAATTTCACTAAAATCATCATGAAAGAACACTAATATCATGGATATTTCATTACTTATAATTCCACATAAACACTTGATATGGTAGAACTTCAGTAATAAGTTCAATTTTGAATATTTTTCATATCCTTCAAATAATTCTTGATTTAAACATTCCATTAATTCCTAAAACTCAATTGATTTCTTAGTTAGGTTATCCCTTGTATTAATCTCTACAAAATTAGCATGAAAATATAATGACATATTATGATCTTCATACGACTGTGCTGCTGTTCCCAAAGCATCATTAATCAATTTCCAAATTTCATTATCCGCTACTTTGGTAGTATCTTGATCATTATAATGACGAGAAAAGTTTGGAATTTTTGTAATACTTTATTCTCTATGAAAAATCACTCATACATATCCAACATGAAATTATATAAATATCATGGGTTCATAAAATTAATGTATTTTTAACTACTATCTTAAGTTATAAGAAGGACATGGACAACTAATTCATCCTTGCGTGAATTCAATTTTAATTGAAAAATCTAAGAACTTTTACAACCCCTTAACATATTTAGGGGTATTTAATGGTAATGTAATTGAACTTTTATCTATTTGTATATTCTAGTAAGATAATTATAAAAACAACATACATAATATTAGTTAAATTAAATCATGTTTAAAATAGAAGATAGGCTTAATGACTTTATCAAATGATAAAATTAATTTTAAATGAAAGATAAATCAACATATTAGTATAAAATATGAGTGATATATCATTGAAATGCGTGTTATTATGTATATGAAAGCACTTCATGCTATTATCTACATGAAAACTCAAATACAACACATAAAATGTGATATTTAACACACATAAAGAACTATAATAATAATATAAAAACATAATTTTTTAAACTGTAATAAATATAGATAGTTAACACCTAACTGAAATTAAAAACATAAATTCGAGAGCGAATAAATATAGTGAATTATTTCATGATCACACCCCCATATCTAATCCTTTGCACACATAGAAAAAATACATAATCATTGATAAAAAAATATAAAATATAGTTTTTTTCCTTCCCAGATTTCAACATTCCTTTCTAGAGTTGATTTATGATGGGTTCACCCATTTCGTTTGGTATGTTTGGATATTTCCAATTATCCTCCTCTCGGTGCCCCCGAAATCTTGTTGGCAATTTCCTTATCGATATCTACTTTTTACCATATGGTGAGGTCCCTCCTCTGGTCAGTGGTGATTTTTTGTTTCCCCGATCAGTGTTGTATTCTTTGACCTATGTTGATGTTACAGGGTTGGGCTATCGATCCATTGATTCTAGCCTTATGCTGTCCCTATTTTTAACCCTTTCTCTGTGGTGGTGTCTCACTAGGGGTGTTCTTGCATTGTCCTTGTCACATGGTGAGGGATTCTTGTAGTTTCTTCTATGGTCACTCCCTACCCTCAATGTCTCATCCCAAAGGTGGAGCACTCGAATGTTAAAGGTGTACCCTAGGTATGATCATGAAGGAGATTATTGGGTAGACAATTCAATATTGATAAAAGAGTTTGTGTGTAAAGACTCGAAAATTCCATGTGATTTTTTTATTTTAAATAGAATTATTACGAGTCTGTGAAAATTGACGGAACATGATTCTATGGCCCGGAGATCCCAGAATGGAATTTTGAATTTTTTTAAGGTACGTTCAGTAAACGTGCTAGCGGTGATTTCTATCTTTTGAACCGGTGCTAGGATTAAAAATATGAGGGCATCATTGAATCCACAATGTCGGGATTCGCTTAAGGGGAACGTAACTTCGACCAGCAAGGGTCAGATGAAAAAGTTAATTTTTGGACTTTACAAAAAAATAATAAAATAACTCAATGAGTTATGTTATTTGTTTCTTTGTAACTGTTGAGCAGCGGTGGCGGGACCGTTAGGTTGTCAGACCATTTAATGGCCAGTTACACTTGGTTGTGTAACCACACCGTTGGGAGAATTAATAGGTTTATTAATTAAATTTATTAATAAATCTCATTAATTGTGTGGTGGGTTGATCTCCTCTTTTCTTCTATTTAAACAGAACTCAAGCATGAGTTTTTAGATGAAAGAGATGAACCTCTGATGAAGTGTCGGTGATGTTTCCCACCAACGTAGAGCGGAGCTTCGACGACCGTTGGAGGATTCGACGACGGGCAATGAAGAGCGCCAAAGGATGTGAACCTTCTCCTTCATCTGCAACAAACTCGAACGTGGAAACTCCTTCCTCAGATGCAGTGACTTCCAATGAACTTGAGGTAGGGGTTATGTGCTTTATTCCTCCCTTTTCCCCTGTTCTTGAATATTATGAAAAAAACAGATCAACTGACCAACGGGTGGGTCAGGCCAGACCCGCAGTCCAGTGGGTCGGACTAAGCCCAGTCGTACTTGGCTGAGCCCAGCCGTACTGGGCTGAGCCCAGCCTCCTTCAGGCCGGGTCGGTCCACCCGAGCCCCCTTTTGCCCAGTTACGCTTAAACGAGCGTATCTCCTAAACTGGACATCTGTTTATCAAACTGTTTGTGGCGCCTTAACCCTTAGGAAGAGGTGGTACTTTTGAGATACTCTACGAGAGACTTGGATAAAGTTGAAGATTGTATGGGTAGTATCGTACCAGAATCCAGTTGGGCCCAAGGCAATAAAATTCCTATAATTTACAGACCGGGCGTCCGGCTGACGCACCGTTTATTACGATGGAACCCTTATGACCTAGAGGATAATCATGTTACTTTTTTGAGGGACTTACATACTGGTTGAAATAAAACTGATGGCTTGAGGAGCGGTTCTCCCAAGCGCACTACTTGCATAACCCTGCGACTGACTGGGACTTGAAGACTGCTGACTTTCGACTCTCTGTGACTCGATGACCCAGTGGGAAACACCTCTATGTGACTTTGCAGGACCACGGTAGGGAGCGAATCTATGTGACCTGGTAGACCCCCGTTACTTTAAAGGAGGAGTACCTCAACAGGTCATGGTGGGGAGCAGCTCGGTGTGACCCGACATACCCACAGTACGAAATGGGGAGGAGTACCTAAGCAGTTCAAGGTTAATGAGAAGCACCTCTGTGTGACTTCGCAGACCCACTATACTCAATAGAGGAGGAGTTCTCCAGTAGCCAAGGTGTTCAACAATGAGACTGATGATGCTACTCTTACTACCCTAGAATATATCTAGTGTGAGCTGTCTTTTGCTTTGTTCTTTATGATAGAGATCATGCTTTGTGGTTTTTCCTTTGTGGAATTTTGAGAAACCTTCAGGGGTCTTAGGGTCCCTACTGGGTATTGTTATACTCACCCCTACATGGGCTTCACTCACACCTTGTTGTGTCTTGTGAAAACAACATATAACTTTGACTAAGTCTCGAGGAGCCAAGACTTGACGATATACAGAGGTGACCAGTGGATGTGGAGAGTTGTAGTGATGAGTTGTACCTACCCTTCAGGTAAGATCGTTGGCGGAAGACCTCGAGAGTTATTTTCCCTTTTTTCTGTATTTCCATTTCAGTTGGGATTGTATACTGGCCCCTTTACTTTAGTACTTACTTTTACACTCTGCGGTGGTTTTTAGTTATGGTTGTACCTTTCTCCTTCTATTGTGTTTTACTTGTGTGCAGTGTGCCCTATTTGTGTGTGTATAGGTTTTGAGGAAATTCCTTCCCATTTTAGGTAAATGTATTTCCTATGCTAGTCGCAAGACCCTAGCCTATGGAAGGCGAGATTGGGGGTAGTCATGACATGGGCCCTAGGGGACGGGTCATGACAAAGTGATATCAGGGGCGGTCAGTTCCCCCTCAAAGACCAGAAGTTTGATGTTTTGTGTTGGGTCAACAGTGTTAAGTGTTGCGAGTCTGACTTTTAGATTCAGGGAGCCCAGTGTTGGTGGGGCGGATGACGTATCCATACACTGGGACCTTTAATTCTATTTTTGGCTCAATACATGAAAACACTGGTTACATAAGTACCTCTTTTATTTGAATAAAAGTCATCACACTAGGTATAACCTTCTAACTATGGTACATATTGATCTATCTCAGGATGCCTCCATGTGGACGAATAGCCAGGATCCCGATACAAGGTCATGATGACAACCCACCTAGAGACGAGGCATCCATTCAGGGACTAGTGCTTGAGATGGACCCACTGGGTGGTGCACCAGTGCTACCATCACTTGATGGTCATCATCTACTGTCAGTGGTTCCAGAAGAGGATGTTCGTAGGCTCAATGCCCTACATGAGTTTCAGAGACAGAGACTCCCAAGTTTAGGGTAGAGATGGATCATCAGGTCATTGAGAACTGGCTAGAGGCTGTGATGCAGGTCTTCTGCTTAGTGAGGACACTGCTTAGATGGAGATCTTGGCAGTGAGCCTTCTACAGGGATCGGTAGGGAGATGGTGGAGTTTGACCATCCAGACTCATGATGAGGCAACCCCCACATGGGTTTACATCAAGAGGCTTTTACGGGAGGATTTTTTCCCCATGACGTTGCGCTCTGTGCGCATTCAAGAGTTGCTCCACCTACACTAGGGAAATATGTCAGTGGTCGAGTACTCAGCGAGGTTCAAGGTGATTTCCCACCACTCCACATACATGGTGCAAGAAACTTTCTTTAGGCATTGAGCCTTCGAGCAGGGAATCAGGTGGGAGATCAGGGCTTCGGTGGTGTATCTCAGCATCCCTACCTAGGCCGGGGTGCTGGAGCGATCCCTTCTTATGGAGAGATTTTTGGCAAAGAAGGCACCCATAGTTATAGATTCCAGCATAACCTAGGTGAGAGAGTCTTCGACAAGCAGCAAAAAATAGACGCGTGGACCCAAATGGGCCAAGTCTTTTAGAGGCTAACCCCATGGCTCAAGGTCGGCAGTGTGAGGCTCCCAGGCCAAAGGGAATCTGACAGGGGCCAGACTTTTCTTTTCATGCGATAGGAAGGGGCACATGGGGCGTAACTGCCCGACCCACCGTATAGATGACCAACAGACGGTTGAGGGGCCACCGAGACAACAACAACGGTTCGAGTGAGGAGGTCTGTAGGGTGGCAGACATGGAAAGGGAGCTTGTCGAGCGGTAGGTGGTGGGAGATAGTTCGAGATGTTACCGCCTCCACCCTCAAGTGGTCCACCCTGACCTTAGGGAGTAGGCGGACAAGGGCGAGCTCAGCTTCAGGTAGTAGAGGCTTACAACCACAGCGCTCCATAGATGATTAGAGGTATAATATATGTCTATTCCACCCTACCTAAAGTTCTTATAGACACAGGTGTCAGCCACTCTTTCATTACCATGAGACTCATTTGGAGCTTGGGCATTACGATGGAGACGTTGGCTCGATTCTTACAATTAGAGACTCCTACGGGAGATGATTTAACAATTACACATTGGTGAAAATAGTGTGACCTCACTCTAGGCGGTGAGATATTTGACTTTGATCTTCTATTAGTAGCATTGAGGCCTTAGAACGCAATCTTAGGTATGAAATGACTATCCACAATCTATGCTCAGATCGACTATTTTAGGTGAAAAGTGCGGTGTGACCGTGAGGATGGGACCATGTTTTCCTTCACCGGTGAGAAGAGAACCTTTGCATCTAAGGATGGACTGCTTAGATGAGGGTGAAGCTGATCACTCATTAGTTGTCTAGCCTTACCCTCAGAGCAGTTTACGCGAGGAGTCCGAGTTATCCTATAATAGTGGACCAGTATGATGATATCTTTCCTGATGATGTTCCGAGACTACCTCCTCATAGAGAGGTAGACTTATAAATCAACATATACCCCAGGATGGAAACGATGTCTACACCAACATATCAGATGACCCCCGTGGAGCTTCATGAGTTGAGGGTACCGTTGGAAGACTTGCAGAGAAAGGGGTTCATAAGGCCCAATGTTTATCCTTGGGTAGCCCCAATTTTGTTCACCAAAAAGGAAGATGGGAGTCTAAGGATTTGTGTGGACTATCAGATCCAGAACCAGGTGACTATGAAGAACAAGTATCCTCTTCCAAGGATCAATGATATCTTTGACCAGCTGAAGGGATCATGCTAGTTTTTAAAGATAGACCTCAGATAAGGATATCATCAACTCATGGTACGAGATGAGGACATACCGAAGATAGCCTTCAGACGTCAGTATGGCCATTATGATTTCTTGGTGATTCCTTTCAGTGTAAAAAACACTCTGGAAGTGTTTATGGGACTCATGAACAAGATCTTCTAGCCTCAACTTGATCTCTTTGTGGTAGTCTTCGTTAACGAAATCTTGGTGTACTCGGAGACAGAGGAGGAGCATGCCACACACCTGCAGATAGTTCTAGATACACTCTGAGAGCACCAAATTTATGGAAATCTATCGAAGTGCTAGTTCTAGATACAAGAAGTCCAATTCTTGGGGCATGTTATCTCAAAGGCTAGAGTTGCAGTGGAACTGGTAAAGATAGAGGCAATGCTTTCTTAGGAGATTCCCAGAAGTGTGACTGAGGTGCTAAGTTTCTTGGGATTGGATGGGTACTACTGAAGATTTGTACGCGACTTCTCCAGGGTAGCTTCACCCTCATCAACTTTGATGAAGAATAGGTAGCCTTTCTTGTGGATGGAGAAGTTCCAGCATTGTTTACAAGATCTAAGGTGGAGACTGACGAGTGCCCCCATCTTGAGGCTACCAGAAGATGGCGTTGGGTATGTAGTCTACTACGATGCATCAGGGACTAGACTAAGTTGTGTCCTGATGCATGAGTGAGCAGTGATCTCCTACTTCTCATGGAAGTTAAGACGACATAAGAAGAACTACACTACCCATGACCTGGAGTTAGTAGTAGTGGTCTTTGCACTGAAGATGTGGTGACACTACTTGATGGGTGAACGATTTATCATCTACTATGATCACAAGAGTCTAAGGTATATCTTCTCATAGAAGGACCTGAAACTGAGACAACGATGATGGATTTAGTTCCTCCAGGACTACAAATTTGAGATTGTCTACACTCCTCAGAAGGGGAACGTAGTAGTAGACACACTCAGCAGGAGGTGTGGACTGTAGTTGCTGAGTGATGAGATAGAGAAGCTAGCCATGTTGTAGATATCCTTCATGGATAGAGAGGGATCAGCTTACCTCTAGTCTATGACTGTTACTCCCCCACTCCTTCAGTGAGTTCGGGAGGCTCAACTTGGGGACGTTGACGGTGAGGACCGACGTGCTCAGATATCCTCAGGATAGTCTCCTAAAGGATTTTATGAAGGTGGAGAGCATATAGTTTTCTTTATAGGATGCACCATGGTACCAGTGACGCTACGAGAGGAGGTGTTGAAGGAGTTCCACACATCCCCTTAGGAGGTACATCTGGGTGTGGCGAAGATGTACCAGGACCTCCGACATCAGTACTGCTGGCCAGGGATGAAGAAAGCTGTGGTGAAGTTTGTATCATGATGCCTCACTTCTCAACAAGTGAAGGTCGAGCATTAGGTACCAGTATGCTTATCTGAACCACTTGAGGTGCCAGAATGGAAGTGGGATGGTGTCTCCATGGATTTTTTGACAGGGATCTCACGTACATTTAGGGGCCACAATTCCATCCGGGTGATTGTTGACTCACTCACCAATTCAGACCACTTTCTACCCATCTAAGAGAAGGTATCAGTAGAGGGCTTGGGATATCTCTACGTAAAAGAGATTGTAGGGCTTCACAGGGTGCCATCGATGATCATCTCGGATCGTGACGCTCGTTATACATACTGCTTATGGAAGGGATTTCTGGAGGTGTTTGGGACTCAGCTATGCTTGAGCACCAACTTTCACCCTCAGACAGATGGTCAGATGAAGTAGACCATACAGACACTTGAGGATATGTTTCATGCTTGTGTCCTTGATTTTGGTCACAGTTTGGAGGACCACCTGCCATTGGTGGAGTTCGCATAGAACAATAGTTATCACTCCACCATCAGCATGGCACCGTTTGAGGCCTTGTACGAGTGACCTTGCTGATCACCTCTATACTAGACAGACCTAGGGGAGTCAGCACTTATGGGTCCAGAGTTGGTACAGGCTACCACAGAGAAGGTGCATATCATCCAGGAACAGATGAAGATTGGACATATCTGACATAAGTCTTATGCTGACAGGAGACGAAGACCCTTGGAGTTTTAGGAGGGAGACCATGTCTTCCTATGGGTCACACCCTAACAAGGATTACGACGATCTGGCTGGGGCGACAAGCTATATCTGAGGTTCATTAGAAATTTCCAGATACTCAGCAGAGTATGTGAGGTGGTGTACTCTCTAGGTCTTCCCCCAAAGATGCACCAGGTGCATAATGTATTCCATGTGTCGCAGCTGAGGAGGTACATGCATGGTCCATCACATGTTGTCGACTGGGGCGAGCAGGACATTGACAATGGGGTGATGTTCGCGGAGTTCCCAATGGAGATAGAGGATCGACATGAGCGGGTCCTTCGTGGATGGTCGATCCCTCTAGTGCAAGTTCGGTGGCAGCACGAGAACCTCCAAGAGAGCACATGGAAGTAGGATTCTTAGATATGTTCTCAATACCCCCATTTGTTTACCTAGTTTTTATTGTAGATTTTGGGGACCAAAATCCCTAAGGTGGGGAGAATTTAAAGACCCAGAAATTCCATGTGATTTTTTTTAATTAAATTGAATTATTACGAGTCTGTGAAAATTAACGGCACGTGATTCCAAGGCCCGGAGAGCTCAGAACATAATTTTGTTTTTTAAGGTCTGTTCAGTAAATGTGCGGGCGATGATTTATATCTTTTGAACCGATGCTCGGATTAAAAATATGAGGGCACCGTTGAATCTGCAGCACCATGATTCACTTAATAGAAGATTAACTTCGACCGACAAGGGTCAGACGAAAAGGTTAATTTTTAACTTTATAGAAAAATAATAAAATAACTCAACGAGTTATTTTATTTGTTTCTTTTTAACTGTTGAGAAGTAGTGGCGGGACCGCTGGGTTGTTAGACCTTTTAATGGCCAATTACACCTGGTTGTGTAACCGCACCATTGGGAGAATTAATGGGTTCATTAATTAAATTTAATAATGATCCAAATTAATTGTGTGGTGGGTTGATCTACTCTTTTATTCTATTTAAACAAATCATGGGCATGAGTTTTTAGACGAAAGAGAGGAACCTCTAATGAAGTGTCGGTGACGTCTTCCACTAACTTAGAGAGGATCTTCGAAGACCGTTGGAGGATTTGACGATGGGAATCAATGAGAATCAAAGGACGTGAACCTTCTCCTTCATCTGCAACACCCTCGAATGTGGACACTCCTTCTTCATCTACAATGACTTTCAACATACTCAAGGTACGAGGTTATGTGCTTAATTTCTCTATTTTCCCTATTCTTGAATATTATGAAAAACATGGTTCAATTGGGAAATAAGTTGATCCTCCTTTCATTCTTTAATGCGGGAGGATAATTCATGCTTTCTTTATGAGGGTTTTTATAATTAAATAATCCTTCCTATGTTATAACGCTAATGCGGAGGGCGCGGGCCGAGTCGAACAAGGCCTGGACCCTCCACCAATCTCAGGTTGGTGGTGTTCTTCGTGGGTGACTGAGAAATATGGTGGCAAGGCAAAACATTGGGCCGCACCGTGCATGAACTATCTCGGGAGGCCGTAGGTGCATAGAGAAAAGGAATCAGACCATTGGAACTTCGCCGGTGGACTGCAAAAGCACCACCGACACGACGATTCTGGAAATCGGAGGAGGTGGCGGCTGTCTAATGCCGGCTACGAGAAGGTGGTGGTGTCCGAAGGCACCTTTGTGGACAAAGGGATGACCGACCTTTTCCGGAGCAAGGTGGCGCACCGCAGAGGAAGGTTTCAGCTTCATGCTTCGGTGGAGGGCGGACCCGCGATCCGCAGGTTCCACATGTGACTAGTCCAGTGGGACCAACTAGGTGGTGCGACACATTCCAACGCTTCTATTGAGCTGGGCGGCGCACTGCGATGGCGTGCCGCAAAGGAGGGTCGTGGCTTCAAGCTGTAGAGAAGGGAAGACCTGCGTCCGCAGGTCCATAATGTTCCGATAGGAGGTGCGGTTCCAACTGGCGTCGTGGATTTGAAGACCCAAATTGCCGAATCCATTTGAAAGGGGAGCAGATCCCCGCACTTGTCCAGTGGGCTGAGTGGTTCTGCAGCCCAGTGGGCCACGCCAAGACGGGAGGGATGGGCCGGACCCACGATCCAACGAGTCTCACCCGTGGCCAGCGGGCCCAACCAGGCCCAGCTATACCAGGACAAACCCATCCTTTTTTAGGCTGGGCCCAACCAGCTGGGTCGGGTCGGTCAGATCGGGTCGGACTGTACCTAGACTCCTTTTTGCCCAGTTACGCTTAAATGGGCATATCTTCTAAACCGAACTCCCGTTTGAAAAACCGTCTATGGAGCCAAATCCCTCAGGACAAGGTGGTTCTTTTGAGATACTACATGAGAGACTCAATAATTGTTAGAGATTGGCCAGGTTGGATCGTACCAGAATCCAACCAGACCTTCAGCACTAAAATGACTATAACTTACAGACCGAGCATCCGGTTGACATGCCATCTATTGCGATGGAACCCTTATGACATGAAGGATCATCGGGTAACTTTTCGAGGGATTTCGTTTTGGTTGAAATATGACTGATGTCTTGAGGAGAGGTTCTCCCAAGCGTGCTACATGCGGAACCTTGCGACTGGCTGAGACCTTAAGACTGTTGAATTTCAACTCTGTATGACTCGACGACCTAGTGGGAAGTCACTCTGTGTGACTTTAAAGGCCCATGGCGGGGAGTATCTTTATGTGACCCAGAAAACCCACAGTACTCGACAGGAGGAGTACCTCATCAGGCCACAGTGGGTGTGACTCTGTGTGACCCGACAGAACCATGGTACGAGATGGGGAGGAGTACTTATGGAGTTCATGGTTAGTGGGAAACACCTATGTGTGACTTGGCATGCCCACTCTACTCGATAGAGGAGGAGTTCTCTAACACCTGAGGTGTTCGGAAATGAGACTGATGATGATACAATTACTACCCTAGAATATACATGGTGTGAGTTGTCTTTTTCTCTGTGCTTTGTGATCAAGATCATGCATTGTAGTTTTTCCTTTGTCTAATTCTGAGAGACCTTTGAGGGTCTCGGGGTCCCTACTAGGTATTTTTATACTCATCCCTACATGGGCTTTGCCCACACCGTGTTGTGTATTGTGCAACTGATGAGAATATTTGACCGAGTCTTGAGGTGCAAAGACTTGACGGTGCATGGAGGTGATCTGTGGATGTGGAGAGCCGCAGTGATGATCTGTACCTACCCTTTAGGTAGGATCTTTGGCGAATGACCTCAGGATCTGTTTTCCCTTTTTGTTGTATTTCTATTTCAGTTGGGCTTGTATACCGCCCCCTTTACTTCAGTACTTACTTTTACACTCTGTGGTGGTTTTTAGTTGTGGTTGTTCCTTTCTCCTTCCTTTGTGTTTTACTTGTGCGCAGTGTGCCCTGTCTGTTTGTGTACAAGTTTTGAGGAAATGCCTTCCCATTTTAGGGAAATTTCTTTCCGGTGCTAGTCACCAACCCCTGACCTATAAAAGGTGGGCTTGGGGTAGTCACGACATGGGCCCTAGGGGACTGGTTATGACATTGTGATCTCAGGTGGTGGTCCCGTCTATATGATTTTACAGAGTTGATGGTTTTTTTCACAATTTTTGATATAGTTTTTTTTCTATAATTGTGTGAGGTTTTTTATCAGTTTTTTTAAAATAAAAATAATCATAGGTTAAAATATTTTGGGAAAACAAGCCTCAAAGGCGTCGACAACCATAATGTCTTTCAGATAAATCTGAAAGGCATTAAGGCATGCCATGCCTTTGCCTCAGATCAGTGATGTGGAAAAGGTATTGCTGCCCAAAATGCATTTCTCCTTTTATTAGACAAAGACATTTGGGGTGAAAATTTCTTTCACCTAATAATAGGATAAATCCATTTTCTTAAGCAATTCCTTTTCCCCCCACCCCAATAAAATCCACCCCACCCCCTTATCACGAATTTCCCCTCAGTCCCTCTAAACCTCATCCATTTTGGTCCCACTCTCTACAAAATTGTCCCAATTTTTTACTTCCATGATTATGACTCTTTTGGTGGCTTTATAGGAGTAAAAAAATTGTGAAACTTCATTTGAAATTATTTTTTTTCTAATTTATTTTAATGGTTTTAATTTATTTTTTTATTTAGTTGTTTATTTTGTTTCAATTATTTTTTACTTAGTTTATTAGTCGATTAGATGTAATTTGTAAATAATAATAAACCTTAGTGAGTAAATTATTATTATTATTTAATTATTAATTTTTATTAATTAATTTATAATTTATTTAAGTAATTGAATAATTATTATGAAATGATTATAATTTAGTATCACTTATTAGCTTTTAATTAATTTGTAAACAGTAATTATTAACTAATATATAATTAATAAAGTAATAATTATAAACTTATAATTAACTAAAAATTAATTACTTAGTAATTATTAATTAATATTTATTTTATGATGATTAAATATTAGTTAACAAATGAATAACTATTAATTAACTAATAATTGACTATTAAATAACTATTAATTAATGAATGATTAACGAATGATTATCGAATGATTGACGAATGATCAACTAATTATTAACTTAGGATTAAATAATAATTAACTAATGATTAACTAAGGATCAAATAATGATTAACTATTGATTTACTAAAAATAAACTAATGATTATGTCATGATTAACCAGCAATTAATAAATGATTAACTAATAATTAATGATTAATTAACTATTAATTAATGATTAATTAACTATTAATTAACTATAAATTGACTACTTAATAACTATTAATTAAATATTGATTAAAAAATTATTAACGAATGATTATCTTGTGATTAACTAATGATTAACTAAGAATTAACATAGGATAAAATAATGATTAACCAATTATTAACTACAGATTAAATTATGATTAACCTACGATCAAATAATGATTAATTAGTGATTAACTAATGATGAACTAATGATTAAATAATTATTAACTAATAATTAAATATTAAATAACTAATAATTAACTATAAAGAAACTATTTAATAACTATTAATTAATGAATGATTAATGAATGATTAATGATTGATTGATGGATGATTAATGAATTATTAATGAATAATTAATGAATGATTAAATAATATTTAACTAATGATTAAGTATTTATTAACCACTGATTAACCAAGGATTCACTTAGGATTAAATAATGATTAGCTAATGATTAACTATGGATTAACATAGGATTAACTTAAGACCAAATAAGGAATACATAATGATTTTCTAATGATGAAATAATGATTAAATAATAATTAAATAATAAATAGCAATTAAGTAACTTATAATTAGCTATTAATTAAATATTTAGTAACTACTTAATAACTATTAATCAACTACTTAATAAATATTAATTAACTATTCATTAACAAATGATTAATGAATAACTACATACTGATTAACTAATTTGGACTATGAAACATTAGTGAAATCCTTGAAGATATATGAAAAATATTCTAAAATTTCAATAAAGTAAATATTGTGTGGTTATCTGAGTAATGAAATCCCTATCTAGATACTAGAAGTTGATACAAGATCTGAAGCAGTTGTATCTAGGGGTAATAACCCCCAAAAGAAAGAATTTGGTACTAACTTAATCGTCACCTGGTGCATGAAAAAGAGGCATAAATGCACAACTAGTTTGACTCTCCTAGGGGATCTTATTTAGATGATTCAAATTCTATTTAATTAATGTATTTAGATACCTTTAAGAATACTAAAATTCAGACTAAGAAACATTTGTTAAATAATTTAGGATATAAAATCAATCTAAAATTTTTGTTAAGTAAATATTTTTTTGGTTATTTGAGAAATTAAATCATTGTCTGGATACTACATGTGGATGCAGAATTTGGTACAATTGTACCTAGGGGTAATAACTCTAAAAAGGGTGTATTAGGTATTAACTCAATCAACACCTGGTGCATGAAAAAGAGGCATAACTGGAAACCTAGTTTGAGACTCATAGGGGATTTTCTTTAGTTTATTAACATTATCTTGACAAAGTATTAATATTATAATTAAATACTTGTATCGGGAAATAACTTTACACAATTATTTCACGGTCAACGTTGTACCATTATTCCTCATTTTGAATATTATTTACACTATTGGAATCTTGATTGAAAACAATTTTTAATGAATAAAATCATGTCTGCCTATGTCTACTTCTATGGGGAAGTTATTCAAATTGATCAAGGAGATTAATATACTAAAAAACCAACATGAATGGTTAGGATAACGTATTCTGTTTCCCTAAGAGAACTTCAATAAATAATTCATTGTTAGTTAAATATGAGACTTGATCAAAAGATACAATCTATTATTTATATACATTTTCAATTCCAAGACAGGCTATGGAATCTATCTTATCCATTGGCTGGTGATGAGTACTGGTTACAAGCAACAAAATTATTTAACCAATAGTCTGAAAATGCTTTAATAGAGTTATATGTAGAGTTTTATACTATCTAATAGTATCTTTCTATTATATGATGATAGAGGCATATAAGAGTTGTCCAAGAAGTTCCATCCCAAGAATATATGACTCTTCCCTATCATGCGGAGGAAGACAACCAAACATATCACCCAAATATGTTGCAATATAATTTTGATAATGAGAAAGTGCCTAACGATGGAACATATATAGAAAATAGTGATTATCAGGATGATATTGGAGATGTTGAGGAATAATTTTCTAGAAATACAATAGTTGTACATCAACCTCAATGCACAATAATGAATCCACCACTCTTCGAATCTTGGTCAGAATCTATTATATGTTTTTATGGATTCGATTGAAATATTATCACTCATATAACTGAGTTTTCTAGAGTTATATATATAAGGACCCAACCTTATTACATTACATAATATTGAATTTTAGTCAATAACTCACTTCATTTCACATTGAGGATCTTTTCAATTTTAGAGTTTTAGAGAGTTGGGATATAATACCTACATAACATTACACAAAACATAGATAACATAAATAGAACCATTAAGGTATCTTGAGTAATTACTTACATAATCTTGTAACCATCTTGGCTACCTTATAATTTGTAACCCTCACAGCTATCTTACAATGTAACCCTCAGTACTATCTTATTATGTAACCATCACAATTACACATGGAGTAACCATACGACTGACCTCCAACTTATAAATACCCAATAAAAAGGAGGGAGATATAGGTCCCACCCTTTATAATAAAAATTTCCCAAGAACCATATGATAATCATACAACATGAATAATTGCATAAAAAATTTCTTTTAAATTTTGTAAAATTGATTTTTAGAAGAGGATTAAAAAAATCCCCTTACAAATATCATATAATTGATGTGAGAATTAATAGAGTGGATGGAATACATATATACACTATAAATACACCTAATTCACCATAATATAAACAAAATTCATGACAAAAACATTTTTAATACCACATAAATAATAAAGTATAAGGTTAACCCAAAGAATGGAAATCAGGTTAAGAATTCCCTTACCACGAGTTTGTCGTACTCCAAACTTGTTTAAACCTAATGTATAATGGTTAAAATAGTGTTATTAATATCTTAAAAAAAATATTCATGTTTATAACACCTTATATGATCATTTTATAACATAATTCTATCCATTAATTAATAATATTTTGTTCTTTATATTGTTTTGGGTGAGTTCTTTACATGATTTACATGGTCGGTTCATATTTGATTTTCTTTTCATATGGAAATAAAACTCCAGAAGTGGAATGAAATTGTATTAATATGTTTCCATAGAATTAAATGATTCCATAAATCATTTTGGTTATATGGTATGAGGATGAATCATTAGATAAATCTTTAGTGATATCTGTTTAGATCATTTTGGTGGTTCTTTGATAATCAAAAACTAGTTTCATTATATAACAAAATATTATGTATATAAGTTAAATCCAGAACATGAAAGAGGATAAATAATATACTTTAAAATCTGTTTCAACCATTAAAATGGTTTTATAACCAATTTTTTAGGAAGTAAAGGAAATTGAAGACACATCGTTTACGATGTTGGTAAGTCGACACATCACAGATGGTGTTTTTATTTTTCGAATAATAGGAAGAGAAAAGGAATAATTGTCACGACCCGAACCAACAGGGTTCGAGCTGGGACTCCCCAAGACCGCCTCTAATAGGCCAGGGGCTGGCGACTAGCACTGAGTATGCTATCACATACATGGGAGGCATTAGCCTAAAGTACCTGTACACACACACCCACATACACCTCCATACAACAGTGCAGAGATATAAACAAAACTGAATAGTAAATTCATGCATACAACTATCCCAAACCAGAGTGCAACATCAGTAAAAAAAGGGAAAAACAGGGCCCACCAAAACAAAACTACAAAGGCGTCCAACCTGCTCAGAAGAAGGGGTACGCTGTCAAAAGAACATACCGGTAAGCTCCTCGGTATAGCTCCGGTAAACACCCCGGTCAGTCTCACTCACAAAGCTCTGCCTGCTCCGAGTCCTCCTGGGACTCCGTCAAAAGGCATGTGGTCTGCAAAAGACACAAACATATGCGGGCAAATCCCGTTCAGGGGTGAGTATAACAATACTCAGTAGACACCCCCAAAACCCAAAATAAAAGAGAGAAACTGAAAGGAAACAGTCCTCTCATCCCAACCAGAGGGAACCCAGAGGAGAGAGAAACTCCATCTCATGACCATCCTCGGTTAAACACTAGTTAGCTCAGCTCAGGTGTATGCCCATACATATACCATGAACTACTAGATATACTATGCTCATGTACCAAGCCACATGAGGTACCGACCTCATCACCAGCAACGGTTCACAACCATGAGAGAAAACTCCATGATCACTGTCATCCCAGATGACACTCGTCCGAGAGATACACTCCAACAGATCCCACACAAACATATCGGACTCTTACCTGAGAGATCACGCTCATCGGATATCGTCATCGAGAAAACCTCACTGAAACAACAAAAACCCAAACTCTTCGGATAGGGGATCAATCCTAGGGTCCTCTAGGGGATACCAGAACCCACACCGGTATACGAAGATCTCACATATAGAGGATCACTCCCAGGGTCCGCTGGGGGATACCATAACCCAATCTGGCATTCGTAAATCTCACAGATAGGGGATCACTCCCAGGATTTGCTGGGGGATACCACAATCTGATCTGGCGCTCGACAGAAACACTTCACTCGGATAGAAGATCATCGCCCGCGTAAAGGTGGTCATTACAATACCAGAACCCTATCTGATATAACTCGAGATGTAGGGGATCAAACCGACGATGCACCAACCCTACCGAAACCACGCGCTAAGTAGGAGATCGTATAACAAATGATACCACAACTCTACTATAATCCTCATGCTGAGTAGAGGATCATATACCCAATGATACCACAACCCTAATGAGAATGACCCACTGCATAGGAGATCATATTCTTGATGATGTCACAAAACCTATAGAGTTAACCTGCTAGATAGGGGATCGCCGCCCGTGGATAAGCGGTCACATCGATACCAAGAACCTGATCTAGGGAAACGATGCTAGAGGATCCCGCTCTGGGCCCACCGGAGGGATGCCACAACTCTAACAAATTAAACATCCCATCGAGAGGATCAAAAACCTAAACTAAGGTTGTGATGCCACGCGAACCCCGTAGGAAAGAACCAAGGGAGTACCCTCAACCACTACTGGTCCAAATGTCGCTAACCTGAGTGACCCGCCACAACGCCACAACGCGCACCTCCAAGGCCGATACCGAGGCCACCATCGCGATCCACATAGAAAAACACACAGGATAGGCTGTTTACTCGCTCAAAACGGACAACTGGTGAAAAGACACTATTCACCATAGCTATCCCGTGTGGGGCCCACACTACGATCCCAAAACTCATCAAGAGGATCATACCACTATGATCCCCTCGGAAAAACATGCGGGATCGACTACTCGATTGTCCCAAACGGACAAGTGGTGAAAAAGGCACTATTCACCGAAGCCAGTCCAGGTGGGCCCCACGCCTCGATCCCGAAACTCATCGAACGGATCGCACTATTGCGATCCTCTCGAAAAAACACACAGGATCGACTATTCATTCGCCAAAATTGAACTTCTGGTGAGAAAGTTGAGTTTCTCCGCAAACGCCAAAACCCGGCCTCATGGGGCCCGCACCCCAAACTCAGCCCCAACACCAAAAACCCAACAATAAAAGTCCGCCGTACCATCAGGGACACAACGCCCTTGACGTCACGTTAATCAGACGCTCCGGGTAGAAGATACAATGACCTGAAGTCGAATAATAATAAAATATAATTATTTTATTCGACATTTCAAGCTCCCGGGCCACGACCTCGAAACGTAAAACTCCTGAACCCTCACCAAAGGGTTCACCTCATCTCTAGGGTTTTTTTGCCGTAGACGGCGTGCAATTTGGATTTCCAGGGAGCAAGATACGGGGGCTTTAAAACCCCCCGTATACACGAAGAGGGCCAGACCGGCCTGGGTCGGCCTGCACCTGCCGACCCGGCCGCCGCCAGCCCGCCCTGGCCGGCGACCTTCCACCGTACGACGACCCGCGCCGCCATCCCGGGTGGCCGTCATCCGCGTTCTGCCGCAGACCGTCGCGGGTCCGTCGGCGCCGGCGGCACCGCGCCGGTGCCGCGCCGGCGGAACTTCCGCGGACCGCCGGGGTCACCCCTGTAGTCCGTTTTGCGATCCACGACCTCCTGTGCGACCCTCGAGACCCGATCTTCCATGCTACGATAACAAAATGAATAAATTCGAAGAAAAAATAGGATCGGGGGATTAAAACTCAAAACGCCTACCTCGCGGGCGAAACATCGAAGCTTCGGGTGCAGAACGACGCCCGCGACGCCCTGAAGCTCGATCCGCTGACGATCGGTACAGAAAACAGACGGTTGCGGCTTGATTTGGAATAGAAACGGAGGAGGGAGGAGGGAGGATCTCCATTCGCAGAGAGAAATTGAGGGGGGGGGATTGAAATCCTTTTCTTTAATTAAAAACATCATTTTAACTCCCTGTCAACACGCCTCCGACCCAGCACCCGACGCCAACTAAAATTATGTCGCACCTAGTGTAAACACGGCGTTATGAATGCAACAGAGCACTCAGAATTGAAATATGAGACTCCGTTCAGGAGTTATTCTAGCCGACGCTCCTCATTAAACTTTTCCATTTATTTACGAAAACGCCCCTGGTGGATTTTTTCACAGCAGGCCCGCGCCCGCAAAGTTTACATCCCGCCTAGGGTAAACGACATGCTCCGGATGCAGCCGTGCCCTCAGATTCTCATTCTGAGCTACTGTTTAAGATATAACACTCCCCCTCCACATGAATAGTATATAAATACTTAATATTTTTATAACATTAATTCTAGGCACACCGAGTCTCAGAATCGCACGCCGTCTTCACGCCTAGCTCTGGAATTATTCGTAAGAATATTCCAAAGTCTGACAGGGCCAAAACCCAATTCTCTACAAGAATGATGATGAATTTTTCCATAAACATGATAAAAATCCAGAATATATATAATAATTTAGCTTTAATTCCTCTTGTACAAGGTGAGGAGAAGAGAGTATAATAATAGAAATGAATTGAAAAGAAAACACAAGAAAATGAAAGAGGATCTTTACCTCTTGATCTCTTCTCTTTGAGATCCTCCTTAAGGCCCCTGGTTTGGTCCTTTTGGTGAGACCATCAGGTCTTGGACGTGGGGGAGGGTCTTGTGAAGAGTATTTTTTCAAACTTAGACAAGTATCAAGGGTTTAGTGGTGTGAGAGGAAGAGGGGGGTGAGGGTGGTATTTATAGTGGAGGAGAGGAGGGGTTTTACATTATTTTTAATCATTAGTTTAATATTTCTCCTCAAGAGTATGAATAGTCTTGATTATTGTGACCAAAAATAGTAATAAGCACATGTGAGTTCTAACCAATGGCCATTTACACTATCCATGACTCAAGCATGATGCGGAAATTCCTTTATTTAGCATTTTTGTAAATTACAGTATTTCACTATTCACAAAAATTCAAGTATTTCAAAAAATCCCAAAAAGTCAACCTAACCATTTTTCAATGTGTAGAATTCAAAAATGAACTCCATTTTTTGAAAATAATTTTCTAAATATGGGAAATTTAATTTTTAAATAAAATAAAAATTTATTTGAAAAATAAAAATTTTAAAACTATAACTCATTTTATAATACCCTGAAAAATCAAACAAGGCCTCATAAATTATTATAAATACGTTCATTAGTGAGGTTACTATTCATTCGATAATATTACTATTCATAAGGGTAGGTTACTATTCATAAGTTTAGGTTACTATTCACCAACAATTATGTTTGTCCTATCAGACTCTAAATAACATATTGATCGCAGCCGTGTTGTCCTATTTTCGAAATTCAAAACAAATAAGTGGGAAAATTATGTTTAATAGCCATGTTAATATTTTATCCTTATGAAAAAGTGTAGTTTCATATAGACTTAGTGTTTCAATCATTTATTTTTAAAACATTATGGTGTTACATTCTCCCCAACTTCTGGAAATTGTGTCCTCACAATTTTTATTTACTTATTTACTTGTAAAACAAGTGAGGGTACCTTTCCCTCATAGAATTTTCAGATTCCCATGTTTCTTCCTCAACCATTTGGTTTCTCCACAAAAACTTTACCTGGTGGATTACCTTATTCTGCAATACTTTTTCTCTTCGATCAAGAATTTGAACAGGTTTCTCTTCATAAGAAATGTTCTCTTCCAGCTGAACTGCTTCGGGGCTCAAAACCTGATATGAATCTAGCACATACTTTCTCAACATCAAAACATGAAAAAAATTGTGTATATGAGATAAACTTGGAGGCAAAACTACTAGGTTGGCGATTGGTCCAACTTTCTCCAGGATTTCATAAGCCCCAATGAACTGTGGACTTAGCTTTCCTTTCTTACCACAACACATGATACTTTTCCAGGGTGAGATTCTATGAAAAACATGATCACTTGTCTTAAAAGAAAAGTTTTCTCCCCTGTTATCTACATAACGTTTCTACCTACTCTGAGCCGTCCTCACGTGTTATTGTATCATCTTCACTTTCACAGCCACTTACTCTACTACTTCTGGTCCCATCAACTTCCTTTCCCTGACTTCATCCCAAAATTACTAGAGTTCAACACCGCTTCCCATACAATGCCTCAAAATGTGCCATTTGTATACTGAAATAAAAACTGTTATTATAAGAAAAATTAACTAAAGAATGATATTAATCCCAAATTCCCTGGTAGTCCATTGAAAAAGATCTAATCATATCCTACAATGTATGAATCATTTATTCTGACCGCCCATCTGACTGAGGATGAAAAGCTGTACTGAAATTTAATTCTGTGCCCTACAAATTCTGAAGGCCCTTCCAAAATTTATAAGTGAACCTAGGATCTCGATCAAATAAAATTGAAATATGAAATCTAGGTAACCTGAAAATATCCTTTAGGTACAATCGAGAAAGCTAATCTAAATACATAGTACTCAAATAGGAAGGAAATGTACATATTTAGTCAGTCGGTCAAAAATCACCCGAATCACATCATTACCTCTAGAAGTATTTGGTAGTCCCACCATAAATTCCATGGATACATTTCTCTATTTCCACTCTTGCATTAGAAAGGGATGAAGTCCCCCCTTCAATAACTGTCGCTCTTCTTTAACCCATTGACATGTTAAACATTTCATGGTAAACTCTACAATATCTCTTTTCATTACATCACACTAGTAATACTCATGAAACTATCTATACATCTTAGTACTGCGAAGATGAATTGAAAGTAGAGAACTATGAGCTTCACACAATAAATCTTTCTTCAACTGGGAGTCACAAGGAACACATAATATTTTTCGAAATCTTAAAACATAATCTTTATCAAGGTTAAATTTTGAAAACTTACCCATTTTAACCCAATCTAACATTTTCTATAGCTCATGATCTTCCTTCTATGCTTTCTTAATTCTGTCTGATAAAGATGACTGCACTGAAACCTAAATCAAAACAGAGGTATTTCTTACACCAATAACTTCTAATCCAATATTCATCAAATCATTAATCAATGGATAATATTCTAAACATAACATGGTTAATGATGCATGTTGTTTTTGACTCAAGGCATCCGCTATTTTTTTTCTTTTCTAGGATAGTAATTGATCGTGAAATAATAATCCTTTATCAGTTCAATCCATCTTCCCTGCCTCATGTTTAATTCCTTTGGAGTGAATATAAACTTTAGACATTTATGGTCAGTATATATTTGACATTTTTCTCTGTATAAATGATTCCTCCAAATTTTTAAAGAAAAAACACAGCTACCAATTCCAAATCATGTGTTGGATAATTTAACTCATCATGTTTTAGTTGTCTTGAAGCATAAAAAATTACCCGATCTTTCTGCATCAGAACACAACCAAGTTCCTTTAATGAAGCATAATTGTAGATGACAAACTCACCATTTCTAGAAGGCAAAGAAAAAACTGTAGAATTCACCAATATCTTTTTCAGTTCCTAAAAAAATACCACATTCTTCTTTATAAAAAAATTTAAACCATTTTTGTGTTAACTTAGTTTGCAGGCTAGATAACCATGCCAAGTTTCCAAAAACCTGTCAGTAATAATCTGCTAATCTAAGAAAACTACAAATTTCTTTAACATTTTTAGGTCTTTTCCATTCATCAACCACTTTTGTTTTGACAGGATCAACTGTTATTCCATACTTATATATAATTTTCTCAAGAAAATAAATCTGTTGCCACCAAAAATCACACTTTCTGAGTTTTCAATATAGTTTCTTTTTCTTTAAGGTTTTAAAAATAACCCTTATATGTTTTTCATGATCCTCTTTAATTTTAGAAAGTACCAGAATGTCATTAATAAATACAACAACAAACTTATCCATGAACTTAGGATATATTCTATTCATAAGATTCATGAATAAAATAGGTGCATTAGTTAACCCAAATGACATAACAACAAACTCACAATGCCCATATCTAGTACAAAAATCCATTTTCGGGATGTTATCCTCCACCTTTTGCTGATCGCATATAGATCTCAATTCAATCTTGAAAAAATATTGTGCTCCATAGAGATGATCAAAAAAGTCATCAATATGAGGCAAATGATACTTGTTTTTAAGAGTGATGTTAATAAAACCTCTATAATCAATACGAAATATCATGGAACCATCTTTATTTTTTTAAAAAAAATAGGAGCACCCCATTGTGAGGTTCTAGGACGAATGAAGCCTTTATCAAGAAAATCCTGCAACTGATTTTTCAATTTAATAAGTTCCACTTGATCCATTTGATAAGGGGGTTTTGAATTTGGATTATCATTAGGAACTAAGTCAATAGTAAATTCAACTTCCCAATCAGGTATAACACTGATTAACTCATCAGGAAAAACATCAAGGTATTAATTTACCACTGGCACATCATTAATCTGAATAGTTACCTTGTTTTCAACAATATGAGCAAGATAACTTTCATTTTTATATTTCAATGGTTTCTCATCTTCCTAGTATGTTATCAATTGTATGGGTTCATTCTTGTCTACATACTAAAAATATTTATGAAAAACAACTTCTTTATCTCTACAATCACTCTTAGTATGATAAATAGAAAGAAAATCCATACCCAGAATGATATCAAACTCTATTAAGGGAAAAAAGTTTGCAGGTAAAGTATTTCCACTGAACACAATAGAAAGATTCTTATAATTACTATTTACTATAATATTTTCCCCTGGTGTTTTAACAATAAGTTCCAGTCTCATTTATTGAGGCGATATTTCCAATTTACCAGAAAAAATTTCTCAAAAATAAAGAAATGTGTCGACCTCGTATCAACCAAAACTTTAGAAAAATCTAAGTAAACAAACAAGGTACCTAATACAACTTCATTGGATGGACCAACATTTACTAATGTAGTTGCAAAGGATCTCACTACACCTGTCTGCTTATAATATGGCTTCTTTCCATCATCCATATATTTTTTTTGGAAGACATTTTCATAATGACCCATCTCAGCACATTTAAAACAATTTATAGTTTTCTTATCAGGATTAGTCTTAGGATAATTTTCATTACATTAACGGGACATATATCCAAACTTACCACATAAAAAACACTTCCCAGTTTTAGTAAGGAATTACCTAGTGTGATTTTTACCACACTTTTCACAAACTGGAAACTGAACTTTCTTACCTTCTGATTTCTTTGACTAATTCTTACCCATTTCTTTCCATACAAACCTCTTCTTTTGCTTGTTTTCAAAGTGAAAATGATCACCATCAAACTCCATTTATACCCTCTAAACACATCATAAAAGCTTCTCATCAAATTTGAATTCTTTTGAGGCCAATTCCCTTCAGAGTCTTGTCTTTAATCCTGAGTAAAAATGATTGATTTTTCTATCAAGATCTTGAATAAGATTTGGAGTGTACATTGCCAATCGGGTGACGTTTGCTTCATATACGACCACTAAATATTCATCCTTTTGAATCAATTCATGGAATTGATTATCGATCTTAAGTTGAACCACCTTAGGAAAATATTTTTCAAGGAAAAGACTTTTGAATTTATCCCACTCTAAGGCTTAAATACCCTCTCTATCCCTGATATTCTTGACCATAGAACACCACTAATCAGTTTCACCTTCAAAAAAATAAATGGAAAGACTTAACTTTTGATTATCTAAACATCCCATAACATCTAATATATTTTAAAGGGCTTTAATCCATCCTTCAACCACTATTGGGTCAGAAGATCCACTGATGGTAGGAGGGTGTTGCCTTATGAAATGTTCCACTATCGTTATGTTCCTTTGTGGTAGCTCTAGTTGTTCTATTTCATGGATTCAACTGCCATTTATTGCCTGCGTTATCTGAGCCATTACCATCGAAAAATTATCGATTCCAATCCCTATTATTCTAGGATGTAGATTTAGAAGGATATTGTTCTGTCGGTGCCTTTCCACTTCAGATTCCCTATTTCTTTTGCAGAAAACCATTCTTAACAAACATATCTTAGTCGAAGCAACATGATAATATTTAAATAATATATCTTTTCAAATTAACCTTAGAGTAAAAATAATTTATGGTATTCTATTAAAAAATTCCTAACCTAAAATTTTATCTAAATCGTCCTCTAATACCAACTATAAGGACCCAACCTTATTATATTACATAATCTTGAATTTTAGTCTAGAACTCACTTCCTTTTACATCGAGGATCCTTTTAAGTTTAGAGTTTTAGAGATTTGGGATAAAATACATACATAAAATTACACAAAACATAGAGAACATAAATAAAACCATAAAGGTATATTGGGTAATTCCTTGCATAATCTTGTAACCCTCTCAGCTACCTTATAATTTTTAACCCTCACGACTACCTTACAATGTAACCCTCATGGATACCTTATTGTCTAACCATGTAGTTACACTTGGAGTAACCAAATGAACGACCTCCAACATATGCATAAACAATGCAATGTAGGGAGATATAGGTCCTACCATTCATTATAAACAGTGCCCAAGAACCATAACATAATCATACAATATGAATAATTGCATAAAAATATTACTTTTGAATTTTGTAAAACAGAATTTTAAAAGAAGATTTTAAAAGAAAAGCCCCTTAAAAATATCATATAACTGAATTGAGACTTAACAGAGTGGATGGAATATGTATATATACTATAAATACCCATAATTAAACATAATATAAACAAAATTCATCACATAAAAAATATTAATACCACATAAATAATGAAGTAGAAGGTTAACCAAAAGAATGGAAACCAGGTTAAGAATTCCCTTACCTCAGGGTCATCTTACTTCAAAATTGTTTAAACCTTCTGTATAATGGTTAAAATAGTGTTATTAATATCTGATCGAAAAATATTCATGTTTATAACACCTTATATGATCATTTTATAACCTAATTTTATCCATTAATTAATAATATTTTGTTCTTTACATTGTTTGGGGTGAGTTCAATGCATGATTTCTATGGTCGATTCGTATTTGATTTTCTTGTTGTATGGAAATGAAATTTTAAAAGTGGAATGAAATGGTATTCATATGTTTCCAGAATATAAAACGATTCCATAAATCATTTTTTTTATATGGTATGAAGATGAATCCTTAGATAAATCTTTAGTGATATCCGTTTAGATCATTTTGGCGGTTCTTTGATAATCACGAACTAGTTTCATTATATAACATAATATTATGTATATAAGTTAACTAAAGAATATTAAATAGGATATATCATAAAATTTAAAATCTGTTTCAACCATTAATTTTTTTTTATAACCAGTTTTGAATGAAGTAAAAGAAATTGAAGACACATCGTCTACAATATTGGTAAATCAACACATCAAGAACGATGTTTTTATTTTTAGAATAAGAGGAAGAGGAGAAAAAATGATGATGAATTTTTCGATAAACATGATAAAAATCCAGAATATATATACTACCAGAGCTTTAATTCCTCCAGGATAAGGGGAGGATAAGAGAGTATAAGAAAAGAAATGGATTGAAAAGAAAACGCAAGAAAATGAAAGAGGTATTTACCTCTTGATCTGTTCTCCTTGATATCCTCCTTAAGGCCCTTGGTTTTGGACTTTTGGTGAGACTAGTAGGTCTTGGAAATGGGGGAGGTTCTTGGGAAGATTATTTGGTATAACTTAGATAGGGTTCAAGGGTTGAGTGGTGTTAGAGGAAGATAGGGGTGATGGTGGTATCTATAGTGGAGGAGGGGAGGGGTTTTACATTATTTTAATCCTTAATTTAATGTTTTTCCTCAGAACTATGAATCATCATGATTCTTGTGACCAAAATCAATAATAAGTGCATGCTATTTCGAATCAATGACCATTTACATCATCCATTACTCAAGCATGATGCATAAATTCATTTATTTAGCATTTTTCATAAATTTTAGTATTTCACTATTCTCCAAAAATTAAAGTATTTCAAAAAATTCTCAAAAAAATTACCCTAACCATTTTTAGACATGTAGAATTAAAAAATGGACTCCATTTTTTGAAAATAATTTTTTAAATATTTGAAATTTAATTTTTAAATAAAATAATAATTTATCTGAAAAATAATAATTTAAAAACTATAACTCATTTTATAATACCTTGAAAAATTAATCATGGCCTCATAAATTATTATAAATACATTCATTGGTGAGGTTACTATTCATTTTTTCATATTACTATTCATAAGGTTAGGTTACTATTCACCCGAAATTAATTTTGTCATATCAGACTCCAAATAACTTACTGATCGCAACCAGGTATGTCTGCCTTTCAAACTTCAAAACACAAAAGTGAAAAAATTATGCTTAATAGGAATGTTAAAATTATGTTCTTAAGACAAAGTTTACTTTCATATAGACTTAGTGCTTCAAGAATTTATTTGTAAAACATTAGGGTGTTACAATAGATGATGGATTTTGTCAAGTAGACAAAATATTATATGTTGGTAGATATTTTACAAGAAAGTATTCCATGAAAAGTTTACCAAAATGATTTAATATTGAGATACACTATAAGTATTAATTCAAGATTCAAATTAGAAAAAATACATCACAGTGTAACGAATACGGTGATGATTATATATTTTACTTGTGGGTGATTCCTTACATTGCTTTTGGAGGGTGGGGAATATCTAAGATTGTGGAACATCATAATTACATGCAGTCTAAACTGAAAAAAGATCATACATAATTGGATACTGAATTTATGTCATCTATTATCGATGATATGATCTGAACCTAAATATATCTTCCTACAACCACTTTGCAAGGCAGGATACAACTAACATTTGGTTATAATATTTCCTATTGAAAGGCATGAATGGTGAAACATAGTACAATTTTCAAGGTGTATGGTGATTAGAATGACTCTTATTGGTTGTTTCTACAATTTCTATCAATAATGAAGAAAAATAACCAAATTTTCTTTCACATCGATACCGATTTGATCCTTCTTATTTAAAATTTCTTCGGTTTTCTTGGGAATTCAATCCATGTATTTCCGCATTTTATTTCTAGAAAAATTTTATACAGATTGATGAAAAATTTATACATGAAAAGTACATGGCTGTATTTATGATTGTAGCAACCTAAGATGGTAACTTTACAACTGTACCTCTTTCATTTTACATAATGGAGAAGGAAAACTATGAATCTTGGGGCTATTTTTTGTCGTGTTTTAGAAACCATTTCCCCAACATTTGGGGTTTATGTTTAGTATTTTCTATTCATCAAGAAATAAATGAGAAAATCAAGGTATATTATACTATCTGGAGATCCCCAAATGCATATCATTGATACTACATTAGACACATTTCCATTTATGTGTGGAAGACTTTTCATGATGAAGTTATGAAGAAGGGTACCATGAATCTTGGTATACAACTCATTTATTATTTTTTACCTTTTAATGTATTTATAACATTATTTTATATATAATATGATCACTTTCACATAGCATATGATCCAAATCATAAATGGTTTGATTAGTGATCAGAAGTAATTCATAGGGATAATCAGGGAGTGTATAATTACATGACATGGATTCCAAAAAAGAAATTAACATTGACTTATGATGGGGGGAAGATATACATACACTTTCCCAAAAACATTGTAGAGTGCATCAATGGAATATTCAAGGGGAATTGAATGTTAACTTTAAATAACATAGTTCACGAGATATTTTATCATTGTGTAAAGTAATTTATAGAAAGAGGAAGATAGACTACAGACCAGATTCATCAGGGTATGTGATACATTTAACACTTTTAGTGAGAGATTGATAGGGATATTGATGAAGCTTTTGATCATAGAGTGTGACTATTCAACTAAGAATAAATTTTATTTTAACGGATAGAGTGTCAGGACCCCATCACATGCAGAAATGGTCAATTTCTAGTGGTATTACTGGATGAGAGACATTATGATTTTAGAAACTTATAGGCATTGCAATTTACATGCATGAACTCCATTAAAACATGGTACTTTGTGAACATCTCATGGGAACCATATTTTGATCTAGTGTACTTAATTGACACCATTGATAATTACTATTGTGTACCATTGAAGCCTATTAGGGAGTTTTGACATTTCCCAATGCCCAAAGATTAGCCCACATTAATACCTAACATCAATAGGTTATGACCATGAGGGAGACCAAAGTCTAGTAGGATTCAGAATGAGATGGACCAATCTCAATAATAAGATCAATTCCTAAGATGCAACATATTCTATAGGTATGGTTATAATATAAATTATAGCGACCCTATACTTTTACTTATAACATTACATGATTTTAAGAATAACTATACATTAGAGTACAAGCCAAGGATCATAAAGTCTTCTGTCTTGGAAGACTAGGTACATAAAACTGAAAACATGTAACTAAATAAAACATTTATTTATTTAATATTAAAATTGATCTCCTAACTACCATTATATTCAAACATCTGAATAGGGTGCCCTGGGAACACATGAACACAGGGATGAGCTAAATAGCCTAGTAAGGGAATAACCATAAGAACAAAGCATTAGAAAATGGGATAGAAAGCATGAAATGATGATATAAAAAGGAATGTACATATGGAATCATAACATATAAACATGGAATAATATAAAAATGGAGTCATAATAATGTTTCAGTAACATAAAACACGAATTTATCACAAGTCAAGGCTTTCCTCCTAGATCATTGCACCTGGTAGCACAAGCCAAGGCAAACTGCCAACACCATCGCATATAGCGTCTCATGAGACTCACCATTACCCAATGAATTAGAGTGACATCTGGGAACACCCGTATTAACTTTTTAGGAATATGTTTTCCCCATAAATAATCATACATAATCAATCTTACATAAACACAAGTGTTACCCGTGGAAAGAATCAGGTACCATAATCATGTCATTAAGCATAAAAAATGGGCATATCATAAAAGTGTCAATGAATAAAGTAACTAAAATATACATGTAAATTTATAAGGGAAAATAGTCATGTATAAAGGTATGTTATTTCAAGTAGAATTGAAAACATGTAAGAAAATTATTTAAGAAATTTTAGCATTAAAACATTTTTTGTGAGGTTTTAAGGAAAATACTATATAGACTTTAAAATAGGAAAGAGAACAATCCGTTATATAAAACCAGAAGTGAACCAAGAGGGTTTTAATAAGAAAATAATTATTTTATAAAGACAATGGTGGCTTAAAAACAGAAGATATAGTGCACTTGAAATCAGGTAAGAATTTGGGATGTTCCATAAAAACTGGTTTGCTTATCTGGAGGTATTGAGGAGGGAATCACCTAAAAACATGTATATAATCAAAAGTGAATGATGAAAGGGTATTGATAAATAATTTTTTACATGTAAGTATTGTTTATAATATTCACATGAAAATATAAGATAACTTCATTTTTGTAAAAGAAAGAGAAGGAAACCCGAAGGAACAAAGGTGGTTCGGGTGGAATCCCTTACGGATTATCGACATGGTGTCAGGTGTAATTAAGATGGATTAATGAGAAAGAAAGGGGTTTATAATCACATATAAATTATGAGGGTAGTATGGTGGAGCTGCGAAATCATACCCCATTATTAGGAATTATACTTAAAAGGGCATAACATAGAGGAGATTCTTAAATAAAAGTGAAATAGAGAGGATACCTTACTTTAAGTCTGTTGGTGTTCTCCACTTGATATTAATCACCTGAATAATAAAATTAGGTTAATTAATTAATAATTAAAGAACCTATTTTACATTTAAATTATTTATTATAAACATTTTGAGTTCATTCATAACCTTTTTGATTGGTTATGAGGTTCAATTTAATTGTTCGGGTTCATTTGTTTCCTTGGTTTTAATGACCGATTCACTTATATTCATGTTCGGACACACATGTATGATGAAGTTGGTTGTCCATAATTGAAGTAATATAAAATTATTTATAATAAATATTATTACATTATTATAAAATTCATTTGGTTATTTGGAGTGAAGGTGAATCATTATATAAAACATTAATGATAATTACTTAGATTAATTTGGCGATTTCGCTCATAATTAACTTGTTTTGTATTATTATTTTACATCATGTGTGAAAAAGGATTGAAGAAAGTAAAATAAGATAAAATAAATATATTATGATCTGGTTCAACTATTAAAATGGTTTCATGACCAGTTTAGAATATGGTAATGCAAATTGAAAACCCATCGTCCTTGAATGTGATAAATCAACACATCTCGGATGGTGTTTTCATTTATAGTATAAAATAAGGGGGAGGGAGATATTATGATTAAATATACCATTAGAATAATATAATTCCAGTACATGTATGTTATTGGAGTTATTATACCATTTGGGTTAAGGTAGGTGAGGAATGAAATGAGAAAAGAAAATAACTTGAAAGAAAATAAAAGAATCGGAAAGAAGAATTTACCTCTTGAGTTTATCTCCTTTGAGAACCTATTAGGGGAAGAGGATTTGGTCTTTTGAGGAGACAAAGGTCTTCTGAATGTGGGGGGAGGATCTTAGTGAGATATTTGGGTAGAATTTAGGGAAGGAACACGGCTTGAGAGGAGTGAAGATAAGAGGGGAGTGTGGGTGGTTTTTATAGTGGAGGGGAGGAGGGTTTTCTTAATATTTTAATATTTAGTTTATTATTTTTCCATAAGAAATGCAATAGTAATGATTATTGTGACCAAAAACAGTAATATGTGCATGTGAGTTTGAGATAATTTCCTTACATCATCCATACATTAGCTGATGACATCATAATTCACGTATTTATGATTTATCATAAATTGTCGTATTTTACTATTCATAAAAAATTCAAGTATTTCAGAAAAATCCCAAAAAATCACCCAAACCATTTTTTGACGTGTAGAATCCAAAAATGAACTCAAATTTTCAAAAATAATTTTATAAATATGATTAATTTAATTTTTAATTAAAATCCTAATTTACTATTAAAATACAGATTTTAAAACTATAACTGATTTTATAATTCTTTCAAAAATTAAATAAGGTATTATAAAATTATATTAAAATAGAAAACATAAAATTTATAATTTATGAACACCTTTTAGGAAAATTAATTTTATTTTAAATTAATTAATTAATTTTAATTATTTATGACTTATAAAAATACCAATACTTTTACTATGGTCATATTATCACTTATAAGATGCCTAAATTTTATTTACACACTCAAGGGTGATGTTAATATTATTTTGGATGATGTAATATTCATAATTATCATATTACTATTCATAAGGGTAGGTTACTATTTACTAATTTTTTTTATCTTATCGGAATCCAAACATCTTACTGATCACAACCGTGTATGTCATATTTTTGAAATTCAAATCACAAAAGTGAAAATATTTTGTTTAAAGGTCACATAGAACCTAGTAGTTCATTGTGTTGTAATTTAATGTGATTATATGAAAAAATTATAAGAAGGTAATTTATATTGATAAAACATTGCGTTGTTACATTATTCCCCCCTTATGAAATTTCTCCCTCAAAATTTCGTATTACATTCTATGTCATAAACATGTGTGGGTACTTTTCCTTCATTGTATACTCCATTTCCCATGATTCCTCTTTGTACTTATGGTTCTGCCACAGTACTTTGACCAAGTGAGTTGTCCTATTATGTAAAACTTTATCTCTATGATCCAAGATCTTCACTTGATGCTCCTTGTAAGAAATATCGTCCTCCAAATGTACCACCGAGGAAGAGAGTACATATGAAGGATCATGTATGTACTTCTTTAAGAGGGATACATAGAAGAAATCATGTATTTTGGCCATGGTAGGTGGAAGTGTTGGTCGATAGGCCACAACCCCGATACGATCAAGAATCTCAAAGGGGACGATGTACCTGGGACTTAACTTCCCTTTCTTCCTAAATCTCATGACCTTCTTCTATGAAGATATGCGGAGAAATACTATGTCTCCTACTTTGAACTCAAGTTCTCATCGATGATTGTATGCATAAATATTTTTTCAACTTTGGGATGCCTTGATGTGCTGCTGAATTATTTTCACCTTCTCCACCATTTCTTCAACCATTTTAGGTCCTAGCAGCTTACACTCACTAACTTCATCCCAACACGTTGGTGTTCGACACCTTTTCCCATAAAGGGCTTCATATGGTGCCATTCAAATGCTCTAGTGGAAACTCTTATTTTAGGAGAATTCAACCAGTGGAAGATGTTGGTATCATCCTCTTTTGAATTCCATAGAACATGCTCTAAATATATCTTGCAGTGTTTGAATAGTTCACTCATATTGGCCATCAGTTTGAGGATGATATGCCTTACTGAAGTTCATTTCAGTTCTTAGAGAATGTTGGAGACTTTTCCATAACATCGAGGTGAATCTCAGATCTTGATCGGATACAATAGATAGTGGTACTCCATGAATCCTTATTACCACTTTGATACATATCCGTGCAAGTTGATCTAATGATAAGTCCTCTCTAATTGAGATAAAGTGAGTTGTCTTTATAAGATGATCCATAATGACCCATATAGCATTGTTTCCTCTGGATATGCTTAGAAGTCCAGTGACAAAGTCCATGGTGATGTTATCCCATTTTCATGTTGGTATGGGTAGTGGTTTCATCATCCCCTTAGACTTATATCTTTCATCCTTCACTTGTTAACATACCGGAAACTTTGATGTACACTCAGCAATCTCCTTCTTCATATTGTCCTACCAAAAGTTCTCTCAGTGATATCGATACATATTTTTTCTCCCTGGGTGGATAGAGAAGGTCATGCTATGCACATAATTCAAAAGTTCCTTCTTTATCTCTAGACTGGATGATACACATACTTGTGACCTAAATCTTATAACTTCGTCATCATCAATCTTGAACTCAATGGATTTCCCATTTCTAATGGATTCTACCCTTTTCTAAATTTCCACATCTTTCCTTTGAGTATCCTTTATTTTCTCCATGAGGGATGGTTGAGCAATCATTTGAGAAAGGATTGATGATGTTCCAACCTTAATGATCCCCATGTCCATCCTCTACAAATCCAATAAGATCAGATCCTTTTCAATTCCCATCATTGATATAGACGCATGATCCTTTCTACTTAGAGCATCTTCCACCTTATTTGCCTTACTGGAATGGTAGTGGATTGAGCAATCATAATTCTTGATGAGCTCTATCCATATTTTATGGTTCATATTAAGATATTTTTGTGTTAATATATATTTTAGACTCTTATTATCATTATATATCTCACACTTATCCCCATATAGATAATGCCACCATATTTTGAACGCATAGATCATAGTATCTAACTTCAGATCATGCGTAAAATAGTTTTACTCATGGATTTTCAGTTTCCTTGAGGAATAGGCTATCACTTTATCATTTTTGATCATCACACATCCTAATCTCTTCTTTGAAGCATCGCTGTACACCACAAAGAGTTCTCCACTTGTTTTAGAGTGTGAGTACTGGTGCAGTGATTAGCATCGTTTTAAAATCTTTAAAGTAGTCTTCACATTCCTGTGTCTAGTAAAACTTTACTCCTTTCCATTTTTTCTTGGTCATTGGGTTTGAAAATAGTGAAAAGTTATTCAAAAATAGTTGATAATACCTGGCTAGATCTAGAAAGCTTCAGATCTCTGTTACAGATGTTGGCCTGGGCCACTCTTCAATTGACTTTGTCTTAGAAGGGTCCATAGATATTCTTTTGTTGGTGATAACATTCCCCAAGATTGATACTTCCTCTATCCAGAACACACATTAACTATACTTTGCATACATCTTCTCCCTTCTCAATTTCTTTAACACAGTAATCAAATGCTTCTCATGTTCCTCCTTTCCCTTGGAGTGTATCAAAATATCATCGATAAAGACTACCACAAATTTGTCGAGGTAATCTCTAAAGACTATTAATTAAATCCATGAAAATTTCTGGATAATTATTGAGTCTAAAAGGAATCTCTATGAAATCATAATGTCCATACCTCATTCAAAAGGTAGCCTTGGGTATATCTTCCTTCCTCACCTTTAATTGGTGATATCCCGACCGAAGGTCCACATTAGAGAAATAACTGGCCCCATGAAACTGATCAAACGAGTCATGTATCCATGGCAGGGGATAATTTTTATTTATTTTGATTTTATTGAGATCATGATAATCAATGTAGAGTCACATTGATCCATTATTATTCTTGACGAAGAGGACTGATGAACCCCAAGGTGAAGGACTCGGGCATATAAAACCCTTCTCCAGATTCTCCTATAATTATTTCTTCATCTCTTCTATCTCTACGATGGAAATTCTATAAGGTGTATTTGATATAGGAAGAGAACCAGAAATAAGTTCAATTGAGAACTCAACCTCTTAATTAGGAGGAATACCAGACAACTCTTCAGGGAATACATCAGTATAATCCCTCATCATGGGCGTATCTTCAATTGAGATTCTCTCTTTTGTCTCAATCATTTGAGCTAGATATGATTTCTCGTAAGGAATTAATATCCACACATGAGAAAATGATTCTAACAGAGATTAATCTTGCTCTTTTAACTTGTAAATAATTGGAGGATGATTCAAGATGTGAAGAGTGACCTCCCTTTTCCGATAGTTGATGTTGGATTTGTATAAAGTCAGTCAATTCATGCCAAAGATAGCATCGAACTCCACTAAAGGAAGTATGAAAATATTTGATAGGAGGTTCAGTCCACAAACATTAATTAGGGAGGAGTTATAAACCATGGATGCAATAATTTCCCCATTATCTATTTTCATAGATAACTTATCCTCCAAATTTTGAGGTGGCATTTCAATAGTTCTACTAAACTTTCAAGATATGAAGGAACGTGTAGAGCTAGAAGGAAATAGTATATTAGCTATTATTGAATGAATAACTTGTGTACCTGTCACCACATCATTGTCAGCTCCACCTCAGTAGTAGTGATAGCATAATCCCTTCTTTTTTTACTTGGAGGTTGTTGTTGATTTCCTCCTACAACCCTTATCTTAGGGAAATTGTTCGTATAATTCCCATGTTCCTTACGGTTGTAACATTGCACCAATGATTGAGTGATTATCTAAACCTTCCATTTTTATTCCACATTAGTGGGATTTTTCATATCTCTTCGGCAGTTTTTAGCCATATGTCCCAACTTCCCACATTCTAAGAAATTCTTGGTTCCCTTAAGACAGTTCCCAAGATGCTACTTCCCATAATGTTTACACATGGGATGATATAGCTTCTATCCATCATGAAATTTATTTGTGGAACCACCCACATTAGATTCCATTTTTCTCTTTTTGTCACTAGGACCACAATACCACTGAGAGTCTCTGATCTCTATTTCAACCTTAAGTGTACAACAGACAATCTCCTCATAGCTATCAAAGTCTCGAATCGCCAATGCTTTTCATAGACTTGGCATTAGTTTTCTAAAGAAGCGATCCACCTTGATTTAGATGTTGAAGAATAATCTAGAGGTATACCTTGAAAGACTTGTGAAGTTTGATTCATAGGCCCCGATGGATGTATCTTCCTTCTACTTGAGTCTGATTAACTATCTTTCAATCTTGAGATGGAGGGTTCGGGGAATATATTTTTTGAAAAACATTCTCTTTAATTCTTCCCAATCAATGGAATCAATTTCCTCTTGGGTCTTTGTATTCTTGATCAGTGTCCACCATTGATCAGCTTCCCCATCAAAATGATAGACTGCCAGTACGAATTTCTCTTCTTCTGAGCACTAGTGGACAAAGAATATCATTTCAATGGAGTTAATCTACTGTTCTGCAAGGAGGGGATCATAATATCCACTAAATATGGGAGTCTTTTTTCTCATGAAGGATTCTATGGAAACTTTCTCTCTACTTGGATGAGGAGGGAATTCCATAGGATTCAAGTTATTTTTCATAAGTTGATCCAGCTAAGCAAGTACTATCATGAAGTTATGAGCACCCACTCCCATCATATCAGACATATAATTAGAGAAATCAATTCATTTCCAATCACATTTATTGTTGGCACATGTTATTCTTTTTACCACCATTAACTAAGAAAAAGAGATCACAATTAGAGGGCTTTAAAACTTGTCTATTAAGCATAAAAATGAAACTTTTAATATAAGAGGACAAACTTGTAAAGGATAATTATATCCTAACATGTGATTCTCTATGTTTCAATCTATGTTATCCTTGATCTATTTCTTAGATTATATTCTTATGGGATCTTTTTTATTCCCTTAATAATGGTTTGAACTAAGCTCATGAATTTACCAACGCATATCCCTCGATAGTGTCAAACCAAGAGTGTAGCAAGACCCATTGTCAGGCACCAGTTCACGCTAGAGTCTAGATCAAAGTAGCGTTTTCAGGTTTTACCCCTAGATACATATATTCTAGAGCCACCTCTACTTGTTTTTATCCATACATGGATTTTTTTTATAAAACACTTACTCTATACTTACCATAATTTAGGGGTGTTTTCTTATACTTAGTCTCATCCTTAAGGTTCTTACTAAAGTTCTCTATTACTAATCTCTAAAAATGACTAGACCATCCTCTGATACCAAATATAGTGACCCTATCTATTTCCATATAACATTACATGATTTTAAGAATAATTATACATAAGAGTACAAGACAAGGACCATAAAGTCTAGTGTCCTGTACGACTAGGTACATAAAACTGAAAACATGGAACTAAATAAAACATTTCTTTATTTAATCTTCAAATTGATCTTCTAACTTCCATTGTTCTCAAACATCTGCACAGGGTACCTTGGGAACACATGAACAAAGGAATGAGCTAAATAGCCTAGTAAAGAAATTACCATAAGAACAAATCATTAGAACATGGGATATAAATCATGAAATAATGATATAAAAAGGCATTTACACATGGAATCATAACATATAAACATGGAATCATATAAACATGGAATCATAATAATGTGGTTTCAACATAAAACTTGACTTTAGCACAAGTCAAGGCTAACTACCATGACCGTCGCACATAACCTCTCATGAGACTCAACTTTACTCAATGAATTTAAGTGCTATCTGGGTGCACCCATATTAACTTTTCATTAATATTTTTTCCACATAAAGAGTCATACATAATCAATCATACATAAACATAAGGGTTACCCATGGAAAGAATCAGGTATCATAATCATGTCATTAAGTATAACAAATAGGCATATCATAAAAGTGTCCATGAAGAAAGGAACTAAAATATAAATGGAAATTCATAAGGGAAAATAGGCATGTATCATGGTAAGTGATTTCAAGTATAATTGAAAACTTGTAAGAAAAGTATTTAAGAAATTTTAGTATTAAAACATTTTTGTGCGGTTTTAAGGAAAATACTATAGAACCTTTAAAATAGAAAAGGGAACAATCCTTTATATAAAACTAGAAGTGAACCAAGAGGGTTTTCATATAAAATAATGATTTTATAAAGAAAATTGTGGCTTAAAAAATATAATATAGAGTGCACTTGAAATCGGGTAAGAATTTGTGAAGTTCCCTCAAAACTGCTTTGCTTATTGCGAGGTATTGAAGAGGGAATCACCTGAAAACATGTATATACCCAAAATAGAACAAAGAAAGGGTATTGATAAATGAATTTGGTACATGTACACATTGTTTATAATATGATCATAAAAATATAATATAAATTTATTTTGATAAAATAAAGATAAGGCAACCTGAAGGAATAAAGGAGGTTCGGGTGGAATCCCTTACAGATTATCGGCATGGTGTAGAGTGTTCTTAAGAGGGATTAATGAGAGAGAAATTGGTTTATAATCACTTATAAATAATTAGTAAATTGTGGTGGGAGATTATAAATCACACCCCATTATTATAAATTATATGTAAAATGGCATAACATGGAGGAGATTCTTGAATAAAAGTGAAATAGAGAGGATCCCTTACCTTAAGTGCATTGGTGTTCTCCACATAAAATTAATGACTTGAATAATCAAATTAGGTTCATTAATTAATAATTAAAGAACCTATTTTACATGTAAATAATTTTTTATAACCCTTTTGAGTTCATTCATAACCTTTTTGATTGGTTATGAGGTTCAATTTCATTGTTCGGGATCGTTTGTTTCCTTGGTTTTAATGATCTATTCACTTATACTCATGTTTGAAAACACATGTATGATAAAGGTGGTTGTCCATAATTGAAGTTATATAACATTAGTTATCATCCTGAATATTAAATTTTTATAAAATTCATTTGGTTATTTAGAGTTAAGTTGTATCATTATATAAAACAATAATGATAAATACTTGGATTAATTTGGCGATTTTGCTCATAATTAACTTATTTTGTATATTATTTTAAATATTGTTTGAAAAAGGATTACAAACCATAAAATAAGATAAAATAAATATATTTTCATCTTGTTCAACCATTAAAATGGTTCCATGACCAGTCTAGAATATGGTAAAGCAAATTAAAAACCCATCATCCTTGAATGTGATAAATCAACACATCTCGAACGGTGTTTTCATTCGTAGTATAAAAGGAGGGGGAGAGAGAGATTATGATAAAATATATTATTAGAGTAATATAATTTCGTTAAATTTATGTTACTGGAGTTATTGTACCATTTGGGTTAAGGGAGGTGAGGAGAGGAATTATAAAATAAAATAACTTGAAATAAAATAAAAGAATCGGAAAGAGGAATTTACCTCTTGAGTTTATCTCCTTTGAGAACCTCTTATGGGGAGAGGATTTGGTATTTTGGGGATAAAAAGGGATTTTGAACATGGGAGAGGATATTTGGGAGAAATTTTGTCAGAATTTAGGTAAGGCACAAGGAATGAGAGGAGTGAAGAGAAGAGGGGAGTGTGAGTGGTTTTTATAGTGGAGGGGAAGAGGGTTTTCTTAATATTTTAATCATTGGGTTATTATTTTTCCATAAGACAATAAATAGTAATTATTATTATGAAAAAAATAGTAATATGATCATGTTGGTTAGAGATAATGGCCTTACATCAGCCATACATCAGCTTATGACATCATAATTCATGTATTTAGCATTTATCGTAAATTATCATATTTTACTATTCATAAAAAATTCATGTATTTTAGAAAAATCCCAAAAATTCACCCTAACCATTTTTCGACATGTAAAATCCAAAAATGAACTCAATTTTTCTAACATAATTTTTTAAATATAATTAATTGAATTTTTAATTAAAATCATAATTTAATAAAAAAATAGAGATTTTAAAATTATAACTTATTTTATAATGCTTTCAAAAATAACATAAGGTCGTATAAAATTATATTAAAACCAGAAGACATAAAATTTATTATTTATGAACAAATTTTAAGAAAATACTTTTTTTTAAAATTAATTAATCAATTTTAATTATTTAAGACTTACAAAAAAACCAATACTTTTACTACGGTCATATAATCACTTATAAGATGACTAAATTTGATTTATACATTCAAGGGTGAGGTTAATATTCTTTTGGGTGATGTACTATTCATAATGGTCATATTACCATTCATAAGGGTAGGTAACTATTCATAAGGGTAGGTTACTATTCACAATTTTTTTTTGTATTATCAGACTCCAAACATCTTACTGATCACAACTATGTATGTCAGATTCTCTAAATTCAAATCACAGAAGTGACAGTATTATGTTTAAAGGTCACATAGAACTTAGTAGTTCATTGTGTTTTAATTTCATGTGATCATATGACATAATTATAAGAAGGGAATTTCCATTGATAAAACATTAGGTCGTTATAAGAAGTGCCTCCCTAACATTGCTGGAATGATTTATCATTCTCAGTTATGATGGTGTATTACCTATAAATAATGTAATGTATTAAGTCTTTAAAAATTGGAGTAGGGTTAAACATTGGGTCAACCTTTTTGGTGGTTTTGTAAAGTTTTTAGTGATTGAAAATCAACCTTTCGACAATATATTACATATGAATTTGAAAACCAACCTTCTAAAAATACCCAATCTACTATAGTGATTATTTAGGATATTGTAATTTTGATAAAAGTTATAATCTAAGTAAACATGTAAAATAGTAAAAAATGATCATGAATAAGATCTATGTAAAATGATCAAAATAAGTTTTTAAGAATAATTTAGATGTAATTATGTATAATATACTCTATAAAGAAAAAAGACCAATCCATGTTATCAACTACATAAAGATAAAAAGGTGTTAACATAACTATTATATCCAACATCATACCAATCATAACTTTATATTAAAAATAACACTATATTTAAAATTTTCACTTACTTAATATTTATTTCATTTTTTATTCCCATAGATTGATGATATTACTCCACTCACTAAGCGGTATATGCATGTTTCACACAAGGTGCTAGTGGACTATGAGGTTTGATGGATTATGGTGCGTAGGGAACACCATTATAATCAAATTCTTCCTCAAGAAACTATTATACCATACCTATGATGTGCTAGATTCTATGTAATTTCTATGTAAGATTATAAATTCATTGATCATCACCTCTTTCACACCCTATCTAAGAGACATGGACTATATACTCAGACATTCCACTTGCACAAGGGAGATATGACCACCACCCTTGAGGATGTGAAAATTATGTTCATTATTCTTATCTAGGGTTCTGCATTTGTAGAACCCACATATAGAGACTTTCTTGAGCTTGTATAGTGATTGTTAGGCTTCAACATTGTGAGGGATGATACTGATACAGATAGTGGTTCTCTATCTATGATCTGATTGGATATTCACTTTACCAATTTACCCACTAACACTGATGAGTAGACAATCACACGTCACACCCATGCATATATCTTGCGGATCATTGGAGGGAAAATGTGCAAGGATTACTTCAATACGAATGTTCAAATATTTTATTTAGGGATACTTGAGGAATTTGAACAGATTGGGAGATATAGTTGGGCATCTGCGTGCTTGACATACACCTACAGGGAATTATGAACGACATGCCAATCATATCACAATGATCTAGGGGGATGTGTCAACCTCATTCAGATGTGTTCATGAAATAATATCTCTCCCCTAACCGCTATTGGTGCCGGTTCAAAGATTGATATGGATGTGCTACGTGATGCTCCACATGGATGTTGGTATGATCACTCATCTTTACTATATTCTTATGCAAATATGAGTTATTATACATAAGTGATTATTATTTATCACCTTTTATGTTATATTTTACATGAGGATTCATGCACACACTAATAGAAAAAGTATTTTTACAGTGCTAGAAAAAACCATCAATAGCGCTAAAAAGGCACTATTGATCTAAGAACTATTAAAAGGGGGTGCCCTTTTATCAGCACAAGAAAAGAACCAATAAAGGGGAAACTTTATCAGTGATACTTCTAGCAATAATAAAGGTACCCCTATATCAGTGCTAGAACAATAGCTGATAAAGGCCATGCTGCCATAGTGAGCTATTACAATTATAGCACATCGTAGCACCAAATATAGGCTCCAAATATAGACATAAAAAATAAACAAAAGATATTGAAAATCAATAATTTTATTGAAATAAAAATTACATAACAAATAAAAAAACACTATATTACATCCATTTTAAACATTTTTTTTGTAAAATTACATTAAAAAGCATAATTTATCATAAAATTTCAAAACCATCAATGGTTTCATTGTCTTTGGCACCAAAACCTCTCTCAAAATGCTTGATCGTGGTATCAGTTGATGAAAAAAACCACCCCAAATTGAGAAAAATAATCCACCTATATAAGAAGCAAATTCTCATGTTTGTGATACTATAAAGAAATAAATTAAACATAAATATGAAACAATACATTCATAACATGTCAATTTTAAATTGATAACAGAAACTTTATTTCATATCGGGCACACAGAGAATTATATTGAGGTACGACTGATTCTTATACATCAAAAATGACTTATGGATCATTGTACTAATGTATCAAAAAAATCGGAATGTGTTTTCTCAGTTTTGAGTATGTCAATTGTGTTTTTATTACTAAAATGTCATTTTGAATTGAAAACAAGAACTTTGAGTCATAAAAGTCACATCATGTGTTGGTTTTAAGTGAGACTAATTAATACACATCAAAAATGACTTATGAATAGTTTTCAAAAATTATCAAGTCAATATGATCATTTTTTCTCAATTTTAAGTGAGTGACACATTCTAAACTAAAAGGTCAATTTTAGATTGATAATAGACACGTTGAGACATACCTATCACACCATGTGTCAGGTTAAGGTGAAGCCGATTCCTACACATCAAAAATTAATTTTTTTTATTGTTTTCTTAAAGTCTCAAAATAATCTGAATGTGTTTTATTAGTTTTGAGTATGTCACTTGTCTTTTTTTACTAAAATGTAAAATTTAAATAAAAAACACTTGGGGTAATATCGGTCACACCATGCATCATATTGGGGGTATGAATGATTCCTACTCATAAAAATATGACTTATGAATCATTTTCTCAAAGTATCAAAACAATCCAAATACATTTTCTCAGTTTTTTGTATGTCAATTGTATTTTTTACTAAAATTTCATTTTAAACTAAAAACATGCATTTTGATTCATATCAGTCACATCGTGTGTTGTTTTGATGTGATACTAATTCATGCACAAAAAATGTATTATAAATTGTTTTAATCAATTATAAAGACAATTTGAGTGATTTTTCTTAGTTTTTAGTGAGTTACATGTGTTTTGAACTAAATTATCAATTTTAAACTATTAATTGACACTTTGAGTTATACTGGGCACACCATGTATTAGATTCATGTATGCTTGATTGGTAAACATCATGTATAAATTATAGACGATTTTACTTATGTATCTAAACAATATGAATGAGTTTTATTAGTTTTTAGTACGTGACATGTGTTTTTAACTTAAATGTCAATTTTAAACTAAAAACAAGCATATTTAGTCATACTTGATACACCATGCATCAGATTGAGGTGAGGCTAATTTCATTACTTCAAAAATGACATACATATTTTTTCCTAAAGTATCAAAACAATATGAATGTGTTTGATCATTTTTGAGTTTTTCACTTTTTTTTACTAAAATGTCAATCTTTAATAAAAAAACACAATTGGAGTCATATCAGTCAAAAAATTCATTTGATTGAGGTGAGGTTGATTTCTACACATAAAAAATGACTTATGGATCATATTAATAAAGTATAAAAACAATAAAAATGTGTTTTCTTTGTTTTGAAAATTTTAGAGTTGATTTTTACTAAAATATCAGTTTAAACTGAAAAACACACACTTTGAGTCATACTAGTCAAAATGTGTATCTGTTTAATGTGAGAATGATTCATACATGTCAAAAAATGACTTATGAATCATTTTATTAAATTATCATGACAATATGAGTTTTTTTCTTAGTTTTCAGTGGGTGACACACATTTTGAACTAAATTTTCAATTTTAAACTGATAACGAAAACATTGAGTTATAACGGGCACACCGTGTATCATATTGAGGTGAACTTTATTCCTAAACATTACAAATGACTTATGGATCATTTTCCTAAAGTATCAAAAAATAAAATTGATTTTAATATAAGGAACCAGCTTTAAAACATTAAATAATCTTGAGCTTTAGAAAAGAACATACATTCTCACACATTGAGGATATTTTCAGGTTTATAGTTTTAGAGAATTATGACATAAAACATAATAACATTCCATAATCATACATGTGGATACTACTAAAACAATATCCACCTTTTCTAAAATATAAAACTTTTAAAATAAAACATAATTCCATTGAAAAATCTTTATAACATTTAAATTGTCTTCCTTAATTCACTTACACATCCTTATAACCCGTGAAAAACAATTAAAAACTTGGGATGAGCACAAAAACATCAGTAAGGGATATAAAGAAATTGTTAGTCAAGTGATAACATAAAAACCAATAAAATCCATTTCATAAAAACTCTCTAGCATGAATTGAAACACCATGTAGTTTCTTGGTACTTTTTTACCATATCACCCTTACAATAACCCTTACACATGGAATAAACACTCAGTCAACTTCCATCTCCAGAGTACCCAATGCATTGGAGAGCTATAATGGGGCTCACCCGTCATATCTTGAGCTATAATGGGATCAACCCAACATATATTGAACTATAATAAAGCTCAACCCATCATATATTGATCTATAATGGTCTCAAACCAACATAACTATGTCCAAATAACATATCATGAATAAAACACTTGATAACTCGTTTAAAACCTCAAGCAAAACACATTCATATTGTCAAAATAATTTTTTTGTAAAACAGATCACTTTTAAAATATAAAAAAAGTTCACATAATAATGAAATAATATTCATAAAAAATTACTATGTCAACATATAATGGAAAAATAATAGTGATAAAAGCATCATAAAATCAGTATAAACCACTCATGCTATATATATAAAAAACCAATCCTTTTGAATTTCATTAAAGAGTCTTTTAAAAGGATTTTAAAAGGAAATTCCATTAAAAATATAATTGGAGAGATAATTAAATTGAAGGGATATGTGTATACACTATAAATACAGACAATAAAACATAATATAAACAAAATTAATCCCAAAAATAATCTTAATACCACATAATGAACAAAGTAGAAGGTTAACCCAAAGAATAGAAATTGTGTTAATAATTCTCTTACCTTTAGTTTGTCTTAATTAAAATGTGTTTAAACCTCCTGTATAATGGTTAAAATATTGTTATTAATACTTTAAAAAAGAATAATCATTTTTATAAGACCTTATATGATCATTTTATAACATCTTTCGAGACATTTATTAATAATATTTTGTTATTTACATTATTTTAGGTGTGTTCTTTACATTGTTTCCATGGTCGGTTCATAATGAATTTTCTTTTCGAATGGAAGAAATTATCCAGAAGTAGAATGAGTTATTATTAATATGATTCCAGAATATTAAATGATACCATAAATTATTTTTTATCATATATAATGACGAATCATTAGATAAAACATTAATGATGTTTAGATCATTTTGGCAGTTCTTCGATAATCACGAACTTGTTTCATCATATACATTTAATATTATGAATATAAGTTAATTAAAAAAAATAAGAGAGGAAATATCATAAAATTTAAAATCTATTTCAACCATTAAAATGGTTTTACAAAAATATTTTAAGGAATTAAAGGAAATTGAAGAAACATCGACCACGATGTCAGTAAATCAACACATCACAGACGATGTTTTTATTTTTAGAATAAGAGGGAGAGGAGAAGAATAATGATGATGAATTGTTCCATAAACATGATAAAAATATAGTATATATAAGATAATTTAGATTTCATGGATCTTGGATAATAGGAGGTGAAGAGAGTATAATAAAAGAAAAATAATTGAAAAGAAAATACAAGAAAATTAAAGATGATTTTTACCTCTTGATCCCTTCTCCTTGAGATCATCCTTAAGGCTTTTGGTTTTGGACTTTTGGTGAGACCTAAAGGTCTTGGATTTAAGAAATATCTATGGGAATATGATTAGAAATAATTTAGAAAATTATCAAATCTTGAGAGGTGTGATAAGAAGAGGGGGGTGAGGGTGGTATTTATAGTGGAGGAGAGGAGGGGTTTTTCATTATTTTAATCATTAGGTTAATATTTTTGCTCAAGACTATGATTAGTCTTGATTAATGTGACCCTAAATTGTAAATAAAGAATTTAAATTTTAACCAAGGGTTCTTACATCATCCATGATACAAGGAATAATGCATTTAACATATAATATATATATACGATGAATTACCATATTTCACTATTCATTGAAAATTCAAGTATTTCAAAAAAATCCAAACAATTCACCCTAATCATTTTTGAACATGTAGAATTTAAAAATGAACTCCATTTTATCAAAATAATTTTCTAAATATGTTTAATTTAATTTTTATCTAAAATCCCAATTTATTCAAAAAAATAACAATATTAAAACTATAACTCATTTTATAACAACTTGAAAAATTAATCAAGGTCTAATAAAATTATCTTAAAACCATAATAAAATAAAATAATAATTTATGATTAAATTTTATTAAAGTACATTTTTCATTTAAATTATTTAATTAATCATAAATTTATAATTAAATATTTATGACCTACCAAAAATACCAACCTTATATAATGATCATATTGCCACTCATAATATTCCTTTTTATTATACATTCATTGGTGATGTTACTATTCATTTGGATAATTTACTATTCATAAGGGTCATATTACTATTCATAAGGGTACATTACTATTCATAAGGGTAAGTTACTATTCATAAAAAATTATGTTTGTCCTATCAGTCTCCAAAAAAATTACCGATCACAACCATGTATGTCTATTTTTCAAAATTTAAAACATAGAAGTGTGAAAATTAAGTTTAATGATAGTTATTTTATAAGTACCTAAGTTGTTACAGTGCTTCACATACACTAGGTCAGCACTGACAATAATTTTTATACTTATCATGAATAGAATATAATTTTCATGTTCTATGTAATTTATATACAATATTTCTCCTATTATATCATTATTTAATTATTCAATAAAATTAATAAATTTTATATCACAAATATCTCTTCATGACATGAAAAAAAATCGTATTAAAAAACTTTATTTTTTTAATATTCACCAAAAATTAATCTTTTTTGGAAAATTCTAAAAAAATCATACTATGATAATTTCAACACACTGAATTCAAAAATGAAATTAGTTTTTTCAAATAAAAATTCTATAATTGAAAAATTAATGTTTCAAAATAAATAACAACATAATAAATTATTTATTTTTAGAATTACTATTTAAATGAAGAATACTAATAAATAAAAAGCATATTATTCAATAAATACATGAGTTATTATGTTTTCTCTGTTTTGAGTATGTGATGTATGTTTTTGACTAAAATGTCAATTTTAAACTCAAAACACATACTTTGAGTCATACCGGACACACCATGCATTGTATTGAGGTGTAGTTGATTCCTACATTTCAAAAATGAATTATGAATAATTTTACTAAAGTATAAAATAAATATGAATGTGTTTTATTATTTTTGTGTATGTCACTTATCATTTTTATGAAAATGTCAATTCTAAATAAAAAGACACACTTGTAGTCATACCAGTCACATTGTGAATTAGATTAAGGCGAGGACAAATCCTACACGTCATAAATGACTCATGGATAATTCTATTAATGTATCAGAGAAATCAAAATTCATTATCTTAGTTTTGAGTATGTGACTTGTGTTTTTTTACTAAAATGTCATTTTAAAATAAAAGCACGCCCTTTGAGTCATACTGGTCACATCATGTGATAGTTTGATGTGATACTGATTTCTACATGTCACAATGACTCATGAATCATTATCTTAAATTATTAAGCTAATTAAAGCATGTTTTCTCTATTTTCAATGAGTGACACACATTTTGAACTAAAATGTCAATTTTAAATAAATAACACACTTTGAGTCATACTAGACACACTATGCATCAAATTGAGGTTGGTATGATTTCTATAAATTAAAAATGACTTATGTATCATTTTACTAAAGTATCAAATCAATAAAAATGCATTTGATTCATTTTGAGTGCATCAATTTACTTTTTTATTAAAATATCAATTTTAAATAAAAAGTCACACTTGGAGTCATATCAGTCACACCATGAATCAGATTGTGGTGTGTCTGATTCCTATACATAAAAAATGAATTATGGATCATTTTTATAAAGTATCAAAATAATACTAATTCATTTTCTTAGTTTTGAGTATGTCACTTTCCCTTTTTACTATAATGTAAATTTTAAATAAAATACACACTTGGAGCCATATCAGTCATAATGTATGTCAGACTGAGGTGCATATGATTTCGACACATCACAAATGAATTATGGATATTTTTATTTATTAGCAAAATAATAATAATGTGTTTTCTTAGTTTGGGTATGTCACTTTCCTTTTTTTAAAAAAATATCATTTTAAACTGATAACCCACAGTTTAAGTCATACTGGTCACATCGTGTGTTGGATTGATGCAATATTGATTCCTACACATAAAAAATGACTTACAAATTTTTCCCCAAATTATTAAGACAATTTGAACATGTTTTCTTGGGTTTCAATGATTAATACATGTTTTGAAGTAAAATGTCAATTTTAGACTGATAACAAACACTTAGAGTCATACCACTCACACCGTGTATTGGATTGAGGTGAGGATGATTCCTATAAATAAAAAACTACTTATAGATATTTGTTATAAATAATAAAATCAATCTAAATATGGTTTCTAGGTTTTGAGTATGTGATATGTGTTTTCAAATAATATTTCAATTTTAAATTGAAAACACGCACTTTGAGTCACATCGGTAACACCATGCAGGGATAATTCCTACAAATCAAAAATGACATATGGATTTTTATCCTAAATATCAAAACAATCCGAAAGTGTTTGCTTAGTTTTGAGTATGTCACTTGTCTTTTTTACTAAAATATTGATTTTAAATAAAAAGACACACTTGGAATCATACTAGTCACACCATGCATCAGATTGAGGAGATTCTAATTAATACACACCATAAATGAAATATGGATCTTTTTTATAAAGTATCAAAATAATCAAAAAGTGTTTTGTTAGTTTTAAGTATTTCACATATATTTTTTCAATAAAATTCAATTTTAAACTTAAAACATGCATTTGATTTATATGGTCACATCATATCTGAGTTTGATGTGAGACTAATTCATATAACTCAAAATAACTTATACATCATTGTACCAAATTATCAAGACAATATGAGCATCTTTTCTTGGTTTTTATTTAATGACACATGTTTTGAACTAACATTCCAATTTTATATTGATAATATACACTTGGAGTTATTCCATTTACACTTTGTATCAGAGTAAGGCGTGGCTAATTCCTACACATAAAAAATAAATTATGTATAATTTTTCTAAAGTATCAAAATATTCCAAATGAATTTGTTTGGTTTTGAGTATATGACGTGTGTTTTCAACTAAAATGTCATTTTTGAACTCAAAACATACACATTGTGTCATACTAGACATATCGTGTATTAGATTTTGGTTTGGTTGATTTTTACATGTCACAAATGACTTATGGATCATTGTCCTAAAGTATCAAATTAAAATGATAATGAAATTAATTTTAAAAAATTAGATAAAATGATGAGAAAACCAACTAAATAAGTAGTAGTCATTCAACTTTTTGTAATGTATATATACATTTTGACACCAGGTATGCTACACATTCTTTTATAAACAAATAATGTTCTTCTTGTGAATATGAGTATTTTTTAAAGTCTTGGTATTAATATAAAAATATAAATAAAGTATTAATAAATATTTTAAATTAAATAATAATTATCTTAGAAAAATATATCTTTAGGGATGCTAGTTTATTTATGACATACAATATCATTCATATATTTACATAAATGACAACCATAATATTTTCCATTGGTCTGTTTTATTCACTGTAGAAAAATTTATAAAAATAAGAAATTTGTTTTGATATATGTTTTAATAGTGAAATATTATTATATATACCCTAATAATTATCCACTTATAGAAGTCGATCGAATCCTTGTATTCATGGACTGTCCTCATACCATGATTTTTAAGATATTCAAACACTACCCTATCATAACAGAATTTCATTAAAACAAAATATAAAATTTATAACTTTAAGTTTAGTTGTAAAAAATTACATGCAATGTATTAAAAATTGATAAACTTCATCGCGTGTGGTCATTTTTTGGGTATCCATGAATTGAATCCAGAAAATAGACCATTGGACTATCCAAATTGACTCCAATGAGTAACCGATGATGCTTAAAAAACAAAAAGTAATAAGTTATGAAATTAATGAAAATATATTTTATATGATTAACCATAGAGTTTTACCCCCGCATTATAGGCATTAATAAGAGTCTTTCATCTGTAAGTTTTCTTTCAAACATTGAGGCCAGTTTGTCCTCTATTACTTCAATTTTCTTGGGTTTAAATTTTTATTCTTATGTAGAAGTGATGTGAGTAATAATGAGTCCAAATTTATAATCATAAGGATTTACCTTAAAATATTATTCATATATACACCAGTAAAAAAATAAGAATACTATTTAGTCATAATTAACATAGTTGATCGGATATTGGAAAAACAAATCATGAAAACACACCTCATGTATATGTTTTCAACTTAGACTCCTTAAAATTCACGTATTAGGTTTCATTTACATTATAAATACTAGTATAGTCGATAATGGCCTATCTGTACATCTATTATTTTCATTAAATTATGATCATAAGACTATTTGATAACAATGTATCAATATGAACCTTTAATTTTAGTAAATGAGAAAGTTTAATGGGTGGGGTAAAGGTACTTTGTGAAGATATTTTTGATTAGTTGGTTGATCCTTTAGAACATTTTGATCCAACCTTCTATTTCAACCCTTCTCGTTGTCCATCTGTAACAACATTCACCACTTTATACCTTTTTTTATTAATTGTTATTTTTTTTCATGAAAAATAAATTTAAAATGAATACCTAATTATGAATTTTTTACAAGATATAATAGCCATGATTAAACTATTGAAATATCTTTATCAACCACATGAATATCTGTATCATAAAGTGGAATAGGTAGCTCGATGCTTGACACTTGAGCTATGTTAATCACCACTCTCACATGAATAATTGGAAGTTTTATATTATGTAAAATATCTACTTGGATATTGTACATGGTACCCCTCACAATAAAGAGATGGGCGGGTGTTGATATATATAAATCAAAATCATTTTCACCCTACATAATATCAGTAAAAGAAAGATATCAGTGTCTGCAAGATTCACATTTCACAGAAATAATTATGACAATATTGATTACCTATTATAAGATAGCTCTTTGAGGGGAATGAATCACCTAAAATATGGTGGGGGGTATCTTCACATAGTGGTTATTCTTGTGTTGTTTCTTCTCTTTGATTCTTTCCCATAACATTTTATAGTAACTATAACTACCGATAATTGTTTTTTTCAAGAGAAGCTAATAATGCATACAACTCTTCAATTTTTTTTATCTTTATCCCCCTATTCATTTATATTCTCAAAATATTTTTGGGGTGACACCAAAAAACCCACACCTCTTAGATGGACATACTGTTCTGTCTACTTCAAGGCCACTGATACTAACTATTAATTTGGAACAAATGATGATGTTTTTTATATCTAATTTAGAAACAAATATAGGAAAATAAGTAATTATTATTATATAATAATTATTTAAATATTTTTTTTATTGTGTCATACTTACACATGTTTCCCACGCATTTTTTTGTGTTTTTATCTATTATCATCCCTTCTTTATTTACACATGCCTCCTTCCATAGTACATGGTGTGGGTTGGAATTGAATTTAGATTTTGATAAATCAATTTTCATATAAAAAAAGTAATATAATTATGTTTTTGTTTCATTTCACATAAAAGTATTACAATAGATTTAGAATACATACCAATTTTTTTTTCAAGTGAACCATACCCTATCATTGCTTTATAGTAGGGGTATGTTGATTTTTCTACCCGTTTCTTATTCTCAACACTTAGTTGTTGTTAAATAAATTAAAAATTATTAATCAAAGATATTAATACATGCACTTTGAAGATAATTATTACAAGTCAAAATAAACCAAAAAATATTTCTCTTAACAATGACCAATAAACGCATCCCACACTTGTTGGTTTATCAGGTGTGTATACATATGTGTTGGGTTTAGGTTTATTTTACCTTCAACATCTTTGAGATGAAACTTTATAATAATTATGAAAAAGCCTATACTATCCTTTAAAATGAGAATTAATACAAATTTCATTCAGGATTCACATACTATAAATTCACTCTGTAAGGGATAATGGAGAGTAAGTCAACATTTCATTATTTTATAGTAAAATAAAAAAATTATACCATAATATTACCATAATCTCTTACCAAATTAGTGTCTTAAGTGTAGTCACAACATTTTTATACGAATATACATCAATTTTAATCCACATATGAGTGGTGAGACCAATGTAACTAATGAACATGGTCTTATTGGGGTTAACAGGCAAGCCACATGCATTCCATCCGACCTCAAATTTGATGCCCTTATTTCTAACTTTAATAATTCTTACTAACACTATGAATCCACGACAAACCTATTTTTTAGAACACTGGTTGTTCACCATTTATTATTTCCTCCTCTTAAAAATCATTAATATATTGTTCATATGGATTGGTAGTATCTACATGTGTATAAGCTTTTTGTTCCCCTGCATTGGGAGCACCATCATTTTGAGAAACCTGTTGTTCATTAGGGTTGGAAGCATCTTAATTTGCAGAAGTCATTATCTATAGAAGTGGTTGAAAATTTAATTTATATTACATAAATATAGTAGTGAATAGATAATTATATGAGGTAACGTAATGTATATTATAAAAAAACCTGATTATTGAACTCTTTTTTTAAGGATGAAGGGATTTTACCCCACTATCGAGTATCCACATCCCTTTATTGTGATATCCTATGGAATACAAGACCCATCTACATTAGGACCACTAAAAAATGATTGTGATGTCCAAATGAAAGGGCCATCCTTTTCTGAATTGACATCCGACCCTTCAATGGTTTTGGTTGATAACAAATCAATTGACCACTTTTGATTTGCAGGATCTGGAGCATAAAACACTAATATTACCTATGATTCCATTATAAATGGTTCTTCTTTATACCTTTACATTATGAAATATACTTTAATGAATCCTAATTAATCTATTTTAACATTAATCTTGTTATCAACCCACTTGAATTGAAAAATTGGCACTTGAAATACTGTATAATTCAACTCTCATATTTGTTTGATGATTCCAAAGTATGGCATATTCACATAAATTAGATTCAGATATATCCATCGCTTCAACCACAAGTGTAACTCCAATATTTTTTATGGTACTACATTCATCATGTTCATTTGTATAGAACATATAACCATTAATTACATAACCATTACAAGATAATACATTTAGAATTGGTCCTCTGTATTTCTATCAAAGTTGTTATGAAATTGAATCTATATTTTTAGACGAATCCTGAAAAAATATGATCTCAAAACCATCTTATAAACTATTGATTATGTGAATTTGAAATCCAACTGTGATACCATGATGGAGTTAAATGGATAATAATTTATTTTTGGGTTTAGACACATAGAGAAACCTCATTATTGTTATGAAAAACATAAAGGTGGCCCTACTACTGATCTATAATAGTAATTGTGACCACATCTCTTCAAGAAATTCCTTCAACCACAAACTACTTGGAGAAATGATATTTTGGTAGACTAATGCTTTCCACACTGAACAGGTAGTTGATACATAATTCAACGGATTCCTCAACAACATATCATTCTATAATATATCCTTTTAACCGAAATATATTTTTAACATACCCTTTCAAAATATTCATATAACATTCAATGGGGTACATCCATCTATAATGTACATGACCACATAGTCAAATATATCTTACCAAGTAAACCATCAAGTGGAACATCATATCAAAAAATACTCATGGGATGATCATCTTCAATTCACATAATATAAAAAAATCCTTTTCCATAGTTATAAATTTCATTAGGTTTATAGATATTCTTCATATTTCTTTGAAAAATAAACATAGCTTAGCTAATGTATGATGTACATTCATAGAAAAAAGGCAATGTAATTCTACATGCATTAGACCTTGCATCAAAACATGTCAATAATGTGATTTCAGAACCTTTAAGTTTAAATCATTCATTGACATGATATTATTGATATTTGAAAAATACCCCTCTGGAACCTTTATATCATTTAAAATATTGAAAAAATGATATATCTCTTGTCTATAAATAGTGTAATCAACTGGAGGAAGAAAAGTCCACTTATCACTCTTCACTGGAGCCAACTCTTCACATATTCTCATGTCAGTCATGTCTAACCAATCCTTAATTCCATCCTTCATTTTGATGGGTGTATTTAGTAACATGATAATGACACTATCACATATAATTTATCTACATTCATGAAATTAAAAAAACGAATCACATATAAACAATTATGACATGGTAATTAAAAAAAAACTAGTCACTTCTTCTAATTGGTTTTCATATGTTTTTTCCAAAAAGGTTTACCAAAATCAGTGTTCATATCTTTTTCTTTCCCCAAAAATAGATCACTTGTTAGTGGAGATGGTTTTATACATTATTCTGAACTCCCATCGAATGGTGTCATCCAAGATTGATACTTATGTCACCGGGGTAGAAATTTATGATGTCTCAGAAACATAGTCTTCAATAAATGTTTAAATCTAATTGAACATGTACCTTGTTATAAATTGGGACACCCTTGAGTTCCTTTAATTCTATAACCTAAAAAATTTCCATACGTCGGAAATTCTTTTATTTTCCATTATAACATTATTCTCAACATAAAATTTTCATTTCTATAAGAATCATATAACATAAAATATGAACCTTACAACAATATCAAATCTTTGTTCAATGTATCCAAATAAACATCAATATCATTACCCGAGTTTTTTGGTCTGGAAATAATTAGAGATAACATAATGTATTTTTATTTCATGCACAACTACAGTGGAAAGTTATAATTTACCAACAGTAATGAACATGTACTGTGAGTGCTGATTTGAAAATCAAAAGGATTCAATCCATCTATAAATAGCACAAGATGAAGGTTTCTTGGTTGGTTTCCACATTTAGGATACTCATGATTAATTATTTTCAATAGAGGAGAGTCTGATAGGAGAAGAAGTTTCCCATCTTTATTTCTTGTATCTACATGTCACATAAATTATTTTTTAGTCACCTAAATTTTATACAGGTTCCATAACCTTGGAATGATTGAGAAGTAATTTACAAATATTATAGGACCCGAATCATCATTCATTTATCAAGAAGAACCACACTTAGATAATTTTTTAAGTGACTTGTGGTCCTGGAGAAACAATATATAGTCAATTAGAGATGCATGTATCCTTTAAGAGATCATAAGCATTGAAAATAACATTCATTTAACATAATATATTTAGAAAGGAAGCTCATTATCTTCTAAGAGAAAATCATTCAAGAGAGAAAGTAGTTCAGTAAAAATAGAATCACTACATTAATTACCATATTTTGAAATTATACAGCTTCAGTATGGCTAACAATGCAGTATATTTAGTACAACTAGCATGAAATGGAATATTTGTACAACTCATTAAATTATAAAATAATTTTATACAATAAGGAAGTTAATCTTCCACTATCATTGTTATTTCCTCAATATGATGTTTATCGTTGTTCACACCTGTAATCACATCCTTGATATAGGCATCATCTTTTTTTTCACTTGTAATCATATTAGAAGATCCATAAAATGAAGTCTTATCCCAATCACTATGTATATTAAATTTTCCCCATGTTTAGTCCAACATTTATAACTTTGATCTATTCCATGATAGATTAAGTGTTCTTCCAACTTCTTAGGACTAATTAGTCTTGAATTACAACTGCGTAAACACAGACAAAGGATTTAAGAAGGGTCATATACATGATCTTTTGCAAACTTGATGAACTCTTTCACCCTATACTAATACTCTTTTTTCATATGATTGGTATCTATCTATTTTTTATTCATATCCATCCTATTTTATTCAGTGATATTAATATTTCACAAAAAAAATATAGCATAAAACCATTTCATAGAAAAAGTTCATCTTATGAATAAAATATTAGTGTGAGGTAAGATTATTAATGGTTATGATTTTAAATACATAATTTTTTTATTAATGGTTATGATTTTACTAATGTGGGTTATCATTAATATTTTATATATTATATGAACCTACTATAACATCTCTTACACTAATTTGGGTCCCAAGAGAGACCAATACCCTTTCAGTTTCCAACATAGAGGTGATCAACAAATGGCCATTAAAAATAAAGATGTTCGAGGGGGAGCAACGGATCACCAGAGACCATATACCCTGATTTTAATATATCATTTTAATTCCAAGATAATAAAATTAGATAAAATTTAAACTAAGACAAATATTTTAATAAAAAATTTAAAATTTAATTCTTTTACCAAAAGTGATTTCACATATTCATTAATATTATTTACATAATACATATATTTATTAACATGAAAAATATAATTGTATAAAAATTTTCATAATATATTATAAATTATAAAATTTTAAAATTAAAAGGAATAATTTTAATAATTATATTTATATATATTTATAATTTATAATATATATATATAGTATTTATAATTATAGATGTATAAATTTTATTGATTTTATGAAAAATATTATTAATTAATAATTATAATTAAAAATATTATTTTTAATAGAAATTAATAAATATTTTTAAAGTATTTCATTAATTATATTTATGTATAGTTATATTTATAAGTAATTATATGTATACATAAAAAAGTTTTAAAATGTAAATTATTTAATAAATATTAATTAATAATTTAAGTATTATAATAATATATAATATTTTAAAAAAATTAAATTACTGAAATTCTCAATATAAGTTCATTTTATAAATTCATTCAAATATCTAATGTTTCATTTTTCAATTAATGATTTATATATATGACCATCTCTATACACATATAGATATGTGTGTGTATGTGTCTAAAGAACCCAATGACATATGTGTGTGTGTGTTTGGGATAAATGAATTCAACTCATATATTTGTATATCCAATTATACATCGTGCTTGTAATATTAATTTTATTGTAATATCTATATAAAATAAACTAAAATTAATTACTACAATCTAAAAACTCTTATATTAATTAACTTTGTCATATTAATTTTCATAATTAATAATTTTATATTAATATATATGATATTTTTTATGTTATACATAAAAATTGTTCACATACGTGTCTATAGGAATATAAAGATCCAAAGGACATGGATGTTTATGTGTGTAATAGGTGAACTCAACACATACGTGTCTATAATATTAATTTTATTCTAATTTCTATATAAAATAAACTAAAATTTAATTTGTAATATATAAAATTCTTATATTAATTATTATTATTATTGTTAGTCTCCATAAGGGATTCAAAGAAAAGATACCATAAGTGGGGGGGGGGGATTAAGGTTTGGAACTTTCCTAACTTAAACACCTTTCTCTTAAACTCTCACTGCCGAAGATGATATTTAATTCATTATTAGTGCCATTCAGTGATTTTTTAGATGATGATGATTTTAACATTAATAATATATAGTCTTTATACATTTAAATAGATGACCCAATGATGCTTAACCCGCACACATTGATTATTTATAGAAGAATATAAACAAACAGGAAAACATAATACAATGATTTTTGTTTGGTACACCCACATTAAGATAATTCAATGAGCATAAAATGGGAAATGTGATGATGCACCAAAATACACTAACATGAAATAATAATACACATATAATTATATATTAAAAACATAGGTCAGAACAGATGTTCTTGATAATGTTGTGGAAGGAGTGGGAAAATTTGAGTGATCAATTTTTGTTAGTGGCAAAAAGTTGTGTATGAAAAATGTCTGCCACCCAAATTTTCACACTCCATACAAATTCTCAAGTTAAGAGACGTATCATTAAAATACTTTGTAAAAAAATTAAAAACACCAAATTAAAATCAAAATGTTAAAAACTTTAATGTTAGGTGTTATTCATACGACATAGAGAGATAAAGAGAGGGAGGGAGAGCATGTGGTGATGAGAGAGTGGATGTGCACATGACAATAGGGAGGGAGAGCGGTGGTGATGATAGTAGGTAGGGAGAGTGGAAGTATCATTGGAAGGGAGGGAGAGAAGATACAACAATGACAGGGAGGGAGAGTGGCAACACTCTAGGGAGGGAGAGCATTGAGTGAGGGAGAGTAGTGATGGAGAACAGTGATATGGAGGGAGAGGGATGGAGAGGGAGAGTGACAAAGGGGGTGGGAGAGTGGTAGTAAGGTTTCAATTTTGAGATATTTTAAAGGCATGAATGAATTGCGGTTGGTTTGAGTTAAATTTAAAAGTGGTTCAAGGTTTTTATCAGCACTTCCAAAAAACCACTGATAAAGAGTGCTTTTATTAGAATTAAAATAAAATGTGTTGATAAAATACATATTTATCATTTATTTTCAAACACTCATAAATATTTTTATTTATCAGTGATAGAGTAGAACTGATAAAAGGAATCTTGTAGAGACTATGGTTTTTCTCTATAAGACTTTGTAATATTCATAAGAATGTTTCTGAAGTAAGATGTTGAGTTGGGGTGGGATCCCGGGGCCCGGAGAGCCTCAGTACAGTGATATGAAAAATATTTAATATATATTTTATCACAAACACACATTTTATTTGTAAATGTGTAATAAATCTTGATCAGATTCTCAGATCAAAAACCTAACACTACGGTTGAGTTTCGAACATGGGTTTTACCCAAGGTGTGACATAAAATTTGTCAATATTGGGTGCTCGGTTGAGGGTGCATAGGTAGGAATATTGATGATATTAGTTTATTAAAATAAACTAATATATCCCTACCCACTTTTTCTCATGTTTAATATATAATGGGAGGTGTTTTCCTTTGCACGATAGATAAACTAAAGGGGAACTAAGGAGACTATGCATCGTCAATTTTCAATCTTGATGGAGATCGCTCCTGGATCGAGCTGAAGTGGTTTCTGAGCATCATTTTGGACCCAAAACATTTAAATTTCACCATGAGTTAGAAATATTTATATTTTTATATCTTGATCCCCTTTTATGTGTTTTTTAAGGTTTTAGTTCCCTATTACAACTATTATTGATCCAATAGGGATAGATCTGTGGGTTTCAATTGAAACTAGGGAGTTTCAGGTGGCTCTCAAATAATTCAATTTCAGAATTCATGATTATACAATGTGTAGTGTATGATCACAGACCGTGTGTTATTTACCATTCAGGGAAGATGATATTTGGGAAAAAACTCAGTGTATTGGGGTACATTCCAGGTAGTGTTCTCAGGTCATGCAACCAACGGATATGGCCAGAAATTCTAGGTCAAGAGACTTGGATGTGTGAAAGCGCATAACATAGAACATGGGCACATGGTGTCGAACATGGGAATGTGATGAGGACATGGTCAAGTGGCCGGGTAGCCAAGATACTTCGTGTACTAAGGGTACATGTTGTGTAGTGAAAAATGGCCAGTAAACCATGTATGGTTGAAGACACACCCAGAAGATCGGATGGGGTCACACTCCATGTATATGCCCAAATACATGCCAAGTATTATGAGGTGACATAGCCAGGGTAAGAAATTGAGAGACACACCGTGTACTATGAGTACATTCCATGCACCCCCCTTAGATACTTCTCCCTCATGAATCACCATCTTTAGGAATTGGTTGGAGGCCCGTGAGTAGCCTATACTAAGTAGTTTTCCATATTGGGTGTGATGGTATCTCTGGTTTTGGTGTGATAGATGCGGCATAAGGTAAGGTTGGTAGGTCAATTTCTAGCAACGTATAGATAAAAATCGGTTGAGTGGGTTACCTTGGTCTATCAACATGAGGGTACATTGTGTAATTACATCCTCAACACATGATTGTGATACCCTCGATAGGATGAGATTAAATAGAGCTATTGTACCCCTCTGGGAGGCTGGGGTGGGATCCTCGATCGCATCAAATTACCAAGATGGGGTTCATGGTATGGACATGACCATCAGGCAAGGTGACAATCCCCTGTATAGAAGGCTATCCTAACATGGTATGCGACATCGTCAAATATACGATCTCCTATATAGTTGGTGATTTTATTAGGGTTTGTAGATTCATTATATATATGATCCCCAACACAGAAATTGTCCTCATTATGGATTATGGAATTGTTAGATATATAATCCCCTACTTAGAGGTTGGATCCAGTTTTGGGTTTTTGATATCTCCCAGTGGTCCTGGTTATGAAAACCTATAGGTATATCTTGGATTTGAGTTTTGATAGAGTTTGTGGCATCCCCCCAGTAGTCCTGGGTGTGATCACATATCTAAGTTATATGATCTCCGAATCTCTAGGTTGGGTTCATGGAGTCAACCAACATTTGTAAGTGTGATTCCTTATCTGATGTGATGAGATATTAATTGTTTATAGTAGGGTTTGAAGAGACCCCAATTTGGGATGGGTGTGATCCCTTATCTGAGTATGGAGATCCACTGAGCGTCAATGTGAATTTATTCATGGAGAGACCCGATAAAGTGTGTTCTCTCATATGTGTTCCAAGTGGGATGATAGTGATATGCCTCCAACTTAGAGATACCCAATGGAGCATGTTATCATAGATGAGTGTCATCAAGGATGGTAGAGCTATTCCCAATGGAGTGATATCTCTTGGATGTTCCATCAAGGATGAAAGTAGAGATCCTGATGAATGATTTATCTTAGACAAGTGCCATTTAGGATAAAAGGGATCATGGAGTGAGTTCTCTAGGGAAAATTTTATCATAGAGCCTTGAGTAGAATCTTGTGTCTTGTAGTGAGGTTAGGACCTCATGAGACTTGGAGTTTGAGATGAGAATATTTGGGTGTTATTTTGGTATTCCTTTCAGTGATGTCACATTTCTTGGTCATCACATCATGTGGATTGAGTTGACTAGTCATGTATAGCTGAGGAGTGGTTAATATGGAGTTTCTTGTTATATCTCTTGGGTTCCATCTATTTTGGGTCGTTACGACTATTTCCTTTCAGTTTCTCTCTTTTATTTTAGGTTTTGGGGCACCTAATGGGTATTTTTATACTCACCCCTGCATGATATTTTTTTGTACATGTCATGTTTTGTGTAGATGATTTCCTTTCAATAGAGTCCTGCGAGGGCCTGTATCTAGTAGATCATAGTGAGATAGAAATACCAATGTGTATATTGGTTCATGATCAAGGTGTGCTCTAGTGTTTACATTTGATAACATTACCCTCCTTTTGTGCAGGATGTACTCTTTTCCATTTTTTGGTGGGATTGTATTTTTTTATTCTTACGCTTTCATTACTTTCATTGTAATTTGATTGTGGAATAGATGTATTCATGCATTTTTATTCTAGATTTATTGTCTATGCACTGTTTTATACAGATTTAGGTGGGTGAGTTCATATAGGTACCATATTATAAGGCCTTCCATATGTCTTATATACCTACTTGAGAGTATTATCTAGCCCCTGGCCTATTGTAGGTGGGATTGGGGAAGTCGTGTATTGGGACATAGTGGGATGGGTTTTAAAAGAGTAGAATCAGAGTGAGGTCCTTATATAATTCTGGAGTCTGTGATATTGGTTTGGGTTTTATGGTCACAGTGTTAGAGTATTTCAAGTTTATATTTTTGGCTAGAGACTCTAGTGTTAGTACAGAGGCCAATGTATCCATTCATCAGGACTCAGATAACCTACTTTTTGACTCAATACATATAGAAATTCATATAGATAATTATGGTACATGAATCATATAGGACTTGTTTGTGGGTTCCATGCCCTTCTTGAGTCATCTCTCAAGATATACTCTTTGACCATGATGAATCTTGATTTTATTTTATGATTCCTCTCTGTTGATAGCTAGATAGGGTTCCATGGAAGGAATTTGATTATTATTTGTATAGTGATGAGGCTTCAATGCGGGACATTGCACAAGATGTGGTACCTTCGGGTAGTTCTCTAGTGGAGTCACCACCTATTGAGAAACATGTTGTGTCAGATGCTCAGGATAAGGATGCATGCAGGATGATTTCCCTACATGAGTTCCAGAATTAGTGAACTATGAGGTATCAGGATGAGGCAGACCCCCTGACAGTTGATTACCAGTTTAAGGTAGTCACACATGTTTTCCAACTTATGAGGAAACCTACTGATCAGATGGTGGTCCTAGGGTCCAATCTTTTGTAGGGATCAACTGAGAAATGGTAGAGTTTTGTGATGAAAACCTATGATGAGATCACACTCACTTGTATAGAGTTTTACCAGATCTTTTGGGAAGGGTTTTATCCAAACACATTGAGATTCACGCATATCTAAAATCTTTTAGATCTTCATCAATATAACATGACCATGGAAGAGTATTTAGTGAGGTTAAAATACCTTTTATGATACTCTCTAAATATGTTTAGTGATCTATTTTTCTAATCACATGAATTTGAGTAGGGCTTATGCCAGGATATCAGGGCTTCAGTGATATTGATGTGCATTCCCACCTATGATGTGGTGATCTAGTGGAACTTGGTGGTATATAACTTTTTAACTCAACATACTCTTGATATTAGTGTTGGGAATACAAGATATGAGACCTCAGAAGTTAGTAGGCAAAAATTTGATCAGGGAGCTATACATGTGAGTCACTTTAAAAGATGATCCCATGACGAAGGGATTGAAGCTTAGTACTCCAAGGATAGAACATTCAACTATGGGAGAGGTGGTGTTTCACTAGTGATGAATAGGGAAATTATGATCAACATTTTCTGAACCAACTTGGTTTTGATAAGGAGATATTTGATGGGATCCCTAGAAGAGACAACTAAAGAAGTATGGAGTTGAGCATGATAGAAGACATAGAAAAGGAGTATAGGGAGTAGTAGTAGTTTGAAGATGGTTCAATATGTTCCCACAACCACCACACCTAAGTGGTCTGTACTAGGCTATGGGAGCTAGAGGATGGGGGCGAGGACAACTATAGGCTGTAGAGGTCTATAACCTTGATTCTTTGAGGTTTAATAGAGGTAATCCTTGTGTCTTTTATACTATTTCAGTAATATTGTTAAACACTACTGTCAGGTGCTCTATTCTTTCCACTTTTTCCTCGATAATTATTCAGGGTGATGCATGACGTCAATAATTCTCTATGATGGTAATTTTTAATGTAACTTCGGACTCATGAGGTAGAGAGATGCTTCACCCACCGATATGTGTTCTTATAATGCGGTAAAAAATAGTGTGTCTTAGTCAGTTCCACCCAAAGAAGATAGTGTTGAGGTGTGATGGACAAGTTACTTTGACTTGTGTGTTTAGGGTGTATTTGCATGCTGGAGTGTCAAAGAATTCACTAGCGATAACAGTGGAGACTTTTTTACTCAACCCTTATTTTTGAGGCTCCTAAAGAGAGCATAAAAGACTAAAAAATTCTATCAATAGTGTTACATGAATCTTGGAGGAGAGTTCCTTTCATAGAATCTTTCTGTAGTGAGAGGGAGAACCTACACTAATCTTCTTTAGTGTGGATTGGTTTTTTCACCATCCATGTTTAGATGGTTTCCACTGGTGAGTGTTTCTGTTTTTCTAGTTAGTGGGATGGATTTTTACTCCTTTGAGGAGTGATCCAAGGCTGAGAATGATGAACTTATATGTGGGAAGATATAATAGAATTTTATTAGATGACTTATATGAACCTTATAGAAGTAGTTCTATGAGCTTTCAGTTTCTTTATAAAGTGGTGGATTTGAGGACTTCTACCTAAGGATGTGCCAAGTTTACATCCCCATTGAGAGTTTTTTCTACATATACTAGCACCCAAGGACTATCTCGATATTTATTCTACATATCTATTGAATCCCCTGTAACTTTAAAATCTGTAGTCCATTTGGGGATTTTTAGATGAGGGGATTGGTAAGACCCAATGTGTGCACTTGGTCAGACCATGTTTTGTTCTTTTGTACTCTTGTGTGCTTAGAATCATAGTTAAACATGACACTCTTGAGGATGACACAACATATCTTTATTTGATGGTGGTCACTCCTCCTCTTTTATAGTGAGGTAGGGAGGTAAAATTAAGATATTATGTACGTTAGGTCTTATGTTACTAGATATCCAAAGGACATGTTATTGATGGGTTTTAAAAAGGTGGGGATTACATCGACCTTTTGAGGATTTATGATCATACCAATTATTCTGTGAGATGAGGTGCTGTGGATGTTGGTTTCCATTAGTAATACACCTAGTAGAGTGGTGGTTATTCCAAGTTGAGTGAAGTTTTTTAGGTTCTGTAGAATAAAATTCGAGTTGCATGTTGGTGTAGTGCAGTTGGCACTCCATCATTGGTATAGAACTAGTTAAGGCCACGTTGAAGATGCCCTTTAGGTCACCATTATACTGGTTGAATCCAGTGGAGACAAAGTTTTGTGTGTCTAGGTTGGGTGCTAGCGATGGGTGTGGAGGGTGCAGTTCATTCAAGGGAAGATGAGGACTACCGGGTTATGACAGTATCTACATCGGGTTATCAAGGTGATGTGCCACTAGACCCTATGACAATAGATGAACCGAGTGCTTGTGTTTTCCATATGTCACAATTGAGTAGATGAGGGTACTCTTAGTTGAAAAATTCTGACCTCGTTTGAGATAGACTTTGGGAGTGGTTGGGATTTTGTGGTTCCCTTGATTGTGTATTTATAGATAGCATGAGAGACCTATGGTTAGCTTATTGGTGTAGTGTAGGAAACCCAGTTGCGAGATAAATTTATTTCCCCTTTTTCCTAAACTTTATCTTTTTGGGGATGAAAAGAATGAAGGTGTGGAGAGTGTATCAACTTTTCCTTTCCCCTTTAATACTTTTTATTATTTATAAGAATGTTTTTGAATCCAGGCATTGAGTAGGCATGAGATCTCGGGGTCTGGAGAGCCTCAGTGTAGTAGGAAAATATTAAATATATATTTTATCATGAACACAATGTTTATTTTTAAATATTTAACAAAAATCTATTGAATTCTTGGATTGAAAATCTAAGAACATAGTTGAGTCCAAAATATACTGTTTACCTTATACGTGATATAAAAATTTTCAGCGTCGGGTGCATGGTTAAGGGAATGTTGTTAGGCGTGTTGATGATATTAGTTTATTAAAATAAACTAATATCCTCCCACCCCAATTTTTCTCACATGAAGAAGTGTCTAGGTGGTGTTTTCTCTTTTACGATAGATGAACTGAGGTAGAACCAAGGAGAAGAGGTGCCACCGATCTCCGATCTTGATGGAGATCATTCTCGGATTGAGTTGCAGTAGCTTCTGAGCATTATTTTGATCCCAAATATTTGATGTTTCACAATGAGGTAAGTGGATTTGTGAGTTTTACATCCCAAACCCATTGGATGCAATATTTTAAGGTTTTAGATCTATATTATGACTGTTAGTGATCCCTTGTGGGTAAATCTATGGGTTTAGGTGGAAATTGGGGAGTTTTGGGAAACTCGTAGGGAATTACCATTCAGAATTCCTGATCACATGATGTGTAGAATAGGAGAAAATGTTAGGTGTTCTTCCCATTCAAGGAATATGATCCTTGGGAACTGCACACCATGTACTTGGGGTACATGCCATGTTGTGATCCCAGTTCGTGTGGTTGAGGGATATGGATAAACATGCCATGTCAAGAGACATGGCCATGTGAAAGCATATGCCCTGGTACATGTGCATGGAGTGTTATATGTGGGCATGTGATGAGGACTCAATGAAGTGGTTGGGTAGGCAAGACACACAGTGTATTGAGGGTACATTCCATGTAGGATGACATGGCTATATGACCATGTATGGTAGAGGACATTCCCAAGAGATCGAACGGGTTCACATGTTGTGTGACATGTGGTACACACCATTATATACCCAAATACACACCGAGTACTATAATGGGACATGACCAAGGGCCAACATCTAGAGACACACCATGTACTAGGGGTACATATCATGTACTCCCCTTGGAAACTTCTCCCTCATGAATCATCGTCTTTAGGAATTGGTTGGAGGCCCGTGAGTAGCCTATCCTAAGTAGTTTCCTTTATTGGACATGATGGTTTCCATGGTTTTGGCATGTGATATGCGATGTGCGGTGATCTTAGTGGGTTGCTAGATAGAAATCTATAGATCAGTATTAGTTGATTGGGTTCCCTTGGTCTATCCACATGAGGGTATGTTGTGGCATTATATACTCATCATAGGATTTTGATCTCCTCAATTGAATGAGCTTGGATAGAGTTGTATCCCTCCGAAAGGCTGGGGTGGGATCCTCTATCGTATCGACTTCCCTATATGGGGTTCATGGTATCTCCACGACCATCAAGCAGAGTGACAATACCCTATATATTAGGCTAGCCCATTAGGGTTTGTGGCATCATCAAATATAAGATCCCTTACATAGAGGGTGATTTCAGGGTGGTTTTTGGCATCATTAGATATACGATCTCATAAACAACAAGTGTTCTTAGTAGGGTTTTTGGAATCATTAGTTATATGATCCCCTTACTTAGTGGTTGGATCCAGATTTGGGTTTGTGGTATCTCCTAACGGTCCTAGGTATGATCCCCTATCTATGTATCATAGATTTGAGACTCGATAGGGTTTGCGTCATCTCCCAACAATCCTAGGTGTGATCCCCGATCTGAGATATATGATATCTGAACCTCCAGGACGAGTTCATGGTGTCACCCATTAGTTTTGTGTATGATCCCCTATCTGATGTGATTTTTTAGTGTTTATAGTAATTTTAGAGGAGTTCCCCATTTTGGATGGGTGTAATCCCCTATCTAAGTAACAAGATCTGCTAAGCTAAAGTGTGACTTTCTTCGTGGTGAGACTCAATGAAGTATGATCTCTCAGGTGTATACCATGTGGGGTGGCAGTGGCATACCATTGGCTTAGCGATACCCAATGGAGCATGTTATCTCATATGAGTGTCATCAGGGATGATAGAGTTGTTACTAATGGAGTGATAACACTCATATGTTCCATCATGGATGGCAATATACTTTATGATGAGTGATATTTCTTGGACACGTGCCATCTGGGATGGAAGAGATCATGGAGTGAGTTCTCGAGGATGAACATTACCATAGAGCCTCAAGTAGAATCATATGGCTCATAGTGAGGTTGAGACCTCATGAGACTTGGAGTCTGAGATGAGTATATCTGGTTGTTATTTTTGGATTCCTTGTGGTGATATCACATGTCTTGGTTGGCTCACCATGTGGATTGATATTACTAGTCATGTATAGTCAAGGAGTGGTCAAGATGGAGTTTCTTGTTCTCTCTTGTATGGGTTCCCTCTCGCTTGGGTTGAGTGAACTGTTTTCTTTCATTTGACCCATTTTATTTTGGGGTTTTGGGGCACCTAATAGGTATTGTTATACTCACCACTACACGAACATTTCCCGCACATGTTGTTTCTATTGAAGATGATAGACATTTCAATAGAGTCCTACGAGGACCCGGAGTTGGCAAAGCATAGTGATCTAGATAGACCAAGGTGTATATCGGTGCTTGACCTAGGTGTGTTCCTATGGTTGCATTTGACCCCAGTCCTCCCCTTCTTCGCAGGTTAGACTCTTTTGTAGTTTTTACTGGGCTTGTATTTTTCCATTTTTACACTTTCAGTACATTTACTACACTATGATTGTCGGATAGATGTATGCATGCATTTTGATTCCAGCTATATTATCTCTACACAGTTTCATAGAGATGTATGTGAGTGCATGCGTATAGGTACCATAGACTAAGGCCTCCCATATGTGTGATATGCCTACTTGGTGATGGTCACAAGCCCTTGGCCTATTGGAGGTAGGCCTGGGGTAGTCGTGGCTTGGGCCCCAGGGGTTTGGGTTACGATAAATATTTATCAGTGCTAGAAAAGAGGTGATTAATATTTAGTAATATAGTTAATATAATTAATTTTATTTTAAATTCGTATAATTATAAATAAATATAATAATATATATTTTTAAATAAGTATATTTAAAAATATTTGAATATAATTATAAATATATTTATACAATTATATACAATTATATAATTATATAAACATTTTTATATAATTATAAATATACATATTTAATAATATATAAATATAAATATAATAAATATATTTATTATAATATTATAATTATTTAAATATATATATATATATATGTATATATATATATTTATAATTTTATAAATACTTTTTAAAAAATTATATATATTTATAATTTTTAAAATTAAATATTTAAAATACAAAATAATTAATATATCATTTAAAAAGAATAATTATAAAAATTTCATACATATTTTAAATGTTAAAAATTAATAAAAAAATGAATAAATATTATTCATATAATTCAAAAGGCTAAACTGGGGATAAGAGACCCAAACCACACCCTCAAAATTTATTGAAAAGAAAAATGTAAGGAAATAAGGGGATGAAATGACAGAAAAAGATGGTATAACGACCATAAAAAACATAAAATTCATGAAACACATAGATCAGAAGCGACTTTCCCTATGCCGCAACCTTAAATGACCATCTTCTCGACTGATAATGGCCACCGTCCATACCTTTTAGATGAAGGCCCCTCCTCTAGGTCTGGGAATTTTTCTAGGACATGTCATCATCTGCTGGAGGACCAATGCTCACATCCAGTGGATTAAGAAAATACGACATGTATAGTAAACACATATATGTGTGAATAAATATTAAAAAAATGATTAAATACATTTTTAACATTATTAATGAATATAAAATAATAAATGAAGAAATAAAAATAGAAGAATTACAAAATATTAAAAAGTGAATTCCTAACATTTACGTGAATACATACATATGTACACACACACACACATCTACACACACACATATACATACACACACACACACACATACATACATGCAGTTATACACGTGCATATATTTTAAATTATTTAATATAAATATAAATAAATATCTATATAAATATATTCATTTATATATTATATATTTTCTTAAATAAAATATTAATATATAATATTTATTTTAATTATATAAACATTTTTTAATTAATGTATATAAAAAAACTATTAAACATTTTGACTAATTTAAATTTGATAATTTTTTCTATATAAAATTATGAAAATATGATTCATTTTTTATTAAAAGTTAAATAAATCATATTTATATATTATATTTATTAATATATAAATCTTATTTAAAAATATTTAAATAAATAAATAAATAAATAAATAAATATAAATATATATATATTTATAATTGTAATTATAAATAAATATAATTATAAATATTTGTATATAATTATAAATATATTTATTTAATTATATATATTTATATATATTTATATAATTATATATATATTTATTAATTTATAAGTATATATAATTATAAATATAATAAATATTTTTATTATAATTTTATAATTATATATATATATTCATTTATAATTCAAATTATAAATAAATATATTTATAAATAATTGTAGATAATTATAAATCTATTTATATAATTACACACATATATATATTTATATATAATTATATATATGTATATAATTATATATATGTATATAATTATATAGATGTATATAATTATATATATGTATATAATTATGTATATATATATTTATATAATTATACATATTTATTAATATATGAATATATATAATTATAAATATAATAAATATATTTATTATTTCAATATATTTATTATAATTTTATTATTATTTAAAAATATATTAATTCATTTATAATTATAATTATAAATAAATAGATTTCTAAATATTTTTATATATTTCTAAATATTTTTATATAATTATATATATATATTTTAATATATAAATATATATAGTTATAAATATAATTATTATTAAAAAATATATATAATTATTTATTTATAATTTTATAAATACTTTTTTAAATATTATATATATTTATAATTATATAATTAACTATTTTAGTACATGTCATACATACACATGAACACATTTTATATACAAATATGTATTTCCCCCATACATGTGAACATATAAGTCCACATACATACATTTGTACACGTAAAACATCTACATACACACACACACAAAACACACACAAATGAGATAATGCATGCACATATATGCACATAAACATTGATACTATATAACTTCAAATATCACATATTAACAATACATCATTTATATTCATATTAAAAAAATTGGGGTTGAAGCCTCTTTTTTATTATGAAAGCAAAGACCATTTTTTATCTGGGTAAAGGGAGAACCATTATATAGCCCATAAGCCCAAGGAAAAGTGGCCCATGAATATGGATTAAAGGCCTAGTACAACGTCATGCTTGCATCATAATGCCTACGTCACCAGGCTTGCATCATGCCTGCGTCACTATTGGCAGACATCATGCTTACATCACCGCCTACCCGCGTCATGCCTTTGTCACCACCTCTGTCAAAAATCCCCCAAGGGGCTTGCCAGGATTCAAACCCTTGGTTTTTTCAATCAAGGGTTATGAGGATTACCACTCAGGCATCACCCCAACTATATTTATTTTTATATAATTGTTTGAATTATTAAAAAATATGTTTTAATATATCAAATTGATATTAGTTATGTACATGCATTTTTTAATTAATTTATTTAAATAAGAAATTATTTTTGACTATAAATATGATACTTTTATATATGTTAATAATTTTTTATTAAAATTTTTTATCATCACTAAAAATAGTAATGATAAAGATCCACCTTTATCAGCACAAAAAAACGAACTGATAAAGGGTACACTTCTGTTGACTCATTTAGATAGCACTAATAAAGGTTAACCTTTTATTAGTGCTTTATGTTTAGTTCTGATAAAACCCAACACTGGCTAAGGAATGATCTGTGATAGTGACAATAGTTCATCAGGACACCAAGACAAAATTTGGGTGCATAGTGTCTCATGTTAGATAGTCTATAACCCATTGATATAAGTACATGCATTCTTCTGTTGTCTAATCAATTTCATATTATTATTATTTTTGGAAATTAGTAACAAAATATTTTAACAAATGTCACATGTGATTTTAAATTTTAGGGCTTCCATACTAGGCTATATTAGACCAGGTTCTTGCATATTGCAATGCCTAGCTTGACGATTTCATGGCTGTAGTGCCTATTATATACTTTCATATTATTGAGTGGCACCAACCCGATAGAGTAATGCAACAATTTAAATTTGTTCAACGTATTACATTTCCACCTATAAAGTTAGCAAAACTTCATTCCCTGAAGCAGACAGAGAGGCATGATGTCAACTTGTGATGGAAACATTCACAATATTTCGATATATGTGATAGACGAGAAACTTTTTGTATCGAGGGATTGTATACGACGTGATTCCATCTATCATAGCATCTCAAGTATGAACCAAGATATTGACTGAAGTTTATACTGCATCTTACACCATAAGACATAGGGATTCATGAAATGAGAAGTCTTTAACTTTATATTATTTTTTTACATTTTTTAATTTAATTTGAATCTCTTTATAATATAATTGACTACATCATATCATCCACATGTCTTATCTGGACACTACCATAGATCATGCAATATACATCATTGTATTTTATCAACGTTAAACAAAAAATGATGGTAAAAGTGATACCTTTATCAATGCTAGGTAAGAGCACCGATAAAGGTTACTTTTATCAGTGCTAAACAAAACCACCAATTAAAGTGTAACCTTTGTCAGCACATTTTTTAGTGCTAAGAAAGTTTTCACTTTATCAATGATTTTCTAGTATTGATAAATGATTTTTATAACTCTTAATAAAACAATATTATCAATATATATAAAATTATCATATTTATATTTAAAAATTAATTTTTAATTACACATATTAATTAGAAAATATATATAATTAATATAAATACAATATATGAATATATATTTTAATTTTTTAAATAATTATATAAATATAAATGATTATGTATTATCAATATGTGATATTTGAATTTATATATTTATATCTATGTCTGTATATGAGATGTAAAAAATATGCATATATATATATGTGCATATTTATAGGACATTTGTATATGTGTATGTACTATGGAATGTACTATTAATATTTTAAATATTATTTTAAATTATTTATATATATATATATATATTATTTTTGATATATATATTTTATAATTTATTCGAGTTTTAAAATTTATACATATTTATTTACTAAGTATTACCCCAACAGTGTGGACCATGGTAACCATGACCCTGAAAATTTATTTGAAAAAAAGTATAAGTAGGAGGAATGTGGTTAACAATTCCAAAAAACATCATAATCATAAATTTCCATTACCACCTTTTGAATTACGTTGTAATTTTATAAAAGTGTTTTAAATTTATATAATTATGTTATTTAAATGCATTTTTTTAATATTTTCCTTATTTTCATATTTGATTTCATGTAGTTAATCTTATTAATTCATTTTCTAAATATTTTTTTCTATTAAATTTTATTTTTTCATTTTTAATATTATTTCATTAATATTATTTATTCATTTTTAATATTTATTTATTTTTTAATATTTTTTAAAATTTAATCATTTTCTAATATTTATTTATACACACACATATATATATATATTTATTATGTAATATTTTCAATATGTTTGTAATTTATATGAATAATAATATTTTGTTTTTGTTTATTACGATTTAAAAATCAAAATATGTTTGAAATTTATATAATTAATCTATTGAAATGTTTTTTTAATAAGTTTGTAATTTAAATAGTTAATATATTTTAATTTATTTTAATTTATTTATTCAATTTTAATATTATACTATTTAATTTTTTTCGTTTATGATATTCATTAATTTTTAATATTTTTGGAATTTATACATTTTTTAAAATTTATACATATTTATTTATTACTTTTTAATATTTTTAATATGTTTTTAGTTTATATGATAAATATTTATTATTTATTATTTATTATTTTTTAATATGTTTAATATGTTTGAAATCTATATAATTGATTCCTATAAAAACATTTTAATTTTCATATTTTTTAGTGAATATAATATTTAATTTTAATATTTTTTTTAAAATATATAATTTATAATATCTATTTATACATTTTTATGTGTCTGAGATTAATTTATTTAATGTCTCAAATTCACATTGTTATTTTTCGTGTAATTTATTCAATTTTATTTATTTATCATTAAAATTATTTCATTTAATATATTTTTATTCATTTTTAATATTTATTAATTTTTAATATTTTGGGATTTATTCATTTTTAATATTTATTTATACATAATTATTTACTATTTCATAATATTCTTAATTTTTTTTAATTTACATAATTAATATTTATTCAATTATATTTATCAAGCTATAATATTTTTAAGATGTTTGAATTTTGTATAATTAATTTATTTAAAAGCATTTTCTTGCATTTTATTTATTTTTGTACGTGTTTATATCCAACATAGTTAATCTTATGAACTATACATAATAATTTACTAAGTTTTAATACTCTTTGCATGTTTTTAATTTAAATAGTTAATATTCATTCAATTTTATTTATTAAGTAGTAATATTTTTAAAATGTTTAAAATATATATAATTAATACATCTTCATGAATTTTTTATTATTTACTTCATTTTTTGTACGTGTTTACAATTCATGAAATTAATATTAGGAAATCATTCTTTTAAACTGTTTTGTTAATTATCTATTTAAATTTATTTATTCTTTTTTAATATTATTTCAGTTAATATTATTTATTCACATTTAATATTAAATATTTAATATATTTTTTTTAAATTTAATATTTTTTTAATATTTATTTATAAATGTTTATTTACCTTGTTTTAATATTTTAAACATGTATTCATTTTCATTTTTACATATATCCATTTTTTATTTTTTAATTTCACTCATTTTTAACATTTATGCATTTAATATTATATATTCATTAATAATGTAAAATATTTTATAATTTTTTTATAATTTATAAATATTAAATATATATTCGGTTAATATATTTTTATTTTATTTATAAATAAAAAACAATATTTATTATCACTAAAAAAAACTGATTAAACATATATTTACGAGTGCTATAATTATTGCACTGACAAAGATATGTTTTATTATTGCTTATTTTTTTAGCACTAGTAAAACTCTCCTTGGTTTTATAAATTCAACCATAATCAAACTTTCTTCTCTACAACTTTCAGGATCTCTTAGAAGTCGACCTCTGCCACCGCACCCCCTCAAACATCTTGGACAAATCAATCCTCTAAAAACCAAAGTTATGTGATTATTTCTACCCATCTTTAATCAATCTTACATCCCTAAATCTACATGATCATCACCTTCACTCTGTTTACTTTCCTCTTAAATTGATCCTCAAACTTTCCCTGCATCATGGACTTTGAAATGGATTTATTTTCTTAACTGGTTTGCAACATGAATGAGAACATCATGGTTCGATCATAACTTTATGAAAAATTTGTTACTGCTACCTTAATAGCTTGTTTTGAAGTGGTGATTTGGGGAGAAAGGAAACAAAATGAAGTGATTCAAACTAATTTCCCTTGTTTAGTGAGGTTATGTTGTATGAAGATAAATCCTCCATGAAGAAACCCAAATAAATTGGTTTCTCCTCGATTGAAGATTTCAAATCACCCCAAAATTGGAATGATTTGGATGGAAACAAATGAAACAATGCTAATTTTTTCAAATTTCCCATTTTAACCCAGTTTATATTTTATTTTATTGAACCTCTACCCTTATATTGCACCCAATGTATTTTAAAAAAATTATTTGTTTCATTTAACATAAATTGTTGATGTTAGTGTCTTTCTTTTCATTTCATTCTTTATCTTGGCTCCACGTGCATTCATTCTAATCACCATTGAATTTTTTTTAAGTTATCATTTTGATCATTTTTTTCTAGTTGAATTTATAGATTCACCATACTAAGACATTCCCACAATTTTATTCATCAGACCCCAATTAAATTCAAGTGTTTCTTCAAATGTTAGGTCCTCAAGACCATGTGATTGGGACCGGTCAATGTTTTCATCATATAAAAATAGACCAAATTCGGCTCCTAAGCATCCTATAACTAAAACAACACCTATACCACCACGTACCAAGTGATTAAGTGAATAAATATCAACTCCCTTATTGTTGATTTCAATCACTCACTATTTTTTGGATCTTTCCTATCTATTTAATCATATGAGATATCATCGAATTAATCATATGTGAGATATTATTTTAAAAATTTCTCACTATGATTACATGAAGCCCCTGACTAAATGATGATGTGGATGAAAGGACCATATGTGCATTGCAAAAACTCTACCTACATATCATGTAAGGTGGTGATTTCAAATGATAAGTCGGAAAGGTTTTTTTAGTGAATAGATAATAATCCACTCTAAGTTACAGGTATCCTTCCTAATACCATGAATTAAAATCAAATAATTCTACCCATTTTCTTCCATTACCATGAAGAAAGACCCAAATCCTTTTTATATTTTCATTATCGTGAACATATATGATAGGGATTTTTTAACACAAAATGCTAAACTCATGTTCAGCTAAACATGTATTCTTGTAATAATGCTATAAAAAGTGAGTGTACACAATAGAAAGTTTCAAATCATTATTAAGTAGGTTAATTAACCTTCCTTTTTATTCTTAGTGCCCTAGTTTTATAATCTTTCACTTGTAATAGTTTCTTCCCCCTGCTTACTCCATTGATGATTCCTTCCACCTTCATTTCAACTTCAATTCCAATTAGCAAGTGGGTTTTATTTTTAGTGCATTCTTGATCTTTTATCTACTTGAATTCACTCAAACCACCATAATATTTCTTTAAGTCATCTATATTTTGATATTTTTTCCAGTTTAATTTATTGATTAATTATATTGAGACAAACCAATAATTTTATTTAAACTATTGTCCCAGCTATGGGGACTCCCAGAACCCTCTATAAAGCACCACTTAGACCGTATTTCACTCCATTCATCAATGGGAATTGTTTTAATTTGAAGAATTCATGAAACCCCAAATAGATTTTTCTTCAGTTTTTTCAGTATCTTGAGAAACCAAACCCAAGAATTCTAGTTAATTGGATTTAAATTCATGAGTTTCTTCAACCTTTGGATTCTCAAGACTATGTGGTTAAGACCTATCAATGTTTTCATAATTTTAAAAAAGATCAAATTTGGACATTAAGAATACTATCACTGAAACACCACCTTTCCCTCTGCATACCAAGTGAATAAATGAATTAACCCCACAACTCCCTCTTATTGTACTCTCACTTAGAAAAGTTACCCAAACCTTCCTTTATATCTATGTTTTTCAATATATAAAAATGTAATTATATTCTTTATAACTTTATAGATATCACACATTCCATTCCATCAATGATTTCCACCCCTACAAAACAATTAAAATATGCATCATTCAGATATTATTATCTTAGAACAATGGATTCATGTAGCTTAAATGATTCTTTAAGAATGACCTTTTGTGGGTTCTAAGATCATACTTTTTCTGTACTTATTTATTTTATTAAATATAAATAAAACTGAACCAAATAGGATGGACATGAATCAAAAATTGATGGATTCCAATCATATGACATAAAAGTATGAGTATGGGGTGAAAGAGTTCATCAAGTTTTCAAAATATCAAGCATATGACCCTTCTAGAAACCTTTGTTCATGTTTATGCCATAGTTATTCAAGAAAATTAGACCATTGGATTTATAAGAACACATGATCTATCATGGAATAGATCAAATTTATAATTGTTGGAATAAACACAGGGAGAAATGAATGTAGATAGTGGCTTGGATAACACTATGTTTTATGGATCATCCATATGATTAAAAGTGTAAAAAGTGATAAAGATTGTATCAAGGATATGATTACACATGTGAATGATGATGGAGATCATATAGAAGAAATAAAAATCACAGTTAAGGATGAACTTCATGATTGTCCAATTTTTTTTGATAATTTAAAGTGTTGTAAAAAGACACCATTGTATACTAGTTGTACTAAATATACTACATTCTTATCCATAATCAAGCTATATAATATAAAATCTATTAATTAATGGAGCGATGAAAAATTTATTCAACTACTTGATCTCTTAAATGATATGATCCTAGATGATAATGAGCTTCCTTATCGAACTTATTCCACCAAAAAAATGCTATCTTTAATGGGTATAATCTCTTCAAGAATACAAACCTTTCCACAAGACTGTATAACATTTCACAATAACTATAAATCACTTAAAATTTACCAAAGTGTGGTGAGTATTGAGACAAGAAATATAAATCAGGTCCCATGAATGTTTTATGGTACTTTATAATAATTCAAAGGTTTAGGTGCATATATGGAAGTGAGGGGACTTCATGGAAATTGAAATGACACACAACTAAAATAAATAAATATGGGAAACTTTATCACTTGAAAAACTCTCCTCAGTGAAAGAAAATTGAACATGAGTATCTACAATTTGCAAATGATCCAAGAAACCTTCATCTTTCACTATCTATAGATGGAGTGAATATTTTTGGTTTTCAAAGAAGCACTAAAATTACATGTTTGGTTATGTCTTTAAATTATAACATTCCAATATGGTTATCTATAAAAAAAACTACATTATGTTATCTCTCCTTATATCTGGACCAAAAAACAATGTAATGATATTGATGCTTATTTAACTACATTGATTGAATATTTGAAATTATTGTTGTGTTCATGTGTTATCTTGTGTGATTCTTACTAAAATTAATAATTCATGTTGAGATCCATTTTGTACAGGATGATAAATGACTTTCCTTATTATGAATTTTTTTAGGATATAGCATTAAAGTAACTAAAGGGTGTCCCATTTTTGAATATGATACACAATTAATTAGTTTGAATCATTCATCAAAGATGGCGTTTCTGGGATTTTACATATTTATACCATAAAACTATAAATACTGATCTTGGAAGACATCATTCCCTGAGAGTTTAGAATATGGTACAACACTATCTCTACTAATTGGTGATCAAATATTTGAGAGAGTGAAAGATATGGAAATAGACTTTGTTAATACTTTTTCAAAAAACCCTATAAAAGATGGTTGGAATAAGTGATTAGTTTTTCAAGTTACCATACTATAATTGTTTGTACATCAGTAATTTTATTGATGTTATGCATGTGAAAAAATTTTGTGACAGTTTCATTGGAACATTATTAAATGTACCCAAAAATGAAAATTATGGAATTAAATCTAGGTTGGAAAAGACTAACTTGGGGATACCAGAAGAGTTGGTGCTAATGAAGAGTAAAAGAAAAAATGTTCTTCTTCTAGATACTTACACTCTCTCCAAAAAATAGAGATATCTATTTTATAAATTCTTGAATGATGAAAATGTTCGATAGAGGTATTAATCAATTATCAAGAATATTATGTCAATAAATGATTTAAATTTAAATAGTCTAAAATCACTTGACTATCATGTTTTTATGGGTGATATAATGACTGTATCTTTACATTTCATTTTTACCAAGAATGTATGCCATATATTAACCAAGATAAGTTTCTTTTTCAAAGTTATATGTAGAAAAGTTATAGACCTGGAAAAATTTCGAACAATGGAAAAGGAAATTTCTTTCATATTATGTGGAAAAGGAAATTTCTGTCATATTGTGTGAGTTGGTGATGTTCTTCCAACCACTATTCTCTGATATAATGTTTCACATGATGATTCAATTGGTTTGAGATATTCAACTATGTGGTCTTATACATTATATATGGATGTACCCCATTGAATCATATATGAATATTTTGAAAGGGTATGTCGAAAATTGAAGTCATCCATAAGGTTTTATTATGGAGAAATATGTTGTTGAAGAAGCTAATGAATTCTCTACCGACTACCTGACTGATGTGGAAAGAATTGGTCTACCAAAATATCATCACACTAAACAACTTGTGGGTGAAAAAATTTCTAGAGTAAATATTGTCACAATTACTATTATAGAGTCGGAGTAGGGCCACCTTTATGTTTTGCATAATAATTTATAGGTTGAACCATATGTTGAAACCAATAAAGTAATTCTTAGTCTTTTGAGTTAATCAAGTGATGAAATATAGATATAAAATACACATAATTCATATTTTATTTGATTGTTTTTAGATCATATTTTTAAGGAGTCAACTAAAAATCTTGATTCAATTTTAGAAAGAATTCGATGGCTATCCAGAAGACAAGTGTTCATTTATTATTATATAATGGTTATGTAATTAATGGTTATATGTTCTATAAAAATGAACATGATGATTATAATACCCTGAAAAATAATGGTGTCACACCTATGGATGAAGAGATTCATGTAACTCGTTCCAAGGATAGATTTCCAATTTATGAAAATATATTATACTTTGGAATTATCAAATGAATATGGGAGTTGAATTATACAACATTCCAAGTGGAAAAGTTTCAATAAAAGTAGATTGGTAACAAATGTGAAATTAAAATAAATGAATTGATATTCCAGAAAGTGGATTTTAGTATTGAAATGTATAAATATATACCGTTTATAATGTAATCACATGCTGTAAAAGTATGTCATGTTCCAGATCCTACAAACCGAAATTAGTCGATTGTTCTGTTATCGACCAAAACCACTGAAGGTCTAGATATCAATTCAACCCAGGATGACCCTTTTACTGGGAAATCACAATCATTTCAAAGTGATACCAATATATATGGTGTCTTTTATTTCAAAGGAGACCATATATGGGTCAAATACATTCAAAATTTTAAAAAAAGAGTTCAATAATTAGACTATTTTTTTTGCAATGTATATTGAATTATGTCATATTATTAACTATTCACTACTTAATTTATTCAATCTATATTAAATGTTGAACCAATTATATAGATAATGACTTCTTCACATATCGATGCTTATAATACCAAGGATCAACATGTTTCTCAACATGATGATGATCAAGCTTATGCCTATGTTGATGTTACCAATCTAGAAGAACGACATATTGATGATGTTGAAGCTGAGTAACTGGAAGATAGTGAAAACCCATGTCCTAGAAAAAAAATGTGTGCCCTAGAATGATGATTTTAACAAAAAGTATTATGGTGAGAGACAAATTCATCAAATTCAATTTTGAATAGAATTCATTTATCCAGCCTGTTAACCCCAACAAGGCCATGTTCAGGTGTTAGATTAGGCTCACCACTTGAATGCATGTTCTAGTTGATGTATATTCATGGAAAAATATTGTTATCATTTTTAAGGAACTAATTTGGGAATATATTAGGGTAACATTATGATATAATTTCTTTATATTACCAAAAAAATAATGACATAGTGATTTAATCTTCATTATCCCTTGTAGAGTGCATTTATTGTAGATGAATTCTAGATTAAATTTATATTAATGGTAACTGGAAAGTATTAAATAAGATTTTAATCAATTGTTATGATGTATCATCTAAAATATGATAAAGGTAAAATAAACTCACACCCACCACAGATGTATGCACACTTGATAAACCAACAAACATGGAATACATATATTTATCATCATGAGGAGATAACTTTTTTAGGTACATTGTGATTGTTAATACATTGCTTGAAAATATTCTTATTAATAATTTTTATAAATAATTGTTAATTTATGAAACATATTAAATGTGTATAAAAAATGTACCCCTATCTTAAAGGAAATATGGGGTACGATTCACTTGAAAAAAATGGTATGTATTTTAAATAAATAGTAATAATTTTTTTTCACATGAAACAATAACATAATTATGTTCCTTTCTTTATATATAGATTGAGGAATCAAAATCCAAATACACTTCTATCCCACATCACGTGTTATGGGAGGAGGCTACTGTAAATTAATACATGACACTAATAGATGAAAATATACAAAAAAAGTTTGTGAATCATGTGTATACTTGAATTAATCATATTTTTCTTTAAATAAACATTATATAATAAGGATTACTTATTTTTCTATATTATTTTTATCTAACATAGACATAAGAATCATCATTAGATATACACTATGAACCACTACTATCAGTATCCGTGAAGTGGCTAGAATAGTATGGTGGTGTTTGAGGTGCGGGTTTTGTGGTGTCACCCCAATCATATTTTGAGAAAAGAATTGAATGGGGGGATAAAGATAATAAAATGGAAGTGATGTATAAACAATTAGCTGCTCTATAAGAAAAATTTAATTGTAAGTTTAAGTTGTTATAAAATTTTATGGGAAGGAATCATAGATAAGAAACAACTCAACAACAACCACAACATGAATATCCCTCCCCACCCCCACTATCTTTTAGGAGATCCATTCCCCTTAAAGGGATGTCCTAGAAGAGGTAATAAATTTTTTCATAAAATTTTTGTGTAATGTGAATACATAATACATTGATACCTTTCCTATACTGATATTATATAGGGTCAAAATGATTATGATTTATATGTATCAACACCCACCCACCTATTTATTGTGAGTGGTACCGTGTAAAATAACGAAGGAGATATTCTACACAACAAACAACTTCTAATAGATCATGTGAGGGTGGGGATTCACATAGCTCATGAGTCGAGTGCTAAGCTTCATATTACACTTAATGATATGGATATTTAGCCTGAATAGATCAAAGGCCTTCTTTTTTATTGATTTTTGATAACCCCTTTTCAAGGGATGATGGGGAACCCTTACAAGGCCCGTAGGATTAGAGATTAGATGACCCATAGGTCTTAAGAAATATTCAGACTATAACTACTTAAAAATTCCCCTCCCCAGCTTCTTCATCATGATGTTGGATCTCCACCAACACATGGCTTGTTCAGCTAGGCTTCCCATGCATGCACAGGCTGGTCCTGATGGCAATGTCATACCCTCTCTTTCTAAAAAATCTGCTTAACGTTTTCTCTGGTGAATGATCCTGCTCTGAATCATCATCTAGAGTCTGCTCCATGTAGAGTTTTTCTGGTCATTTAAGAACAATTTCAGGTGGCCCTAAGGACTTGAGGTGTCTCTAAGTCCTTGAGGTGTCTTGAAGGCCTTGAGGTTTCCTGAAATCCTTACTGGACCACAGGCCTTGGATGGCCCAAAGGCCTTAAAGGCCCCAAAGTCCAAACTGGTGGCCCGAAAGCCCAAACGGATGAATAGTTCCAGCTGCTAAAGTACCGAACAATACCTACTACAATACTTACTACAGTTCCTTCTATAATACCTTCTACAGTTCCTACTACAGTAATGCTACAATACCCAGGAATTATGTCTCCACCCAGTTTTAAACCATCCTACAGTCAATCTTGCTATTTTAACTTTCATAACATGTCCATTTGATAATGTAAAAATACATGTTGAAATAAAGGTATTACTTTCCAATTTATTTTTTATGCGAAACCTTTAACAATTAAGGAAAAATAAATGAACCAATAAATGTTATCAGAGACATAGAAAGGGAAGGGGTGAAATGGAAGGATGAATAAAATTGATCTAGAGGATCAACCAATCAATCGAAAATATCTTTAGGAAGTAACTTAACCCCTCAAGTTCAACTTCCTCATTTACTAACATTACATGTGCATGTGGATACAATGTTAAAAAGTGGTGATATGACCATAATTGATTTTAAGAAAAAATATATAGAGAGTCCATTATAGACTATCATGGTCTCAAGAATGTAAATGAAATCATCAAGCATAAATAGCTTGGAATCTTAGTTGTAAAGTTATACATGAGGTGTTTCGTCATAAGTTTTTTGTCCAATAACTGATCTACTATGTTAATTATGATTAAAAAAATTTGTATTTTTGTGCTGGAATATATATCAACACTATTTGAAGGAACAAATCTATGATTTTTATGGAATCATTAGTCCTCATAGAAATTCGACACCAAAATTATCACTAAAACAAAAGGAATATAAAATATTAATCATAAAACTAGAGACATTGTTTGAAATAAAAATTACTGAAAAAAGACTTTTCTTAATTTCCACGATGAAGTTGTAAAACTCTATAATTTAATCATATTGAATATATTTCCATTCCTTTCATTAATTATTCTTTTTTTTTGTTTTTTAAGTAGCGTTGGTTACTAATTACATCCAATTTTGATATGATAAAGATTTATTTTTTGGATTCAATGCATGGATACACAACAAACTGACCACACATGATGAAATTTATCATTTTAAATACACTTTAAGTAAAAGTTTACAAATAAAATTCAAGTTATATATTTTCAATTATATTTTAATGAAAATTATGTTATAATAGGGATGTTTATCAATATCATCAAAATCATGGAATGACGATAGTCCATGAGTACAAGAAGCCTCTTGACTTCTACAAGTGGATTAGTATTGGGGTATATATAATAATATTTTACTATCCAAATATATATCAAAACAAATTATTAATTTTTTCTCAATGTTACTACAGTGTCCGAAATAAACTAATGATAATGACTGTGGTTATTTTCTTTTAAATTTATGAAAAATATCATATTCCATCAACAAAATAACATCCCCGAAGAGGAATTTCTGATGAAAAATAGAATTTCATTTAAAATATTTATTAATAATTTGATTATTTATATTTTTTACAGTACTACTACGACTGTTGACAATCCTCATATTCAAGAAAAAAAAATATTTTTTTATAAATTAATGAGAAGAATAAATGGTTTTATAATTTACATAGACATCAGGAAGAGGTGAGTTCCTACTACTTATTTAGTTAATTTTCTTATCATTTTATATATTTTTAGTCAATTACATAGTCATTTTTATTTGATACATATTTTTATAATTTTAAAAGTGATCATGAAGAAATTAATTCATATAGAAATATTTTTTCTTTGACCATTTTGTTCTCAATTAAGAAAACAAAATGATTAGGGAAAAAATTATAGAAAACGTTTACAACAAGGATGATGTACTCATATACCATAATCATGAACTCAACAAGGATGGTTCAATAATTATGATGCACTTTTCTTTTTATTCTAAAAAGCATTCAACATTTTGGGTTATAATAAAATAATATTGCTAGAGAAACCAAAATATTGAATAATGTAAAGATTAAAAAGTAATGGGGTGATATGTAGGAAACTACTCCTCATTCTAATACATGGTATGCAACATATAACTTGAAGTTTATGTTTTTAGTTTAAAATGTCCATTTTAGTTAAAAAATTTCATCACTTACTAAAAATCAATAAAAAAAAATTGGATTGTTCTGATACATTAGGATAAAAAATCATAAGTCATTCATGAAATATTTGAATCAATATCACATCAAACCGACACATGATGTGACTAGGTTTACTCAAAGTATGTATTTTAGTTTAAATTGAAATTTTAGTAAAAAGAAATACGACATACTAAAAACTAGGAAAAAAATTTATATTTTTTTGATACTTTAGTAAAGTTATCCTTTATTCATTTTTGATATTTTGGAATTAACCACATGTAAATATGATGCATGATGTTACCTATATAACTCCAAGTGTTTCTGTTTATTTAAAATTAATGTTTTAGTTTAAAACACAAGTCACATACCAAAAAATGATAAAATAAATTCAGATTATTTTGATAATTTTGGAAAATTATCTATATATCATTTGTGATGCATAATAATCAACTACACCTCAATTAAATACACAGTGTGCCTAGTATGACTCAACGTGTCCATTATCAGTTTAAAATTGTCATTTTAGTTCAGAACTTATTCCACTCTTTGAAAACCTAGAAAACACACTCATATTACTTTGATAGATTAGGATAATGATAATTCATTTTTGACATGTAGGAATCAGTCTCATATCAAACCAAAACATGATGTAACCAATATGACTCCAAGTAAATGTTTTCTATTTAAATTGAAATTTTAGTAAAAAATAAACTTGTCATACTCAAAACTAAGAAAATGAATTTAGATTATCTTTATTATTTATGAAAATAATCCTTAATTAAAATTTTTATGTGTTGAAATAAACTCACATAAATCCAAAACATGGTGTGATTGGTATGACACCAAGTGTGAATTTTAATTTAAAATTATCATTTTCGTTCAAAACACATACCACAAACTCAAAACTAGGAAAGAAATTTAAATTTATTTAATAATTTATAAAAATGATCCATAATAAATTTTTGATGTGTAAGAATTAGCAACACCTAAATTAGATACATGGAATGCCTGATATGACTCAAGGGGTCCATTATCAGTTTAAAATTTACATTTTAGTTCAAAACATGTATCACTCACTGAAAACCAAGAAAATATTCATAGATTTTCCTAATAGTTTAGTAAAATGATTAATAGTCATTTATTAATTGTACGAATTAGTTTTCTATAAAATCGATACATGATGTGATCAATGTAACTCAAAGGGCATGTTTCTAGTTTAAATCAACATTTTAGTAAAAAAGACACATGACATAATAAAAACTGAGAAAAAAAATCATGATCAAATTGATCATTTAATAAAATGATCCTTATTTCATTTTTGATATGTATAAATAAAAATCACATCAATCCAGTACACAGTATGACCGGTATGAATCCAAGTGTGTATTTTTATTAAAAATTGTAATTTTAGTTCGAAAAACACTTCACATACTCAAAACCAAGAAAACACATTCATATTGTTTTGATAAATTATTATAATAATATATAAGTCACTTTTTATGTTTTAGAAGTATCTGAACCTTAATCTGATACACGGTGTGCCTAGTATGACTCAAAGTGTCCATTATCAGTTTAAAATTGACATTCTTGTTCAAAACATGTGTCACTCACTAAATATTGTGAAAACATGCTCAGATTTTATGGATACTTTAGAAAAATGATTCATAAATCATTTTTCACACGTAATAATGATTCTCATATCAGAGTGACACATGATATGACCGATATGACTCAAAGTGTTCATTTCAATTTTTACTTTTGATTTTAGTAAAAAATAAACATGACATAATCAAAACAGAGAAAAACCATTTTTATCGACTTGATAATTTATAAAAATGATCCTTATGTCATTTGTGACATGTATGAATAAACTTTACATCAATATGATATACGGTGTGATTGGTATGACTCCAAGTGTGTATTTTTATTTAAAATTGGCATTTTAGTTCAAAACACACATCTTATACTAAAAAATGATCAAATCTATTTGGATTTCTTTTATACTTTAGTAAAATTATGCAAATTTAATTTTTGAACTATAGGAACCAGCTACACCATAGTCCGATACACGATGTAATTGGTAAAAATCAAAGTGTATGTTATCTATTTAAAATTTACATTTTAGTTCAAAATGTATGTCACTTACTAAAAACCAATATAACACACTCATATTTCCTTGATAATTTAGAAAAAAAAAATCATAAGTCAATTATGAAATTTAGGATTCGTTCTCATATAAAACCGACACACGATGTGACCGGTATGACTCAAAGTTCATGTTTTCGTTTTAAAATAAAATTTTAGATAAAAAGACACTTGACATACTAAAAATCCAAGAAACAAATTTTTATTGTTTTGATACTTTAGTACAATGATACTTAATCTTATTTTACATTTAGAAATAAACCACATGTCAATCTAATGCACAGTGTGTCCGATATGACTCCAACTATGTGTTTTTTATTTACACATGAAATTTTAGTTTAAAACCCTCATCAGATACTCAAAAACTATAAAACTAAATCATATTGTTTTGATACTTTAGTAAAATTATCCATTAGTTATTTGTGACATATAAGAATTATCCGCACCTCAATTTGATACATGATGTGCTCAACATGAATCAATGTGTCTGTTAACAGTTTAAAATTGATATTTTGTTCAAAACATTTTTCACTCACTAAAAATAGAGAAAAAACTCAAACCTACTTTATAATTTATTATAATGATTCATAAATATATTTTGATGTATAGGAATCAGTCTCACATTAAACTCAGACATGTTGCCACTGGTATAACTCAAAGTTCATGTTTTTCATTTAAATTGAAATTTTATTATTGTATTTTTTCTTATTTATGTTTGATTTAATTTTTTATATTATTATATAACAGTTTTTTTAAATAGTTTTATTCTTTTTCTAAAGATGGAGTGGCTGTTTGACAACTAGTATCATGATCATACTCTTTTGAGAGGGGGTCAGGAACCAAAGATAATGAAATATTGATGTTTTAGAAAGGATGTGAGCAGTCATATATCTTTTGATGATACAATCCAAGACCCCTTCTTCTTCGAGAGGAAAATATTTGATTTCTATTTCCCTTAATCACCACATCATTTAGAGAATAAGCACTATCCTTAATCTCCCTTATTAAATACACCTTTGGAACTAAGCCATAGAGGGTTCCTATGGATAAAAACTCAATATCAACATCTCGAGGGAAGGACATGGAGGCTTGGAAGCCCCATACCCATGGAGCACCATGGAGTCCCTGCAAAAGCTCCACCCCAAATATCATCCTAAATAAAATTTATCACATTGAATAAACATATAAAAAATAATTGAAGATAAAAGGAATGTCAAAAAAATTATAGATATAAAAGTTATGTTTTGAAACAACAATATTTTGTGTCGTTAATAATATTTTTAATTAATTGTCTGTGCAAAATAATTTTTATTTTCAATGATTTGTTTTATATTTTTAGTTAGTGTTTCAAGTTTCATTTAGATTGTATTTATAGATTATAATTTATGGGATTTCAAAGTCACCTACCATAAGCATTATTATATTTTATGTATGTGAATATTAAAGTATATATATTATAAAGTATAAATATAATCTAAATGAAATTTCACACAATGACTAAACATATAAAAAATAATTGAAAAAAGAATTTCATGAATATAATAAACAAAAGCTAATTTACATGAAACCAACTTTATTGTTTAAGAACACATTATGTACACTTTAAAAAATTTATGGGCATAATTATTATTAATTATTATATTATGAATTACATTATTATGAAGTATTATTAAATATTTTATTATTATTAAATGTTATTAATTACATTTTTAATAAATATTAATTAAATTTTTAAATATTCTAAAAAATTACAATAATAAATATGAATAGTGATATAAATAATATAATTATTAATTTTAATAATAAATTAGTTAATAATATAATTAAAATTAAATATTAATTAAATTAGTAATATAGAAAATATAATTAATAATAATCATAATATTAAAATTTTATTATACAATTAATAATCATTTATAATTATCAAAGTAGTGATTTCTATTTGTGTGTGTGAATATATATATATATATATATATATAAACATAAACAAATAAATATACTGACATATATTTAAGTATTTTTCTAGATTTAAGAAAAGGCATTAAGGCCTTTAATAGATTTTCCTAAACTTTTGAACAAATGTATTAAGGACCATCATGTATTTGGCCCCAGTGAAAATTTCTAAAGGTTAGAAGACTGTTAAAACCATCAAGGCTTATTTATCAATAATATTTCAACCAAAATGCAAATTTTTCCTTATAAAAACTTATAAAAGAACTCTACACCAGTGGTTGGGATGGTTCACTATTGTGGGTCTTTATCCAAGATAGTCTATTTTACTCCTATATTTATCATATGATATTTTCCTCTATATTGTTACTTTATCCAGGGATGAGTGTGAATCATACTTTTCCACTATGTTCAGTGTCTTGAGGTAGTGTATCTCAATCTATGAAGCATCATATTCTTCATGTCAGTGATGAAATTTCTAGTTGATTTTTTCATTCATATGTTGGAATGGCTACGTAGGAAAAGGATAAAACGTATGTATTTTATGATTTACAAGCTTACAATGTCTACTTTTATAGATGATGAATCCTTATAATGGGAAGGACATCAAACATCAGACAACTGACTGGTCATTATCCTTCAATGGTAACCCATTTATGGGGCCTCAAGGTTGTACTTGGATAGAGATGATTGGATTCCGATGTTCAGTGGTTTGTCTTCCAGTGCACCTTAGGCGATATGCTAGATCTTGCCACATAGTTCTGGACCTAGGGTTTTGGATTCTTTTTTGCTATGGATTTTTTTCTTTTTAACACATAAGTGAGTTCTACATTGAATATATTTTATTTTAAATAATAGTATATTTATATTATAAATCACATGCATCAAATAATAAAAACAAGCACTAATTAATTTTATCAGCAAATAAAATTACCTATCAAGGATAAATACATTCAATAAAATTAAAAATAGTACACTGGTATAATAAAAACAAATAAGAAACATGATTAATACTTTAAAATCTATAGGTTTATGATCTCCTAGAAATATCACTGTTCTAAAAAACACATTAAAAAGAAAACAAAGCGTTAGAAATAAGATTGTAATTTTATATAGGGGAACCTTGAGAGAAGTCTTATTGAATGATGAATGAATGAAATAAGTGTTATTTATAAGAATTATAAAGGCAATTTGAAATTTTTAATAGTAACCTACTCATTGAAATACTAACCGGACCATGAAAATAATAACACGAAAATTGGAATAGTGACCTGATCATTAGAATAGTAAAACAAATATTAAGTAATATTTAAAATGTATAAAATAATTAAATATACATATAATAATTCTATTAAATAAATATTCAAATTAGGTAAATAAAATAATGTATAAGTATAAATTTTTAAGAATACACGTTTTAACATATTTCATAATAACCTTATTTTTTATGTTAATATTTAAATATTAAAATTATATATGTTTGAAAATTATTTTGAAAAAATAAATTTAATTTTGGGAACCACCATAATAAAATTATCCAATTTTTATTGTATAAAAACATAAATTTTTGATTGAATAATAAATATACAATTTCTCAAATATGATATGTTTTACAACCTAATATTGATATAATAATGACCTAATGAATTATAAAATGGTTCTATAAACCATAAATGAACATTATTAATATATAATATATTTATTAATAAAAAAAACTTAAAATCCAAAAAAGTATATCCCAATGTCTAAATAGATAATTATTCATTAAAAAAATAATTTCTGATTATTTTCTTTATTTCTTTTGTATAATTTATTATAAAAATTAATCTTAGTAATAGACGATTTTAAAATTTAAAAAGGATATTATTTATTTAAATACTATGCACATCATCAAATAAGATCACTATTGTAGGTCTTAGTCTTGAAATAATATTTTATTCATTAATTTAACCTAAAATACCGATATCCTTCAAGTATAAATACCCCCACTCAACTCCATGAAAAGTCACTTTCAAAATTAATCAAATTTTCTAATCATTTCCCTAATACCTCATTTTAATTTTATTAGGCATCTTAGAGATTTTAAGGTCTCACCCAACACTATGAATCCAAGGAATTGGGGATTTATAAAGCAGAAAACATTAAGGATGATGTGACATTCCTTCATCTTCATTAAATTTATCTTATTTTATTCTTCTATTTCCATTTCCATTTCCAAACCATTCCTCCCAAATTGATTAATTATAATATTAACATATTATTAATGATATCATGGTACTAGAATTTTTTTTATTTAAAATATATGAATATTTGAATTATCTCTCTCCCCCACTACTGAAAATGAGATCTATATTAATAGGCCTATACCAATGGTTTTGGATAACCATTTCTCTAGGTCCTTCTATACCAATAGTTTATAATAACCATTGTTATATCCTATTTTCGAGTAAAATATACCAATATTTTTCTTAAATAATTGGTATTTAGTAAGGCTATACCAATTTTTCTTTTAAAATAATTGGTATAACCTTTAACACACATCTCAACCATGTGGCCTCACCTGATACTGTCTCACTCCCATAAAAATTCAATCCTCTGAATGAACTTCACTTTTATTAAATAACCACAATAATATCTTTATATTTTGTGTTTTTATTCTATTCTTATTTAAAATTAAATAGGTGAGTTTTAAATCAATCATATCTTCTTCGAAGCATCATTTTCAATTTTTTATAAAACACAGACCTAGATAATTTTATGTCAAGATTTCTTCTTGATTCATTTAATGAGGGTTATATTTGATTATATTTTCTATTTTATTATATAATAAATATACCACACCCCAAACTTAATTTATGAAATATTTTTAGTTATTTAATTATATTTAGTCTTATTAATGAATTTTGGGAAAAACCGAATTAAAATTTTAAGAAAATTCGGATTTCCAGCATAGGTGCACAGGTAGTGAATTGTTTGTATAAACCATGAAAAAACCATGTGAAGATCTCTATATTTTTTACAAATCCAATGCTCTATTGGAACACTGTAAGATCCCATATTTTTCTAGGTATATCCCACTTTGAGCTTTGGTTGGGCCACTTTTTTGGAGTTTTTCTTCTTCTTTAAAACTTGGTGGTTGAGTCTCTTTTAAGGATGAAGGGAATTTTATGGGGAAAATGGCCTAAAGTTAAGGTATGTATTTTTGTTTTAATTAATGGTTTTTGGGTATAAATTTATTAAGGGTTTATGAGGGATATCTTTGGTTTGGAAGGCTTAAGAGGTGGTTCGGGTTGTTTTTTATAATCTGTTCTGTGAACTTTCCACCAGACACTTTCACATCATGAATAAGTTACAAGATGTGAACTTGTCACTGGGATGATGTTGTAAAATAGTTTATACATTTAATTTTTACACAACATGAAACTGTTTCATGTTGTGAAATGGTTGATTGGGCGCATTTTAACCCAAGGTGGTGCATTTTTCAATGTATTTTATAAAATGATAAATTCACATCATAAAATGGTTTCATGTCATGAATAACTCATAACCAGTGGGTTTAAACCACAATGTTTGTATTATTTTATTTCATCCACCGTGCAATATCCTCTCTTGAACCCTAGGGTTGCTCTAAGAATTTTTGAAGTGATTCCTTCCCTTCCAAACATCTTAGTCTAGCGGTTGATCTCCAGTGAGTTCTTTGTCGTTGGTTTGCCCCTCTCTTTGTGCTGTTCTCTATTATCATGGTGTAATATCTTAAATGATTTTGAATTGGATTTTGATCTTTTGTGATATAGGTTTTTCCTTGTGACCTCCTTCACCTTTGTTCCTCATTGATGTTCTCTATTGAGAGCATTTCTTGAATAACCAGATAATGGTTGGTGGTCTAGAACAAATCCCTATGGTCTATTTCTATCTATTCAAGTATTTTCAATATTTTTTGATTGCATCAACACAATGAGTATGTTAAAAAATAGAATAATGGTTGATGATAATCGTGTGTTTGGACTAGTCTTTGGATCCTTTTATATCCAATGGTGTTGAGACCTGGATTGTGGCCACTTATAAGGTGAGGCTACCCTAGAATAATAATAAACTAAAAAATGGATTAAAATATGTTTCTTAATTACCTGTAATCATAGGTGAGTATTTGGGATAGATTAACATTGGAAAATGGATTCCTTTATTATTTAATGATTGTTGATGATTTGATATAAAATGGTATGTACACTTTCATGATAACAAATTAATGTACAATTTAATGAATGAATGGATAATTTAAATACAAATAGTAATTAGATATATTGACCATTGTGACTTTTGATGTTTTGTGGTGTTATTTTATCCATTATGACTTGTGTTCTAATTTATACTGAAATGCTTATGTAAAGGTATTTTCCCAGTGATGCTGAAAATGCATATATAAAGAGCTTTTCCTGATGATGCTGGAATGCTTATATAAAGGGATTTTCCCTGTGATACTAAAATTAATATATATAGGACATTTTCCAATGATTCTTAAATGATTATATAATGGGATTTTATTGGTTATTCTAACATGAATATATAAAGGGATTTTCCCAGTGATGCTGAATTTTTTATGTAAAGGGATTTTACCAATTATGCTATAATGCTTATATAAAGGGATTTTATAAGTTATATTGTAATTATTTTAGGGATTGGATCAGTTAAATAATTATTACATGAACTTTTGGTTATGGTTGGCATGTTTTTGGTACATGATAAGAGATATTTCGACATGGTGCTGAAGTAGTTTGATTATTTTATCATATTAACTGATTAATTAATACTACGAATTATTTATTTATTTCATGGACTAATTATCAGACTAGTTTGTTTAGACCTGGTGGTGTTGACCTACTAAGTTTTACTCACACCCTATTCAGGAAGCTATTTGGGACCTGATTAGATTGCATAGATGTTTGTTTGGACAAGGGAAAAGGACTTTATTGTTGATTATTTTTTACTGGATGGGCTGGAGCTTGAATATGAGACCAATATGGGGTTCAGGACCAAGGTATTTTATGTTTTTATGTTATAATGGTCTTTTATTTTTATTACTTTATTTTTAACATTTACATACATTCCACCCTATCATTAAATTATAATTTTATTTTTATTGGATTATTCTATTGACATTTATTGTTTGGTTTATCCACTGTGATGTGCTGTTTTCACTATTTTTAGTTACTTTGATATTTTTATATTTTTTCCATATTACAACTCTACACCTGGGGTATAGTATCCCCAATATGTTCAATACACCCTTATACTAGTCTACATTTTCTGGCATATGGGGAGGCATGATTGAGGTTCTCCAACCAACCCACTTTGGCCATGTGAGAGAGTGTCGGGCTGGGGGACATTACAATGTGGTATTAGAGGGGTATGCATTTCTTTTTTATTACTTTAGTATTTGGAAAAGGTAAAGGAGTCTAGGATGTGCTAAGTCTTATTAATGAGCTTGTTCATGGGATTAGCTAACCATTGTATAGGAGAAAATCTGAGTGCCCAAGGATGGTATTGTTGTTCATGATGTTCATTTGTTACAGTTGATGTTATTTCACCTTAGGTAATTAACATGTTTTATGATGTTATTGTTTATTGAGATTTATACTCATGGCCTATTATAGAATGAAATGAGTATAAATGCATCATGATAGGCATAAAAGGACATATATCTACATGAATTATTCATTATTGGGAAATATTTATTTCATGTAATATATTTTCTTGTATGAAATTTGAAATGATATACCTGTTATACCTGATAAATGAAATGAAATGAATTGTTATGTAAAGATTATTCATATGTAAATCCATGTTTAGAGAGACCATAATCTAATGATTCTTTATTTTTTTCACTTATTGAGGTTGGCCTTGTTGTTATCCAGTGTTCTATGAGGGGTGTTTTTCTTTTATAGAAAATACCTCCTCATTGTCTTCGAATTGATTGTTAGTAGAGTAGCAATCATAACATTCCTAACATTGATAAATTATAACTTTTTGTTGCTCATGAGGATCAGATACATGTTCAGCTTAAAATAATATTCCAAAGGGTCATGTGGTCTATTTAAAGGGAGACTATTCACACCATGCTTTCGATGTCTGAGTAGATGTGAGTGTTTCATCTCTAGAATGTGCCTACATTTACTGTAGAGGGAGGAACCTAGGTATTTGAGTTATATATTGAGTCAGTCTATAAAATCTTCAAGAACATTGAGACACCAAAAAATTGATGGGTGAATCTTGCTACATACATTCTTTAGGAACAACCAAGCGTTGGTGGGACACTTTATAGTAAGTTGGGTAGCAAGAGGAGTTATCCTGGAAGGATTTCAAGATGATGTTTTTGAGACACTTATATCCAGAGACATTGAGGGATGAAAAAAGAGAATGATTTCTTGAACCTAACACTGAAGGGAATTTTAGTGATAGAATACCCCATATACTTCACCGACCTATAGTGCTTTTCTCCTTCCTGAGTAGTAGATGAGATTGCAAGGGCGATAAATTTTCAAGATGGGATTCACTATGACATCATGTCATAGGTGAATGTTTTTCACTTGATTAGTTTTTCAGATGTTCCAAATCTAGCACTAATGTAGTGACTCATGTTTTTCATAGAAATGCTTTGTAATATTCCTATGAATAATTCTAGAGCAAGGCGCGAAGACGAAATTCGATTCCATTTCCCGGTGTGCCCAAAAGTTTTTTTATAAAAATATTAATTATTTTTATACTATTCATGTGGTGTAAAATGAGTTATCTCTTAAACAGTAGCTCAGATAAAAAATTTGATGTCACAGTTGCATTCAGAGCATGCCTTTTACCCTAGAAGGGGTATACATCTTATCAGTGTGGGAATGTTATAGATGAGATTTTTGAGGGAATTTCCATAAATAAAATAAATTAATTTATTTTGGATGTTGGATGAAATAACTCTTGAATAGAGTCTTGGATCAGATTTATAAGACCTCATTTGAGTCCAGAATGCTGTGTTTACCATAGGAAAGACATAATTTTAGTTGTTACCTATTGTTGGGTAGAAGGTGTAGCGACTGGGCTATTAAACTGAGAGGATTTAATTTAAAAAATTTAATTAGAACCCCTCCTCTCCTTCCCCTTAGCTGCACACGCGGGAGATAAAGCATCATCTCCTTCCTCTCAATTCAACGAACTAAGGTTGGAGGTTCCTCTAGAGACCATTTTCAACACTGATCATCTCCAGATTGGGAATCAACGCATCACATGCATCGTTCAGCACCAAAAGCATCAGTGTTTCGTCTGTGAGGTAGGTAGTTTTAGTTATAATCCCATCAACCCCATGTTTAAGCTTAATTGTTTTTCAAATTTTCATCAAGTATGTGGATATTGGGTCCGGAGGTTTTCAAAATAGGGACCAGCTCGATTTTTTGACAAATAGAGTGGTCCTGGTGGTCCATGGAAGGTGGTGGTGGTGCGACTCCAGCAAGGTGGCTTCGGGTAGCGAAACAGTGCGGTGGTGGCCGTGGGGTAGGGAGGTGAAGGCTTTAGGGTGGATTAGTGGAGGTCCAGTGGTGGATGGGCCATGGGCTATAGGATGACACTTTTGGGTCTTCTTGAGTGAGCCAAACTGGCTAGAACAACCTGGTCCAGGAATGCCTTCAGGCCGGGACAATTTTAAACACCCATAACTACTAAACCAGGTGTCTCATTTACGTTCCATTTCTGTCTATGTAACCCTTGGGTCAAGTTGGACCTTTTGAATCCATTTTAAGGACTTTATGTCATTGTATTGTGGCTCAACGATACAAAATGTCCAATTTTAATAATAATAATATAATAATTATTATTTGGTGAATCTAGTATCTTACGTATCTCTTGCGTGGGATGTCCGATTGACATGCTTCCAACAATGTTTCGGACCTGAATTTAATGCCAATGTTTCAAGAACAATTCTAGGATCTTAAAACAAAATTGAGGTGTAGTCCCTACGGGGCACAGTTTGGGCGTCTATGGTGAAATGAGACTTTTCACTGGGTGTCTGTTTTGGACGAATGAATATTCAATCCTGTGTGTTGTTATGAGAGAATAAAAATAGTGTGATGTGTTTGGTGTGTTCTAAGATCGAGGTACAGACTCCACAATGACATGTTCAGGCTCATTATTCTCTTTTGACTAGTTATCCATTTTGTAAAAGTAAGTAGTCTATCATGTGTGTTTTTACACATATAATGAAATGGTGGCCATAGTTAGGGCCTAGGTGGCACAGTGTGTAGAGGAAGTTGTGCGGGTCACTTGGGTCAGTGACACCTCGACCAGATGGGTGAAGTGAGTCCCCCTAATACTATGAGGGTTTTTGATATTATATCCTCAATACATGATTAAGATCCCCTTGATATGATGATCTCAGATAGAATTGTAGCATCCCTCCGGTGAGGCCAGGGTAGGATCCTCTAGCATATCATTTCCCTATATCGGGTTCTTAGTATCGCTGTGACCAACTTTACATCGGTGGTGATCCCATATCTAGAAGGACAACCCTGTAGGTTTTTGTGGCATCCTTGGGTATAAGACCCCCTATGAAGCAGGATATGATAGTAGGGTTGCAGTATCATCAGTTATATGATCCCTTAATTAGCATGTGGTTTCAGTAGGGTTTGTGGTATCATCGGTACGATCCCCTACTTCATGAGGTGTACCATATGGGGTTTTTGGAATCTTCGTGACCACTTATACATGGGATACGATCCTCTATTTTAGTGATGTGATCTGTGGAATGTCATATCAGGTTGTAGTATCCCCCAGCGGATCTTGGGAGTGATCCCCTATTTGAGAGATCTTCAAGTTATCAGTTTGGGTTATGGTATCCCCTAGAGGTTCCTAGGAGTGACCTCCTATCCAAGGAGTTTTGTGTTCCCATTATGTTTCAGTGTGATGTCCTTTGTGGTGATATTAAAAAAAGATTTATCTATAGGATGGGACATATGGTATGGTAGTGTCAGACCCGATGGAGTGTATCTCTCATATGAGTGTCATATGGGATGATAGATCTCGTGAAGTGTGTTCTCCTAGTTTTGTGATTCCTTAGAGCCTTGAGTAGAATCTGTTGCTGGAAATGATGTCAGAACCTCCTGCAGCTTGGTTCTTAAGACGAGTATATCTAGTCTGTGTTTTGGGTTTCCATTGTAGTTCTATCACTAATTTGATGAAACTTCTTATGATTTGAGCTGACTAGTAATTTTTAGACAAGGTTGGTATTGAGATGGAGTTTCTCTCTCATTTGGGTTCCCTTTGGCTTGGATGAGCAGATTGATACCCTTCAGTTTCTCCTTTCATTTGGGGTTTTTGTGGGGCCTACTGAGTATCATTTTAATCACCTCTGCATGGGCTTTGACCAAACATGTAGTGTGTCTTATATAGAGAAAAATGATTTTAAAGGATTTATAGGAGGACCCGGAGTGGGCAGAACTTAGTGATATGGACTGACCATGGTTTTTTATTGAAGCTTACCGATAAGTGTTTTATAGTGATCCCCTCCTTCAAAGAAGGTAGGATGCTTTTATAGTTTTTATTTTGGTGGGCCTTATATTTTCTCCTATTTTACTTATGTTTAACTCTGGTTTGGGTTAGATGTATGCATGCATTTTTTTAGTTTTTATATATCTCTGAACCATTTCATGGAGTTGTATGTGGGTGCATGCATAAAGGTACCTTAGGCTAAGGCCTTCCATGTGTGTGATAGCCTACTCGGTGCTAGTCACCATCCCTGTTCTATTGGAGGTGGGCTTGGTGAGTTGTGGCCTAGGCCCCATTGGGTCGGGTCGTGATAGAGTGGTATTAGAGATGGTTCCACCTTTGGGACCTCGGAGCATCGTTGGTCTTGTTATTAGCTTGGTTTGGTTTTCATAGCGATTGTGTTAGAGTTTTTCGAGTTTGTATTTTAGGCCAGGGAGTCCAGTGTTGGTGCGGAGACCGACGTATCTATTCACCAGAACTCTAATAACCTGCCTTTTGACTCGAGACATTAGTACACTATTCTCAGGGAAAATCAATGGTACATACATCATATAGAATTGGGTTTTGGATTTTTATTGTCCTTCTTGAATCAACACCCTTTATATACTCTTTGATCATGGTTCATCTTGATTGTATTTCTGGGTGCCTCTATGATGCCAGCCAGCCATGGTTCCGTATTGGGATTGTGGTGATGATCTGATCAGAGTAGAGGCTTTAGAAGAAGGCACTGGTTCCGAGTCTAGGCCTCAAGGTGGTTCTCTAGTTGAGACACAACATTTCGGGCAACTGGTTGTTCCGGGAGTGCAGGACAAGGTTGCACACAATCTTAGTGCACAACACGAGTTCTAGAGGCAGCGACCTTTGATGTTTCGGGGTGACCCAGACCCCCATCTAGCTGATTACTAGCATGTGACATTCACCTGAGTTTTTTGAATAGTGTGGACACATCCTGATCAGATGGTGGTCCTAGAAGGGAGAATTTTTCGTGGTTTGTTTGGAGGCTGGTGAGGTCTTGTGACATCGACCCATGATGAGGAGATTATATATTAGGTAGAGTTTGAGTGGCTCTTTAAAGAAGAGTCTTATCTGGCCATGCTAAGGCCAGTACGTATGTAGGAGGTTTTGTAGCTACGAAAGGAGAGTATGACTATGGAAGAGTACTCGGCTATGTTCAGACACCTATCATGTTACTCCATGGGTATGGTTCAGGATCCATTCTTTTGATCATATACTTTCAACCAGAGATTTTTCTAGGAGATCAGGGTGTCGGTGGTGCCAGTGTGCATTCCCACCTATGCCGAAGTGTTGGAGATGTACTTGGTGGTGGAGATATTTCTAGATGAGTAGACTCTGACCGACATTACTAGGCTTGCGGGAAATGAGACCTCGATAGATGGTTCGGAATATGGTAGTTGACGATAGACTTAGGGGTCCGGGCATGCATGAAATTTCAGGAGGCGACCCTACGATAGAGGATATAAGGATCAGGAATCTCAGGCTGGTTCTAGTCAGCCGTAGAAGAGGCAATGTTATGATTGCGATGACCGGGGACATCTTGCTAGATATTTTCTGACCTGTCATGATTCTAAGAGGGAGAAGGTCGATGGACCTCCTTGGTAGAGGTAGAGTTTTAAGAATGGAGGTCCATAGGGTGGAAGACATGGCGGGGAGTGGGAGTAGTAGTGGGCAGTGGTAGATGGTACTAGTTTCCACCACCACCACCTTTAGGTGGTCCATGCCAAGCTCAAAGAGATGGAGGATGGAGGAAGGAAAAACTGCAGGCCATAGAGGCTGTTGACCCAGAGGCTCTGTGGATTGATAGAGGTATGCTCTGTGTCCTTTATACTTTCTATAGTAGTTTTGATAAACAATGTTAGGAGGTACTCTTTCCTTTTCGTTTCTTGCTCAAGGTTTGTTCACGGCATCAGTAAGACCTTGTGGGGGTGTTGTTTGGTTTATCTTTGAATACATGAAAAATAGGGATCCTTCCCCCCAACAAGATGCGTTTTTGTGACATGATCAAAAATTTTACAGGAAAGTTAGTGTTTCCCAAAGAGGATAGTGTTGATGTTTGATGGATGAGTCCCTCCGATTTGTGTGTTCAGGGAAGGGTGATGAGTTTGAAGTTTTGTACAAAGGGCCTAGTAAGACATAGTCTATTCTTGGGAATCCCTATTTATTGTTTTACACCACATGTTGAGATACATGGGTGTGGTCTAGTTCAATATAGCTTTAGGCTCTTAAGGATGAGGAACACTTTCCCTACTAAGATGCATTCCTAAGACGCAATATAAAACCATATGGGAGAGTCAATACCACCCAGAGTAGATAGTATAGAGGTGTGGTAGATTATTTACTTTCACTTTTTATGTATGGAGTTAGTTTTTATTGCTCTCTTCATCAAGTTAGTGAGGTATGAGTTCTGCTAGACCCGATGACAGCAGATAGAACCAGTGCTTGGTGTTTTCCACCCATCGTAGTTGAGGAGACATGTGACTGACCTATTGCATGATTTCAACATGGTTGAGCTGGACTTGGGTGAGTTAGAGCTTGTTTTTTCCTAGAGTTTGTTCTTGTGGTCATCATGGGAACACTTGGTTGCCTTTGTGTTAGCTAGGGTGAGCTCACTGGCATGGGAGTCCCCATAGAGAGTTCCACTTTTTTTCCTATGAATCAAGCCTTTTTATTTTTGGGGATAAAAAGTCTTAATGTGGGGAGGATGTAGCGACTCAGTTTTTTCCCAATAAGGCTTTTTAATTTTCATACAAATAATTTTAGAACTAGGCGTGAAGATGGTGTGTGATTTTGTGTCCCGGTGTGCTCAGAATAAATTTTATAAAAATATTATGAATTTTTATACTATGAACATGGTGGAAAATGAGTTATCTTTTAAATGGTATCTTAGATCAGAAATATGAGGCCACAGTTGCATCCAAAGAATTTATTTTACCCTAGGCGTGGTATAAGTTTTGTCAGTTCATGTCTGCTGTAGAATAATTTTTTGAGAGAGTTTCTATAAATAAAATAAAATAATTTACTTTGGACGCCAGATCGAATAAATTATGAATGGAGTATCAGATCATATTTAAAATATGGATATTGAGTTCAGAACACTGTGTTTACCCTTGGTGTGACATAATTTTAGTTGGCGTTGGGTGTTGGGTCGGCGATGTGGCATCTGATCCATTAAACTGAGAGGATTTAATTAAAAAAATTAATTAGACCCCCTCCTCTCCTTCCCCTTCATTGCGAACGCTGGAGGTTCAGCCTCCTACCCTTCATCTCCCTTCAATGAACCAAGGTAGAAGGTGATGAAATATACCATTTTCAATGCCTATCATCACCAAATTGTGAATCAGTGCATTACAGGTGTCATTCTGCACCCAAAGATTCAGCGTTTTGCCCGTGCAGTAGGCGGTTTGAGTTTTAATCATGTTACCCCCATGTTTAAGCTCTGTTTTTATTTGAATCTTCATCAAGGTTGTGTATATTGAGTCCCCAAGTTTTATAAATAGGTCTCGGATCAATTTTTGGACCACTGGAGTGGTCCCGTTGGTCTGCGAAGGTAGTGGCGGTGCGGCTCCAGCTAGGGCAGCGACATGATGGTGGCCGTATGGCGGTGTGGTGGAGGCCATAGGGTGGTGCAGCAGAGGGTCGGTGGTGGAACAGAGGAGGTCCTAGGGACTAGAAGTGGATTTTCCATGGGCCATGGGCTGATGTGGTTGGGCTGCCCTAAGCGGGGTGGACCGGCCAGAACGGGCCGCTCCAGGCAGACCTTCGGGTCGAGATAGTTTTAAACACTCGTAACTACTAAACCAGGAGTCCGATTCACATGACGTCTATGGATTCCTAACCCTTGGATCCAGGAAAACCTATTGAGATCATTTTGAGAACTTTATGTATTAGTATTGAGGCTCGGTGAAAAAAACATCCAATTTTAATAATAATAATATAATAATTATTGTTAGGTGAGTCTTGTATCAAGCGTATCTCCTGTGTCTGATGTCTGATTGATGCACTGTTATTTTCGTTTAGACTTTGAATTTAATTAGGATGTTTCAAGAATGATTTCATGTCTTTAAAACAAAATCAAGGTGTGGGACCCACAATGCTTGGTTTGGGCATCTACAGTGAAATGTGACTTTTTCAGCAGGTGTCTGTTTTGAAGGAATGAATAGCTGATCCTTTGGGTTTTTCAGACATGATTGTAATGGTGTGATGTTTTTTGTGTGTTCCAAGATTTAGTCTCGGGTCCCACAATGACCCATTCTGGATTATTGATCACTTTTGACTGGTTATCCATTTTGGGAAAATAGGTAACATATCCTACATGTTTTTCCACATAGAACACGATGGTATACACAGTTTGGGCCTAGGAGGCATGGTGTGAAAGGGATGTTGTGTGGGTCTCCTGGGTCAGTGAAACCTTGACAGGCTGGGTGGAGTGAGTCCCCATGATTCTATGAGGGTTTTTGGAATTATTTACTTAGTACATGATTGAGATCCCCCTGATAGGATGATCTCAAATAGAGTTGTAGCATCCCTACAGTGAGGCTAGGGAAAGATCCTCAAGCTTATCATTTACCTAGATCGAGTTCTTGGTATCATTATGACCATCTCTGGATGGGAGATGATACCTTATCTAGTAGGAAATCCTTGTAGGGTTTTGTGGTATCTTTGGGTATAAGATACCCTACACAGTGGGCAATGATATTTGGGTTGTAATATCGTTGGTTATACGATCCCCTACCTAGCATGCAGTTTTAGTTGGGTTTGTGGTATCATTGGTACAATCCCCTACTTCATGAGTTGTACCAGATAGGGTTTTCAACATCATTATGACCACATATACATGAGAAACGATCCTCTATCTGAGTGATGTGCTCTATGGAATGTTAGATCGGGTTGTAGTATCCCCCAGAAGATCTTGGGAGTGATCCCTTATTTGATAGATCTTCAAGTTACCAGTTTGGGTTCTAGTATCCCCTAAACGTTCTGAGGAGTGATCCCATATCTAATAATTTTTGATTTTTCTTTGAGTTTCAACATGATGACCTTAGCGATGATATCCGACAATCATTATCTCTCAGATGGGCCATCTGGGATGGGGGTGTGAGACCTGATGGAGTGTATCACTCGGACGAGTGTCATCTAGGATGACAGAGACTGTGGACTGTTTCCTCTGGGTTATGTGTCTCTTTAGAACCTAGAGTATAATCCATCACTGGCAACGAGGTCAGAACCTAATAAGGATTGGTGCCTAATACACACATATCTGGTGTGTTTTCTGGGTTTCCCTTGTGGTTCTGTCACTTCTTCGATGACACACCATATGGTTTGAGCTGACTAGTCATGTTTATTCAAGGATGGTCTTGAGGTGGAGTTTCTCTCTATTTTGGGTTCCCTTTGGATGGGATGAGTGGACTGATTACCTTCAGTTTCTCATTTATTTTGGGGTTTTTGGGGGCTTACTGAGTATCTTTTTACTCACCCCTGCATGGGATTTTCTTGCACATGTCTTGTGTCTTGTGCAAACCACATGCCATTCGATGGAGTCCCAAGAGTACTCGGATCAGGTGGACCTTAGTGAGATGGACTAACTAGGGTTTTCACCGGAGCTTGGCCGAGGAGCTTACTGGTAGGTGTTTTACAATGATCCCCGTCTTCAGAGCAGGCTGGTCACTTTTACAGTTTTTCTTTTGGTGGGCCCTATATTTTTCCCTTTTATACTTATGTTGTACTCTAGTTTGGCTTAGATGTATGCATTCATTTCTTTTCAATTTTTAAATATCTATGCACCGTTTCATGGTGGTGTATATGGGTGTGTGCGTACATGTACCTTATTCTAAGACCTTCCATGGGTGTGATATCCCACTCAACACTAGTTGCCATCCATTGGACTATTGGAGGCGAGCTTGGGGAGTTGCGGCCCAGGACCTATTAGGTCGAGTTGTGACATCTAATAACATAAAAGAATATGAGAGAGACCCCAAGTAGCAGACATATTGTTTCAATAAGGTGAAGTGAGAATTATTATTCTCATGGAAAGAAGAATCGCTACAATAGTTATCACTAAGCAAACAATGGGAATAACATTCAGGACAGTGGGTGGCCATCTCAGGACCATTTTCCATTATAGTTCTATAAATGTGGAAAGTTTATCCATGAGTGGAATTAGTTTCCATACCCTTATTTGGAGTTCCATGCTTGTGGTAGGCTAGGACACCTGTAGAGGTTTTGTAGGGGAATGCAACATTAAAGTTGTGGCAAGCGATTAGGATAGGTACCAAATTCTGGAAAGGGATCAATTACCCTCAATAGACTACAATATGGAGTTTAATTGGACGTTAAAGTTGAGGTAGGAGGTGTGGTACCCCAGTATAGGAGTGAAATTACTAAGAAGAAGAAAAAATGTCGGGGAGTTATACTAATGACCAGGGTAGATGGGCACGTTAACTCCATGCTATGAAGTCTACTCCAACTATTTTGGATGCAAACCCTTTTACCATTAGATGGACAAATCTTGCACCATCTACTTTAGCTTGTGTGTTTTTGATATGGGATAATCACATTTTTTATCCACTACTTTTTAAAAACTGTATAGGCTTGGTTATTTAATGGTGTTTTGACCATCAATATACAGTTGTGAGTGTGGTTATAGAATATCAAATGTTGCAAGGTGATTTCTCTAGAAAATTGGTAGTTATCATTTATTTTAGGAACCATTTATGCTAGAAATGATAGGTTTCAATTATATTATTGTTTTGGATTTTCTAGTTATATAGAAAGCTTATATAGACTACTACTGAAGTAGATTTACATTCATATCTCTAGAAGGAGGTAGCTATTTTCATGAGGGTGAGTGATATCTTCATGTTAGTTGTGAAAAACCCATTCAGTGCAGGCTAGATTTTCTAATGACTTAAATAATAGATCTCTATCTATATTATGGTGTAATAAAGCAACATACTTTTCCTATAACGGTATACCATTTCTAGGATGTCTTTCCTAATGAGTTTTATGACTTTCCACTAGAGTGGGAGATTGAGTTCATGATTGAGTTAGTTCTAGAAGCAAATCGAGTTTCTATTCCATCTTACAATATGTCCCCAAAAGAGCTTCGAGAATTGAAATTTTAGTTATAATATATAGAAGCTAATGGTTTTATACAACCTAGTATGTCACTATGGGGTTCTCCAGTTCTTTTCACCAAGAAGGCTGATGGGACTTTTCTCTTGTGTGTGGACTATCAGTGATTGAAGCAGACAATGGTCAAGAACCAGTATCTACTTCTATACATTGATGATATATTCAACTAGCTGAGAGGTGATATGATCTTCTATAAGATATATTTGAGATTATGATACCACTATTTGAGGTTGAGGCCATAATACATACCTCATACTTCTTTTAAGAGCATGTATGGATTGTATGAGTTCGTAGTGACATCGTTTGGTTGACGAAAACTCTAGTGGTATTCATGGATATGATGAATCAAATCTTATATATTTTTATTGATCAATTTGTAGTGGTTTATTTCAATGAAAACTTAGTTCAATCCCAGTCAACAGAAAATCATTCCCAACATCTTGAAATCATCTTGAGTATATTGAGAGAGCATCAACTTTACACCAAGCTTACCAGATACAGTTTCAAGAATGATAAAGTGAAATTATGAGGTCCTATCATTTAATAGGTGAGATTTTCAGTAGACCCAGATAATGATGAAGTTGTGGTATCTTGGGAGTGACCTAATAATGTCTTAAAGATTTAGATATTTTTTTGTTTAGCATGTTATTATCAGCATTTGATCTATGATTTTTCCCATTTTGTAGCACCAATGTCCAGGATGACTCGGAAATGGGTGAAGTTTTTTTGATATGATTATTAAAATAGATATTTTAAGGATTTTAAGGGAAGGATTAACTTAGAACCAATCCTCACCTTACATATTCTAGGTAAGGAATATATTATGTACTATGACGTATCAAAAGTTGGACTCAGAGCAGTTCTGATCGAGGATGACCAAGGGGTTGCATATGGATCTTGAAAACTAAGAACACATGAGAGAAATTATCTTTATCACTATACAGAGTTTTATATGGTTGTTCATTTCTTGATATGGTGGAGAAAATATCTTTTGGGATTGAAGTTTGTAGTGTACAAATACTACAAGAGCCTTAGGTACATCCTTTCGCAACGAGAACTGAACCTTCTGAAGAGGAGGTGGTTCAAGTATCTATAGTCTTTTGTATTTGAGTTGGATTATACACCGATAAAGTGAAATGTCATTTTTTATTACTTGGGAGATATAATATGCATACAAAGATAGTGAGGTTGTCTTGAGATGAGTGGGGGATGATGAAACTCTTTACAGACATGCATCTAGATGTTTAGGAGTCCCAGGGATGAGTGTCTCTAACTTTGAAATCTATTATACCTAGGATTCTAGACCAGATCAATATGGAGTAATTATACAATATATAGTTCTTATCTCTAAAATATAGATTATATGGTGGTGATCCACTATTGTGATGGTCTCTTAGAAGCAACAATTTTATTCTTTTTATTGGTTGAGTATGAGTTTCTACAGGCTTGCATGATGAGATGATGATATAGTTTCATGATTTTATATGGGAAGTACATCCATGTATGACAAATATGTATCATTATCTCTATATATAGTACTAGTTTCCATGAATAATAATGATTTAGCGGGATTCATTGTGAGATATTTCACCAGTTAAGAGGTGAAAACCAATTATGGGAGGTATATAGGGATTTTGTGGCTTCTACCCATTCTGGAATAGAAATGGGATGATGTAACTATATATTTTGTGATAGGATCACTTAGTAAACCTCATGGGAATTATGTAGTATGGGTGATTTTGGTTTGAATGATTAAATTATCCTACTTCTTTCCTATTAGGGAGACCTTTACTATTTAAGATCTTGAAAGTCTTTACATGTAGGAGATGGTCAAATTGCATGGTGTTCTAAGAAGAATCATTTTAGATCGAGATCATCATTTCAAATATTGGTTTTGGAAGGGTACTCATAAGGATATTGGATCATAGGTTCTTATGAGTACAACCTAACATCCTTAGACTGACATCCAATCCGAATGGACTCTTAAGATTATTGAAGATATGTTATGAGCCCATGTTTTGGATTTCAGTGGTTCATGGGACCAACATTTTTAACTTTTGAAGTTTTCCTATAATAATAGATTCTATGAATTGATCCAAATGGAACATTTATATGGATTATATGAAGTATGTTCTGTTCTACTACTTATTGGTTAAAGGTAGGTGAGTCATCTCTTGTTGGACCTTGTCTCATGTAGAAGACGTTTGAGAAGGTTTAGTTAACCTAGAGGAGGTTGTTGACTATGAAGAGTAGGAAAAAGTATTACGATGAACATCAGATATGACCTTTAGAGTTTAAGGTTGGTCATCATGTTTTCCTTCATGTGTGTCCTAGGTTGGGGTGACATCATATCAGAAAATTGGGAAAGCTAGTGGCTAGGTTTTTCAACTGTTCGAGACAATGTAAAGGTCTATCTAGTGGAATACCAATTGGCCCTTCCATAGTGCTACGAAGACATGAAAGATGTGTTTCTTGTATTATAGATGCAGAGATTTCATACATATCCTTATCACATGATATACATTGGTGATGTCAATCTTGGTGATGATTCGTCCTTTGAGGATCATCATATACAAATTGTATACCATAGTGAGAAATAAATTTGGGGAAAGACGATACCAATTTTTCAAGTGTAGTGACAACATATGTTTTCAAGAGGATACATGGGATAAGGAATTAGATATGCAATAAAAATGGCTTACCTATTCTCTGATACCCCACAATGATGTTTATAGTAGCTCATATATGAGCTATTATATGGAAGGGATATTGTAAGATCCCATATTTTTCTAGGTATGTACCTATTTGATATTTGGTTGAACCTATTTTATTTTGGATTTTCCTTCTTCTTTAAAAATTGGTGGTCGATTTTATTTTTGGGATGGATAGAATTTGATGGGGAAAATGACCTAAAGTTTGGGGATGAATGTTTGTATAAATTTGTAAAGACCCGTAAATTTCAAGGAAATTTTTTTCTTAATTTTCTTTGGAATTTTACAAGAACGCAGTTTCTGACGGCACCTGATTCCGAGGCCCGGTGTGCCCGGAATCATTTTCCGAAGTTTTGGCTCGGGTACGTTCAGTGAACAGACGAACGGGTTTTTCTAACTTTTGAACCGGTGCCCGGAATCGAATTCTGAGGGCACCGATGAAATCGCAGCGCCGGTATTCGCTTAGAAACGCCTCTTCCGGAGTTGCGTTTGCTCGGGTGTGGTTTTTAATTTTCGGGCTTAAAGTTAAGAAATAAAATAATTTTGCGACAACTTTATTTTATTTCGCTTAAGCCACTTGGAAGCCACTTGAAGCCACTTAAAGGCGGCTTGAACTGAGTTGAACTGGATAGGATGCTATCCAGAAATATCCTACCCCTTGGTAGGATATTTGTGAGGTGGGGCCCGCACGAGCCCCGCCGTTTCTTTCGCTAAGTAACGCACCCGCGAAAACCCGTCAAAGTAACTGAAAAGTCAACCGACGCGTTTTCTTTAATTCTTAACAGACCATTTAATTGGGCGGTTTATTTCGTGAATTAAATGGACTGTTTCTTTCGTGAATTTAATGGGTCGTTTCTTTCGAATTGATGGATCGTTTCTTAACCGGTTTCGTGTGTTGGCATGTTTATAAAATAAGACCAACCTAAAAATCCTTTGAAAGGATTTGAGAGGATCTTGTTTCTTCATCCCCCCGCGAAGAACGCGAAGAACGCGAAGAACGCCGGCGACCGAAATTCGACGACGCACACCGAGATCTGCGACGTCGACGAGCTTTACCCGCGACGTTCTTCGGCGACGCCTCTTCTTCCGCAGCCGATCCTCGTTCGGCAGCTAAGGTGAGAAACGAATCTTTGAAATTCTTTTGTGTTGTGTTAATAAAATAAGAGGTAGTCTTATTTTATTTGGAGTTCTTTGTTTGTCTTTGGAGAGCTTTCCCTTCATCTCCAAGCTCTGACGAAGAACGAAGAACGTCTTCATCCTCAAGGAAGAACGACAACACTTCGTCAAGGATCATCGACTCGGCGACCCGGTATCTTCGGACCTTTCCTTCCTCCCCGAACCTCCTTCGTCGGCGTACAAGGATTCGCCAACGACGTGCTTCTTCGGACGCGCCTCTTCGTCAACGGATTTGACGAACGACGACCGCGACGCCCGACTTCCGCGACGCCGTCTTCCGCGGACATAGTCGAATCCTCGATCTTGTACCCAAGGTAGGGGTTGTTGGTTCTTTATTTCTTTATTCTTTTCCTTGAACGTGGATCTAGCAAGTCTAACGTGTGGCTTATTTATTTAAGTCTCGTTATTATTTCTTTAACGTGAGGGGGGGGGGGGCCGGACCGCACGAACACGGCCGAATCCCCCCTCCATCGTTCATGTTTGTTTATGCTGGTGGAAACAAGTAGCGTGGTGCCGTCGCACCACGCGGATGAACGTTCATTTATTTTGCGCAACACCGTCGCGCTTCGCCGAGGAGAGTCTTCAAGAACGCGACGCCGTCGCGCCGCGTTGGAAGGATTCATGGCACGGCGAAAGGGGCGCGGTGCCGTCGCACCGCGCCGGACGACGAAGACCGCGGCCGGTTCCGGGCCGCGGCGGGACGAGGAGACCGCGACCGGTTCCGGGCCGCGGCGGAAGGAAAGACCGGCGGCCGGGCCGCCGGCGTCGGAAGTCGAGGGCGGGACCGGAAATTCCGGTCCCGTTGGTAAAAACCGGCCGGCCAGCGGGCCGGCCGGATGTCATAAAACCGGGGGATTAAACCCCCGGCCGGATCTTCAAACCCCCCTCTTAATGAGGGGGGCGGTTCAATTAAAGGAGGGGGGGCAAAGCCCCCCCGGTTCGTTCCAGCCGGCTCCCATTTGTGGGGGGGCCGTTTTTTTGGCAAAGGCACGGCTCAAAGCCGTGCCGCCCTGTTCAATCCGCGGGGGCAATCAAGCCCCCCGCGTGACCACCCCGTGCGGCGCCCGCCGCCGCCGGCGCGGCCCGCCGCCGCCGCCAGCGCGGCCCGCTGCCGCCGCCAGCGCGGCCCCGCCGCCGCCGCCGCCGCGGCCCGCCGCGCCGCCGCCCGCCGCCGCCGCGCGCCGCCGCCGGCCACCGTGCCGCCGCCGTCCGCCGCCGCCGGCCGCCGCCGCCGGCCACCGCGCCACCCGGGGGGGGGGGGGGTCGGGCCGGGTCGGCCCGGACCCGGACCCCCCGTTTTCGAACCAGATCTGGTTTTTGGCTCATAACTTGAGCCTCGGACCTCCGAATGACGAACCGTCTGCGGCAACGCGATCCTTGGATCGAGACGGTCGTTTCGATATATCGCACTCAAGGTTTCGGGTTACTTTGAGTTCGGACGGGTTGGTTCGTTCACGAAACCAACCGGACCTTCGGAGCGGAAACGCTCATATCTTGAGCTACGGACGTCCGATTGACGTGCCGTCAGTCGCGTAGTGTTCCTCTTAGTGAGACGGATCTTTTGGCATACTCCGCCCGAGGTTTGGACGCAGGTGGAGTACGGTCGGGTTGGTTTTGCCTTAAAAACCAACCGGGCCCCGGAGACGAAAAAGCCAGAAACTCACAGACCGGGCGTCCGATTGACGCGCCGTCTGTTTCGTTGACTTCCTCTTGATGAGACGGAACTTTTGACATACTCCGCCCGAGTTTTGGATGCAGTCGGAGTATGGCCGGGTTGGATTGTTCCCGAAATCCAACCGGGCCCGTGGAACGGAAAAGCTGATATCTTTCAGACAGGACGTCCGCTTGACGAGCCGTCAGCGGCGTTGGTGGTTACGCTGAGTAACGGTCCCTTTGAGTATACCCTATGGGAGTTCGGGGTGCAGTTGAGATACGGCCGGGATTGGTTTCGCTCACGAAACCAACCGGGCCCCTGGGATGAAAAGGCTAATAACTCACAGACCGGGCGTCCGATCGACGCGCCGTCTGTTGCGTTGAGACCCCTGTGCCGAGACGGACCTTTGAGACACTTCTTCGCGGGACCTTGTGATACTTGGAGTATCGACCAGTAGCTCGTGGAGCGGACCCGTGGTACTTGACAGTGGTGGTGCGCTTGGATGCAGCAGCAGACCCTTGGCGGTGGAGAGCTTGGTTGTAGCGGCGGACCCGCGATACTCTACGGAGTGTGTGCGCTTGGTTGTAGCGACAGACCCGCGACGGTGGAGACGAGCATGCAGAGTACGGAGACCGTGTAGCCGGCTGAGACCTGACGACTGCTTGACCGACTCGACTTGGAGTGAGTCGACTAGCCCAGTGGACGGAGCGCCCGGTATTTGGCGGCAGACCCACGGCGGACGGAGCGCCTGGTAGTTGGCAGCAGACCCGCGGCACTCGACAGGAGTACCTCAGCAGGCTATCTGGGTAGCGCCCGGTATTTGGCGACAGACCCTCAGCGGACGGAGCGCCCGGTAGTTGGCCGCAAACCCGCAGTACTCGACAGGAGGAGTACCTCAGCAGTCCTAGGTTAGTGAGCGGCAGCCTCGGAGTCGTGACAGGACCACTGTACACTCTAGAGACGGAGCTCTTCAGCAGTTACGGTTTCGATAATGAAAATCCTGGTTTGAGCTGAGACCTTTGACCTTTGTGTTTCCTCATGATTGAGATGGGTCGCTTGATAACTTAGGTACATGTATGGGCATATACCTGGGTGATGGTTATCCGTTGATTTCATGATTTTTGTGTATCCTTGAGATTGGATGGGTTACTTGATGACTTAGGTATATGTATGGGCGTATACCTAAGTAGAGTCTGATGTTACTTCGTGATTGCTGCCTTTACTTTGTGGATATCCATGTTGGATTTGGTGAGACCTTAAGGGTCTCGGGGTCCCTACTGAGTAGCTTATACTCACCCCTGCACGGGCTATGCCCGCACCTCGTTGTGTTGGTTGCAGACGACGGACAGCGCAGATCGCAGTTGAGACTTGCGGAGCAGGTCGGTACCCGGAGGTGGACCACTGGGCGGACGTACCCGGAGTAGACGACAGGACCTGTGGAGTAGAGGAGCTATCTGTACCTACCCTTCAGGTAGGATCCGTGGTGGACGATCCAGGAGCTGAGCCATCTGTACCTACCCTTCAGGTAGGAATCGAGGCGGACGACCCAGGAGCCGCTTCGTTCTTCCTGCTGCTGTTTTTCCCTTTCGAGTTGTACTTTACAGTTGGGCTTGTATTTCCGGCCCCCTTTACTTTTCTGCACTTGTAGTTACTTTCCGCTTGCTGACTCTGTGGTGGTTGTTACTTATAAAGGCAATGCCTTCCCTGTTATCGGGATTTACGCCTTTGGTGCTAGTCGCCAGCCCCTGGCCTATGGAAGGCGGGCTTGGGGTAGTCACGGCACGGGCCCCGAGGACGGGTCGTGACAAAATTAATGGAGTCTGGGAATAAATGTGTCAAGGTATTATGAGGTTATTCCATTGTTTGAAAGACTTTGGAGGAGGTTTGGGTTGTTTTTATACAACATGGTATGTTAATTGTTAACTAAACACTTTCACATCATGAACATGTTGCACAATATGAACATGTCACTGGGAAGATTCTGTGAACTGGTTCAGAGCATGCAAGTTTACATGTCATGAAATTGGTTCATGTTGGAAAATAGTCAATAATGGTTATTTTAACCCAAGGTGATGCATTTTTTCATATATTTTATAAATCAAAAAATTCATTTCATGAAAGAGTTTCACATCATAAATAAATCAAGACCAACAGTTTTAATCCACTATGTGCGTATAATTTTATTTCATCCAATATGAATCCTCATCTCAAAAACCTTAAGGTAAATCCAGGAAATTTTGGAGTGATAACTTCCCTTAGGGACATCTCATTATAGTGGCTGATCTTTGATGAGTTTTTTTCATTGGGTTTCCCCACTCTTCTTCTTGTTCTCTAATATCATGGTGTAATCTCTTGACAACTGCTAAATTGGGTTTTGATATTGTGTAATCTAGGTTTTTACTTATGAGATTCTTATACCTCTCTTCTCATTGGTGTTCCTTGTATAGAGTGTTACTTGAATCACCAGATAAATGTAGGTGGTATAAAACAAAGCCTTATGGTTTGTTTCTATTTTTTCAAGCATGTGCAATATTATGTGATTTCACTAACACAACATGGGTGCTAAAAAAAGGGAGATGATAATTATGTGTCTGGATCACTTTTTGGATCTAATGGTGCTGAAACCAAGATTGTGGATACCCATAGGGTGAGACTACCCTATAATAATAATAAACTGGATAATAGCTTAAAATATGGTTTATCATGGCATGAAATGTTTGGTGATTACTTGTGATAGATTCACCTTGGAAAATGGATGACTTGATTATTTAATAACTGATGATGATTTTACATAAATGGGTGTGTATAATGTAATGTTAATAACTTAAGGTATAATTTAATTAATGAATGGATAATTGAATGAAAAATGGTAATTGGATAAATAGACCATTGTGACTTTTGATGTTTTGTTGTGTAATTCTATCCGTTATGACTTGCATTATTATTTATAATGAATTTCTTATATAAAGTGAATTTTCTAGGGATGATTAAATACTTATATAAAGGGATTTTCTTGGTGATAATAAAATGCTTATATAAAGGGATTTTCCCAAAGATGGTGAAATGTTTATATACATGGATTTTCTTAGTGATGCTAAAATAATTAGATAAATGGACTCTCCTGGTGTTGCTAAAATGCCTATATAAAGGATTTTCATAATGATATTAAATTATTATATAAAGTATTTTTCCTAGTTATGTTGAAATGCTTATATAAAAGGATTTTCCATGTTATTCTATAATTCTTTTAGGTCTTGGCCCAATTATGTGATTATTTAATGGAATTGTGGTTATGGTTGGCATGGTTGTGATAAATATAAAGACATAACCTTATACATTACTTAATCTTGAGTTTAATCAAGAATTCACAATGAGTATCTCTTCAGGTTTAGAGTTTTATAGAATTAGGCCATAACTATTACATAAAAAAACCTTGGAAATAAAAATTAGAAACTTCCAAAATAATCCATTTCTTTCATAACACAAAAACGTTAAAAAATAAACATGATTTATTCTCATGTTTAATCATCACAACTTTTATAGCGACCCGAGCCTTTTGCATAAATCATTTCATGATTTTAAGCATAATTAATCATCAAAGTACAAGCCATGGATCGTTATGTCTAGTGTCTTGGAAGACTAGGTACATATAACATAAAACATGGGGCTAAAAAAACTTCGTTATTTAATCTCCATAAAGAGCTTCTAACTTCCTTTAAGCCCTTACATCTGCATAGGGTACCTTGGGGAACACAAGAACAAAGGGATGAGCTAAAAAGCCTAGTAAGGGAATGAACATAAGGATACATCTCAAGCACATGAGTTAGGAGGAATGACATAAATATAAAAAGCATGAAACTTATAAAATAATTTAATATAATCATGGGATCATATAAACATTGAATCATATAAATGTATCAGAATCATAAATCATATATTTAGTACGGGTCAAGGCTAATCGCCAACCCCGTTTCACATCGCATTTGATGAGACTTAACCTTACCCAATGCATTGGAGCACTATCTGGGCGCACACATATCAATATTTTCATGAATATTCTTGCCACATTAATATTTTTAACACATATACAATCATACATAATCAACCATACACAAACATAAGGGTACCCATGGAAAGAATTGGGTACCACAATCATGAAATAAATCATAACCAATGAGTGTATCATGAAAGTTTCCATGTAAGAAAGAATTATAAAATAAATGGACTTTAATAGGGTAAAATAGGAATATAACATGGTAAGTGGTGTCATACATAAGTGAAAACATATGAGAAATTTATTTTAGAGACATTAGCATTAAAACATTTTTGTGCGGTTTTAAGGAAAATACTATAGAGTTTTTAAAATAGTAAAGAAGACATTCATTTATATAAAACCAGAATTGAACCAATAATGTTTTCATAATAAAAATACAGAATTTTCAAAGATAATGGTGTCTTAAAACAAAAGATAGAGTGCACTTGAAATTGGGTAAAAGTTCGGGAAGTTCCTTTAAAACGAGTGTGCTTATTGGGAAATATCGAAGAGAGATTCACATAAAAGCATGTATATCCCCAAAATATATTGAGATATGGATCTTGGAACTTGAGTTTGGAGAATATAAATATAATTTTTAAGTTCTAAAAGAAAAGACAACAACATTTTGGTAAAAATAAAGATAGAGCAACCCGAAGGAATAAAGGAAGTTCATGTAGAATCTATCATTGTTTATTGGCAGGGTATCAGGTGTAACTAAGAGGGATTGATGAGAGAGATAAGGGGTTTATAATCACTTATAAAACATTAGTTAAGTATGGTGAAGGTGTATAAACATACCCCATCACTTGGTATTGCACAAAAAGGCATAGCATAGAGAACAATCTTGATTAAGAGTAAAAAGTGGAGGATCCCTTACCTTAAATCCATTGGTGTTCTCCACTTGTTATTAACGACCTGAATAAACAAATTAGGATCATTAATTAATAATTCCAGATAATATTATATATTTAATTTATTTATTATAACCCTTTTTAGTTCATTCAAATCCTTTTTGATTAGTTACAAGGTTCAATTTCATTGTTCGGGCTCGTTTGTTTACTTGGCTTTAAAAGATTGGTTCACTTATATTCATGTTTTTATTATATGCAAGATGAAATTGGTCCTCCAGAATTAAAGTTATATTATTTAGTTCATACCCAGAAGATTACATGGTTTTAATTTTAATTAGGTTACTTAGAGTGAAGTCAAATTATTATATATATAACCATAGTGATAACCGTTTTTGTTAATCAGTGGATTTGATTACAAAGAATGTTTTTTGCTTTATAACTTAATTACATTTGTATAAAAGGATTACAGATCCAAAAATAAAATAAATTAAATATATAATAACATGGTTCAACTATAACACAAATGGTTTCATGACCACAATTAAAGATAATAACAGAAATTGATAAACCGTTGTCCTTGAATGTGCTAAATTAGCACATCTCAAACGGTGCTTTCAAAAAAATGGTAGGGAAAGAAGAGAAGATAATGAAATATAACAATAGCATGAAGAAATTCCAGTACATGTATTTTACTGGATTTATCATACTATCATGGTGAAGGGAGGTGCGGAAATAAATAAAAAAGAAAAGAACTTAAAAGAAAAGAAGAAATTGGGAAGAGGAATTTACCTCTTGAGACTTCCTCCTTTGAAAAATTCTTAAGGGGAGAGGTTTTGGTATTTTGAGGAGGCTGAGAGATTTTGGAAGTGTAAGAGGACCTTGGGGAGATATTTGGGAAGAATAATGGCAAGGAACAAGTCTTGAGAGGAGTGGAGAGAAGAGGGAGTGAAGGGGGGTTTTATAGTGGAGGAGAGGAGGGATTTCATAATATTATAATCATTAATTTATTATTTCTTCCCAAGACAAGGAATAATAAGTATTACATGACCAAGAATAGTGATTTTATTATGTGATCCAGAACTAACTGGGCTTACATCAGCAGAACATCATCGATGACTCAATTAATCCATTATTCAGCATTTATTGTGAGTTATCAGATTCTACTATTCATAAAAAATTCAAGTATTTCAGAAAAATACCAAAAATTTACCCCAAACTTTTTTCGACGTGTAGAATCCAAACCTGAATTTCATTTTTCAAAAATAATTTTTTAAATATTAATAATTTAATATTTAATTAAAATCATAATTTACTTAAAAACAGTTTTTAAAATTAAAACTGATTTTATAGTGCTTTCAAAAATTACATAGGGTCTTATAAAATTATCTAAAAACTATAAGACATTGATTTGATAACTAATGAATACATTTTCATAAAATAACCTTTCTTTTAAATTAATTAATTAATTATAATTAATTATTTATGACTTACAAAATTCCAAAACGTTTACTAAGGTCAATTTGTCACTTTCTAAGATGTCTAAATTTTATTTAATTATTCATGGGTAAAGTTACTATTATGTTGGATATTTACTATTCATTAGGGTCATATTACTATTCATAAGGGTATGTTACTATTCACAAGGGTACGTTACTATTCACCTAAAATTATTTTTGTTTCATTAGACTCCAAAAATCATCTTGAACACAACCGTGTATGTCAGATTTTCAAAATTCCAAAAACAGAAGTGACAAACTTAAGTTTAAAGGTAACTTAGCACTTAGTACTTCATTATGTTGTGTATTCATGTGATTTTATGACATATTTATAAGAAGGGAAATTCCATTGAAAAACTTTGGGTCATTACTTTCTTCCCCCCTTATGAAAGTTCACCCTTGAAATTTTGTTTTACATTCTAAGCCCAAAAAGATGTGCATACTTTTCCTTCATTGCTTCCTCCAATTCCCATGTTGCCTCTTCGTACTTATGGTTTCTCCATAGTACCTTGACCAGATGAGTAGTCTGGTTGCGTAGAACTTTTTCCCTATGATCCAAGATCTTCATTGGCTGCTCCTCGTAAGAGAGATCATCCTCCAACAGTACCACATCTAAAGAGAGTACATGTGAAGGGTCTGGTATGTACTTCCTTAATAGTGATACGTGAAAAACATCATGAACTCAGGCTATATTCGGTATAAGTGCAAGCTGATAGGCCACGACTCCTACGCAGTCAAGGATCTCAAAGGGGCCAATATACCTTGGACTTAGCTTCCCTTTCTTCCGGAATCGCATGACTCTATTCCATGGAGATATTCGAAGGAAGAATTTATCACCAATGTTGAACTACAAATCCCTTCGACGGTTGTCAGCATAGCTCTTTTGCCAACTTTGAGCAGTTTTGATGTGTTTCTGGATGACTTGAACCTTCTCTGTCATCTCTTGAACAAGATCGGGTCCATGTAGCTTTCTTTCTCCAACTTCATCCCAACAGGGTGGAGTTGTACATCACTTTCCATACAGAGCTTCATATGGAGCCATCTGAATACTCGATTGGAAGCTAATTTTGTATGAGAACTCAACTAATGGGAGATGCTGATCCCATCCACCTTTGAATTCTAGAGAGAAGACTCTAAGAATATCTTCAATAATCTAAATAGTTCTTTTAGAATGGATATCAGTTTTGGGGTTATAGGTCATGCTGAAATTTAATTCAGTACTCAAAGAATGTTGAAGGCTCCTCCAGAATTTAGATGTGAACCTTGGATCACAGTGAGAGAAAATTGAGAGTGGAACACCGTACAATCTCACCACTTCCTTCACATATATATTTGCAAGTTTTTCAAGCGAGATATCTTCCGTAATAGCGATAAAATGTGATGTCTTGGTAAGTCGGTCAACCACAACCATTAGCGTATTATTTACCTTCGATGTCTTTGGGAGACCCGTGACAAAGTCCATAGTAACATTTTCCCATTTCCACATGGGTATAGGCAATAACTGCATCATACCTTTGGAATTTTCTCACTCATATTTAACTTGATGACATACCAAGCACCTTGATATATATTCCGCAATCTCCTTCTTCATGTTATCCCACCAAAAGTGTTCTCGGAGTTCACAATACATTTTGGTACTCCTAGGATGGATAGATAATGTTGAGCTATGTGCATTATCCAATAGCTCCTTGTTTATCCCAGGTGATGAACGAACACAAAGCCGCGTTACAAACTTAATCACACCATCATCGTCGATATATAAATCTTGAAAATTCCCTTCTTTTACTGCATTCACCCTCTTTTGTATCTCCACATCATCCCTTTGTACTTCCATAATTATCACCTAGATGGATGGTTGCACAATCATTTGGGCAAGGTAGGATGTATCCTCTGTTATTATGATTTCCAAATACATTTTTTGCATATCTAAAAAGATAGGGTCTTTCTCAATCCATAACATGGATAGAGTAGTGGGTTCTTTTCTACTTAGAGCATCAGCTACCTTGTTCACTTTTCCAGGATGGTAGTGAATAAATCAATCGTAATCCTTGATTAGCTCTAACCATCTCCTTTGGCGCATGTTGAGATCCTTTTGTTGTGAATATATACTTTAGGCTCTTGTGGTCGGTGTATATGTCACACTTCTCACCATAAAGGTAGTGTCGCCAGATTTTCATGGAAAGAATCATGGCTTCCAGCTCAAGACCATGCGTGGGATAGTTTTTCTCATGGATTTTCAGCTACCTTGAGGCATAGGCTATCACTTTATCATTTTGCACTAGCACACAACCTAAGTCTTTCTTAGAGGCATCACTATACACCACAAAGATTTCTCCACTTGAAGGGAGTGTGAGTACCATCATAGTGATAAGACTCTTTTTCAACTCCTTGAAATAGTCTTCACATTCCTGTGTCCATATGAACTTTACTCCATTCCGTGTCAGCTTGGTCATTGGGTTTGACAATCATGAAATGTTTTTCATGAATCGTCGATAATACCCATCTAGACCTAAAAAGATGTATATCTCCATTACAGAAGTTGGCCTCGACCACTCTTCAATTTCCTTTGTCTTGGAAGGGTCCACATATATCCCTTTCCTGGTGATAACATGCCCCAAGAATGATACTTCCTCCATCCAGAACTCACATTTACTGTACTTTGCATACAACTTATCCCTTCACAAAGTCTTTAACATAGTTTCCAAATACTCCTCATGTTCCTCCTTTCTCTTGGAGTATATCAAAATATCATCAATAAAGGCCACCAAAAATTTGTCAAGGTAATATATAAAGATTCTATTCATTAAATCCATGAAAATTTTTGGAGCATTAGTGAGTCCGAAGGGCATCACTATGAACTCATAGTGTCCATACCTCGTTCTAAAGGAAGTCTTGGGAATATATTCCTTCATCACCTTTAATTGGTGATATCCCGACCGAAGGTCCACCTTAGAGAAATAACTAGCCCCACAAAGCTGATCGAACAAGTCATCTATCCATGGAAGGGGATACTTGTTCTTTATAGTGATTTTATTTAGCTCACGATAATCAATGAAGATGCGCATTGATCCATCCTTATTCTTGACAAAGAGGACTGGAGCACCCCACGGTGAAGCAATCGGGCGAATAAAACCATTCTCTATATTCTTCTGTAACTGCTTATTTAGCTCTTATAGCTCTACGGTGGACATTATGTAAGGTGTCTTTGAGATTGGAAGAGATCCAGGGATAAGTTCAATTGAGAACTCAACCTCTCGGTCAGAAGTAAGACCAATCAACTCTTCGGGGGAATACATTAGTGTAATCCATCACGATGAGCATGTCTTCAAGAATGATTCTATCCTTTGTCCCAATCATTTGAGCTAGATATGCATTCTCACAAGGAAACGGTATCCAAACATGAGATAAAGATTTTAAAGGAGACTTATCTTCTTTTTTACACTTGTAAATAATCGGAGGATGCTTTGGGATGTGAAAAGTGATATCCATTTCGCGAAAATTGATGTTGGTCTTGTAAAAATATAGCCAATAAATTCCCATGATATCATTGAACTCCACTAAAGGAAGTATGACAAGATTTGCTGGGATGTTCAGTCCACATAAATTAACCGGTGAGGAGTTATAAACCATGGATGCAATAATTTCCCCATTCTCTGTTCTCACAGATAACTTTTCATCCAAATTTTGAGGTGGTGTTTGAATAGTTCTACTAAACTTGCAAGATATGAAAGAATGCGTAGAAATAGAATTAAATAGTACATTCGATATTCTTTAATGAATAACAAGCATACCTGTAACCACATAGTTTTCCGGCTCCACCTCAACATTAGTGATAGTATAAGCCCTTTCTTGTTGCCTTGGAGGTTGTTGCTGATTGCCTCCAAAAACCCTCAGCTTAGGGAAATTGTTCGCATAATTCACACGCTCCTTGCAGTTATAACACTGCACTACAGGCTGAGTGTTAATCTGAACTTTCCTTTCTTATTCAATATTAGCTGGATTTTTCATATCCCTTTGGCAGTTCATGGACAAGTGACCAAACATTCCACATTTGAAGTAATTATTGGTTCCCTTGAGACAGTCACCAAGATGCTTCTTCCCACAATTTTTGCCAAGGGGAAAGTGAGGTTTCTTTCCATCATGGGATTTGTTTGATGAACCACCCATGTTTTTCTCCATTTTTCGCTTCTTGTCACTAGGCCCATGAGACCACTGAGAGTATCCAATCTCTATTTCAACCTTGAGGGCACAACAAACAATCTGTTCATAGCTATCGAAGTCCCAAATTTCCAACACTTTTCGTATACTCGGCTTTAATCCTCTAAATAAGCGATCCACCTTGCTTTCGGTGTTCATGACCAAGCTCGAGGCGTACCTTGCAAGCCTTGTAAAGTTCGCTTCATACACCCCAATGGACTCATCTTCATTCTGCTTGAGTCCAAGGAACTCTCTTTCCATCTTGAGACGGAAGGTTCGAGGAAAATATTTGTTGAAAAACATCCTCTTGAATTCCTCCCACTCTATGGAATCAATTTCCTCTTAGGACGTTGTATTCTTGATCAGTGTTCACCACTGATCAGCTTCCCCATCAAAATGATAGACTTCCAGTACAACTTTCTCTTCTTCCAAGCACTGGATGACAGAGAAAATATTTTCAATGGAGTTAATCCATTGTTCTGCAAGGAGGGGATCAGAAGACCCGCTAAACATGGGAGGCCTTTGTCGCATGAAGGATTCTACGACAAATTTCTCTTTCCTTGGAGGAGGGGGACGTTACACCTAATTCAAGTTATTATTCATAACTCAAGCCAACTGAGCAAGTACTGCCAGGAAGTTTTGAGCACCCGCTTCCATCACATCAGGCCTGTCATTAGGGAAATCATCACATTTCCTATCACATTGGTTATTGGAATGTGTTCTTCTATTTCCCACCATTAACTAAGGAAAACAATGTATAATTAGAGGTCTTGAATACTTAGAAATTGAGAATAAGAAGAAACATTGAACATAAAAGTATAAACTTATAAAGAAGAATTATATCCTGACTTGTGATTCCTTAGGTTTATATCTAGGTTATCCTTGATCTATTTCTTAACTTATATTCTTATGGGATTCTTTTTGTCCCCTAATAACGGTTTTTACAAAGCTCGTGAATCTACCAAAGCATATCCCCCAGGAGGGTCATAACCAAGAGTGCAACAAGTCCCGTTATCGTGCACCAGTTCCCGTTCGAGTCTAGCTCAAAGTGGTGTTTTCGGGTTTTACCCCTAGATACATCTTTTCCAGAGCTGCCTCTACCTGATCGTATCCAGACAGGGATGTATTTTCTTGATAAACCACTTACTCTATACTCATCTAAATTTAATACTGTTTTCTTATAATTAGTCTCATCTTTAAGGTTCTCACTAAGGTTCTCTTTTCCTAATCTCCAAAAATAACTATACCATCCTCTAATACCAACTATAGTGACCCGATCCTTTTATATAAATCATTTCATGATTTTAATCATAATTAATCATCAGAGTACAAGCCAAGGATCGTTAAGTCTAGTGTATTGGAAGACTTGGTACATATAACATAAAACATGGATCTAAAAAAACTTCGTTATTTAATCTCCATAAAGAGATTCTAACTTTTTTTGAGTCCTTACATCTGCATAGGGTACCCTGGGGAACACATGAACAAAGGGATGAGCTAAAAAGCCGAGTAAGGGAATGAACATAAGGATAAATCTCAAGCACATGAGTTAGGAGGCATGACATAATGATTTTCAAAGCATGAAGCTTATAAAATCATTTAATATAATCATGGGATCATATAAACATGGAATCATATAAATGTGGAAGAATCATAAATCATATATTTAGTACATTTTAAGGCTAACCTCCAATCCCGTTTCCCATTTTAGTACAGGTCAAGGCTAACTGCCAATCCCGTTTCACATCGCATCTCATGAGACTCAACCTTAACCAATGCATTGGAGTGCTATCTAGGAACAACCATATCAACATTTTCATGAATATTATTTTTACATAAATATTTTTACCACATATACAATCATACATAGTCAACTATACACAAACATAAGGGTACCCATCGAAAGAATTGGGTACCACAATCATGACATAAATCTTTACCAATGGGCGTATCATGAAAGTGTCCATTTAAGAAAGAATTTGAAAATACATGGACGTTAATAGGGTAAAATAGGAATATAACATGGTAAGTGGTTTCAAACATAAGTTACAACATATGATAAATGTATTTTAAAAACATTAGCATTAAAACATTTTTGTGTGGTTTTAAGGAAAATACTATAGATATTTTAAAATAGTAAAGAGGACATTATTTTATATAAAACTAGAATTGAACCAAGAAGGTTTTCATAATAAAAATACAGAATTTTCAAAGATAATGGTGTCTTAAAACAAAATATAGAGTGCAATTGAAATTGGGTAAAAGTTCGAGAAGTTCCTTTAAAATGAGTGTGCTTATTCGAAAGTATCAAAGAGAGATTCACTTAAAAGAATGTATATCCATGAAAGAGAATGAGATATGGATCTTGGAACATGAGTTTGGAGAATATAAACCTAATTTTGAAGTTATAAAAGAAAAGACAACAACATTTTAGTAAAAATAAAGATAGATCAACCCGAAGGAATAATGGAAGTTGGGGTAGAATCCATCATGGTTTATTAGAACAGTATCAGGTGTAACTAATGGGGTTTGATGAGAGAGATAAGGGGTTTCTAATCACTTATAAAACATTAGGGCAGTATGGGAAATGTGTATAAATTCACCCCATCACTTGGTATTACACAAAAAGGTATAGCATAGAGAACAATCTTGATTAAGAGTAAAAAGGGGAGGATCCCTTACCTTAAATCCATTGGTGTTCTCCATTTGTTATTAACGACATGAATAAACAAATTAGGCTTATAAATTAATAATTCCAGAACCTATTTTAAATTAAATTTATTTATTATTACCCTTTTTAGTTCATTCAATGTCTTTTTGATTAGTTGCAAGGTTCAATTTTATTGTTTGGGCTCGTTTGTTTACTTGGCTTTAAAAGACCGGTTCACTTATATTCAAGTTTGGATTATATGAAAGATGAAAGTGGTCGTCCAGAATTGAAGTTATATTCTTTAGTTCATATCTAGGAGATTACATGGTTTTAATTTTAATTAGGTTAATTAGAGTGAAGTATAATTATTATATATATAACCATAGTGATAAACATTTTTGTTAATTAGTGGATTTGATTACAAAGAATGTGTTTTGCTTTATAACTTAATTACATTTGTACCAAAGGATTAAAAAACCAAAAATAAAATATATTACATATATAATAATCTGGTTTAACCATAACAAAAATGGTTTCATGACCATAATTAAAGATAATAACAGAAATTGATAAACCGTTGTCCTTGAATGTGCTAAATTAGCACATCTCAAACGATGCTTTCAAATAAAAGGGTGGGCAAAGGAGAGAAGATAATGAAATATACCACTGGCATGAAGACATTACAGTACATGTATGTTAATGGATTTATCATACTATTATGGTGAAGGGAGGTGAGTAAATAAATAAAAAAGAAAAGAACTTAAAAGAAAAGAAGAAATTGGGAAGAGTAATTTACCTCTTGAGACTTCCTCCTTCGAGAACCTCTTAAGGGGAGAGGTTTTGGTATTTTGAGGAGGAAGAGAGAATTTTTACGTGGGGTAGGACCTTGGGGAGAGATTTGGGAAGAATAATGGCAAGGAAAAAGGCTTGAGAGGAGTGGAGAGAAGAGGGAGTGAAGGGGGGTTTTATAGTGGAAGAGAGGAGGGATTTCATAATATTATAATCATTAATTTATTATTTCTTCCCATGAAAAAGAATATTAAGTATTCCATGACCCAGAATAGTGATTTTATCATGTGATCCCGTACCAAGTGGGCTTACATCATCATAACATCATCGATGACTCAATTAATCCATTATTTAGCAATTATTTTGAATTATCGGATTCTACTATTCATAAAAAATTCAAGTATTTCAAAAAAATCCCAAAAATTTACCCCAACCATTTTTTGACGTGTAGAATCCAAAAAAGAATTCAATTTTTAAGAAATAATTTTTTAAATATTATTAATTTAATATTTTATTAAAATCATAAATTATTAAAAAAACAATTTTTAAAATTAAAACTGATTTTATAGTGCTTTAAAAAATTACGTAGGGTATTACAAAATTATCTAAAAACTATAAGACATTGATTTGATAATTAATGAACACATTTTCAGAAAATACATTTTCTTTTAAATTAATTAATTAATTATAATTAATTATTTATTACTTACAAAATACCAAAACATTTACTAAGGTCAAATTGTCACTTTCTAGGATGTCTAAATTTTATTTAATTATTCATGGGTAAGGTTACTCTTATGTTGGATGATTTACTATTCATAAGGGTCATATTACTATTCATAAGGGTAGGTTAGTATTCACAAGGGTATGTTACTATTCAACGAAAAGTATTTTTGTTTCATTAGACTCCAAAAATCATCTTGAACACAACCGTGTTTCTCAGATTTTCAAAATTATCAACACAAAAGTGAAAATATTATGCTTAAAGGTCACTTTTCACTTAGTAGTTCATTATTTTGTGTATTCATGTGATTTTATGACATATTTATTAGAAGGGAAATTCCATTGAAAAACTTTGGGTCGTTACAACTTTTCCTTGATTCCATCCATGAATCTATTCTCCCTTAAATCATGTAAAAAACATTTAAAAATTTGGGATGAAAACAAAATCCTCAATATAGGATACACAAAGAAGGAATAATATTGGACTTTTGAAAACATGTAAACCATGAATACTTTATCATAAAGTAATACTTTTCTCCTTTAAGAAGTAGTGATTACTCTTCACATAATATAAGATCATTGCTCACCATTTTTCTAATCAAACGATTATCATAAACCCATATATATCACATATAACATATTAAGGTAAATTGGGACATAATCATACTTAAATAGAATAACCATATGGTCTAATTCTACACATATCACTCTAAAAAATGGAATAACCATATGAACAACTTCTATACCCAATGCATTGGATGTTATAACATGACCACATGTCCTTGGTTTATCACGAAACCACCCATCATTGGTTTATCACATAACCACCCATATTTGGTTCATCATGTAACCAAATGTCTTTTTTTTTCACAAAACCACCCTACAAATTCCCAGGTACCATTACAAAATCATAACACATAGAATATTTCAATTATCTACATTTCTCTCATAAATTTCATTTGCAATCAAAAGAAATCATTTCAAGATATTGAAATTTTTAGTCCACTTTCAAAACCATTTTTAATTATAAAACACCCAAAAATAAAATAAGATAATTCTTTTTCTTTTAAAATCGTTAAGTCTTATAGATGAATCCAAATATCAAATAATGATTATGGCGGTAGAGAAGTCATTATCGCCACATACATTAACAAAATATTCCTTTTGTAATTTTAGAAAAAAATTAAAGTGCTTCGTATAAAAGTATACCTTTTAAAAACCTTGGAATTAATTAAAATTCAAAGGGGCTGATTATACACCTTATAAAAGAAGGTGGTGTATAACATCAAAATATGCCTCAATAAAAGGAGATTAAGATAAAGTACCTTACCTTGTGTCTGAATCATCATGCACAATCTTTATCTTCATGAATAATAAACTTAGGTTAATTTATACTTGATTGATAACATTTTTTAAGTATATAATTCCTTTTTTACCACTTATTTCCATTAAAGTAATTACATAATTATTTAAGTTCATATTGGATGTTTTGTCGATATTCGGTACTTGAGTCGAAAATGAACTTGGTATTGTGTCAATAGTCCATGTGGTCATAATTTCATCATCTACAGAATAATATTCAATAAATTATTATAATTTACATACATCAATTATAATTTTAAATCAATACGTTACGTATTGTTATGAAAAATGTACAATGTTATAATCATGGAGACGATAGGCCGTACGTAGACATGTGTAACCTTTTACATTTTTCATTGATCATTATGGAAAGAAGGTAAGTATTATTTTAACTTTATAAAATGATCATAAAATAATTAATATCATATTAATCATTTAAATATACTTATATATTTCATATAAGTGATGTAATGAATAAAAATGAGTCACATCTCTTTGTGAAGGTGATAGTTCACATATACGCACGAATAACGTTATCATTTTTATGCACATAGAAAGTAAGAACATAATTGTTTTATTATTATCTTATAAGGATTTATATGTCATTAATATCATATATGAACATTAATTACATTATTATAACCAGACATGAGAGATGATTATGGGAAACAAATTAGATCGGTTCGTGGAGGGGATAATTCACATGTACACACGAACAATTAATTCCTTTCCCATTTAATGAAAGTGGAGATGGATATAAGTGATGATATTATCATGATAAAATATCAGTTTATTTAGGACAATTTAGTTATAATTTCATCTAGTTATAAGAATATTTGAAGGAAGTGGAAGAACAAATAAAATATAAATACCTAATGAAAAAGATACATTTTCTTCAGTTGGTCACCTTTGAAGAACACCTTAACACCTCTAAGGAGGGTGTTATGACTAAAATAAGGAATCAAGAATGTGGGTATGGATTAAAGTAAGGGATTTGGATATATATTGTCCTAACAAAAAGGTTTTTGAAGTGTGAATAATAGAGAGAAATGAGTACCTTTTTATAGGAGGTGAGAGGGGTACCCTTGGAAATATTAAAAGTATTTAATTAATATAAATTCAATTTAGATTAAAAATGGATCCAAACTAATTTAGTTAGAATATATTATGATTATGGGTCTAAATATGATCATAAAATGAAAATTAGAAAAGTTTTAGTATTTTCTTAATCCTTAACTTTTTGTTTTAACCCCTTTTAACTCTTATCATTTTATCAAGTAATTTACACTTAGAGGCTTAAAATAATTACCAAATGATTCCAAACGTCCAATTAATGAGTCATTAATGAAATTTTTATAGTTATATAAACTATTTGGATGAATCTTATATTTTTATAAATTTTATATCATTTAATTAGATATTTATATTTTAAAATATGAATTATGTCAATTTTGACACTATTCATTACATGACTTTTTTATAAAATATCATAACAACTTGATTCTTTATAAAAAACTACATTAAAAAAATACTATAATATCATATTATTATAGAAAATTCATTTATGTAATCAAATATTTCAAATTATAATTATTTTAATATTATTAATATCATTTGTTTTCATTTTTCTTTAATAAATCTATTACTGAAATATCTTTGTGTCATAATAAAATTTAATTATTTAATTCATAAAATTTATAAATAAATTACCATGTTGTAGGTAATAATTTTATATTTATATGTACTATTAATAATCGAATATATCACTTACATAACACCATATTAAATTTTTTTTAGTAAGAAGAGACATATTTATGACATATTTTCCTTTACATTAAATTAAAAGTTTTAAATGTAATAATCACACCCATGTAGATTCCAAAGGTCAAAATTTAGGCTCAAGGATGGTCATGGTCGATAATAACTCAACCAATAAGACTTGTAAAAGTATTCTAATTTTTTTTTAATATTATAATATTAATTTTACCTTTAATTACAATATTATCTTTAACCGTTGTAAATAAAACCCTAAATCTACTATTCACCAAAAATCCTTTTGATCATATTGGACCGTATTTTTAATACTGAGTATAATCATGTATGTCAGTTTTTAAAAATTCAATTCACATAAGTGGTTAAATTAGGTTTTACAGTAATCTCATTGACAGATCAAGAAAATGAGTTTTTAAAGAAAAATGTTCAAAAGTATACATTGTTTTTCTATTTAATTTTAATTTAAACAATAATCCAATAAATTAAATTAAATTAAATAATAAAAACTACAACTAATTATACCTTTAAACCATGTAAAAATATAATCTAAAAATATAAATAAATTAGTTGAAAAAGTAGTTTTGAATTAAAATGTAGTAATTTTCATTATTCATTTAAATATAAAAGTTATCAGAAAAATATCAAAAATTTATCCAAACTAAATTTTGATATCCCAATTACAATGAATAATTTTATTTTTTTAAATATAACTTATAAAATTTTCAAAAACTATATTTAAGATGAGCTCTCTATCAAAAGCTGGCAAAAATGTATTTTTTTTGAAAATTACTTATTTTATCCAAAAAAATGAATGAGTTCTTATATCATGTATAGAAAACATATAAGGTTAATTTTAAACATTAAATTGAATATATTACATATATATTTTATTAATAAAATCCATCAGGTGTGATTTCATTATTTTATAAACCCACTAATTTTCATTTAAATAATTTTTTCATAAAAACACATCCTTTATAATCAATTGGTTTTTATTTAATTTCATAATTAATTTGGTAACAAATGAATCATTATATAAACATGTGTAAACCATAATTTAATAATTCAATTAACCCTTTTCATTCTCACCATTCTAATGGATATGTGATAACAATCATATTAAATTATAATATTAAGTTGTTAATTTTAGCTAAATATTGCGTATCATGTATACTATCGAACATATTGCTTCCTTTTAAAAAAATTGGGATGTTAAATCCTCCACCCTTTTGGAAATTTCATCCTCAAAATTTTAATTTGGGGTTGGTAACTAAGGTATGACATTTCAAAATACCGTTATTGTAATCCCACATTGAAAAAAGGATTAAAAAACATCCACATTTAAAGAAAAAAAGGAAAGTACGAAGGTCACCTAAGATAACACATACTTGGGTTCCATGTTAGAAAACATGGATATATAAGAGAAAAATAATGATAAATTTATTATGGATAATAATATAAAACATTTTTGGGATAAAGTTAATAAAAAAAAACCATAAATTTTGTACGGGTTAAACAATCTTTGAGTTTGTAGTAATAAAAGTAAATAGAAATCATTTTTGTTTTAAGATACTTTTCAAAGATTTGTGGAATTTATTTACTACCTATACTAAGATCATAAGGAAATACACTTAATCGACAAGTAGAGTTTCATCCATTAATCAAATTCCACCACAAAATCATCTTTTTATCCAAATGATGAGTATTTAAGTGGGATTTTTTCATATCTGAAACACTTGTATCTACTTATAGAGAATCATATAATCCACAAAATATTAACTATTTATTCATCCTATCTTAAAGAACTAACCAAAACCGAAAATTTAGGATAAAAATAATATAATTTTCTAAATATAATAAACTTTAAAAGAATAATGACTACTTTTAAATCTCCAAAATTTAAAAGTAATACCCAAAGTTCAACATAGACCATTAAACAAATAAAAATCCTTAAAAATCCTTAAAAATATTATAACTAATATAAAATCCAAAAAATTATAAGGGTTTAATTAAATAATCTCCCATGATAATTTCTAATATTTAACTCCAAATAACATAAACCACTCTTAATGTCTCAATCCAAGAATTTAATTTATCAAATCACATATTCTCCAAGATAGGTTAACAATTTCTAAAAATAACCTGAATATACAGAAGTCCCTAATAGAAACATTGATTTTAAAAAAATTAAATTCAATCATTAATCCTCAAATAAAATTCCCTATTATTATATTTTCCTTAGGCATATAGGTTTCCCAAAATAGTGAACATATTCCAAAAAAATATTTATCACTTAATCCCCAAATCATTTTCCTATACAAAGGATATCCATTTTAAAAAACATAAGTTAAAAAATCAATGTATTATTATTTCATCACCTCAATTAACTAATAATAAAATAACATACTAACTAATTATATCCCATAGGCTAGTGGTAGGTGATAAATCCTTGTCACACTTCAATTGTGGGTTCGATTTCCATATCCTTGTTCGAGACGATGGGTTTTCACCCATCATGTGGGTTGTCCTTTTCCTAACATTATATAAGTTTATAACATTCCCAAAATGCGATAAAATCCATAAAATAACCATAACATGTTTTATCCTCAATGTTTATCTCATGACTTTCATTTTGAAAACCAAAATTTAATAACCCAAAATTACCTCAAAATAAATGATCATATAAACCCTAATGGTTATATATACCTTTGTAATTATGTACACACAAGAAAAGATAATTCTTCGTCAAATAAAATTTTCACATAACAAACTTCAAGGTTACACATACTAGAAAAAGTATTCCAAAGTAATCCCATTATCAAAATAGCATTAATAATTTTAAACACTTAATCATCATATAGTCTAATATAACTATTTAATCCTTTATATGTAGAATATTTAATCATTCAGTTTTCTTCGTGATCCATTAACCATGATTTTTTATATTATTACATAATTATTCCTTTATATAAACAAAAACATGAATCATGTCCTAAGATTCAATAATTTCAAAATATGAGAAAAGAAATAACCCATACCTTCCATAGGTAATTTTCAATTTTATCATCTTCAATTGGAATGACATTTGGTATTTATAAACATATATTTGTATGGTCTTCTTGATCCTATTTGTGAACCTTATATTTAGGAAATTGATTTTCATGATGACAATACTACCCACATTTAAAACATTCAATTCATAACTCAAAAATAAATTCTTTCCCTTTCCTAGAGTCAACTGAATGTTTCTTTTTTCCTTGGAAGGTTATTGAGTTATGACCTTCATTACCACATCTACAAACCATTATTGTCCCTTTATAACATTTTCCTATGTGTTTCTTTCCACATCCGGGACACATATGTCATTTAATATACTTACCTTTATGATTATTACCTGAACATCCATAGGGATTCATTTCTCTTATATATAATGAATTAGAAAACTCACCAAGTTTCTAGTGGTTAATACCAAATCCTAACAGTTGGTTTAAAATAATCATGAGAGTAATCATTACAACTTCGATTTCATTTAGTTTGTTATTCAAAAAATCACCCCATTTTCCTTCACATCCATTGTTAGTTTGGTGCCTACTGGATCCATACACTTACTAAAACCAAAAAGGTTAGTGTGAGTATATCAATAAAATAATCATATAATATCTTATGAGTAAGAGAAACACTAATATATACTTATTCATGTCATCTCAAACTCAATCAATTTATCTAAAATAAATATGAATCTTTCTATTAAGATAACCATTTTGGTAATGTATAACTTGTAAGTTATGCTTAAATATCACCCTAACCTCTAAAGTTGTTTAAAAAATCCTTTGATACCAACTATAAGGCCCCAAACTTAAACATTACTTAATCTTGAGTTTTGTAAAGAACTCACATTGAGGATCATTTCAGGTTTATAGTTTTAGAGAGTTAGGCCATAACTATTACAGAAAAAACCTTAGAAATACAAAGTGGACACTTCCAAAATTATCCATTTCTTTCATAACACAAAAATTTTTGAAAAGAAACATGAGTTTTTTTAGGTTAAATCATCATAACTTTTCCTTGATTCCATTATTAACTCTATTCTCCCTTAAATCCTATAAAAAACATTTAAAAACATGGCATGAGCACAAAAACATCAAAAAGGGATACAAAAAGAAGGAAAACTGTTAGCCTTGAGAAAACATTTAAACCATGAATACTTTATCAAAAAGTAATAATTTTCACCTTTAATAAGTAGTGAATACTCTTTACTAAATATAAGCTCATTTCTTAACATTTTTTAATAAAAATATTACCATACAACCCATAGAAATTACATATAACATATAAATGTAACTTGGGAAATAATCATAATAAAATGGAATAACCATACAACTGACTTCCACACATATCACTCTTACAAATGGAATAACCAAATGAAAGACTTTTATACCAAATGCATTGGAGGTTATAACATAATAAACCATCCTTGATTTATCATATAACCACCCATATTTGTTTTATAATGTAACCAAACATATTTGGTTTATCATGTAACCACCCATCTTTGGTTTATCATGTAACCACCCGTTAAATGTCCAAGTACCATTATATAATCATAACACATAAAAGATTGAAATTATCAACATTTCACTAATAAAATTTCATTTGAAATCATAAGAAATCATTTTAAGATATTGAAATAGTCAATCCAATTTCAAAACCATTTTAATTACCAAAACTCCCAAAAAGGGATTAAGGTATTTCTTTTATTTTTAAGAGCATTAAGGCTTATAGAGGAAGCCAAATATCAAATAACGGTTATGGAAATGAAGAATTCATTGTCACCTCATATGTTAAAAAAATATTCTTTTTGTAATTTTGTAAATAAAGTAAAACACTTTGTATAAAAATATTCCTTTTGAAAACCTTGGAATTAATTAAAAGTCAAATGGGTTGATTATACACCTTATAAAAGAATATGGTGTGTAACATTAAAATATACCTCAATGAAAGGATATTGAGATAAAGTTCCTTACCTTGAGTACGAATCATAAAATACAATCTTTATATTCCTGAATAATAAACTTAGGTTAATTTATACTTGATTGAGAAACTTTTTCACAATTATTATTCCTTTTATATCACTTATTTCCATTATAATAACTATATATTGATTTAAGTTCATATCAGACAATTTGTCGATATTTGATACTTGAGTCAAAAATGAACTTGGTATGATGTCAATATTCTATGTGGTCATATGTACATCATATCCATAATAATATTCATGACATTATTATCATTTTTTAAATAAATTATACTTTTAAATCAAACCATTATGTATTGTTATAAAAAATATACAATGTTATAATCATGGAGACGGTAGGCCGTATGTATGCATGAACCTTTCTAGAATGATCATATCATCATTAATATCATATTAATATTTTAAATATACTTATATATATATCATAGAAGTGATGTGATGAAAAAAATGAGTCACATCACTTTGTGGTTGTGATAGTTCACATGTATGCATGAACGAAATTATCATTTTTATACGCATGGAAAGTAAGAAATTAATTGATATATTATTATCTTATAATGATTAATATTTCAGTAAACTCACATATGAACATTAACTCCATTATTATAACTAGTCATGAGAGATGGTTATGGACAATGAATTAGATCGGTTCAAGGAGGTGATAGTTAAAAAATACGCACAAACGATTAATTCCTTTCCCATTTAATGGAAGTGGAGATGGATTTAAGTGATGATATTATCATGATAACATATCATTATATTTAGTTTACTAGATTTATTATTTCATATAGGAAGAATAATATTCGAAGGAAGTGGAATAATAAATAAAATAGAAATACTTTAAGAAAACGATACCTCTTCTTCGAGTGATCACCTTTGAAGGACACCTTAACCCATCTAAGGAAGGTGTTCTACCTAAAATAAGGACACAATAATTTGGGGACGGATTCTAGGAATAGTTTTAGGTAGATATTTTCTGATTCAAAAGGTTTTGGAAGTGTGAGTAATAGAGAGGAATGAGTGGATTTTTATAGGAGATGGGTGGGGCACCCTTAGAATTATTAAAATTATTAAATTAATATAAACATAATTTCATTATAAAATGTGTCCAAACTCAGTTAGTTATAATATAGGATAGGTATGGGTCAAAATATAATAATCAAATAAAAATTATACAAGTTTGAGTATTTTTTTAATCTGTATCTTTTTGTTTTAACCCATTTTAATTATTACCATTTTATCAAGTAATTTACACTTTGAGGGTTAAAATAATTAACAAATCATATCAAACGTCCATTTAATGAGTAATTAATGATATTTTTATTGTAATATCAAATTTTTGGGGCCAATATTATTTTTTATAAATTATATATCATTTTATTAAATATTTTATATTTTGAAATATGAATTATGTCAAATTTGACACTAAACATTACACGACTTTTTTAAAATATCATAACAACTTGATTCCTTCAAAAAACTACATTAAATCAATAATAAAATGTAACATTAATCCATAAAATTCATTTACGACATAAAATATTTTAAATTATATTTATTTTAATATTATTAATATCATTTATTTGATTATTTCTTTAATAAATTTATTATTGGATCCTCTTTATGTCATAATTAAAATTAATTATTTAATTAATAAAAATTATAAATAAATTAATATGTTGTATTTAATATTTTTAGATTTATATTGACTATTAATAGTTGAATATATCACTTAGATAACCCCATATTAAAATTGTTTTAGTAAGAAGAGACAAATTTAAGACTTATTTGCCTTTACTTTAAATTAAAAATTATAAATATCATAATCACACCCAAGTAGATTACTGGGGTCAAAATTTCGGCCCAAGGATTGAAATGGTCTATAATTGATTATACAATAACATTAGGACATGTTTTAAGATAATTTTATAACATTATAATATTAATTTTACCTTTAATTACACTATTTACATTTAACCGTGGAAAATAAAATACTAATGTTACTTTTTACCAAAAATTATCTTGATCATATTGGACCAAATTTTTAATACTAAGTACAACCATGTATTTAAATTTTTAAAAATTCAATTCATAAAAGTAGTTAAATTAGGTTTAACACTAATCTCATTGAGAGATCAATAAAATGAGGTTTCTATGTAAAACTTTCAAAAGTTCACATAGTTTTTCTATTTAATTTTAATTTGAAAAAAAATCCAATGAACTACATTGTATAAACTAATAAAAACTTCATATAATTATACCATAAAAACATTTAAAATTATAGTCTAAGAATATAAATAAATTAGATGAAAAATCAGTTTTGAATTAAAATGCGGTATTTTTCACAATTCAATAAAATATGAAAGCTATTAGAAAAATACCAAAAATTTATCCAAACTAAATTTTGATGTCCCTATTCCAAAGAATAAGTTTATTTTTAAAATATCAAATATAAAAGTTTAAAAAACTATATTTAAAATGGGTTCTCCATCAAAGGGCGGCAAAACTGTATTTTTTTGAAAAATAATTCTTTTATTCAAAAAATTGAATTTTTTCTTATATCAGGTCTACAAAACATATAAGATTAATTTAAAAAATTAAATTGAATATATTATATATATATTTCATTAATAAAATCCATCAAAAATGATTTTATAATTTTATAAACTCACATATTTTCATTTAAATAGTTTTTCAAGAAAAACACATCCTTTATATTCAATAGGTTTTTATTTAATTTCTTTATTAATTTGGTAACCAATGATCGTTATTTAAACATTTGTAAACCATATTTTCATAATTAAGTTTATCCTTTTCATTCCCATAATTATAATGTTTTTTGATAACTATCATATTAAATAATAATAATATTAAGTTGTTCATTTAAGCTAAATGTGGCGTATCATGTATGCAATTGAATATAGTGTTTCATTTTAAAAAACTAGGGATATTACGATACATGCTAAGAGATATTATGACATGGTGATGAAAAAATTTGGATGTTTTATTTTATTATTGGATTAATTAAAACTATCGATTATCTATTTATTTCAGACACTTGTTATTAGAATAGTTTGTTTAGACACAATAGTATTGACCTACTGAGTTTTACTCACAACGTATTCAGGATGCCATTTAGTACCCAATAAGATTACATGGATGTAGGTTTGGAAAATTGAAAATGACATTTTTGTTGATTTTTTCTTGCTGGATGTGTTGGATATTAGATAAAAGTCTGAGATGGGGTTTGGGATCAGGGTCTTTTGAGTTTATTTATTTCAGTATGGAATTTTATCTGTATTACTTCCAATTTGAAATTTTCATACTTTTGAGACTGTCATTACATTATAATTTAGTTATTATTTTATTATTCTGTTGACATTTATTATTTTATTTATCCATTATGATGAACTATTTTTTTCTATTTTCCATTACTCTGATATTTCTTTTATTTCTTCTGTATTACAAATCTGTACCTAGGGTACAGTCTCCCCACAATGTTTTATACTCCCCTACTACCAGTCGTCAGCCTTTGGTGTATGGGGAGGAAAACTTGATGTCCAGTAACCAACCCAGTTTATCCATGTGAGAGAGTGTAAGACTGAAGGATTTTATACATATAGTTTCATTAACCGCACACCCTTACCATGTGGTGTTCTCCAAAACTTGTAGTACAAGGCACATGGCTTGACCAACCATGTGTCAAAACCAATTTTAGTGTCTAGGGGTTTGAAATTTTAAAAATTCCCATCTTTACATTAATATATTAAAACCTATAAAAATGTATCTCACTCACCCTCAACCCTCTCGGTCGCCTCACCCAAGGGTCTCCCATCCATCTATCTCCTCCTCCTATCCCTCTTCATTATTAGCAATTTACCCTTCTATCCTTATCATGATCATAACAGGTGATAATTTACTCTCTTATGTCTCTTTATTATTCCTCCTTTTCCTAGATATTTAATGAGGTCATCTAAACACTAATAGTTTCTTAAAATATGATTTTATTACTTTTCTTTTAGATTATAATTTATTTTCATTTTGTGGGGTCCCTCAGACTTGATTGAGATGAAGTTGGTTCTCACAAAAACAAAGGTAGTGAATTCCTATTTGATTTGAGGAAGTTTACCCTATATCTGAGACTTTAAATTGAAAAATATAATTTATTGGCAGTTTCATTAGGGTTTTTATTATAATATGAAGTATATATATTATAGAAAATGGTTGTGGTGATTGGAATGAGTTTCTTTCATGTTTTTCATTGTTTACCTAAGTTTTCACCATGGATTTCCTTTTTCTAAATCATGTGTCCAAGATTGGTTTGAAATTTCAAGAATATTAGGTTATTTTTTGGTTTTCAAAATGGTTTATATAATGTAAATTGGGAATTATAAGGTAGCTCTAGTCTTATGACTGGTTTCTAACCATTAATTAAAGGAAGTTTGATTTCTAAAAGAATTTAAAGTGGGTTTTAACTCTCTTTAACTCTTAGATATTTCTTATATAGATATACTCATATATATATATATATATATATATATATATAGGTATCCTTTTCTTTATATATTCACATAATGTTTTGTGAAAATGTACATTGGGAAAATGGTATATTTATATATTGAGGTGAATTTGTTTATAAGTGGAAATGGGTGAATTATAACTTGAATGTATTGAGTTTATAAATGGGGTTTTAAATAATTAACATTTATTTTATAACATTGAGGACCAGTTGGCACTTTGAGATATTCCCTTGTAATAGAAAACACCTATTTAGGTGTTCCCCTTATATAATGGAATGTGGTTGTGTGTGCTTGTAATGACCCAGTGTTTATTAATAATATTTGTTTCCTAAATAAATGTAGGTTGAATTGTATTATATTATATTATTTGTATAAAAAATATAGAGAAACCAAAAAAATACTTTTTTATTACTAAATACTATTACATTAATCATAAATGAAACCAATTAAAATTATAAACACTAAAACTGGACAAAAATATAGAATGGAAAAGATAAAATTTGAAAATAGGGATATCCCCAATCTACAAGAATCCTTGACCCCACTGTAAACACTATAAAAATGAAAAAAATATTAGTAAACCCAGTAACATTATAGAAAATGGAAATATAGAACCTTCAGCGGAATTGAGTTAAATAAATAATGATGGAATATAGAGGTATTTATAGGAGGTAATGTGATTATTAGAATAGTAACATGACTGTTGGAATAGTAATATGACCATTGGGAATAATATCATGAACGCTGGGAATTGTAACATGACCAATGCAATAGTAATTTTAGCTGAAACTAATACATTTTAATAAAAATAACATTTATCAGGATTAATATATTTAAATATTAATTTTATAATTCCAAAAAATAAAAATCATGATTAATAAACTCAAAGAAAATATATGCGCATTTTAAATAAATTGGATTTTAAAGTATTTTATAAAAATCATTATTTTTATATTAAAAATTAAAATTACTTATTTTATAAATTTATTTTCATAGAATTAAAATCATTTTTTAAATTAGAAAGTCAAAATTTTACAAAGGTGATTTTTTGGTAATTTTCTAATATACTTCAATTTTTGAATGAATAGTAAAAATACAATTTTTCATGTAATCAGTGTATCTTAAATTACATCATTCATGGTGTTTTAATAACATAATACATTCCATAAATTGAGGTTAATCCATGATATATTTTATTTCATAAAAAAGTCATTAAAATCTTATGAACTGAATTTCCAAACCTAAAAATAACCTTCCAAAACCTAAAGTAAAAAAACGTGATTCTTTAAAATAAAAAATTTCTTTTCTTTAAATTTTCATTTTTAATAAACTAATTAATTAAAATTATAAGGAGTATTTAATGGATTAAACCAATTACATAATTTTGATATATGATTTATAATGTAAAAAATTAACTATTACAAGTTTTACCTTTGATATATTCTGTTATTCAATATTTTAATATAAAAATAGCCCTCCCCTCATGTATAAATAACCCCTCTCCCTTCTCTAGGAAAAAAACTCCTCCCACACTTTCTAAAGACCAATAAATTCTCATACCCTCCCTCTCAAACCCGATATAATACCTAGGTACATTCTAGAGTAATCAAAATCAAATCACCATGGAGTTACAGTGTCATGCAAAAAAAGCTACACTAAAGATTAAGTAAGTTCTGATCCACCCCTTTTTTTTACATTTATTCTTCATATTTTCATTTTTTCCACTAAACATTTCACAAAAAAACCATAAAATAAATAATTATTAAGTAATTTAACATTATATTAACGATGTTATCATACTGTAAGTATTATACTATATATATAAATTTTGAACTTCTCATTCCCAGTCTCCCCACAATGTCCCATCAAATGCTGGTTAACCACTTATGGAGAAATTTCCATGAAAAAATATAACAATCATCATGCATAGATATTATAAAAAATATATTATATATAAATATATAATTATATTTATTATAAGCTTCTATAATTAATTATACTAATATATAAATTACATTTAATAAAATACATAAATCAAAAGGAAACTATATTTTTTTTATGAAAAATAGGATATAACAATGCTTTAATTTCATTTATATAATTTAAGAAATATAATCCAATGATTATAATTGAAAAATTATAGTGTAAATGATTATAATAAAATTTTTTATCAACGTTTTAATAAGTGTAATTTTATTATTCTATAGGCGGAAACATGATGAAATAAGGCGGGAATTAAGGTGAGGGAATTCTTGAACACAATCCCTTTGTTTGGGCTATCCTCTATTAAATGGTGTGAATGATCATATTATGTCATTAAAATATAATTTTAATTTTCTTTCTAGGATATAAATGTTCCTACAATGTGAAAATGTTTTTTAATAAATTTCTTTTTTTAAAGTGACTTCAATTTCCAAAACAACATATATTACTCTTGAAATGATTCAATCCCACTCAAGAATAATGATGTTTTTTGTCCAGGCCCCTTATTCATTTGGGAACTAAAATATTTATTCATGAAATTATTATTTTTGGTATCCTTATGAAACCCATTCTATTCCTCAATTTTATATCATGGCATTGATTGTAATATGTTTTATGTGGCATGCATGATTATGTAAATATTCTAATGTTACGGGTGGGCCCGAAATTATATATCCCTCCAATAGAATAGTTAATGTGATGTATGTCATGAGATGATGTGTATTATGAGTGAAAATGATGCTTGGTTTGTTCATGAGATGATGTTATGACTATGCACATATACTATGCGTGAACATGTTGCTAGCTTTGTTCACAACTATATATGGTATTTGACCACTAAGACATGATGTTTAATTTTTATACATTGACACATTCTATGAAATTATCACATGTTTCCCTCATGTTATTGATGATGATACTATGCTTATGTTTTAATGATGATGATTATTCTCACCCATTTTATATTGATTCATGTCCCTTATTCATCCTCTTACTGGGAATTTAGCTCACCCCATTCATTTATGTTTATCCTTCAGTGATTACTTGTGATAAGGAGAACATGAGGGCCACTAAGAAGATAGAGAATAATGAATAAAATAATGTTTATTTTTTAATATATAAAAGTTATGTATGTGCCTGATTTTTCCAAGACACTAAAACTTTTGATCCTAGATTTGTAATTTTATTATGTTATTTATTTTTAAAATGATGTAATGGTTATGAAAGAAAAAGTAGGGTTGCTATAGTTGGTATCAGAGAACAATTTAGTTAACTTGGGAATTAGGATTAGAAAATAATAGTGAAAACCATAAGTATAAGTCTATATATAGGAAAAAAATCATGGAATTTTTTTTTACAAAATTATAAAAATAGGGATCCCACAAGATATTACTTTAGAGTTAATTTCACAAAATAATAAATTATTTATTCATGGTTTGTTTAATTATTATTTTTAAAACCTTTTCCTTTTCAGAAAATTGTGGGAACCAAAATAAACCATAATAAAAATCCATGTTAGGGGTAATTTAATGATTGTCCAAATGAAAAACACAATTCCATGAGAGTTGGAGTTAAAAACTTTACGATGATTTTTAACCCACTATATTAAGCTATGAACAATAAAATTAATCATTTGAAATGACCAACTTCACCCAATAAGGTTCAACTAGACATTAAGTCATTCATGCAGAAACAATCATCATTGTTTGGTGTAATTTTTGATCTACTTTTCATGGAATTGTGGGTTAACTTAATGAATAATATCTTTTTTGTGATCTATTGTTCATAGAAAGAAAAGGCAACTCTAGCTGTCTATCATTTAGATGGAGAATCCGATCAGTGGTTAGAATTGATAAAGAACACCAATACAAAGGATGAAATAAAAGAGATGAAGGGGGAAGAATTTAAGAAAAATATTTCTTACCAAGTATTTCCCTCAAACTCCTTAAAAAATATTGAGATAGAGTTCATTGATCTGATGAAAATGGATGTTGAATCTATGATGGATTACAAGGAAAACTTCACAAGGCTTGGAAGATATGCCTTGGGTTCTTTTATCAATAGTGTTAGAAAAATAGATAGATTCTTTAGTGGTTTAAAACCATAAATTCAAAAGGCTCTAACAATATGATAATTTGGTAGTTATGAATAAGTGGTTCAATGTGTTTTCAAAGTAGATATGGGGTTCTGAGAGTGGTCCCATGGTTATGTATATAAGAAGAGAATAATGGATTTTCAAGCTGGTGGATCAAATGACAAAGGATGAAAGAGGATCCGACTACCCACATATAAAAAATGTTGGAAGAACCATCATGGGAATTTCCTAAAATGGATGGGGAATTGATAAAATTGTGGGAGAGAAGGCCATTAAGCTCATTAATGTTAAATAGACATGAAGAATCTGACCTACATAATGGAGGAAATGAGGGAATCTCCTAAAGTACCACATATGGTTCAATGATTCAAATATAGGGAGTAAGGGCACTACGAAATCCTGGGAAATAAACCATGGGTACTTGAGGGTAATCCGTGTCAGCAACCATAAAATCTAAAGGAGAAAGGGAAAACTTATGCCATCACTATGACAAGAGTGGATCAGGAAAATGAAGTCGTATAAGTTACACATCCAATTCAGTCAATAATAGAAAAAGTTTTATTTGATTATGGTTCTACGTATTCCTTTATATCCTATTTTTTTTTCTAAAACTACTGAATTAAATCCCTAATACCTTGAAGTATATATATATATATAAACTCCTAGTGGTTAAATCATTGTACCAAAAGTTTTATACTCCTCTCCTATAAGAATTTTTGGGAATATTAATCTAGTGAATCTCATAATTCTTCCCTTGGTGAAATTAAAAACTATACTAGGCATGGATTTTCTCTCATTATATAGAAGAAACATCAACTACTGGGAAAATAATATGTACATTTATATTCCGAACCATCCAATGATCCTCTAAAAATTCAAGGAATACCATGAATATCCTTTGAAAAATCACTCAATTATGTGGGTGTTCATACCCTATGAAGAACTATAAATTTCAAAAAATGGTTGAGTCAAAGGAAGATATCAACTTGAAGGAAATTCCCATTATTAGTGAATACAATTATGTATTTACTAATGTGTTACCTAGAATTCCCCAAGAGTGTGAGGTAGATTTCTCAACATATCTCATACATGGAGAAACTCTTATCTATAAATACTCATAGAGTATGGTCCTAATTGAACTGTAAGAGTTAAAGAAGAGACTTCAAGATAATTTGAAAAAATGGTTCATATGACCATGTGCATCTCTATGGGGTGCACTAGTAATATTTTTCCAAAAGAAGGATGGATAAATGTGGATATGTATCTATTATTGGGAGATTAACTAGATCAATATAAAGACCAATTATCCTCTACAAAGGATTGATGACTTGTTTGATCAACTACGAGGAGGTCAATTCTTCTCAAAGGTGGATATTTGATCAGGATATCATAAACTAAAGTTGAAAAAGGTTTATATTTAGAAGAAAAATTTCCATATAAGGTATGGAAACTATGAGTTCATATTCATTCCATTCTAACATACCAATTCCCCTAAAATCTTCATGGATTTGGTGAATGTAGTCTTTAGAGATTTTCATGAAATTGTTTTGGTGCTGTTTATCGACGATTTTATCATTTACTCCAGGAGAAAGGAGGAATACGAAGAGCATATAAGGATTTTGATAGAGACATTAAGTAATGAGATAATGTACACTAAGTTAATCAAGTGTGACTTTTGGATGAAACAAGTCACATTCTTAGCGCACATGATCACAAGTGAGGGAATTTTTGTGAACCCTTAAAAAAGGCAATTGAGGAATTATATAGACCCACTAGTGTCATGGTAATCAACAATTTTATTAGATATGATGGGTACTTATAACATTTTTTGAGAAATTTATCATGATTTTCTATCCCACTAACTATGTTAAAATTGAAATGGATAAATTATGTCGAGGTAAAAGAATGTGGGGAATGCTTCAAGGATCCTAAAAATAGGAAATACAATGAACCTATACTCACACTGCCAATAAGTAGAGAATGTTTTGTGATATACGATGATGCTTCAAAAAAATCCATGTACGGTGTACACATGAATAATGATAAAGTTATAGCCTATTCCTCATGATAGTTGAAGTTATATGAGTAGAACTACCCAACGCATGATCTAGAGTTTGGAGTTGTGATATTTTCTATCAATATTTGGTGGCACTATTTATATGGTGAGAAGTGTGACATATATACTGATCACAATAGTCTAAAGTATATATTCACACATAAGGAGATAAACATGCACCAAATAAGATGGTCAGATCTAATCAAGGTATTTTATTTATATATTCATTACCATTTGGGAAAGGTGAACAAGATGGCTATTGCTCTTAGAAAAACGGACTCGCCACTCTACCCATGATGCAGATTGATAATGACTCTCTCTTCATGGAAATGAAAACGATAGATATAGAAATCATAACATTTGGGCAAAAATACTATATTTCCCAAATTATTTCCCAACCATCCATCCAAGAGAAGATCAAGGAGGCACAAAGGGATGATATGGAGCTACAAAAGATGGTGAAAGATGTAAAGGAATGGAAGATACATGATTTACACAATGTTGATGATGGTGTGATTTGATTTGTAATGAGTCTTTGTGTGCTTGTTTCACTTGAGATAAAAAATATGATATTTTATAATGCAAATAGCTCATCTTTCTCCATACATATGGGATGTACCTAGATGTATCATGATCTTTGAGAAAACTTCTAGCGGGACAACATGAATAAGGATATTGTTGAGTACATCTCAAGCTGTTTGGTATGTCAGCTTGTTAAAGAAGAGAAACATAAGTCCAAAGGGATGATGTAACCATTGTCTATGCCCATGTGGAAATGGTAGAATGTCACTACGGAATTTTTCACAGGTCTCCCAAAAAAATACAAAGGAAACAATGCGATATGGGTTTTGGTAGATCAAATCCCCAAGACAACCCACTTTATCACTATTGAGAAGGATTTCTCTCTTGAACAATCCAAGATACATGTAAAAGAAGTGGTGAGGCAGCATGGGGTACCACATTCAATCATATCTGATCATGATCCAAAGATCACTTCTAAATTCGGTAGAATTATTTATCATTTATTTGAGTAATAAAATGAATTTTAGCATAGAATATTACCCCCAAACTGATGGTTAATCTAAAAGGACAATTCAAATGCTTGAGGAAATGATAAGAGTCCTCTCAATGTAATTTAAAGTAGAATGAGATCAACATTTACCATTGGTTGAGTTCCCATACAACAACTACTTCCACATGTGTTTTCAAATGGATATATAAGAAGATTTGTTTGGGAAGCGATTTAAAACTCTAAATTTTTGTAATGAATTTGGAGAAAAAAATCTACTTAAACCTGGTCTTATGTAAGATATAAAAGAGAAGGTTCAAGCCATCCAATAATATATAAAATCTTCTCAAACTTAGAAACAATGCTATGTAGATAATCATTGATGGGAATTGGAGTTAAATGGTGGAAGCAAAGTTTTCCATCGAATATCACCATGGAAGAGAGTCATGATATTTGGAAAGAAAGGGAATATTTTACCAAGGTACATTAGGCCCTTTGAGATCCTTGATCATATAGGATAAATACCTTTCAACTTTCACTTACACCAAATATGGATCATGTTCAAGATGTGTTACACATATCTCCCCCAAGGAAGTACATATCTGATCCCAAACGTGTTCTAAATATAGAGGTGGTATAACTAGAGAATGAAATCTCATACGAAGAGAAAATGGTGAAGATCTTGGACCGTAAAGTCAACATTCAATTCAAAAAGACAACTCACATTGTCAATGTTTTGTGGAGGAACCATAAGTATGAAGAGGAAACTTAGTAACCAAAGGAAAAAATTAAGCAGAAGTAACCCCACCTATTCTCAACTGATAATATGAGTTTAAATTTTAGGGAATATATTTCTAATGGGTGAAGAATGTAACAACCAAGTGTTTATTAGTAACATTTTTTTCTGGAATAAATGTGTGTTGTATTATGTTAAATAATATTATAAACATACAATATATAGAGAATTCAACAAAGTCTTTATTTCATTACTAAATAATATTACATTAATTAGAAATGAAACCAATTAAAATTACAAACATTACAACTGGACAAAAAAGATATAAAACGGAAAATCTAAAATGGGAAAATAGGGATCACCCCAATCTAGTAGTATAATCTCGCCCACTACAAACACAATAGAAATGAAAAAAATATTAGTAAACCAAGAGAAATTATAGAAAATGGAAACATATACCCTTGAGAGTAATTTAGTTGAATAAAAAATAAAAGAATATAAAGTTATTTATAGGATGTAATGTGACCATTGGAATAGTAATATGACCATTGGAATAGTAACCTGACTGTTGGGAACAGTAACCTGACCATGGGAATAATAATTTTACACCAAAATAATAAATTATAATAAAAATAATATTTATTATGATTAATTTACATAAAAATAAATTTTATAATGCTAAATAATAAATATCATCATTAAGAATACCAAATAATATATAAGCACATTTTTAATAAACTACATTTTAAAGTATTTTGTAAAAATAATTATTTTTATATTAAAAATTAAAAATACATATTTTAGAAATTTATTTTGATAAAATTAATATCATTTTTTAAATCATCACATAAAAATTGTCCAAGTGTGAATTTTTGGTAATTTTTTTGAAATAATTCATTTTTTCGCTGAATAGTTAAAATAAATTTTTTTCACATAACCTACATATCTTAAATTACATAATTAATGATGTAATAATTATATAACACTCTATTTAAATTTATTTTTAATAATTATATATTTTATTTCATAAATGATTCATTAAAATATGATAAAATGAATTTCCCATCATAAAAATAACTTTCTAAAACCTAAAGTGAATAGTGATTCCTTAAAATAATAATTTTTTCTTTCCACTTTCCTTTTTAATAAACTATTGAATTCGAATTATAAAGTATATTTAAAGGATTAAAAACATTATGTAATATTTTTTATGATTTATAGTTTCAAAAAATTACTATTTCATGTTTTACCTATGATATATTTTTTTATTCAATTTTTTTTTTCAAAAAATACCCCTCCCCTCAAGTATAAATAACGCATCTCCATTAACTTGGAAAACCACTCCTCCCACCCATTCCAAAGCTCAATATCTTTTAAAATACTCTTAAATCCCTTTAAAAAAATTAGGGACATTCTAGTGAAATAAAACACCAATCACCAAGGAGTAATAGTGTCGTACAAGAGAAGATACATTATGGATTGAGTAAGTTCCGATCCACTCCTCTTTATTTTTTTATTTCTTCTTCCTATTCTATTTATTTTTATACAAAATCTTTCACAAACAAACCTTAAAATAATTAATTATGTATTAAGTAAAAATTATATTAACAATGTTATCCTAATGTAAGTATCATACTACTATATATATAAATTTTAATCTTCTCCTTCGTGGTCTAATGAAAATGTCCCTTAAAAGGCCAGTTAACCACCTATAGAGATAGTGACATGTCAAACAATATAACCATCATCATGTATAGATATTATAAAATATATATAATATATAACCATGTAATTATATTCCTTATAATCTTCTGTAATCAATTTTATGAATTTATAAATTACATTTATTAAAATATAGAAATCAAATAGAAATGATAAATTTTTAAGAAAACATGATATCAAAACTCTTTAATTTCATAAAAAAAAGAAATATAATCCAAGTATTATAATTGAAAAATATTTGTATAAATTACTATAAAAAGTTTCTATAGCAGTGTTTTAATAAATATAATATTTTTATTTAGGAGGCAGAAAGAAGAAAGAATAAGGTATAAATGAAGGCAAGGGGATTCTCAAACTCAATACCTTTATTTGAGTAATCATCTCTTAAATAATTTGAATGTTCATATTATGTACTTCAAATTTCCCCTCACTTTTCCTTTAGGGATAAATGTTTTCCTAAAATTTCAAAATTTCTTTTAATCAATTCTTTTTTAATGTGACTTGAATTTATAAAACATTGTATTTTAATTCTCTTGAAATGATTTATTCCCACTCAAGAATAATAATGATTTATGTCCAATTATGATTTCCCTTATTCATTTTGGAACCACAATGTTTATTCATGAAATTATTCTTTATGAGATACTAATGAAACCCATTCTCTTCCTTGGGTTCATTTCATGAATATGATTGTAATAAGTTCTATGTGGCATGTATTATTATGTAAATATTATGATTTTATGGGTGAAAGAAAATTATATAGCCCTGAAATGGATTGGTTAAGTGATTTATCCCATGAGATGATGTGTATTATGCATGAACATTTTTCTATATTTTTCAACAATATAATGTTATGATTATGCACATATGTTATGCATGAACATGATGATATATTTGTTCACAGCTATGTATGGTATTTTACCACAAGGACATGATGTTTCATTTTTATGCATTTCCACATTCCATGCCTTTATCATGTGTTTCCCTCAGATTGTCGTTGATGATTCTATTCTTATGTTTTGATGATGATTATTATGGTCACCCATGTAATATTTATTTATGCCCCTTATTCATCCTCTTACTGGGATTTTAGATCTCCCCTTTAATTGATGTATATATTCATGTGATTAATTGTACTAAGGAGAATGAGAGGGCATATAATAATATATAGAATAAGGAATTAAATAATGTTTATTTTTTAATATGTAAAATTTGTGTATGAGCCTAATTTTTCAAAGACCCTAAACCTTTGGATGATATATTTTTAATGATATTATGTTTTTTATATTTAAAATGATGAAATGGTTATGAATGAAAAATAGGGTCGTTGTAGCACTTGTGTGGTATGTGGTGTATTACTGGTGTGGGGCATGTGAACTATTTACTTTTTTTATAAGGAAAAAGGGGACAAACTAAAAAGGGTTTTCATAGGCGATGTTGTAAATTGTTTTTTAATGTAAAATTTATTATATGTATGTATATATTGTTTTGAAAAACCCACCCCCATTTATAAATCATGGGAAGACTTGGGTAGTTGGGTGGGATTTCTAGGTACACATGTTAGACTAGTTTAGTATTATGCTCTGACTAATATCCCTTAGTTAGATCACTCGTCTACTTGTAGGATGTTCCCCTCTGTTGAAGTAGTGAGGGTGATTCGAAGTGTTGGGGCATGGATAATTGTTGGTATCCGGTACTAGTGGTGATTATTATATAGATATTGATAGCTTTATCCTAGATAATATTTTATATATCCTAGGTTACCCTTATAATTGTTTTATGTATATCCTATTTTCTATTGCTTGTTTACACTTTTATAAAATCTTTTCCACTGTTATGATTCCCTATTAAAACCCTTACCCCTTGACTTGTTTATGTTTATAAATGGTTAATTAAATGTCTCTAATTCCTTAAAAAACTAATTTAATATTTTAAAAATGGTAAATGGTCTCTCTTCAGTGTTATATTTCTTCTTGTTTTAAAAAGTAAAGGAAAATCCTACTTTTATATATTTATATTTTCAAATTATCATGAACTATTTTTATCTTTAAAGGTATCAAATAGGGCATGGATTCTCTTTTGGAATACATACTGAGAAAATCAGTGCTCATTCATACACTATCATTTCTTTTTCAGTTTTAGTTTAGTGTCGGGTTGCTCGTGGAGTGAGCTAATTCTGAGGCTTTTGGTAACCCGTGAGGTCGCATGAAAGTATGTTTAGTTTTTTTTTTCATTTTCAACTTACCATGTTTAATTTATTTATTCTAATAATATTTGTTTACTAGTTTTTATATGGGATAAATCATTCCCAATTGAGTAATTTATTTATGATCATCACTAGTTTCCATCCCAGGAGGACCAGGAATGCCTCCCCGGCCTTTTCTTGGGCTGGGTCCGGTGCTCGGTTTAGGGTCAACCCGAGGTGGTTAATGAAAAAATGTTATCATAGGATCCATTTATATTTATGGAATTTTGGTAGTTCAATGTTAGTTTTTTTTCAAAATTTGAGTGGTCATTCATAGGTAATAACATGATCAACACCTAACCAGAAGGACACTTTAGTTACTAGGGTTGTTAGGGATGTTTTTTTCTCAAATTCGAGAATGGTTATGAGGTGTTTTTGAAAATTTTAGTCTTTATTTGAGTGTTTTTATAGGAATTTACAATTTATGTACTATTTTGAGAAGATTTAATATTTTGAATGGATTTTTGGAGGGATTAAGATGGTACACAAATATTTTTCATGGTTTAGAAATCTGTTCATAGACCATGCGATCATGTTTGTTAACCTCCAATGAGATTTTCTTGGTTGTCGTACGGTCTACCAAACCATGTGGGAAAACTATTCGGAACATATTTTTTCATGATTTTTTTGGTTTTTTTATTTGTTGAGTTATGAGTTGTTTTCATTCATTATTTTTATTGATTTAACTTTGTCATGGGTGTTTCTCTTGTAATTTTAAATGATGTTGGAGTTTAACCCAATTTGATTTCAAAAATAAAATTTTGGGTTGTTAGAAATTGGAATGTAAATTGTTTATGATTTTGGGAATGTTTGTAAAATATTTAATATAAATTGATGTTAGGATCTTTAAATGGTTAATTTTGATAAAAAAATATTGGTTAAAATTTGTTGGGTTATTATTAAGAATGAAATAACATGCGACCTCCCCTCATTTTATTTGATGATAGGTATTCCTTATGAATGTTCACACATGGACACACACACAAATATATATATATATATACACATATATACATATACATTTGTGGCTGCGTGTGTGTGTGTTAAGTACATGCTAACACATGTATGTAGGAAAGAATATAAGTGTGTACATGTATACATGTATATGTGAGTGAATTTTCAAAGAATACCATTTTAAATGTCTAATTTCATAATTTTTATTTTCCAAAATCATTATCTAAAATAGAATATCAATTCTTTGATGAGTGAGTAATATTTGATGTATATTTTTTTGGGGATTTCCTCTTTGTAATTTTTGGTGCTTTTGTGTGGGAGTTATATTGAAGTGGTGTTTTGAGTTTGTATTATTGATTTGTGATTGGGATGTGGAGTATCAATTTATGATATGTTTGGATCTAGTTTTGTGCATCTTCTTTTAGAGTATGCCCCAATACTCTTTAAAGAACCTTGAAGAGGATATGTGGGTGGTGCTTCCACTACACATGTTTTCTTGATCAAGTCTCTTATCAGTTGTTTAGTTTATATGTTACGAATTTATAGAATAGTGGTCCTCATCCAATGACTCAATATTAAGAATTGGTCTATATAGAGGCCATTTTTTTCTTTCTATGACTTCAAAATATACCAGGGAATATTTTTGAATTTAGTCACTGAGACAACACGCTATTCTGAGGCCTGGTGTGTCCAAAATTAAATTTATAAAAGTATTAAATATTTTTTATATCACATGTGGACAATTTTTCAAGAATAAAGGGATATATACTTTATAGAGTATTAAAATAGAAATATGAGGCCATAGTTGATTCCAATGTATTGTATTTACCCTAGGTGTGACCTATAATTGGTTAGCATGAGATGTTCAGATAAGGCAACCTTTGGCAGGTACATTAAGTAAATTAGTTAATTAAAATATTTAATAAATTCATTTAATGTCTAAAAACATAATTCCTCCTATAAGTATCTTATTATAGAGAATCTCCAGGCTCAACCACATAACCCTAGGACCACTGAGACAAGGATATACCACCCATCATTGGTGAATTGAGATCAGATGACAAAAAGCTTCTAAATACTAGTGAATCTAGGCATAAAAAATTCAATAGTTCTCCCCCCATATTTGGTGATCACGTTATTCACAAATTATTGGTCAAATATCAAAGTATGAAGTTTCATTTATGGATTCTTACCATATGATTAAAATATCAAGCATGATAAAATATATTCCTTTGATCTGTTTTTAATTTAATCCTCTTCATGAACCTATATATCAAATTTCAATTATTTATTCAATTTATCCCTGTTGTTTCTTGTTTCTCACCCCAGTTATCCCCAATCTATATTCATTGGCCTATAATGCTAATTCAATGATTGTTTCACCAATTTTCATGTGATTTCCCCCTTTTGTTCTTCGCAATCTTCATCATTTGATAATGAGGTCAAGGTTCGACATTTCCAGGTGGGATTGGGTGGAATCAAACCATTAGTTTTTTGGAAGATTCTTGTATGATTAATGGATAGGGTATTAAAGGATGAATTGGAATGTTTTACCAGGTAATTGTGACTCCATCATAGATTGAGAATCTGTTGAGGTAAGGGGAGAATACACAAGTGAATGTAGTGGGAGACGACTTTATGGGGAAGGATTGGGATTTGACTTCATCCCATCAGAGGGCCAAAATCAATAGTCATAGATGGTTTCTAATGAGTATGGGTGGTAAAATAACATAATTTATGGCAGAAGTAGCGGATTGGGAAGCCGCATAATAGATCTTTTTTTTCTATAAAAAACTAGACTAAACAACATGATGTTTGATGAACACACATCATATAGGGACTCAACTACATCAACTTTTATTTCAGGAGAGTAAAATATCACACACTGTGGGAACCCCACATGCTATGTGACTCAGTACTAGAAACATAGTGTGTAATGTGGGAGTACACAAACTCAAGAATGACCTGTAACATTCCATGTACTGTCACATTGCCAGTGGACACAAGCATAGCTAGGAGAGCGCAAATCATTCCTGAGTGGAGGATACACACCATGTAACACCACTACACATTGTTTAATACTACATGTCCAATTAGTTTTGTGTTGTTTAGGACATGCCAGGAAGTAGGGTGGGACCAAATTCCATGTGGGTCCCTTATAATATGTGTAACTTTTTTTAAGAAACTTCGACATATTATATATCCCTCATTTTGACTTACTATGTGGAGTGTTTTCAACATGGAACACAATGGTTTCCTTCATAGTGGATTTTAAGATATGATGAGAGATCTCCTGATCATGATGCTTCTTTTAGCAGTGCTTAATGACGACAATGATCAAACATGAACATCAGAGTGGTACCCTTATATGGAGTCAGCGAATGGGTCCTTTATCTACTAAGTAGTACCCTCCTATGGAGTCAGGGAATGGGTCCTATATCTATCTAGTATAACTATCCTACAATGTTAGGGCGTGAGTCCTTTATCCATCTGAGTGGAAAAATCTTATTGGATTAGGGCATATACCCTCTATTTATTGAGTGTCACCCTCTAGTTGAATCAGAGCTTAGGTCCTCTACCTATCGAGTGATACCCTCCTGATATACTAGAGTATGGGTCCTATACTTCGATATTGTGTCCTATCGACTATGTGGCATAGTGACGAGGTGTGGCTCAACATGTATACTTCTTCGGGTAGACATGTGAGATGTTGGGAATCATTGATGGACCTATAGAAACTATTGGAAAGACTCTTTTCCTATACTGGGTCAGTGAAATGGAGCCCCTTTCTCTCTCATCTGATTTTATTTTATGATAATATATATATATATATACATCCTTTTTTTGGATTCTATTTCTTGCTATAAGTTTTGCTATTTAATTCTATTGTATCTCCTATTTCACCCCCTTTAGATTTCAGAGTGTCATACTAGGTATGTATATACTCACCTATGCATGGTCATTGACCATATGTGTCATGTCATATATAGAAAATGGATAGTTATAAATCAATTCTAGAGGATCTTAGGGATACCCTGGTGCATTTGACCACGTATTGTGGCTGGTGTTTGGAGATTCAGATTCAGGGTCTCTTAGTGTTCAACTTTTCTTATTATTTTTAAGTTGGGACATCTTTCTGTTTGGACAAGTAATTTTACCCTTTACTTTTCAGATTATACTATCATACTCTGGTATTCCCTAAAGGTTGTTATATGAATGGCTGTTACTCTTGATGATAATTTTTTTATATTTGTTCCCCTACACATCTTTAGGGAGATGATTGGGTGTGTGCATATAGGTACATTAGCAAAATAAATCTCATACTAGTTATTCCTTTTGGTTCTTATCACTTTCCCCTAGCCTATTAAGGTGGGTTGGGATAGTTTTTGATTGGCTCTCCACATGCTAGGTGATCTTCAGTGGTTTGGGTCATGACAGATTGGTATCAAAGGTGATTTGACCATGGAATGATGTTTGGAGTCTTGTCCCCTAATGAGGTTTGGTTGGGAAATTAGGGAAACAATGTCAAAGTTTCTCAAGTACAAATATTGGAAAGGAAACCCAATTTTGGTGCGATGGTCGATGTATCCATTCCCCAAAACTCTGACTACCTACTTGTTGACTTAGTATGTCGAGACATTGGATACCAGGAATATTGGTGCATGCATCATATAGGATTGAGTCTTTTGACTTTCCTTATTGAGTCATCTCTCGATATATATATATATATATATATGATCATATGACCATGATTAATTTCAGGGTGCCTTCACAATGACAACCATCCAGGTAACCAATTTGGGATTGTGATGACGATTCAATGAGTGATGGGGCCTCAGTTAAGGGTCTATTATGTGAGATATTTTCTCTAAATAGACAGGTAGTAGCACCCCCACATATTCACCAATAGATTATACTAGTGGAGTAGTCTAAGGTTGCACGTCGGATTACCACACTCTGTGAGTTATAGCACCAGAGGCTGTTGATGTTCTGCAGTGATCCAGATTCCTAGGTAGTGAAGGATTGGCTCGAGTTTGCGATCTGCGTTTTTAGAGTTATCTAGACACTAACTGATTAGGTGGTTGCATTGGAATCTTGTATTTTCCACGGAGAAGATGGTCACTGGTGTAGTTATTCATGCATATGCATAATGAGTTGACACTATCAGGGACTGACTTCTAACTGCAATTTTGTGAGGAGTATTATCCCTAACTCCTATGCTTAGTTTGGATTTAAGAGATTTTTGAGCTATATCCAGGAGGGATGTCACTTATTTAGTATCTTATGAGGTTCACTGACCTCATGTGGTACTCCCATAAAAATATTAAAGATGGTTATTTCTAGTCATGGATGTTTGTGCAGGGACTTTGAAGAGACATTTGTGCTAGTGTGGTATGATTATTCATTCCAAATTATGCTAGGTTGTTAGAGAAATCATTGGTGATAGAGATATTCCTATCAAAGGGACGCCATATAGTTGTGGATTGCAGTGGGAGTTATAGGTTTGAGTCATCTAAAACTGCTAGAAGGTTCCGGTCAGAAGCATATCCATACAGAAGATCGTCCTTGGATCATAATAAGGCATGTGGTCATGCAGACTAGAGACCACATAGAGTAGGGAATCCTAGATAGGGGCAGTGCAATACATATGATTAGAGAGGTCACATGGAAAATGATTTACCAACCTGATGTGATGAGGAGGATAGATAGATAGTGGATGGAATATCATGAAAGTGGTAGCGCCATGACCATGGTTATCCTAGTAATGGATAGGGTAGCATCCAGGGAGGCAGAGCAGTCATAAAAGAAGGTGGGGCTCTAGGAGGAGGAGAAATGGGTAGTGAATGAAATTATGAGCTCTTTCAACCACCACCACCACCACTAGGTGGACCATTTTAGGCTTAGGGGGCTAGTGATTGGGTATATGAGCATCTGTAGACTACAGATACATTTGACCTAGAAGATCATGAAATGATTAGAGTTATGATATATGTTTATTATAATCATTATTCAGTACTACTAGAAATAGGTGCAAGTTCTTCCTTTATCTCTTTACTCCTTGTGTGAGATATGGGGATCCCAATTGAGGCTTTCTATGAGGAATGATTCTTTGATATCATTCATCTGCTGATAGTGCGAGCTATCTCTTGGTGGAGAGAGTTTCTCATGGGGCCTTTTGATCATGAATATGAGACATTATAATGTCATCTTAGGTTTACACTTATGGTCTATGGTCTAAGTCCAAATTAACTATCATCGCAGACAAAAAGGATGCCTATAGAAAGATGGGATGAGATTATACTTTATGGGGGAGAGAGATCTCATGCGAGGATGTGTGGGTTTTTCAAGGAGTGTGTAACCCATCACCCATCACTTGGTGAGGTTAAACCCTAGTGAAGTTGTCTCTTAAGGCATTTGGATTCATTTAGTCATGTAGGAATATATGGACATCTTCCCTGAGGACATTCCCAGACTACCTCTGGGGTGGGAGATGGATTTTTTCATTGACCTACACTCCATTACTACTCTGATATCTTATATTAAATATCATATGGCCCATACAGTGCTCCATGAGCTGTAGTTTCAGTTGTAGGACCTTTTAGATAAGGGTTTCATCAAACCTTGTGTGTCTCCCTAGGTATCTCTTGTTTTTTTTTGGAAGATGCGTACAAAAACTTACAACTTTGTGTGGATTATCATCGTCTGAACCAGGCTATGATAAATAAAAAGTACCACTTTTAAAGGATTAGAAACCTATTTGATAATTTGTGAGGCATTAAATGGTTCTTGAAGATCAATCTTAGTTCCAACTACAACTAGTTGAGAGTTCAAAAGGATAATATCCCGAAGTTGGCTTTCCAATGTCCCTATAGACACTATGAGTTCTTGGTGATTCCATTCAATGCGACTAATTTCGCTACCATGTTTATGGATTTGATAAATTGGATCCTCTAACTATACATGAAATGATTTTTTGTTGTCACTATTGATGATATACTTATATACTTTTCTTCAGAGTAGCAACATGAAGAGCAATTGAGAAAGGTCTTAGGCTTGCTTCGGGAGCACCATCTTTATGGTAAGCTCTCGAAGTTACAATTCTGGATCTATGAGATTTTATTTCAGGGTAATTTCATTTCTAATCATGGGTTAGATTTAGAATTGGTGACGATTTATGTAGTGATTTCTTGGGAGCCATCCAAGAGAATTGTCAGAGGTGTAGAGTTTTCTTGTCTTTGTAGAGTACTATAAGAGGTTTATGGTAGACTTATACAGTATTTTAGCACCTTTAATCACCTTGACATAGAAAGGGAACACATTTACTTGTACTGAGTAGTTCTAGAGATCCCATAAGGAGTTGAGTCTAAGGCTAATGAGTTCTCTTATATTGATACTACTAGAGGAGGGAGTGGAGTATATAGTACATTGTGATGCCTTTGTAGTTGATATTGAATCTGTTTTGATGCATAATCTGTAAGTGATCACATATGGGTCAAGGAAGTTGAGACCCCATGAGTAGAACTATGTGACTCATGACCAATATTTGGATTAGATATCTTTGCTTTGAGGATTTGTAAGAACTATCCTCTAGGAGAGTGCTTTGTTGTTTAATCAAACCATTAGAATATCAGGTATGCATTCAGATAGAGAGACTTGAACCTATATCAGAGGTGATGGTTTGAGTTTCTACTTGAATATGGCATTGAGACAGGTTTTATTCCTAGTGAGGGAAATGTAGATGAATATTCCTTTACAAGAATTTCCCAGGCTTGTTTGGCGGAGGAGGCGTCTAAGAATTTTTCTTCCTTGTAGATGAACTTGGTTGAGGGGGATGGTGAAACTTTTCAATAGTCGATGGTGTTGACACCTTTTCTTCTACAGTGTGTGAGGGGGTATTTTTTTTGGGAGAAATCATTTGTAAGGTCCAACATGACCAGATATCCTCAAGAGATTCACTAGATGGATTTTCTAAAGGAGGGAGTCACATCATCCTTTTCTAGTGACTAACAGTGGTCAAAATCATGATTCAGGTGTAGGTGATGAGAGAATTTAATATATCTCATTTTATTATACATCTCAGTGTTGGGAAGATTAATAGAGACCTCCAATGATATTTTTAGTGGGCTAGAATGTGGTGGAGTATGGATGAGTTTATCTCTCAGTGCCTCACATGTCAGTAGGTAATGGTTGAGCACTAGGTTCTGACAAGTCTATTTCAAAGATCACATAGTAGAGATATGATGAAATATCCAAGTAATTCATGGTAAGGATTCCAAAGATATTTCAATACCATGATTCCATCTAGGTGATATTTGACCAACTTATGATGTCGAATCACTTCCTTTATGTTAGGGATTAGATTTTGATGGAGATATTATGGAAGTTGTATGTTTGGGAGATTATCTACCTCCATGGGGATCCCTGAATGATTGTATCCAACCATGATTTTTGGTTCACACCATGGTTTTGAAGAGGCTTGCAGGAGGAATTTAGGACACAAATGAGGATGAGTATAGAATTTCACCCTAGAAATATGGCCACACCATGCGCACAATCTAAGTGCTTTAGGATATGCTGAGGTATTTCATGTTAGACATTGGCCGGAGTTAGTAGGATCATTTTTCTTTGATAGTGTTTTCATAATATAATAGCTATCACTCTATTATCAACATGACACCTTTCTAAGAACTATATGGGAGACCCTTCAGGTCACCCTTATGCTGGACTGAGATTGGTGAGATATCTCTTGTGGTGATAGAGATGATGCATGTGATGATGGAGAAGGTATATGTGATTAATGAATAGATGATGATAGCTCAGAGTTGGAAGAAATATTATGCATATCGATGTCGTATCCCCTTGGAGTTCAATAAGGGAGACCGTGTTTTCCTAAGATCTTCCCTATGATGAGTATTATAGGGATTCATCTAGGGAGGCTATCCATACCTAAGTTTCATCGGGCCATTCATGATCTTTCAGAGGGTTGTTGAGGTTGATACTACCTCATCTTAGGCCCATTGTTGGAATGGGTATATGATGTCTTCCATGTTTTTCCTCTAAGGAGATATGTGATTGATCCCACCCATGTTATTGACAAGGGATATATGGAAAATGAGGATGGAGAAACCTTCTTTGATCACCTAGTGGTGATCAAGGATTAGTAGGAGAGGATTTTGTGTGGATGGACCATTCCTTTGGCTCATGTACTATGGCAGTATGAGATAATTCATGAGATTTCCAAGGAGTCAGAGTTCCAAATGTGGGCTCAATATCCCACCTTTTTTGCATAGATTTTTATTTTCAAGGATGAAAATATTGGAGGATGGAATAATGTAGAGACTTTGTTTTTGACTTGTAAGGCTTTGAAATATATCAAAGAATATTTTCAGTTCTAGGCACTCAGACAACGTGTGATTCTAAGGCCTTGTGTTCCCATAAATAATTTTATAAAAATATTAAATATAATTTATATCACAACCGTAGAATTTTTCAAGAATAATGGTATATCTCCTAAAAGGAGTCTCAAAACATAAATATGAGACTATATCAGAATATGGAGTATGGGATTTACCCTAGGCATGAACAAAAATTTGTTGGTGAGGGAGGTTCAAATAAGGAGACCGTTGGAGAATACATTAAGTGAATTAATTAATTAAAATATTTAATAAAATATATTAATGTCAAAAAACGAATTCCTCCTTTATGTATCTTGTTATTCTAAATCTACAGGGTTAATTTCAAAAGCCTGAGATAATTGAGAGGAAGTTATACCACCCATAATTTTATAATTGAGATCAGACAACAAATAGCTTTCAGATCTAGGTGAATCAAGGTGAAATAGACAAAAAAGATCACCCCCACCATTGGTGAGCATGTTCCTCACAAATGATCGATGAAATATCAAGTTAGGGCTCATCATTTGTGGATTCCTCCCTTATCATTAAAATATTAAGCATGATCAAATTCATTCCTTTGATATATGTTTGATTTAATCCTTTTCATGAGCCAGTGTATCATATTTCAATTATTTATTTGATTTATCACCATTGTTCCATGTTTCTCACCGTATTTATCACCAATCTATATTCATTGGACAAGAACTCTTGGACAATGATTATTTCACCCTTATTTATTTTATTTTCCATCTCTATTCTTTGTGATATTGTCTATTAAAATATGGGGCCATTTTTCGACATTATTAGGTGGTATTTAGTGTGATCGAAATGCTAGATTTGTGGAGGATTTACATGCCATGAATAGATCAATGATTAGAGGGTATATTAGGATGTTTTTTTTTGGGATACAGGTGATTAAACCATGGATTGGGAATTCGGTGAGGCAAAGGTAGGATCCATGAGTGATGATGGTGGTCAAATGATGCAATTTTCATCCAAAGAGGTGGATTAGGAATCCACATAACATATTTATATTTATATGAAAAAAGGACTACATGGCATGTTGTATAAAGAAAACAAACCATGTAAGGGCCTAGGTGCATCAACTAGGTTTTTGGGAGAGTTAAATATTAAATGATATGTGGGATCCTCACACACCATGTGAATTAGTGATGGTGACCTGATGTTTACTCCAAGAGTATACAGACATGGACATGGTGAGGCACATTCCATGAAATCACACATGGACAGTGTGCATGGGAATGTCCCGGAAAACATTGATCAACCCTGGGTAGAAGATACACACCATGTAGTTCTACATGGTTAGTGATCTTTGTGATGGTTAAGACATAGACAGGTAGCAGGGTGTGACCACACACCATTTAGGTCCCTTACACACAATGTACCTCCTCTTTGGGGAAACTTCTACCTCTCATATATTCTTTTTTTAGGTTCATATTTTGGCATGCGATCATCCTATACTTAGTTTTTTTTCACATAAAATGCAATGATGGCCTTTATAGTGTATTTTTAGATACGATAAAATATGATCTAAGCGTGAATATTTTTAGCTGGTGCACGATGATGATAGTGATCAGTCATGATCATCAGAGTGTCACCCACATACAGAGTCAAGGAGTGGTTACTCTCTCTAATAAGTGGAACCATCCTATGGAGTCAAGGCATGGGTTCTATATCTACTGAGTTGCACTATATTAAGAAGTTATGGAATGGGTACTCTGTCCATCTGAGTGGAACTATCCTATTGGATTAGAGAATGGGGTCCTCTATCTACAGAGTGGAACCCCCATTCTGGATTAGAGGATGGGTCCTCTACCTATGGAGTGGAAAACTCTTATTGTACCTGGGTATGGGACCTCTAATTAGAGATCATGTCCTGTGGAATGATCGAAAAAATAGTGAGGTGTGTCTTAGAATGGATAATTATTCGGAAAGACACACGGGATACTGGGAATTGTTGATGGTCCTCTTTGAATTGTTGGAAAGACTCATTTCTCATGCTAGAGATATGTGATTGATATTACCTTTATCTATTGTATGGTTTTGTTTTTTGAGAATATATATATATATATACATCCTTATAACTGGATTTAATTTATCACAATGGTTTGGTCTGTTTACTTCTATCATGTCTCATATTTCTACCATTAGGTTTTAGGGTGTCCTAATGGGTATGCATATACTCATCCATGCATGGGAATTACCCATACATGTCATGTAATATTCTTGAAAAGGGTAGGTAATTGGGGATTTAATAGGATAATATGGATACCTTGGTGAATTTGACCACGTATGGTGGATGGGGATTAGAGATTTGGATCTGGGATCTCTCAATATATACTTTTCCAGCTATTTTTAGTTTAGGACATATATTTTGTTTTGTGTGTATTTTCCCCTTTAATTTTCAAATTATTATGTCATACTCATGTATTCCTTAGAGATTGCTACATGAATGGTTGTTACACTACATGTTACTATCTTTTATATTTATTCCTCTTCACTTATGCATGGAGATGGTTTGGTGTGTACATATAGGTACCTTAAGCAAAGATCTCCCAAATTAGTTATACCTTTTAGCACATGTCACAATCCCCTGACCAATGGAGGTGGTCTTGGGGTAGTCACAACTCGACTCTCCATTATCTAAGAGGGATTTGGTGGGTCAGTTAATTATTTTCTAGAAGTTTCAAGAGTTGAACCCTCCTCATTTCTTAAGATATTAAGATCAAGGGTAAGAAAAGTAATAAATAAGAATTATTGTGAAGATATTCATTCTTCTTGAGATTTTTGAGCCTCTTAAGCTTAATTTTCCCACCATTATGTTACAAGGACTTTGTTGGAAGTGGTTAAAGTTAATTATTTAGACAAAACAAATAAAATATCACTAATATGAATGATTCAATGATTTTTTTATCCAGTGGTATTTTTTATAATCTATAACGATGTTAATTGTTATGGGATTTTACTATCTCCAAAAAGGTGATTCAATGGTGTTGAAATCCTTGAAGGCTCAAAATATTGGAAAGGGCCTGTGACCACAACTTTTTCTTGACATTTCTTCATTATATCTTCACACTTTTGAAGAATTTGTGAGGAAGGATGTTTAGGATGAGGCTGGATTAGCTGGGGAGAGAGAGGTGGTTGATGTCTCGCCTATCCTTGGGAGCGGTGGTGGTAGTTCTAATTAAATTAAAGGTAAGAAAGCTAGATCTGAAATTTATGAAGAACATATGAAAATAAATTTATGTTTTTTCTTAGTATATTAATGTAAAATTAAATTCCTATTATTCCATCACTATATAATTATAGGTAATAAGAAGTCGTCATGATAAGAAGGTACCAAAGGCTTTTCATACTTTTGCTTGTTTGGGTAACCTACAATGATTCTATAGGGGTGTTTCTAAGAAGAAACACAGAGCTAGATCCACTCCATTAAAAAATATTCTAGCTCATTTCGATGAAAATGGTGATGATGTGAGATATATCTAACGATTATATATTTTCACTTTTTATTTCTTGGAATGTTATTCTTGGTGGTGCTATTTTTTTGGGAATTCAATTTTCAATGTAAGTGTAATTTTAAAATATTATGAACCTTGTTTTCATTAAGTGATGGGGTTTCTCACTCCATGTCTCATTTCTAATAACTTAGATCTCGTAAGGGCTGGGGATATTTATCTGTCTTGAGAAATTATGTTTCGAATAAAGTCATAATATAGTGATTAAACCACTATAATAGGAGCTCATGGCTAAACTAATTTTAAAATCTTTCATGGCATGGAAATTATTTATACCAACATCGCCTTGCCCCGATCATAGTAGTTTGGTTAATCTGTAATCTGGGACATGTGATAAATGTTCATAGAGATAAAAAAACCATGCTTTTTTCACTAGCAATTTATATATTATAAGTATTGGCATTCCTTGTTTTTAGGTTGTGTTTACATACATTATATTCTCTTCCTCTTTTTATTCATTCGTTGGATGGTTTGAGTTCTTTGGCCTTGCTATATTTATCATTGGATATTTGGTATGATTTTATAAGGATGGAAACTCTATAATCTATTAGATTATAGATATTCATGTTTTAAAAGGAATATGTTTGTTATTTCTTTATTCTTCATGTTTTGGGAGCCTTGTTTTGAAAAATAGTTTACTCTTTCTTTTGTATGGATCAAATAATTTTTTTGGGACCTTCTAGAGGTAGAAGATGTCATAGTGGGGAGAATTGTTAGACATGAACATTAATTTATTAATTATTATTAGTTATATAATTATATTTATTCTCTTTCTTGAACTTTGGGATAAACTAGGTTAAAATATTAAGAAAATTTGGATTTCCAACATAGGTACACGAGTATCACATGATTAGTGGAAACTATCCACAAACCCTACCAAGGTGTTAGTAAATTTTGAAGAGATAATTCATGGATATAACATGTTTTCTTTAACCATTATCCATTAATGTATAGGGTACTCTAGAACCACCAATGCAGGGAACATTTTTTGTGCATGGTTTGGCCAACTTTACATCAAATCATGCTTAGTGTACAAGGGTTTAAATTTTGCAAAATTATATTTTTCCCTTAATGGATTAAAAATAATTATGGGGTATCTCACTCAGCCTTACAACTTATCTTAGCTCAAACATGGGGTATTCATTCGAAACTTCACCCCTTTTGATTAATCATTCCATTATTGGATTTTTCCCTTTGAATATTGGTGCGATCATCACAAGTGAGCGTTTCTTATCCTTTATCTCTTTATTAATTTTCTTTCTTCTTTTCCACACTATGGTATGATGTTAACTAAACCATAGGGTGTTATTATGGTCTGATTTTCATTCTTTTATTTATTCATAGGGGTTTTTTCTTCTTAATGTGTTCCTCAGAAACAATTGAGATAGAGTTGGGCATCACACACCAAAGGAAGTCAATTTCTATTCTATTTGAGGTAGGACAAACTATGTCTAAGAATTTAAATTAAAAAATATAATTTCATGGTTACTTTATTGGTTGATTTAATTATAATATGAAGTATATATCTTATATTGTTTTTTGGGTAATTGGAATGTGTTTTCTTCATGTTTTTCATATTTTACCTATGTTTCATTCATGGATCTCATTTACCAAATCATGCGGTCAAGATTGTTTTGAAATGTAAAAAATCTCAGGTGATTGATTGGTTTTCCAAATGGTTTCTCTAATAGAAATTGAGAATGGAATTTTTTTGGGTCCTCCAACTAGTTTCTTACCAAGGCCTAAAGGAATGTTCGATTTCCAAAAGTCTTAAAAGTGTTTTTCTATTATATTTCACTCTTACATACAGATTATACACATTTACACATATGGATATATATATATATATATACATATATAGGTATACTCTATGTACATATTCAAATAATGTTTTTTAAATATGTATTTTGGGAAAAATGGTATTTATATACATATGGAGATGCATTTGTGTATACATGGAAAAGTATTATATGAAACATAAAAGGTATTAATTTGTAAATGGGTTTTCAAACGATTAAAATTTATTTTAAAACATTGAGGAGGAGTTGAAACTTTGAGACATTCTCTTGGAAATGAAAACACATCTTAAGGAATTCCCCTTATATAATAGAATGTGGTTGTGTGTTCATGTGTGGTATGTGGTGTATGCCCAGTGTGGGTCTTGTGATTTGTTTATATTTTGGGAAAAAGGAAATAGGGTATTCACATAAAAGGGAGCTGTAAGGTGATAAATGGAATTTTTCATATTAATGTAACGTATATATTATATATTTATATAGCAGTTTTAAAAAATCACCTCCATTTATACATTATGGGAATCTATTTATAGTTAGGTTGGCACTCTAGGTACACATGATACACTAGCTTAATAATACACTCTGACTAGTGGTCTTGAGTTAGATCACCCATCTTCTTGTTGGATGTGCCCCTGAGTTGAACTAGTGAGGGTGATGCTGAGTGTTGGGTTATGGAGAATTGTTGGTATCCATTTCTAGTGAGGATTATATTATAGATGTTTTTAGATCTATCCTAGACTATCTTGGATAGATCATTGGTTCCCATGCTAATAATTATATATATATATATATATATATATATATATATATATATCAAATTTTCCACTTCTTAGTGAAACATTTATAAAATAATTTCCACTATTATTATTTCCTATAGAAACCCTTACCCTATAACATGTTTATTTTTATAAACTATTTATTGAAATGTCTCCCATTCCTTAAAAGATATTTTTAAAATAAAAAAATAGGAAATGGTTTCCCATTTTTATTGGATTACAATTTTTTTGAAAAGAACAGGAAAACCCAAATTTTATATATTTATACTTTAAAACTAGCATGAAATGGTTTTCTCTTTAAAGGTAGTGTATATGGAGTTGTTTCTGTTTTATAACCCCTACCAAGAATCTATATGATCATTATTACACTATCATTTCTATTTTAGGTTTAGTTTCGTATTGGGCCACTCATTGAGCTTGCTTATTCTATGGTTAGTGGTGACCCATGTGGTTACATAAATACATGTTTAGTTTTATTTATTTTTCTATTTTCCATGTTTAGTTTTTTTATTCTATTAGTATTTGTATAAAATATTATTTTCATGGTCTAAATAATTCCTAGTTGAGTAATATCTTGATGTCAGACACTAGTTTCTAGACTAGGAGGATCGAGAATTCCTTTAGGACCTTGTTGTGAGCTAGCTTAGGAGTCGGGTTTGTGGTTAAACCAAGTTCGTTCATGATAAAATCTGATTCTTGGTGATGTATTTTTTTAAAAGATTCAATCACTACTTTTATATAAATATAATTTAAACCAATTATTTTTATCATATATGTGGTAGATCTGAAATAAAATATTCAATTTTTTTATTTGTTTTGTGAATGTATTAGGGGGTAATGTAATTATTAATTATTAATTTTTAATTTTAAAATTGAAATTATTCATTTATGGTTTTAAAAACATTTAAATTTAAAATGTAATATATGTTTTGAATATATAGATTGGTTTTGTTTTCATAAAAAGATGAATATGGAAGTACTTTTTTTATTATATGAAAATCTATCTTAACTGATATTAATTATGTGTAAATCATATTTATATAAATGAAAATTTATTTTCCTTTGATATATCTAAATATATTTTTTGTTATGCCTTATTCCATGTGTGGGTAGTTTTGAGTAAGAATTTGTTATGACCTATTACATACTAAACAATTACTTAGTTTACTACTAATATGATATAGTTATTGACTAACCTCAACTAAGTACATAGTTGGATTATAACTTTTGAGCTTTAAAAACTATAATTTCCATGGTTAATGTTTTATATAAATTATTTTCTTTTATATTATAAATTTTATATGGATTAGTTTGTCAGTTATTCCATACATATACATTTTTATGGTACTATTTATAGTTATTTCTCATTGATATAATGGATTTCAATATTATGGTTTTATATATATATAATATTTTTTATCTTGTGGGATTAAAGTACAAAATTAAGGATTTGGGTGATAAATATATAGTTTTAATGATAAACTACGTTTTTCTTTTATAATGGTGTATTCATATATGTTAAATTTTTTATTAATTAATAAATATGGAGTGTGATTTAAAATGGATTTGACTTCAATATTAGTTCAACATTTTTCCAAGTGATTTAAATAATATTAATAGTTATTGTTTCCTTAAATATATTTTGGATTTGATGAAAATATTATTTAAATTCTTATAAAACATATAAATTAACATTTTATTAGTAGAATGGATAGAAATTTTAGGCATGAAACTGATAAAATATCAATTCATTTTCAAAAGAAGTTGGAGATTTTTTTAGAATTTTCATTTAATAAAGCTTTAGATAGAGTTTTTAAACACTAAAATTTTTATAATTATATTGAAATACCGTGGTTAATTTGTTAAGACATTAGATAAAATATAACAAAAATTGGTCTTTAAATAGACTTTTATGTCTGGTATCACAATAAGGAGAAAATATAGTCTCAAAATGTTCATGATCTAAATGAGAGTACTGTATTAGATAGTTTATTATATGAATAGTTTTAATTTATTATTAATCATGATAAATAAAGTATTCCAATGAAAGAAGAAAATGATACAAGTACACATTATTTATTTAATGAAAATAGTGATATTGAAAAAGTGAAATATTTGAAGTTTTCTACCATGAATGGAGAATATAAAAAATATAGAAAAATGAAAAAGTTTGAATTTTTAATATGATTATTTTATGTGAAAATAATGTATTGAATTTATAATAGTATCATAAATTAAATTCTTACAATTTTGATGGAATTAATTATAGATGATGAAAAAATTCCATTAAACCATTAAGTGGAATAGAAGTTAATTGACCAACATGGATTTTATAAAAACAAAATTCATACTTTACTGAAATATTGAATCTTATTCTGGGAGAACACCATTGGATTAAATTATTATATAAAATGTATTACATCTTGATAAAATCCAAATACTGATGGAACACCATCTCATGTGCCACATAATGTAATGTGAAACTTTCTATTGATTTTCAAAATCTAAAATATTTTAATGTTTGATGAAATATCATAAAACACGTGATGGAATGATACCTAGAGAAATAAGGATAATCATGAGTTCATTTATCCAAAATATGTTTTAGCATGGCATCCATTTAATGCTTGACATCCTAATTTTACAGTTTAGGTGTGTAATATGAGGCTAGTTCTATGAGGTGACTATTTTAATCCATTTTATCATATTCTTTGAACAATATATGGTCAGTTTTCATAAACATTTAAAACCTTACTCCATGTAAGACAATGAAAAAACCATTAAATTGCATGAGAATACTCATATTTGTACATTATGATCCAAAAAAATGATATATATGTATACCTGAATCCTTTAATAATAGATTTGAATCATCTTTTGAATATGGACATTTATACATATGATTCTTGTTCGAAAGACATATTTCAAATGCGTGCTAATATTATGTTGTTGATAAATGATTTTCATACTTTTGCAATGATGTCTGCATATAGAATTAAGGGAAAAAATTACTATCCTATTTTTATAAATAATACACGATCTAGAATTCTTAAATATTTTTGTAGTTTTAGTTTTATTGTATATTGAAAATTCTATCCAATGGATCATCCATATAGTAATAATTATTTAAGGTTTAACAAAACCATTAAGATTGAAAATCCACCTCAACATATGTTTGGAGCTGATGATCTTAATGAATTGAATGATGCTAGTTATTCATTCATGAAAGGTTAGATGAAATGTAAAGATACAAATAACGTTTTCACCAAATCCAAATACAATTTTTAGAAGAAAAGTATATTTTTTTGAGTTTCCTTACTGGTCAACCAATTTGTTACATCATTATTTAGATTTAATTCACATTTAAAAAAACTATAAGTGAAATGTTTGTTTTAATTATTCAAAATGTCAAGTGTAATACAAAAGATGATTTATGATCATTTCACGACTTGTTGGATTAAGGTATTAACCTAAATTAAATATCGTACATATTAGTGAAAATAAATAGAATGTTTGATGTACTTATTTTGTGATGAAACATTCAAAAAAATCAAATTTTAGAACTAATAGAGACTAATATGTTTCCTAATGGATATTTAATCAATATATTAGACTGATTAAATATAAGTTAGTTGAAAATAAAATATTTAAATATGTATGATTATCACATCCTTATTCATGGGTTGATTCCAATAGAAATATATTATCTACTTTCCAATAATGAAATGGTGGGAGTGATTCAATTGTACCATTTTTATAGATATATTTTTTCAAAAGTTCTTAAAGTATTTCTTACAAAAAATGTAGGAAGTGGAAATATTAATTTTTTTGAGTGAGAGACAATTTTTACTCCATTATTTTTATCTTGCATGTGGTATTTAACTATCCATATTATAACTGAAATAATTCTTGGTGAACCTGTTTATTTTATTTGGTTGTATGCCGCTGAAATAAATATATACACATTAATGTCATATGTTTCGAAAAAGAATCATCATGAATATTCTATTTTTAAAGGTTACTTGGATCAAGAATGTATGGATTTCTATTCAATGTATTTGTATAATGTGATGATGAGACACAACTGGCCAATGATAAATGAATAAGAGTAGTTTGAGAAAATTGAACCCAATTTTCCATCACTTCCCCAAATAGGGGGAATTCCTGGATCATATAAATTTACTATATTAGGGATTGAATAATAAGAGATATCACATTAGACTACCTTTTTTATATATTATTAGTTTAATGATTACATTAGGTAAGTAAATTAATCATGTATATATCATCTCATCTCATGAAATTGTTCATATGTTTCTACCATTTTATGTATGAAACATAAAGAAATTATAAATATAAATCAGTATTCATTACTTTTAATAAATAGGGAAAATTTTCATAGAAAATATTTTTCTTCTTCGTTTAAATTGAAGGTAGAAGTATTACTAAAATACACTAAAAATCATTAATATTCATTTTTATTTTAGGTATTTAGTTTAATTTATGAATCTATCTATGAAGAAATAAGATCTTTGTATTTTGTTCCTAATTATATGTTCCCTAAATGAAAATCAATTGGGAACAGTGGGTTCAAATTTTGTTATCACTGAATGAGAAGTGAATATCATAAGACAACATGACGGTATTACGCTAACTATAAAATTAGAATTTTATCTTAGTGAATTAAATAATTGGCCTCAATATAAAAATTTATCTTATTATGGAGTTGTTTATAAAATAATATTGTCGGATTATTATTCTGTTGTTCAAGTCTCTATGATTAAACTTAAGTGGTTTGATTTAATGATGAGAAAAAAACATTTTTTAATGAATATTGATTTAGATTTATTGACCTGACTCGCATTATTTCTAGTGATAAGCCATATATTTTGAAATCATTAAAGAAATATATTTTTATGTGAAATATTATATGTTAATTGAATATGGTGTCATTATTTAAGTAACCCCAAGACATATTTTTTATGATTGTGTGGATAAAATTGACACCATCACTATCCCCATTGGCCTTGATAATGTTTTTACTTATGATGACTCAAATAGGAATTTTTTAGAGATTTTTGTGAACATGATTTTGTGGTGAGTAATATATAAAATCATCCTTATGTTTTATCAAATATTTTTGTTTAACTTGACTTTAGTTTTTCAGGTTAGTACTTTTCAAATTTATTTAATTTTGGTTTCAAATATTTTGTATTCAACTTGACCTTTATGTGAATTTTCAATATAAAGTGGTTGTAGTTTTATCTGAGTTAAATTTTCTAATATTGAATTAAACTATATTAAGACCAAATAAACCAAACAAAACTGAATCACTAATAAAAAAACAATATTAATTTAGTTTAAAGATATAAAAATAATTATAATTAAAAATAAAAATAATTAAACAAATGAACTAACCCTAAAATGGAAAAATTTCCAAATTACCTAACCCAAAATATTAACCAAATTTCCTAACCCAAAAAAATAAAAAATGACCTAAATAAATAACCAAAATAAGCTAAATGAAATAACCCAAACTGAATTGGATAAAATTGAAAATAGGAGAATAAAACCATATCATACCCATGTTTAACATGGAAATTAGAATTTACATATTTTTCTTTGACACATCTATTATGTTTTGATATTCTTATCACTAATATGATTATGTTATATAACTACCTATCATTTATTTTTCTTGACAATTGGTACTTATTAATTATTCATATAATCTTTTATTTATTGTTTGGAATAAAAATTATTTATGAATTTATAATTAAATGTATATTTATTTTCCAATGAAGTAAATGAAAAAATTGAAGAAATTCAAAGGAATAGAATGAATGATAATAATATCCACATGAGATAGATGGAAATTCATCATTGGGTGCCTGTTTTCAGAATAATATTTCAAATATATATATATATATAACATATAATTTTATTTTATTTTATTTTATAAATTTTAATCAGGAACCATCACCCAAGATATTACTATTATCTAACCTTCCTAGTGATAACGGTGCTCAGTATGATGATTCAAGGATTGGGGAGGGGTTTTAGATATTCTTAAACTAATCATTATATTCAATCACACCCAACAATTTATTGGATATACTATATATCACAATTAATTATCCTATAGTTCCTATAGTGGCACTTGAGAAATTTAGAATTACTATACCATCACCACCAATTACACTTAACCCACATTATATATATATTTTCTTTATTTAATGATGGATCACACTCACCATCTATTTTATACTTTTCCATAGGTTCATATTCAATATACTTTTCCTATTACTTCATTATCTCTGGGATTTTATTGTCACATTCCTTCAACTTCAACTTCAGCGCATTTCAAATGACCCAAGAATACTGATCATCATGAGAATACATTGGACTCTACTGGTACTACCCAAGTTGGTGATCATTTATATACTAGGGATCGAAAAGTACCTAATGATCATCTGGACCCATGTATATGTTTTAAACCCTAGTAATTTTTTTCACCATAATTTATTTTCATTATAAGATGTATTAATTCAATATTTTTATTGTTTTATTTCACAATTATACCAAAAACTATAAGGAATAATGAGAATACATGCATGCGTGAAGGGAGGAACCACCACACACTGGCGATGGTTGATTAAAATAAGGATAATGAAATTATTGGAAAGATAGGTATATAATTCATGAGTTTTATGGAAATTATTTCCAAATACCGTGACATCAATACCATTAAGACACAATCTTGGAGACACCTTGAGAATTAAATAATGGATAATTTTTGGGTAGAAATATGGGTAATAAAAATCATTAGATTTTATGTTATATTATTTGTTTTGTTTTTATGAATTAATATTTTTATAGAATCTTCATTATAATTTTCTAGATGGCGAGGCTATGAGGACTGCACAACTAATGGAATTTGGTAAGCCATGGATAGAATATAAACAAAAGTTTTATAATAATTGATTTTATTGAGTTGGAAAAGATTTAGAGATTGATTAGTTTAAGGTAATAATCAAATCCGAGGTTATTGATTGAAAATGATGATTATTTCCATTAATAAACTATTCTGTATTATTGAATTTTCTTTTTTTTAAGAAGCGTTAAAAATAAAAACAATCAAGTATGATATGAATTATTTACATACTTTGGGGTGGATGAAGATGCTAGAACATGATAACAATCAAGTATTTCTCATTAAAACATTTGTTTAATAAGGTACCAATAGAAATGAAATTTGGATCATACCTAAATTATGAAACTTGTAAGGATAATATCCTTACACAACAAAATTATAAAAATTTGTACTACCTGACATATTAAAATTAATATAACTAATTTAGTGAATGATATTAATAAATAATAGAATCACACATAATTTTGAAAACAACTTTAGGATATAAAACATTAAAAAATGTTGATAAAATTTTAGAGAATCTAAATGTCGAATTCCGACCTCATCCTAAATGAATGAAATATATATGAACTTTTAATCCTCCAACTAAATATGGGGTGTGCAAGAGATAATATCAACCTTAATTGAAGGTGAACGAAATTTAGATAAATCTTTTAGATATAATATTCAATAATAAGTACACAATTATAATATATGTATACCACAATATCCTTAAAAACATTTTCAACTATAATCTAAAAATTTACTGTATAACTAAAAAACGTCAACAGCTTCAGAACAAAAAATGTGAACAACAATAGATTGATTCATAGAATTCCTTTGTTGAAGGAGTCATAGATAATATTATTATCTTTATAAAAAAATAGTTTTGAAATTTTGATGACTGTAGCTTGAGATATATTCAAAACACAATGACCTAGAGAAACTAGTTTCCAGAAAACAGATTTATAGGTTTCTTCAGATTTCTTCTCATCCAAATGAATATATTCAAAACAATATTCTTCAATAATTTAAAATATTTGAAGTTACAAAATCCTTATAGAATAATATATTACCAAATATAAACCATGAATAACAAGTAATAAAAATTATTACAATAGTTAACAAAACTAAGAATATTTAATAGATAAATAAATTAAGGTAAAAAAAATAAAATAAAGAGAGGGTGATGTAATCATTGAAACAAAAAGGATAATGACATAGAACTACTCAAAAATGAAAGGGTAAACTAAATTTAAGTAATGGTAAAAATTATTTATGTATCGGTAAAATAACGTGATATAAGGGTAGACAAGAGTTAAGTTAGGGTAAAAAAAGTAATGTAATGGTAAACAAAAAATAGTATCTGTTAAGTATGGGTAAAATAAAGTTATGTAAGGGTAAAAGAAGTTATGTAAGGGTAAAAAAAGTAATGTGAGGGTAAATAGAAGTTATGTAAGGGAAAAAAACTTATATATGGATAAAATAAATATATTTAACGGTAGATAAAAGTTAGATAAGGCTAAAAATGTTATGTATGGGTAAAAAGAAACTTTTATAGGATATGTAAAGGTAGAATAAAGTCAATTTAGTCTAAAATAACTTAATTAAGGGTAAAATAATTTTATGTGAGGGTAAAAATAAGTTAATTAAGGTTAAAAAAACTTATGTAAGTGTATACTAAATTTATTTAAGGGTAAACAAAAGTTATTTAAGTGTAAAACAAAGTTATGTATGGGTAAATATAAACATGAAAATGTTATTTAAGGGTAAAATAAAGTTAATTAAGGATAAACTAAAGTTATTTAATGGTAAAATAAAGTTATTTGAGGTTAAAAATATTTTAATTAAGGGTAAAACAACTAATATAAGTGTAAAATAAATTTATGTAAAGGAAAAAAGATGTTAAGTATGGGTTAAAAAGGTTATGTAAGGTCAAACTGAAACTTGTATATGTTAAGTAAGGGTAAAGTAAATTTATGTAAGTTTAAAAAAAGTTATTTAAGGGTAAACCCAAGTTACTTAAGGGTAAAAATAAGGTAACTCAGGGAGAAACACATTTATTTAAGGGTAAAATAATGTTTTGTAATGGTAAATAGAAGTTATTAATGGGTTAAAAAATGTTATTTAAGGGAAAATAGAAAATTTTATCGGTTAATTAAGGGTAAAATAAAATATGTAAGAGTATAAAGATGTCAATTAAGGGTAATAAAATGCTATTTAAGGGTAATATAAAGTTATATAAGGGTAAAAAGATGTTAATTAAGGGTAAACAAAGTTATATAGGGGTTAAAAACATATACAAGTTAACCGAGGGTAAAATAAAGTTATGTAAGGGTAAAATAAAGTTATTTAAGGGTAAAAAAATCTAGGTAAGGGTAAACAAAGTTATTTAAGGGTAAAATAATGTTATTTAATCGTAATTTTTTTATTAATTGTAAACCAAAGTTATGTAAGGTTAAATGGAAACTTTTAAAATTTAATTAAGGTTATAATAATTTCAATTAAGGGAAAAAAATTTATGTAAGGTTAAAATAAATATTTGTAATGGTAAAAAGAAGTTAAGTAAGTGTAAATAAGTTATGTAAGGGTAAATGAAATTTATACAATGGTAAAATAAGTTAAGTAATGTTAAAATAAGTTATGTAAGCATAAAATAAAGTTATGTAAGATTAAAAATAATTTAACTAAGGGTAAAATAAATTTATGTATGGGAAAAATAAATTCATGTAAGGGTAAACTACAATAGATTAAAATAATGTTAACATATAAGTAGTTATAAATCTAAAATATTTTAAAATTAAAACTCTAAATATTAGTAAAATAGACATAATACCAAATAATTTTGACATGTAAAAATTTAAATAGAATAATTTAATATAAATAGAAATACTTATCACCTATAAAATACAACTAAATAATTGAGAATATAGTGAAACTAAATTTTAACAAAACTTTTTTTCCATACATTCCCAATCCAAGTAAAACAAAATGAAACAAAATTGAACCAAAAGTGAACAATATTACCCTAATAAACTTGAACTGAATATAAATGAACTAAATTGTACCCATATATACAATGTAAATATAAACAATATGATGTATTAAATGTAACTACAACTAAAAAATAAATTTAATGAAACAAAAATTAATAAAATTAAACTAAACAAAATTGAATTCATCCAATCTCATTGGAACCAATACAAAATGAATTTTATCTAATATAACAATAAAAAAGTAATGAAAATATATCTTCAATAGAATAGTCTAAATTTATTCATTTCAGTTGGATTGATTATAGTTTCACATAGATAGAGATAATACAATAAATTTCTCTGATATTTAATTATTTTGGGTTTGGTTATTGTTAATTAAATATTGGTTTCAATGAGTTATTTTTTTAAAAATATATTGTTATTGAATTATGGGTATTTTGATTAAATGTCATTACTGAGGGGGGTATTGAACATTGATGTATGTGTACCTCAGAAAAAATTATTTTCCTTAAGCACAAAGAATAATTATTGAAGGGTGGTAAATGGACAGACAAAAAAATAGATTGTAAGTTTTTCTATGATGATTTAAAATTAATATATATTTTGTAACTAGATAATTAATTTTTATTAGGAACAAAATGATTTAGATTCCCTTGATGATCATGAAGCTGATAAGATTGAACCAAATGATCATTTTCACAAGATATTAGGCGATAAGACCAGTAGAAGGGTACATTATCGACCAGGGAAGAGTATTCCCCCCCCAGATATTTCCCACATTAGGTTCCCATAAATGTTATGGTTTCACCAATTTGGAAATTGTATGTTCATAGTTAGAAAAGGATTGTACATAATAAGTAGAGGCCAACAAAATATCCATGATGGAGTGTGAGTGAAGTAAAACTTTCAATGATAAATTTTTGAATATTGTAGAAAAATTATTTCCATTACTTCCACCAGATACCACTGTGGTTTTTGATATATTAAAGTAGATGATGCATTAATTATATGATGAACTAGGTGATTTTGATGATTATTATTGTGTTGTTTGGGATTATGACTTCTATGGAAATGGTGATAGTGAATCTGGTGATGGTGTTGGTGATGGTGATGATTATAGTGATGATATTGGAGATGGTGATGATGATAGTGATAAGTACATTGGTGATGATGGATATGATAGTGAACGTGATGATAGAGAGATTGATCCTCTACATTTCTAATTTATATTTTTGAAACATGATGGTTTATGACTAAATGTGATTTCATATATATATTTTTTTTAAAAGTGTACTGCAACATGTTCAATGTGTTAATTTGTTTCTTGTTTTTTCTATATTAGTTTTCGGTTGTTTGGGGATGAGGGTACAAGTGTTTGGCATGTATGATGGTTTAAGATTAATATGGGGGGTTCATATGGATACCTTGGTGATGGAAGGGTATATAAATGGTTTAACCAACCATTATTATAGCGTATATATATTTAGTTTAATGAAACCATTTGTTAAATGTAAATATGGGAGACTTATAACAATGATTTCATGGAAACCATTGGTATAAGGCTATCCACACACCTATCCACCTAGTGGATTATATAACCATTGGAAAAGTCAATACCAATGGTTCCCCAACATAATTTTTTTTAAAATAATTGGTATAGAGTATATTTTTAGAAGTAATATTTTGATACATCTTGTTAATTGACTATATATCTTTATATTAGGACATTATAAATTATGTAATCATCACTAATTTCACAGCTAGTTAGTGTTTCTAATATATAATATATAAATATATAATATCATGTTTTTTTATTTTTCTAGAGGAAATTTTACTAACGGATAAGTAATGAGGACCAAAACATTAAAATTGAAATGAAAAAGGGAATAATTCAAAAAAACATGTTTTCATTCCATTTTTTCTTTAAAAACGTTTAATAAATAAATTAAAATTATTATATTAGTTCAAGAATAACATGAATGTAATATAATTAGGTATTAATGTTTTATTAAAAATCATTTTTTATAAAACATGTATAAATGTGACAACAAAAAATAATACCATTGGTAAGGGGACTCTCAAATTCATTCCTTTTATTTTTGGTTCATAATCTCTCTTAATCTCTTCTATATTATTATTCTAAATTTTCATTTCTTCCCAAATAAATACCATTTATTTCATTTTCCATTTATTTATTCTAGGGATATGAATGTAACAACCCCAATTCCCATAAACCAGAGCTATTGGTTATTTATTAAAATTGTACATAATGCATAAAATCACAAAATACATGATCCGATAATTTGGTATTATTTGGAGACTATATTCATACATGGTTATTAAATTACTTTAGAAATATGAATTAAATTATAAAAATATATACAACTTTACTATTTATTGATTCTTCTCCTAGGTCACACATAGTAATACTCATAGTTTCTTGGTGAAATGGGGAGACAATATAAAGGGTGAGAACAAACACTCAGTAATTATAATGTATAAAAAAATATAAAATGGAATAAAAATACATATACAATATAATAAGAATAAATAAAAAAATAATGTCACAAAACTGATATCCTGATCATAATATATCTGTGAAATATATAAAAAAGGAAACAAATAATCACATGGATAAAAACAATGGATCTTAAAAGGATGGGATCCATAATTTTGTATATCATAAATTCATCATTAAGGCCTCAAGCCCATAAAAGTGTAGGCATATACTAAATACCAAAGATAGTTTGTCTCATTAGGCATTATATTACATCAAGGGGATATATAATTCAAGCCTCACTCATCATATACTAAGTCCAATGCATCCGTTAAATGGAATGAGTGGATAAAAATAGATATAATAATGTTCTATAAGGAATTTCATACATATAAATATATAAATTATAAATAAATATCCATTTAAAAATCATGGTTCAACATATTGTCAATATTCCCCCAATCAAAAAAATGGAATAACTATCCAAGTGAATAAACTTCAATATGAATAATGAAGTATAGAGTATTTAAACTGTATAGAATAAAAGAATATAAAACCATTTAAATTGAGTTTCAAAGTTAATTGAATTCTATGTATATCTAGGTGAATATACATCAATAAAATTTGAAACTATAAGATATTCATATTGAAATGTAAATTACCCGTATCCAATGAATGATAATGAATTAAAATGGTAATGTACATTAATTTTAAAAAGATATAAAAAAATATTAATCAATAATTAAAATATTTTTTAGTGGTAAGAGTCCAATAAAATGATAGAAAAATCATTTCCAAAAATTAGGAGTACGCAACACACACATTTTATTGTCTTTAGGGAAATAAAATTTTCTTAACGGGAAACCTGAAGGCCTGTATGATTTGATTACAAAGGAAAACTTGTGCTAAAACAAGTTTAATCTACAATAGATCTAATATAGTACCAAAAAAATTATATCACCATCATCCTTATTTTTATAAACCCCCCATATTATAAATAATACATCTGTAGTACCACAAATACATGGCATACCTAGGTATTTGGATAATAGGGTTTATGGATATGGAAATATTTTATTATTATAATGAAAAAGGAAAGATTTATAATGATAGGGAATTGTAATATATGATTAATATTACAATAAGGGATATATAATAATATCATATACAATTGTTTGACATGTAAATGTAAGCTACTCTAAAGGATTGTAAAAGGGAAATAAATAGTGGATATTAATAACCCAAAAATTGGAAAAATAACGAGTTAAGAAAATGGTATAATGTGTGGGAATGGTTAATATCTCATTGATAATAAATAAAATGGGTAATAATAACATGTAATTATAATCATGGATTTATATAAATAGGAATATTAAAAGAGATTATAATAAAATAATTTCAATTTAAAAAGAAATGAGGAGGTTTAAGAACCTTCACCTTGCTAAGTAGCTCCCTAGAACTTGAGAAAAAAACATTTGACAATTTAGAAATTATTAGAAGGAATATTTAGTGGGAAATAGATATAAGATCAGTTCTCAATGATTTTAGAGTAAAGATGAATGGGAGGATGAGTGTCTTATTACGAAAATTTAGAGAGAAATATTTAGTATTTTTAGGGTTTGGAAATATAGATTATTGAAAATTCAATGCCACTAGAATACCCATAGGTTTATATCATGGTATTTGACATTTATGGAATTTTATATTGACATTAATAATTTTAAGTAGTGAAATACCTTTATTTTTACTATTTTATCAAGATAAATTTCATTATTTCCATAAAAAATTATTTTTAAAACTTTAATTTCCATTTTAGAGTTTGGAAAGTCCATTATAGGTTTTAAAATTGATAATAAAAAATTAAATATAAATTAATTTAATTAAATAAAATTATTATAGTTCATTTATTAATTTATATTAATTAATTCTTCATTTTAAAATAAAAATGAAGTCATAATACATATCATATACACATACAATATTTTACTATTCACCCAAAAAAATTATTATTTTTCATAAAATTATCAAATATTCCCACGGGATAATTTCAATATTTTAAACCCAATATTAAATTAATTTACATGAATATAATTTTATATACATGTATAATTTAATTGTTAACAAAAGAATCATAGTGTATTTTAAAATATTGTATTTTGGGTAAATTTTTAAAAAAAATCCTTTTTAATAACTTTTAAATTATTCTATAACATTAGTATTTAATTACATTATTATTTAATAATGAATATAAATTATTTATATTTATTAATTATTGTAATATTTTTTGTATTTCTAGCGGGTACTTGTATGTATAATGGTCGAAATACTATTTTAAAAGTCATATTACATTGTTATTAATCCAGAAGTCACATTACCTTTCAAATGGTTATATTTCCCATTGTAAATACTCCTAATATATCCTCTAAAATAATTAATTTATCTATCTTATTTTCTATAACATGTCCTTTATATTTCATTTTTTTCATCATAATAGAAATGCATATTTTATTCTTGATATTCTTTACAGAATATGATCCTCTTGAATTCAAGATTAAGTGTTTCCATATATTTTTATGTATCCTATAGTGCTAGTTGTTGTTTTTAGTGAATATGACAATATAGTGTGTATTATAATATTATGATAAAATAAAAAAAATTTTGTACTGAGTGATGGGTGTTGTAATTAAATTTTTACTTATAATAGTATAATATCAGGCCTTACATTATCCCAATTTAAATAATTTCATCCTTAAAATTTAAGGCATACATAATTCCATATTTTTTGGGAAAATCATCATTATTTCTTCCTCATGATCCCACATTTCTTCCTCTAACTTTAAATTCATCCATATTACCATCATCAATCAATTTGTTCCCACAAAACTTTATCTCTAGTTATAATAATATAGAAATGATTTTTAATATATAAAAAGTAAGGTTCTAGAATTATTTCTTTCATCGTGAGTATATACATTAGATAAAGAATGTACTTCTACAATAGTGACATATTAATGATTCTTTGTATTTAAAGAGGTTGGATGGAACATACCAATAATAATTCACAATGTTAATGATCTAGAAAATATAAAAATTTAAAATGTACTTTATACATTGATTCCCCTTCTTAATAAATCTTATAACCCCCTTACATGGTGATAAATTTAAGAATATATGGTCCCTTAATTCCAACACAAAGTCATTCCTCTAATTATCAACATAACTTATCTTTACACTTCAATATATCTTGATATATTTCTGAATTTCTCATACTTTCTCAATCACCTCTTTAACATGTTCTTGAACAATTATTTCCATTTCCCAAACTTCATTCCAATAAGTTAGTGTATAAAATATTTTATAATACAAATATTTATAGAGTGACATTTTTTTGATCAAATGAAATCTCTTTTTTATGAAAATTATACTAGACCTAAATTCTAGTGTCATATTCATTGGAAACAAATAGAGAATGAACTCCAAAGTTTCTATAATATTTGTATAGTCCTTTTAGTCTTCTCTAGAGTTCTATGTTGATAAGTTATGCTCAAATATATATCAATTTTGAAATAATTTTTAAGACTCGTCTAATTTTTTGATACTAAATGATAGGCATGACATGATACTAATGATATAGGTATTTCATGAATCCTAAAAACTTCATTAATATGGATACGCGCAAGTCATCCAAGGTGTATATCTTTCATTATTGCAAAGAAATGTAAAAAGTTTGAATGATTCTTCACAAAAAACCAAATTAAATCACTCATATTGGATGTATTAGGAAGTCCTATAATAATGATCATTTTGATATTATCTAACATAAAAATTTGTATATAGAGAGGTTTTATAATACCCTTTTCAAGTTATATCTCTACCGTTACTTATTGATATAACAATAATTATGACACACAATTATCAATTTATGAATTCATCTTATCTACAATAAGTAATCTCTTAAATACCAATATATCATGGTGATACGATGATTTATAAAATAATTTGATCTATGAGATTCATCTAGTAATCAATTATTCATCTCAGATACTTGTGTTATACATAGTCTCTTTCCATGATTCAAGATTATTTATTTATAGTTGAAGTATATTAATCTCCCATATTTTATGTCTTTAATATTTTTTATACCCTCATAATCTTGTAGAGAATTATTTATATTCTAGAGTAATTATATTTGGGATATTACTTAGAAAGGGACTGATGGTTACCCTTCCATAATAACTTCCATGTCTAAATTTATTAAGTCCATAAATATTTAATCCTTATAAAACCTCATCATGGATAGAACTTGGAATATCCCTTATTTAATCAATGTATGAACCATTTAAATTTTTAGTCCAAATCCTTAAAGAGACCCATGGCATGAGCCAGTTCCCCTTATTACGTGTCCCAGGAAACTATTATTTTTTTTAAAAAAATGAACAGGTTTTATATAAAATATTACATCGCCCCCTAGCACAACGTTCCTGTCAAAAATTATAAAAATAATTAAAAATGACTAAAAATAAATTGAAAGGAAATTAAAATAATGTAAAAAGGGAAGAAAATAAATTTTAAAATAAAAAAATAAGGGGCTTGAGGGAAAAATAAAAATAATTAAAATGGGTATTAGCCCATTTTTATTATTTCTACTTCTTTTTGTTTCCCATACCTTTCATTTTATTTTATTCTTATTTATTTCATTTTTTCTCTATTTTATTTATTTTATTATGTTCATTTATTATTTTTTATTTTTTATTTCCTTTTTTTCTTCTTTCATGTCCCCTTAGTGTGTCACCCCCTATAACACCCCCATTGCTGCACCCCCTCCTCCTCTAATCTCCCTTCAGAAGCTCGCTGTGAATATTTTCCTCCTCTATTTTCTTCACCATAAAGTGTGTAGTAAAGATCTCACTAAGGATAACCTCACGCACCAAGAATCATAGGATCTCATCCAGTCTCCATCATGAAATATATCGTAGAAGCTTTATACCTCAAATTGGGGATTTTATAAAATCATACAATTTATTACATTTTATCTCAAATCAAATATCATTGTGGAGTGTAGGATCCTCTACAGTTATGTGGTATGGCATATAATCTCTTTCCCAACATTTCATTGTGTCTTTTAGATTTCACAATGTTCCGCTCATGAGTGCCTATCGACGATATTCATTTTTTCCGATTTTAATTTAATTAAATTACTTGTCTTGAATATTGAGACCTTGTTTCTAATGAAATATATTATTTAATTTATTGCAAAATAAATGGATAACCCTTTAGGTGTGATGATGTAATTGGTCTAAATCTTCTTATCGCAAAATAATTAATTTATTAATTTCTTGTGTTTCACTACCCCTCTTTGGTTGAGTTTTAAATTAAATAAATTATTTAGGATAAATTGACCCACAAATTTTATAGTTTTTTTGGTTGTTTATGCCTAATAATTTCCTTGGTTAAAAATTATTACCATGCTATTCTATTATAAAAAAAAGTTCATTTTTCTTCTTTTTTAGATAATTTTTTGTCTATGACTGTTTGACTTGAATGATCAAGAAGTATGTGGATCATTTTTTATTAAATTGTTTTGTTTTAATAATTAATGAATACTCTGTGATATCTTCTCTCTTGAAATATAATTAATTTCATAGTGGTGAGACAATGTGGGTTCTGTATTAAGGACCAAATATGAACTCTCCATTGCTGATTATTTACCACACAACGTGAAGGGAAGGCGGTATCTTAGGCCTTGATAGACAAGGGTTTCCTTATGTTTTCTATATAATCATGAGTGATATAGGTTCCCTAAAGAACAATTAGGGAAGAACCCAATGGTAAAGTAGATACACCATGCCTTGGGTGATACTTGACACCTGATGTGTGATTCCCAGGAAAAATGATGATACATCCATGCCTCGAGTGATTCTTGGTCTTTCAAAAGATTGGCTCAGACGAGCTCAGTGGTATTGTATAAATTGAAGGATGTACCGTAGTAATATCTTCCGGACATGCTTATACTCATACTCTAATATTTGATATAATAATAATGATAATGCATGTAATGTTTTATATGATGAATATTTTGGTTTATTGTGAATTGTGTTACCTTTATAGTTCCTTGAATCATACTCTATTGGAACATAAATTAGACCTATGCTAAATCACAAACTTGGGGTATGTTCCTTTTTTTCTTCTATCTATTTCCTATCCTTCATATATGTACACATCCTTCGTTATACAGGTACCTTATTCATATTTATATCTTAGGCCGAAGTAGGTGGTATGAGATGGGTTTCGTTGAGAACACATACCAAGTTATACTGGTTTTTATTTTATTTATTTAATTGCTTACATTTATCATATATTGGAAGCCTTATTTTAATTACAACATGAAATGGAGAGGTTTATACACCATGGGTGTCAACCTACTAGGATTTTATCTCACACCTTGATCGGGTCCATTTGGTACCCGAGTAGACTTTATGTCTGTAGGTATGGACACTCCCAATGTTTGATTTCTTTGCTATTTTGGATGGAGATTTGGGGCAGAAGACTGAGCCTTTTCTTGATATACTGTTGTTAAAATTTGTGTCATTTTCAATATAGTTTTATAGCATGATTATATTATTGAATTCTATACTTTTATTTTATTACATTCCTCATATAATGATATCATTGTGTAGCTACTTTGATTTATCAGCTTCCACACTCTTAATTTATTCAGTTTGGATTATTTAATTTCTTATACTACAGTTTTTTATTTATATAATTTTTCTACTTGTTATAAATTATTTTTGATCCATTATATATTACCTATTACTTATGAGCTCATAGTCTCCCCTAGAGACACATTAAAAAGGTCCTCACTGCTAGTCAGTAGACTCTGGAATTTGAGGAGATGTGCTTGAGGTAATGTGGCGAGCCTGGCTTGGAGAACCCTTCTAGTGGATCCTAGGATGGGGACAATACAAAGTGGTATCCGAGGTAGTTATTTTTTACCTTTTTTTCTTACTATTTGGGTCAGGCAGAAGACTAGGATATAATAATTTTTAATGCACCCTGTACTTGGATGTATGTATTCCATGTATAGGGGAAACCCAAATTCCTAGGTTGGGATTGCAGTTATTGATTATGCCAATTATTGTTGACATGATTTCACCATTGGGTGACACACCTGTTTTTTATTGTTATTGATATTGGTATTATTGAGATAATGGTTTTTATCATTTCAGACCAATGATATGATGGAAATGCATTTACATGCATCCTATTATGCACCATAGGGATTAAAATGATAGGCATATTTCCATTCCCTATATACTTTTAGTATGAATCTTCCTATTTGGATATGAGTGCTATTGTGCATAGTTGCAAAAATTTGAAGGGTGTGTTTGCTAAATATAAATTTGTGATAGTTTTTTAGATGTTAGATTTAATTTACCTGGTAAATAGGTGGTATGCCTCATTTTAGTGATCCTTATAAGTTTTATCTTTTATATATAGTCCTAAATCATGGAGCAGTCTATCTGTTATGTAGTGCCCAGAGGCAGGCTATGTGCCAACCCTCTTTGTTAAACCTTTACCTGTTTACCTCATATTCCATATAATCTCATCTAAAGTGTGAATTTTTCATCGATTACTTTGGTGGTGTTATATATATCAACACTCCTTTAGGGGTTAGGATATAGGGCATACGCCAGTGCCAAGAGTTCCCCTTAAGATAGGTGGGTACTGTTTCTATTGAAAATTTTACTTTCTTAAAATTTCTAGCATCAATGTTATTATTAGTATGAAATGGATCACTCCTTAATTTTCCCAAGTAGATTTCTATCACCGTTGGGTGTCATTTACATCCCCTAAGAGAGACACATATCTACACAAATAAGAATGGGATATGCAAGAAGATCAAGATGGACTTAAAAATGTCGAGGTGGGAAGAGTGACAGCTCAATTATTAGGTCTCTTCATGAGTGATTGGGGAACACAACTAGTAAAATTTACTACCATTGTGAATCACTTTAGGGACGTATTCCCTGAAAATATCTCTAGATTACCTCCCATTAGGGATGTGTAGTTCACTATCAAGATAGTTCCAGGTGCGACACCAATGTCTATTACTCTATATAGTATGGCACCTAAAGAGATACAAGAACTCAAAAAGAAGAATGGATACCTTGAGGATTAGGGTTTTATCAGAATTATCACATCTTTATGGGGTTCACCAATTCATTTATCCAATAAGGTGGATGATATCCTCATATTGTGCATGGATTATCATCGACTCAACTATCTTATGATAATGAATTGATATCCACTGCCTCGTATAAATGACCTCTTCAACCATCTTCGAGGAGAAATTATTTTATCCAAGAATGATATAAGGTTGGGATATCACTAGGTGTGTGTGAGACCATATGACATTCCACACATGACATTTTAGAGAAGGTACATCTTGTATGAGTATCTTTTTATGCCATTCGTCCTTACAAATGCGTATATAGTCTTCATGGTTCTGAGGAATAAGGTTTTTCACCTGTACCATGATTCTTTTGTGGCTATTGTTGTTGATTAAATCTTGGTGTATTCTCATTCCATACATGACCGTGAAACCAATATTGAGATCATGTTGAGTACACTGAGAGAGCACCAACTCTATGCAAAGCTCAAAAAATGCCACTTCTGGATCGATAAGGTTCACTTCTTGGATCCTATAATATCTTAGGTAGGTGTATCAGTTGACCCAAAAAAGGTGAGTGCCATAGTTTTAGGGGATCATCCCAGGAATGACTTCAACATACACAGTTTCTTAGGGATTGTTGGTTATTACATGCATTTCACCTAGAATTTCTCCAGTTTAGCAGCACCTCATATAACCCTGACAAAGAAGGATATGTAGTTCAACTGGTCAGAAGCCTATGAAAAACATTTTTAGTAAATAAAGGGATGACTAACCTTAGCTCTAATCCTGATTCTTCCCGATCCTAATAAAAGCTATACTCTTTACTATGAGGCTTCAGAAATCGGACTGAGTTCATTTTTGATGTCAAGGGACTGAGTCATGGATTATGGATCCCACCAGATGAGACCTCATGAGAATAACTATCTTGCACATAACCTTGATTTAGTTGTTTTTATTCATTATTTACTCTTTTGGAGACACTACATTTTGGGTGAGAAGTTTGTTGTTTACACAAATTATAAAATCTTGAAATATATCTCCACATGATGAGACTTGAATTTAAGGTATCATAGGTGGTTAGAATACCTAAGACCGTTCAATTTTGAGCTTGCAGATACCCATGGTAAGAAAAATTACATGGATGATGCTTTGAGCCACAAAACATAGACATAAGACATCCTAGAATCTAGTAGTGAGTGGACGATGATTTCTTTGTTTTCAGCGATGCATCTGTAGGTTCAGGAATAGCGCATGCAACCAATTCTTACACCTCTTATAGTGAAAACAACTCTTCTAAAGTGAGTATCTATGTGATAGTTATCTGATCCATAGAGACTCTTCTATAGGGAAAGTGTCACAGGAGAGAACCCTTCTCTTGGTTGAGTTGTTAATGGTAGTGAAACTTTACTGTACTATGGAAGAGTATGTGAACCTTCATACATGAGACAAGAACTGATGAAGGAATCTCATACCTCACTTTGGGAAGTTCATCTTGGACCTACCAAGATGTATAGATACATATGTTGTCAGTACTGGTGGGTAGGTATGAAAAAGAATATAGTGGGTTTCATCTCTCAGTGCTCTACCTGTTAGCAGGTGAATGTAGTGCATCAACAACCTGTTAGACTTCTACAACCTCTATCCATTTCTGAGTAGAAATGGAATGAAATCACCATGGATTTCTATACAAAATTTTCAAAATCTCCTCGAGGTAGAAATGTATTATGGGTGATTTTAGATTGATTGACCAAATTCAAGCACTTCCTACCTATTCAGGAGACCTTCTCCATTGATGAATTGGGAAGGCAGTATATCAAAGAGATTTTGAGACTTCTTAGCATGCATCATTCAATTTTCATGTACATAGATGCACACTTTACTTATTGTTTCTATAAAGGGTTGCAAAAAGTGATGGGTTTAAAGGTTCTCTTTAGTAATGCATATCACCCTCAGACCGATAGGTAGTTTAGGCAGACCATATGAGTGTTAGAGGATATACCATGGGCCTGTATCCTTGATTTTAGGGATTCATGGGAGAAACATATTCCTCTTTTTGAGTTTAAATATTATAATATCTTTCAGGTGATAATTCAAATGGATTCATATGAGGCCCTCTATGGTATAACATGAATTTCACCTTTATGCTGGCTCAAAGTAGGAGAGGCATCTTTGTTGGGTCCTCACCTCATTACGGATATGTTTGAACAAGTTTATATAATCCAAAAGAATATGACTATATTTCAGTCCATAAAGAAATCTTATACCGATCGTCACTGAAGACCTCTCGAGTTTGAGGTAGGACATTGAGTCTTTTCGAGTGTTTCACCAAGGTTGGTTCAAAGTTAGATCAGAAGACAAGGGAAGTTATCATCGAGATACATTGAGTTGTTGGGGATAATAGAGACTTTTTGTCCCATAGCCTATTAGTTACTCTTACCTCAGAGATACCATGCCATGAATAATTTTTTCCATGTATCTTAGCAATGAAAATATCATCCAAACCCATCTCATTCATTTGATCCTAACGACATTGAGCTTGAAGTGGTTTCATCCTTTGAGGAGCGTCTGATCCATGTCATTGATAGTAGCATAAAGGTTATCTGAGGTAGGTTAGTTCCTCTAGTCTCGGTGCTATGGCAGTATGGATGTGTTCAGGATGAGACTTGGGAGTGGGAGTCCGATGTGTGTGCAAAATGGTTGGATCTTTTCTCAGATGGCGTTCCACAAACCTGGGGACGAGTTTTTCTAACACCCCGAGATTCTATGAAAAATATTCTTTTTAATTTCATTAATTTCTTGTACGCTACACCAAAATGAGCTTGCACAACACGCATCCTTGACTTTCTTTTCATTACACACAATCGAGACCTTCCTTGATAGCGTGTGTAGTACGCAATACCGAGTTTCACTAAACAACGATATGCTATTAAAATATTATTAAAACTAGCCGTTATGAATAGTAATAACCACTTTTTGAAAGTTTGTAAATTTTATTTTTCAAAATGGACTTCATTTTTGGATTCGGAATATCGAAATTAGCTCAGGGTGAAATTTGGGTAATTTTCGGATAACTTTCATATTTTGATGAATAGTGGAAATTACTAAATTTTAATTAAAAACAACTTTTTCAATCGAAATAATTAATAGTGATAAATTATTAATTTTAGTGGTTGTAAAGTATATTTAGAATATATATTTATAATTTAATACAATGTTGGTCATTGGATGTAATTTCACATTTAAACCAGTTATAAACAAGTGTCAATCTTTTGATAGTTATTATCTCTTAAGAACACGCTATTTGTTTTGACGACGGGAATTAATTTTTTAAATTAATTAATGCAACTGATATGTTTTAAATTTGGTAAAATAGAAATCATTTTTGAGTTCATAATATCAAATATAGCTAGGGCCTAATTTTTGGTATTTTTCTGAAAACTTTCAATTTTTGATGAATAGTGAAACCACTAAGTGGTAGTTAAAAAAAACTGAATTTTTCATAAAACTTAATTTTACCGCTTCTGTGAGTGGAATTTCAAAAATCCGAGAGACACGGTTGATGTCAGTAAGTAAAATTTGGTTCAATGAGATGAAAATAATTTTTGGTGAATAGTAACTTTTTACTTTTATTTACCACGGTTAAAAGTAAATAGGGTAATTAAGGGTAGAAATGATATTATTATTACCCTAACACATGTCCTAATTCTATTGTCCAAGTGTAATTCGACCAAAAAAAAACTTAGGAATAAAATATGACCATTTAGGCCCACTTGGATTAGATTAGGACATTTATTATTAATTTATTTAAAGAAGGGTTAAAAGAGTTAAAATCAAAGTTTATTTACTAAAACATTTTTAATATGGGGTTATACATAAGATAAATTCGACTATAAATATTCATTAGAAAGATAAAACGATTTCCTACATAATGGTATTTTATTTGTAATTTTTAAACATTAAATAATTTAATTTATATATGACACAACGATGATGCAATAATTATCTTATTAATGAAATATTGACATAATTGATGTTATAAATACCCAAATAAATATAATTTGAGACTTTTTATTACTTACACTAATTTTTTAGGTTAATATGACATGTTATTGTTGATTTAAGTAACCTGGTTCGAACGTATCATTCTGTTATGAATTTCATAAAAATCATGTACCAAATAGTGTCAAAATTGACACAAAATAGTTTTTAAAACAAATATTATATTATTAATTGTTATTTTATTCCTAAAAATATATGGTTCTGCCAAATGACTTAGATAAGGTTATATATATTAATAATAAACAACTTGGGTTTTTTGGTCTTGATATGGTAAGTTTATTAACCTTATAGTGTAAGAAAACAAGAAGACACGGTAAAAGTTAAATTATCTAACTTAAAGTTAAATATAAATGATAAGGTTAAAATTGATACCTAAACTTGTCTAAATTCTATTGGATGAGAGTATTTAGACCCCTACCCACCTTATTGTCGAAATATATCAATTTGGAGCTATTAAAAACCGAATTTGACTTTATAATAAAATAATATTTTTAGTTATTCCAAAGGTGTCCCTCTCCTCCCTTATAAAAGGACACCTCCTCCCTCTCTTCCTCACACAACGTTGAGCCTTAAAGATCGGCCAAACCCTGCCAAAATCTCTTCTCAACTTCCCTAGAAACATCCTAGAGGTTCTGGTCTTCCTCAAAGACCAATTTTAGTGTCCTAATAGGAGGTCTCAAAGAGGCGCTTCAAAGACGAGGTAATTTGCGTTACCAATTCTTTCACCTTTATTTCTTCTTCCACTTCTCCTTCTTAGGTTGTTTCATTATGAAGTAATAACATAAGTATCACTCATATACTGATATGTTTTTATAAGTATTAAACAATCCTAATTCACCATCTATCCATCCTACGGAAAACAAAATCACCGCGCGTGCGTACGTACGGAATACCGTCTCCACGCCGTGGTGTAATCTGTTTTTCACCAACACCTTACATGGATGGGTATTATGGTGTAAGGAATAACTATACATAGTTATTATAACATCATAATTATTCTGATATATTGTATCATCCACTCCAATTCAATTCAATAATTATGGAAATGATATCATCGCTCGTGCGTACGTACGGACTACCGTCTCCACGACGCGATGAGATTCATTCTCCATGTTAACCAATTAAGAGTGATTATAAAGTATATATAAGAAATATTAATGAAATATATGACATTATAAAGCTACTGGATTTATGTGTACATATATGTATGTCATCTACTTAATTCCGTTCAACTCAATAAGGAAACGAAAATAGTGTTCATGCGTACGTACGGCCTACCATCTCCATAAACGGTGTATTTCTTTCATTTTACTGATTTATTATATATATGTATATTCTGAATATATATATATAAATCATGTTTTATATTCTGGAATTAAGTAATTATGATCTATGTAATCATATAAATAATTACAAGTCAAAACACGAACGACAAATGAGACGATTTTACCCAAAACGCTACTTTAACATGAATTTACAAAAGAACGGGTAATATAAAGTCATAAGTGAACCATATATGATATAATAACAATGAATATGATTCTTTAATAAGTCAATGACATTATTTAAATCATTATACAGGAGGTTCGGACACTTACGAAGCAAATCAGACCGAAGGTAAGGAAAATATCACAATCTCATTTTTATCCGAGATTTTTTATACTTTGGAATTTACTGGGGTGTATTTTATCATCCACATCCATGTTTCCTCAATATGTAATATTGTTTCCATCCACCTACAAGTTTTTAAATCCATTTTTACCCTTCGGTGAGTTTTTAGTAAAGGATATTAAAGGAATCTTTTGTCGTTTTTCGTACGAGGTACTTTTTTGACTTTTCCAACAAAAGTACGAGAAGAATGTTTTCTTTTAACTTATACGGAATGAATGGATTTTTAAAACATTATTTCCAAGAAGCTTCCTTTACAAGTTTTCAAGTTTATTTTTAATCAAATTCTTTTATTTTAGAATTGTATGACATGTTAATAAAGGAAAAGTATTTTTGAAGTAGAAAGGATATTTTCCTCAAGAATGGAGTTCAATTGTTTTATCAAAATTATTTTCCATTTAAGATAATAAAGGGTTCTGTTTTTATCCCTATTATTACATTCATTTGATTATGTTGTGATGGAATTATTTTTATGAATTCCTTTATCGTATATGAAGTGTTTTATGATGTCACGATGTTTAAGATTCCCAATTTTATTACATGGGATATGCAATGATGTATGATTTATGATTTTGTGGCACACATATGAATGGTATCATTATGAGATGGGTGGGACCTATATCTCCCACCAATGCATTGGGTAAAGATTTTATATCTCATGAGATTGACATGGCTGGAATGGTAGGTTATACCAGATCAGTGAAACATGACTGAAACGAGGGTGACTCGGTTCAGAAAGGGACTTTGTCCACTAAGATAGTCTTGGCAATGAGTCTTGACTAACAAGAAATGATTTTCTATGATTATGTGTGTACGCCACAAAGTTTCATGTTTTAAGTTATGATTATTGTGATTACATTTCACTGCCATGATTTATCCCATGTTATGAAATTATGATCTCTTTTGCAGGTTAAGATTTCCAAAAGTTATGTGCTTGTATATACGATGTGATTGATATTTCTTTTGTTTACCCTTACTGAGCATTTGAGCTCACCCTTTTGTATGTTTTCTTTTCCCCAGGATATAATTAAAGGTTTTACGTATAAAAAAAAGAAGATATTTATGGGAGATGTTGAAGATCTTTCACCAGGATTAGAAGATTATATTCCAAGTTTCCAAAGACACTAAACTATTACGATCCTTGTGTGTGTGTTTTTGTTATGTACTAAGTATTCCGCAAAAGTAATGTAATGTACATGTACGTCAGGCTTCGGGTCTCTGTAGTTGGTATCAGAGGAAAGGTTTAGTCAACCTTTGGAAACTAGGATGCGAAAACGTTAGTGAGATCCCTAGAGATATTTCTAAGGTATGTCTAGGGATGTCCCTAAGGATAAGTATACATATAGGATATAGTCCTAGAACTATAGTAACGATATTATATTAAACCAAAGATGATAGATATTGAAGTTACTCCCCATTTATTATAATTTTTTTCTCTCACACTATTCTTTTTGGGTTTTAGAAAATGGCTGGAAACAAGATGATTCACGATAATGGAAGATATGATGGACAATGGAATGATATTCTTCATAAGAAATCAAATGAAATGGGATTTAGAATTCCAAACATCATTATTATTCCGAATCAGCAATCTCATAATATGATCAATAAAGTAAAATTTGGTAAGTTTCCTGACTCGACTAATAAGAGAAAGACGGAGTTTCATGATGATCATAGAAGAAAGAAAGTTCAATTTCCCCTATGTAAATCATGTGGGAAGAGGCATCAAGGAGAATGTTTCAAAGGAACTGGAAGATGCTTTGGGTGTGGAAAAGAAGGACACAAATCCAGTAAGTGCAATGGAAAAGTTTCAGTTAACACCATGGATGAGGTTAATGGTGTTGCTACGACATCAACAATGGTTAAATGTTTTAAATGTGGAATGTACGGGCATTATGCAAACCAATTCCCTAAGGGAATGTCTCATGAAGAGAATCGGTATGGTCGTATGAGTAGTATTTTTGTTGATGATGATGAAGAGACTACAAATGATATGTGAGATGAAAGAATTGTTGAAGCTCGGTCAATGGTTTAAGAAGGTAGTGTAATGATTACATGTTTATCAAGTGTAATGTTGTACTATAGAATAAAAAGACATCTAAGGATTTTTACACTGTTGTCTTTCCTTAAGTTTTGAAAGTTTATGATGAATGGTATGAGTAACAATGAATGGTTATTCAGATATTTTTTGGAAAGTGGATGATATGCGCATAATGAAGGGATAAAGAGAAAATGAAATGTTTGACAGTATTCATGAGCTCATGATTGATATAAGGACTAAGTGATATCATGGATTGAGTATATATAATTTTGAGGAATTTTGGTATGTGGAAAGTGTTAACGTTTAACTGCATTCATGTTTTCAATAAGGTTCAATGGGTATTCAAGAGAATACATGATTAAGGCCTTTGAATGTTTAGAATGTGACCAACAAGACATATCTTATGATATATGGGGATCAACGATGGTATTAAATCTCTGGTAATCGTTTTCACTATATTATGAGAGTGGACTGAAGTATTATGGATAAGCATAAATATTGGAATGGATTATGTTGGACATAAGATAGTATTGTTTAAGGATAGAACTTTTTTTTTGATATTACTGATGGGATTTTATAGTAATGTAGTTTTAGAAAAAGGAAAAACTGCAGGACGGGCGACAACCCATCGCGTCGGACAAGGCTGTGGGAATCGAACCCACAACCGAAGTGCGACTGGACTTTATCACCTACCACTGACCTACAGGAAGTCCATGGTTAGTAGAAACTAATTTTAATTTATTAAGCGGTATGATATATGAAGTTTAAGTTCATTTTTAGAACCATATAATATTAACCATAAGATGGACTTATAACTTTTGCTAACCTTTTGTTTGAAAGAGATGGAATGACCCATCATTCTATCACATGATCTGCTAACACATCACGAATGACAAATTCAACTTCATTTCTTTAAGATATGAAGTGGAAATTGTCCAAAGAACGACAAACGGTGAGACTATACCAAAATCACGAAAGTATTTCTTCTAATTCCAATTTCATCAACTTTGGGGAAATGATCTTGAAAACCAAAAATGTTTTCCTAGTGCTCTTATATCTGATTAATCATATGGTACCTTAGATCATCACAAATTTATGGCTTTGTGATTGCTGGCTTTTCCATAGCCATGTTCTCTACCACTCTCCATCAGAACATGATGGTTATATTTCTTATCCATATCCATATTTTAACCTATGTAGAAACCCAGTGATTAGTTTATTTGGGTAACCATTACGTTTCATACTTTTGTTTTTAAAGATTGGTTTTGGTATTCCTTTTTATTATGTGGGTTTCGATTAAAGAAACTTTCGAATAGTAAACTATTTATAACCCCGACGAATTTCGAGGGCAAAATTCATTTTAAGGGGGGTAGAATCTAACACCCTGAGATTTTATGAAAAATATTCTTTTTAATTTCATTAATGTCTTGTACGCTACACCAAAATGAGCTTGCACAACACGCATCCTTGACTTGCCTTGCATTACACGCAATCGAGACCTTCCTTGATAGCGTGTGTAGTACGGAATACCGAGTTTCACTAAACAACGATATGCTATTAAAATATTATTAAAACTAGCCGTTATGAATAGTAATAACCACTTTTTGAAAGTTTGTAAATTTTATTTTTCAAAATGGACTTCATTTTTGGATTCGGAATATCGAAATTAGCTCAGGGTGAAATTTTGGTAATTTTTGGATAACTTTCATATTTTGATGAATAGTGGAAATTACTAAATTTTAATTAAAAACAACTTTTTCAATCGAAATAATTAATAGTGATAAATTATTAATTTTAGTGGTTTTATAGTATATTTAGAATATATATTTACAATTTAATACAATGTTGGTCATTGGAAGTAATTTCACATTTAAACCAGTTATAAACAAGTGTCAATCTTTTGATAGTTATTATCTCTTAAGAACACACTATTTGTTTTGACGATGGGAATTAATTTTTTAAATTAATTAATGAAACTGATATGTTTTAAATTTGGTAAAATAGAAATCATTTTTGAGTTCATAATAACAAATATAGCTTAGGCCTAATTTTTGGTATTTTTCTGAAAACTTTCAATTTTTGATGAATAGTGAAACCACTAAGTGGTAGTTAAAAAAACTGAATTTTTCATAAAACTTAATTTTTCCGCTTATGTGAGTGGAATTTCAAAAATCCAAGATACACGGTTGATGTCAGTAAGTAAAATGTGGTTCAATGAGATGAAAATAATTTTTGGTGAATAGTAACTTTTTACTTTACTTACCACGGTTAAAAGTAAATAGGGCAATTAAGGGTAGAAATGATATTATTATTACCCTAACACATGTCCTAATTCTATTGGACAAGTGTAATTCGACCAAAAACAAACTTAGGAATAAAATATGACCATTTAGGCCCACTTGGATTAGATTAGGACATTTATTATTAATTTATTTAAAGAAGGGTTAAAAGAGTTAAAATCAAAGTTTATTTACTAAAATATTTTTAATATGGGGTTATACAAAAGATAAATTCGACTATAAATATTAATTAGAAAGCTAAAACTATTTCCTACATAATGGTATTTTATTTGTAATTTTTAAACATTAAATAATTTAATTTATTTATGACACAACGATGATGCAGTAATTATCTTATTAATGAAATATTGACATAATTGATGTTATAAATACCCAAATAAATATAATTTGAGACTTTTTATGACTTAAACTAATTTAATAGGTTAATATTACATGTTATTGTTGATTTAAGTAACTTGGTTCTAACTTATCATTCTGTTATAAATTTCATTAAAATCATGTACCAAATAGTGTCAAAATTGACACAAAATAGTTTTTAAAACAAATATTATATTATTAATTGTTATTTTATACCTAAAAATCTATGGTTCGGCAAAATGACTTATATAAGGTTATATATATTAATAATAAACAACTTGGGGTTCGTTTGTCTTGATATGGTAAGTTTATTAACCTTATAGTGTAAGAAAACAAGAAGACACGGTAAAAGTTAAATTATCTAACTTAAAGTTAAATCTAAATGATAAGGTTAAAATTGATACCTAAACTTATCTAAATTATATTGGATGAGAGTATTTCGACCCCTAACAACCTTATCTTAGAAATATATCAATTTGGAGCTATTAAAAACCGAATTTGACTTTATAATAAAATAATATTTTTTGTTATTCCAAAGGTACCCCTCTCCTCCCTTATAAAAGGACACCTCCTCCCTCTCTTCATCACACAACTTTGAGCCTTCAAGCTCGGCCAAAACCTACCAAAATCTCTTCTCCACTTCCCTAGAAACATCCTATAGGTTCTGGTCTTCCTCAAAGACCAATTTTAGTGCCTTAAGAGGAGGTCTCAAAGAGGCGCTTCAAAGAAGAGGTAATTTCCGTTACCAATTCTTTCACCTTTATTTCTTCTTCCACATCTTCTTATTAGGTTGTTTCATTATGAAGTAATAACATAAGTATCACTCATATAATGATATGTTATTATATGTATGAAACAATCCTAATTCACCATCTATCCATCCTACGGAAAACAAAATCACCGCGCGTGTGTACGTACGGAATACCGTCTCCACGCCGTGGTGTAATATGTTTTTCACCAACAACTTACATGGATGGGTATTATGGTGTAAGGAATAACTATACATAGTTATTATAACATCATAATGATTCTTATATATTTTATCATCCACTACAATTCAATTCAATAATTATGGAAATGATATCATCGCTCGTGCGTACGTACGAACTACCGTCTCCACGACGCGATGAGATTCATTCTCCATGTTAACCAATTAAGAGTGATTATAAAGTATATATAAGAAATAATAATGAAATATATGACATTATAAAGCTACTTTATTTATGTGTATATATATGTATGTCATATACTTAATTCCGTTCAACTCAATAAGGAAACGAAAACCGCGTTCATGCGTACGTACGGCCTACCGTCTCCATGAAGGATGTATTTATTTCCATTTACTGATTTATTATATATATGTATATTCTGAATATATATATATATATAAATCATGTTTTATATTCTGGAATTAAGTAATCATGATCTATGTAATCATATGAATAATTACAAGTCAAAACACGAACGACAAATGAGATGATTTTACCCAAAACGCTACTTTAACATGAATTTACAAAAGAACGGGTAATATAAAGTAATAAGTGAACCATATATGATATAATAACAATTAATATGATTCTGTAATAAGTCAATGAAATTATTTAAATCATTATACAGGAGGTTCGGACACTTACAAAGAAAATCGGACCTAAGGTAAGGGAAATATCACAATCTCATTTTTATCCGAGATTGTTTATACTTTGGAATTTACTGGGGTGTATTTTATCATCCACATCCATGTTTCCTCAATATGTAATATTATTTCCATCCACCTAAAATTGTTTAAATCCATTTTTACCCTTCGGTGAGTTTTTAGTAAAGGATATTAAAGGAATCTTTTGTCGTTTTTCGTACGAGGAACTTTTTTGACTTTTCTGACAAAAGTACGAGAAGAATGTTTTCTTTTAACTTATACGGCATGAATGGATTTTTAAAACATTATTTCCAAGAAGCTTACTTTACAAGTTTTCAAGTTTATTTTTAATCAAATTCTTTTATTTTAGAATTGTATGACATGTTAAGAAAGGAAAAGTATTTTTGAAGTAGAAAGGATATTTTCCTCAAGAATGGAGTTCAATTGTTTTATCAAAATTATTTTCCATTTAAGATAATAAAGGGTTATATTTTTATCCCTATTATTACATTCATTTGATTATGTTGTGATGGAATTATTTTTATGAATTCCTTTATCGTATATGAAGTGTTTTATGATGTCACGATGTTTAAGATTCCCAGTTTTATTACATGGGTTATGCAATGATGCATGATTTATGATTTTGTGGCACACATAAGAATGGTATCATTATGAGATGGGTGGGACATATATATCCCTCCAATGCATTGGGTAAAGATTTTATATCTCATGAGATAGACATGGCTGGAACGGTAGGTTATACCAGTTTAGTGAAACAGGACTGAAACGAGGGTGACTCGGTTCAGAAAGGGACTTTGTCCACTAACATAGTCTTGGCAATGAGTATTTAATAACAAGAAATGATTTTCTATGATTATGTGTGTACGCCACAAAGTTTTATATTTTAAGTTATGATTATTGTGATTACATTTCACTGCCATGATTTATCCCATGTTATGAAATTATGATCTCTTTTGTAGGTTAAGATTTCCAAAAGTTATGTGCTTGTATATACGATGTGATTGATATTTCTTTTGTTTACCCTTACTGAGAATTTGAGCTCACGCTTTTGTATGTTTTCTTTTCCCCAGGATATAAAGAAAGGTTTTAGGAATAAAAAAAAGATCTTTATTGGAGATGTTGATGATCTTTCACCAGGATTAGAAGATTATATTCTGAGTTTCCAAAGACACTAAACTATTACGATCCTTGTGTGTGTGTTTTTGTTATGTACTAAGTATTCCGCAAAAGTAATGTAATGTCCATGTACGTCAGGCTTCGGGTCTCTACAGTTTTCTTAAGTAGGGGAGGTTATAACATCTTGTCTTTAATCAAGATACATACCATTTAAATTTTCAGTCTAAATTCTTAAAGCAACCTATGGCATGCACCTACACACCGTGTTATGGGTCCTAGGAAACTATTAATCTTTTTTTAAAAAAATTCATGAGTTTTATGTAAAATATTACATTACACCCAATCGAAATGTTTAAGTGGAAAAAATTAATAAGAATTCAAAAGGAATAAAAATAAATTAAAATGAAATTAAAATAAATTAAAAAGGAACAAAAATAAATTTTAAATTAAAATAATATGGCGGTTTTGAGAAAAATTATAATAATTAAAATGGGCATTAACCCATTTTTATTATTTTTATTTCATTTTCTTACCCATTCATTTTATTTTATTTTATTCTTATTTATTTATATTTTTTTTATATTTTATTTATTGTCTTATTTTCCTTTACTTTTTTTTTATTTTCTTTATTTCTACTTTTTTTTATTCTCTAATCTCCCCTTGGCATGTTTCCCCCTATAGCGCCCACTTTGGTGTGCCTCCTCTTCATCTGTTCTCCCCTTGGAAACCTATTATGACTCTGTTACTCCTCCATTTTCTTCACCACCAGGTGAACAGTAAATCTCTCGGTAAGGCTAACCTCACACAAGATGAATCATAGGATCTCATTAACTCTCTTTCATGCAATCAAACATAGACGGTTTTTATCTGAAATTGGGAGTTTTTTTTAAAATCATCTGATTTCTTCCATTTTATTTCAAATCAAAGATCATCGGAGAGCATAGGATCCTATACTATTATGAGGCAGGGTGTCTACTCTCTTTCCCACTGTTTTGTTATGTCTTTTAGATCACACATTTTGACGCTCTTCGGTGCCTACTAGCGATATTCAATTTTACCTATTCTAATTTAATTAAATTACATGACTTGATTATTACAACCTTGTTTGAGATGAATGAGTTTGTAACGTCCCGAATCAGAAGCCACTAAATTTTTACTCCAAGACGGTTCTCCATAAGGCCTCAAGCGCGCCTCCCCGTATTCCATAGGCTACCAACTAGCAGTGGGGGCCTAAGGTGTGATAGTGGGGAGACTATGCCCTCAAACCAGAGTAAGAAAACAATAAAAATAACTAGTTATCATACACATCATAAAGTAAATAGTGTGTAGAAGCAATAATCAACTGAAATAGAACAAGCTATAATATTAAAATGCATTAAAATCCCGAACAACCATGAAATACAATAAAACACTAGTCCCCCATTGGGCTAACCATACAAATACAAGTACAAAATAAACTTAAAGTTAAAGTACAAGGATCTACTAATAACTCGGATCCAACCCACATACCCGATCACCAGACATTGTCGAATTGCACCAGCCTGATCAGCAGAACCCCTGCAGAAACTCTGTTTGATCATGCAACATTGGGTCTCAACCCTATCCACCATGGAACTCATGATCATTCTAAAATAAAACATAAGGTGTAAATGTACATCAAGGTGGATGTGCAGGGGTGAGAAATAACCTCAGTAGGCCACCTCGAAAAGAAATCTATAACCGTGCTGCTAAAAGTGTATGCAATAGAAACATGCTCAGCCTAACTGGAACACACAACAAAATGAACTGAACCCAACGTGTAACCACATTCGTTTCCAGGGTCTGTAATCCCAATCAACTGGAAAGTTCCATAATGTATGTCCATATCTATATACATATACATGTATAATACCATACCTACACACACATACATAAATATGAATATTCATGAGTATGTAAATAAAATAACAAGAAACTACATATGCAGTCAATACTTGGGACCTAAAACCGATCACCTGGACATCCTAGGTATGGGAATTGAGCTGGACATCATGCCACTCAAGCCGTGTATCATTAATTTGATCTTTGGGTCCATAATCCCATCAGCATGAACTTTCTTTGGCCAATGCCAAAATTATATCTTTGAGCAAGATACGTCACCTTAGGGGGATACTCGTCCTACACCTGGGTTCACTCGTATTCACCTCCAATCACTAAATAGGATAATGTATACAAACAATCAATCCTATAAGGAAGGATACCACATACCGACAATCAATTCTGTAAAGAAACATTCTATGAAAAAGATCTAGACATATGGTGAGACAACATGATACACCCCTGATGTCCCATAACTAATCTCTAAAGACGTAATCATTTTGATCATATAACATCAAACCAATGTTCCCATCCATGTCATTCATACATGGGAATCCAAATATCACTCAAGTCGTTGGAGTCATCAACCCACTAAGCCTGTCCAAGGCATCCCTAAAATAGATCTAAGCACCACTCTCGGTACATAAGTCTATTACCCATTAAGCCCATCCATGGCATCCCTCAACTAGATCCATGTATCACTAAGGGTATAACCATATCCAAGGAATGTTCATGTTCATGAAATCCCTAAACTGAATCCATGACTCACTCAAGGATTAATAGCATTCAAAAGTCCACTAAGCCTGTTCAAGGAATTCCTATAATGAGAATCTATGTATCACTTAGGGTACATAAATAAAAATACCACTGAGCCCATCCGAGTCATTCCTACAATGCGAATACACGTATCACTCAGGGAATACAAGTCAACAAATAAGGATCAATAACCATATACCAGGAAACACCTCTAGACATCCCAAAAAAAAATCACAATATATATATATATATACAAATTTCGGCTCAACAACCAAGTCTTAGGTAGTAAATCTGGGTATACAAGTCAAATATCAAAAATATCAGGGCACAGAAGCCAGATACTAGAAAAGAACATCTAGAATACCAATAAGAAAACGAATCATAGAAAGAAAATCCAAGAATCACTACAAAAAGGAAGATGTCTCTCATCAATCTTGACAACCACTAACTATGAAGCACATCTTGTGAACATCACTGCATCAGAAATAAATAAGTGAAACATAAAAAAGAGTGAGGGTGGCCTGAATACCCAACCCAATACTATAATCACATCTCCATGGGCTTACTAGTTCTGAAAGGGTTCCATGTTACACCCGAACACCATCTCTACCCAAACCCAATGTAAAACTCAGGGTTGGTCAACCCATGGGCACCCACTGGGTCCCTTAGGACAAACACTAAGGAGGCATCATACTCAGGACCCTCCAGGTAAACACGAGTGAAGGCTTCTTATACAGGATCCTTAGCGAAGATTAATGGAGGAATACTACAAGGGATCCTCAAAAAATGAACAATAGAGGCACCCTATAACATGGATCCTCTCAAAGGAAAACATGAGAGAGATCCTACAAGGGACTTCCTAGGTCAGCTCATAAGAAAAGGCATCCCATAGGGGATCCTTGGAAGCATATGGCCTCACAGACTCATAGTCCAGAATAGAACATCTCACAAGGGGTATGTACTCAAAATCATAGTTTATGGGAGATATCTCACAACTCATCTTAGATCAAAGGTCTCAACTAGGTTGGTCCAAAAACCCAACCTGTCATATATGCTAAGTCTCACTCCTAGGTGACAACTGAACTCGATAACTCTATGAAGAACCTTTCCATTTACATAGAACCCAAAAAACATCATTTATATGACCTATAAATATCAATAAGATTCCACCATAGCAATCTACGCAGAAAAAACACTCGGAATTGACTACTCACATGCCCAAAACGGTCAACCGGTGAAAAAGGTACTATTCACCATAATGATCCTATGTGGGGCTCACACATGATTTCATTTTTATAAACATAAATCGGTCTCTAAACTTCTACCTTTAATTCAGGGTCACAACGCCACTGACAGTGCATCAAACATATATCAGACGTAGAAGATACGTCTGATTCAATGATCTCCAAATAATAATTATTAAAATATTATTATTTTTTTGAATGTTTTGTACCACCAAGCATCATGAAAAACACAAAAAAGTTCTAAAACATTCCTCAAAAGGTCCACCTAAAATCAAGGGTCGTGTATCCGCATATATCATGCAAAACAGACCCCTGGATTGCAACTTACAAGGGTTTGAAGAACCCCCAGAGAAAAATAGGCTAGACAAAGTACATGGCATGTACTCTAGAGTTCATGGAATCTGCCCATGTAAAAGTAAATGGAATGTAAGTTACTGTAAATGGAGTAAAATATTCACAAAACACCATCCCGTGTTATTTTTTACCCAAACACACACCCATGTGCCACTACACGGTGTGTACTCCCAGTACACTGTGTGTACTGTTCAAAAAACACCATTCATTGTTCTTTTTTCACACGACCGAACACATGGTCAACCACCACATAGTGTGTACTCAGATTAAATTGCATGTACCTAAGAAAACATCTACATACCCAAAATTAAATAGCACACAACATGTTAACCTGGAACACACGTCGTGTAACCTGGGTTTCCGATGGGAAAACCCTCAAATCACCTGAAACACTCGTTTTCGCCCCCAAAACAACAGATCAGGCCTCAAGAGGCCCCCAAAAAGCAATATATGGATATAAAAACATTAAAAACAATTAAAGGGTATATACCGAGTAAAATTAAATGTCCATTAATTCAGGCGGAAACCGCCGAAGCTTCGGTTGTTTTAACCGTCCATGGTTGCCATAGGCCGACTCTACGCCTCCAGGGTTTTGAAACGGTACCACTATTCATTTACATCTCTATCTATTTCACAATCTCCATTTTCTACAGTAAGACATGGACATAGAGTATCACATAGGAATAATGCACTAGGAGGAGGAGGAGGAAAGAAGAAGAAGGAAAAGAAAAGGAGAAAAGTAAAGAAAGAAAAGAAAAAGGGGTCCAAGCCGGCCCTGACATCCGATACAAGTTTATGCCTTTCATAGGCTAAAATACTCATTCCACACTCAACGGAGGAGAAAAAATCTAAATAAAATGTTTCATTTATATGTTATCACTGAACTAACCTCTGTGAATAATTTAATATTTTATTTCATAATATTAAATATTAAATATTCTGCTAAAATTTAAACAACTCATATTTTCACCAAACTCTTGTCCTAGGGTAAAAACCCTATTCTTAGACCAATGAAGTTGTTAGAAAAATTAGTTTAGGTCATTTGTTTGGGTGAAATGAAAATTTTAACCCTCATGAGAATACAACAAAAAAGATTCAAATTTCTTCTCAAAATGACAGCTCGAAAAACATAGGTTCTTACAAACTCTCCACTGTAAACCTTCTCATCCTCAAGAAGCCCAGTGAAAGGACCAGAAGCCATGATTCCAAACTGAGAATCTGCACAACCAAGCTATCTAGACTATCCAATGACCAGTTATTTAGCATTAACAACCACCTTTTACATGGAAGACATTTAACTTTGACCAATCTGGTACTACCCACCATAGGAATACCCTTATCTTCAACTCATAAGGCACCTCTAAGCCCAAAATCCCATGAAAAACACCAAAGAGGAACTGAAAACGAGGGACACAACCCTCAAAAAATCAATTGTTCACTCCCCACCATATGTCTTACCTTAAACCGCTCCTTGAGGGAAACCTCTACATATTCATTCCTCAACATGGAAAGACATTTAGACAGAAAGAAAAAGGAGCTCAACATAGGGATGAAGCTCTCACAGCATACTCATGACCAATGAGAATTACACATGATCATCTCTAAACAAGAGTACACTATGATTGTACAGATGGGCGTGTATATCTCCCTATAAGCCATGCAAAAAATCCTGTCAAAACCTGACCAGGTTTCATCCACAGGCCAACCATCTCTCAAACTAGTTTCCCTAGAACAGAACAAACATCGACCTATAAGGGTTGAGTCAAAACAAAGGGTATCTTAGTCTTTTACCTATCCTTACAAAAAATCTTCACAACTAGGTCATAAGGTCTAACCACCTAGCCCAAAAGATCCAAAACCCCTCAAAATAAAGTAAAGATCAAAATGACAAATGAGGGTTAAAGGTGAAAAACATGGCCTATGTGGGCCCCGATCCTCTCCAAGCATCCCTAGAAGGATCTGCTCCTTGGTGGTCAAAATCAACGAGGGAGAGAAACTGAACAGAAACACATTGGTTATCTCTATACGGAAATACCACAAGGAGGTCAAATTATCAATAAAAGACTCGGTATCAATCAGCATCATACTTAGGGATCCAACTAGATAACCACATACCCATAAAACAACAGCCAACGAGGGGTTATATAAAAAGGCATCACGTGCCATATCAACCTACTTGGGTCACTGCACCACCTATGCATGAGAACAAAGTCATCAGACTCACAAAAAACACTTCAACCTGGATCCATATAACCTCCCATCAAATTAAAAAGTACATGTAAGCAGACCCAAAGGTCTAAGTTGTTAGTAAAAACACACACTAGCAGACCTATATGCTTTGAATCCTACGTTCCTAGTATTATGCACGAGATACCTCTTTCCTTTGCTGGACAAGAGTCAAAATATATCCCTAGCATCTTACCAATGTCCAAGATCTATAGATTCACATTAAATCAAAAAACCCACACAACATGTGCATTTCTCAAAGCTAAAATCATATACAACTGTGACATCACAAAATCAGAACAACAATCCCAAACCCTCACAACCATGACTTCCTATCGGAACAAGTGTTCTCGATGCACCCATCTGATATCCATCATAAGTTCTAAAAATTATTAATAGTCATGTATAACATATCCAAAATATTAAAGACCAGAAAAATAAAACTCCTATGATTCCACTTTGTAACGTCCCGATCCAGAATCCACTAAACCGATGCTCCGATCTAGTTTACGACAAGGCCTAAAGCGCACTTCCCCGTACACCATAGGCTTCCAACTAGTAGTTATGGCCTAGGGTGTGATACTATAGAGACTATACCCTCATACCAAAGTAATAAAATAGTGGAAATAACTAATGATCATACACAACAAAAAGTAAACGGAGTGAAGAAACAATAAAAAACTGAAATAGAACAAGTTGTACTAGTAAAATGCTATAAAATCATGAAAAACCATGCAATACAATACAACAGTGGTCACCCAATGCATAAACCATGGAAATACAAGTACAATAGAAAATGAAATTAAAAGTACATGGCTCTACTACTAATTATGATCCAACCAAGGTACCCGATCTCTAGACACTGTCGAACTGCACCAGCTCGATCAATAGACCCACTCGAACAGCTCTGCTCGATAATGCAACACTGGGTCTTAGCTCTATCCACCATGCAACTCGTGCCTAACCTGAAATCAGACATAAGGTCTACGTGTACACCGAGGTTCACGTGTAGGGGTGAGAAATAATCTCATTAGGCCACCCTGACATGTAACCTATAACTGTGCTGCTAAAAGTGTATGCAAGAGCAACATGCTCTACCTAGCTAGAACACACAACAAAATGAAGTAAACCAAATGTGAAACCACAGTCGAACCCCAGGTCTATAATCCCTATCAATTGAAATGTTCCACCATGGATGTCCATATCTATATACATATACATGTATAGTCCAATACCTATACTCAAATACATAAATATGAATATTCATGAGTATGTGAATCAAATAACAAGAAAGCACATCTGGAGTCGATCCTTGGGACCCTAAGCCCAATCACTTGAACATCCTGTGCAAGGGTATTGAGTTGGACATCATGCCACTCAAGCCGCGTATCATTAAGTTGATCTTTGGGTCCATAATCCCATCGACATGTACCTGCTTCAGAAAGTTCCAAAATTATATCTCTTGGAAAGCTACGTCACCATAGGGGGATACTCTTCCTACACCTGGGTTCACTCGTAATCACCTCCAGTCACTAAATAGGATACCGTATACCAACATTCAATCTTATAAGGAAGGGTACCACGTATGGCAGGTCAATCATGTGAAGATAGATTCTAGGATAAATATTTGGACATCTTGTGAGAGGCCATGCTACACCCCTCATGTCCCATAAGCGATCTGCAAAAAATTAATCCTTCTGATCATATAACATCCAGCCTAGGAGACCATCCAAAGCATTCCTACATGGGAATCCAAATATCACTCAAGGCATTGGAGTCATCAACCCATTGAGCCCATACAAGGTATCCATTAACTAGATCCAAGGATTACTTAGGGTACATAAGTATAATACCCACTGAGCCCATCCAAGGAATCCATCAACTGGATCTATGTATCACTCAAGGTATATAAATATCCCACCAATGATCCCGTTCATGGAATCCATCAATTGGATCCATGAATCACTAAAGTTTTAATTACATTCAACAGTTCACTAAGCCCATCCAAGGAATTCATACAATAGGAATCCATGTATTACTCAAGGTACGTAAATAAAGATCCTAATGAGAACGTCCAAGGAATTACTACAATGGGAATACATGTATCACTTAAGGAATACAAGTCAACACATATGGCTCAACAACCATATACCATGAAACACCTATGGACATCCCAACAACACACACACACACACACATTCCATCTCAATAGACGAGTCCAAAGTAATACATCTAGGTATTCAAGTAAAATATCAGAAATATCATGACATAGAAGCCAAATACCAGAAAAGAACATCTAGAATCCCAATAAGAAAACGAATCGTAGGAAGAACATCCAAGAATCCCAATTGAAAGGAAGACGTCTCCCGTTAGGCTCGATAGACACTAACCAGAAATCACCTCTGGTGAACATCAGTGCATCAGAAATAAATAATTGAAACATTACAAAGAGTAAGGGTGGCCCAAACTCCAAACCCAACACTACAATCACAGCCCCTTGGGATTTCTAGTTCAGAACAGGTTCTAGGTGATACATGAACACCATCTCTTCCCAAACCTGATGTTCAACTCAGGTTTGGTCAAACCATAGGCACCCATTGGGTCCCTCAAGTCAAACACTAAGGAGGTATCCTACTCGGGATCTTCTAGGTAAACATGAGAGAATTCATCCTACATGGGATCCTTAGTGGCAAGTAAGGGAGGAATCATACATGGGATCCTCATACAAAGAACAAAAAAGCCATCTTATAATATGGATCCTCTCATAGGAAAACATGAGAGAGATCTGATATGGGACTTCCTAGGTCAACACATAAGAAAAAGAATCCCTAATGGGATCCTTGGAAGCATCCGATCACAAAGCCTCATAGACCAGAAGGGAACATCTCACAAGGGGGACATCCTCAAAACCATAGGTTAGGGAAGATATCTCACAACTCATCTCAGATCAAAGGTCTCAACTTAGTTGGCCCAAACACCCAACCTATCATATACGCCAAGTCTCACTCCTAGGTGACAACTGAACTCCATAACTGGAGGAAGAACCTCTCCAACCCAACTTATCATATACGCCAAGTCTCACTCCCAGGTGACAACTGAACTCCATAACTAGAGGAAGAACCTCTACATTTAGGTAGAACACCCAAAACATCATTCAAATGACATATAAATGTTATTATGATTCCACTATTTTTATCTATGCATAAAAACACTCAGAATGGACTACTCACACGCCCAAAATGGTCAACTAGTAAAAAATGTACTATTCACTGTAATGATCCCGAGTGGGGATGAAAATTGATTTTAGTTTTAGCACATGAAATCTTCCTATAAATGTCTGAATTTAATTCAGAGTCACAATGCCGCTGATGGTGCATCAAATGGATATCGGACGCATAAGATACATCTGATTCAATAATCACCAAATATTAATAATTAAATTATTATTATTATTTTTTTGGAAGATTCGTACCACTGAAAATCATTCCCAACAAAAATACTTCTACAAATGGACTCAAAATATCCACCTCAAATCAAGGGTTGTGTGGCCATAGAGGTCATGCAAAACAGACCTCTGGATTGAAACTTATAGGGGTTTAAAGAACCCTTGGATGAATATTGGTTGGACAAAGTACACGACATGTACTCTAGTGTACATGGGGTATACCCATGTATAATTACATGACATGTAATTTAATTTACATGGAGTTTACTTTTCACAAAATACCATCCTGTGTGATTTTTTCACCCGGACACACACCCATGTGCAACTACACGGCGTGTACTCCTAGTACACGACGTGTATTGTTCAAAAACCATAATTCAGTGTTCTTTTTTCACATGGTCAAACACACGGCCAACCAACACATGCCATGTACTTAAGAAAACTTCTTCTTCCCCAAACAGAAAGAATCCATGGTGTGTTTTCCTGGAACACACACCGTGTAACCTGGGTTTCTGATGAGAAAACCCTCAAATCGCCTGAAACACCAGTTTTTCCCCCAAAACAACAGACCAGGCATCAAGAGGCCACCAAAAAGACATATATGGCTATAAAAACATAAAATTTCCAATTAAAGGACATATATGGTGAAAACTTAAATAGACATACCTTCATGCGGAAACTTCCAAAGCTTCAGTTGTTTACACCATCCACAAATACTATACGCTCACTCTACGCGCCGAGGGCTACGAAATGGTAACACTCTTCCCTTCCATCTCTCTATCTTTCAAAATATCTATTTTCTACAATAGGACATGGAAAAGGAGTATCACACAAGAGGTGTGCGCTAGTAGGAGAAGGAAATAAGAAGAAGGAAATGAAAAGAAGAAAAGGAACGAATGAAAAGAAAAAGGGGCCTGGGCCGACCACGATGCTGGATACAAGTTTATGCCTTGACTAGGCTAAAATCCTCAACAGAATCTAAATCCAATGTTCTGTTTAAATTTTATCACCGAAATAATATGCATGAATAATTTAATATTTAATTTAATAATATTAAATATTAAATATTCCACCAAAACTTGAACAACTCAGATTTCCACCAAAATCCCGTAATAGGGTAAACACCCTATTCTGGGACCAAAATAGTTGTCATAAAAATTATCTAAGGTCATATGGATGGGGGAAAAGACCATTTTACCTCTCATGAGCATCCAATAGCAAAAAAATCAAATTTATACTCCAAATGACTGTCTTGAAAAACACGAGTTCTTACATATCTTGTTTAATTTATTGCAAAATTGTTGGATACCTCTTTGGGTGTGCCTGGATAATTGGTCTAAATTCTGTTAGCCAAAAATAATTAATTTATTAATTTAATGTTGTGCATGGACCCTATTTATCTGAGTTTTAAATCAAATAAATTATTTAGGATAAATTGAACCATAAATTTTGTGGTTTTGTTGGTTGTTTATTCATAATGATTTCTTTATTTAAAAATTCTTACTGTGCTATGATATTATAAAATAGATAATTGCATTTTTATGCTTTTGTTAATAATTTTTTTTACCACGAATATTTGTCTTGAATGGTCAAAAAGTAAATGGCTCTTTATTGCTTAAATTATTTTTTTGCAATTATAAATTCATACTCTATGATATCTTCTTCCTTGAAATATAATTAAATTCATGTTAGCGAGACAATGTGAGTTCTATATTAAATACCACACATGAAATATCTATTGTTGATTGTTTACTAACTATGTGTCGGGGAGGCGATGCATTAGGTCTTTTAAGATGAGGGTTTCCAGGATATTTATATATACTCAGGAGTGATACAAGTTCCGTAAGGGACAATTGAGGATAAACCCAATGGAGAAGTGGCTACACCATGCCTTGAGTGATACATTATCCCCGATGTGCGACACCTGGGACAGACTCATGATAAAATCCATGACTCAAGTGATAATTAATCTTTTAGATGATTTTCTTGGATGAGATCAGTGGTATTAGATAAATTGAAGGATGTACCATTGCGATACCTTCCAGATGGTCGGAGACTCAAACTATAAACAGTAACATAATAATAATGATAATGCATGAAAGGTTTTATTTGATGAAGATTTGGGTACCTTGTGAACTGTGATACCTTTTTGGTGCCTTTAAGCACACTTTGTTGACACATAAATTAGACCCAAGATAAATCACAAGCTTGGGGTATGTTCATTTTTTTCTCCATTACGTTTTCTAGACATTATATATTTACAAATCATGCATTATATAGGTACTTTATTTAGGTTTCTAGCTTTGGAAAAAGCAGGTGGTATGGGATGAGTGCCATTGAAAACCCAAACCATTTTATACTTGCTTTTATTTTATTTATTTAATTTCTTACATTTATCATATATTGTCACACTATTATTGTTTACTGCAAAAAATGAAAAGTTTTAGACACTGTGGGTGTTGGTATACTTGTATTTTATCTCACACCCTGCTCATGTTTCATTTGGTACCTGAGTAGAATTTATGTATGTAGGTATAGAAACTGGAATCATGAAGCTCCCAATGTTTGATTGCTTTGTTTTTTTGGATGGAGATCGAGGCCATAAGAGTGAGCCTTTTCTCGAGATGCTGTTGTTTCACTTTGTGTAATTTTCATTACATTTTTATATCATTATTTTATTATTTCTTTACGTAATTTTATATTTGTACAACCAACATATCATGACATCATTGTCTAGCTGGTTTGATGTTTCATCTTTCCCACTATTCATTTAATCAGTTGGTATTATTTAATTTCTTATTCCATAGTTTGTTTATTTATATGCTTCTACTACCTGTTATAAATTGTTTTTCTTCCTCTGTTTATTACCTATTAACAATGGGGGCATAGTCTCCCCACAAACATGTCAAACAGAGTCTCACTTCTACTCGATATCTTCTTGCATTCGGGGAGATGCGCTTGAGGTCATGTGGCTAACCCGGCTTGGAGCACCTTTCGAATGGATCTCAAGATAAGGATTCTACAAAACTCCATGATCATTCATACTCAATGAATATTCCACCTTGATTTACTTCCCATGTTTATAGTGTATCACACTATCATAGTCCCTGGGGTTTTATTACGGTCTGCTTTGTCTCATGTTGAACACTTTTTGTGTGAATATATATATAAACCTATTGTGATCTCTCTTTATATATATCAAAAATCTCAATAGCATATAGTTTCTCTATAACATTAAAGAAAATATAACTACTTAAAAATCTATATAATCCGTTGAATAATTTTTTCAGTGGTATTTAATTTCATTGATTCTTAGAAAAAAACTGAATGATTATTAATAAGGATGAACATTAGTCCTTTATTTATCAAGTAATTATATACAAAATATTATTTATATCTAATTAGTAAAGTGATTACCGATGCATTGATAAATAACTTATTATGATCTTTATAATATTATTCACATTAAATTTTATAAATGAATTTTACCACATTACATGTAAACTTAGGTAAGCTAATCGAAGAAATATTTTAATTAATCACTAATAATAACGAGATATGATAAAGCATATATGAATCAGAATTATATTAATTAGGGTTTTCCATTCATCAACCACCTTTGAATTTAATGGGTGAATATATATTCCAACCTCATAGATAATATGGCCCTAAAATAAAATTTTTTAATCCAAAATTTACATATACTAAACTTCGCATATAAATCATTTTCTCTAAGGGACTAAAGAAAAATTCATAAGTGTTTCTTATTATCTTCACAGAAATTATATCATATCAATATATCATCAATAAATATCTACAATTTTTTTATCAATTCAATACTGGAATACTCTATTCACCCGATCCATAAACAAAGTGGTTTTATTTTTTAATCCAAATGGAATTACTAGGAAATCATAATTACCACACCTTATATGAAGAGAAAAATTTAGTATATTCTCATTCTTAACTTTTAATTAGGGATTTCGACAATGAATATAAATCTTTGATAAGTATTAATCCCCCTGAAGCTAATTAAATATGTCATTAATTTTCGGTAAAGGGTACATGTTATTAATTGTAATGAAATTAATATCTTTATAATTGATGCACAATATCATAGAATAAACATTCTCCACAATAAATAGGATAAGTTCTCTTTAAGGTGAGAAATTAGGTCCTATATAATCCCTATCACAAATTTCTTATAGTTTTTTATTTAATTGTAGTAATTCTACTGAATAATTTATATAAGAAGACTTCGATATAGGTTTATCATCAGGGATAAGTCCAATAGAAAATTAAACTTTATAGTCATGTGGATATCTTCATAGTTTATTAAAAAAATACATTAATATATTCTTACACAATAAATACATGATATATTCTTAAGATATCCTTCTTAGTCATAAATGTTTTTGGATCTCCTCCTCCTCCCACAGTTTCATTAAGATATTCCACTAGAGGGGGTTACAAAAAAGCCTGAGGCAATAGAGTCTATCCAATTAACAATAGGGGCTTATATTACAAGCTTAAAAATTATAATATCCTTAAATTAGAAATTAATTCTTTAATTACACTTTGAGAATTAATCCCACCCAATAATTATACCAAATTCAAACATTGGTATAACATCCAATTTTTCTAGTAGATTACCATTATTCATTCTAATAAAGATACACAAATATATTTTCAATCCTATATGATTTCAACTTGAAGTTTTAAATATCATATCAATCTATTAGGAATAATTTATTAACAATATAATACATATAATTATTTTATAAATAAAACTATGAATTATGAATCATTTTATATAATCTCTATTTATTTATTATAAATTCACATAATTTATTATATATATTTTTGAAAATTTACTGGAATTACCAAATGGCTTATTATTTAGTTTTATTTTATTGCCATTGTATTATAAATATAGTTTATAAGGTTTATACCAAACTTGATCTGATACCAATCAAAAAAGCCTAAATTTAGTAACCTAGATTTGGTGGTTATTTTTAACAATGGTATAAAATACATAAGATCATAATAAATTGTATCCAATAGTTTAGTATTTCTAAAACACTAAAAAACATTCATGGTTATCATATTACATTTGGAATATGAATTATATAATAACAATAAAAATAACTTTATTATTTCTTACAGCTTATCTTTAGGCCACACATAGTAATCTTTTTGGATTACTAACAAAATGAAGAAACAATATAAAGTGTGAGCATATATACTTAGTAAGGGATAATATATAATAGAAAATAACTTATTAAAATAAGACATGCACAATATAGTGGGAAAAAAGATCAAATTATTCCACTTAATAGATGAAAAAAGCACAATATATCTAAAAATTACATAAAAATAGAAATTTAAAATCACATTATTAAAAAAAATTATATCATAATGGTAGGATGTGTAAAGATGAACATCATAACCATACTTTCAAGGACTCATTCCAAGACATTATAAATTATAGGGTCGGTATACACCAAATACCCAAGCTAGTTTTTTTTATGGTACCAAATGATATATCAAGGGGATACATAATTCTAGGCTAAAAAATCAACTAATAAATCCAATTTATCCACAATATGAAAATAATGTATAAAAATATATATCATAACATTCAAAAAGGAACCCCATAAATGAACATAGATAAATAATCAAAAATTATGCATATAAAAATAATGGGAATATAGATTTTGATATTTCCCCATTAAAATTAATGGAATATCTATTTTAGTGAATATACTTTAATATAAATAATAAATTTTAGATTAATATCTTTATATATAATAATTTTTTATTTGGTTATTTCATTTTATTTCCCTAGTAAAATGAATTGTATGTCTATCTTGGTGAATATCCATCAATAAAATTAGAAACTATAAGATACTCATAATTTAATGTAAAGTGTCATTACTAATGAAATTATATTAGAGTAATAGGTTATGGTAATTTTATTGTATAGGGATATAAATAGAGATTAGTCAAATAGAAAAATAGTTTTAAATATAAATATACCAATGTATTGATAAATAAATCCTCTGTTATAGTTCGGAGTATGTAACACACATATTTTTTTTATAAGGGAGAAAATTTACTTATGGTGATAATTCCACATCAGTATTCATTGATTCCAAAGGTGAACATGTGGAAAAATTGAGTTTAATCCTACATGGATTCTCATAGAGGATCAACTAGGTAAATCAACCTTATATATACATATAAAAGACCATGTATTTCAAAAAATACATCCATAATACCACAAATACAGGACATGCATATGTATTTAAATAATGGAATTTATGGATATGGAAATATTTTAGAAATTTAATTGCATAGGAAGATTATATAATGAGAGTTAATAATAATATCTAATTAATAGTAAAATAATGGATATATAATAACAAATCTTAAAAACATTTGATATGGAGAATTAAGGAATTAAGAAGGATTATAAAATGAAAATAAAAAATAATAGATTACGAGCCCTTATATTGATATAATAATGGAATAAAAAAATGGTATAATGAGAGGGAATGGGTCATCTCTCAATGATAATGAATCAAAATGGTAATAATAATATACAATTATAAACATGAATGTATATTAAGTGGATGAATGAAATTGATTATAAAAAAATATTTTCAATTAAAATTGAAAGGTGGAGGATTAAGAACCCTTACATGAACATGATTATGAAAACCTTAGAAACTTTATATCTTCTTGGGAGGACACTATTAGGAGGTATTTAGTTGAAAAACATTCTAAACGATTTTAGAGTAATGGAAATGGCAGGATCGGTTGGTATATATTGAAAACATGGGAGGATTGTTTATTAATTTTAGGAATTAGAAATCTAGGTTGTGAAAATTAAATAATGTTGGATTACTCATGGATTTTAGATCTTGGTAGTTGAAATTCAAGGATTTTTTTTAAATTTATCATCTAAGGAACCGAACACCATTTAATTATACTAATTTTTCCATTAAAATGATATTTTTCTACAAAGAATTATTTTTAACTACTTACCTTCCATTTTAGAATTTTAAAATCTCATTATTATTTTAGATATTGATTATAAATAATATAAATATATTATTTTGAAAAATTATAATATTTTAAATCATTTATTCATTCATTATAAATAATAAATCATTTCTCTCATCAATATACTGTTATAGTACATAACGTATACACATTCTATTTTTTACGTTTTATCAAAAAAATATACTATTTCAAACAATTATAAAAGAATCACTATTGTAAAATTTCAATTCACAAATTCAAAATTTGAACTCATTTTTTGAAAATAATTTTCATTCATGTAAAAATTAATTATTAAATAAAACTATTAGTTTATTTTAAAATAATTCATTTCATGCCAAAATTTTAAAAACTCAATTTTAAAAAATTTATATTATTCGAGGTCAAATGTAGTTTAATTTAATTACTATTTATTGATAAATATAAATTAATTATATTAATCAATAATAGTATGATTTATTTATTTTTACCTACTACTTGTATATATAACGACCAAATTACTATTTTAACGACCATATTACTATGTTACTACTCCAAAAAACACCTTAACTTTACAATGGTCATATAAACCATTATAAATACACTTTAACATATTATAGAAAATCATTTATTTCATATATTAAGTTCTATATTAGGTACATTCCATTTTTTTTTGTTTTCTTCATAATAACAACTTGAAACCCAGTCCTAAATCACTAGGCCTGAGATGAAATTCTACATGACCTCAAGTATGACTTCCTGAATTCTAGAGGATTTCAAATAACAGTGATGGTTTTTAGAGGAAACATGGGGAGACTTTACCCCCACCAAATTAAGAAAATAAACAAATAACTAAATTTATAATGATATATAATCATAGTACAGAGATTCCAATAACATACCAATAATAAGAGTGAATGTGTAAAAAACATTCCCAAACGCCCATAACCAAAATAAAAACTGATCCCTCACTAGGCCAATCACATATTTATATAAGAAAGGGGAAAAAATAATAAGAGGCTCATCTCCCACTAAAATCCTAATTTCTACACAGTCTCTAAACTCATAGTGAGCTATCTCTCTAGATGATCAAACCTAGGCCTTGACCCAACATGTGTCTACAAGAAGTGAGGGTTGCTCGGGTACCTAAGTTTTATGGACTCTCAAGTTGAATGTGAGTAGAAATAATTAGAATACTTCTAATGTGTTCATCTACCGAACCGATAATATATAATGAATGTTAAATAGATAATACCATAAGGAAGTAAACATGCAATACATTACTGCATAAACATAATATATAACCACTAAAGGACAAAAAAAACAAAAACCATATACCATTTAGTCATGTTCTTACCATGATTACTTAAACCACTGACTATACCATATTTGGTTTGATTTTGGTATGGATGTAAATGTGGAATGTAAATTTCTTTCACCACATTTCTCGAGTCATGTCATAATTCCTAGAATCATTGGGAACACTATGTCTATCAGTTTATGATTTGTATTTAAGGAAACACCACACACCCCACCATAACTCGGGTCATTATTAGGTATAATTCATTCCCCACCATAATGGTGGTCATTATCAAGATCTCTGCACACCCTACCCTGATTATGGTTGTTATCCTAGAATGATGGTAAGTCCTACCTGACTTTCTTGATGTAGTTGGATAACTCACATCACCCGTGTATGAATTTTAAAACTTAATCTTATAGCCGATTGATTCTTATCCCATGCATGGTTTACTCCCACATTAATAACATGTCTATGATTAATCCCATACTATAAAACAAGCCATAGTTTTTATCCATTGTCATTTTATTAGGCCCCCCTCCAAGGGGTTGTCTATCTAGAATTTAAAAACCTGACCATCCTCCTACCTAAATAATGGTTCTATATGATATGAAATACCACAAGAAAAAAATAAGCTATATTATGAATAGTTATTAAGAGTCTAGACACACACACACACACACACACACCCAGATGTGATCCCTATCAAGCATGGTTAAACAAGATATGATATAAAAGTATTAAATCAAGGAATCAAGGGTATACATAGAAGACGATCATAACATATTATTATAAGAATAGTAGAAAAAATAAAGTAAATTTGATCATCATCAAACAAGGAAATAAGATAAACATGGATACTCAAGGAAAATAGAGTCCTAAATGGTCTCATGACTCACAAACACTCACATATGTTTTCAATCCATCAAACATGGTCTTATGGGATCTAGGCCTCATTTAGCATAATCACACATCAATGAGTGTCTATATAATCAATGGAACACATTTGTGATCAATCATAGACCATCAGTGGATGGAATCAAGCTAGTATACACGGGATAATCATGGACCATAACACATTGTCTAGTACTATTAAACATGGTTAATTTAATTAATTAAGACTCAAGGATAATTAATTAATAAAGAGTTAATTTTTATTCATAACACATTATGATTTATGGGACATTTTCCCATCATGGAAACACTCATAACTATTTAAAATAAATTATCATACCAAAGTGTTGAGTACATGGGACCACCTACCTCAAATAGATTGATCTCTATTAAAAACAATGTTAAAAAACTCTGTTTGAGTGGTCCAAGTCCACCCAACTTCCATAGATCTTCATGAGGAATTAACTCATGTAAATGAATTCCAAATAATTAATTACAACTAAATTAAAATTAATTTAATGAATATAAGATAATAAAAAACTAAGGGGGAAAGTCAAACATTCTAATAAACTTACCAAATGAACCACCTAGTCAAAACCATGATCTACCATCCATGGAAGTTCCGTCTAGAACTTCTGAATTCATCCTGAAAAAAAAACCACACCACATGAAAATAATAAGACGTAAAATTTAATATAATTAAATTATATAATTTAGAAGAAACCAACTGAATGATGTAAATTAGCCTAAATATTTCCTATTGGAGTTTGATCTACTTATAGTGTACACTTAATTCTAAGATGACCAAAATCCCTAAATTAATTCCATGATTAGATGGAAAATTTGACACAAATTGACCAAATACTATATAATAATTTTCAAGGGACATAACTTTGTCAAAAAATCCATTAATGGAAGATGTTAATTATCATAGAACATCCTCTAGATATTCTAATACAATGCTCTATCGATCATGGACAATTCCACTGAGATCTGATGTAATTTTTATTCAATTTATTTAAGAATGATCATGACAATGATAAATTTGTGACCATGATGATTAAATAAGAGATGACCCATGGTTGATTGAGATGTTAAAGGATCCTAAGTTATAAGTCTTACCTTGATTATTCATCCATGGAAAATGGAATAGTGATCCACAAACATATGAGGAAGAAGGTGGTAAATATCAAATGAAAATGAATAATCTTAACCAGATTCACCAATAGGTTTAGTATAGATCCATCTTGGATCCTGGAGATATCTTAGAGGGATGAGTGGAGAGTTAAGTGACTAAACATTCCTAAAAAATATGATCCAAGGGTGATAAAACCATGGAAGATATAGTGAAAAAAATGTATAAAAGGCCCTTAATCTAACCATTCTCAGTGCGCCCCACTGTTGAGATGGTCGGTGGCCACTAGTTGGCCAATTTAGGATAATAAGTTGAATGGTGAGTTTTTCTAGGTATTAGGTTAACTGAATTTCTCACTTTTAATCCAATGAGTACTTCTAGGCAAAATGGTCTCTGTCCACCCCATAGAGTAATTGGTGCTCCTTTAGTAGCCTGGTTAGCCTAGTTAAGCCTCTATCCTTCTTCTGAGTAATAAGTCACCAAACATGAATCCTTTAAAGCTAAGAAGGACCCTCAGTGATATTTTTGATAAGAATCATCTCAGTTTAATTCCTAACTATTCAAATAAGTCTTCCACCATATATAAAAATTAAATTTTCCTCTAAAAAACATGACCATAATGGTATGAGATATTACAATCTCCCCACCATAATAACTATAGTCATTGAAAAGTTGTGGTAGACTGTAAATAAATCATTTTTCCAAACTTAGATAATCACACTCAAAGATTAATCCAATTCTGTCATTTAGTGACAAGACACCACCTCAGGGATGTTCTCATTTCAAAATATCCAAACCACTTCAATTTTATAACTCCAAGCACATTGTCTATAGTTGAGCTAAAAGATTTCTTTTATCCAAAATCAAAACCATGATGACCAGGACCATTTAACTGAACACATCACAATGTATTCAATCAATTACTTTTGAAACATGATGATTATCTCCACTATAGGAATCACCATACTAAATAAGACATTGACAGTCTAACAAGACTCCTAGGTGTGGTTTAGTTTCATCACACTTGATCAATACAAGACATAAGATAAAGTTGTTACCAAAAAACTAATTCCTAATTCCAAACCAAGATAATGAGTATCTAACTTCCAAATATAACCAAAACACTTTCTCCAATCAAAAAAGTCATAGGTTGATTCTTAAACACATTATCCATACCTAATATGATGATCTTGATGCGATTTCAATCCAACACATTCTGGTTCACATAGATACACCGATCGGACAACTTCCATCAGTCATCCTATAAATGTTTATAAATTGTACAAACAATTATCCAAAAACCACTAATCACAATTCCATGAGAATTATAGATATTATTTAAATGATAAAACATCCTTACCAATGTCTGAACTGAATCTGAATGAATTTATCCTATTTGTTCAACAACCTTTTTCACCGACCATAAGGCTCTAAACCATGAATCAATGCACTAACAATCTGACTGCCACTCAACTAAAACTGATTTTCCTTGGATTCAAAATCCCACATATAGTCTCTATCTAGTACCACGTTGGAATCAAAATCAATAATTTTACATGGAATTGGATACTCTCATTCCACTACACATCAGTCTTTTGAACCCACTACGGTCATTCATCATCTAATCTTATGCCAGACCACGTCCATTTCCACAAGATAGGTCATTAACTTGTGATTGGTTGATGTTACCCACTATTGGAGTATCATTATTTTTTTCCTCATAGTGCTTAAATAAGTCTTAAATCCCTTGACCAGTCCATAACTGACACAAAGTCTAAACGTGATCATCCATTCTTACCTAATTTCTAAGAAAAATTTAAGCACTACACACACATTAATTTCATAGAATGAAGTAAAATAAATCAGATAATTCATTTCCAATGTACAAAATCCTCACATAACCTAGTCATAGGTTATGCAATCTATTCAGTTGGTCTCATCCCCTCACGCAAGATGGAACATCGATCTAAGAAATTTTCATAAATGAACAACTTCAGTTGAACACACAATGATAGTCCAGATAAATTCAGTGACCTACCATCAAAAAATCCACTAGGCTCATAAAAAAGACCCATACTTCCTTAATGTTCAATACACCGACTTTATTACACCAAACCATGTGAAACCACCTCATGAATAGTCATGCATCAAGGATTTATCATCATGGAATGAAAACACCACTCGTTACTCCAACAGATTGAGTCTTTCATAACCCATAGACTTCCAAGATAAACTCATTTCTTTATAGTTTTCCATTCACCATTAGGCGATACCACCGCCAACTTGAGCACTCATAGTGCCCCTCTTTATAAAAGGAAACTCCTTACTAATAATAATCACAGTACACCACCCAATAAATGAGTGTCAGTTCAAGCCGTTGGGCATCTTCCCACACTATAACCATCCTAGGATCAACCACATATGATCATAACTTGGAACACAACAAGGGTCAAATCATAAACCAATGATTCAAGAAACCCCTAGTCCTTCCCTCAATACCACAAGATTATAATCATTATAAACCCAACCTTGTATCATGAGTACTATCACTCCTGGTGCTCAATACTCTTAGCTTCTATGTAAACATGTAAGACATTTCTTTAGGACATAAAAAGGTTATTCACATAAAATGGGTATTTTAATGAATGATAACCACCCATAAAGAATTATCCTTGACTATCCAATCATAAAGAATATACACATTTAGGTCACCTTTACACAACATGAGGAGATGACTCATTAATAACTAGTGTCATATTATTGCTACAAGGTGTTTCAAAAAAAACCCATACAAGGTTTAACTGGGGGTATAACCCAAAAAACAACATATAAGAACATCTATATAGAAATAACATGGATAATCCACCATTAGATTAACCACTTCAAGAGTCAAGGATTCTAGGTTCGGTAAAACAAAATGCCTCTGGGTTCTAGATGGATAACTATACATAGACCAAATACAACACTTCAATTAATCAAACCAATCTAAAAACAACTCATATGAGGTTCTTACTAAAGAAATTAAGGTATTATAGTGAAAAAATAAGGTATGATACACCACCTGTGCTTAGAGGGACTACATCATCATCACCATTACCATCACCATCATTATAATCATCATCATCCAGGTGCACCACACCATATTCTCACATCACCTACTATTGAAGTAGAAATGCATAGAATTTCCGCTAAAAGAATGTTATCATGAACTCATATGTGAAACATAGTACAATTAATTGATACCTAAGTAGATGATATCTCCATCATCAGTATAATTAGAAACCACTTCTGAAAAAATGACATAAACCCACAGTTCAAAACCGTTCGTATAGCCCACAAAACCATGGGTATAGTCTATACCCATCATTTTGGGAACTGTGGGAAACTGATGCATTGGTATATCTCTATTGCCTATACCTAAATATTTTCAAACCATAAGTATAATTTTTTCCACCAAGTCATAGAATTATACCCAATGTTTTAGAATCGTGGGTATAAATATCACTCAAATTCCTATACCCAAAGTTTTTGAACTATTGGTATAAAAAATCAGAAAAATGTATAAGAAATCTATTAAATGCCCCCAACAAGTATAGTTCCCACGACCTAAAACTCAAACACTGAGAACCTAACCAACTTATCCACTTAACTATAATATATATATATATATCTACATTTTTTAATATATATTATTATATACTATTCGTATTGGAAAAAAATCAATCAGTGGGTGTCAATCCCATGACCTGCTCTTCTAAAACCTAGGGTCTCAGCAACCCAACAATGTCACTTATGTTTATTTATTTCTATATCTACCAAATTATATTAATTACAACCCCCTTTATTGAATAAAATATGTTGTATATTTTGATCCTGTGACTTACACTACAAATGAACAACGCCTCACCAACGAAGCTACTAAACTTAAGAATATATATATTTATGTTTAGGTAAATATATTAATCGAAACCATCAGTAAAAAAGTGAAGAAACTAAGTTTCAAATCTCGACCTCTGCTATGCTCTGGAATTCCAGTTCCACTAGACCAATTTAACTTTGTTCATATATATATATTTATAAAACATGGGTATAAATAAGAAGTTTAGGGGGGTTTCAAACCCATGATGTTGTGCTGTGGCTAAAGTCCATTACCACTATGCCAAATTACTGTTAAATTTATATATAAATGTATATTGTGTTATATATATATTTATAAAACCTGGTATAAATAAAATGTTCTGCAAGAAATTTGAACCCTCATCACTGCTCTATCAATGAACACCCTAACCACTACATCAATTGAAATTATGATTATATAGACATATATTATCTTATATATATTTTTTCACACTCAAAAAACAAGGGACCCTATACCACGGTTCAGTTTAACCGTGGGTCCAGGTGACATCTATACCTATGGTTTTCATCAACTATGGGTATAGGCTTATATAATAAAGGCTATACCCACGGTTCATGAAAACCATAGGCATAGATGACACCTATACCCACAGTTCATTGTAAACCGTGGGTATAGGTTTTCCCACGTCATTCCCACACAATTGTTTTTGGATTCCCATGATTACGTGTGTACCCTATACCAACAGTTTAGTAAGAACCATGAGTATAGATTAGAAAATGTCACATATACCCACATTTCATGAAAATCGTCGGTATAGGTGAGTTTATACCCATGATTTATGGGAAAACCGTGGGTATAGACCCATTTTCCAATAGTGCATAAACAACATATATGTCATGGAAAACCTACATGCATAATATGATGTATGAGATTCAACATTTCAATAAATACAAGAGTCAAATCCATATGAAATCACAAAATCAAAATCCATGTCAATCACATGAGGTGAAAAAATATGATCAAAATAGTGCTAACCAATAACATCAATCCCATGACCTAGTAACATATGCATCCCTCAATTAATGTGTTCCCGATGCACCAGAATGAGTTTCATCACAAGATTTGAAACATTCCTATGTATCATATATACTAGCTCCCCAAATCATGAAATAAATAGCTTATTATATGATACCATTTTGTAACGTCCCAATACAAAACACTGGGTTCAAGACGAAACACCACATAACCTCAGACATACCTCTATGAACTCTAGAGGCTACCAACTAGTAGTGAGAGTCTCAAGTGGAAACTTAGAGAGACTATACCATCTATTGGAGTGCATAATAACTAGTCTACAACCAAACTAATATAAGTATATAATTAGAGTACATCAATCCCAATAGCATTCCAATAATATGAGAGAATGTGGATAAAAAACATCCAAATGACCATTCCCAAAACCAAGAATTGATCTACCATTAAGTTGATAATATATATATATATAAATATAATTAAAGTGAAAAGGTAAAAGTGGATCTTCTCCTACTCTCAACCACATCTCATCCAAATCTATAGACTCATAGCGAGTTATCATGCTCAATGTTCCAATCAAGGCCTTGACCCAAACTATACCTGGAATACATGAGGTATTATGAGGTACCCATGTTCTATGCCTGCCTAAGCAGGGTGTGATTAAAACTTAGTTGGACACCGCCAATGTATTACGACACCCAATTGGTAATATAAAATCTATGTGAAAGTGATAAGATCTGTAGGAAGTAAATAGGTAATAAATAAATATGTAATCATAACATATAATCACCAAAGAACAAACAAGAAAATAACTACCATATAACGAGTGTTCATGCACTTAGAAAAATCACAAAACTGCTAACCCTATCTGCTTCTGTTCAATGAAATTATAGATGTGATTGTGGAATGTATTTTTATATCACCCCATGGCATGAGGCGTTTCATGATTCCAAGCATCGGTTGGAACCCTACACATGTCATCCTATGTTCCAACATTAAGGAAACACCACAAGCCCCACCCTTATGGTAGTCATTATTAGATACATCAAACTCCCCAACCTAACATTGGTCATTATTAGGAACTCTGTATGCCCCACCATGATGGTGGTCATTATACTATAATAATAGTAACTCTTACTCAACATGCCTAATGTAATTGGATAAATCACATCACCACTACATGTTATTCTCCTACTTCATCCAATAAAATATGGGTTCTAAAACCCTGAATGGTTTACTCATTATTTAACAATATTTCTATTATTTTACCTATGAAATCAACTAATCCATAGTCTATAGCCATCATCATGTCATCACGCTCGCCCTATTAGGGGTTTTCTATCTAGAACTGGAAAACATGATTATCCTAATACCTAAAGTTAGGTTCTATAGGCTATGAAATACCACAAGAAATGTACATCATAGAAAGGAAAGATAAGTAATATCCTGAACAGTTATCAAGAGGCTACACCCAGACCCACATGAGATCACTATTAAGCATGGTTAAATAAGCTATGGAAAGAAAAGTGTGACATCAAGGAAACAAGGGTATACATAGAAACCGAGCATAGAATATATTCATGAGAATAATAGTAACAATAAAGTACATGTGATGATAATAAAACATAGAAACAAACAACACATAAATACCCATATATAAAAGAATCATAAATTGCCTCACGAGCTACAAAAGCACAAACATGCTATCAAACCACAAAACAAGGTATCACAGGCTCTAGGTATCTTGTAACAAAACCATACATCAATGAAAATCCATGAAATAAAAGGAAAAAATTTATGATCAAGACTCATCCATTGTAATTCGACATCAATCCAGTACACAAGGGGACATAGTGTCCCTTGAAAGGTACAATTAAATTTTGAATGGTTCCTGTACTTAAGTAAGACTCAAGGATCCTTAATTATTAAAGAAATAGTTGTTATTAATAATACATTTTGAATAAAGGGTCATAAATAAATATTATAAAACCTCATATCTTATTCCAATAAATGTTTATAATCCAAAATGGTATAGTACACATGGACACCTACTTAAAATAAAGTCAAATACAAGATAAAAACATTTTAAAAACTTTGTTCGAGTCATCAACGTGCACTCATCCTCCATTGAACCCATGGGGTTATAACTCATGCTAAATAATTCAAAATAATTAACTTTAACTAAATTATAGTTAATTAAATTAATATAATAAAAACCCATAACCAAAGGAAAAAGGCATACATGCAGAAAGACTTATTAGATAACATCTCCTAGTTGGAACCATGACCAAACATCCATTGAAGGTGGATCTAACACTTCAAAATTTGTCCTAGAAAAAATATATATTGTATGGTAATAAGAAAACGTCCAATATAGTATAATTAAATTGTATAATTTAGAGGAAACCAACCAAATGATGTAACTTAGCTATAATGTCACCCAACCGAGTTTGAGATACTTCCAATGCACTCCCGATTCTAAGACGAGTAAAATCCCCAAATCAATTCCATAATTTGATGGAAAATTTTAAAAATTTAACTAATGTCAATAGACTAATTTTCATGGATAATAACTTTATCTAAACACCAATCAATTACACATGTTTATCATCTTGGAATATCCTCTATCCATGATAATCAAACACTTAATTAATCTTAGATAATTATACTAAGATCTGATTGAATTGTCATCTAGTTCTTTAATAAAGGACATGAAAATTAGAAATAATTGCCCATGATGATTGAATGAGAGACCATATCCAATGATAATTGAGAAATTAAAGGATTTTAAGGGATAAGACATACCTTTAGGATTAATCCAAGTTAAATGACACATCTAACCACCACAATACATGGAATAGAAAGGTCAAGATCAAAGTAAAATAAATGATCTTACCCAGATTCACTAAAAACTTGAGTTTAGATCTATCTCAGTTCATTGATAACTCTTAGAGGTAGGATTAGAGAGTAAATGACTGAAATGACCTCATAAGTCCCAGATAAGGGTGATAAAACTGAGGGGGATCCAGTGGAAAAAAGAACTAAAATTCCTTTCAATTAATTGTGCCCTGTGTGCCCCACTAAATTTATGGTGAGACCTAATATGGAGAAAACTCACTACCTACCTCAATGGATAGCTAGGGTAGGCTCACCATCTAGTCAGTGATTTCCTCTAGGGAGTAGGGGACTTTCCTACCCCACCGGCTAGCTGGTGCTTCTTCAGTAACCCAGTTAGCTTAACCCATTCTTCCTTTGAAGTCTAAAACACCGTCAAGGATGTTTATAAATGAAGAATCTTGAGTGAAAACTAACTTTCCAAATTATTTATCCACCAGATTAAAAAATTAAAATTTCCTCGAAAAACATAACCACAATAGAGTTGGACATTGAAAATAATGCATTTTTTTTTTAATTTTTCAAATATTATCCTTCAATATTCACGATTAATGTGTATATTTATTTTTATGTGTTATATATCATAATTTTCAACGTTCTAGTGAATTTAATTCTATAGTGTGAATTTTACTACTAGGTTGAAATAAAAGGGCCTTTATTGAGAATTGGTTATTATAATGATATGTTTATTTATAAGAGTAAAATATAATTTCTTACAAACATGTATTTATCTTCTTAGAAAAATTATTATCCACATTAATGAGTTTGAAAAACAATATATTTTTCAAAACCACTATGTGATTGTTCTTGTATTATTTTTTACTTTTCAATGCCTATATTTCTTTTTTATTGATCCGACCCTTGAACATCTAATATAATGTATTTATATTTTTCACTTGGGTACCATCAAATTTATACCTAGACATATATTTGAAAAATAATTATGAATCTAATATAATATTTTGGGTCTATTTTTTGTTTTTGTAGGATGTATGTTTCCTTTCTATATGTACACTTGATTTTGAGCATAAAATGATTTGAAAAATGAGTTCAGAATTATAAAGTATTCTAAAATATTGTGTAATGATATATATATATCATGAGATAATTATTCATAAACATGATGAAGTTATATTTTTCTATAATGTAATGAATATAAATGACATAGTTATCTTTTTTATATTATGATATGATGTTTGGGATAGAATCCTTGAATTATGTTTATAATGCTTCATTATTATGTCTGTCTCACATTTTATATCTTTTTCACATGAAACTTATGATTATGAACCTATTCTTATGAAGTGATGATGATTATTATGCTCACCCATAGTCATATTGATTTATTTATCCTTTTTATTCTTATTATTATTCCCCGCAAAAGGATTTTAGACCACCCTTTCGTTTATATATATTTAGAGGTGGTCACATGTACTAAAAAGAATATTAAATCTCATAGGAGTGCTATATTGACGGATTTAAATAAATATTATTTATATATATATATAAATGCTGTAAAATCCCAATTTTATATGACATAAAACTTGTCTAATTTGGGAGTTATAAAATTATATAATATTCTCCTAAAATGGGTTTAATAATTTTATAAGTGATATAAGGGTTTATATAGTTGGTACAAGAGGAATTTTTAGTTAATTTAGTAATTAATATATATAGTAAAACACAACCTAGGTTAAACTAAGGGATTTAACAATTTAATAATTAGGATTTATTTAAACATATAAATAAGTTGTTTAAAAATGATTTTATTAATTATGTTTTGTTTTCTCCCTAGACTTTTCTACTTTTCAAAATAGCAGGGACCATGAGGAATAAAAATAAATTAGATAAATATATTTTTAAAATTAACTCAATATTGGTTAATGTTTTATTTGATCCTAATTCAAATCATTCCTTTATATGACGTAAAGTTTTTTGAAAATATTTAATCATCTCTCTGACACCTTGAAGTTGAGTTATCTTTAAAAAACATAGTGGTGAATTATTACAACTTATGTATCTAGAACATTCCCTATTAGATTTTATGTGAATACACTTCCAAAAAGTCCAATCATTCTTCCTTTAGGGTAACTTGATACTATATTATTGATGTATTATCTCTCATTATATTGGGATTATATAAATTATCAGAAACAATAAATATATTTCCATATCCCAAAACATTCAATTCTTTTATAAATATTCATGGAGGATATTAATATATTTTATAAAATCCATAAAAGGTAAGTTTAGTAATAAAAAATGAATAATAATAGATATCATAAATGGAAGATACTAAGAAAAATCTCAACCTTGAAAAAATTTATATCGTGAGGGAATATACTGATGTATTCTTTAAAGAGTTTCATTATATCCCCTAGATAATGGGTTAGAATTCTCATTATACCATATACATGATGAAACTCCTATATCAAATAGACCTTATAGAATGGAATTGATATAATTTAAGTAATTAAATAAGAAGATTAAAGTGAATTTGGATAATGGGTTTATACACCGTATTGAGTAAATTTGTGTTTCATAGATTCTATTTTCCAAGAAGAAAAAGTGGTCAATGATACATTGAATTAATTAAATAATGAATAACATGACCACTATAGAAGAAAAGTATACACTAAAACAGATTGATGACTTATTTGAACAACATCAAAAATCCAAATACTTCTCAAAAACTAATCTTCATTCCAAATATCAAAAACAAAAGTTTAAGAGAGAATATATTTCAAATAAAACCTTCTATAAAAGACATGGCCACTTTTAATTAATAGTGATTCCATTTGATCACAAAAATACTCAAAAAATATTTATAAAATTGAAGAATAGTGTATATAGAGACAAACTAAACAAATTTATGGTGGTATTTATTAATGATATTTTAATAAACATTATGATAAATTAATAACATTAATAATATATATGGATTGTAAGAAATACTTGAGAGAAAGTTATTTTAAACTTTTTTTTAATAATGTGTGACTTTTGGATGAAAAAATCATATTATTTGGGAATATGATCAAATTTTACATAATTTATATGCATCCTTCAGATATGAAGGTGTTTTAGAAATGAATTAGTCTAAAAACTATCATTAAAATCTATAGATTTTTTAAATTAGATGGGTACTACTGATGATTTTTGAGAAATTTATCATTATTGTTTATATCAATAACTTATCTAAAAGGGAATGGAGTAAAGTATATCTAGATGAATGAATATGAAGTTTGTTTTAAAGAGATCAAGAAGTGTATTTTAATTTCATATATTCCTAGAATACCCTCGAGTGGAGAATTGACTATGATATATAATTGAAATTTTAAGGAGGGATTGTAAAGTCTTATTTTAAAAATGATTAAGTAATAAACTATGACTAATAAAAATTAAAGAACCATAAAAATAATTACCCAATACATGATTTAGTGTTATAATTGTGATCTTTTTAGTGGTGATTTAGAAGAATTACCTATATAGAGAGAATTGTGACATATAAATTGATCAAAAAAATTTGAATTATATATTAAAATAGAAGGTGAGAAAAATAATCAATGAAGATAGTTGGAGTAAATCAAAGAGTATGACTAATAAATTAATTTACATCTTGGGAAGAAAAATACAATAGTAAATTATCTTCGAAGAAATGATCATGCTACCCTATCCATGGAGATTATTGAGAAAGAACCTATAATCATATATATGAAAAGGATAGTTCTATAAATTATAAAAGATGGGATGATATCGTATCTTGAACAAATTATTTCTAAAACATATATCCAAAGGAAATTTTTTTAGGCATAAAGGGACTAGTTATAGAATCAAAATAATGTGCAAGAAACTAAGGGAAACTTCAGGAATTCAACATTAATAATGATAAAGTCATTTGTTTGGGAACTAGACACTGTGTGTGATCATCACTAAAGATAAATAAGGTGCTATTGAATGAGATATATAACTCATATTTTTCAATACACTAATAAAGTAAGAAGATTTATTGATATATTAAAGGGAACTTTTGGTGGGAAAATATATGAAAGGATAATGTAGAGTACAAAATAAATTGATTGGTATGTCAGTTGTATGAGGAATTGATTTTAAAATCCAAGTAGATGATAAAACTATTTCCCATAAAAACATGGAAATGGGATAAAATAACCATATATTTTCCCATGTATTCTAAGTACATTTAATGGATATAATTCCCCATGGTCTGTGATATTTTGACTTAGCAATGTTTGTCACTTAATTTCCATTCAAAGATATTTCTCACTCAATTAACTTACTAATATATATGTAAAATAAGTGGCGTGGATGCATATTCCCCAAATTTATATCATTTACAATTGAGAACCAAGCTTCGTCTTGAGGTCTTAAAGGAATATTCAAAATTCATTGAACATGGAGGTGAACATTATTATGACCCATCACCCCTAAATAGTTGGTCAATATAAAAGGACCATTAAGAAAAATGAATAAATACTGAGATATTTTTTAATGGTCTTCAAGAAAGGTTGGGAATAATATTTTACACTCATGGAGTTCCCATAAAAAATAGTTTCCATTAATGTCATAATATATAGCTATATTAATCTTTATATGGTGTGTGATTTTAAACTCTAAATTGTTGGAATGAAGTAAGTTAACTATAGCTTATGTGACCCAAGATTTGGAAATAAATGGCTGATAAGTTTTATTCAATTTAGTAGAACATTAAAGAGATATGAAGTTAAAAAATTTATTTCCTACCAGTCATCATAGATAGTTGTAATTTTATGTTAGAGTTAAAGTTTTCCTTTTGATATCTCCCTAAAAGAGAGTTACATGGTTTGGAAAAAATGGAAAGCTCAACCCTAGGAATATTTTACACTTTTAAGACCTTTATCATGTGAGAGATGTGTCTTATCAACTAGAACTTGCACCATACATGGATCGAGTTAATAATGAGTTCCACAAATAATTTTTTAGGAAGTACATAATAATTTCCTCAAATGTACTTAACCTAGTGGTGGTGCAACTAGAGCATGAACTATCATATGAGGACCAACAAATGAAAATATTGGATCATAAATACAATGTTATTTGTAACAAGACATCCCAAATTTTAAAATTAATTTGAAAAGTCCATAATTATTAAGAGGTAACATGAGGAACTAAGGATTCAATGAGATATTAGTGCCCCCATTTATTCTAGACTGAGGATATGTCCTAAATTTTTTATGGTGAAATCTATAAAGGGGAATGAATGTAACAAACCATAATTTTTCAATATGCTACTGTATTATAAACATATATGTGTGTCATACATAAACCATATATTGTTTTGGAAGATAAAATGATGTATAATGAAAATCACATGCACAAAATAATAAAAACAAACACGATTTTTCATCAATATAGAATATTACATATTAAGGTTAAATGAATTATAAAAAATAAAAAATATAATAATTTTATATTCAAAAAAAATATATCTTATGTGTATAACATTAAAATCTATAGTGTTCTGGTATCCTATAATCATCACACCTATAAGAAAAACTGTAAAAAATGTAGATAAAATTATCATTTTCTATAGATAACCTTGGATAAAAATCTTTGTGAAGGATGAATCAAAGAAATGATAGGTATTTATAGAAATAAAGAAGAAAATTTATCTGTTAGAATAGTAACTTTATCATTAGAATAGTAACTCAATCATTACAATAGTAAAATTTTTAAAGTTTCATGACTGCTAGAATTGTAAAATGATTCATAATAAATATTTACCATGAATGAAATATGTAAATAAAAATATCATTTATATAAATAATAAATATTCAAATTAGAAAACTCAAAAAATTATAATCACATATTTTTAATTTGGAATATTTTACCTTATTTCATAAATACCTTAATTTTTATGTTATTATTTAAATTTTAATATTAATTATGTTTTAAAAAAAAATTATAAATAAATGTAATTTTTAGAATAAAAACTTCAAAATTATTCAAGAGTGTTTTCTTGGTATTCTATAATGAACTTGAAATTATAGGTGAATAGTGAAAATACATTTTCCAAAAACTGTATGTTTTATGTCGTTATAATAATCTCTTAATAAACTAATGAATCATATGATATATTTCAAAATAGAAATTAAGTATAATATTATAAATAATCTATTTAAAAATAGTGAAATCAGCTTCCAAACATAAAAAGTAGATTTCCTGACATAAACATATAATTTTTTCATTTAATTTTCTGATTATTTATTTTATTTTATTTAATATAATTTATTTGAAAAGATAATTTTTGCGATGGAAGGGTTTAAAATTTATTAATGCTTACATTTTTAAGTAAATTATTTTTTTTCTTAAATAAAACCAGTACTGCAACTCTTTATTTAGAAACAATATATTATTCATTAATTTAACCGAAACAACTCATCTTCATCATGTATAAATAACCCGTTCACTATCAAGGAAATTAACTTCCTATATTCATCTCATTTCCCTATATTTAAAAAAATTCACCCTCTTAGTCTACCTTGATATATTAGAGGTGTACTAGTCTTGTGAAACCCTTTTCCTTCAAGAAATTGGTGCCTTAACAAAGGAACAAACTTCAATGTCATGGTAACATTACTTCCTCTTAATTTAAAATTTTCTTATTATTAGATTATATTCTCATTTCTAATACTTAAAAAATCCCTATAAATATTTTAATTATTATATTAATATGATATTAATGATAATATGCTACTATATGTTTTTTGGTTATAGTGTATTAATACATACAATATCTCTCTCCCTCTTGTGACATGCCCCGTTAATGATCGGTCTAACCACATATGAGGTTGTATTCAATTATTTAATTTCCAAAGAAATATTATTTGGTTAGTTCATATTATATATAATTTATAAATATCTAATTTTATTTAATTATTTTCTTCTAGAGTTAATTTAAGTAATAGATAGATAACAAGGGACAAAATAAGAAAATTGAAATTAAAAAGGGAATAATTCAAATAAATATATTGTCATGTATTTTCATCTTTAATGAAAAGGTAATAAATAAATTTAAATGATTTAATTGATTAATAATAAATTATATTATTGTAATATATTTTATTATAAATGTTTTAATACTTATAGTTTTGCTATATATGAGGTGTAAATGTGATGAAATAAAATAGGGCTTACGATAAAGGAACTCTTAAACTCTTTTCATTTTGTTTAGGTTTATACTCCATATTCCAATCTATTTCTAATATGATGATTTTATATTTCTATTTAAACCCTTATAATTGTTTTTAATTCATTTTTTTCCTTTCCTTAATTTTGAAATATTCATGTATTTATTTCCTTGGAATGAATTGATGGAAAATTCCATGATTTTGATAAAGTATTTATTTTTTAAACCCCTCATTGATTCTTAATATGATGTTTATTCATCACTTCATGTAATAGGATATTTATATTATTCAATCATACCCTTGAACATATAATATAGTGATATTAGTTTGGTTACCACTATGATTATTCATCAACATAATCTTATGAAATCATTATGAAACTCATTCTCTTCTCTTGGGTTTACTTCTTGCTTATGATTGATGTATGTTACTTTTCTATATGGAACATAAAATTTTAAAATTATTATTATGTGATGAGAATAAATAGAATTAAACACCCCCAGTTAATTATTTAATGATTTATATCTCAAGATATTATTATGAATATACCTTATGAATATAACTTTATCTACAATGTTATCTGTAGACATGATACAGTCAGCTTTGTCAATTATGTTATGATGAATTGGTAGTAATACTTAACATGTGTTAACAATGTTTAATTATTATTAATATTCCACATTCCATGTATCCTTATTATTATTATTATTATGATATAATAATATGCTTACGATGTGGTGATCATTATGATGTTCACCCATATACTCATGTTTATTTGTGTCACCATCTAATTTAAATTATTTATCTCCTTACTAGGATTTCAGATCACCAGTTAATTAATTTATATCACTAGGTGGTCACAAGTATTAAGATGATTATAAAATCCTATAGGAGGACTAGGATTAAATATTTAAATAATTTTTAATGTTTTATTTCTATTAATGTTTCATGAAACTAATTTTAAAAGAGACTAAACCTATTCATTTTGTGAGATGTAAAATTATGTTTGATTGTAAAAAAAGGATTTAATAATTAAGTATGTAGCATACAAGTCTATATAGATATGATCTTTTAATCATGTATTTTTTTGGTCCCCACTAAACCCAGTAATGTGGTTTATTTTGAAAATATCAAAAAGAGGATTAGAAAACAGTTCAATGTTAACATAATGATCACGATAAATATCTTAAATTTTGGTTATTCCACAAATAATAGTTGATCGATATTTTATAATGAAAAAAATAAAATATTCATTTTTATCAATAGGAAATCCATTTATTTTCCAGCTTATGTTCAAAACAATGAAAAATTTAAAATATTATCTTAGAAAAGCATTAGGTTAATAAAATCGACATCCAAGAAATAATAATGAACCCAATATCAGTAAAAATTGAATAATTCCAATCCTTGAAATAAGTATCGTTGCATTCAAAAACATTAATACAACATGAAATTGATTCAAAGACTCTTGGGTAAATAATGTGTGGAATAATATTGTGATTTTATGAAAATATATACATATAAATAATCATATATTTAAAATAAAATTCATAGAGGTTTTTTAAAATTTAAATCCAAACAATTTTTAAAAAATTAATCCTTTAATGAATTTTATAGGGAGTAGAGGACTGAATACCTTAGATGTGAGTGGTATCAAGTGTGGATTATTTTCCTTGAGAGTTATCCCAATAAGGATAAATAGATGGAGCAGTGGAGTGAAATAGGAAACAAGAGGGATATGGTGGTAGGGATATGAATGTAACTATAAGATAAGAGCCTATTAAATTAGTATAGGATAGAGTGTCCAGCGTTCGAATCGACCATTAGGGGAGTATGTATCTAGGTATAGGAATTAGGAGATAAAAAAGGAAAGGTTTCCCAATATAGGATACCATCTTTTATATGGTTGTATGGATTCTTTAATTTTCAATTTTAATCTTTCATTTCATATATATGTGCGTTCCTAAGGACATAATTCAGGGTTATAGAGCATCTAAATTTCATTTTATGTATTGATCTTCATTTTTTGGAGGATAAAACTAAGGTATAGGGTTAGTGCATGGTTATTACTAACCTTATAGCTGGACAGTGTGGACTAATTTATCAAGGGGAAAAACTTGTTGGAGCTGTACGGATCTCCCTTGACAACCATGAAACATGGGGAGGAGGGTTAACAAGTTATCAACATGTGCAAGGGAAATCACATGACTTTTTAATACCTATGTATTAAATTAAAGTGGAATATGAATATCACATGCACAATTTGAGAAAAGTAAACCTATCAACAGGAAGGTTTGACCCCCTTGGACTATGAATATGCATGGAAAACAGACGGTTTGGTAATCTATGCCCCTAGACATGTGAGGGGTTATCCTTTGGGATAGGTTTGGAATACGATTGGAAAATGATTTGGTCATCCATTTAGCCAAACCATGCACCCATTTAAATAACATTGAAATTGAATTTTTAACCATAAACCATTATAAATATTCCCCTATTTTTATTATCCTCTCTATAAACAACTTCATTACTCTCCTTTTAGGTCTTCATTGGAATCCAAGCTATGATTTGATCATCCTTATTCATCTAAAATATGATTTGAATTTTGTCTATTATGTCAGAATTCCCATGGTAAGCTCATGATTCATTTTTCATCCTTCCTTTGATTATTTCACTATATGAAATGCTATTTTTCATGTGAGATAATATTCCCTATTTTCTGTTCAATAGTCTATTTCTTCATTTTATTTCATTCTAGATTAGACTAGAGGCCAACATTATACGTGTCATCTATTACACAAATACGGTTGGTTGTCTACTAATTTTTTCCTAAAACCAAGTTTCATTGTATCATGCACAATCACGCCGCATTCCAGAACATCCTAGTGTTGACTTTAATATACCAATTTCCATATTTAAATTCTCACACTTGTAAGAAGAAATCTTATAGACCCTTAATTGTTGTTGGAGATCACCCATTTTGATAATTTCAACCCCTTTGGGTTTGAAAATTAAATTCTATTACCTTCTAAAACATTAATGTGGCCAAACAACCTTATATGTGGTTTCGATTTTCCATCGAATTGAATGATTTTTGTAATTAGGTGCTAAGTCAGTGGAATGACCATGTCACATGACTTTCATATGAACTATGGTTATTAACATGACTAAATAGAATGTTAATGATTTATAAACTTACTATTTGTTGTTATTAGAGCTTGATTGACACTATATACTATTTATGATACTCAGTCATGGAGTCCCATATAATTCTAATACTTAGTATTTGTGTCCCATATAATTCTGATACTTTTTCATAACATCCCATATAATTGTTATAATTGGGCATGACATCCAGTATACTTGTGACACTCTAGAATGGTATCCTATATACTAGTGATATTCAGAAATGGAGTCCCATATACGTTTTATAATTTCTCATGGGGTCCCATATACCTATGATAATTGGTAATGGACTCAATTATGATTTATGATGCTCAGGCATGGAATCCCTTACTACCTTATGAGACTCTTTTGACTAGTCATGGATGGCTAGGTTATACCTCGAGTGATAGCTAGCACTACATATATATATATGTCTATAAATGTTACTATATATATAGTTCATATATATAAATACATATCTATATCTATTTATACACCTGGTGAAATCTATTTAAATATATATCGACTTAGGATAAAACATGTCGTATTGGTTGGGTGTCGCTTGAGGATCCAGAATGATGCAGTTTTATTTTATTCATTTATATACACGTATCATTACCTAAACACTACTCATTTTATATTCACTGGTTGGATATTTCTAGATTCCATTGGTGGTGGCCAAATTAGTATATCTCACACCATGCTTTGGCTTCCAACTTTACCTAAATAGACTTTATAGATACAGGTAGAGATAAATGGAAGCATCTAGCTTTGGATGTATAATATTCTATACTAAGATGAAGTATGGGGTTATAGGAATGAGATTATACTCACTATCCTAATGGATATTGATTTTTTTTTTCATTTCTATATCATTTTGTATTTTCCTACTCTTCTTTTACCATGTAATTGTTTTGTATAGCATATGTACAAGATATCATTTTGTATATGAAACTCATTATGGTCACTTCATTTAATTATATGACTAGATGATTTATCTATTATTCCACTATTTATCCTTTATTATTACTTATTTTGTTGATTATCCATTATTATACAATTGTATTTTACTCTAATCACGGGGATATAGTCTCCCAACATAACTACAAATGAACATAATTGCTAGTCTATAGCCTCTAGAGTATAAGGAGGTATTCTTAAAGCCATGTGACCCACCAGTTTAGCTAATGTATTGAGTGGGCCAGCCCGTGATGGTACAAAGTTGAATCAATGTTTATTTTCTTTTATTTACTATTTTAGGAAGGTGGAAAGAATATTAGCATGTGTTGGGATTTTTTAATGAACATTTGATTGGTAGTATCTAACCCACATATAGAGAAAATCCAAATTATTAGGGATGGGATAGTTATTCTAGATTATTCTTATTAGAGTTTTATTGATTTCGCCATTGGGTGACTCACATGATATGCAATGCATCTTTTTTATTACTATGTATTTTTACCCTTTTTCCAGTATGGAAAGGATGAATTTATCATTCATCATCATAGGTACTTAGATATCCACATGTAATAACTATTCCATTCCATGTTTATATTATTACGAGCATTTACTACTAGATATTTTATAAACATTCAATAGGAATCTATTTCTATAATGGAGTATTCAGATTATTTTAATGGGATTCAATGTTTCAAACCAACCCTTTGGAGTCAGGAGATATCTATAGATACATGGTTTGGGGATGGGATCATATATGAAATATGATCACAGGTTATTGTAATTCAATTGAACACCATTTCTGAGATAGTAAAATAGGAACTCATCACTGAGTGCAGCATGGGGGAAGTTGACAGTGTGGGATAGGGCAGTCAAATATTCAGATGGATAAGTAGTTCATAGAGAAATAAGAAGTGTCATATTGAGTCTACATGGGGGTTTAATGGTATTTAGATGTCACTAATGGATAATTATACAGTTTTCACCTATGTAGGAAGATAAGGAATAAGAATACCTAGTGTCCCAGAGAACCCATTGAGTATTGATGATATGGAATGTTCAGGAATATTTAGTGTTTTTGTAGGAACATCCCAAATGTTCCTTGTGTGAGAGGATCTACACCAGCTATTCCTTTTGGAGTGGTACTAGTATAACCTTGATATGTAGGTAGCTATGGTATTAATAGACATTTGTATAGTAAATGTGGTCATGGACAAGGTATCCGGACTACATATTTATAGTTCAAGTTGAGTAGACCCACACAAGGATGTTAGGTTGTATCTCAATGCCATGGTTCTGGCCATATCTATGTAGTGCGGCCTACTCCCTAGGAGCAGAGTCCCAAGCCTTCTATAGTATGAGGAACTATTCTAGTAGCCTAAACATTAGCTTCTTCCTTATTCTATATGGTCACTAAAAATTAATTCATATATATAGAAATTATTGAATGTGGGGGCCTATATATAGAGTACTTATGTGGTATAATGTAACACCCCAATGCAAGAAGCCCGGATACAATGTATTATTGTATTATATTGTAAATATTACAAGAAATAGAAACCATAAGTTATGATCATTTTAGTAGTCTTGAAGAAACAATATATATACATGTAACTCATATAAAATTGGTAAATGTAACAAAATACAATACATAACAAAAACTAATAAACTACATCCACAAGAACTCAATAGATGGTCTACAATTCATAAACTGTTGAAGGTAAACAAATGAAAGGGGTGAGATCAATTGCTCATTAAGGGTCAAAAATAGCATAAGAATGAATTAAAAATAATTTAATCATAATCAAATTTTCATAGTCAATATGGAATAGTGAATAAATGAAACACACATGCCATTAATAAACTGAGAATGAGACTGCATCCATATATTTTATCCTAGTGAAAACCTCATGGATCGTAATAACTAAAAATTAATGAAGAGAATTATTATTAATTGGATTTATTTATATAGAACATGATACCATTATACCATTGAAACAGTTTATGTCTGTGGGTAGATACCCATATAATTTTATTTTGGAAAAAAACCCGAAGGGTTTGTCACCAACTAATTTGTCTCCTAAGAACTATCGATGCATCGAGGGGATATAACAATCCCCACCCATCACTGCAAGTCCATTTTTTTTAAACATAGATTTAATACAAGTACAATTAGACTTCTCAATATCCATATTGAGTAGATGATACAAATTTATCAGTATTTCCGTAGTTAAAAAAAACATCCCAAATAAACACCGTATGTACAAGGGTATATGACTTTTGAAAATAATCATATCCTTGAAATTAGAATATGAATATATAATATATTTTAATGTTTAGATGAATAATTATCCTCAAGGGGAAGTAGGTACACTATATAATAATTATTTTTTTCACAATACCAAGTAAATCATAATGAAATGGAAACCGAAACAAAGTCCCATACAACATTGTAATCAATCATGTTAATAATCTCAAGTGAATCACTAAATACCAGGAATATAAATGGAATAATGATATTATATATCAAATAGAAGTAAAACTACACCACATACAAGAAATAAGTGGTGAATAATGGAAATCTCATAGAAATAAAAGTTAGATGAGAAACCCCTTACCTTATGCCAGAATGTGTTCTTGATTGATCATAATGACCTAAATAATCAAATTTATATTCATAAATTAATAAGTAAAGAACCTGATATACATGTAATTTATTTAATATATCCTTATTTTGTTCATTCATGGCCTTTTTTATGGGTTTATGAGGTTCAATTTTATTGTTTTGGAAGCATTTTCTTCCTTGATTTTCATGCTCTATTTACTTGTATTCCGAAATGGATGTTCATTTGAAATGTTGTTAAACATATAGAATTTTTAATATATATTATTAGTTAAAATAAATATATATATAAATTATCTTATAGTTATTTTGGTTATATACCATTAGGATGACTCATTATATATGAGTTAATGATAAACGCTTGGACAAACTTGGCGATTTTGTGCATAATGAACTTGTTTTGTATTATTATTTTATTTTTTGATTGTGTAAGGATTACATAACATTGAATAAAATAAAATACTTATATTATGATTCGGTTAAACTATTATAAATGTTTCATGACCAGTGTTGAAGACAGTAATATAAATTGAAAACCCTTCATCCTTGAATGTGATAAATTAACACATCTCAGAGGATGTTTTCATTTTCAGTAGAAGAGGAGGTAGAAAAGAGATATGATGATGAAATATTATATTAGCATAATTAAATTCCAGTTTATTTAAGTTACTATAATTATCAAAGAATTTGTATGATGGGAGGTTGGGGGAGAGAAACAATAGAATGGAACTTGTAAAAGAAATTGAATGAAAAAGGAAGAGAGGTTCACCTCTTGCATACTCCTCCTTGAAAATCTCTTCAAGGATTTTATTTAGAATTTTGGTTATACCAATAAGTCTTCAATGTAGGGAAAGGTATTGGGAAGTGTATTTTTAATAAATTAGGTAAGGAAAAAATATTGAGTGGTGTGGGAGGAAGATGGGGCGAGGCATGGTTTATATTGTGGAGGGGAGAAGGGTTTTCTTAATATTTTAATAATTAGTTTGTTATTTTTCCTTAATAAAAGTAATAATGATGATTCCATGAAAAAATAGTAATAAGTGCATGTGAGTTCGAAACATGTGTTCTTACCTTAGCTTGAAATCATCCATGACTCAATAAATCATGTATTTATCATTTATCATAATTTATTGTATTTTATTATTCACAAAAAAATCAAGTATTTCAGAAAAATCCCAAAAATTCACCCTAACCATTTCTCGATTTGTAAAAATCCAAAAATAAAATAATATTTTGAAAAAAATATTCCAAATATGATAAATTTAATTTTTAATTAAAATTGTCATTTAATCAAAAAATACCAACTCATAAAATATTAATCTTCTTTTTTAAGGTGCCTAAATTTTGTTTACACTTTCATGGGCAATGTTACCGTTCACAAGGGGTATATTACTATTCAAAAGGGTAAGTAACTATTCATAAGGGTATGTTAATATTCATAATGGTAAGTTACTATTTGTAAAAAAAATAACTTGATTCTATTAGACTCCAAATATCACCCTGATCGCAACCGTGTATGTCCGTTTTTTGAAATTCAAAACACAGAAGTGGAAAATTTAAGTTTAACGGCTAGGTTATGACTTTATCCTATAAATAACCAAGTGTTGTTTCATTGTGACTCAATTATTCATCTAATATAGACTATCTAATTAATTAAAATAATTTATGAGAAACATATAATGAAATGTTTGGGGTGTTATATTCTTCCCTCCTTCGTAAATTTTGTCGTCAAAATATTCATGTATATTGCTCCCTAAAAAGACGTGGGTGGTTCTTCTTCATAACATCCTATGGTTCCCACATTTATTCCTCCATTTTATGATTTCTCCAAATAATATTTACTAGTTGAGTTGTCTTATTTCTCAATTCATGCTCCCTAGTGTCATGAATATCGATAGGCACTTTACAGTATGAAAAATTAGGTTCCAGTTCTATTTCTTCATATTTTCGTATATCCATGGGGTACTACATGTATGTCTCTAAAAATAACACGTGTAAAACATTATGAACATTGGATATACTTGGAGGAATTTCTAAATTTTATGTTATAGATCCAATTCTTTCCAAAATTTCAAATGATCTGATATACATGGGGTTCAGTTTCTCTTTATTGTTGAACCTTAAGACACCCTTCCATGAAGATTCTTTTAGAAAGACATAATCTCCTACCTTAAATTAAAAATCCTTTATATGTTTGTTATAATAACTCATTTTACAAATTTGGGATGCTTTAATATGGGATTAATTTGATTTTTCCCTTTATAGTTGTCTCTTTGATAAGTTATAGGACTATAAGTTTCCTCTCACCAACCTCATCCCAACATGTTGGAGTTCCACACCTCTTACAATACAATTCTTTATATGGTAAATTTTAATGCTATAATAAAAACTATTATTGTACGAAAATTCCACCAAAGGCATGTATTGATCCCACATACCTTGAAAATCAAGAGATCATGATCTCAACTTGTCTTCCAGTGTTTGAAAAGTCCTTTCAGACTATCCATCAGTTTGGGGGTGATAAGCATTACTCATATGAAGATTAGTATCCAAATCCTTCTAGAGAGTTTTCCATAATTTTGACATAAATTGGGGATCTTAATTAGACATAATAAATAGGGGTTCACCATAATGTCTAACAACTTTTCTAATATAATGTATTTACAGGTGCTCAAGTGGTAAATCCTCCCTTATAGCAAGGAAATATGCTGATTTTGTTAAATGATCTACTATTACCTATATTTCATATTTCCATCAAGTTTTCCTTGGTAGTCTTGTGACAAAGTACATCATAAATTCATCCCACTTCATCATAAAAATAGTTAGAGGTTGCATGACCCTCTAGGATGCTGTCTCTCGGTCTTCACTTGTTGGAAAACTAGACACCTTTACACACAATCATCAATTTCATGTATCGTGTTATCCCACCAAAAATGTTTCTTTTGGTCTCTATACATCTTGGTGATACCAGGGTGTATAGATAAATGTGATCTATGAGCATCCTCTTATAGTTCCATTTTTTAGTTCAGTTATGTTTGGAACACATAACCTCTTCCCAAATTTCAGAACTCTGTCCTCATATACGAAGTCTGCCAATCTTTCATCCTTAACGAAATTAATTTTCTTCTGTAGATTTTCATCATCAGAATGAGGGGTTTTATCTTCTCTATTAGTGATTTTTTAGAAATCATTTTAAAGAGGGAAGAGGTTTCCCTTTTCATAATAATTCTCATATCCATCTTTAGTGGATCCATGAATATATGATCTCTCTTAATACTCATTTGGGTGAGAAGTCCATGATATTTCCTTCTTAATGCATCAACCACCTTATTTTCCTTTCCTGGGTGGTAGTGTATTGATAAATCATAATAATTGAGTAACTTGAACCATCTTATTTTCCTCATGTTGATTTCTTTCTTTGTAAAAATGTATTTCAAATTCGTGTGATTCCTATATATTTCACATCATTCACCGTATAGATAATGTATCCATATTTTCAGAGAAATGATTATAGATGCTAACTCAAGATCATGAGTTTGGTAATTTTTATCATGACTCTTCAACTGCCTTGACGCATAAGTAATAACTTCATCATTTTTCATAAGGATGCAACCCATTCAATTCTTTGATGCATCACTGTGTATCAGAAAATCCCTCATTTCAAGAAGGAAGAGTCAAAATTATAGCATTAAAAAATTTTATTTTAAATTATTCAAAGAATTTTGTACATTCATTTGACCATACAAACTTAACCCCTTTACTGTGAGCTTGGTTTTTGGGTTAGCTAGTCGGGAAAAATTCTGAACGAAATGCTAGTAGTAACCTAATAAGGGAATAAAAATACGTACCTCGATTATGTTTGTTAACATGGTCCATTATTGGATTGCCTTTTTCATCAAAGGATCAACTAAGATTCATTACTTAGAGAAAATATGTAAAATAAAAGAAATAGATTGAATCCAAAATTCACACCTGTTAAACATACCATAAAATTCATTTCTTCTAAGAGTTTTCAGAATTGTACGAAATTGATTCTCATGATCTTTGTATCTTTTTAAGTATACTAGGATATCATCGATAAATACTACAAAAAGTCACCAAGATATTCCTTGAAAACTCTGTTTATTATATCCATGAAAACATAGGGTGCATTAGTCAGTCCAAAAGGCATTACTATAAACATGTAATTCCCATACCTTGTTCGAATTGCTGTCTTTTGGGATATCTTACTTCCTCACACACAACTAATGATATCCAGATTGAAGGAAAATCTTTGAAAAATGTTGGGCTACATGAATTTGATCAAATAAATTATCAATTCATGGAAAATTATACTTGTTATTTATTTTAATAGCATTGATTTCCCTGTAATCTATGCATTGCCTCATGGAACCATATTTCTTCTTAACAAAGTGGACAAGGTCTCCCCATGGAGAAACATTAGGTCGAATAAATACTTTGTCAATAAATTCCTCTAGTTTTTTATTTAGATCCACTAATTATACAGTGTCCATTCTATATAGAGTATTTGATATAAGTCTTGGACCAATAATTAAATCAATAGAGAACTCAACTTCACGCTCTTGAGGATGTCTAGGAAAATATTTTGAAAATGCATCAATGTATTCTTGCACAATAGGTACATCTTCAATTTGAATATTTCTTTCCACACCAATTGATATTAGGTTCTCTTCCTCTCTAAGAATTGCATTAAATAGAGCTACTAGGGGTGGATCTATATAAGGATCATATGGAGAGTTTTCTACTCTAAAATAAAGGATTCTACACCATTCTCAAAAATTTTAATTTCCTTCTTATTGCAATAGATCATCACATCATAATTTTACAACCAATTCATGCCGAAAATTATATCAAAATAAATCATTGGTATGATGATAAGGATATCAAAAAAGCATGTTTTTGTGTCATTAGGTGGAATGATCGACACATATTTATTGCAATGATATACCCCCTTGGAGTTTTGGATGACAACTCATTTATTAAATCAAATTAGACATGTCTATTTTTCAAGGAAAACTGGGAAGATATAATTGAATTCAATGATCTAGAATCAAATAATGCATTGACTATGTTTTAGAAGACAATTAAAATACCTGCCACCACATCATTAGGAATTTCAACTTCCATGGTTGTAATTGTATAATATTTCCCTTGCCCTTGTGGTTATTTAGGAATGATTACTTGGCTCTTAGGTCACTCATTTTAAAAGTTTCCCTTCCATTTATAATTACAACATTGAACATCATTGACTTTTCTCTTCCCCTTGCATTCACTAGACCGATGAACCTTTTATCCACACTTATAGCAAACTCCCATCCATTTCAAGCATTTCCTAATATGATTATTTCCATAGTTCTTTCATAATGGAAATTTCTTCATTCCCTTCTTCTTCATTGTCACTTCATATTTTCTTTGGTTATTAGAATGCCACTTCTTATCTTGATTTTCATTGAAAAAATTTGATCTAGAAAATTCCTTCTCTATTTTTATGGTACTTAATACAATTTCATCATACGATGAAAATGTTTTAGAATCCAGTTCCCATCAAAGAAATGTATTAAGAACATGAAAGAAATGATCAATATTGTCTTCCGAATCACGTACATAATCAATAAAATACCAGTATAATCTTGTGAAGGTAGCCTCATACTCCACAACACTCTCTTCTATCATTTTCTTTAGGCTAAGAAATGAACTCTTTATTTTAGTACATTGTTCACTAGGGAAATATTTGTCAAATAATATTTTCATAAAAGTAATCTATTCCATATCTTTTATTTCTTCTTCCTCAATGGTATTCTAGATCAAGGACCACCACTGATCAGTATCACCTTTGAGAAAATATACTTCCATTACTAACTTTTCATTTTCATTAAATCTTAATTACAGAAATATCTTTTAAAGGGACATGATCCAATGATCAGCTACCACCAAATTAGTAGTCCCACTAAAAGATAGAAGATTATGCCGCATGGAACAATCTAATACAGATGTAGCATGGTTATTCGACACAGCCTGATTAAGTTGTCCCAATATGGTCATGATCTGATCCACTCCAATACTGAATGTGTTGAGTTTATCGGTGGGGAAATCCCTACATTGTCCATGGGTATTGATTCCCATTATTCCATTAGGCTTATTCACTAAAAAAATGCCATACACAAAATTAGGTCATAGTTCATAATTTTCAGCTAGTAAACACTTAAGAAAATCTAAAAATTTATGCACAACTAATCTCATAATCATAAAATTGTTTTTATTTACATTTAAATCCTTCATAATGGTTTGTAAAGAAAATGATAATTTTCCTAACCATATCCCCTAGGAGTGTCAAACTGGGTTCATATTAAGGCCCATTTTCGTGTACCGGGACACCCCATGTCAAGACCAAAAATCTTTATCGGAGTTATTACTTCTAGGTACATCTGTACCAGAACCAAGTCCACTTGTAGTATCCAGACAATGATTTATTTTTCTAGGAATACACACATAATCCCTACTTTACCAAAATTATAGGATTTTATATATGATTATCTTCAAGGTCTAACTTAGGTTTATGTTCTCTAAAATATGTTTCCCAAATATAGTTTTCAAGTTTTCTACTAAAATTCCTCTCACACAAACTATAACGACCTGAACTAGAAGCCCAGAGCCGATGCACTATCTTATTATATTGGGATGATTATAAGAAATCAAAACCCGAAGGAATGATTAGTATAGTTGCCTTGAAAAAACTAGATATATACGTATAAGTCATATTACATTGGTAAAGGTAACAAAATAAAGTACATAACAAAATCTAATAAACTGCATCCATGAGAACTTAATAAATGGTCTAATCTTCATAAACTATTAACGGTAAACAAATGAAAGGGGTGATATCAAATGATCATTAAAGGTTACAAAGAGCATACACATGAATCAACAATAATTTAATCATAAACAAATTGGCATAGTCAATAAGGCATGGTGAATAAATAAAAAACTCAAGCCATTAATAAGCTGAGAATGAAACTACATCCATAGATTTTGTCACAATGAAATCCTTATGGATAAAAATAACAGAAAATGAATAAAGAGAATGATTATTAATTAGATTTTGTGTATGTAGCACATGATACCACTATACCATTGAAATATTTTATGTCTGTGTGTAGACACCCGTCTGATTCTGTTTTGGAAACAAACTCGAAGGATTTTTTGCCAACTTAATTGTCCCATGTGACCTATCAATGCATTGCGGGGCTATAACATGCCCGACCTGTCACTACAAGACCAAATAATTTTTTATACATAGATCAAATACAAGTACAATATGCCATCTCAATATCAATATAGAGTAGAGGATAAAGATTCATCAATATTTCTATAGTTAAAAAAACATCCCAAATTAAAATCTGTATGTAAAAGGGTATACGTCATATAACAATAATCATATCCATGAAATAAGTGGGTAACATTGGAAATCTCACGAAAATAAAAGTGAGATGAAAAACCACTTACCTTATGCCCAAATGAATTCTCGATTGACCTTAATGACCTGAATAATAAAATTTAGATTCATTAATTAATAATTCTAGAACCTCCCCTACATGAAATTGATTTATTATAACCCTATTTGGTTCATTCATTTGTTTTTTTTGGTTTAAGAGGTTCAATTTTATTGTTTTGGATTCATTTTCTTCCTTGGTTTCTTTGATCTCTATACTTGTATTCATGAATAGAAGTTCTTTTGAAATGTGTTTAAACATCCAGAATTGTTAATATATATTATTAATGGAATTATATTTATATAAATTATCTTAGAGTGATTTCGGTTATATACTATGAGGATGAATCAATAGATAAGAGTTAATGAAAAATTCTGGGATTAACTTAGCAGTTTTGTGCACATTAAAATTGTTTTATTATTATTTTATATTATGAGTGTTTAAGGATCCGAATTTATTTAATTAGATAAAATACATATATTATTTTCTGGTTCAACCATTAAAAACTTTTAATTACCAATCTTTAAGATAGTAATTGAAATTAAAATCCCATCGTCCTTGAATGTGATAAATTGTCACATCTCGGATGATGTTTTCATTTTTAGTATAAGTGGAGGGGAAAAAGATAGATCATGATAATACATTCTATTAGTATAATAAGATTATAGTTCATGTAAGGTACTTTAATTATCATATCATTTGGATGAGGTGATGTGATGTGATAGAAACCAAAGAATGGAACTTGTAAAAGAATATGAAAGAAAAAGGAAGATAGGTTCACCTTCTTCATACTCCTCCTTGAGAATATCATAAAGGCCTTTGTTTTTGGACTTTTTGTGAGACTATAAGGTTTTGGACATGAGGGTAGGGCTTGGGAAGTGTATTTGGAAGAACATAAGAAAGGGTCAAATCATTAGTGGTGTTGGAGGAAGAGGGGGTGAGGGGTACTTTATATAGTGGAGGGGAGGTGGGTTTTCTTAATATTTTAATCATTTGATTATTATTTTTCCATAAGAAAAGAAATATTGATTATTCTATCACCAAAAATAGTAGTAAGTGCATGTGAGTTCGAACCACATTTTCTTACCTCAGCAGGACATCTTCCATGACTCAATAAATCATTTATTCATCATTTATTATAATTTATTGTATTTTAATATTCATAAAAAACATGTATTAAAAAAAACAACAAAAATTCACCCAAACCATTTTCAATGTGTAGAATCCAAAAATAAAATCCATTTTTTTAAAATTAAGTTCTAAATAAGAGAAATTAAATTTCGAATTAAAATCATCATTTAATTAAAAATACCAACACTTAAAATATTCATCTTCATTTTTAAGGTGTTTAAATTTTATTTACAATTTCATGGGTAAGATTACCATTCATAAGGGTCCCATTAATATTCATAATGGTAGGTTCATATTCTAAAAGGTATGTTACTACTCATATGGGTAAGTTAATATTCCTCGAAAATTAACTTGATTCTATCAGACTCCAAATATCACATTGATCGCAATCGTGTATGTCCGTTTTTCAAAATTCAAAACACAGAAGTGGAAAATTTATTTTTAATGGATATGTTATGACTTTATCGTATAAATATCCTAGTGTTGTTTCATATAGAGTTAGTTCTTCATACAATATTGGCTATTTAATGAATATAACGTATTTAGCAGAAACATACCATAAATTTTTGGGGTGTTATAAATAATGACTTTCAGAACACCATTGGAAATTATATCTGAGATAATATGCTGATGTAATGAAAGTCCCATTGATATAGGTGGTTATAGTTTCATATGGAATATTTTTTCATTAACATGATAGGATTTGATGTGATCCTTAGGATGGAATGGTTAGTTTCCTAACACATTCCAGTTTACGTATTTCTTATAAGGGTGTCTTTTACCTCCCTATATGGTGATTATAATGTTCACAGGGGATGATAGGATGATACGAATGGGTGAGATAGGCTAATAAATCATGGGATAGGTAGGGGAAAACCAATATTGCTAGCCTTTATATGTATGCTTAGGGAATATGACATGATGATTTCCCTCCAATATTAGATCATTTTCGGGAAATATTCCTAGATGAATTTTCTGGACTACATCATGAGATATAGGTATATTTTTCTGTCAATATAGTACCAGGAGAAACACAAGTATCAATTAACACTTATAGAATGACTATTACTGAGTTGCAGGAACTCTAGAGGAAGCTCGAAGACTTGGAATCTAAGGTATTTTTATGATCCAATACTTCTTTATGGGGTTCGACTATATTTTCACCAAGAAGGATGATGGGAAACTTATATTATTCGTGGATTAACATCAATTGGACCAGATCATAGTTATGAACCGATACCCACTACCTTGTATAGACCACCTATTTAATCGTCTTTGAGGAGAGACGAGTTTCTACAAGATTTATTTGACTTCAGACTATCATCAAGTTCATTTTAGGCCATCAGACATACCACATACAATGTTTTGGAGTAGAAATGGATTTGACACGTATCTATTTATGTAATCTGGTCTCAATAATTCACTAACAGTTTTTAGGGATATGAAAAATTGGGTTTTCCACCCTCATATTTATTCATTTGTGGTAGTATTCATTGATGATATTTTGGTGGATTCTCATACTCGACATGACTGTGGAAAATTTTTTTATATTGTATTTAATACAATAAGAGATAACCTATTATATTCTAAGATTAATAAATGACACATATGGATCAACAAGGTTCACTTTTGGGGTCATATTATTTCAGAGACAAGGGTATCATTTGACATAGAGATGATGAGAGATGTATTTTCTTAGGAGCATATCAAGAATGTTTTTGACATACAATGTTTATTGGGATTAGATAGATATTATAAGTTTTTTATAGAGGATTTATCAATAATTGAATCATGTTTTACTAATTTTAATAAGAATCTTGTAATTTTCTTTTGGACTCAACCTTATGAGCAATCGTTTAAAAAGTTGAAAGGAATATTGACTTCAGCATCGATCCTAGTTTTTATGGAGCCCAATAGTGGATATATAGTATTTTTTGATTTATTAGTCATTAGTCTAGGGGTAGTTATAATGAGGTATTTTTCATGTTATTACATATGGGTCTCCATAGTTTATAATTCATGATATGAATTATCCGATGCACAATGTCAAGCTAGAAGCTGTCATTCATGCCTTGATTTTTTGGAGGAATTATCCATGAGGATAGAATTTATGGTGTTTATAGACTAGAAAACTATCAAATACATATTTATGAAGCATTAATTAAATATAAAATCGTGAAGGTGGGTTGAATACCTATATGTATTTGAATTTGATCTTATTTATATGAATGGGATGGGTAATGAATTCACTGACACTCTGTGCTAGAAGACTCAGACACAAGATATTCAAGAATCAAGTGCTGAATGAAAGTTAATGGATCTTATTTCTAAGTTACATTTGGAGGTTTAGGAGAGTCATGAGAGGAATTTACTTAAGTATTTATTGGTATTATCATCACTTCTGGATAGAGTAAATAGGAGGTAGTTTTATGATACTGAAGGCTAAATCCTAAGGGAGACCATTTCAACTAGGGATCCACCATAGGGTTGGTCTATTGATGTATATGGCATCATGATTATTAATGGTAATGTAAGGGTTACTATATAAATTTTGGGGGAATTGATTTGATAATATCATGATTCTCAATGGGATGTATATCCATGGATCAAAAAGATGTACGATGACTTACACCATCAATATTGGGGGCCTTTGATGAAACATCAGATCACAAGTTTTTACACTTGGTGTTCCACCTGTCAACAGGTGAAGTTGGAGAACCACTAACTGTATAGTTTATTATAGCCATTATTATTCCTATAAAGGAAATGGGATAATATCTCAATGGATTTTTTTTTCAGTTTTATGAGGTCACCTTGATAAGGTGGCACAGTTTTGGTAGTTATATATAGTTTGAGGAAGTTCACCCACTTCCTCCCTATTAGGGAGAAATTATCAGTGTATTATATTGGAGGAATATATGTTTATGTGATTATATTTATACAAAAGAAACCATGTACCATAATTTTAGAAATGGATTATCTTTTTTACATTGGGGTTCCGGTAGGGATTAAAGAAGGATCTTAATTCAATGGTTCTTCTGGCAAAACATTTCACCCACAGATCAATGACCATTTAGAAAAGAAGATATAGGTACTAGAGTACATGATTTGAGAATGTGTCCTTGATTTTTGGGGTTCTTGGTCGAATAATATTCTAATAATTGATTTTTTAAATAATAGATTCAATAGTACTATACCGATGGCTTATTATTAGGATATATATGATCGACCATGCTTTTTACCCCTGTTGTAGTTAGATATAGGTGAGGTAGTTCTATAAGTCCTCATATCATTCAATAGACTTTAGACTAGGTATATCTTATCAGTAAGTGAATTATTTCAACTTATTCTAGGTATAAGACTTATACAAATTTTCTTTGATGACCTATGGTGTTCGAGGTAGGGGATCAGGTTTTCTTGAATATTTTGTGTAGACTAGGTTATAAATGGATTCAAAGACAAGTAAAGTTATTACCATGTTATGTTATGCCTTCCATGATCTTGGAGGGAGTCAAGACAGTATCCTATTAGGTATCTTATCCTTTTTGGTATCAGGACACACACCACATCTTCTAAATATCTCATATTCAACACTATATTTCCAAACCATATCATACTTTTGATCCTAAGGATATTGAATTAGAGGTTGATGCTTCCTTTGATGAGTATCCTATTCATATCATAGATAATGGGTTGAAGGACCTCAGCGGTAAGTCAGTTCCCATAGTATGGGTGCTCTGAAAAAAAACATAGTACATGATGAGACCTGGGAGTGAGAGGCCAACATATGTGATTAGTGACCAAATTTATCCTCTAATGATGGTTTACCACCCTTATAAGGTCAACTAGTGGACTATTTGTTTTAATTATGGGAGATTTTAAGATCATGAACTTTATATGGAGGTATGGATCATTTTTTTTTCAGTTTGAATATTATTTTAATCTCTATGAAAGTTCTTATGGAATGGGGGAGATTTTGGGAGAATTTGGGGTTTGTTCAGAGCTCAGAGATCTAGTTTTTGAAGGATCTAATTGAGTAACACATTTGGAAGTTGTTAGTACTAACTGTGCGACTCAACCATGGGGCCCAATTTATAAAGGGGCATATTTTTGTTGAAACACAAGGATCTCCACTAGAAACCATGAGGAATATAGAGGAAGGAACACTAGTTTTTAATCCACTTAAGGGCGTTTACATGACTGTGTGAGACCTCTGTAATAAATTATAGAGGAAAATGCATGGATTTTGGATGGTTTAGGAAACCATGTGACTAGACATGAAAAATTGTGACATCATTGGATAGTGAGTACACATAAGTATGACATAGTTATGTAAATTGTGTTCCTAACTAGGTTGGGGGGGATCCATTGGGATAGTTTTAGAGCATAGTTGGTGCATAGTTTATTCATCCATGTAGAAAAACCGTGCACCCATTTAATGACTTAGGAAATTACAATTTCCCATTAAAACATTATTAATCTTTCCCTCTATTTTTCCCTCCATTCATAGCCTCCATCCTCTCGTTGGGGGTCTACTTTGGTGTCTAATATACGATTTGGTCATACTTCTTCATTCAAACTCCAAATCATGTGTGGAAAGTCGCATTGGAATTCCCTGGATAAGGTCTCCATTCCTGCTTTTTATTCCATCGATTATCTATTCATATGAAATGTAATTTTTATGGGAGATAATATTCCCAATTTTTAGGGAATTGGTCTATTTATTAATTTTCTCCCATTATATATCATACTAGAGGCCAACACTAGATGATGAATCCACTCCACATTTAATGTAGGTGGTCCTATATTTCTTACCTAAAACCGGGTTTCTTTATATCAAGTGCTATCATGATTCACACCAGACCATCCAATAATTACCTTATAAGTACCAATTTCTTTATTTCAATTGTTAAACATATTGGAGGAACTCCCATAGATCCTTAATTATAGATTTAGTTCAACCACCTCATCAACTTTCACCACTTTAGGACTGAACATTAAATCCCCTTACATTCTAGAAAATTATGGAGGCAAAACCTTCTTCTACGAGGTGTTTCCACCTAATTTAATGGATATTTGTAATTAAATTTAAATCAAGTGGTATGGACATGTCATGGAAAGTCCATTTTAAACTTTGGTTATTCCAATGATTAAATAGAAAGTTAGTAATTTGTAAACCATCTATTGGATATTATTTAATCTTTATTGGCACTATCTACAATTTATGATACTCAGGCATGGGATCCCATATAATTATGATACTAGGGCATGGAATCCCATATACTTGTGTATTGAGACATGGTGTACAATATACATGTGATAATTGGGAACAAAATCCAATATACATGTGATACTTAGGAATGGAAATTCATATACATATGGTGCTTGAGAATGGCGTACCATATACATGTGACACTTGGGAATGACGTCCTGTATAAATGGGATACATTGGAATGGAAACCCTTATGATTTGTGATACTCGATAATGGAATCCATTTATACCATATAAGACTATTGTGACCAGTCTGAGATGCCCGAGTTACACCTCGGGTCAAGTCTAACAATAAGTATCTATATATATAATGAATATGTATACAGAGACATACACACACATATGTAAACCTGATGACATATTTTTTGATATATCTCATCTTAGGCTGAAGTGGGTAGTATTGGTCAGGTTTACCTTGAGGAAACAAATTGATGTGGTTTTATTTTATTCATTTATATACATTTATTACTACCTACACACTACTAATTATATATGATATGGTTGGATAGTTCTAGATTCCAATGGAGGTGACTTACTGTGTATATCTCACACCCTGTTTGGGCCGCCAAATATACACAAACAGACTTTATGAATATAGGTAGAGAAAAAGGGAAACACCCTTATTTGGATGAATAATATTATATACTAGTATAGAGTATTGGAGAAGAAGACTGAGCTTATACTTGTTATTCAAGTAGAGATAGCTTTTGGTCTTTCTTTCCTTTTGTATATCATGTTGTATATGGATTATACTCTAATTCCATGTAATTTTTTATATAGAATAAAGTCATGAAATAATTTTTATACAAAACAAGTTATGGTTACTGCCTTTTATTATATTATAGGATAATTTATCTATTCTTTTTTTGTTTATCCATTATTATTAATTCCTATGCTATTATCTTTTATTGAACTACTTTATTCTACTCTGATCATGAGGGTATACTCTCCCCACTTTGCTACAAAAGTCCCACACTACTTGTTATCAGCCTCTAGTGTATGGGAAAGTGCACTTGAGGCCATATGTCCCACCGGTTTGGACACTATTATTGAGTGATCCAGAATAGTATTTCACACCATATTATATGGAAATTGGATTTTATTTTTAGTGGTTTTTAAGACCATAGCGAAATATTTGATTTATTGGCGGTTTATTAAAAAAACTAAGAGTAAATTATTAATTATGGTCATTTATAAATAAGAATAAATAAATAAATAAATCAATAAATAACTAAAAAATATTTATCTTTTTTATTTAAAAACTGTTATATATAACATTCAAGAATAAACAACCATAATATTAATTTTTATCTATATATATCCTACATTTATTGAGACAAAAATAGTGCATTATATTTTGGAGATAAATACATTATATGAATATATTTATCATCCATACAAAGGTATCAGAAATTCCATGATATATTCCATATTTTATTTTTGGTTAATATCATAGAACATAATATCAAATGTCATTGAATTAAGATGGATTATAAATAAAACCATAATGATAAAAATGATGATTGAAGGTTACATGATATGAATTGAGCTTGAAGGCTTAATTATAATATTAATGATAGATAAAATTTAATAGATTTTTTATATGATTATTAAGATTATAAGTAAGGATACTCAATATTGGAGTTTGATTTGTTTTTATAAGATCATGAATATCATATTTTTTATTATATATAATGTGTTACAAAGAAAACACACACACACACACACATACACCAGGGATTAGATGTGTTCGAGAAAACCCAAATCATGGGTTGGTTTATCCTTAAACAAGCTAAATTAGTTATAATAATTTTTAAAGGCATATTTTTAATTTAGAAAATTGGTCCCTCAGTGATGTGGCCCATATGCCTTGAAATTTTCATAGTCATGCAATAAAGAGTTGGCCTAAAGGGATCAATAGATTTGAACTATCTTATAAGATAATAGCTTGAACTGACCTCCAATGTCCATATCCTACATTTTCCCATCAAATATATCCTATCACTATACTTCCTATTTTAAAAAATGTGATTTGGGTGACCAATACCCTGACCAGCACAAAAATCACCCATTCCCACCTTATTCGTTTCATGCCCAATGTTGTGAAAGCCACCAACACCCACACAATATGTTAGACCAAAAAATTAAAATTACTAGATGAAGAAAACCATAATGGGTTTTAACCTTTTATTATTAAGATAATGTTATGTATTATGATTCTATCTGATGTTGAAATTAGTTGATATTTCCACATGAATTATTACTCATGGAGGGATGAAGATTCCCCCAAAATATAATCCAATATGATTGTATGTTTTTCTAGAATTATTATTATAAGTTGCATATGGATTCCTATTGTGAGGAATATATGAAATACTAAAATTTATCATATACTTATGCATTGCGATTTTTTATAGGTAATTATAAAATAAAATCCTAGTTATTTGATAGAAAGATTTATATATCATATTTAAATTCCACATGGGTAATGAATAAGTGAACTAGGGGAATTAGACTCAGTATGAAAGTTATATATGAGTTTATCCATATGTATCCTAAAAAATAATGAAATATTTTATAGATACATTATAGGAAATAAGGATGTGTGAAGACTTAAACATTTGAGAATAAAATATGAATACACATTTGTAAAACCCACATCATCTCAGAATATCCACATGTTGTTTTTATTTCACATGTTTTATGGTAAAATATTATATCTAAAAGTATGAAGAATTGCGTAGCTGCTGTTAAATATGACTATGAAAAATTTCTTGGCCTATGTCAAGATTTTAATGGTTGATTTGAGATTCATTGTATAACTATAAAGATTATGAAATTGGACATAGAGTTTATATTTCCCAACATGATGAAAAAAATCATGTCATGGTTTAATGAAATATATTATAGTTTATTACAGAATGATGTGGTTTAACAATGATGTTTAAAAATAAATTTAATCAACTAGAGCTGTTGAAAAGAACTTGAAACAAGAAATCATTATTAAGAACATTTCATGGTGATACAATTTGAAAATTCAATGATAAGAATTAAATCTAGATAGTAATAAGGAGAAAGATAAATATGCCAAGGTTTAAGATAATGGTTTTGTTGAAAGATGAAAACATGTTATGGATTCATAATACATGTCATGTTTAGTTCAAGATATATGTATATTTTTTGAGGAATTACTTTTTGAATATATGATTTTTTTAAAGATTTTATCCAAGAATATAAAATATGAGTTTGCATAAAGAGTATTCAAAGGTATCTCTAAAAATTTATGGGTTGTTAATATTACAAAATATTTTTAAATTTAAATATTCACTAAATTTAGAATGGACTGGTAAACCTAACACATGAATCAAGATGAGACCATACAATACTCAACATTGAATATTAATGCTATATAGAAGTATGGATATATGAAACATCCTTATATATTAAAGAAACTAATACTATTTAAAATATATGAGTATTATAATACTAATAGAATCTAAGAAGAATAAAATAGTGTGACTAAGTAGAAATATAGAGAGGGAGATAGATTTTTATAAGAATAATAGTTAATCATTAAAGATATTGTGATTATTCTTTAAGATACTTTTGTTAAAATGAAGGGAAGTCTATAATATTATTTTTTGTATAATTTTTTCATACATATAAATTCATAAAAAGTTATTTGTGGTGATTATATGTGATTAATTTACCCTCAAGGATATAAACATACATTAATCTATAATAACCAAAGAATATTTTCATTATGATTTTCTTTCATTGTAAATATTATTCATTTTCATTGTACTTAATTATTGAATAAAAATATGCACATGATGGTATACGATGTATTATTTTAAGAGGATCTTGACTATTTTCCTATTTTATTACATCTTCATTGAAAATAGATAATGGCCATCTAATATGATAAAATACTTGCTAACCAATATGATCCAGCCACTTGAAAAGAGTCACTAAACCTTGTAAAAGTACTTGTGTTAATTTTATTTACTACTTTGATATATTTTAAACCCTTTAGTGCAAGTCATGATCCTAGATGAAATGTAAAATAACTTTATAATATCTAAAAAGGATAAAAGTTAAAATTAGACAATTACCACTTATTAGTGGTTTCCATGTAAGCTAAGTGGGATTGAAAAGTGGTGTTAGGGTATAAGTTATCTCTAATGGATATATCAATGAAAAATTATGATAATTAAGAGAAAATATTCCATATTATAAGATATATTTTGTTTTCATTGGTCTTTACAAATAGAAGCATGGGTTCTTGGATATTTTTTTCAATTAGTTTATTACCACCATTTTACTATGAAATATAATTTATCATATGATTTAATATTATAAAGATGTATTTATCGGAATGTAATTGAATATATATAAATCTAGTTGGAGTTATTTTGATATTTGAAGATAAATACTAATACTATTGTCTTTGAATGTTACCCTCTTCCTTATGAAGAGAAATTTTGAAAATCACTACAGTAGTTTTTGTAATCGTATTTCTAATGAGAATACGAAGTATTTATCTAGAAGTATTTTGATGAAAAAAAGAAAAAGTAGTAAATGAAGAAAAAGAATTTAACACCCATGAATACTACTAAAATATCATGTACTGATTTTGATGATTTGATTTAACTTATTAAATAGAAAAATGAGAGGTGAAATTTAAAAACCAAAAAAAAAATCATATGGATCAAGGGAGAGTCGAAATGAATGATATAGTGGATTTAAAAGAAGACGGTGAGCTATAGTATTATAAATATATTTTTTTATTTTATTGAAATATAATTCTTGGATTATAAGATGAAATAAAGGTGTCCAATATAAGGTCACTCAAAGATCAATAAGAGGTTATATATTCGGATCTCTCTAAATTGAGTTATAATGTTGGATTTTGTTGGATTTTATATATCCTAATTTAAGGGCTTAGATCATATAATTCATGTATTTTTAGGTTTTTAGATTTAAAATGTATAAAATATAATTATACATTATTTTATAGGATGAAAATATACAAGTTTTTTAATAGTAATTAGGAGAAAAAAATTAAAAAGAGTGATTATTATAATTAGTCTATGATATTAAAAATAAAAGAAATCATTAAAAATAATGGTGACTCAAGTATACAAAAAATATTGAAAAATACATTCCAAAAATTAATTTTTTCTAGAGAAATGGTAGGTTCCAAGTTTTATATCCTATGAAACATCAATATTAAGGGTGAATAATATGTAAAGAATTGGAATATTAATGAAAAAATTATTATTTTTTAAGACACACCAATTCCTATTATAAATAATGGAAGAATATGTAAGGATATAAGGAAATTATCTTGATATGGAGAAAGTAAAAGTGTGTACGGAAACATTCAATCAAGGGAGGAAGAGGTCATCAATTATTGCTTTAGAAAATAATAAAAAAATATAATACTATTGAGGATTTTGAAAGACAATAATATCTTACATTAAGATAGAATTCATGTTTTATGGACCCAACATTGACTCTATGATATTTAAAAAGTGTGGTTTACTTGGACATACTTCAAGTATTTTTCAATAAAATATTTTGAATTTGAAGAATGAAATATTTCATGTCATAAGGTGAAGATAAGTTTCTTGGATTCTGTAAGTAATAAAACACGAGGATCCAATTAAATAGTAAAAATGAATAATTGAACCTGAGATAAAGATTAAAAAATTATATTAATGATATATAGAAATTGATTTTATAAAACAAAAAGCTTAATCTAATCTAAACTATTAATTCAAATTTTTTTAAGTGGAAGAAAAAATCTAAAATAAAAAAATAGTTATAGTTTAACTCTATAAATGGAGATACACAATAATACCTCCCACAAATCAAAGGGGATTCTAGAGGCAAAGGTTGTGACTGGTATGAAAGATAGAGGACACTATCATTTTTGGGATGATCCTAATTAATTTGGATTGTATCATAATAAAAAATAGATATTAAGTTACAAAAAAGGATTAAAGGAAGTTTATGATATATTATTAATACAAGGATATTTCAAATGGGATAACCTCCTACAAAATCAAGATGAGTGGGTATTTGAGACCACTTTCCTCAACAGGTGCCTGAATTGTTATTATTTTATATAATAAAATTATCATTTTATTTAAAAAATTGGAATTATTAAATGATATGTTTTGGAGGGTATTTTGAAGTTTGTTTATAATTTTCAATTGATCATGTTAAACTAAATTTTGGTATAAAATTTATATTGGAATCTTTTATTGATAGACCATGATAATTTCTTTTTGAGAAATATATATAGGAAACATATGAATATTGATCAATTAATATTTCTTCCTATAATGATTTTTCTATTATAGTATTACAGTGATTAGTTTATGTTTTTATTATCAATATTATTGTGAATACATAATATGAGTCAGATTTATAGAAAATCCTATGGAAAGTGTCGGTGATAGATACAAACGAGTGTCTTAATCTATCATATCTAATTTAATGCTCAATTTATTCCCTCTTATGAATATTTTTTTTATTATTCTGAAAAAAGTGTGAAATTTATTTGAAATGAAGAGGGAATTTAGAGGAAGTGAAACATGATGCCTTTTAAGATAGAAGAATAAATCCTAATTCATATGTATGGAAATATCATAATCCCAATGGGGGGATTTTAAATGATGATATCAATCCCACAATCAGTATTTATTATCTCTAGATTCTATTGTCAATGATAGAAAATATGTTTATAACTCCAATGTTAGAATGACTAACCTAAAGGGATTTTGTTATTATTTAAAAGGCACAACCAGGATCAATGTAATTTCTAAGAGGGGGAGGGGGAGAGTTAGTGATATATTTTTGTTTTATGTTATCTTTCTTTAATAAAAACCTTCAACTCTTGTTAAAGATTTATCACTTTATTGAAAACCAACCATTCACACGTCCACCTGAACATAAGTATTTATAAGGTCCAGTACTCACTAAGAGTATATAGTCTTTGGAATGGTTTAATATTAATAAAATACTACACACTCTATTATAAAACAATCATTTGCGTGGATACAACAAGAAAGAAATAGACTTTCACTTGTGTAGAACTATGATCAATACAATAGTGCATACACTTCTTATAGTATGAATGATGTAAATAAATTTTTCTAACAAATTTATAAACCTTCACCAGTTTGTTATAAACATGTAAATATACTACTTCAAAAACATCCACTTATTAAATTCTTCAGAAAACAATTATTCTATTTTTACCTAGAAACAGGTAGAAACAACTTCTTTGGGATTTTTACAAAAACATAGTTTGGTCACTCACTTCCATTATTCTATCTGAATATTCAATTCAAAAAAAATTATGAACTGTTAGCCCAAAAACGTGTTTGATTCATCAGTCTGATTATTCAGTTAGATTTGGTGAATCCTAACCACAAATTCTTTTAAATTCTTGTTCTATTTAGAAATGTTTCTAAAGAAATTTCGTTCAAAAACCAGAACTCCAGTACTCTTTCTCTCTCCTACATGTGAATAGTGTTATATTATGTTTTACTTTGGATTCTATTTATAGGTGTATTAGAAGATGAAAGGCTAAAATAACAATTTCATTTTCCCACTCATAGATGTTCTACACTCTCGAATTTTACATTCTTTTGATTATGATTTTGTACACTACTCAATTGGTCTCAAAATTCCTAGAATCTTCTCAAATCTTATTGATTTTTGAAGAACATATTACTTTGTAACAAGAACATCTGAAAATTTTAGTCCAAATATTTATTGTTCATAAAACGTCATTATGAAATTTTTTGTCACTTTGATTCCCTTGGTCCGATTGAAAACATGAAAAATAGAAGACTTACCATTCTAATGCTCCTAACCAACTAAAACATTTATTACATATGCATCATTTTATCTTATAAAGACTTATAAACCCTTAAACAACAATATGGTGAAAAATTAAATGTGTTTCACTTTTTCATCATTTGTACAATAACTCCTTAGACTGATGAAACAACATTTGATGAGACTCAACATCTGATGACTTATTAGTGACAAAGCTTTTCTGATTAGTCTTGGCCTAATTGATAAAAAAACAAATTGAGGATCAAATATGATGATTTGGGTCCCATGAAAATGGTTGAATAAATTATTATATTTAATTTTATTGATTGGTATCTATTTCCCATATGATTAATGAATATCTAAAGCTTGTATGATTCATCGGTTTCAATAACTCAACTGATTTATAGACATCAAAAACTTCTTCACTCAATCATAATAAAAAACTATGTTCTATACGATACAATTTGGATAGTCTGATGTTCAACCTTCAATAGGATACTACGTCAAATGATTTATTAGTTTCAACCATTAATATAATGGATCAGTTTCGTGACATATATGATGGACCAGTATCAACAATGTCTTATTTATTTTGTAAAACTTGATAACTGATGTCTATGGATCAGTTCATTCAATGGACTAGCCCATCCCATGGATTAGTGAAACAACATTTTTTTAAAACCTATAACTTCAAAATATTCAATCTCTTAGACACCAAAAAACTTCTATTTAAAATTATTTAGATCCAATGATCTAAAATTAAAAAACATTAAATTCATAGAAACATAAAAAATTCACATTTCATTTTTCTTCCACAAACTCGTTCTTGTATCATGACTTCTTCATGATGATTATAGCATTGATATCGATATAACATCACCCGACATTGTATAACTTTTTTCTTCCTTTCTTTCCCAAATCTTTTATCCCTATTTTTAGGTAACTTATGATGTTAAGAAATATTTTAATAGAAAATTTTCATCATAGTTTATGTTGATAGTCTCTATAGAAATTCTAAATCTGTTAAATCTTCCCACTCTATTATGAAAAAATCTATTCGAGAAAAATGAGTCTGAAAAACATGTTCACTTAGAAAATAAATTTAGATAAAAAAACATCAATTGAAAAATTTCATATCAAATACATTTGATATATAGATTCTTATAAAACATTCATAATATTTCTAAAATATAAAAATTAATTTGATTTATCATAATGGTAACAAAATAAAAAACATTCAACAAACAAATTATTCTAGTATCCTAAAAACTACTTCCATACAACATGGTCCCAACAATATCCCCATTTGATTTTTTTTGTAAACCATGATTTATAAATCATTGAAAATTTTTAAATCAAGAAATTGATTACTAATATACAACTCTAAGCCTATATGAGTGAAATCATTAGAGGGAATAATAATTATTGATAGAAAAACCTTAATGTCTCTAAGTATTGTCTTACAAATCATCTCTTGAACTTCAAACTTTCCACATATTCACTACCTCCTTGACATTAATATGAAAAAAAGTTTCATACAGGATCTTTAACAAAATTTTATAATAGTTCACACAATCACATGTAGAGATCCATGATTACCCATTTTCAAAACTCCCCATAAATACATGCTTTATTAAAAGGTTTAGCACATAATAATGGATAGATTAATAATAAAATAAATTTTATCCCCCTTGAAAACACTATACAAAGAAAATATGAGACCTAAGACGAAAACACATATCTCAACCTCAGATATAAAAAGGTTGGATTCCAATGTTCAACCTCGGTTTGTAAAAATATTCCTTCATTGGATGTTTTCTAAATATTCAAATAACTTGAAATTTTGTAGGAATATATTCCAAATTGAGTTCATTCATATCTACATGATCTTTGATGAAGTGATATTTGATATCAATATTATTTTAACAAGAATATTATACTGAATTTCTAGGTATATTTATAGGATATTGATTATCAAAACCCAAGAGAAGGGGTAACTTCACTTCAATAAGAAAATATTCCAACTGATTATTCATGCACATAAGTTGTGTTATTTCTTGAGTGGCAGAAAAATATTCATCTTTATCCATGATAAGAGTTACATAATTATGTTTTTTTAATATTACAACTCTTATATATTACCCTTAGAAAGAAAACTCCATGATATTTGGATCATCTATCATCCCCATTTCCTATCCAATCGGTATCTATATACCCAAACAAATAAGTTCTTTTTCAGCTGTCGTATTTGATTCAGAAATATTTTTTTTTCGTATGATATATCATAGAATTATTTTTTATTCTAAGAAATGAGATTCCTTTAGATCACTTTGGAATCTTTCACATAAGATAAAAACATAAAAAATATCAAGTCTGAAAGTAGTCATATTTAACAAACATACAACCAAATTCCTAAATTCATTAGAATCTACTTCTTTTCCTTCTCCATATTTAGTCAACTTAGATACCACTATTTTTTTATGTGGAAATAGGTTTTGAATTTTCCATAACAAATTTCTTAAGAATTTACTTATAATACTTCTCTTGAGTTAGAAAAATATAATTCTTCTTTTGTGAGATTTATAAGCTAATAAAATATCTCATATCACCAATCATGGATATTTAAAACCAATTCTTAATCTCTTTAGAAAACTTTTCACAAGTTATTTCATCATTCCTGGAAAAGATAATATCATCAAAATACACAATTATAATGATATAAATCTCTTTATTTTCTTTAATTTAGAGATTAATGTCATCTATTCCTTTCTAAAAGATCAGTTTTTTAGGGAGGTATTGAGTTTGGAATACCAAGCTCTCATATATTTCTTGAACCCATAAAAATATTTCTTCAACTTGGACACAAAAATTTCAACTTTTCCAATTATAAAGTTGCATAGTTGTTCAACATAAACTTCTTCATCAAGTTCACCATCGAGAAATTATGATTTCACATCCATCTAATAGATTTTGTAACCAAATTGTGAAATAATTTCAAAAAAGATTATAATTGTTCCTAACATTTCCATCAGATAAAATGTCTCATCAAAATAAATACCATCAATTAGTGATTATCCCTTGGAAACAATTTGTTATTTATTTCATATCAATTCACCATCTTCATTCAACTTCTTTTGGATTGACCAATTTGTACAAATTTTTTTTATCATTTGGTTTGGGTACAAGTTCCAAAGTATCAATCTTATCAATCTGGTAAAAATCTATATTCATACCAGGAATCCACTCCTGATGCTGAAAATATTAATTGAAATATTTTGGATAAAATTTTCAATACAAGGAAGTATGTGAAACAAAATTTGATGTTCTTCTTGTTTGAATTTTTTTTGTCGATGACCAATGATGTTTTAAACTTTCATATATTTACATATACATGATAATATTTATAACTGTTTTCTTCATTAATAGAAAAAACCGAGTATGATTTTTCCACTTGTATGAATCCAAAATTGTTGGAATTTATTCATGTTGTTAAAAAAACTCTTTCATCTTCTTCATATTGCTTTAATAAATGTGTTTATGAAACATCTTCTAAAATTGTTTCAAAAAACTTTATATAAACACAACCAAATTTTATTCCTGTTTTAATATTGAAACAAATAAATCCTATAACATCTAAAGCATAACAAATAAATATTCCATATTAACCACTTCGATCAAACCTTCCAATATTTCAACTTTTGTTATTTATGATGCAGGGACTCCTGAAAAACCTTATGTGTTTCAAAAATGGAATTTCATTATTGGACATTTCATAAGGAGTCATATTATAACTTGGTCTGTAGAAGCACCGTTCTTAAATATAAACTATTATACTCATCTCCTACCTCTATAAGTAGTGATAAATACTATGTTAAATTAAAATAATACATCTCATCTCCGCCAAACTTCAATTATTTATTTTATCAAAACTATTATGTTGCTATGTGTATGGTTCACAGAACTCATAATAAATTCCTTGTTTTTTAGGATAACTTATTCATTATTAATTATTTTATTAAAAACCATTATTAGTTCATAGATTCTTCATAGAATATCCACATTCGTTTTCTACACTTCTCCTAAAAATATTAAAAATCTTTAGAGAATCCGATTTATGTTTCAAATACACAATACAATTAATTCATATAAAATCATTAATGAAATAATTGAAGTAGTTATCTTTGAAAGTTTATTTTTTTTCTCATTATACCACAAATAATAGAATGAATTTGTTCTAGGGGATGAGTTGAACTAATTTCACCTTTCTTATACACATAGTTTCCAATCTTCCCTTTCTGGACAATTGAACAACACCAATCTCTTCTTATCATATCAAGAATATCATGAAAACTTTCTCACTTCTTATAATTAATCATATTACACTAACACATATGTCCAATAAATTTATGCCACAATTTATTCCCTTCCATCATTACGAGACAACATGAATTTTTAATGTCACCAACTTGAAAAAAGTTACCCTTTGTATGTTAGTCTCTTGTAACACATTTTCCATATTAAAATATTTTAAAAAACCATATTATCTTAAAGAATATTTATTCCCTTGATCAAAATTTTTTGGAACACTCAACAATTTGTGTGTCATCTCTTAAAAAACAAGTCTTTTTGTATTTCTTTTTTTCTTCCCCAATAATAGATGTTCCAACAACATTGATTCTGAGTGATTCAACATTTCCTAAAATCACTATTTCATTTTTAGAGTCTTTTACATTCTTCAACAACATTAAATATCCTAGCATATATAAGGATCACCCAATATCCAAAATCTTGGGGTGTTATACTTTGGAATATTTGAGAGTAGTCTCTAAAATAAGAGCCTTTTCTTTATCTTTATCTTCATTCACATGTGGCTTTTAATTTTTTTAAAAAAAATATTTATTCTAGTAAAAAAACAAGATGTTATTTGATAATATTTATAGGTTTTTTTACAGGTTTCACAAATAGTTTCTAAAGCTTGGGACATATTATCAACATTAAAAGGAACTTTCTCAATGTTCCTTCATTGAGAGGACTCACACCCCCTCAAAATTTTCACCTTATTACTGATGGGATAATTGTGGTGTTGTTGATTAAATGAATAAACTTTATTTTGTATAACGAAAACCACTATAATACCATTAGTATCCATAGAAATAATATTTTTACCTATAAATTTTATACTCTATGGAGTTGTAAACATGTTTTTCAACAACTTTTTTACCTTCCATATAGAAACTTTGTTGAGTCCCAAAATTCATATTATCACCAAGAAGTATCTTCTTTAATTTATATATTATTAATAGATTTAATATAATCAGGAGTGTTACTATCATTTTTTTCAAAAATTGAAATTTTAGATACTTATAAATATTCAACCGTTTTGGTTTTAGAAACATATATGATTTTCTCATATTTCTTCTTATTAGGAACATTGTTAATTTTATTTTTATCCTTTAAAGAAAAGCTTTTTTGATATTTCATCGGTTCACACTTTCCTAAACTTTAACAAACTTTATAAATATATTTATTGAAACATATATCTCTCTTATTAGCTTTAGAAAACTTTTGTTGAATAGGTTTTAACCCTTTATCATTCTCGTTTATCTTTAACTCAAGTTGTTCATTACAATTATTTTCTTTTTCAAGAAGTTTTTTCAAGTGGTCAATCTATTCATGTAACTTAACTTTCTCTTCAAAAATATGTTTTTGAATTTTTCTTGTAGAACATTCTTTTTTCGACTTCTTGATTTCTCTTTCAACTATTATAATATTTCTAATACAATATTTCAGCTATATTTTCAATTAATATTATAAATGATTGTCTTCTACTTCATAAATAACAATTTCATCACCATAAAACACTTAATCACATACCTTTTCAATAAATTCATTTTTAGAAACACATCAAGTGAGTTTTTATGCTTCAAATTCACTATCATCTTCGTCTTCATCTTTATACCAAGAACTTACCCATTTATATTTAGAGAAATTGATATCTTTTCTATTGGAATAATATTTTTATTTTTTAATATGTTTATTTAAATATCTTCTTGACCTTATGTCATCTTCATCACTTTTTTACATCATTTATTTGAGGGAAATTTATAGAAATGATGACAACAACTCCATATTCAATGAATTCATATGGTAACTTACCTTTTTTACTTCCCCTTTCCACTTTTCACATTTTGAGAAAAAAATTTAAAAAATCCTATCAAAATTGTTACTAACCTCACATTCGGTATCAAAGTCACTATCTTTTTCATATTAAATAACATTCTTGGATTTTCCTTACTTGGAAACATTGAAGGAAATTTCTCAATATACCTTTTCTTTTATTTTCATAACATTCTCTATTCTAATTTCATAAGTAATTTGAGTTTTATTTAACTCATCCCAAAAATGAGTTTCAGTATATCTGCCTTTCAAAGATGAAATTTTACTATCAAACTTGTTAGGAAGAATTCATAAGATATTTTTTACAAAATTTGAATCTTTTATCTTCTCACCGAGAAATATTATGGTGCTATCAATATCATTAATACTTGTTAAAAATTAACCATCATAATCATTCTCACCAATTTTTAGATCTTCATACCTCTACCTCCAACGTTTTAACTTTTCTTTATCCAACTTTGTATTTCCTTCATAGATATTTTTTAACTTATCCAAGATGAATTTATTAGTTTCAACTACCTTCAATCTAATAAATTCACTTTCAAAGAATGATGAATGCAAGTAATTATAGAACTTCCATAATTCTAGAGATTTTTATTATCAAAATTTATAAGATGAACATTTTCAATAAGAGGAAGAAATCCACCTGTATCATATTTTAATACATCATAGAAACGATACATATGATGTGATAATATTCTATCATTTTATTTATGACAATTATTTCTATAAAAAACTGGAATACGCTAATTATACACATAATTAAAATTATATGGAAGAAATTTTCTTCAAAAAAGTTTAATAATGAGTAAATAAAGGGACCTTTTCTTAGATACCAATTGAAAAGGCCCAACTAGGATCAATATAATCACTCTGTGTGGGAGAGTTGAATCATTGATTTTTTTGTTTTATGTTATCTTTATAATATAAAAGCATTTAAATCCTATTAAAGATTTAAAACTTTTCTAAAAACCAAACATTTATAAATCCATAGGAATACATGTATTTATAAGGTTTACTACCCATAATATTAGCAAGTCCTTAGAATGGTTTAGAAATAATCCATACCAAACTACCCATAGGGAAAATATCCATTTAATTGATACAATAAATAGTAAATACCCTTATAATTTTGTGTCACTATGATCAATAAATAGTGAATGTGATTATTCTGTAATGAATTACGTAAATAAGTTGTTGTAACAAGTTCCGGAACATTACCTGGTTAGTTCTAAACATGTCAATATGATGCTTAAACTAATTCTAATTTGGCATTTCATTAGAAAAAAATTCTTTACTTTCTTACTTTGTAGAAGGTTGGAACAAATTCTCTTTCCCTCATACAGAAAAATCAATCCCATTATCAGCTATGATTATTTTTTCTAATTTTTCAATCCAGAAACATGTTGGATTTTTCATTCCAAAAAATATTCTTTCATGAGTTTGATTGTTTATTCGGATCCAGTGAATCCTTACCACAACTTCTTTTGAGAACATCATATATCTAGAAGTTTTTCTCAAAAAATTATATTTAGAAAGAAAAAGTTTAATGCTCTCGATCTATCCTACATGTGAATAATGTTAGATTATGATGTACTTTTAATTATATTTATAGGTTTCTCAAAAGTGAAAAGGGAAGGAAACTAATTTCATTTTCCCACTCACACAATTTCCAGAATAAGAAATTTAACATTCATTTGAACTAAATTTTGACCACTTGTCAATTATTCTAATCATTTTTCGAAACTTCCAAAATCATATTAATTTCTTCAGAACAACTTACATCACAAGAGGAATATCTCAAAATATATGTCTGGAAATTAATAGTATAAAAAACTCTATTCTGAAAATGTTTTTCACTCTTATTCCCCCAATCCAATTGAAAACATGTAAGAAAGAATACCTCACATTCCATTGATATAAACCAACTAAAACTTTTCTTCAATAAATAACATTGCAAATTATATAGAATTATACACCCTTTAAAAAAAGTCTAATGAAAACATCAATACTTTTCACCACTTAATCATTTGTTCAACAAGTCCTCAGATCGATGAAACAACATCAGATGAGACTCAATCATAGAAGAATTATCAATAATAAATATTGTCTGATGAGACTTGAAATAATTGAAAATAAAACATGATACCTATCTCTAATGATTTGATTCACATGGAAATGGTTTACTACTTTGATTTATTTCATTCAATTGATCAGTCTTTGATTATCATCTATTGGGAAAGTCTAGGAATCTCATCTTATTTATCGGTGTCAACAAATGAACTGATTGATATTTGTCAAAAACTTATCTTCTCAGTCACACTCAATAAATATGATCCATCAAATACAATTTTGACACTATGATTTTCAAACTCCAATGACATACTTCATCTGATTTCTTATCGGAGTCAACCATTCATATGATGGATTAATGGCATGATGTGTCTGATGGACTGATATTAACAATGACTTATTTATTTTCTAAAACATAGAAACAAATGGTTCATTTGATGGAGCTATTCATCTGATGGATCATCCAATTTTATGGATGGATTGATCAACATTTTTGTAAAACTTCTGACTTTAAGAAATTCAAACTCTTAGAAACAAAATAACTTCTACATTTGATTCTAATGTATCCAATGATATGCATTTTTAAAACTTATAATTTTTAGAAACAACATAAATTTTTATGTCTCTTTTATTACCAAAAACTTTTTCTTGTATCATTAATTCTTCCTGAAGATTAGAACATTGATATTGGAATAGAATCATTTTAATTTGTATACATTCTATCCCCCTTTATTTCAAAACGTTTTTATCAATAGTATTTATCCAAATTACTATGTTCATAAATTTTTTCACAACAAATAGTCATTAAATTTTTTCTTGAATGTATCTAAAGAAAACTATAATCCAGTACATGTTCATAGTCCTTTATTAAAAACTCTATTACCGAAAAATGATTCTGAAAAAAACTTTCACACAGAAAAATTCAAAACATAACATTTTAATTAATTAAATTTTTTATAATATATGTATCTAATCTCTTGAGTCTTATGTACCTGTTATTTTATCACCAAAACACAAAAATTAAGGTGATTTATCAGAATAATAACAAAATAAAAAACATTTGGCAAACAAATTCTTCTAGAAACAAAAAAATAACTTCTATCCAACTTGACCGTAAAAATGGGAACATAGATTAAAAGGAACATTGGGAATGATGTGTAACTAATTATATTTCAACTTTTTTAATGAGTGTTACATATATCATGGTAGAATTTATCTTGATCATTTTCATTTAAAAAAATATAACAGCGGAGATTGAATGTCCTAGGCATTCCATAAATTATTTCTTATTGGATTTGTTTTTCAATATCAAAGAAGAAATCCTTGTGAATGTAAATAAATAGAGATAGAAGATAAAGAGAACTCCCATGAAATTAATTTATTTTTAAGATTCAATCAGTTGAATTCAACATGAAATCTATAAGAGAATATGATCTATGGATATTCTTCATGGGAGTTACTGGTATTCATTATAATTTCACAAGGAAGGAGTCTCTAAATTATAATTTTAGGTGTCACACATGAAGTATGAATATCAAGTTAGATATTATGATTATGTGTAAAAGTGAAAGGATAGTCCATTATCTACATGAATTCTTCCTGACCAAGGGATATAGATTCTATTAATAAACTATCCAATCCCATGATATATGTGAATGAATATATGATTATTAGTTATATATGATTTATTTGTATGGTGGAGTGTACAAGATGAAATAACCTTTATAAAATTCATATAGAATCGTTGTGTCTTTTAGGTTACCATTATATCACATTCTAGTTATTTAATATAATGATTTTATATCTTATTTAATTTACACATGGAAAATGATGATATAAAGAGGAGTAATGTGGGTTAATATGAATGTTCAGTATGAGATAATTTATTATCATCATAGTGAAAAATTGAATAATTTATAAGTGCTGATGAAGAAACAAGGATGTGAAAATACTTTCACATGAGAGGAAAAAAATAATACACATTTGGTGAAAATCATATTATATCAAAATATCTATAAATTAAGATTGTTTTACGTGTTTATGGTTATTTATATTTATTTCATAGTTTTAAGAATGATGAATCAATAGTTAAGAATGACTTGTTTAACGTATTATTGCCCATATCATGAATTTTATAGTTGAGTTACAAAAGTTTTGTTTAATTCAATAGATTATAAAAGTGTAAATTGAGTTATTGTTGGCCAAAATGAAGAGTTTGTCAAGTCATGGTTTCATAAAACACTTAGTTTTTTATTTTAAAATCTTATAATTTAATGACGTAGTTTGGAGATTAAATTGAAGGAACTATAAAAGTTTAAGGGGAAAAATAATTCATAGTTGTTAAAAACATTTCATCTTGAGAATATTTTATATTTTGAGGAGAATAAGTAAAGTCCACTGATTAATTTTAGAAAGATGAACATGAAATGGTTTAAGATCATGATTTTTTAGGGATAAAAACCCATCATTTATAGTTCTCTATTTATATTGTTTTTTAGTATAATAACATATTGATTCTAATGAGATTTTAGGATTTAATCAAAGAATTTTTTATCTAGGTTTGATGGAAGAACAAGTTGTGGTCACTATAAAAACATATAGATTCTTAAAGATATATCGATTTTGATATTCTAAAAATTTGAAAATGATTTAATGATTTAAGGGAGTGATTTTAGAAGTATATTTGGATGTGTTTTACTAAGAGAATGAGATAATTAACACATGAATAAAGATAGGACCATTTGGGACATATCATGGCCATTAATATAATCATTAATACATTAAATATATTTTTATATGAATAATATAATACTTTTGAAAATGTTCAAGAATAATATTAGTTATATAAGATAAGAAAAATAGACTAGAGTATTTTTAGGTTTAAATAGAGGGGTAAAAATATTTTGAGAATTAGAATAGCTCACCACTGGTGATATTATGATTATCCACTAAGAGACTTCATGAAGATAAATGGAAATATTTGAGGTGATTGTGTAAAAATTTTCAATAAAAATATATATGCCTGAAAGAAAAATCATGGTGGGAGATCATATGTGAGAATTATACACTCAAGGAGATCAATGTAAACTAATCCACAATAAGATAAGAATATCATCATTGTGATATTGTTTCATTGTATTTTATCATATTATTTATTATACATAATGATTAATTGTGTGGGATAAAAATTGTGTGAAGAGAGGCATTATAATAAGAGGTCCTAATTTTCTTTACCTAATCATATCTTTATTGATAATAGGAAAACTATATTGTTATGTGAGATTACCCCCACTAATAACCAATTATTATAAACATATAAAGAGTTGTAAAACCTTATAAAAAATAACATGTTCAATTTAATTTTGTATTTAATATTTTACAACCACTATAAAATGATTCAAGATCCTAAAATCTATTAATCAATAAGCTAATTATTATTGAAAATAGAGAAATTTTATTAATTTTTTATTGATATTGATTCACCCCATCTTAGTGGTTAGTATATCTCTTACGTGGGCCTGCTAATTTTACATATTGAAAACATAGAAATAACTAGATTATCTATAAATGTTTTATTTAATTTAGTGATAGTTTTTTTATGTGAGAACTATTTTTTGGTCAATTATTTCAGAATCCATAAAGACAATTTCAGAATAATCTATTACAGAACTAGATAAAGATTGTTCACACTAGAATTAAGGAAAGTTAAGAATGATATTATATAATATAACAAGAATAGAGGAAACAAAAGTGAGAAAGTCCTTGAATGAAGATGGATGTTGAATATATATATATGAAATTGTGACAACTGATTTTGGTGTCAAAGGATATATAATATTAAACTAGTCATATTTATGATTAATATTGGAATTGTAAAGGATACATCATATTAATCTGAAAAAATTTATATGATTAATATATGATTAAAAAAATAATTTTAATGATGGAATGGAGTGAGTAAGCTAAAGGATGTGCTTTAAGAATCCTGAATATTGGTGAAGATTACATAGCTGACATATTTTATTAGAAGGAACAATTGAGTTGGTTATACTCAGCATGTTGCTTTGACTGAATGGTGGGATGTCTGTGATGTTCAGAAGGTGGTGATACCCAAAAAATTACTATTAGATGTTACAGAGATCCTATATTAATAGAGGGTGTAGGATCATTGTGATTTGAAATGGGATCAAGTGAGAGTCAATTTGGAAGAGTATGAGATAATGTTCATACCCATGGTGGGTTGTCCCCATGGAGAACTTATGGAAAAAATAAGGTCACTTGATGTATTATTATATCTTTTTCTACGTGTGTCTAATTGGAGTTCTAAAATATTGAATATCTTGTAACTCATTTATTTTAAGATGAAAATTTTAGTGTGTTCATTGATAGATGAATAATAATACCGAACCCATTTAATCACTTGTTTTTACTTATTCTATTTTATTTTTTTTTTCATGTGATTGTTCTTATTTATTCAGTCCAATGTAAAGAGATAATTTCTAGATAAAATTAATGATATGGAACCATATAATGGAAGGATAATGTTATAAATAGGGTAAAATGTATTCATAGTTTGAAAAACTGAGTTTTTAGGGGTGAGTCACGGGGTTTTAGGCCACCTGATGGTCTTGATCTACTTTTGATATGTAGAAGAAACTATTTATTATATGTTTTTGGGTCATTCCATTTAATTAGTTTTAAACCATGAATGTGATATTGGAAAATATGGTTTCAGAAACACATGGGGGGGATTCATGGAAATGTTTAATAATAGATTTGGCTGCAGAATAATTTTATATTCCTATTAAGGGGATCACTAATTTTTTGAATAAATATATAGTAAAGATGGTGATGGTATTAGCTAGTCTGGGTTTTCCAAAATACTTCCATGAAATTGTTTTTGGATAGATGTTCCATTATTGACTTGGAATTAAAATCTTGTATGGTATACTACTAAAGGATTCGTGAATATAGACTTTATTTCTTTATGATTTTGATATTAAATAAGAGTTCATTGTTATTTATGGATAAAATTTTAAGAGGTTAAGGTTTGTATTGATGGTTTTATAGTTGAATATTTTGATATAGGAGATTAACTGATTTTCCACTCCAAGAGAATACATAAGTTCAATTGAGGATAGTTTGATTGAAGTTAATTTTTTGGTTAAATGGAAGGCCATTAGAACAATCAAAAGGAATTTTACAAAAGGTGTATCCAAGAGAAGAGGCACATGACTTGAGAGGAGTTATTTTTGATAAATTCAATTAATACACTACATATAGATTAAGAAGTTAGGATAATTAGTTAATAAAATTTAGCCAATTCCCATTCTATATATGGAATTATGGAGGAAAGGGTTGACAAGAGGCTACTAGGATTAAAATTACTATTCATAATGGTTATTTTCAAAAGTTTCTAAAAGTATTATTTCTTAGATGGGAAGATATTTTTTCAATTATTTATTTACAAGTCCACTTGATTATTGGTTTTTGGGTATGTGGTTTTATTACATGACATATGAGATGTGGAGCATGTATTTATTTCTTGAATCCTTTGTTTGGATCACTCCCAATCATTTAAGAGGCTACTGTTTTCAATAAGTTTTAGAATGGGGGACTTGTAGTGATAAAAAAGTATAGTGTATTCCTAGATCAGTTGAATAATAGATTTCAATATTGATTTTTTGGATAACATGGGGTTTCAGAATTAAAGGATAATGTTTATGGGAAATTGTGGAAATACAGTCTTTGTTTTATATTGGGAATTTCAAAAAGATCATGCATGTAGGACGAAAAATCATTCTGAATAGTGGGATCTATGCCATGGTGTTAATATCACAAAAATTGTGTGAAGGGTATGAGAAAACACAATTATTGATGAAGTTTTTCCAAGTAATTAACTCATAGAATACAAAACATGTATGGAGAATGGATGTCAAAGTATCTGGTGAACCAGATCATAGAAAGTTATTTTTATTATCAAAAGGTAAATTGTACTTTATAACTTCACCGAAAATGGAGAATGGAAATAAAAGGGTTTCTTCATCAAGAACAATTCCAAGTTTTCATTTTTTTGGAGAATAACTATTTATTATACAACCGGAATATAATGGCGAGGAATAAAGTCTAAAAAAAGCTTTATAGAGAGTTTAAATGTTTTTAGAGTTTCAAAAGATATACTAGAAATGTTTTACTATAGTTTTTTAGAATATTAAAACAAGAACACTAGAATATATTGTCAAGGATTGTATATTTAGACTTTAAATTGGAATGTATTGGAATCATGTAGAGTTTCCATGAATGAATATATTAATTGAAATTTGTTTTTATAGATATTTTAGGTTACAGGTTATGGAAATCATGGTACAAGATGTTTGGATATGTGAAAAAACAAGCCTTATATTATGGATCAATGTTGTTAAATTAATTTTGTGGTAGGGGCTTCTGGAGAAACTCAAAGTCCAAATGGTATGGTTTTTTGTTCTTTTACTTGTGAAATATTTGGAAAGTTTACCAAGACCATGTCAATTCCAAAGGAGGGAAAATACTAGGTGTTGGGAATGTTTCATTGAAACATAATGGGGATTAAAATTTCATAATTCCAACTCTCAGTCATCAAATTACAAAATTTCTTCAAATTTATTGAGTGTCCACTATAATAAGGGAGCTTCTTGATGGTTCTAAACAAGTTTGGAATGTATTGTGAGAAATGGACCATTGAATTCCTTGGTTTCAATAAGCAATAGATATTTTGTCTTATATTGTTACAATGGTACTTTTTTTTTTGTATAATGCTATAATTTTGAAAATATATATTCCAGATGGATTTTGGTTCTGATGGTATCATTTATGTCAAAAATACCTAAATATCATGGTTTTTGGAATCTTAGTGGGAGAGTTTTGGGACCACATGATAATGCATGAGTGTTCCATGAAAATGGTACACTCTAAATATGTGTTGATGAAATTTTCAAAAAAATTGGATGGTGATAAAGATTTTTTCCTTTGTATAATTCTTTAGAAGAATTCATAAGTTTTCCTAAACTTATGGAACGTGTCATAAAAATCTAAAATACCTTGGTATGACTTGTATTAGTGGTTAATTATAGATCATAGTATGGTGGAACACTGTACATAGATAACAATGGAAGTAGAATTGAATCGTGTGTTTAGATATTTAAAAATTATTTTTTCTAAAATCCTTGAGAATGCTCTTTGAGTGATAGAATGATAGGAATATCCATGAAAAAAAATCTCAGGTAGAAGATTTTTATGTTTTGAGAGTGACAACTATTTTGCGGTTAAGTGTCTGGGAATTTGGAAGAACCATTTTGGAATGAGAACTTGTGAAAGAAGATAGATATTATTCACATTGGTACCAGGGAAAGTCCTAAAATGTGAGTTCAGAGTGAAATGAAAAAAGAAACTACAGTAATGAATAATATATAGAATATTGAAGGATGTTAAATCTAGATGCATTAACTTGAGATATATGATTATAATGATAAAGGATACATATGATTAAACTATTTTTATATAGAAGTTAACTTGGAGTTCCAATGGTTATTTCAGAAAAATTTGAAGAGATTTTTATTATAAATCTTGGAAGTAAAGGATGATTAATATACTAGCGTAGAGTAAGAAAAATAAAGGTTATATTTCTAGAAGTGTGACCATGAATATAGGATGAGCATTAATGATTCCATACCTTAGGATGTTCACTAGAAGGGATATCATAGGTTGAAATTCTTACCTTTTTTCTTTTACCAAATGGAGGGATTTCCATGTTTTTTGGAAGGTGGTGATACTAGCGTAAATTATCAGCTACTGTAGAGAAACATTATAAAAGGAGGATATTGGATCACCTATTCAATATGTGTGAGAGTCGATTTAGAATAGTATATCACATCATTCATCCTCATGGGTTGATTCCCTATTGAGTGCTTGTGGTTGGAGGGAGGTTATTGAAAGCCTTACTCTTTCTTCTTTTAGTTTTATCTGGGTAATATTATAGAACATCAGTTATCTTATAACTCATATGTTTCTTAAATAAAGTTGTATTTTGTTCACCCATGGAGGATGACTAAGTCTTAACCATGTTACATTCTTATTTAGTGGTTGTTATATTTTTTTTCATGTACATATTCTTGGACCTTCATTTTATTTTTTAGATGATCATTTCTAGAAGAATCTAGAGAATCAAAACTTGGGGATGGTGGGAGAGTGTGTTTATTAAGGTTTTATGTATTCCTAGTTTCATATGTTATATCCACAGGGGTTTCTAGTGGAGTTTCATACCTATCAGTGGTGATGTTCTATATTTGAGGTTTAAAAGAAACATCCGATTGGAGAATGTTTAGTCTTTCTGATTTTCTAGTTAAAAAACCTAAAAGTGGTTTGGGATACCTCAGTTTTAGATCCATATGACATGGCCAAATTCCCCAATATTTTTTCCATACTTATACTTTATGTCATGGATAAAAAGGATGTATTAGTATATATGGTTATACAAAAACCTTTTGTAAAACTTGTAACAATAATGTCTTACCAAATACTATTTGATACATATTATCGTGAATTGAGATTAATTATTTTTACCAATTCTGTATAAGAATCACATGGTTGGAAATAAATTTTATGATTTTTATTAATAAGTAAAATATTTAATTAATTACATACCATATATTTTTATTTTATTTTATAATTAGTAATTAAATACAAAAAATCTCAATATGATATGATCAATTATTATTTTCAAGTGATCAATTATCTTAAATACACATGGGATATTTAATTAATGATAATGATACATTTTAAATCAATGTTTTAAATTTATTTAAATCATTATTCATCTATGTATGATTTATTTTTTAAAAATAATTTTATATAAAATATGCATTACATTGTGAAAAATTTGTTTATTATGTATGTGATAATTATATATATTTTATTATACTCTTAATTTTTGATTAAATATGTTATAATTTAACCAAGTCATGGGTTCATTAAAATATAAAATAGTTTAATCTATATTGAAAATCATTCTTATTTAACATTTACTATAGGATAATTTATTCAAAAAACATTTTATATGAATAATTCAGTATGCTCAAATAATAAATAAAGTTTTCAGTGTCATGTAAAGAATGATTATTGATATGAAAGTAGTTTCACCAATTTCATAGAGAGAGTTATATATTTATTCCCACATAAAATTGGTTTAAAACACATTTACATAAAATTTCATATAAAATGATGATAATTGATATGAATGTGGTTTCACCTTTTTCTATAGTGTGAGTTATAAATTTATTCAAACATAAAAGTGGTGGAAAATAGATTTACATAAAATTGAATATAAAAGGAGGATCACCACACCATTTATTTTATCTCAACATAGACCTTATCATTTTCAAATTCAAGATTTTTTTAGAGAAGCCTTTCATTTCATTTCCTTGATCCCCCTTTTGTGATTTTCATATATAACTAAAATATATATAGAATCCATCAAATAGAGTTTGAAGAAAATTTATAAATACTTATTACTGTTTGGTGGATAATGTTATAGTAATAGAAAAATAATTAGAGACTAAGATCCCAATATTTTTTATGATAGTCAGTTGGGAAGACAAGTTTTTTAAGAATTAAAAAAAAGAAAACATATATTACTGTACATTCCATAAGTTTATATATAAATTATATATTCTAATTCGAGCCCCTAAAACCCATTCCAATTTAATATTATCATGTTTTAATATGTTTTTTTATATTCTTTTATTATTTAAAACAACGTAGGAAATTCAAAAAAGTCATTTGTCCTCACTGGTTAGTATTGGTTTTTAAAGGGTAATATACTTATTCATATGATGGAAAAGAATAAAATGAAACCCACACCCTATTTTCTATTATATTTTTATATGAAATTATATGAAATTATAAACATAAATTAACTATAAATATAAATCATCTTATCATCATCAATTTTTTATGGTGATTTATTAGAAACACCATATGTACTCTTTCCACCATAAGCATCCATATATTATGTTAATGTCCAAATACTAGGGAAAGATCTTGTTTTTATAATGGAATGTTAATGCCATCTATAATTAAAGGATAAAAGAAAAGAAAGAGTTTTAACATATTAAAATTTATATTCACAATGAATTAATAACATCTTATTGATTTAATCCTTGATATATATATGTACATATAGATTCTCAAAGGATAGAGTAAATTATTAAGTGCTTAAAAAATTCTCCACTCATTACGAAACATTTATTGTATACTATATTACTTTTATGAAACCCAAAATGAATTTTTAATGGTTAAAATTTTACTATTTTTTATTATAACCCTATTAAACACCTTCTAATTAGGTTTAAGAAAAATGTTTGATTTATTATGAAGAAGATATAAAGTTCCAGTGGTATGCGATGTCACATAACACATAAAAATTAATGTATATTATCAATGTAATATTCATATAACACTCCACATCATATATAGTAATTTGTTTATATCACATGATATGATTTTTTAATTTAGTATACATATATCAGTCAATCTATCACATTAAATATATTTTTTCATACATTATGAATACTTCACACTTCATTTGATCATATTTAATAACCTGTGACACTATATCCTATATTTTTTTAGCCATTATCCAAAAATATTTTAGGTAATATTTCAAATTACTATCATAAATGACTATCATAGAATTAAGATGATTCTTTTTTTTTTAATTTTTTTACCCCATGGTACTTTATAGTGCGGAAAAAAAGTATGGATTCTTAATTTATAGCTATAATAAAATATAACCATAAACAAAGTTCAAATACCTCTTATACACATAGGGATCTAGAATTATCTATATAAAACATATGTATGTCCATATAGGAATCCACTAGATGTATATCCATAAATCATAAATTATCATATTATTCCTTTTTCTATCTCATCATGGATAACCAAAAGATATATTACATGTCAAGATCAAATATTCCAATTAAATTATTCTCAATTATCATTGTAAAGAGAGTAATGAATTCTTAAAATTTCATTCATCCTTGTGAATAAATCCCATGATATTCATAAAAATATTTAAGTACATCACATTTCAATAACTGAGATATGACAATAAGGTTGAGTCAAAATTTCACTTTCTAATTTACCTTTCGTTAGTTTTGAATGTAAAAAAATATTCTTAAAAGACTTATTTTACTAATTTTATATATCTTGAGTGTTTTGGAATTTTATTAGAGAATATCATTTTCTACCAAATATTGAAATAGTTTCCAAGGAAACAAATATATATTTTATGTTCTTTAATCTGATATATAGGACTAACATAGAGTCTATTCCATCAGATTGAATAATGTTCTGACAATAAGATAGACTTGTGTTCTTCCCATCTATGTAACCAAAGTCATATCCAATAGGCTGATTGAATTTCAAATCCATTAGACTGACTATATTTCCATTAATTGGATTAAAAAAATTCATATTCCATTATATTTTCAAAATTTTATAATTGGAGCATTATAATTATTTATATCAGATGGAATTTATTACAACATTGTAATACTGCTATCAAAACGACATCATATAGAAACATTTTGCGGAGTTTTGAAGTGAATAAAAACTGATCCCATTTCAACCAACTCTAGGATTCCGGGAAATATGGCCATTTTTAGTATTCCTATAAATATGAGTGTGTTAGAGGAGTTGAGATCTAATATATTTTCAACTCAACATGTCTAAATAACGGTATGCATAAAAATATCATTATTACGATTTGTAATCATTCATACAGTTATGTTCTATGGATTCCAAGTGAGGAATTTTAAAATACTTAGTATTATTTTGTTTTTTATTCTATTATTCTAATCAAGATTAGATATAATGACTCTACAGATAGGTAGATAGGTGATTCTGATCAAGATGATTGAGGGATTTTAGGGTATTAGAAGATTGAGGTGACACCGATCAATGTATTAAGAACCGATAGGGTTTTGGAAGACAATGTTATTTTGATATTCATATCAATGAATTTTATATTATGGAATAGTATACCACTACAGTTAGGTTGATGATTGTGGATATGTTAAGTTGGGATTTCTACCTTACTTAAACATTAAGGTTAAAGATTAGAATTTCTTTTATTAATCTTGTACATCCTTATTAATTTGTTATAGGATTTCATATTTCTTATTTCCGTAAGTTATTTATTCTTATATGAAAATTAAATTACAAAGTTTATTTTAATAATATTTATGATAAAAAAATTTTTAGAGTGAATTTGAGCCCTATTAGAAACTCTGATTTATGAAATGACCTCTATGTCTGATACATATACTCTGATCATAGAATGGTTGATGTGTCCAATAATTTTAACTAAACTGGTTTTGTTTTTTTTAGTTTAATTTTTAAACTAAAATTCACCCCTCTTGTAGCCATCAATAACTCTTAAAATTAAACAACTGGTATTAGAGAAGGTTCTAATGATTTACATGATGTGTTTTTAATTTGGTTATCTACTGTATGCTATTAAGTTGTTATAAAATATCATTTTATAAATTATTATTACAGTAATGTGTATTTTATAAAGAGTTTCTATTACTATAAGATGGAAATAATAGATGTTGATACACTTTATAATATGAATCCTAGTATACCACCTATTTTTTATAGTAACGATTATGAATATTAGAGGGAAAAGATGAAATATTTTTTTATTAATACTAGTGTGGATAACTTTGTGATGTTTAATGGAAACAATAAGATTCTAGAGAATGATGTTGTTGCTTTTAAAAATTAGAAAAAACAAAAATATCAGCTGAATTACATTTTAAGGAACACTCTGTTATATTATTTGACTAGAAATATCTGTATTAAAATATCATTATGTGAATCATAAAATAATATTTGAAAGAAGTAGGAGGTAACAAATTTTGTAACTTCTAAAGAAATTGATATAAGAATAACTTTTCTTAGAGAGTATTATCATGTTTTTTTACATTTAACCATAGAAACTATTACTAAAATTCACCAAAGGATTATGACTATTGTTAACAGTTTACAGCCAGTTGGTTAGAAAAATCTAATAGTTGAATTATTAGTTTAAAATATTGATGAATTTATGTCTGGTTAATGTTAATAAAAGAGAACTACTTTGGATGACACAATAAATATTACTATTCTTACTCCTGATAATCTTATTGTAACCTTAATGTTGTAAGAGGGAAGTTAAAAAGGGATGTTAAGAAAAATAAAAATAAAAATGGAGGAGTTTATTTTGAAATTATATAAAATGGTTCTAGAAAGATACAATATATTGATAAAGCTTTGAGGTCTTATAGAAAGAAGGACGTTATTGATGGATCAGATAATAGTTTATATGAATAGTTAAGAAATGAACAAGCTAATATTTTGAGTATAATGATTAATATTTTTGGGAAAATGGATTTCCAGTATAGATACAACAAAAATCACAAAGATAAAATTGATAATAATTATTTTTCATAAGTGATATGTTATGAATGTAAGAAGGCTGGACATATTATACCATATTTTCCTAATCTAAAGAGAAAGTGTCAGGACAAAAATTCTGTCAGAAATTCCAAAAATTATTATTAGAATAATAACATGAAAATTATGAATTCTTCAGATATGTGATGTTCAAGTGGAAGAGATAATTATTTAGAGAATTAATTAGAAAATTAATGTTCATGAAAAAAATATCTCATTCTATATAAAAATTCCAAGATGTTAATAAATGCTTCATGGATAAGGTAACTGCAGAATCTTTTTCAAATATTTCCTTAAACTCTAATTACCTTGGATATAATAATGATAATTATTATACAAAATTTGTCTAAGAATATTTATAATTTGATGAAGAAAAAAATGTCTTTACCACGTTTTAATGATGTTTATATATTTTCAAAATTAAGTGAAAACAAAAATTATAATACTTATTAAATAATTGAATTTACTTAAAAATTTTTTGAAAGAAAATTAAAGGATTTCAACTTTAAAGTCAAAGATAAAAGATCCTTATAAATATTTAGATAAATATAATTTTGAGAAATAATATATTTTTAAAGAACTTGATAAATATAGTTTTTAGAAAACTAGTTTACAAAATGATATTGGAAAATTGTGTTTGGATAAAAAATATATTGAGGATAAAATTTTAGTTGTAAAACTAAATTCTAAAAAAATCTATTTTGGAAAAGATATTGTCAAATTTTACTACTGTAAAAGAAAAATTTTGATCAAATGTATAATCAAATTAAAACTTATAGATGTGTAACCAGAATGCATTATAAAAATAGATTTTTTAAATAATAACTACTTTGTCCTGAATAGGGTTCTATTTTTACCTATGTTTCAAAGTTGTGGACATAAGAAGAACAAATTTTATTTAAACAATATTAAATATTTAGGATTTCTTAAATCATATTTTTCAAATGATTCAATATTTTATCAACATAATAAGTTTTAAAAAATATTGATTCATGAAATCATAATTTATAATAATACTGGACACATGAAGGCTTGGGTTCTGAAGTGCTAATGTTTTTGTTTTTAGGAAAATAAAGAATGTACCAGAAATAAAAATATTTTTTATGTGGATAGTGTCTTATGTAGACACATGACTGTAATAAAATACTTCATTAATATGATTATAAATATGAAAGTTAGAAAACGCCACTTTCAGATATAATTCTCGAGGTTAAATTATCAGTATTGTTCACATTTTTCTTCTTGGAAAAGATTTTTTTTCAAATGTTTTATTGTAATAGGTTTTAAGAACAACCTTATTAACATTCGATAATTATGTGATGATGGTTATCTTATGAAATTAAATAATGATAAAATATACTATTCATTTTTCTAATGATTAATTTATTCCTTATACTAATCTTTATGAGTGCGTATGCACACTAAAAATAAAAGACCTTTGGAGCCATGATCTACCATGACTGAGTGCAATGGAAGACCTATCATGGTTATGATATAGAAAGATATAACACTATAATGTTAAAACATTATCTATGCTATTTAAGAAAGGAATAATCGAGGATCTACTAAAAATTATGTTTGATACTTCTAAATTCTATAATCCTTGTCAATTCAGAAAGTAACATAAGTCACATTTTTTGTTTTACTAGTGAAATTATTTAAAGTTAGCTCCAAAGGACATATTTGTTCCTACAAAAAACTGATAGTATCAATGTAAAATTTTATGTGTATGTTTTATTTGATGATTAAACTAGATACAATCAGGCCTATTTTCAAGTAAATAAATCCAAAATCTTTTTTCATATTAATTTTTTATAGATAGAGTCAAAAATAAAAAAAAACCAATCCTTGATAATTATTCTTTTTGTTCTTGGAAAAGAGTTTTTAAATTAATCTTTTGAATGAATTTATGGTAAAAATGCATTATGAAAAACTTTTTGGCACCTATAACACCATAGAAAAATGGTGTAATTGAAATAATAAATTTAATTATTTAAGAGATTACTAGAACCATACCGAGTTAATACTCAATTACTAAAAATTTCGGGGCCACATCAGTTAGTAATTATAATTATACTATAAATATATTTTTAATAATACATTTTATTAACAAAAATACATATGTGTTGTGTACTGGAAGAAAACCAAAAATTTATTACTTGAATGTTTTTAGACAAAATGTATTAATATCTGTTACTAAAGATAAATTACATAAATTTTCACCAAAATATGAAGATGAAATATTTTTAGGTTATTTTATAACTAGTAAGGGGTATTGGGTTTTTAATAAAAAAACAAGTGAATTTGGAGAAATATAACATGTAAAATTTGATGAAACTCTTTTTTTTCTAACAACCTCAACCCACATCTTTAGATGTTATTTCAAAAAACAATTTTCAACCTATGTTTGAAAGTTCTTATCATGAGAGATCAACTGAAGAATATTTTTCTAAAGTTATAACTCAATAATAATATCAAAAAGTTTTTAAAGAAAATAGTTTTCTAAACCTAAAAAATCAGTTGTTTCATAGGAATAATCCTATTGATAACATCATTAGTGATGCAGATCAACCAGTTAGAATAAGAAATTCATTGAGAAATGAAATTGAACATTTTTATTTTTTATGTAAGTTTGAACCCAAGACTCATGATGAATATTTTAGTGATAATGATTATATAAACTCAATAAATGATGAACTCTATGAATTTGGGTGGAATCATGTTGGGACCTTGGTTGAATGGCCTAATATTACTTCTATAATTAAAGTAAAATGGTTTTTTTAAAATGTGATCAATATTGAATAATAGTTAAGAATGATGTTTGAATTGTTGTTAAGGGATATAATAAATAATTGGTCTTAAATTATGAATAATATTATGTTCCAATAGATATAATTGAAGGTATTTGTATACTTTTATCATATACATCATTCTGAATTTTCAAATTATTTCAAATGAATGTAAAGTTTACGTTTCTTAACAGTTATGTTTGAGAGGAAGTATTTGTAGAACAACTCTATGTTTTGAAAATAAAAAACATCCAAAGAAAATTTTTAAACATACTATGGTAAATTAGTAAATTAAAAAATACCCTATATCCTAGTTTTATAGATTAACTAAAAATTTATTACAAATCAACTTTGTTAAGGGACCCGTGGGTCTAACACTTTTTATAAAAGAAGTTTCTAAAAATATCATCATCGTCCAAATTTTTGTTGATGAAATTATATTTGTATCAAATAAAAAGTCTTTAATGGATTCCTTTTTATATCTTATGAAGTTTTATTATGAAATTACAATTATGAGAGAACTTACTTATATTTCTGGTTATCAAATTTATCAAAAAACTAGAATCTACATTTATATTTAAGCATAATTTTATAAAATATATTCTTTTGAAAATTGGATATGATAATAATAAAAGTATTAGTACTCCCATTAGAACCAAAAATACTTTAGATATTTTTGAATCTACGAAACCAATTGATTAATAGATCTTTGGAGGAATGAAATGAATTTTACTTTAATTAATATCTAATTATACATATTTACTATTTTATGTAGAATTAAGTAATAATTATAAAAAAATAAAAGATTCCCAGCTTAAATATATAAAACTAAATATCTATTCCTTAAGGCAACAGTGAATTTTGGTATATTTTAATCTTCAAAAAAGTATTTTTAATTAAAACATTTATCATATTTTTGACATTAATGGATGTTGAATGCATATGAAAAATAATTTAATAAATATTCATTTCTTATGACATTATTTATTTTCTTAGTATTCTATGAAATAAAACCCATATAACTTTCCAATAATCATGTTGAATATGTGGTAGCTGGAATTGATCATGCTTAAGGGTCCTGGATGCAATACACACTCAATAAATATGGTATGATTTTTAGTAAAAATCATTTTTTGTGAAAAAATGGTCTATTTCTCTCTGTAAAACCAATTAAATCATTCTCAAGAAAAAATCATAAATATAAGGCACAATTTCCTTTGGGATAAAAAATAGATATCATTTTACAATTTATCAGAATGAAAAAAAAATTGTACATATTTTTACAAAACCCATTAGTTCCAATAGATTTATGTTTATTAAATATAATATGGGAATGATAAATATCAAATGATCATTCAAATATAATTCATGCATACTAATATCTATACATTAATGAAATCCTTCTTAAAGGGAGAGTGCATATGTTTTCATTTTCTAAAAAAAATTATTTACAATTTTTTTTCTTTTCTCATATATTTTGTTTTATAAGAATATTTTTTATATATCTTTTAGTATTTTGGAGTCCAAATTTTAATAAATATTTTTGGATTCATTTCTTACAAAATATTTTTAGAGTCAAAACTATTAAAAAAAGTTCTTGAGAGTCATATTTTTTACCAAAAAAAATTTGAACTCAAAAATTATTACAAAAATTTTCGAGAAAATAATTTTGTTATATTGTTTATTAGATTAAAATTATATTAAAAAAACTAAGAAGAAGAGGATACTTGAATTTTTTTTCATATTGAATATAAATTTAGACTCAGAGAGGTATTCTTCTAAACTTTATTTTTTTTATTTGTACAATAATTTACTTTTTAAATTTTGTTTAACATTTTATTTAATTTTTTAGAATTTAAAATTTGTTTTAAATATAAATGTTTTTGTAATCAGACAAAACATTAGTCTAATGAATATTTTTTATCAATTTTTTTTAATGGTTATGAATATAAATTAAATTATTCAGTGATTAATCTCAACCATGGGATAAAAATATGTTTTTAATAAAATACATTAGATTTATAGAATACGAAGGGCTTCCCTCATACCTATATATAGGGGAGTCGATCACCCTATCCCACATCAGTTTTTAGAATTTGATCTCAACTCTAGGATCTCAAATTTAATATCAATTCAATGTTTTTCCTTTAAACCAATTCATTGAGTGAGATTTAGTAATACTACTTCAGATGAAGACCTTTCAGAGCATGATTTTATAAAGGAAAGATTAATCAAGAATTAATGGCATGAAAAATACAATTAAATTTTAAAAATATTAATTTAAATGGTTGGGTGAATATATTTTTAGAAATGGATTACTTTTATTTACACTATCAAGAAATTGTAATATAATTTTATTCTATGCTGGAATTCAAAATGAAAGAGTACATATACGTTATTATATTCAACCTGTTTGGTGAGATATGTATGTTTACTGTTCAAAAATTTGTTGAACTAGTTGAATTACATTTAGAAGGTGAAGTGTACCTTCTATCCCATAAGATTATAGATAATCTTGGTAGTTTTTAAAAAATAAAAAATCCAAATCATCTCTATTTAATTATTATAAAAATGTTATAAAATTTTCTCAGCTCACTATGGATTCCAGAGTTGTAAACTTCTGGATTCGAGGATATTAGATAATAAGAAAAGGATATATGGTTACAATTAAAGTGCATGAAATATTTATTCTATATTTTGTTATCAATATGTGAAATATTAACTTAATGATGTTTGCTTTTTTCGATTTATGTACTAAATAAAACATCAATGAAGTACATATTTCTCATGTTTCATAATTTTATAAATAAGTTATTGGTAAACTGTGTGGAGGTGTTTTAGATTAAAATTATTAATATGAATTTATAGAAATGGTTTCATAAATTTGTTAACAAACCATGGCTATAGAGAAACTAGTTTTCAATCTGATTATGAAGAAAGCTTTGAAGAAATCAGACAAGGATGCATCTGATAAAAAATTTGTTTAATAGAAATAATTTTTACCGGAGTAAAGGAATGATTAAATAATTTTAAGAGGATATTCAATCTCAATTTTAGAAGTTAGTTTATGAATTGGACCAAAAATATGGTGAGAAATTAGCTAATAATAGATAAATTTTTTTAAAGGTTGAAAAGAGAGTCTTAAGAATTTTGAGGTAGTTAGAGAAGGATCTTGAAGAATAATACAATTTGGAAGAAGGAAAAGACAATGGTAGTTCATTGGAGTCTTCATTATATTCCACTTTCTTATCAACTCAATCTAATACGAATTAAATTTTAAAAATTTCAATGGATGATAAAAAATCATCACATAAGGAAGAAAAATATAAACTTTCCCAAAACAAAGTATTAGAGAATGAAGAGACTGATAATGAATTAGGTGTGATGAAATTTTTAGAGGCTGAAAATTTTGAAGAATAAGAAAAAATTGTTTTAGGAACTTCTCATCAATATATTTTAGAAGCATCAATGGGATCACTAGATACATCATTAACTAAATATCAAAAGATAATAGATTATATTTTTCATACATTGAAAAAAATTAAGAATTTAATGCCATATATTCTATAAATTTATGAAAGGTGTAAGAATATTTTATAATAGTGTAAATGAGAAATTAGAGTAATTGAATTTTTTAACTGAATCAGTTGTTCAAAATGTGGTTGATGTTAAGTGTTTCAAAGTAAAATCTAAGGTACATAAAATAATTTAATCAGATGGTAAAGTGGGTGAAATAAGTAGATAGAGATTTAAAAGAACTAGATGATCAGTTTGTAGAGGTTAATAAAGTATCTTTTGACATAGAAAATTACTTTGAGAAGTTATCTATAAATCTATCTAATAGATTAATGTTTTTGGAGTAGTTTAATGATATATCATACTCTAAAAGTCAAGAAATCTATGAACTAAAATAAGAGATTAATAATTAAAAATAAGAGAATATCAAAATTTGGTCTTTTGAAGAAGAGTTCCTTATGTTAAATGAGGAAAAAAATTAGATCAATTTATTTAAAGAGGAGATTATTAGTTTGATCTTTTATAATCATAGGTTTAGTGTAATAGAAGATAATATAGCCACAATTGAGTCTTCATTAGCTGAATCTATGAAAAATCAATAGGATTTAAAGAAAATAATAACAATTTTCAAAAATTTGTACAAGAAATTGATAACTTTTTTTACTAAATTATTAATGTACTCTTTCCAATCATACTTTTTGAATAAAAATTAGTTTAAATGATTTTTTTTCAAAATATTTTTTATTTAAATGTTTTCCTTGTATACTTGGATTAATTTTCCTTTATTTTATATTGAATGAATAGTTATTTAAACATAATGTTTTCACACTATATTATCTAACATTTCAATATATTATATTAAATCCTCTATTCTCTTTTGCAAATGAAAAAGGGGGAGAGATAACAAAAATGGAAATATAAGTAAAGGGAAGAAGTTTCTTATTAAAATTTATTTTGATGTTTTATAACATAAAAAGTTTTATATGTTTTTTAAATTTAATAGTTTTTCACTTTTATGTATTATGTTTTGTGCTTTCCAAAAAGGGGGTATTGATGAGTTGGTAGTTTACTTTATAATTTTCCTTTCCTTAGTTTTGAAAATCACAAACACTTTCTCTAAAAAAATATTTTACTAAATTTATATATCCAAAGTTTTTATAATGTTTTTATAGAACATCCATTTATAGAAAACCTAGAAGTAGTTTCTATGTAAAAGAATAATAATTTTATATTATTTAATATGATACATTTGACTAACTTCGAGTCTGGTATATCATAATGAAAATTCTTCTGACCTTATGATAGACCGGTGTTATATGAATTAAAATGAATAGAGACATATCTATTAGACTAATAGGATTTCAGATCCATCTGACTTACTATAGTTCTATTCATTCAATTGAAAAATAGTATATTCAATTGAACTATCAAAAGTGTTTAAGAATACCCTTAGAACTATTTTTATAAGATGGAAATTATTACATCATTGTAACGGTGATATCAAAATGATATAGGATAGAAATGTTTGGATAAGTTGTAAAGTAAAGGATATGTGAGTCCATTATAACAAACTCTGTGATTAACATAAATATAATCATTATCAGGATTCCTATAAATTGGAGTGAATTCAAGGATCTAGAATATAATGAGTTTAAAACTCAACACGTCTTAAGATCACTCTTCCTAAGAATCTCATTATTATGATTTGTAATCTTTCATAGAGTTGTTTTATAAGGATGCTGAATGAGGAATTGTAAAATACCTAGAACTATTTTGCTTTTTTTATTTACTTTTCCCAATCATGGTTTAGATAGAGGGATTCTGAGGATAGAAAGATAGGTGATTCTGATCAGGATGATTAAGGGATTCTGGGTGATTGGGAGATAGAGCTAACATTGATCACAATATCGATATATTTCAAGGTTTTGAAAGACAAAGTTATTCTGAAATAATTATTAAGTTTTTTTCTACTAAGGAAAGATGGATTTTTTCTGTTTAGTTGAAAACTATGGATATCTTAAGTTAGGATTTCTTAATTCATTTACTCTTGAGGTTAAAGAGTATAATTAACTTTATAAATCTTACAATTCATTCTTAATTAGTTATAAGATTTAACATTAATTGTTTCTATAAGAACTTTATAATGTTGTTTAATTAAAATTAGAAAGTTTTTTACTAATAATTTTAATAAATTTATTATCAGAGTGACTTTGTGCCTGACTAAATCTCTAATTTATCAAATGAATTCTATGCCCAATATATATACTTTGATCATCAGACGATTTCTAAGCCCAACATTTTTTCCAAAATAGGGTTTGGTTTTTTGTTTAAGTTTAATTTTTACACTACAATTCACCCCATCTTGTTGTAATCATAAACTCTTATGATCCAACACATATACTTCCTCCGTCTTAGAAATCAAGAATCCAGATATCTTACCAGTTATATAGGATGAAAAATACATAATTTCTTGAATGAAACCCACTACCTAATTAATATCATTCCCAAAAAACCCATGACATGCTTATCATCAAGTCTAGTGTAATAAATGTATAAAAATATAAATTTTCATATGTTTGGTACCCTTTTAACCTCATGTAATAATGATTCCTATTAAACATAATCCCCAATAATACTGATGAAACTATGTATGTCATTCCATAGAGTATACCCAAGAGAGTCAATACAGAGTATATGTCATACATGTCTCTCATGAGTAATTTTTTATATCCATAGAATCCTCTCCTCACATAGATATTAACAAATCATTAAACCCCATGGATTTCCTTGAAGATCATTGACCAAGAATATCATATAGATTTATATCAAAGTAGTTAACTATTATTTAAATATCATGATGAGTTTAACACACCCAAATGAATAATAACATGGACATACATTTCTATTACATGATATATTTTTATACACATACATTCTTATAGAATTACACCAACAATTACATACACATAATTTTCAATCCAACAACATATTAATTTGCATGGAACTTAAATGACATTATCTTTTAACGCATTTTTTGATTTTATAAAAATATATCACACAACCATGTGACATTAGCTACACCATCATGAAACTATATGAAATATCACCATGTAGCCATATGAATAATTAAACATCCCACATAAGTCCAAAATTAGACAACAAACCTGAAGGAAGAATATTTTTATTATAGTGATATTAAGGATCTCAATCCATGTATTCAATACATAAACTAAATAGCCATGTAAATTTAGTCAATAATATGATTTATTATTATGTATTTAAACTTTTAATTTCATAAATTAGTAAATAATTAGAACATTTTTATGTTTTTTACTTTACTATTGAAAATTATAACCATTCCATTTAAAAAATAAAAACTTTCTATAAGATGAATAAAATTCATCGAAAATATAAATATAACTCTTATATTGATATTTTATTTATAAATATGTTCTAAAAAACTCTTTTATTTTAGAATATTTCTTAGTGATTTTCACTTGATTTAAATTTATATATAATTAATTTATAATTGTTTTAAAATTTATTTACTATGAATTTTAACATATCTATGTTCAATTTTACTTACCACTAGTTACTGTTAAAATATATTTTTATAAAATATAATATTCTAGGACACAAACACTTAAAAAAACATATAAATAACTCATATTTTCATTTTGTTAGATAAATAATTCAAAATTATATATCACAAGATGTCATTACATCATTTGTTATATCTGTATGTAGAGAAAACAAATATTAATATAATATTCAAAATATAATTTTTTTTTCACATTTTAAATAATATATGGTCAATTTTTTTATCTCATGAAAAATTTTAAACACCTTTATCCATATAATTTCTTCTTTATTATATTATAGACTATATAATGAAAAAATTAATTACTTACTTCAAACTGAATTATATTCCATTCAAAACAACTTTCATTTTCAAGCATCTAATGTATTTATCTTGTAAAAAAATATATAAATAAATAAAAAAACATAAAACACTAGATCATTATCATATACACCCTGAAAATGTTTGGAAATCCTCTATTAGTCTCAATAAAAAAAATTCATTCTTTTTCAAACATAAAAACACAAATTCTCTTTATTAATTCCTTATCATTTTCGATCAGGTACTGGATCTCAATTAAATTTATTATATTTCTTAGGGATAATTTTTTAAACCTTTATCTTTTAAACCATAATAGTTGGTCTTAATACAAAACCTCCCATTTCATAGTTGTAACCCTCAACATATTGAGGTCATTGAGTAATGTTTTATATGCATTCATGTTATAGTCAATAATGAATTGATATAATATATCTAGAAATGAATGTGGGGTAAATTTTAAAGATATATCAAGCTTAAGTGGTCAAAATAATTCGAAAAAATTTATAAACCCAACCATATTGATAAAATGAGTGAGAACTAAATCCCCCTCTCTTATCTTACAACAACAAAAAATTCATTGAATCATCATAACTATCATGACTTTTTTGTACCTAATTAAACCTATTTACTTATTATATAATACTATAAGTATCCATTTTTTTATGTTTTTATATGGTAATATATTTATAAAACCCTTTCTTTGTGTTTTTATGGATCTTTGAGGTGTCAAGAGGGTGATTAGTGCCAGTTCCCTTATTATTTATTCTGTTTTTTCATGAAGTCTCTTAGTTCTTTAATGCAACATATTTGTTTCTTCATGTACCCTCTTGGTTCCTTAATATAATCACTTGGTTCCTTTATGTAGTCACATGGGTTAGTCGTGGGGTTTATCATTTGTTTGTCCATTCGATCATTTGTTTGTGTGGTTGATTAGAGATTCATGCTGTTACTTGGTTACCCTTTTTGGTCATTTCTTTGGGTTATGCGGTCGATTTGTTGACCATGTAGTCAATTGATTGTGAGGTGACCTGAGCATAACATAAATAAAATATTATATCATTTTATATGAATATTCAATACATAACACTATTATTAATTCCCCAAAGTATTATGGGCGTAGTGTCTTTAGAGATTAGATACATGTATATATTATTTTATAAAAACTATTTAACATCTCTCAGAAAGTTCATCATATTAGAACCCTTTTAGACATATCATACTTATAACTATCTATAAAAACCCTAATAAGAAAAACATATGAAAGGGTGAGCTCAAATCAATAGTAAGGATTATAATAAAAGATATCAATCAACGATCATATGGGAGAATAATGGAATAAGAACATAAGAATAACATAAGAATGTTATACATAATCAATTAAATATAATTAATCACAAATCATAAGATAAGGATTTTTTAAAAAAGAAAAAATTCTTAAGGTTGAAAATAATAATAAATCATTATATAAGGGAATATATAGTAAATGTGATGTCAAAGACTCGCAATCTCAAATCAAGTGCCACAAACACATACTTTTCATACTCACTTCGATACCAACTATAAATTCCCAGAAATAACTATCTCATAATTACATTACTTAATGTAAATATTTTTATTAGAAATATTCATAATAACTTTTAGGTTTATAGATTTAAATAATTATGAAAAACATAAACTAACAAAACCCTCATGTTTCCCAAAAATGGATATTCTTCCACTATTTAAAAAGTTACATAATCTAAAAAGAGTCTTCAAAATCACCCAAAAATAATTCTATACATGTTATCCTCATAAACATATCATGTGTCATACTATTATTCATAACCTATATAATGGAATCATAAGAAAGTGGTGAGCTAAAAAACATAGTAAGAGAAACATATAACTAAAATTATGAAATATATGCATGGTATACATAATATAATAGGAATAAATAATATGAATAACGGAATAATCAAATGAAATTGAGATTATTGAATATCATGATAATAAATGAAAAACTGGATATCAATAATTAATAATATCACATAAATGGAATTCATAATCTCAAAATATAAAAACAAGCTATAAATGCGTTATTCTAAGACACTATTTTATTATGCGAAGAGGTATACACCAAATCCATACCTATTTTGTTTCAAGAGACCCATAAATTCATCTAGGAGATATATAATTCTTGGCCCCAACCATCACCTGATTAAATCTAATACATTCTCTATAATATTGAATAATAACATTCATACCATTATCTATGTGATCTTTGTCTGAATAAAAACACGGATATCTATATAATTAAGAATAAAAAATATCAATACATGATAAACCTATTTTAGTAGTAAATAATTATAATTAATTTCAATATTTTATCCAGTATAATAAAATAAATAATATTATCATAACCCATCTCTAGAAAGAAGGGTCATGGTCAAGCAATACATAGTCAACTTTCCTATAATTGTCTCGATTAGAATAATAATGTAGGGTACACAAGTAATTTTTCTTTATGTTAATAAAAGGGATAAAATGATCCTAACCCATACATATAAAGAGGGTGAATCATTAAAAAGTAACTTAAACCTAGTGTAACTATGTAATCATAGGTGGGTGTTGACATATATAAAGAATATACTTGTAATAGAATACATGAATAATACCACAAAAAATATGATCGAGATTTGGGTTGTTTGGTATCAGGAGTTCCTTCCCCCCAAAATATGAATATATATTAGAGTATAAATATTGAAACATAAACCCAATTATGGTATATAAGTTTGAAATTGAAAAGGGAAATGGAATTCAAAAATTAATGAAGCATTTAGAAAACATTTTTAATATTGATGTAAAATATAAATTTATATGTCATATAGAAAGATAACTGTTGAAAAGGTGAAGTGAAATATTTAAAAAAAAATTAATTTTAAAAATAATCTCTAATAATATATCCAAGAAAATATATAAATTTTAAATCATTTAAATGAGGAGAGAATGACAAATCATCTGAAAGTGAAATAAAAAAATTTATTATTTTTAAAATACCATTTTTCAATATTCTGATTGTAAAAATAAAGAAAAAAAAAATATATTTTCCCCATATTGGTATAGATATTACCATCGGATACATTATTATGGGGTTAGAATTTAGGAATGTAAAAAAAATACATGATGAAGAAATATAACTGAAAGGAAGGGGACTTGAGCGATTAATATTCCTTATGAGAAACATGTTCCTTGAATTAAGAAATATTAATGTTTAATATTTATTAGACATTTAAATTAATATCTAAAATATAAAATACCAAATTTTATAACAAATTATTATAATTTTTCCAACATTTAAGTCTAATAGTGAGTTTATAACTCAATGAATGAAAATCGAGTAACTAGAAATCCATATAACCGGGGTAAAACTAATTCAAAAGGTATTTGATAAAAAGGAAATTATTTTTATTATCATTTAAAATTAATAACACAAATAAATAAAAAATATAAATTTAAGGGTAGCGAAAACACCTTTAAAAGGAAATCATGGTGCATAACATAAACATGACTCAAGGAATTGATGTTTGATACAAAGAACCCATACAGATTGAGTAACATTTTAATAAGAACCACTAGAAAGAATGGGATTGTAAATGAAATTAAAATTCAATGATTAAAATATAATTCAGGATATGTTATCCCAAATTGGTATAATATACACTACATAAATGAAATTAGGTGTATAATACTAAACATGTCTCAAGAGAGGAATTTGAGACAAAAGCCCTTACCTCAGTACTCATTCATTCTTCACTTTCACAAAATATCATGAATAATTAAATAATGTTCATTAAATACATACAAAATAACATTATTCATAACCATAATTATTTATAGTTCCTATTTGAAATCATCTTATACATATAAATATTAGTTAGTTTTTCCAATTTTCAACATCATGTGTTTGTAATTATAATCTCTTTGAATTAGATTCATAAAAACGATGTTGGTATTAGTTATTGTTTCAAATTTCATCATTAAAAGACAATTAAAGGTAATATAATAGGTGTTACATGATATATATAAATTTATAATTTCATTCCATTGTAGATTTTGTTACAAACTAGGATTATGAAATAAATGATGATCATGTTTTAGAGATTCTTAGTGAACAAATGGTGATTTCTTAATTAATGAGTTAAATGATAATATAACCTTAGAAGAGCCCAAAACACATTATTTAGAAATTTATATTATATCATAATTGTAAAAATATATCATATTCATCCATGATATAAATTCATAATATATTTCAATATGGCGATTAAACTTACCCAAACATGAACCTTACATGATTAAATATTGATTATGTGGTGGTTTAATTGTGTTATCATGACAAAAAAAATCATTATGATCTTATTTATTATTTATTATAATGATATATCATAATTAGAAAGTATTATATAGAGAATATAATTTAAATAATGTTTTTACTTTTAAGTAAGAGATTATTTTTCCTCTTATTTGTTTCATTTTAAATGATTAAAATAACAATAATATTGTATTGAACATATCATTAATAAGACTTACAAATTTCCATAACATACCCTTAATTGTATCATAATAATTATGTTTAACATTTTATACCATCCTCATTCCAATATATGTAACGTGGTGAAGAAAATATAAATAAAAATCAATCGTTCCAGGGTGCTAGTAGTCCACACATACGCATGGATGATGATTTCATTTTACATAGACCAATAAAAAAGAGTGATATGATTTATTACTTTAAAACAAAAATGATATAAATATAAAAATTATTTATTAAATTATCCTTTTTATACCACAATTTTATGTTGGTTAAGGAAGAAAAAAAATGTTTCCTTCTGAAGGCATTAGTCCACACAACCATGAATACCGATTTAATTTTAATTAATAAAAAAAGGAAAATGAGATTAATTGTAACACCCTAATAATTTAAACTATGAACATAATATCCTATAGAATGTATGAAATGAAACACCAAATGTATACAGTAATATAAAATCCTAATACTTTATGATATATTAAATTTTAAATAAAATTAATATCTTCGATACCCTAAAATTCATTTACACCCGGTTTGAACAAAACATGATACTCTTTTAAAATGTTATTATTTAAATGTAACCATTATAACCTAACAATTTAATTTTTGTGTATGAATATCAGTAACAAAATTGGGAAATTTATGTGGTTTAAACATTTATAAAGTAAATAAAATTGATATATATTAATTAGAGATAAAATTAAATTCATTTAAAATAAAAAAAATGTGTTTTTGAGAAACTGTATTTTTACAAAGAAAAGTTCAGTTGGGATCTCCACACATTATTTAAAATTAATTTTTAATTTTTTTTGGAAACTTTATTTGAAAAAATAAACATCATTTTTTAATTCAATCTAGGGTAAAGTTAGTTAAATTTTATATCAACTAATCCAATTTATGTCATTTGGATAATTTTCATAATAAATTTTCATATAAATCCTTTGTAAACATTTGAACATTTTATCTTTAAAACCCCACTTTCTTATCCTAACTATGTGATTAATTTTAAATTAATTTTTCCAAATTTTTTTAATAGAATTTGGAAAAATATATTCAAAATTTTCAATTATAAAAATTTATATTTTATAATAATCTTAACATAATTTTTGAACGAAATAAATTATGAAAAAAATAAAAATTAATTTCCATGGTTAAGGTAAAAATGGATTTACCAGGGGGTTAAACTAAGAGAATAAGGGTTAAAAATCACCTAAGAAGGTATACCAACCACATTTTCAGATTATATTTTGACCAAATCTTTTATATTTTAGATAATAGTCTATTTTTTAGTCTTATGGCATAATAAAAACGTGGGTATGATTGAATCTTTTTGAAAAATTACAAGTGTGCCACTTACCACACTTATAAAATTCCACCCCCTCTCCCCTATTATTCACACATTAAAACCTATTTGGTTCATATAAGACCTTCCAAAAAAACTCCAAAAATCCCCTAATCTCATCATGTAATCCTTATTTTTGTGATAAATACAACCTAGAAAATCTTTGGTACAAACCTAAGAATGGTGACGAAAGAATAGGTAACATTCTCCAATGAGCATTTTTATTTTATTTATTCCTCCACCACCCCCAATTATTATTAAAACATGACTATATAATAATATAATAATATTATATATTATTAAAAAAAATTATGTTAAGGGAATGACCAACATACACCCCCACATCCATTAAATGGGTTATGAAATCAACATTTGTGTGTATGGTGGACTACCCCCTCACGAACTAATGTCATTTATTTTTCCATTACCACCAATCACAGTTGGGAATGATGATGGATATAAAACTGTATATATAATATTGATAACATAAATATAACTCAAGAGTCAATATATCAAATATACCACTTTTCATTCCATTTCTTAAGAGATACAATAATGTCACTCGTGTGTTAGGCGGACAACCACATCGCGAAGCGATGTGATTCATCTTTAACTAACACTTTACATGGAAGGTGATAAGGAAATATTTAATGATTATATTTTATATTAGTTAAATAATTATTATATTCGTGACCTATTTATCATTCTTATAGGATAATATATCATTTTCTTTTATTACAGTAAAAATATGATAACATTGTTTATGTACGTGTGGACTACCGCCTCCATGAAGCGATTTTACTCTTTTTTCATCACCACACAACATGGATGATATATATAAGTGTAGTTAATGAAATAATATGGTTTATATTATATTATTATAATTATATAAATATATAATATTACTTATATCCTTTCTATAATTATCATTAAAAAATTGAAATGTTGCTCATTCGTACGTACAATCTACCATTTCCATGATCCAAACATACATAATTTATCAAAACCATCTTACATGATTAGTTTTAAAAGTATAATTAATGTATAAATATGATAATTATCTCATGATAATTATTATTTAGATTATGTAGCTATATAATATGCCCAAAACTGGATCTTTCATGAAGAAACATGCATGAGAAAACAAGATAATTAACACTTGAAATAATAAAAATAATAAAAAATTATTAAGGAATGGGAGATAAGATATTATAAAAGGATCATATATGATATTATAAATATTAATATAGTTATTATATAAGTTAATAATATTTTTAAAAAGACTATATATGATGTTAAATAATGTTCAACCAAAAGTAAGCATGAGATACGTGACTACACCTCAATTTATCTTAGTTGAGGCATATTGTAATGTTATGCACCTAATTTTTTTTATATAGTTCATATACTTACCATTTGATATGAAATATCATGATTAATTAATAAATAATTAAATTTTAATATTCAATTATAATTATTCCATATAAAGGGATTTGACTTGAAAATTACCTAATGGTAATTTATTTAATAACTCAATTTCATTTCATTTGGTTATTTTACTTCTCCAATGTATTTGATATTATAACATTATGAGTTTAATTAATTTTGATTACCTCAGGTTTTATTAAATTTTTTAGGTGGAATTACCTTTATAAAACATAACCAATTCATTGATTAATTCTTACTTCAGTGTTATGATATTTGTAAGGGATTATTTTACAATGTTATTTTAATCGGGTTTGATTATACATGAATTTACATTAAATTAAATTATTAGATAACTGTTTAATAACCCCTTTAATTTTATTAAAATCTTGTTATTCATGATTTTTTCAAGTAATATTACATTTTTTAAACTCTATGGAATATAAAATAATTGAGGAAATGGTTTTATAAAAATTTAACATTGTAACGCCCCGACCCTAGTTACCCAGAGTCGGTGCATTATTACATAACATTGGCATGATCATTTGAAAGATCAAATATCGAAAGACGGATTGGTTTAGTAGCCTTGGAAACACTAGATATATTCATAAGTCTTACATTACATCATAAAATGAAAAACTACTACAACAACATATTGTCTCCATAAACCACACTCATATCCCCACATAATATCCCTGCAGGTCATTCATAATTTAATTCTTCACTTCCTGGGAAAAATAAAACATAGAAAAGGGGTGAGCTCAAATGCCCAGTAAGGATAACAATATACCAGAAACTTTCATAAATAAGAATAAACATTTAAGGCTATGTATAACTAAAACAAAAGCCTTTTAAACTTGAACTTCAACATAGTATGGAAAAAGTAAAATGAAATAATTCCATTTACATGTTCACATGGATATTCTACTAATCGAATAATCACATGCAATATCAATAACCACTTTCATAATGTTGGAATGCATAATGCCAGACTATCATAACCACATAGCCAAGGCCTCGTGCCAAGACTACAAATAAGAATTTTCCAAGGCCTTGTGCCAAGACACTAGTATGTCTCATGAGACCTACCGATGCATTGAGGAGCTATAGTGGGCTCCACCTGTCACATATTAAGTCCAATGCATTCCCATATGAAAAGGTTTAAACATAACATAAACATTCACATTAAAACTAGCATACGAAATGTCAATAATTTCACCATAAACTATGAATGGTATAAAAATAGCACATCCACAGTCAATCATATCACAAAAACTTCAATAAAATATAGAAGTTTTGTATCATAATAAATCAACTTCAAATAAGCGTAAAATCCATCAAAGGATGTTGACATAGATGAAATCAAAACACTTTTTGGAGAAATATCTCTTTCTATTTTTGAAAGCATTTAAGAGCCATATAAAATAAAACATTTTCTTGAAAATATTCTTATAAGCTTGTAAGGAAAGATTTGAAGATTTTATAACGGAAACAAATAACCACACTCGCCGTATAAGTTAAAAAAAACATTCTTACCTTAATTCTGTCGAATAGGTTAAAAAGGACCTTTTTTTGAAAACGACGGAAAGATTCCTCTTATAAAAAGTCAAACAAGGGTATAAATGACTTTAACCCATATTATTGTAAATAAAAAAAATGTTTTGAAATACATTTTGAAGAAACATGGATGTGGATGATAAAGAGATCCCAGTAGATTATTACGTATAAACAACCTCGGATAATGAAGAGATTGTGAAATAACCCTTACCTTGTACTTTTCCTTGGTTGGGGTAGGTTAACCTCCTGTATAATGGTGAAATAATTATTATTAAATTATACAAGAATCATATATATTAATATGTTATCATATATGATTTGTTAACATTGATTTGATAATAATATCTTAGTATTATCATTGTTTCGGGTGTTAAATTACTTGTTTTCTGTTATATGTTTTGTTATGTAAGACATGTTTATAAAGGATAGGTTGTATATTATTCATATCCAGAATGATATCAAGTCCTTAAACATCATTTTTTAAATCATCAAATGATAATTATACTTGAATGGATACGATGGAGAATGAATCTCATCGCGTTCGTGGAGACGGTAGTCCGTACGTACGCACGAGCGACAATATCATTCTTTTGATATTAAAATAATATATAAATGGATGGTATATCATATATAATGAATAATTAACATGTTATATTTATTATTTACATGAGTTACACATCATTTTTATACCCATCCAAATAATATTATATTGAATAACAATTACACCACGACGTGGAGACGGCAAGCCATACGTACGCACGTATGGTGACATGTTATTCAAAGGGTGGATAGAATACTGAATATGGTTGTACCATATTTATAATAAAATCATAGTATATATATGATACTGGAGTTATTATTTTAGAATGGTAACAACAAAGGAAGAAGAAGTGGAAGAATAAATGAACTTGGAAAAAGGGTGGTGAAATCATTACCTCTTCTTCGGGTTCTTCCTTTTGATTTGATCAAAAGGGCTCCATAGGTTGGCTTTATGATCCAACTAAGGCCTCTAGGTTGTAGTTAGGGAAGTTGGGAGAGTATTTGGGCAGAGTTTGGCTGAAACAAAAGGCTTTGAAGGTGTGAAGAAATGAGAAGGAGGAGTGCCCTTTTATAAGAGGGGTGAGGGGCACCTTTGGAAAAGCTAGAGATATTAGTTTATAATTAATTCATAATCGGTTTATAATGGATCAAAAGTTGATTATTTAAATGTTAAGGTGGGTATAGGTCCAAAACAACTCAACCAATATAATTTAGATAGGTTTGGGTACTTATATTAACCTTATCTTTAAGTATTAACTCTAAGTTAATTAGTTTCACTTTTAGAATGTCTCTTTGTATTTTTATAAAATATGGTTAATAAACATACTATATACATCCAAGCGACCCCCAAGTGGTCCATTAATGAAGAAACTATCATGATATAAGTCTCTTGGCCGAACCTTAGATTTTTAAGAATTTAATATCAATTAATAATATAATATTTGTTTTAAGAACTCTTTTATGTCAATTTTGACACTATTCAATAGTTGATTTTTTTTAAAACTCATAACAGATTGATTACTTCGAAAAAAGTAAATTAAATCAATCCTAATATATCATATTGTCCTAGAAAATTAGTTTAATTCATTAAAAGTTTCATATTATATTTAGTTGGGTATTTATAATATCAATTAATTTAATTTTTCACTATTTTAGTAATTACTGCATCATCATTGTGTCATAAATAAAATAAATTATTTAATGTCTAAAAATTATAAATAAAATATCATTATGTAGTAAATATTTTTATATTTCTAATGAATATTTATAATATAAAATAAAACATATATAACCCTATGTAATAATTGGTTTTCTAAAAGATATATGCATGTGTCATTTAAGTATTCATTTTAACTTAATTAAAATAAAGTGTCCCTATCACCTAAAAGTGGCACCATGGGGTCCCCAAATCGACCCAAAGATGCCTACGGTCGAACATGTATCAACCAATAAGGCTAGGACACGTTTTACGGTAATTTAGTATTATTATAATATTATTTTTTAACCCTTATTTACCAAATTTACCCTTAACCATGGTTAATAAAATATTTACCACAGTAATTATTCAAAATGTCTAAAAATAAAAGTTATCTATTTACAAAATTTGAAAATCCTTATTCCAAATATGGAATACATTTTTCTAAATTCAAAACACAGAAGTGGCAGAAATTAGTTTAAAATTAATTCCCGCTGTCAAAACAAAAAGCGTGTTTTTAAGAGATAATAACTATCAAAAGATTGACACTTGTTTATGTTCGGTTTAATTGTAAAATTATGTCCAATGACCAAAATTATATTAAATGGTAAAACTATATTCTAAATATACTTTAAAACCACTAAAATTCATAATTTATCACTATTAATTATTTTGATTAAAAAAGTTGTTTTTAATTAAAATTTAGTAATTTTCACTATTCATCAAAATATGAAAGTTATCCGAAAAGTACCAAAATTTCACCTTAATGTAAATTCGACACTACGATTCCAAAAATGAAGTCAATTTTGAAATATAAAATATATATAATTTCAAAAAGTAGGTATTACTATTCATAACGGCTAGTTTGATCGGTTGTGGTGTGTGTTAAAACTCGAAGTTGCGTACAACACAGGCTACTGTATTATTCAAAGGAAAGCGTACCGTGGAAGCTTGGGATGTTTCATTTTAAATTTTTTGATGTCCCCATTTAGTCAAAAAGTTTAAAATATGGTATTTACAAAGGGTTCACTATTAAAAGTTGATAAAAGTGCAATACTGAAAATGAATTTATTCTTGCATTATATCTAAGAAACTCATAATATGGATTCTAAAATTATAAGGATTATATAAAGTTTAAAATTTAGATAATATTATTCATAACCTCTTTTGAATGGATTTTTTTTGTAAGTCATGGTGTGATTGAACTCGGTGTTACGTGTAGTGTAAGTTATTGAATTATTTTGAAGAAATTACACACTATGAAATCATGGGGTGTTACATTCTCCCCTCCTTCAATAAATTGCGTCCTTGAAATTTGAAATTGTTTTTCGAAAATAAAAGGTTGAAAATAGAAAATATATTTGTGGGAAAACCCACATCAGAAATTGGGTTACTAAAATTTAGTCTTAATATGAGGAAAATAGAAATGAAAGGGTCACCACCAAATTATGATCTCGATTAGGAGAACATTGGTGGAAATTAGAGACATATAATTGGAGGAAAAATGTAAATATTTATAGGTAGTGATTGAGGTCATCAATCACAAACAAATATAAAATTGAGGTCCTTAAACTCATCAATCTATGATGATTTGAAATACCATCGGTTCAACAACACATAGGGTATTGGGGTAACACATTTTTGACGTTTCAAAATATCTTAGTTGAAATCCCACATCGAAAAATGAATTAATGAGGCCTCTATTTAAAACAAAGAGTGGAAAGTATGAAGATTACCTAAAATAACACATACTAGGGTTCTATGTAGGAAAATATGGATATGGAAGAGAAATCTAACCATCAATTATCTGATGGAGAGTGGTAGAGAACATGGCTATGAAAAGGCCAAAAATCCCAAAGCCATAAATTAGTGATGATTTAAGGTACCATCTAGGACATCATTTTTGTTCTATGTTACTTTTATTAATGTTGAGGAATTTATTTATGAGATTGGATAAGATCATAAGGAGATATACTTAATTTATAATTAGAGTTTTATCCATTAATAAATTTCTACCACAAACTCATCTTTCACTCTAAAAGATAATAGAATGTAATTTTTTTTATATTTATACTATTCTTACAGGGTTCCAAAATAAATGAATTTATAATTCATCTACCGGATCTTTTAAAAAAAAACTACATTATTTAATCTAGGACATCTCGTGGGCTAGTGGTAGGTGATAAACCCTTGTCACCCTTCGGTTGCGGGTTCAAGTCTCGCAGCCTTGCCGGACGCGACGGGTTGCCGCCCGACCTCCGGGTTATCCTTTTATGGAAATCCAAAATAATCCAAACTAGAACTATCCAAAATACTTCTGTCCAAACTCACAGTCCAACATTTATAAGGAAGGTAAACATAATGTAGATCCTTTTTACCCCATAATAGAATATGAATACCTTCATCATGTATTCTTTTAATACACTGAAACATCCTGAATTACCATATTCCTTATTGATTACATTCATTCTCCCTTATTCCATATAGAATGCTGGATATACTTCATCAATCCAAAAATGTTTTAAACCCCAACAATGATGGAATATACAAATCATTAATCAGTTCCAAGGTAGTCAAGAATATCCAATATAATTTTTCCAAAATAATCATGTATTATTCGAAAATAACTACCTCGGTATCAGAACTATATTATGGTTTATCATTCTCTCAACCATATATTTTCCAAAAATTTATCCTGCTATTGAGTCACTTTTCTTTGTTCCAAACAATATCAAGTCCTTAATGAAATAGTACTACAGTACAATCCTTATATACTCCATAATTATTATAACAAGTACATTGTTGATACAACACTCAATTGACATAATCAACATAAGAACTCTAATCATTCCTCTTCATTTGTGATAGTATCATAACTTGATTATTATCCAATAGCATCATTTGCGGCATAGTTTGATGACTGGAACATAGGTTCGTGTAGTGTCCAAACTCCTTGCAAATGAAGCATTGTACATTTAAAACCATTTTCTTACCCTTGCAGTCACGTACTTTGTGCCCTTTTCCTCCAAACTTATAACAAACTCTCATTCCTTTCAGGCAAGTTCCGGGGTGTTTCTTTCCACAGTTACCACATATGGGAAATTTCTTCTTTTCTCTCTTCCCTTTATCCGTCTTTCTCTCTTCCATTCTTTTCTTCTCTTGCTTCCCTTCAAAGCCATAGGACTTAGTAAACTCTTTACTTATCTTATCAACACATGATATTATTTCTTCATATGATGATAATACATGTGAGACTATTTCTCTTGTAAATTCTGGCTTAAGACCATAAAATATATGATCCTTATTTCTCTTTGTATCATGTGCATTTCTAGAGTTCTCATTCCTTCTACTGGGCGCCATTTCTAAACAATGGCATACATTAGATTAGTTTATGAATAACAATACCTAATCCCAAACTTGTAAAACACATAACATAAATTAAATAGTTTATGGATATAATCCATAATCATATAAATTTCTCCTTTGAGGAAGTAAATGCACATAAACCCTTTATAATGGGTTGTAAAGAAAATGAGAATTATCCTAAGCATATCCCCTGGGAGTGTCGTAACTAAGAGTGCAGCAAGGCCCGTTGTCGTGCACCAGTTCCCGTTCGAGTCTAGCTCAAAGCGGTGATTTCGTGTTTTACCCCTAGGTACATCTGTGCCAGAGCCGCCTCTACTTGCTCGTATCTAGACAGGGATGTATTGCTCAGAAAACTCACAAAATCTCTACAATACCAAAATTCTAGGAAGTTCTTCTATACTAATCCTCAAAGTCCATCTTAAATCTATGTGCTCTAATCAGAGTTTATCTAAATCTTGCTTCCAAGGTTTTTACTAAACTTCCTCTGATACCAACTGTAATTCCCCGACCCTAGTTACCTAGAGTCAGTGCATTATTACATAACATTGGAATGATCACAAGAAAGATCAAATCTCAAAAGACCGATTGGTTTAGTAGCCTTGGAAACACTAGATATATTCATAAGTCTTACATTACATCATAAAATGAAAAACTACTACAACAACATATTTTCTCCATAAACCACACTCATATCCCTACATAATATCCCTGCAGGTCATTCATAATTTACTTCTTCACTTCCTGGGAAAAATAAAACATAGAAAAGGGGTGAGCTCAAATGCCCAGTAAGGATAACAATATACCGGAAACTTTCATAAATAAGAATAAACATTTAAGGCTATGTATAACTAAAACAAAAGCCTTTTAACCTTGAACTTCAACATATTATGGAAAAAGTAAAATGAAATAATTCCATTTACTTGTTCACATGGATATTCTACTAATCAAATAATCACATGCAATATCAATAACCACTTTCATAATGTTGGAATGCATAATGCCAGACTATCATAACCACATAGCCAAGGCCTCATTCCAAGACTACAAATAAGATTTTACCAAGGCCTTGTGCCAAGACACTAGTTTGTCTCATGAGACATACCGATGCATCGAGGAGCTATAGCGGGCTCCACCCGTCACATATTAAGTCCAATGCATTCCCAAATGAAAAGGTTTAAACATAACATAAACATTAATATTAAAACTAGAATACGAAATGTCAATAATTTCACCATAAACTATGAATGGTATAAAAATAGAACATCCACAGTCAAACATATCACAAAACCTTCAATACAATATAGAAGTTTTGTATCATAATAAATCAACTTCAAATAAGCGTAAAATCCATCAAAGGATGTTGACATAGATGAAGTCAAAACACCTTTTGGAGAAATATCTCTTTCTATTTTTGAAAGAATTTAAGAGCCATATAAAATAAAACATTTCCTTGAAAATATTCTTATAAGCTTCTAAGGAAAGCTTTGAAGATTTTATAACGGCAGAAAATAACCGCACTCGCCGTATAAGTTAAAAAAAACATTCTTACCTTAATTCTATCGAAAAGGTTAAAAAGGACCTTGTTTTGAAAACGACGGAAAGATTCCTCTTATAAAAAGTCAAAAAAGGGTATAAATGACTTTAACCCATATTCTTGTAAATAATAAAAATGTTTTGAAATACATTTTGAAGAAACATGGATGTGGATGATAAAGAGATCCCAGTAGATTATTACGTATAAACAAACTCGGATAATGAAGAGATTGTGAAATAACCCTTACCTTGTACTTTACCATGGTTGGGGTAGGTTAAACTCCTATATAATGGTGAAATAATTTTTATTAAATTATACAAGAATAATATATATTAATATGATATCATATATGATCTTTTAACATTTATTTGATAATAATATCTTAGTATTATCATTGTTTCGGGTGTTAACTTACTTGTTTTCTTTTATATGTTTTGTTACGTAAGACATGTTTGTAAAGGATAGGTTGTATATTATTCATATCCATAATGATATCAAGTCCTTAGAAATTATTTTTTAAATCCTCAAATGATAATTATACTTGAATGGATACGATGGAGAATGAATCTCATCGCGTTCGTGGAGACGGTAGTCCGTACGTACGCACGAGCGACAATATCATTCTTTTGATATTAAAATAATATATAAATGGATGGTATATAATATATACAGAATAATTAACATGTTATATTTATTATTTACATGAGTTACACATCATTTTTATACCCATCCAAATAATATTATATTGAATAACAATTACACCACGACGTGGACACGGTAAGCCGTACGTACTCACGTATGGTGACATGTTATTCAAAGGGTGGATAGAATACTGAATATGGTTCTACCATATTTATAATAACATCACAGTATATATATGATACTAGAGTTATTATTTTAGAATGGTAACAAAAAAGGATGAAGAAGTGGAAGAAGAAATGAACTTGGAAAAAGGGTGGTGAAATCATTACCTCTTCTTTGGGTTCATCCTTTTGATTTGATCAAAAGGGATCCTTAGGATGGCTTTCTGATCAAACTAAGGCCTCTAGGTTTTAGTGAGGGAAGTTGGGAGAGTATTTGGGAAGAGTTTGGCCGAACCAAAAGGCTTTGAAGGTGTGAATAAATGAGAAGGTGGATTGCCCTTTTATAAGAGTGGTGAGGGGCACCTTTGGAAAAGCTAGAGATATTAGTTTATAATAAATTCATAATCGGTTTCTAATGGCTCCAAAGTTGATTATTTAAATTTTAAGGTAGGGATAGGTCGAAAACAACTCAAACAATAGAATTTAGACAGGTTTGGGAACTTATATTAACCTTATCTTTAAGTATTAACTCTAAGTTAATTAGTTTCACTTTTACAATGTCTCTTTGTATTTTTATATAATATGGTTAATAAACATACTATATACATCCGAGAGACCCCCAAGTGGTCCATTAATGATGAATATATCATCATATAAGTCTCTTGGCCGAACCATAGATTTTTAGGAATTTAATATCAATTAATAATATAATATTTGTTTTAAGAACTCTTTTATGTCAATTTTGACACTATTCAATAGTTGATTTTTTTGAAACTCATAACAGATTTATTACTTCAAAAAAAGTACATTAAATCAATCCTAATATATCATATTATCCTATAAAATTAGTTTAATTCATTAAATGTTTCATATTATATTTATTTGGGTATTTATAATATCAATTAATTTAATGTTTCACTATTTTAGTAATTACTGCATCATAATTGTGTCATAAATAAAATAAATTATTTAATGTCTAAATTTTATAAATAAAATATCATTATGTAGGAAATCTATTTATATTTCTAATTAATATTTATAATCTAAAATACAACATATATAACCCTATGTAATAATTGTTTTTCTAAAAGATATATACTTATGTCATTTTTGTATTCATTTTAACTTAATTAAAATAAAGTGTCCCTATCACCTACAAGTGGCACCATGGGGTCCCCAAATCTACCCAAAGATGCCTATGGTCGAACATGTATCAACCAATAAGGCTAGGACACGTTTTAGGGTAATTATTATTATTATAATATTATTTTTTAACCCTTATTTACCAAATTTACCCTTAACCATGGTAAATAAAATATTTACCACAGTAATTATTCAAAATGTCTAAAAATAAAAGTTAACTATTTACAAAATTTGAACATCCTGATTCCAAATATGGAATCCATTTTTCTAAATTCAAAACACAGAAGTGGCAGAAATTAATTTAAAATTAATTCCCGCTGTCAAAACAAAAAGCGTGTTTTTAAGAGATAATAACTATCAAAAGAATGACACTTGTTTATGTTCGGTTTAATTGTAAAATTATGTCCAATTACCAAAATTATATTAAATGGTAAAAATATATTCTAAATATCCTTTAAAACCACTCAAATTCATAATTTATCACTATTAATTATTTTGATTAAAAAAGTTGTTTTTAATTAAAATTTAGTAATTTTCACTATTCATCAAAATATGAAAGTTATCCGAAAAGTACCAAAATTTCACCTTAGGGTAAATTCGACACTAAGAATCCAAAAATGAAGTCAATTTTGAAATATAATATATATATAATTTCAAAAAGTAGGTATTACTATTCATAACGGCTAGTTTGATCGGTTGTGGTGTGTGTTAAAACTCAAAGTTGCGTACAACACACGCTACTGTATTATTCAAAGGAAAGCGTACCGTGGAAGCTTGGGATGTTTCATTTTAAATTTTTTGATGTCCCCATTTAGTCAAAAAGTTTAAAATATTGTATTTAAAAAGGGTTCACTATTAAAAGTTGATAAAAGCGCAATACTGAAAATGAATTTGTTCTTGCATTATATCTAAGAAACTCATAATATGGATTCTAAAATTATAATGATTATATAAAGTTTAAAATTTAGATAATACTATTCATAACCTTTTTTTAATGGCTTTTTTTAAAGTCCTGGTGTGATTGAACACGGTGTTGCGTGTAGTGCAAGTTATTGAATTATTTTGAAGAAATAACACACTATGAAATCTTGGGGTGTTACAAACATCATTTCTCTATTCAATAAGAAATATGTTTTCTTAAAAAACATTGTTTTCTAAAAATATTAAAAAATGTTTTTTATCTTTTCAAAATGATTTATTAAAGAAATCTTTTCCAATTTTATATTTTTTAAAAAAAATCAATGTAATCTTCTTTCTATTTTCTAAACAAGGAAAGTTTTTTAACTTCTATAGTGAAAAGTTAATATTCTTTTTTACTTGTAAAACATGTACGGAATTACCTTCTAATATGTCCATAATTTCATTAAATAATACTTTAAAATTCTATAGGGTTATTTTTATTGTAATTTTTTCCTTGCTATTTGGCTAGTTCAAATTTTTTAAAATTAATTTGAAATGAAAAGGATTTACAAAATTTTTTATTTTCTAAAAAGATATTTTCAAAATGAAATGGGTATTTTCCTTAAGAATATGTTTAAGATGTTTTTATTTATTTCTATTCATCAATTAAAAAACCCTTTATTTTACATATAATATATTAGGGATATTTTATATTGATATAATACAAATTCTTTATCTAGATGGTTTAAGAATATTTTGACTAGGGATTGTTTTAACCTTCCCTTCCATGATGCATTTTGGTTATCAATAACTTCCCCATGAAATATTCACATTCCTATGATCATTAGACATTATATTTCCACTAAATATCAATATTATTTATCATGTAAATTCTTAATAATTAAAACATATCTCATTTATACATATAGTGTTTGACTTTGAATGTTATTCGATTGACTGGGGAAATATTTATAAATCGGTATCCTTTACTCTATGCAGATATTTGATGTTAAGGTATATTGATTCATTAATTAAATTGATTATTTGAATTATGAGGAATGATTTGGACCTACAATGATGGGTGGGTCCGGGTATTATATATCCCCTTGATGCATTTGCAGTCTCATGAGTAGAATAAGTAAGCTTTAATTAAATGGGTTTTTACTTGTATTTTCAACAGTTATATAAAAGGTCTTGAAAGTAGATGTATCACGATTCCTAAGATCATATAATCTAATAATTAATGATTACCTTAATCAAAAATTATATTAATATATTTATCTATGAGATTTTCATAATGATATTATCTCTAGGTGCATCTCATTCTCAATTTATTGATTAAATGGCATGTGTATTTAGTTATTTACCCTTCCATATTGATTATTCTAAATTCAGTTATAATAGTCATGTGTTGATTTAATGGAATGTGTTAAAAGTCATTTACCTTTCCATATTTATTATTATCCATGTGATATTCACATTGATATTATATCTGGATGCACTTCTTTCCATGTTTATTGATTATATATAAGGTGTGTTCAATTTTTTTCCTTTCTATATTGATTATTTTGATTGATTCATGATTTATCCCACTGTACTTTATACTTACTAATCTTTTAAGTTCACACTTATTTTTTTCATTTATATAGGATTCTATGAGGTGTACTATGATTGATATGAAGGGATATTCTAGATGGAATTAATATATTCCAAAAATAAATTATGTTGTAATTTATGTTTTCAAATGTAATGAAAGAATAAATTCGGTATCTTGTTTACCAAGAGTATTAAAAAATTCAATCTTTTGGGATGTTATTCCTTTTATCTTATGCCAATGTATTGAAGTAGGAACTGGATAAAATCTACTAGTATTGAGGTATCTATATTTTTTATTATTGGAGTTTTGGTAAAAACCTTTGGAATTAGATTAAGGAAAACATAGATCAAGGAATATAACCCTATGGTATAATTTGAGGATAAGCATATAAGAATGAATTATGATTTAGGTAAGGAAGATATAACTGGTTGTTCTAAAAATAAAATCCCTATCTGGATACTACAAGTAGACATGATTCTAGAACAGCGGTACCTAGGGGTAATAACTCCAAAAGGGAACATTAAGCTAGACCCAATCATCACCTGGTGTATGAAAATAGGCCCTAATACCCACTTGGTTTGACAATCCTATGGTATATTTTTAATATAATTCAAATGTTCATTAAAAACCCTGAGAAAGTATCATAAAATATAGATATCTCTAAATTAACCATGTTTAGGATTCTAATATTAATAATGCACAAATTTTAATTTACAGTAATTGTTACACCATATATGGAATTATACATTATGATTTAAAATTCATAGTTTTATGAGAAAATCTAGAATATTTTATTGTCTAGAAATGGAACCCTGAAGGATGAATGGTATCAACACTCATGGATAATATAGATGTTTCTCTGTTGGTGAAGCCAATATAGTTGGTATTGGAACTAGGGAAATTATGTCTATATTAGGGTATCTTAATCAAGTTATGACAATAAAATTTTTCGAATGGAGAAACCTATTCTATATATATATTATACTATATTCAATAACTTTATCTAATATAACTCCTCCAATATATTGAGAATACAAATACAACGACAACTTCACCATGGGTTATGTATCTGGATAAGATATTTATGGCCTTGATATAAAGTTAAAAGAAAAAGGTTAAAATTGTAGTTTATTATCCCAAAGGATATTCTAATAAATAATGGTTGTTGATATATAATACTAGGGTGGAAGAGAAAATATAACTCATATAATTTACATCTTTTAAAGATCCATTCTTCGAAAAATATATCATGAGTGAAGAACAAATTGAAATAAATAGAAATTTAATTATCTTAAATAAAAAAGAAATAGAAAGTGTTTTTGAGTTTGAGGTTACTTTTACAAGTTCAACATGGTATGATATGGATTACATACATAATATGGAGTGCAATATTTACCATTTATTTGAAGGGATTAATCCAAAATTTCAAAGGGTTCTTGTCTCTCAATTTTTTAATCATATAATGAAATAATTTGATGTTCTATGAGTATAGAGAAATAAATATCCATGTCTTATGAATTAAAAGGAACTAAATTAAAGAAGAGGTTAAAAGAGAAAAAATGGATAATGGGAAGAAGGGAAATAAGGATTTTCTATATGTGATAATTGTGGAAAGAAACACCACTGCACTTGATTTAAGGGAATACGAGTTTGATAAAAGTGTGGAGAGAAAGGACACTATGATCATGATTGAAAAGGAAAGAAAGATATTTCCAATGTCCAATTATTCCACTATAAGAAGACGTGTCACTATTCAAATAAATACCCAAATAGTTAGGGGAATATACATTATGAGAATCAAATGGATCAAGGTAAATTTTAAGCTATTTATACAACCAATTTGGAATGATTAATATTCTTTTGTATTTGGATCCAAGAAACATGATGTAAAAGTATTTTATTGATGATATTATAATTTTAATAATCAAAAAATTTATAAGGATTTTTATGCACTACTTTGTCTAAATGTATTTAAAATTATGTGTTGAATGGTACTATGAAAAGTGATTCAATGGGAAGTTGTACTTCTTGGAAACACATGATTGAGGGGAATATAACCCTTAATATGTTCCTAATGTTGAGATAGTGATGTTGGGGGTAAATAGATGATTAATATAGATAATTTCAATTAAATATTACTAACTAAATTAGAACTGATTAATGATTTGTTAAAAAAGTGGTTTATGCTATCATTTATAGAGTTAATCGAATTTTTAGATCAAAGGAATACAACCTATAATCTATGTTTAATTTATGGAATAAGGAAGCATGCATATTTTCACTATGTTTTTTTATAGAAATTCTTTTTATTACTATGTTTCAAGATAATACATGATTAAGATATTTACATTTTTAGTATTAGTGATTAAGAATTAATTAATATTGTTTAAGAAATAAATGATAAGTACATTTTTGGAATTTAGGGAATTTATTTCTAAAGATTTGGATCTTAATATTTTGGAAGGGTTATATGTCTAACCATTTATAGATAATATAAATTGCATATTACTGACTAAATTAGAACTGATTAATGTATTACTTCACTACAAGGATATTTTTGCATGTCAGATAACCTATGCTAATGATTTTTTTTATAATTATATCTAGAGATTGAATAAATGATTTATAAAACTATTATGGATCTTATGATATGTTATAATTTAATTTTAGTGATTTATATATAAAAAATTATTTTTATATATTCATTTTTTTTGATTAAGTGATGAATTGAAATTTGATCACAGCATAACCAAGGAATAAGATTTCACTTTTGAAATAGAAAGATATCTATCTCAATCTATAAGGAAAAGTATTTCCTCAAATTTTGGAAAAATATCTTGAAATAAAATTTTATCATATTACCATTATTTCCATTGATACTAATAACCATTTTCACAAATCTTTAGTTTATGGATTCGTGGTTATTAAACTTCTCTAGATCACTGACTTTCTTGTGATCAATGCTCCCTTTCACTCTCTTTCAATATTTGGGTGTTAGTTTCCACTTCTATATCCATGTTTTCACCTACCACCTGTGTTCTTTTATTTTGGAAACATAGTATGTGTTATTCTAGATGAATTTACCATATCAATTTTTCTTTTTTCAAGATAATGTTTAATTAAATCTATTAATTATGTGGGTTTTTATGAAGGATTTTTCAAATTAAAAACCCTTGATCACCTAGATGAATATTAAACTATGAGGATGTAATTTATTTTAGGGCGGTAGAATGTAACACACATAGATTTTAAAATATTTACATCATATTTAACAACATTTATGAAATTATACAAAACACACAGAAGGTATTATAACATCATGAGTATTTAAGATATATTTATTTTTAAGTAAATTCAATCACTTTTACTACATTAAAGGTACATAACAATGAGTCTGAGCGAAACATGATACCCAGTTAAAATATTATTTTTTAAACATTACCATTATAACCTAACAATTTAATTTCCAGGAATGAATAGTTTTAAATAAATTCTGAAAATTATGTGTTTTACACATTTATAAAATAAATAAAATGAATATTTATTGATTAGAGATAAAATTGGTACCATTTGGAAGAAAAATAAATTTTTTTAAAACTGTATTTTTCTAAATGATGGTTTAGTCGTGCTTTTCACGCATAATTAATGCTTTTTAAAAAATTTAGATAATTTATTTGAAAAAATATATTTACTTTTTAAATCATAATATCAAATTTATTATGGGGTGAATTGTTTGTATTTTTTTAAATGTTTTATTTTTTGATGAATAATTAAAAATATGGAATTTTCATTAAAAATTTCTTTGATGTTTAAATAATTTATAATGTTAAATTATATTTTTAATTGGATTTGATGTAAAATTAGTACAGTTATATGTTAATTAGTCCAATTGAGGTCATTTTAATAATATTTATATTTAATTTTTATATAAAAACCTTGTAATCTTTTGAACACTTTCTCTTTAAAAACCCTCTTTCTCATTACCTGTACGAGACAAATTTTAAATTATTATTTTTCACTTTGGTGAATATAATTTGGAAAAAGGGATTTAATATTTTAATTTGGCATGATTTATAATTTCATATAATTTCAACTTATTTTTTTACCAAAATGAATTATGATGAAAAACAATTAATTACCATAGTTAAGGTAGAAATTGATTTATCAGGGGATAGAATAAGAGGATAAGGGTTAAAAATTGCCTAAAAACTTATCCAAAACACGTTTTGTGGCCATATTTTGACCTCATTTCTTTAATTTTATATAATGGACCATTTTTAAGTCTTTTCGAATGATAAAAACATGGGTATGATTGAATCGTTTCAAAATATTATAGGTGTGCCACTCACCTCACTCATAAAAGGTCACCCCTCTCCCCTAATTTATAGATTAAATCTATTTTTTTTGAAAAATAACTGCCAAAATAAATTAAAATATCTCCTTCTCTCATCCTAGGAACTTTTTTTGGGGTATAAATCCAACCTATGAAGTTTTTGGTGCAAACCTATAGTGGATACCCAAAGAATACTTATTGTTCTCTAACGAGCAATTTTATTTTATTTCTTCTTCAATATACTTAAAATCATATTAAAACATAATGACAGAGTAAACTAAGTATATTATATATTCTTAGTTTTTTATGTTAATTTTATTACATAAAACCACCCACACTACCATCAAATGGGTTAGAAAAGCATATTTCTTGTGTACGGTGGACTACCGCCTCGCAAACCGACATAATTTATTTTTCCATTACCACCTCTAACAATTGGGAATGATAATAGAGATAAATTATATATATGATATTAATAAAATTATTACCCCTATGGATTCATTATGTGATATATAATTTTTTACTTTCCATGCTGTAGGAGGTATGATAACGTCACTAATGTGTACGGTAAACTATCGCCTCGTGAACCGATGTGATTCATCGTTCACTAAGATTGTACATAGAAGGTGATAAAGATAAAGTTAATGTTTATATTTTATTAAAATGAAATAATTATGATATAAATTATATATTTATCATTCTGAAAATATAATACATCATTTTGTTTTTTTACACTAAAAAGATGAAAACGTCACTCGTGTATGTGTGGACTGTCTCCTTCACAAAGTGATGTGACTCTATTATTATAAACATACCACATGGATTATATATATAAGTATATTTAAATAAGTAATATCCTATATATGATATTATTATCATTATTTAAATATAAAATATTACTGACATCCTTTACTAAATGATCATCAAAAAATGGGAATGTTTCTCATGAGTACGTTTGACTAACCACCTAAATGATTATAACAAACTTCATTTGTCAATACCGTATTTCATGATTAGTATTAAAATTATATTTGATGTATAAATATGAAAATTATGTCATTATTATTATTCTATAGATGATGGAACTATATAATATGTTGAAGAACCAGATCTTTGATAATGAAACCCACATGGGAAAACAAGATAATTAACACATGAAACAATGAAAGATAATTAACAAACACGTGATAATATGTTATAAGAGGATCATATATGATATTATAAATATTAATATGGTTTTTTATAAGTTAATAACATAATTTAAATCAATATATATAATTTCAAATCATATTTAATCTAAAGGAAGCGTGAGGTATGAGACTTTGCCTCAATTTCTCTTCATAGAGGCATATTGTAATGTTATATAACTAATTTATTTTATATTTTGTATATAATAACTCTTTTAAATGTGATATAATTATTAATAATTAATTCATGTTATTTTAATTTACAATTTTAATTATTTCACTCAAGGGGATTTAAATTGAATATTACCAGGTGATTATGAATTAGATAACTTAATTTATTTTCATTTTGTCATATTACTACTTTGTTATCTTTGATATTATAATATTATGTGTGAAAATAATTTTAATTATCTTATATTTTATTTAAAATTATTTTATAAATATTTACATTTGACACACATAATTGATTTATTGATTATTTTTCACATCAATGTTAGGATCTTTGCAAGGGTTTATTTGACAATATCATTTTAATCGGGATTGTTTATACATGAATTTTCATTAAATAAAATTATTTTATAATTGTTTAATAAACCCTTTAATTTTTATCTCATCTAGTTATTCATGAATTTTTTATGTAATAATACAATTATTATTCTCTTGGGTATTTAAAATTATTGTGATTTTTTTAATAACATCAAACTACATTTCTCTTTTTGGTCAGAAATCTGTTGTCTTCTAAAACCATTTTTTTTCTAAAAAAGAATTCAAAAAGGTTTTTAACCGTTTCAAAATGACTTATTAATGAAATTTTGAACCAGTTTTCCTTTTTAATTTTTTTAATTGAATCTTCTTTTCTTTTTATGAAAAATGAAAATTTTAAACCCTTTTATAGTGGAAAAGGAAAGTTCTTTTAACTTGCACGATATGTATGGAAATACCCACTGACCTAATAATCATTTCATTGATGCTTCCTCTTTATGTTTATAATGTTATTTTTAAATAAATTTTTTCCCTAATATTTTGGAAACTATTTCTTTGGAAAATTAATTTTCAAATAAAATGATTTTTAAAAATGTGTTTAAAAAAAAATTTATTTTCAAAATGAAAAGAATATTTTACTCAAGGATGTTTTTAAAGATATTTTTATTGTATTTCTATTCAAAAATGAAAAACCCCATTATTTTATATATAATCGACTAGGGATATGTTATATTGATATCATAACAATTATTACGATCGATGGTATATGATTTATTTTGATCAGGGATAATATTTACTTTCACTTTCATGATTAATTTTTATAGTCAATAAACCCCCCTTCAAATATTTACTTTACTTTGATCATTAGAAATTAAAATTACCGTAAATATTCATATTATTTATCATTGATATAATTATTGGTTAAACTGTATATCATTTATACATTCATTATTATACTATGAAAGTTATTTAATTGACTGCGGATTTGTTGAAAAATATATATCTTTTACTCAATATATATTTGATACTAAGGAATATTGATTCAGGAATTAAGTCAATTATTCAAAATATTATGAATTTTTTTGACCTATAGTGATGGGCTGGTCCCAAAATTATGTAGTTCATCTTTCTATCAATAGTATAGTGAGGAGAATAAGCATTCTAGAATTTAAAAAGTTTTACCTATAGTTTAAACATCAATGTGAATGGTCATGACGATATCAGAATCATGATGCTTAAGATCATGGTGTCTAGAAATTACGTATGGGATTTATCAAGAATTCTGTTAATATTTTTTTCCATGATATTTTCATAATGATATTATGTCAGGATTCATTTAATTCACAATTAATTTATTAAATGGAATTAATTTTTAGTTATTTACCGTTCTATATTGATTGTTTTATATCCAGTTATTATAGTCGTATACTGATTTAAATTTCATCTATTTTCAGTTATTAACCTTTCTATATTGATTACTAACCATGATATTTTCTCATTGTTATTTTCTCTCGATGCACTTCTTTCATAGTTTATTGATTACACAGAATGTGTTTCCAGTTATTTACCTTTCCATATTGATTTATTTTATTGATTCAGGATTGGTCTCATTATACTTAACCCTTATTGAGAATTTAAGCTCAACCTTAATTTTTTTCCATTCCCCAAGATTCCACGAAGTTTACTATGATTTATATGCAAGGATATGATATATGTAATAAGAATATTTAAAAAAAAACAATGTTTTAATTTTTTTAATTGTAATTCAAGGCTCAATTATGTATCCAGTTTACCAGGACTACTAAACTATTCGATCATTCGGGATAATATTCCTTGAATATTATACCAATATATTAAAGCCAGCACCGAATCATGTCTTCTAGGACCAGGGTATCTAAATTAATTATTATTAAAATATTATAATAACATTCATTATATAACCAATTATGATTTTAATACAAAGGGATTTTAGAATTATAGTAGGAATAGAAAAACAGAAAAGAATTATGTTAAGTAAAAATAATTAATCACATTGAGCAATTTGAGATTTCTTTAGAGTATCTCTTAGAAATTGATACATATACTGATCTCTTTTGACTATAAGTATAAGGGCCCAGCTTTAAACCTTACTTAATATTTAATTAAATGAATAATTCACATTTAGGATCTTTTCAGGTTTAGAGTTTTAGAGAATTAGATCATAAAACATGTATTACATTCCACATTTAGGCAAAGTGGTTACATAAAAGATAGTATTCATTTTTCCCATCAATGAAAACATATTTAAAATAAAACATGGATTCTTTCTTGACCCTTCCTTGACATTATCATCATATCATGTACCTTTCCCTTTACCTGTGAAAAACATTTCAAAAACTTGGGATGAGCATAAAAAGCTCAGTAAGGGTTATAAAAATATGGAAAGGAAACATGAGTTCGTATATACATAAGAATGAAATCAAACATTACCCATAAAACATAGGCACTTTAACATACCTCATAAAATCATGAATAAATCAAAGAAATCATAAGATATAAAGGTAACTTGAGGCATTCATAAAATTCTTACGTAGGGAGTAACCCTCTTGGTTACATTTGGAATACCCATCACAGTATATTCCCTAAATCTCTTCGGAGAAACCTTAACGATTCACCCCTTCACATTACCCAATGCATTGGAGAGCTATATCGGGCTCACCCGCCCTTAGTTTATCACGGATCCACCCGTCTTCATAATAATGCCCAAGAACCACAACATAATCGTATCACATAAAACATGCATAAAGGAAACATAACATTTCCACCTTTCAATCACAAGATATCAATACAAAACTTTGATGTAAAAACATTATGAAAACCATTTTCAATACCAAAATAAAAGAAAAGTAAAACATGGTATTTATTTTTCTTTAAAAAAAGTATGGCTTGTAGAGGAAGCCGAAACTCAAATAATGGTCACGGTGGCGGAGAAGTCATTTTCGCCGCATACGTACGACAAAAAAAAACATTCCCTTTTGTTTTTTAGGAATATCTTCGTATAAAAAATATTCCTTTTGAATAAAATTAAAACTCAAAGGGGTTTATACACCGTATAGAAGAAGGTTGTGTATAAAACAAAATATGCCTCAATGAAAGGAGATTGAGACGAAGTCCCATACCTCGGGTCTGACTTGACTCGATCTTTCTTTAACCTCCTAAATAATAAACTTGAGTTAATTCATACTTGCTTAAGAACCTTTTTCAATTTAATTATTCCTTTTATATCACTTATTACCATGTCATGAAAACTATGTAATTATTTATGTTAATAACGGTCGTTTTAACGATCATTTGTACTTGAGTAAAAAATAAACTCTTTATAATTACGATTAGTTCATGTATCCATTATATCCAGAGTTATAATCATGATGTAGATATCATATATATCATATATATCCAGTATTTACATGCATTTATAATATTACACAATGTTTAGAGGTAAGAAATGAAATGCACCATTCATGGAGACGGTAAGCCGTACGTATGCATGAACGCTACTTTCATTTCTATTTAGTATTTTATGGAATTAAAACATAATGATAAATAATAGTATTTTAATTCCCGTATGGTATAATATATAATATCATTAAATATATCCGTTATACGTACCACATATGGTATTAACGAATCAAATCACTTTGAGGGGGTGGTAGTCCACACTTCCTAAAATGAAGATATCACGTTTAACCATAATGGAAACCATAAAGGTATGACCAAAATGAAAAATACAGAAGCTTAAGGAAAACATAAAAATATTATATATCGTATGTAAATATAGTGTCATCTTAAGGGACACCTTTGAAGCTGTTAAGAGAATGTTGAACAATCATCGTTTTGGGAGGCAGAAATTCGCCATCCACGGAAACAGTATGTTCTTTAACCATTAGATGTAGGTCTGTGTAATAGTATCTGGAATCCTTATTATAAAAACATCCTAGTATATGGAATATACTGGTGTTTTTACAATAGAAATGAATAAAAAGACTTTAGGGGTTTGGAGAAGCAAAATAAAACAAAAGAACACAAGTGAAGACATTACCTTAAAAACGGGTAACCCTTTTTGATTTGAGCTCAAAGGCTTCCCTGGGAAGACTTCTGTCCAAAGTGAGGATTCTAAGAGTTATAGAGGGATGTGGAGAGACAAAAGTTGCAGGGGTTGGCCAAGTCAAAGGCTCGAGAGGTGTGGGTAAGGAGGTAGAGGTGGGGGCCTTTTATAAGAGGAGAGGAGGGGCACTCTTGGAAAGTTACAAAATGTTACTTTATTTTCAAATGAATTTCGGATTTTAAAAGTCCCACATTGATGTATTTATAGGATATGGTAATAAGGGTTCTATATATACTCATCCAATAGGTCTTTGACAAGTGTAGGTCTTAGATTTTACATTATCTTTTTATTTTATTTAAATCTTTAAATAATGAGGTAATCGCAGCATCATCATGATGTCAAAAATAATTTAATTTACTTATTGTATAAAAATAAGAAAAAAATACTATGATTTAGGAATTCTTTTTAGTGTTCCAATGAATATTTATAGTCCAAAATATCATTTATGTAGACAAAATTAATAATGTTTTATTCAGGTGATACATTCTTTGTTATATTTAACTTTCTTTAACAATAAAAAGATAAAAAGCCACTTTCACACAAAAGTGATTCCATGGGGTCCCCAAGTTTGGAACAAGGCATCCCATGGTCGGCCATGAGACAAAGAGTAGCATTATGGCACATGTTGGTGTAATTTTTTATTATTATGATATTATTTTATTATCCTTAACTACCCGATTACTCATTAATCAAGATAATTAAAGATAATTATCATCGTTACTATTTATAATGTCCAAAAACAAAAGAGTCTTGATTACATAATTTGGACCTTTTGATTACAAATATGTAATCCATTTTTCCAAATTCCAAACACAGAAATTGCAATAATTTATTTAAAAATAATCCCCGTTGTCAAAACATATAGCGGGTTTTTTTGAAACAATATGTATCAAAATATTGACACTAGTTCAAGTCCGATTTCAAAGTGAAATTAATTACAATGTCCACCATTGGATTACATGGAAAAAATTTATTCTATTTACACTTTAAAAACAATTAAAAGGATAATCTAACTATATAAAAAAATTCGATTAAAACGTGGTTTTGAATTAAATTACAACACTTTTCACTATTCCTAAAAAAATGAACATTATCAGAAAAATACCAGAAATTTATCCAAAGTAAATTTCAATGTCCCAATCATAAATAATAAATTTATTTTGAAAAATATAGCCTATAAAATTGTCAAAAGATAGATTTAAAAATGGTTCGCCATCAAAAGGCGGTAAAACAATCTTTTAAAAATACTAGAGTATTCCATGCTTTAGGTTGGATTTATTCACATTTTAAGACTCAAACACACTATCTAATTCATAAATAGACATAGAAAAAAAAATATATTATTCATTACTTACTTGGGATGTTACATCCTCCCCCCTTTAGATAATTGCGTCCCCAAAATTTATTTACTTATCGAATAAGTGGGGGTATTTATCCCTCATTGCATTTTCAGATTCCCATGTTGCCTATTCAATCATGTGGTTTTTCCACAAAACCTTTACCTAATGAATAACCTTATTTCATAATAGTTTCTCCCTATGGTCTAGAATCTGGACTGGTTGTTCCTCATAAGATAGGTTCTCTTCCAGCCGAACTACCTCTGGACTCAAAACATGAGATGGATCTGGCATGTACTCCCTTAACATTGAAAGATGAAAAACATTGTGTACCTGAGATAAACTCAGAAGTAAAGCCACTCGGTAAGCAACTGATCCAACTCTCTCCATAATTTCATATGGTCCAATGAACCTTGGACTCAACTTTCCTTTCTTACCAAATCGCATCACACTTTTCCATGGTGATACTTTGAGAAAAATATGATCACCTTCCTCAAAAAAGAGATCTTTCCTCCTATTGTCCGCATAACTATTCTGCCTGCTCTGAGCTGTTCTCATGTGTTTCTGTATCAGCTAAATTTTTTCTACCAACTCTTCTACCAATTCTGGTCCCATCAACTTCCTTTCACCCACTTCATCCCAAAAAGCTGTAGTTCGACACCGCTTCCCATATAATGCCTGAAATGCTGCCATCTGAATACTGGAATGAAAACTATTATTATAAGAAAATTCAACCAAAGAAAGATGTTGGTCCCAACTTCCCTGATAATCCATCAAGAAAGCTCGTAGCATATCCTCCAAGGTATGAATTGTTCGTTCTGACTTCCCATCTGATTTCAGATGAAAAGCTGTACCAAAATTTAATTCAGTACCCAACGACTTTTGAAGGCCTTTCCAAAAGTTAGAAGTAAACCTGAGATCACGATCAGATACAATGGAGAGGGGAACTCCATGAAACCTGACTATCTCTTTAAGACACAATCATGAAAGTTGATCTAGAGAGAATGTATCTCGAATAGGAAGGATATAAGCAGATTTAGTCAATCGATCAACAATAACCCAGATTGCATTATTACCTCGAGATGTCCTCGGTAATACCACAACAAAGTCCATGGATATATTTTCCCATTTCCACTATGGCACTGGTAAAGGCTGAATAATCCCTTTCGGTAACTTCCCCTCTGCTTTAACCTATTGACATGTCAAACACTTCACAGTAAAATCAGCAATATCTCTTTTCATTCAATCCCACCAGTAATACTCCCACAGATCTCTGTACATCTTAGTACTGCCAGGATGAACTGAAAATGGAGAACAATGAGCTTCACATAACAACTCTCTCTTCAACTGTGAATCACAAGGCACACACAATCTCTTCCCAAATCTCAAAAAACAATCATTATCAATGTTGAATTCAGGCAACTTACCCTTCTGAACCAGCTCTACATTTTTCTACAACTCACTATCTTGCTTTTGTGCTTTCTTGATTCTGTCTGATAGAGAAGATTTCACTGATACCTAAAACAAAACAGAAGGACAACCGAAACCAACAACTTCTATGACAAAGTTCATCAAATCCTTAACCAAGGGATCACGTTCCAAATGCAACATTACTCTTTCGACTCAAAGCATCATCCACATTATTTGATTTTCCCGGATGGTAATGAATTGTACAATCATAATCCTTGATTAATTCTAACCATCTCCTCAGTCTCATATTAAATTATTTCTGAGTGAATATATAATTTAAACTTTTGAGATCGGTATATATTTCACACTTTACTCCATACAAATGATGCCTCCAAATTTTTAAAGCGAAAACAACAACAGCTAATTCCAAATCATGTGTAGGATAATTTACCTCATGAGTTTTCAACTGAAGTGAAGCATAAGCAATTACCTGATCATTATGCATTAGGACACAACCAAGTCCTTTCAATGAAGAATCACTGTAGATAACAAACTCACCATTCCTAGAAGGTAGTGCCAAAACTGGAGAATTCACTAATCTTCTTTTCAACTCCTGAAAACAATCATCACATTCTTTTGTCTAGATAAACTTAACACCCTTCCGAGTTATCTTAGTCATTGGATTAGATAACTGTGAAAAATTTATAACAAACCTTCGGTAATATCCTGCCAAACCAAGGAAACTACGAATCTTAGTTACATTTGTGTGTCTTGGCCATTCTTCAACAACCTTTGTTTTTGAAGGATCAACAGTTATTCCATCTTTAGAAACAATATGACCAAGGAAAGAAATTTTTTGCAACCAAAACTCACACTTGCTGAATATCTCATACAATTTATTTTCTTTCAAGGTTTGAAAAATAACCGTTAAATTTCTTTCATGCTCCTATTTAATTTTATAAAAAACCAAAATATCATCAATAAAAACAACCAACATTTTTCACCTGAGTCAACTGAGCCATCACAGCAACAAACTGTTTAGTTCTGATTCTGACCCTCTCAGGATACTGATTTGAAAGGTCATTTCCCTCTGTATGCCTTCCGAGAAAATCTGTTTTGTTTCCTCTATGAAAAACCATTCTTAACATAGAAATATCTTAGGAGAATCAACATGGTAATCTTCAAATGCTATATAATTTCAGTCATACCATAAATTAATTTATAATTTAAAAATTTTCTAACTCCAAAAGTTGTCTAAACCAACCTCTGATACCAACTATAAGGCCCCAACCTTAAACCTTATTTAATATTGAATTAAATGAATAATTCACATTGAGTATCTTTTCTGGTTTAGAGTTTTAGAGAAGTAGATCATAAAACATTTATTACATTCCAAATTTAAGAAAATTGGTTACATAAAAGATAGTATTCATTTTTCCCATCAATAGAAACATATTTAAAATAAAACATGGATTCTTTCTTGACACTTCCTTGACACTATCATCATATCATGTACCTTTCCCTTGACCTGTGAAAAACATTTCAAAAACTTGGGATGAGCATAAAAAGCTCAGTAAGGGTTATAAAAATATGGAATGGAAACATGAGTTCATATATACATAAGAATGAAATCATACTTTACACATAAAACATAGGCACCTTAATATACCTCATCAAATCATGAATAAATCATAGAAATCATAAGACATAAAGGTAAATTGAGGCATTCATAACATTCTTACATAGGGAGTAACCCTCTTGGTTACGTTTGGAATACCCATCACAGTATATTCCCTAAATCTCTTCGGAGAGAGCTTAATGTTTCACTCCTTCGCGTTACCCAATGCATTGGAGAGCTATATCAGGCTCAACATCCCTTAGTTTATTATAGAACCACCCGTCTTCATAATAATTCCCAAGAACCACAACATAATCGTATCACATAAAACATGCATAAAGGAAACATAACATTTCTACCTTTCAATCACAAGATATCAATACAAAACATTGATATAAAAACATTATGAAAACCATTTTCAATACCAAAATAAAAGAAATGTAAAACATGGTATTTTTTTTAAAAAGTATGGCTTGTAGAAGAAGCCGAAACTCAAATAATGGTCACAGCGGCGAAGAAGTCGTTGTCGCCGCATACATACGACAAAAAAACATTCCCTTTTGTCGTTTAGTAAACGCTTCGTATAAAAAAGATTCCTTTTGAATAAACGTAAAAGTAAAAGGGGTTTATACACCGTATAAAAGAATGTTGTGTATAAAACAAAATATGCCTCAATGAAAGGAGATTGAGACGAAGTCCCATACCTTAGGTCTGACTTGACTCGATCATTCTTTAACCTCCTGATTAATAAACTTGAGTTAATTTCTACTTTCTTAAGAACCTTTTTCAAGTTCATTATTCCTTTTATATCACTTATAACCATGTCATGAAAACTATGTAATTATTTAAGTTAATAACGGTCGTTTTAACGATCATTGGTACTTGAGTCAAAAATAAACTCTTTATAATTACAAGTTGTTCATGTATCCATTATATCCAGAGTTATACTCATGATGTAGATATCATATATATCATATATATCCAGTATATACATGCATTTATAATATTACACAACGTTTAGAGGTAAGAAATGAAATGGACCGTTCATGGAGACGGTAAGCCGTACGTACGCATGAACGCTACTTTCATTTCTATTTCGTATATTATGGAATTAAAACATAATGATACATAATAGTATTTTAATTCCAGTATGGTATCATATATAATATCATTAAATATATCCTTTATACGTACCACATATGGTATTAACAAATCAAATCACTTTGAGGGGGCGGTAGTCCGCACTTCCTAAAATGAAGATATCACATTTACCCATAATGGAAACCATAAAGGTATGCCCAAAATGAAAAATAAAGAAGATTAAGGAAAAAATAAACAAATTATATATCATATATAAATATAGTGTCATCTTAATGGCCACTTTTTAAGGTGTTAAGAGAATGTTGAACAATCATCGTTTCGAGAGGCAGAAATTCGCCAACCATGGAAACCATATATTCTTTAACCATTACATGTAGTTGTGTGTAAGAGTAGATCGAATCCTTCTTATAAGAACATCCTAGTATATTTAAGATATTGGTGTTGTTACAAAAGAAATTAATAAAAAGAGTTTAGGGGGTTGGAGAATCAAAATAATACAAAAGAACACAAGTGAAGATATTACCTTAAAAACAGGTAACCCTTTTTGATTTGAGCTCGAAGGCTTCCTTGTGAAGACTTCGGCCCAAAGTGAGGCTTCTAAGAGTTAGAGAGAGATGTGGAGAGACAAAAATTGTAGGGTTTGTTCGAGCCAAAGGCTTGAGAGGTGTGGGTAAAGAGGTAGAGGTGGGGGCCTTTTATAAGAGGAGTGGAGGGGCACTCTTGGAAAGTTACAAAATGTTACTTTATTTTCAAATTAGTTTCGGATTTTAAAGGTCCCACATTGATGTATTTCGAGGATAAGGTGATAAGAGTTCGAAATATACTCATCCAATGGGTCTTTGACAAGTTTAGGTATTAGAGTTCACATTATCTTTTTATTTTATTTAAATCTTTAAATAATGAGGTAATCGTAGCATCAACATGATGTCAAAAATAATTTAATTTATTTAATGTCTAAAAATAAGAAAAAACATACTATGATGTAGGAATTATTTTTAGATTTCCAATGAATATTTATAGTCCAAAATATCATTTATGTAGACAAAATTAAATTTTTTTTACTCAGGTGATACATTCTTTGTTATATTTAACTATCTTTAATAATAAAAAGATAAAAAGTCACTTTCACACAAAAGTGATTCCATGGGGTCCCCAAGTTTGGAACAAGGCATCCCATGGTCGGCCATGAGACAGCAAGTAGCATTATGACACATGTTGGTGTCATTTTTTATTATTATGATATTATTTTATTATCCTTAACTACCCGATTACTCATTAATCAAGATAATTAAAGATAATTACCGTAGTTACTATTCATAATGTCGAAAAACAAAAGAATATTGATTACATTATTGTACCTTCTGATTCCAAATATGTAATCCATTTTACCAAATTTCAAACACAGAAATTTTAATAATTTATTTAAAAATAATTCCCGTTGTCAAAACAAATAGCGGGTTTTTTTGAAACAATATGTATCAAAAGATTGACACAAGTTCATGTCCGATTTCAAAGTGAAATTAATTCCGATTTCCACCATTGGATTACATGGTAAAAATATATTCTATTTACACTTTAAAACAAATTAAAAGGATAATATAACTACATAAATAAATTTGATTAAAAAGTGGTTTTGAATTAAAATACAACACTTTTCACTATTCCTAAAAAAATGAACATTATCAGAAAAATACCAAAAATTTATCCAAAGTAAATATAAATGTCCCAATCATAAAGAATAATTTTATTTTGACAAATATAGCCTATAAAAATTTCAAAAGATAGATTTAAAAATGGTTCATCATTAAAAGGCAGTAAAACAATCTTTTAAAAATACTAGAGTATTCCATACTTTAGGTAGGATTTATTCTCATTTTAAGCCTCAAACACACTATCTAATTCATAAATAAACATAGATAAAAATATCTATTATTCATTACTTACTTGGGATGTTACAATAAGATCATGATATTTAATTATTATTAATTGGGAAGGAAAATTGTTGTGTTTTAGGTGGGGACCAAATTATCAAGAGTTCCTTGAATGGGTAGTGAGAGGCCTCCTTTATAAGTGGTGACAACGATGTTTTTTCATATATTTCAACATAATATAATATGAGAACATTTAATAAATTAAATTTGATAAAAAACTTATTAATAAATGAGTGGGTGAAGATATAAGGTCTAGATGCACCTCATCCATTCTGTTTTTGAAAATATTTATCACATTTCCAACCCTTTAGCCAATGTATTATTTCCTTCACCATTTTTGCATTTACTATAGTAAAAAGCTTTTTACTAAGAAAAATTAATCTTTATTCATAAAAAATAAAGTGTTCATTATTATATAACATGTAATCATTGATTATAAATTTAAAGTCTCTTTAATTTTTTTTAAATAATAATAAGGACAAAAATAATTAAAAAAAATATATTGTATTAAAATAATTTTATAAAAAATATTACTTGTGTTATAAAATATAAATTATGAGTTTTTAAAATAAAAAATATATTTTAAAAATAAAAATTTAAATATAAAATAAATAGTTGGTCTTATATTTTTTTATGAAATTTAAATTCATACTTATATACTAATAATTTCAAAATGTCATGTTATTTATCAAAATAGTATTTTTCACCATTACATAATTATTTTTAAAAAAATAAAAAAAAATTAATAAAAGGATTATATTATCATGATTAATCAACATATGTTGTTCATTTTTACAATTTAAATTTCTAAAATTTGAAAATACAATATTTAATAAAAATCCCAAATATAGTGGAAAACTGATCATATTGGAATATAGAATTGTAAATTGTTAACTATTATTTATTTATATTCTCTATCAATTACTAATTAATTTGTTGGAAAAATATTTGTCATATTATTAATATGTTTTATTATTATCTAACCATATAATACATTGTTTCTTGAAATAGAGCATCAATTTTATAAAAAGATATTTTAAGAACAAAAACGTTTCTTAGTTATTTTAGCTACACTAATTGAATTTAATTCATCTTAAAAGTATAAATTATTTATTTCTATAAATAATTAATTTTTTACTAATATTCATTTTTGATAATTCAATGTATTTAATTAATTTTCATACTTTATGTTTATATTTTTATCCAAATATACCACATTTTCAATTTAGTATGGTTTGGAGTATGAAAAAATCTATCAAACACATTTATATCATTTAAAGAAAGACATATATTAAAATTTCATGATATTATAATACCCTTCATTAAATATATCTGGTCATTCAATTTGTCCCATTTGATCAATGGAATATGAATAAGAAACTAATAATTAGCAATGAACTGATAGATAATTATTAATTTATTTAAAATGTGTAATGAGATTTATAAATTTGAAAAATTATTATAGTCTCTTTATATAGAGATATGACCCATTACTAATGTAATATATAATTCTACTAAGGAATGAAGATCTAGATCCATAAGGAATAACATTCCAAAAACCATGAAAATGATTTATATGATAATCCCACCACTAGGGTTTTTTATTTATAACTAAATATATTATAGATTTTGGAAACATAAATGACCTTTTAAACTTGAAATGTTATAGTGAAAACTCACTATTGACTACATTTATAGTATTTTCATAGGATTTTCCTTTCTCTCATGGTTTTTGGTGACTATTCTCCTAATTGGCCCTTGGATTGATATATTGAGTCACTTAATGAAGAAATATCTTGCGATTAAACCAATATATTTTTGTATATTCTCTCATTCCCTTACTCTTGTGGGTTTGATGAACTTTTTTATCCATACATAGAACATTTAATTCTACATTTAACAAATTTCACCCATGAATCTTCCCACATTTTTTATATATAGGAAATTGATTCTTCTTTAATTCATCAAATTTGTCACCTAAATTTCTAAGAGATTACATTATTCCCTTCTTTGGTGTGTTTGGGATTTAAACTATGTTTACATTTCTAAAAAAATTGATATCTGATTTGGGATAATCACAATATTTATCACACTATACCTTAACTTGTTAGGTTGTTTGTTGGGATAATTTTCTCTTTTTCTATGTTATCTATTGTTAACTCGATTCATTTAGGATCTATTCATTGTTAAAAATAAAAGAGTCAACATTAGTGATGATCATTATAATATAGTTACGATAAATATTCATAGGAAAAATTAAAATCAACATTTCTAAATTTATATCACTATCATGTTATACTGTAGTTATTCGAACTCAACATGTATCATACTCAGTTCAACCTATATCACCCTTAGTTTAACCTATATCATTCTTGGTTCAACCTAGATCACATTATGGTGTGTTATATAATAATTATAAACAGAATCCTTAAATTTGAGATCCCAAATTACCATGAACTTTATTAAAATATTCTAAACCCAGAAATCATTGAAATTTTTTCTCTCAAAATCCAACTTATCCTTTATCAAAGAAAACAAATCTCAATAAATATTTACCTTAACTTATAAATCTCTATGCTTTAATCTATGTTATTGATAATCAATTTCAATTAGGTTATCTGATCAAATAATATTCAAACACCTCATAATTCCTCATAAATAGAATGCGAATTTACCAATTCACATATTATGGGGATTTTAACTTGGTGTGCAGTTAGGCCTATTTATCGTGCACTGGGTGACAATCATTTTAAAAAAATATATGCTTTTTTGGGTTATTACCCCTGGTATATCTATTCCAAATCTTTCATCCACTTTTAATATCCATATATGTAAGTAATTTCTAGGATAATACAAAAATTTATACTTTAACAAAACATATATATGTTATCATATACATATAATTATCACTTAACATTATCCGAAGGATTTTAACGGAAGTTGTTGTATCCGAATACCGAAATAAAATGATCAATATTACGATAATATTAAATCATATACTATCCTAATGTTTTATCTATATCTTTGAAATTATTGTCAACAATTACCTAGTAACCATTTAATTATCCTCAATAAACATCCAAATCTCCAAATTTACCTAAAAACTTATTTGATACCAACTATTACACCCAAGAATTGCACTCCGGGATCTGGTTCCTTAATCACATACTTTTCGTACTTGATTCGATTCATACTATAAATTACTAGACATTACTATCACATAATAACACAACATAATGAAAATATTTCAATAAATTCATTCTCAAGACCGTTCAGGCATAAAGAATTATAGAATTAGGAAAAAATATAAACTAATAAAACCCACGTCTTTCTTAACTAGTGGATATTTTCCTACTATATAAAAATCTACTTAATATATAATGTGTGTTCAATATCTACAAAAAATACTTGCACACATGATATCTTTTTAATAATATAACTTTTACTATATTTAATTGTAAATCAGTGAATGTACAAATAAGAAATGGTTTGTCTCAAACGATCAATATGAGAGACATACAACTAAATATATCAGAATGTAAGAATGATATAAATAATATAGAATGAATATATAATATAAATAATTCCATAATAAAATGAATATTAGAGAATTATATATCCACTATAATAAATTAAACATGGGTAACAATAATTACTAATCTCATACTGAAGGAATGCATATTCTCAAACATAAAAAACATGTTGTTAACGCCTGGTATCACGACATATTCCTATTATGGGAAGTGGTATAAACTATAACCCAAACTATTTTTCTTACATGAGACCCATCAATGCATCGAATGGATATATAATTATGGGACTTATATGTCACATAATGAAGTCCAGTTCTTTCACCATAAGATTCAACAAGGCATTTTATACCATTCTTTATGGAACCCTTGGATGAATAAAAGCACATCTATCCATATAATTAAGAGTAAAGAATATAAGGAAATGATAAACCCATGATAGTAGTCAATAATCATCAATAATTTCAATACTTTTCCTTATGTAAATAATCTATATATATCGTTATCATAACCCATCCTAAGAAAGAAGATGACTAACTGACTAAAAACTAACATTTTTATTGACTTTGAAAGAAATAATGATACATGAAAATCACGGAGGACGAAACAAGTGCAATACCAAAGAATCATCAATCACAAAATTCATCCCCTCACTAGGAAAATAAACTATATTAAGTAAAAGAGACATAATTTTGTTGGGTGAAGCTCTGGAAGCCAAGAAATCTGCCACCTGGTTCCCTTACCGCCATGTGTGAGTGATATCAATAAGATTACCCAAAATGTGCTAGCACTTCCCGATGATATAAATTCCACTCCACGGAACCCAAACTATACCTGCTAATGCTTTGAATAGAATTAACGAATCTATTTCTACTGATTTTAGAGTGATATCCTGCTGTCCACACATCTCCAAACCCATGAGCATAGCCTGTGCTTCAGTCTGGAAAATGTCGCCCTTGCCATAGAAAGAAGAAAATGCTGCTACAACATAACATGCCCAGTTTTGAATAACCCCTCCACCTCTCATCTCCCCCAACAAGTGATCCATCCCTATTGAGTTTTAGGCCTAAGTTAAGGGGATGCCAACATACCCAGTGCCCACGGCCCAACTCCCTGCTTCGGCTGAAAAGAAGACGGGTGTGTATATTAGCTTTCACCGATGGCGCATCTAGGAAACCCGTACACACCCGAACCAAGTCCCGAAAAGAATTCTTCATTCAAAAAATGGTACTGGCCGGTGTACCTCTTATGTATTTGTGTCGCGCATCATTCCTTTCACTCCAATGGGTCTAGTATCCTGCTAGTATCAGAATAGTCCGTGACTTCCTTTTAGGTCCAAAACCGCCCGTGCCTTGAAACCATGCAATTAAGAAGTTTTCCATCGCCCCTCCCTGCCCATTCCACCCAGTGAAATCACCGAACACCAGCCATATCTAGGCATCCCATTCACTATCAAAAAACCAAAGCCCCAATGATTATGTTTTGGCCTCACGACAACACCAACACTGGGAGGAAAACCTAACACCCATATGCTGAATATTATCATCAGTAGGCAGAGCTCAGTTCCTTACCCCCCATGTGATGAATGTATATTAGGTTATGAATAGTTATTTATAAAACATGTTAGGGTAAATACATTGAAAAATGAGAAGGGATATGGAAGTGAAAATTTAAAAGGGATTTTAGAAAACATTTTTAATATTGATGTAAAAAAATACTTGTTTCTTTCAATGAGAAATGTTTAAAAGGTGATGTGATATATTTTTGAAGCCTTTACATTTAAAAATAATATCCAATAATATATCGTTCAAAAAACATAATATTTTTGATGGTGAAATGAAGAGTGGAATAAAAAACATATGAAAGTGAATTGAAAAACATATTTTATTATTTTAATAATATCTTTGTTTGAAACAAACATCATAAAAAGAGTAAAAAACATTATTTTGTATCAAAATATATTTCCCACCATATAATTAGAGAAATTACAAAAGGATAGATTATTAAGGTGGGAGAACCCAACCTAGTATTAAATGAGTTCATGATGAAAAAATATAACTCATGGAATGGGGATTGAGTTATCAATATTCTCTACAAGTAAAATACTCCTTGAAGTAAGAAATATTCCAAAAATTTGTATTATGTTTTATAAATGTAAATACCTTGAAATAGAATAGAACACCACATTATTAAATCAATAAGTATATATTGGACTCCTCATGTGTTAAAAATGTTTTAATTATCACAAATCCTATACATTCTTTAAACCTTGTAAATCATGTTTACACTTTCTCAAATCATGTGTACAGATGGTTGATTTCCTTATGCTTTAAATAAACCTATCCAAGATCTCTAGTGAAATGTTTCATCATTGTAACTATTTTAATTTTTTTTATAATGGATTTCCTTGATAAATGATTTTATCTAATTCTTTATATGAATATCACCGTTTATGTCTGTGTACAAATATTTGGATCAGTCCCAGACATCGTGACTAGACACTGTGACTAGACACCATGACCTAGACACTGTGACCCAAACACCGTGACCATACATTGTGACCCAGACACCATGACCAGACACCATGACCCAACAACCACGACCAAACAGCGTGACCTAGACATCGTGACCAGACACCATGACCTAGACATCGTGACCAAGACAACGTGACTAGACACCACATCTGTGCTACCAATTCCTAATCTTTATACAATTTTGAAATCATAACTATCTCACCACTCAAAAGGAAATTTAAAAGACACCATTTCATGGAGACACCATTTCATGGAGACACCGCTTCAAGGAGACAACGTTTCATAAAGACTCTATTTCTAGATTGACTGTGTCACTGTTCTTTAATCTATTTTTTCGTTCATCAATTTAATTTCTAACAGTCATATTTGAGTCTTTTAAATGAACATACAAAATTAATATTTCTTTTTAGACATATCATCTGATAGTATGAGTCATGAGGTGCAGAATACATGCATCATGTTTACTCCAACACATGAAATATAATATTAAAAAAGAAAAGTGTGGTCCAGAAAAAGCAGCGTGTAATAAAGAAGAAGCAAGAGAATTCTTGTGAAGAGAAAAAACCAATGTAACTCAATAAATCTAAAGAACACAAAAAGAATTCACTGTGATACCATAGATCAGACTGAGGCACATCTTCACAATACCAACTCCACAGAGAACACAAGCTAGATCTAACTAGAAACCAGAGCATCAGATATGCGATACTCTATTTCTTGCAAGAGGACCCAATTATTACATATGATTCATCCTTTAATTCTAGATCTGCATAGAATAACACTTTCAGAACTTCTATCCTCATCTCATCATATTTTCTATATTGTGTATTATTTTTAGATTTCATGCAGTGTGTTTGTGTCTATATAAAATCATACACTGTCTCTTGCACTAAACTGAAGGATACAAGATATCCTCCCTCTCATATATTTCTTCACTTGTTTACTCCCACGAATATGTATGGAAGAGGTCCCTGTGTTACCTATTAATTTATACCCACGAAGAACTGTGGAAGAGGTTGTGTGACCTAGAATATCATGTGTACTATTTTTTAACCTTATCTAGGGTGTGGATCAGGTTTATTAATATAAACATCTTGTTGGTAGGAGATCACCATGTTTATCGGATTAGGTCTCAGCTTGAGACTGGACCACTTGTTTTATATCCACTGTGTTGTTTAAATTAGTTATCTCTGTTTTAATTTATAAATGAAAAATAACTAAATTTAAATTGATAGTTAATCTTTGAAAGAAGTTATAATAGTTTTTACTTATTGGAATAACTTCAAAATTAATATTAATAACTGATATTAAGATTACTGAGAATTAATCGATCTTCTGAGAAGTTATTTAAATCATCAAACCTTCATAACTGTATTAAATTGATTAACTGGGCTGTATTTATTTATATTGGAGAATTTTTAAGAATAATTTTCAAATAGAAAATTTTATAAATAATCAATTCACCTCTCTTGAATACTCTACTAAGACCAACATTTGGTATCAAAGAGTGTTTGTTATTCTTGTTAAGACTCTGTCTTTGACCTTATTCAACTATGATTTTGGTTGTACTTTAAAGATCTATAAATTTATATCAATTCTAAATTTCTAGATCTTTAAAAGTATATTTTTATTATGGATAAAAAAATGGAAGGTAATACAACAAAAAAACACCATTCATTAATGAAACCAATTATTCCCAATGGATGATTAAAATGAAAATGCATTTAGAAAGTATGAGCTTTGAAATATGGTCTTAAATTATAGATGAGTATAAGATTCCTACTGCAGACAACATCAATTGGGATGACCCAACCAAGACCACCTACAATAACAATTATAAAGCCATGATTTATTTATATTTCACTTTATGAGATGATGAATTCAATAGAGTTTATTCATGTAAAACTACCCATAATATTTGGGATGCTTTGTTTATTTCAAATGAAGGAACTTTTAGTGTGAAATAAATGAGACTTAATACTTATACTAATAAATATGATAACATTAAAATGAAACTTGATGAGCCTCTTTCTGACATGTATCTCGGGTTCACCGAAATGGTCAACACAATGATTTCTCTTGGAAGAGAAGTAACTGCCAAAGAAAAAATTATGAGGATTCTCAGATGTCTTCAAAAAAGATGGAGAGGAACCACTATCTCTATTAGAGAGTCATGTGACATCTGCAAGTTACCTGTAAAAGAACTCATTGGGAAACTAATGATGTATGAAGTAGAGTGGATAGTTAATAAGTAAGAGGAGGATGAACCCAAATAAAAATATGTTGCTTTTAAGACCACCAATTATATCACAAAGAGAAAGGGAAATTGGAAGTCTCTGTCAAAAGTTCCAGCAGTGAACAATCATCACCTGACAGTGATGAGGAGATGGCTCAATTAGCCAGAAGGTTTAATAGATTTTACAACAAGAATAAATTTTTCCAAAATCCTAACTATACGAGAAGTTATAATAAAAAAGGAAGATATAAGAAAGATTGGAAAAGAAGTGACAATTATAATGAGATAGTATGCTATGAATGTAATTGAAAGGGACATGTAAAGGATAACTATCTCAAGCTCAAGTACAAAAAGAAGTATGAGGACAAAATATAAAGTATGAAAAGGAAATTAATGAAACATGGAGTGCTTCAAAGGACAGTTTAGGTGAATCAGAATCTTTACATGATGCACTGGCCAACAAAGCCAATATGTGTCTTATGATAAAAACATATGAGGTAACACTAGAATATCATGTACACAATTCCTATTATTATAAATATGAGAGTGATTCTGAAAATAATTCTAATGAGGAAATGTTCAAGTACTGTAATTTGCTTGAAGATACATATAATGAACTAAAATATAAATACATGTCTTTAAAGAAAAAACATGTTCTTACCTAAACTATTAAATCATAAAATACTGTAGAAAGAGAGAAAAATGCTCAATTACTCATAAAAAATAATGAACCAAAGATATATAATCAGAAATTGAAAAAAGTACTTTATAGAATTAATAATGGTAAAAATACTGTGGTACAAATACTAGGTAAACATATTTACTCAAATACACCACTGGCATTAGCTATCAACCTGGTAAAAGAAATTTTGGAAGAACTACTTTTTTCTCTATGTCTAGGACATACACCTTTACTCCTAGTTCTAGAAAACATTGTTCTAGTTTACGTTATGATACACTCTATACTGTTTCATGATTTTTTGGACCAAATAGAGTTTATTTTTCAAGAACATTACGTAATGCTTATAGGAAACCTATGAGGCAGATTTGGGTTTCTAAAGCACTAGTCACTAATATTACTATACCCAAACAAATAAGGGTACAAAAATCTATTTTAATTTTACTATTTTGTAGGAAAGATGCTTAAAGAGCTCCTATAAAAGATTATGGTACTTGGATAGTGGGTTTTCAAGACACATGATAAGAGACTATTCTTACTTTAATAATTTAATAAAAATTAATGGTGGACATGTCACCTTTGGTGACAATGCCAACGGAAAGATCATTGGCCTTGGACAAATCAGTAACTCTAACTCATTTTTAATTTACAAATTACTTCTTGTTGAAGGATTGAAATATAATCTAATTCGTATTTCACAACTATGTGATGATGGATTTCATTTTAAATATAAAATAGATTCTTTCAATGTTTTTCAATCTAAAAATAAATTAGTGTTTTCTGCATTACGAAAAGAAAATGTATACTCTATTATCCTAGATTCTTTAGTTTTTCAAAATGTTTCATGTTTAAGAATATTTCACAAAAATTCTTGTCTTTGGCATAGAAGACTAAGACACTATAGTATTCACTCTCGTAGAAATATAACTTGAAAAAGTTTAGTCAAATATCTACCCACACTAAAGTTTCCAAATGATAAAGTGTGTAATCCTTGTGAAAAGGGAAAAATATAAAAAATTTCCTTCAAACCAAATAAAGAAGTGTCAACTTCTTAACCTCTCAAATTGGTTCACATGGATATGTTTGGACCATCTAGAGTTTCTAGTTTCAATGGGAAGCACTATGTTTATGTTCTTTTAGTTAAATTCTCTATATATACCTGGAATTTCTTTTTGGCTCACAAAAGTGAACCCTGCTCTCAGTTTAGAAAATATGAAAAAAACTACAGAAAATATTTGTGGACATAGAAATAAATCCTTAAGAATTTATCATGACTGTGAGTTTAAAAATCAAGTGTTTGAATTCTATTTCTCACAAAATGGATATAGTTATAATTATTATGCCCCTAGAACACCTCAATAGAATGGATTTATAGAAAGAATAAATAGAACCTCATAAGAGATTTCTAGAACCATGCAAATTGAATATGACTTACCTGTTTATTTTTGGGCTGAAGCTGTAAATACAACATAGTATTTTATTAGTAGAGTTTTTATTAGTCCTATTTTTAAAAGAACTTTATATGAGTTATGGAACAATAAAAGACCCAAACTAAGCTACTTCAATGTATTTGGTTGAAAAGTGTATATCCTTAATACTAAGGACAACCTTGAAAAATTTTCATCCAAGAGTGATGAAGGAATATTTCTAGGATATTCAATCTCTAGTAAATCCTATAGAGTGTTCAATAAAAGAACTAAATGTGTGGAAGAATATTTACATGTCAAATTTGATGAAATAGATCCACAAGATCCTAAGACCACTCTATAGAACCTGGAGGATGATGTATCAAATCTAGAAAAAAAAATCAAAATCCTCTAACCATCCGGTAAAGGAATATGTGAAAGCTTCAAATTCTGTAAAATCATTAGATTCAAGTCACAATGAATCTGAACCTGTTGAAAAACCTAAAATCACTAGTCTTTATTTTTATAGAGTTGTTAGAACTCTTAAAGAAGCATCCTTTAGATGTTGTTATATGAGACTTAGATAAAGGAACTCATATAAGAGAATCTGTTATAAATTAGGATAAACATTAAGTCTTCTTGTAATAACATGAAACTAAAAACATTAATGATACTACAAATGATGAATTTTGAGTGATGGATACGAAAGAATATCTTAACAAGTTTTAAAGGAACAATGTTTGGAAACTTGTGGATAGACCCAAAGACACATTCACCATAAGAACTTAGTGGGTGTATGTAAATAAGGTAGATGAAGCTGGTAACATAGTTAGAAACAAGGATAGATTGGGTTCACAAGGTTATAGTCAAGAAGAAGTAATTTAAAATGAAGAGACCTTTTCACCAATATCTAGACTTGAAGCCATCATAATTCTTCTTGCTAATGCTGCAAATATGAATTTCAAAATATATTAAATAGATGTTAAAAGTGAATTCCTAAATGGGTATATAACTGAAGATGTCTTTGTTGAGCAACCCCATGGTTTTAAAAATCCTCATTTTCCAATTCATATTTTTAAATTATCAAAAGCTTTATATAGTTTAAAACACGCTCCTAGAGCATGGTATGATAGATTAATTACTTTTCTTTTTTCCACAGGTTTTTCAAAATGAATAACTGATCCTCTCCTTTTTATAAAATTAATTTACAATGATGTTTTAGTAGTTCAAATCTATGTAGATGATGTTATATTTGGGTTTTCAAAAAATTCTTTATGTATTGAATTTTCTAAAATGATTCAAAACAAATTTGAAATGAGTTTAATGGGTGAATAAAAATTCTTTCTTCAATTTCAAAATTTTCACAATAATGATTATATTATTTGAAATCAAATAAAATATATTAGAGATATTATAAAATTTTTTGGCTTGGATATCACTAAAAGTAGTGACAACCTAATTAATACTACTTGTAAGATGGATCTTGATGAAGATGGAAAATCTGTTGATCAAACCACTTTTAGAGGAATGATTGGAAGCGTACTCTACTTAACTGATAACTGACATGACATTATTTATAGTGTATGCATGTCTTCTCATTTTCAAGAAAACCCTAAGTAATCTCATTTAAATGATGTTAAGAGAATTTTTAAATACCTCAAGCATACACCCAATCTAGGACTGTTCTATCCCAGAGGGAAATCATTTGAGTTAGTTATTTATTATGATTCTGACTTCAATGGTTGTATGTTAGATATAAAAAGCAACTAGGGAACATGTTACTTTTTCAACATGTCACTAGTATCATGGTGTAGTAAGAAACAAACCTCTATTGCATTATCTACAACAAAAGATGAATACATAGCTGCTGGAAGTTTTTGTGCACAAATTTTGAGGATGAGAAACACATTAATAAATTATGGATACCAATTAAAGAATGTACATTTAAATTGTGACAATAAAAGTTTTATTAACATCTTTAAAAATCTTTTTTCACACTCTAGGACAAAACATCTTGATGTAAGACATCGTTTCTTTGAGAGATCATTATCAAAATGGTGACATCACTTTAGAATTAATTGGAACTGAATATCAGTTTGATGATATATTCAACAAACTATTTAATTATAAAAGAATAGATTACATCATACTTGAGTTGGGAATGATAAATCGTAAGTAGTAAGTTTACTATTTCACAGTTTACAGTTTCCCAAGTCACTGTCATAAGATTACTCTCTAACTCCAACAGATCTATAGTTTACTGTCTTAAATGTTGTTGTTTCATGTTTTTGGTCTCAAAGTTACTATCTCTCAGTTACTATCTTGAACTTACTTTCTCAAAAAATATGGTCGTAATGTTTAGAAATCACAAAGTAAAACAACTCACTTTGGAAACCTATTACGATCTCACTGTGAAAGCCAGTTACGGTCCAACCGTGAAAGCCAGTTTCGGTCTCACAGTAAAATTCTATCACTGTCTCACCGTAAATACAATTTATAATTTTATTTAAATTCTAAAACTCATATCACGGTAATTTATTATTTTATTTTTACTTTACCACACTTTTTTTGTGACTCTTGTTATCCCTAAATGATAAAAATAAAATAAGTTTCACTCCTCTCATCACCATGGATATCTTCTCACAAATTGTAACCCCTTATTAGAATTTTATCTCTCTCTCTCTCTATCTCTCTATCGAACCTTCATTGAATTCCTATAATGAAATTCCTGTCGTCGTAAACTCTTGAGAAGCAATTATCTAAGAATAATATGAAAATAGCACTAAAGTTAGCACTCGAAGGTTCATTGAATCTGAAAATAGAGAATATAATTGTGGTACTTGAAAAGTAAATTTTCCACAAGTGGATGCTATCAAGTATGTCTTTATTATTGAAAGTACTAAAAAAGAAAGGATGGATGGATTCGTTCACAAAGGAGGATAGGACAATTTTACCAAATCCAGTTGCACAGTTTTATCAGTTCGTTCAATTATCTTTTGATACAGAAGATGGGTTTGTTCTGGGAAGATGGATCAATGGGAAAATATGTACCTTTTCTTAGAGGTTATGCGCTTCATGACTAAGGATATCTCATGAGGGTATTTTTGAGGACTAGTAGAGAGGTCCTCCACCTCCAAGTGAGATCTTTGTGTTGGAATAATCCTAGAGAATCTTAACTGCAAATGAAATAAAGAGAATATCTATAGCTGCTGAGTGAGATGGTGAAACCAGAATTTTGTTTAAATTTGTTTAGAAACTCATTAGCCACAAAAAATAATATTTTTCTACACTCAATTATCAGGATGTATTTTAGATACACCTTATAAAAAATGGACATAAGATCAACGTATGAAAATAGGTTATAATCCATATGTGTAAGTTGATTAAGACAACCTCCAAGTCAACCTCCCTATTCTACTCAAGGTTTATATCAGCTATGATTCATAAAAAAGTGTTGGTTGGACCATATGAAGAATCCATTAAGGATTAAGAATATTTTTTTTCAAAAGTTACATTCAAGAGAATGAAATCTAGTTGGAATCCATGGAGAAAAGAATGGATGGAAGATAATGAAATGGTCTATGAAAAATTCAACCCGGTTGAGAACTCTTCAATACATAAGGATATTTATGATCATGGTTTGGAACTAGATGAAATCATGAACTATTCTGATGAGGAAGAAGTAGAAGAGGTTGTTTCACCTATAGAAAAAAATGTCTTGGATGAGAAAGATTTTGAACCTATTCTCCAAGACATAGCTGTGAAAGAAATACCTGTCCCTGAAGATATTGTTGAATTGGAAGAACCTGACTCTAAGGAAGAATCTGTATTAGTTTAAAAAGAAAAGAATGTTGAAGAATATATTTATCTTGAGAAAGAATCTTCTCTTGAGGAATACCCAAAGGAATAATATATTCTTGAAATTATCCAATCTGCAGAAGAGATAATGGAGCAAGTCTTTCAATTAGCTAGAAAATAAATGGGTGAGGCTATTGGGGATGAAATCTTGGAATTATATTAGGATTTAAGTCTCTTAGTCCTAAAAAATATGCACATGTTGAGGGGGAGTAGAAACCACTTCTGAAAAGTGTTGAAGTGCCAAATCCGGTTGATTCAAGCTCAGTAGATACATGGTATAAATTTCCTAGCTATTTTGATGTGAATGACTCACAATAATCCTTTGTGAAAGCTATAGATCTATCTACTGTGTTTCAATTGAAACTAGTATCTACTCTGGATGTTATAGATACCAAGGAACCTAAGCGTGTCTCAGCTCCTATCCCTGAACCTTCAAAAGAACCTTCAAACCTGGAATGTAAGGATGAATTGAATGAATTTGGAGCTACCCTATTGGCTAGGGTTGAAAATATCAGGAATTATCAACTTTCTCCAATGACAAACATGAGTGAAAGAGATGCTTCCCTGTTGTTAGAGAAAATTATTTGGCAGATTTAGCTGAAAATGCTTCATGAAATTCAAGAAGTCAGAGTTTAGAACAAACATTTAAGTGATGAAGTGAAGTCTCTCAGAGCTATACTTGATGAAATGCAGAGAGTGATGAAATCAAGACCAGAACTTATTTCTCATCCCATCGAGGATGTTGATAGTCAGTTTCCACAAGAAGTAGCCTCCCTGATTCAAAGTAACCTAATTTATTTAGAAAACAAAGTGGATGAAAGAAACATAAAAATTGTTCATGAGATGTGTGATCTTGTTATTGGACTTAACAAGTTGACAGATGAGTATAAGGGTTGTCTCCAAAAATTTCTGAATCAACTGAAGTCTCTTACTTCAGTTGTTACAGCTTGTAGTGCTAGAGGAAAATCATATAAACCTTCCATGGACAATGATTTGCTCAAAAAAGTTGTTAAAGAAGAACTTTAGTCTGTGCTCAGTGGCTTTGACAATGAATCTCTATCCGTGGTTGTCAAGAACAGTAACTGAGTACTTGATTAGGTGAGAAATAATTCCAATATTTCTAATGATTCTCAAGAGAAAATTACTAAGAAGGTGGACTTCTACTTCAATAGAATATTCTCCAAGAATGATATGAAAAACCACTTCGAGTACCTTTTAGAAAATATGAAAATCCCTCATGTAACTCAAGCTTTCAAAACTCAGGTCCATAAGATAAAATATTTAACTCCTTTGTTGAAAAAATTAATAGAAAACAAGGATGACTTTGAGAAAGTGATGCAGTTTGGTGTTGAGATTATTTCTAACTTCATCAAACTTTTGAGGCCTTATCTTCATCTCTAGAGCACTATTATTGGGGCTCTTGCAGTGCATCCTTGCGACCTGGTTTTCCTACCTTCTCATCCCCTACCCTTGCCTCAACCTCTATGTCTGTCTCTCATTCTCTAAGTCAGATCAGACCTATTATCCTTGACCAATAATCACCTTGATCTTCCAATACACCTACCTTGGCCCTTCTGTTTTTGAAGGACTGCCTTTATCTTCTATGTTAGTTGGTTCACTTCCTTCATCCACTTCTTCATATACTCCTTTGGATTATTCTGATGTTACTGCCAAAGAAAAAGGGAAGACAATATGTGATAAAGAAACATGAGTACTATCATTTTATTGGGATACTTACTGTATTTTTCTTGCATACTATTTTAATGAATTTTTTATCCATATAATGTATTGTTCACTCTTATTATCTATTATCTTATTTACTCTTGTACTCTTTTTGATAATCCCAAAAGGGGGAGATACATGAACACTAAGGGAGAGTCACATTACCTAAGAATTGATATATCACTCACTTGATTTTTGATCATCAAATAGGGGGAGATTGTTGGACTCCTCATGTGTTAATCATGTTTTAATGATCACAAATCCTATACAGTCTTTAAACCTTCTTAATCATGTTTACTCTACCTCAAGTCATGTGTACAGATTTTTGATTTTCTTATGCTTTAAATAAACTAATCCATGTTCTCAAGTTCCATGTTTGATCAATGTAACTGTTTTTAATTTGTGTAATAATGGATTCCCTTGATAAATGATTAAGTCTAATTTATTTCATAAATATCACTGTTTAGGTCTCTATACAGATATATGGATAAGTCCCAAACATCGTGAAAAGACACCATGACTAGACACAGTGACCCATACACTGTGACCCAGACATCGTGACCAGACACTATGAACCAAACACCGTGACCAGACACCATAAACCAGACACTGTGACCCAGACACTATGACCAGAAACTGTGACCCAGACACTGTGACTAGACACTATGACCCAGACACCATGACATAGACACCGTGACTAGACACCACATCGATGCTACTAGTTCTTAATCTTTATAAAACTCTGAAATCATAACTGTCTCACAGCTCAAAAGGCAAAGAACGAGACACTGTTTCATGGAGACACCGCTTCAAGGAGACACCATTTCATAAAGATACTATTTAAAGATTAATTATGACACCTTTATTTAATATGTTTTGTCATTTTTCAATTTAATTTATAATGGTCATATTCGTGTATTTTAAATGCACTGACATAATTATTATTTATTTTTAGATATATCACCAAAGAATACAATTTACGAGGTTTAGAATACATGCATCCTATCCGCTCCAACACATGCACTCCATAATTTTAAAAAAATATGTGTGGTCCAAAAATACTAGCGCGTGAAAATGAAAAAGCAAGATCATTGTTAAGAAAATAACTGACCCCTGGAACTCAATACATATGAAGAACACATGAAGAATTTAGTGTGATACTGTAGATAAGAGTGAAGAACATATTTGCAATACCAAATCCCAGAAGAACACGAGCCAGATCTAACTAGAAACCAAAGCATCAGACCTGCAATACTCTGTTTCTCACAAGAGGACCCAATTATTGCATCTTCTTCATCCTAGAAGTCCAAAGATGCATAGAATAACACCTTGAGAACATCTAAACACATATCATCATTTTTTCTCTATTGTGTAGTTTTTTTAGATTTTGAGAAGTGTGTTTGTATCTGTATAAAAACACACACTGTCTCCTACACTAAACTAAAGGATACATGATATCCTCCCTCTCATATATTTTTACACTTGTTTACTCACACAGATAAGTGTGTAAGATGTCCTTGTGTGACCTGTTAGTTCATACCCATGAAGAACTATGGAAGAGGTCGTGTGACCTGGATAGTCTTGTGTACTGTTGTTTACCCTGACCCAAGGTGTGGATCAATTTTATTAATATAAACTGCTTCGTGGTAGGTGATCACTTATTGGAGTGGATTAGGTCTCGGCTTGAGACTGAACCACTTATCTTATATCCGCTGTGTTATTTAAATTATTTTTCACTGTTTTATTATACAATTCAAAAATCACTAAATTTAATTTGATAGTTAATATTGTAAAGAAGTTGTAATTGTTTTTTTCCTTATTAGAATATCTTCAAAAGTAATATTAATTATTGATATTAAGATTACTGAGAATTAATCAATATTATGAGAATTTATTTAAATAGTCAAACTTTCATAACCATATTACTTTGATTCATTGGGCTGTATTTATTTCTATTGAAGAATTTTTTAAAATTACTTTTCAAATAGAAATTTTTATAGATACTCAATTCACCCCCTCTTGATTAATCTAATCTAACCAACAATATAATATACCCAACATTGAATTCCAAGAGGATGATAATAATTAAATTAATGAAAAGTGAGATACAAAAAAGCCTTATAACTTTAGTAACACATGAATCTAAATAAATTTGATGAAAATGAACTAATTTGGATTAGTATTTCCCATGAATAATAGAAAGACATGAAAAAATTTATCCACGGGTTGTGTACACACCATTCAAATTAAAACATGGCATATAACATAAACATGTCTTAAGGAATTAATGTTTGAGAAAAAGAACATTTGTTACTTGAGGAACATTTTAATAAGAACCTATTGAAAGAGCGGGATTGTCAATGAAACTCAAATACTATAATAAAAATAAAATTAATTATACAATATCTAAAATTGGTATAATTTATACAACATAAATTAAATTATGTGGATAATACCAAACATGTCTCAAGAGATGAATTTGATATGAAAACCCATACCCTAGTCTGGATTTGTTCTACACTTACACAGAAAGTCTAGAATTATTTAATTTTGTTAATTAAATAAAAATATAATAAAATTATTCCAAAATATAACTATTTATACACCCCATTTACAATATTTTTAAACATAAAAGTATGAGTTATTTTTTACCTAATTTCAACATTGAGTGTAAGTAATATTTATCATTTGAACAACTTTTGTAAAAATAGTGTTAATATTCATTATTTTTAAAAATATAATTTTTCAAATATAATTAATTGTGCTGAAATAAATTTTAAATTATAGTTATAATAATATAATTTCATTCCATTGTAGTTTTTATTTCAAACAATGAAGATTAAATCAATAATGATAATGTTTTAGTCATTCTTAAGGAACAAAAGGTGTTTTATTAATTAATGAATGAAATATTTATATAAACATACCATAAAAAACATTATTTAAGTATTTATATCATATTATACCTTTAAATAAGTTCTCATATTCTTCCATGATATAATTTTATAGTATTTTCAAGGTAAACCATTCAAAACATGAACCTACCATAATTAATGGATGATTATGAGGTGTTTTTGTTGTAATAAAATTAAAAAAGATGAATAATGATATTATTTTGAATTTATTAATGTGATTTATAATAATTTTAAAGTATTATAACGAGACGATAATTTATATAATGTCATTATTCAGAATGAAGAAATCATTTTACTTTAAGTTTGCTCATTTTAAATGATTAAATTAATTATAACTGTTTGTTGATCATATCATTAAAAGGTTCTTCAATTTTCTACACCATAACCATAATGATATCCCAAAAATAATATTTATCCTTTAGTATCATCCTCATAACCATCCATCTAATGCGTTGATGAACAAAAAAACCAAACCAGTCATTCTATGGAGGTGGTAGTCCACACGTACAGATGGTTGATGATTTTATTATCCATAGAATAGGAGAAAGGAGTAATATGAATAATTGTATCATAATAATAAAAATTATATAAATATAATAATTATTTATTAAAATATTATTTTAGACAATCCTAGAAAGGTATTGAAATAAAACGAAACATGTTTTTTTTGTAGAGGTGATAGTCCGCACAATGCACTTATGTTAGTTTTGTTTTTAATATTAAAAAATGGGAAATTAGATTAATTATTATTCACATTGAATAAGAAAGATAATCATATTTAAAATAATTATTTTTTTATATAGTAATTTTAAAATTATAATTGGAAAATAAAAAATAGAAAATGAAGATGTTAAGTAAAAATGATTACTCACGTTGAGCACTTTGAGATTTCCTTAGAATATCACTTGGAAATGGATAAAATAGTCTAATATCATGGTACTATAAGATCAAGGGAGAAAAATATTATTCTAGGTAAATTAAACGTTTTTATTTTTATTAATAAACCTAATTTTTAGGAGTGCGTTGATGGGGTTGTGAGAGGCCCCTTCTATAAGTGGTTAGAATCACATTTTTGTAATTATTTTAAATTAATATAAATAGAGAAAATGTTAAACATGTAAAGTGGATCAAAAATTGAGAAATAATTTAGTGTATAATATATAAGGTCAATAAAAAGATCATCCACACAACTAAAGATATGTTTTTTCATTTTTAAATACCTTTACCCCTTAAGTTATTACTTTTATCATTTTAGATTTTACCACAACAACTTGTTTTTACCTAAGGTAACTTAATCAATATTCATAAAAATAAATAAATAATTATTAGATAATTTGGAACAAATGATTATAAATTTTATTTCCATTTAATTTTACTAAATTTATAAAAGATATTTAAATTTCATCTTAAATAAAAATATATAATGTATTAAATTTTCTTTTTGAGAAAATATAAATTATGTTATAAAATATCAAATATGGGTTTTTCAGTTAAACTGATATTTTTTAAATTGTATATTCTCAGATAAAATACATATTTGATATTATAAAAAATGTTTCATTATTGTCCAATTCCTACTTATATAAAACTAATGTCATAAAAGATATGTTATTTGTAAAACCCTAATTTTCACCTAAAAATCAATATTTTTCAAAAAATAACAATAAATAATCATAAGATTATATTATTATGTTTAATATAAAAATGATGTAAAAATTTTCAAATTAATTTTCTAAAATCTGATAATTCAATGTTTAAATAAATTCTCAAATATTGTGGAAAAATGTTTATATTAGAAAATACATTTTTAAAATGGTAACTATTTGTTATTTTTATTTTCCATCAATTAATAATTAATTTATTGGTGATATATAATTCATATTATATATATTATTTATTATTATCATACCATTATATACTTAGTTTCTTCAAATAAAACATAAATTTTAGAAAACTGTATATTTAATCATAATGTTTTTTAGTTTTCATTCATATTCTAATTAGATTTCATTCATATTAAGTGTAGATACTATTTTATTTATATAAATATTTCATAAATTTGATACCCTTATCCATTACCACTAATTCAATCGCTAGGATTTAATATTCATACTTAATATGAATATTTTTATATGAATATACCATGGTTCTATTTTAGTATAGTGTTAAATGTATAGAAAGCTATTAAACACGATTGAATAATTTAAAGGAAGTTATGTATTAAAATTTCAGGGTATTACCATTAAAATATGAATATAGAACAATTATAATCTTATAACATTTTTTAAATTTATAATCATCAATAGGTCCACTCATTAAATGAAAGATGTAAAATTAGATCATCATATAAGCTTATGGACGTGAATCTAGGTCCACACATAATAATATGAGTATGAAACTAGTTCCATGAATGATTTTGTTAAAATGAAATTTGGTTCATGAATATATATTTATCTCATTATTTATTAACCCTTAACATGTGCATTGGAGGGCTATATAATTTTGATCTCACTGATCACATAATGAAAACCAGACATATGCATTCCAAAATATCATAAAACATTCATCATAAAATCAAATCATAACCCATTTAAAGGAAATTTGTTTCATAAATATTTAATCATTTTATCAAATCATAACCCATGGGAAAAAATGTGTTTCATAAAGTTTTCATTATAAATTAATTAACCCATGGGAAAGAAATGGGTTTCCTAGAGTCATCCTTAAATAATAAGTATCAAAATATATCTAAAGAAATAAATTTGAGGGTATCATAAGATAATATACCTATTAATGAATAGAAATACTTAAAGGACATTCATAAAGATGAAAATTACCTTTGAAATAACTTTTGAATCTTCCTTTGAAAGCCTGAGAAAAATTTACTTTTCTTTTGATAAATATTTAACTAAAAATTCTTAGAATATTAAAGAAATTGTTCTATCTGGATATAAAAATTGAAACTTTTAAAGGAATATTAAATAAAATACTGATCCCAATGTCATGAAAACTAGTACATACCTTATAAGTTAAAGGAGAACATTTTTTTCACACTTTAAAAAAAAGTCAAAACTGATTTATTTAGAAAATGTCTCATTAAAAAAAATATTTTTTAAACCTTTTTAAATAAAGTGAAATTTAGTAAAAATAGAATTTTTGAAACATTTAATATATAAGTAAAAAAATTCATAAAATAATTTTTAAGTGCTTCAACATGGAAGAAAAAATTCACCGGCCATAGAGAAAATAAGGTCAGATTTTATATAAAAACATTTACATGACAATTTTATGTACTAAAGAGTGTAAAATGGTATTAATATATATTATTTATAAAATTAAATAGAGGAGATTAATTTTTTTTTAATTTTAAGATTCCTATAATTTCCCTCAATGGAAATTTAATACAAACAATGCCAAAATGAAATGAGAATGTAACATAAACCACTTACATCATATTTTATTTTTCATCATAATGGTTCAAATATCTTGTATAATATAAATATATTTATCATAAATCTAATATAGAACTATATTTATATATATAATACCATATAATATTTAATTAAAACATCTTATCACTGATTATTTAAAAATTATTTATTTAAATCCCTATATCGGGTGATAATTGTTTCACTTTTCACACATGTTTCGATTCAAAGTTTATGGTACTTGTACATTGAAAATGGTTAAATCATATCCAAAATTTAAATAATTCATAAGTATCATATTTATTTATTATGTACACCTTAATAACTATTCATTTAAAAATGTGATGAAAAATGAATTACATCGCTTTTGGGAGATAACAATCCATACATACACTTAAGCAATGTATCCACATTTTGATAGATAGATGAAAATAAATTTAAATAATAATTAACCATTTAGAAATCATTATTATATAATTAAAAGAACATATATTCTTTAATTCTATCCTTATTACCATCAATGAAAAGTGTAAATTAAAAATGAATCACATCTCTTCATGGAGGTGGTAGTCCACATATACACATGAGCAACAATATTGTTTTCCAATGAAAGGTAAGGTAATTTGGTAAATAAGGTATTGAAATTATTTAATAATATACGTGTCTTCAATTTAATATATGAACATTAAATACACCATTATAATCAACCATGAAATACGGTGATGGAAAATTAATCACATCATTATGTGGAGCCGATAGTCCACACAAACACAAAAGCGATACTAAAATTTCACATTTTATAGAATGGAGGTTGAAATTGGTTATGAAATAATTATAATATTGAATAATTATATTAATGGTATTTGATTCATCAGGTTATGATATATAACATAGGTTTATATAATGTGGAAGGAAAAATAAAATTGAAAGTACCCGGTTAAGAATTATACCTCTTTATTGAGAAACCTCATTTAACTGACACTATAATACTTAGAAATGTGGAATTATTATTGAAAAGTAATAGTACTATGTGAGGAGGGATGTTAATAAAGGATTTGGATAGGGATTTTCTATGATAATAGTCTCTTGAAGTTCTTAGAATAGAGTTGATGTGGTGTCCCTTTATAAGTAAGGGAGAGGGTATACATGGAATGTTTCAACATATTAAATTATATTAATGTATTATTCAAGAACAATGGATACAAACTCAATCATATTCAAATTTGATATGATATAAGGCCAAAATATGACCATAAAATAGGATTTATATATGTTTTAGTCTATTTTATCCCTTACTATTTTTTTAACCCTTTAAACCAATTCTAACTCTTATTATGGTAACTTTGTTTTGTACCAATGATAATTTTCTAAATGAACAAAAAATTAATGTTGAACTTATTAAATTATATTAATTATACTAATTATAAATATAGGAACCATTTTATAATATTAAATATCTAAAATTGATAGACATTCCTTTTAAAATAAGTGAGAGAAATTCAACTAAACCATTATAAGAAATATATTTTTTTAATCATAAAATCGAGTTTTATTTCATTACATTCTCAGTGAAAATTATCAAATGAATGTTAAAATATTTTATTGAATATATATTCTAAAAATTTATTTAAAATCATTAATCTATAGTTATTAAATCAATTTATTAATATAAAAACACATTTTAATCATAAATATAGTTTTTTAATAAAAACATCTCTCTTTTTTTACTTTCAAATTATTTTATTTTATTTTATAACCAATTGATAATTAATAAATTAATTATAAAAATGTTTAAAAAATATTTTTTTAGAATTTAGATAGTATTATTCACACCCCAAAAATTCAAAAACTTGGTGATAACTATCACATTAAATAATAATTATTCACTAGTATATCATGGTTTGTTTAAAGTAAATGTTGTGTGTAAATAAAGTAATAGAAGAAATAAAAATTTATTTAAAAAGAAATATGTCATAAAATTTATATCTATTACATTATACCACACATAAAATAACGTTCTCCTCTAAATTATGTTATTTTAATACAAACAACAGAAGATACTTCTTCCCTATCACATCATCAAGTCCCCACATAGCTTCTTCAAATTTTGGTTTTTCCAAAAAAACATTAACATGTTGAGTGGTCGTGTTTTGTTGAAATTTATCTCTTTTATCCATAATCTATACCAATTTTTCCTTAAATGAGAGATCATTATCTAGTGTTATGAACTTTGAGTTCATTATAGTTCAAGGATCATGTATGTATTTTCTTAAGAGAGATACATAGAACACATTATGAACTTGCAAGAGATTTAGTGAAAGTGACAAGATATAAGAAAAATTATTAATATGATCAAGAATTTAGAATGGAACAATATATATTGGGATTAAATTTAATTCCCTTTCAAATATCATATAATTATTCCCAGGATATATTAATAGGAATACCTTATCCCCAAAATTAATCTCTAGACATCACTAATGATTGTATACCTATTTTTGTGTAGACTCTAAGCAGCATTGATTTGTTACTAATTGTATTTAAATTTTTCTTCCATTTTATTAGCATGATCAGGTACTAATAGAATATTTTCTCAAACTTTTTCATATAACATTGGAGTTATAACCTTCCCTAGCTAGAGGTATTGATAAGGATCCATATTAGTGATCACGTGAAAACTGTTATTTTAAGACAATTCAACCCTATGATGTTGTTGATCCCAATCTCATTTTAAATATATAGAGAAATATCTCAGTATGTATTATAAAGTTTGGATGGTTTTCTTAGACTGATCCTCTGTATAAGGATTATTTGAATTATTAACACTCAACTTATATCCATAGCCTACTAAAGACATATCCAGAACATTATGGTAAACTTCAGTTCCCTATCAGATACAATTGAGAGTGTAAATTAAGGAAACTCACCACTTCCTCAATGTATATCTTCGTAAGTGGATTAATTGATAAATATTCTATGATCGGAATGGAATGTGATGATTTCTTAAGGTAATCATCTAAAAACCAAATATAATTATCCTCTTTTAATTTTTTGGGGAGTCTGTAAAAAAATTTAGTTATGTTTTCCTATTTTCATTTTAGTATGTGTAATGGGTGTAACATCCCCTTGTACTTATATCACTCATATTTTACATGATAACATACCAGGTATTAAGATGAATAATATTAAATATCCATTTTCATGTTATCCTACTATAAATAATCTTTCGTATCTATATACATATTCATACTTCGTTAATGAATAGAAAATGAAAATCCATGAGCTTCATCCAATAACTCATTCGTCAAGTCTAATATTGACATGACACATAATTGGTTTCTAAATCCCACCATTCCATCATTATCATGGATGAACTCATGAACATTCTCTAACTTTTAATGTATTTCCAAATCTTCATTATATGCCTTATTAATCCTCTCAGGGATGAATGACTGAAGATTCATCTAAGAAATATAAGATATAGGCACTTTCCTCCTTATTTCAAGAAATTTACTCTAAAAATTCATATATATTTAATCTATTTCAATCCTAATCTTAGATAAAATAACACTGTGTCTCTAACTTACAAAATTATCCACCATGTTCACATTCAAAGAGAGGTAATGTATTGAGAGTTCGTAATCATTGATCAATTCAAACCATCTTATCCAGCACATATTTAAATCTTTATCTGGGAATATATACTTTAGGATTTTATGATCAATATATTTATCATACCTTTCATAATAATGAGAAATACGTTATATTTTCAATAAAATAAATTTCAAATTCCAGCTCCAAATAACGAGTTAGGTAATTTTTCTCATGAATATTCAATTGGTCAGGGGAAATCTATCATTATATCAATTTACATGAGGATGAATCACAATCCATTACCCAATTCATAACAATATATCATAAACCATTATCTACTCTGTGGTAGTGTAATCATTAGTTCACTAACCAAACATCTATTTAGTTCCTTGAAATTATCCTCACATTAATTTGTCTGGAAGAACATAGATCTCTTTCATATTAAATTTCTTAGTGGATTTTATATACATGAGAAAATTTTCACAAAGCATGTAATGTCCTGGAAATTACATGTATATTTTAAATTATATGGAATTATTTTGAGACTAGGCACTGAGATGACGTGTGATTTCAAGGCCCAGATTTCCCGGAATGATCCGTTGAAAAATGTTCTATTATAAATAGTGCACGTGAGTGGGTTTCCTGAAAAAGTGTAATTACTCTTAAACAGGTGTCCAGATCATAAATCTTAGGGTACCATTGCATTAATGATGGCATAATTACCCTAAGCGCGACTTAAGTTTAGTTAGCGTAGTCCTACAGTAAGAAAACCAAAAAATGGTATAACCATAAATAAAATAATTAAATAAAATTTATTTGTTTTTAAAATTATTATTACTCATGAACGGTGACTTGGATTGAAAATCCGAGACCAACATTGAGCCCATGAGGGTATGGTTTATTTAGTAAGTTCCTAACATTGGCCGGTGAAGGCCAACAGTGGAAGTTAGTTTTGGGCCGTAAATAAAATAATTAAAAATTATTTTATTGTCATATCCTAATAAATCCAAAACAGTTACTCAGATTGGAAATATGAGAGTACCATTTATCTTATGAGGGCATGTTTCACTTAGGTGGAGCTTACCCTCGATCGATGCGGGTTGAGGGTGAGAGATAATTTTTGAACTTTTTTAAAGAAAATTAAAATGACATGCATGCGCAGTTTTGAAAACATCTGAACAGGTTCCTAGATTGAAAATACTAGGGAACCGTTGCACTAGGAATAGTGACATTACCAATGAATGGATATAACCTCGACTGGTGTGGGTCAATGGAAAAAGTAAATTTTCATACATTTTATGAAAAAATATCAAATAAACTTTAAAAGAGTATTTTATTCAAAATAATTGTTTTACTACAACATAGTGATGAGCCAACTATTTCATTCCATAAATAAATGTGCATAGAGAATCTTAAACTAAAGCATAACAGATAGATTGTATCATAAATAAAACAATGTAATGAAGTGATGATGTAGCGTAATATAAACACTGCATTGCATTTCTCTTTTAATGTAATAACGGGTTGGAGAATTAGGCACAAAATTTATCTGATTTATGGAAGATGATTTCTTTCCTACGAAGAACGTCGATGAATTAGAAAGAGGTGAAAATTCCTTCAAGAACATATCTGGGACCATAGATTGATGAATGCCAACATCATTGAACGAATCGACAACAATGAAGAACCTTCTCCCGGTAGGGGTTACTTTTGTTTTGAGTTTTCATGTTCTTTATTGTAAAACAGTGAACATGGATCAACCCACAAACAGGTTGATCTGTGGATCAGTTGTTCTTGTGGCAGGATGCTTATACTCGGGGTTTGCATAGAGGTTACCATTTTGTTATAATCTTACACCTCCCCCTTTTTTAAACTCTAATGCGGAGGGTGTGGGATGAAATGAACAAGGATTGAGCTCCTCCACCACTATGAATTCTTCAAGGAAAAACCTAAAAGATGACATAAAAGTGTTTTTGAGGCTATAGTAGGGAAGATGAAACCCCTTGAAGGATAGAGGCACATGAAACCTGAATAATGGACCATTAGTGCAGACTAGGTGGTCTGCAGAAAGCGTTGTTGGCGCACTGATGCCAGGGGCAGCACATCCTGATAGCGCACTAAGGGAGGTGCCGCGACTATCTCGGGCTACAACGTTAAGGAAGGAGTTGCAGACAACAGGCTACAGTATTGCGGTAGGATCCTTTCGCAGTGGGCTAGCAGCTGGAAGATAGGGACACGACCACTCGACCACATCGGTTGGGGTAGCCCGCGCCATGAGGACTGTGATGATCATGTGGGCCATGCCGACTGTGTAGGCCATAGTGTCCACTTGCCGTTCCACATCTATGGATAGAAAATCCATCCGCACTGTGCAAGAATTGAATGACACATTGCGTTCGTGCTGGAGATGGTTGGCCCACTAATTGTGGGCCATACTAGGGGGGAAAACTGGGTTGTGGGGCATGCCTGGATAGAGTAAAGACATCCCGCTTCTGTGGGCCAGTGGAATAAAGTCATGACGTTGGGTGGAATGGGCTAGGAAGGAAAACTGGACCACGAGTGTGGGCTGGGCTGTACAAATCTGTGTCGCTGGGCAACCGACAGGCTGGACCCACCACCGAACCGGGCTGGGTCCAGCATGGTCCAATGGCCGGTCCAGCTGGAAAAGCCAGACCGAAAAGTCCCAGACTCAACCAAGGCCAGTTCGGGTTATTTGAACCATTCAGGGTCATGCGGGACCCACAGTCCAGGTAGGTCGGGTCTTTCTGACCGGGCCCAGATGCAACAAGCCCCTATTTACTAAAACACCAATATCTTTCATACCTGGTGCCCGATAGAGGATCCATTTGCGGTGTTGGAAACGTTGCAGTGAGGCAGATATTTTAGAATACTCTAAGCTGGTTTTCATGGAAGTTAGAATATGAATAATTTCTTGAGAAATGGTTTCTCTCGGAATCAAGCACACTATGTGTAGAGATCCTACAGCTGATTGAGACATGAAGAGAACTTAAAAAATATCCTGTGTGGATCAGATATGATGGCCTAGTGGGAAGAATCTCTATGTGACCTGACAATCCCATGGTGGAGAGTGGCTCTGTGTGACCCGAAAGACCCACAATACTCATATGGATGGAGTACCTCAGTACAATGGACAAAGTGGGAAGCGGCTCTGTGTGACATGGCATGCCCATGGTGGGGATCCGGCTTGGTGTGACCCATTATACCCAAAATAATAATTAGGGATTAGTACCACAATAGTCGAATGCTAGTGGGAAGCGACTATGTGTGACCCATCAGGCCCATAACGGGGAGCGATTCTTTGTGACCCAACCTACCCAGGTTACGCTTCAGGGAGGAGTACCCTAGAAGCCAAAAGGTGTTTAGTGATATGACTGATGGTATTGATTTTTTACTCTAGATTGTAACTATGTGAATTGACAGTACCCTGTGCATACCTTACTTGTTCAACATACGAGCGTACCTCAGTGGTTCAACAAACGAGCGGACCTCCGTGGTCCTGTTGACGAGTAGACCTTAGTGTCTCATCAGTGATGAGTCCCTCATCAATATTAGATGATTTAGATTCATGACTGAAAAATCTTACTTTCTATATTTTTAGTTATACAAGGGGTGAGTTGTCTTTACATTGGGGTATTTTCTTTTTGGTCTTTGCTTTGTGGTATTTCATTTGTAGTTGGGGATCCCTACTGAGTACTATGTTACTCATCCCTGGATGAGCTTGAGTCGCACATGTGGTGTCCCATGTAGGTGATTGATGTTTCGATAGAGACCTTGGTTGTTCGGGACTTTGTGGTGCTCAGTGAGATGATATGGACGAGAGAACTTCTACTGCAGAAGCAGCTACCCTTCACCTACACCCTAGGTGGGGTATTGAGTAGAAAAACCATGGTAGTTTTACATTCCTTTGTGGGTTTGGTCTTGTATTCTTACCCCTTTTTACTTTTAGATTTTACTGTAATCTCTGTAGTTGTCTTGGAGAAAATTGTTGTTTTTTTAATGTTTACATTTAATAGTTTGAACTATGTGCATGCGTACTAGTTTAAAGGAATGAAACTTCACTTTTTAGGGACATGCCTATTTGGTGCTAGTAACCAGCCCCTGGTATATAGAAGGTGGGGTTGGGGTAGTCACAGAACAAGCCCTGGGGGATGAGTTGTGACAAAGTGGTAGAAAAGGGGGTATGTTATACTAGAGGAATTATGAGTCTGTAAATTTTTATGGGAAACAATGTTAAGTATTTATAGTTTTTCTTTTAGGACAGGGAGTCCAATGTTGGTATGGTGACCTATATATCCATACACTTGAAACATGAAATCTGTTTTCTGACCCAGTACCTGAAAACACTGGTTGCATGCATCTTTGAGTGTTTTTACATGATATTTTTGAGTCAGATTTAGCTCAATTGGTATAATAAATTGACCGTGGTTTATCTTGATTCACTTTTAAGATGCCTCTATGCAGACGGCCTGCCAACATTTCAGTGCGTGACCACGTGGATGGTCCACAGAGTGTCAAGGCTTCACTAAATGGAAGGTTGCCAGAGATTGCACCGTTGGGCAGTGTCCCAGTGATACCATCACCTATTGGATAGTAGTTACTTCTGGTTTTATCAGTATAGGACGCACATAGGCTCAGTGATTTACATGATTTCAAGCAATAGAGACCACTCAGGTTCCCAGGAGATCCCGATTCAAAGGCAGCTAAGGACAAGCTTGAGGGGGTGACTAAGTTATCCATCAAGTCAGGGAACCAATTGATCAGATGGTAGTCCTAGCTATGAGCCTTATACGTGGCTTAGCTGGGCAATGATGATGTTTAGATAACCTAAACATACAATGAGGTGACTTTTCCATAGATAGATCTTGAGAACCTCTCTCCGAGAAGGGTATCTTTCCAGAAAATCTAGCGTCAATGTGTGCCCAAGATCTTATGCAACTTCAGCGGGACGACATGTCGATAGTTGATTATTCATCGTGGCATACCGAACCTTCCAAAAACATGATAAAAATGACGAGACTAGTGGTTCAAGGCTCAAAACTCCCAGAAACATGTTTTTAGGGACATCTGAGGCAACACTTTTTTGCTGTATATTCCTACTTATGCTAGGGTGATAGAGAGAAAGTTATTTAGCTGAGTAGATAAAGATAGTGGATTATAGTAGTGGGAAATCAGGAAACCCACATTAGTATCAGAAACTTGGATGAGTACGAGGACGTATTTCAAGAAGATGTTCCAAGACTACCTCCTCATAGATAGGTTGATTTATACATGGATTTGTACCTTGGGATGTCACTGATATCCAGACCTGCATATCAGATGGCTTCTGCATAGCGCTGGGATCTGAGGGTACTATAGGAAGACTTATAGAGGAAGCGGCTCATAAGGCCCATCATTTCACTATAGGGAATCCCCAGTATTTCTTTCCAAGAAGGAAAATAAAATCTTGAGGTTATGTATGGACTATCATCGCATGAACCAGGTGACTATGAATAATATGTATACACTATGGTGAATTAATGACCTATTTGATCAGTTGAAGGGAGTGAGATAGTTCTCAAAGAGAGACCTCGGATCAGGCTATCACTAGATTTGAGTACGAGTAGAGGACATCTCAAAGATGACTTTCAGATGTCTCTAGGGACACTACAAGAACTTAGTGATTCTATTTGGTGTTACGAACACCCTATTAGTGTTCATGGGACTCATGAACATGATCTTATAGACATACTTAGACCAGTTTTATAACAAAACTTCTCTTTATTACACACTTCAACATGATTTTTTACATAAACATTCCCATAAGTAAACTCCGATGATCGAGAGGTATAGGGTCTTGGGAAATTTGGAACATTACATATTAAAACACAAAATATAAAATATTTATTGAAAAAATAATTTACATGACCAAGTAATTCCATTGTACTTAACACTACATGGGAAAAATTGAGGATATACATTGGAAAAGTGTGAGAAATAAAGCCCAGTAAGGGAGTAAACGAAGCATAACATGAAGAATACAGTACATGTAAATCAATATGAATATCAAAAATGCACAAGAGACACATGAAAATAAAGGCATGATATAGCATGATTATCATAACATGGAAATTTATAAACAACACACCACAAGATATTATCCTGAGCAAAGGCTCATTTCACATGGATTAGCATGAGTAAACCCTCATTTCACATAAATTCCCAAGAGGAAACCCTTATTACACATGGATTAGCATGAGTAAAACCTCATTGAACAAGAATTAGCATGAGTAAACCCTCATTGAACATGGATTAGAATTAGTGAACCCTCATTTAACATGGAGTATCATGAAACTAAATCTTACCAAATGAATTGGAGGTCTATTTGGGTGCACACTTTATAAAAATTTCATTTCCTACATAAGTGTGACACATAGATCATATAACCTAGAATCATCCAACATCATAATTTATTCCAAGATAAAGGAATGTATAATACATAAATAAAATTCTATAATCAATAAATATACATGAATAAAGGTAAATACCATTGATAAATAAATGGTCATGGATTTCACTACACAATGATTTTGGCATGGAAAATTGTTGTGCAATTTCGGAATCATAATGTCGTCATATGGAAATTCATAAGTTGGGTTGATGAGAGATAAAGGGGTATATTATCATTTTTACATGAAATAGAAAGTACGGGGGTTATATATATACATGTCACAACAAATGTAATTTGGAAATAGAAGTTGTAACACAATAAAGAATCTTTAAGAAAGAGGGTAAATGGAATAACTCTTACAAAATTTTGGCATGGTAACGAGTGTACATGGGGGGGGATTAATGAGAGAGAAAGGAGTATATCATCATTAAAAAATAAATAGGGTAGTATGGGGGAGGTGAAATATCATACCCCAACATTTTTAATTAAAAATAATAGGGTATAACAACAGAAAGAAACTTGGACAAAAATGAGAAAAGAATGAATCGCTTATGAAAATTCAGCATGGTTAAAATAGTACATAAAGGTTCATAAGAGAGATAAAAGAGAGTGAAAGGGTATATCATGATTTATAAATCAATAATGCAATAATAATGATATTTAATAACATATCTCAACATAGTAATAACATAAATTAAAAGACATAACATGAAAAGAATACTTAGTAAAAGAGGAGGGTGGAAGATCCCTTATGAAATTTTGGCATAGTAGCAACTTAGGTAAGGTTCAAAATGAATGAGAATAAATAATATCTCATAAAATGGAAATTAATATAAATATTTTAATAGAATGAAATTATATCCATTCAAAATTACAAGAACTTCTTTCGAATAAAATTCTTAAATTTGAAAGGAAGAGAGGAAAGTGAGGATCACTAACTTGGATGTGTGATCCCAGAGGCTTGGGAGAGGTTTCATGGGATATTGGGGTTGCCTTTGGAGGAATATAGAAGTATGGGGCCATGTTTTTTCAAGTTAAAAATGGTTTAAATAAAGTGGAATGTGCTTTTGGGTGGTTGGGTGGGTTTATATATGAAATGAGAGGGAATTATTTATTATTTGGGTTTTAGTCAATACACATTAAACTAATCAAAATCAGAAACCATCCCATGATTTTTCCCATGATTACTGCCTAAAGAGAGTGGTAGAAACTATTTTATAAGGTCTAGGGAAAAACATATTTAAATTTCAGGCTTGCTTATGTAGAAGTGAGTCACCCTCTCAAGGAAATCATTTTAAAATGTTAAAATATTTTATATGTCGTGGAGGGTCCACTAAGGTATTATAAAATTAATAAAACAAATATAAAATCACAATATTTTAATTTTAAAACATATATTGTCTGAATATAACTTTTATAGTATTTTATTACATCACTATTGGGTCCTTATTATTTCATAAAACAAAATATATATTTATTCGGTATTTAATTTTACCCAAAAATTTGACTCTCTTAGAAAATTATGAAAAATTCACTGTTAGATAATTTTGATGTCTTGATTCAAAAAATAATATTTATTTTATAAAAATAATTTTTTAAATATGTGAATTTTTACTTTTAAATTAAAAAAAGACATTTATTGAAAATTGAAAACTTTTTTAAAAAACGTTTTTAACCTTAATAAAAATTTTATTTGACTTCATAAAAATTATATAATAATTTATTATTCATAAATGTAATTAGGTAATAATATTTTATTAAAAATAAATTATTTCAAAAATTAATTAATTCGTCATAATAAATTATTTAATTAAATATACAAAATCTATTTTATCGTATAAAAATATAATTCTTATTAAACTGAATACATAATCTTTTATTGAGTAAAAAAAAATTATCATAATTTATAATTAAAATGAGTGTTATTATAACGCTATTATAATAAAATTATTCATAAAAAATTTGTTTAATCTAATAATTTTCATATTTATGAAAAGTACAATTTTACCTTAAAAGTCAAATAATTTAATTCATAATATTTTTTTAAAAACTATTCTCATAAAGGAATTTGTGGAATAATAATTTAATTTATAAAAGTTAATACACATAAAGTAATTAATACCTTGTCATATAACCCCTTATAACACCCAAATATGACCTAAGGGTAAAGAGTGTGATTGTGACATACTCTTGGGGTGACTCAGATAACATCGCTCGGGTGGTAATATCTATTAAATTCCAATTCTTCCTTAAGAGATTCCATTCAAGATTAACATTTTGAAGCTTAACTTGATCTTGGTCTATTGCAGAGCCCAGTGACAAGACCTCCTTTTCGAGCTCCAACAAATGAGCATCGTACAAATAAAGTCTATTGGATGAGGCCATCCTCTCCTTGGTTTATATAAAAAATATTCTTTTTAAAAACCATAAATTTATACTAGTCATGTGATCACTATTAAAAGTATTTATTATTAACAGTAATGATACTTTATGGTCATTTAAACCCAGTTGGATTAAAAAGTGCATGTGCTTTCTATACCCATAAGAAATTTAATTAAATAAAACAAAGTGAATTATTTTCATGAATATCCTGATCGTTACAACCTTCCCCCCTTATGAAATTTCTCCTTCATAATTTTCTTTTCCCACTCTAAAAAAGATGAGGGTAATTTAGCCTCATAACTTCCTCCAGTTTCCATGTTATTCCTTCAAACTTTTGGTTTCTACACGACACTTTGATGAGGGGAATTGTCTCATGTCGTAGAACTTTTTCCCTATAATCTAATATTGTAACCGACTTCTCTTCATATGAGAAGTCATTATCCAATGGGACCACCTCTTTATTGAGTAAATGTGATGTGTCAGTTATGTACTTCCCCAAGAGTGATACATGGAATATATCATGTAATTGAAACAATTTTGGTGGGAGTACTAGTCGATAGGCCACTGCTCCAATGTGATCAAGGATCTTAAAAGGGTCGATGTACCTTGGAGTAATCTTTTCCTTCTTACCAAACATAATAACTCTCTTCCATGGTGATATTCCGTGGAGTAACAAGTCTCCAACATCAATCTCTAGGTCTTGTCAATGATTGTAAACATAATTTTTTTCGACTGTAAGTATAATTAATGTGCCGCTGGATGGTCTTAACTTTCTCCACCATTTCTTCGTCCATATCTAGACCTAGAAGTTTTTCCTCCCTAAATTAATCCCAACATGTCTGTGTTCTATGCCTATTCCCATAAAGGGCTTCAAAAAGATCCATTTGGATGCTTGAGTGGAAACTATTCGTGTAAGAGAACTCAACAAGAGGAAGATGTTGATCCCACCCTATTTTAAATTCCATTGAGCATGATCTAAACATGTACTCAAGTGTCTGAGTATTCCATTTAGATTATCCATCCATTTTTGGATGATAAGCCATACTGAAGTTCATCTATGTATTCAGATTGTATTGAAGACTCTTCCAGAACATAGCGGTGAATCTTGGATCTTGATCGGATTCAATCGTTATTTGTACTCCATGAAGTATTACCACTTCTCAGATGTATACCTATGCCAGTTTATCCAATGATAATTCCTCTCAAACTATAATTATGTGTGAAGTATTTGTAAAACGATCCACAATAACCCAAATAGCATTGTTTCCCCTGGATGTCATCAGAATTCTGGTGACAACATCCATGGTGATCTTCTCCCATTTCCATGTTGGTATGTGTAATGATTGCATTATCCCCATAGAATTTGTCTTCTCATCATTCACATGCAGACATTCCATACACATTGATGTATACTTATCTTTCTCCTTCTCCATGTTGTCCCACCAATAATTCTCTAAGAGATCTGGATACATATTTGTGTTTCATGGGTGATTGTATAATTTCAAACTAAATGAATCACACAAAAGATATTTCTTTAACAACAAATTTTATGGAACATATAGTCTTGACCCAAATCTCACATTTATTTCATTATTATCATTGAACATAGATGATTCCCCTTTTCAGATAGATTCCACTTTATTCTTAATTCCCACATCATCCTTTTGTAAATCCCTTCTTCTCTCCAAAAAAGATGGTTGAGAAGTCATTTTTTAAAGGATTGATGTTATTCCCTTCATTAGGATTCCCATGTACATATTAATCAAATCTAAGAAGATTGGATCCTTTTCAATTCTCATAAATGATAGAATTGAGGGTCCTTTCTAATTAGAGCATCCACCACCTTGTTCGCTTTCCCAGGGTGGTAATGGATTGAGCAGTAGTAATCCTTGATGAGATCTAACCATCTTCATTGGTTCATATTTAACTCTTTATGTGTGAATATATACACTTGAGTCTTTTTTGATTTATATATATTTCACACATCTCCCTAAAGATATAATTACACCTAATTTTTAATTAAATGTTCACTTCCACCAACTCCAGATCATGCATGGGATAGTTTTTCTAAGGAATTTTCAACTGTCTTGAGGCATAGGAAATGACTTTGTCATTTTCCTGAAATTCCATCAATGGGAAACTTATAAAATTTTCAAGAAAACATTCCCATAAACATCAACATGTGATACAACACTTTTATAAGTTTTTCACTAATTATTTAATATCATTTCTGCTGGGGAATCAATGTTATTAGAAAACATAAACGATAAACTAATAGGAAATGAATTGAAATAAATTATGACATACACTACATTGAAGTAGTGGTAACATGTGATTAATTCATCATTAACAATCTTAGCATAGTACTTATTCTTACCCATTGGTCATGGAGATTGTCTATTCTCATCATGCTTCTCATCACTTCTAATAGAGCATCATCTTAGATAATTCCTGACTTCTCTACATTAATGAAATACAACTTTGCAAGATTCCTTAGATGGAACATTGTTTCCATCCATCACATTATCAATTCCTTCATGTATATTAGATACTTTGTGACCTTCCTTTTCACACTTAAAGAGTATCCTATTCCATTTTTAACATTTCCCTTGGTGTCTCTTTCCACACTTGTTGCTTGAAGGAAACTGGGTCTTCTTCCCCTTAAAATATTTAGCAGATGGACTTTCATGAGATTTTATATTCCTCTTCCTTTATTTTCATGGGAATTCAACAAAGTGACAATTGTTAATTGTGATTTTTATATCTTTTTTAGCATAATCACGATATATCCTTCTTGAGGTCATATTTGATTGGGAATATCACTAGGAAATTTATCATGTTTCCCTTCACATCTATTGTTATCCATATTCCTCATATCACCGACCATTGGATAGAATAAAAGAAAAATTAGGTATGAGTATCTAAATTTTTTTAACACATAATGGGGAATCCACTAACATTAAAGGGATAACTTATATTTTACATTTATCTCTTTCACATATAAATTTCTAGGCTTCAATATATGTTACCCAATGATATATCTCTTAACATATATTCTTACTGCATTTTTCCCCATTAATAATGGTTTGTACTAAGCTTATGAATTTACTGAAGCATATCCCCTAAGAGTGTCGAACCAAGAGTGAAAAATGGACCATTTTAATGCACTATTTCCCATTCTAGTCTAGCTCACAACATTGTTTTCAAGTTTTTCCCCTATATACATTTGTACCAGATTCACCTCTACTGGTTTTTATCCAAACATCAATGTATTTTCATGATAAACCACTTACTCTATACTCACCAATATTTAGGGATATTTTTATTCTACTTGGCCTTGTCCACATGGATTTCACTAGGATTTTCTAATATTAATCCCCAAAAATATCTAAACATGTCCTATGATACCAACGATAACAACCATGCTCTTTACTACACACTTAATCAAGATTTATTACATAAACTTTATCATAATACAACTCTGAGGATTGAGAGGTCTAGGGTCTTGGGAAATTAGGAATATTAAATAACAACTTAAAAAATAAAATACAACATCTTTATTGAAAACCTCATTTAGATGTCCAAATCATTCCTTGGTAATTAACACTACATGGGATAACTTGAGGATATATAGAAGAAAAGGATGATCTATAAATCATAGTAAGAGAATTAACAAGGAATAACATGAAGAATACAATACATGTTAGGCCACATTCATATTAATGGATCACAAAGAAATTAAAATAAAGGCATGATATAACATGGTTATCATAACATGAAAATTTGGAAACAATATGAAAAATGATATTAGCATGAGGCAAGTCTCATTGCACATGGATTAGAATGAGTAATCCCTCGTTGCACATGAATTAGCAAGAGTAAACTCTCATTTCACATGGATCAGCATGAGTAAACCCTCATTACACATGAATTAGAATGATTGAACCCTCATTTCACATGTATTATCATGAGTAAACCCTCATTTAACATGGGATATCATGATACTAAATATTACCCAATGCATTGGAGAACTATCAAAGCACACCCTTTATAAAAATTTCATTACATGCATAAGTTTGTCACATGGATAACATAACATGGAATCATTAAAAATCATCATTTCTTCCACGATAAAGGAATGTGAAATACATACATGAAATTTTATAATCAATATGTTTATGTGAATAAAGTTGAATACCCTTGATAGAGAAATGATCAAGGTATTCACTACATGATGATTTAGGCAAGGAAAATTGCGGTGCAATTTTGCTAGTATAACATCGTCATATGGGAATTCATAAGTTGTATTTATGAGAGTTAAAGGGGTATATTATCATTTATACATGAAATAGACATTAATGGAGTAATATAAATAAATGTCACAACACATGGAATTTGTAAATAGAAGGCGTAACATAAAAGGAAACTTGAAGAAAAAGTAGTAATGGAAAAACATTTACGAAATTTTGGCATGGTAACAAGTGTACATGGGACAGATTAATGAGAGATAAATAGGTATATCATCAGTAAAACATAAGTATGGCTGTATGGGGGAGGTTCTAAATCATAACCCAACATTTTTAATTTAAAATAAATGGTTATAAAAACATAAAGAAACTTGGCCAAAAATTGTGAAATAAAGGAATCCCTTATATGAAAATTTGTCATGGTAATAATAGTACATAAGTGTTAATAAGAGAGATAAATGAGAGTGAAACATGATATCATGATTTATACATAAAATAGGAATTAGGGATGATATTTAATAACATATCTCAACAAAGTAATAAAATAAATTAAAATACATAACCTCAAAATAATGCTTTGTAAAAGAGGAGGGTGGAAGATCCCTTACAAAATTTTGGCAATGTAACGACTTAGGTAAGGGTCAAAATGAGGGAGGATAAGTAATACCTCCTAAAATATACATTAAGAATATTATTATAATATAATTAAATTATTTACATTTTAAATTACAAAAACTACTTTTGAATAATATGCTTGAATTTGAATGGAAGAGAGGAAAGTGAAGATCCCTTACATGGATGTCTAATCCAAAAGGCAAGGGAGAGGATTCTTGGGATCTTGGGGGTGCTGTTGGAGGACTCTAGAGTGTTTGGGGAATAGGTTGGTAGAGAAAGAAATGGTTTTAGTGTATAATAATTCGATTTTGTTTGGGTTTATATAGGAAATGAGAGGGGTTTCTTTATTATTTAGGTTTTGGACAATACACATTAAAATAATCAAAACCAAAAATGATACCATGGTTTTTACCATTTTTCTAACAAAGGGGAGTGTTATAAAATATTTTATAAGGAGAAGGGCCAAAAATATTAAAATGTTAGGCCTGATTTTGTGGAGGTGAGTCCCACTCTCAAGGAAATAATTTTAAAATGTTAAAATATTTTATATGTCTAGGGGGGTCAACTAAAGAATTATAAAATTATTCAAACAAATTTAGAATCAAAATAGTTTAAAGGTAAAAAATATATTTTCTGAATATCCCTTTTATAGTATTTTATTACAACACTATTGGTTAATTATGATGTCATAAAACACCTTATATATTTATTCAGTATTTAATTTTTACCCAAGAATTCTATTGTCTTAGAAAATTATGAAAAATTCACCATTGTAAAATTCGGATTTCCTGATTCCAAAATTTAATATTTATTTTATATAAATCATTTTGTAAATAAGTGAATTTTCACTTTTAAATTTAAAATTTACATTTACAGAAATTTGACGCGTTTTTAAAAAAACAGTTTTTAACCATAATAAAAAATAAAATTGACTTCATAAAAATTATATACTCATTTATTGTTCAGAAAAGTAATTTTTTAATAATATTTTATAAAAATATTAATTATTTTAAAAATTCATTAATTCATTAAATTAAATTCATTAATTAAAAATAAAATTTCTTTTTTATCGTATAAAAATATAATTATTATCAAACTAAATACTTAATATTTTATAAAGTGAAAACAATAAATATAATCATTATTTATAATTAATAGGAGTATTCTTATAACACTATTATAACAAAATTGTTAATAAAAATTTAGTTAAATAGAAAAATGTATATATTATTGACAAATTACCATTTTACCTGAAAATTAAATTTATCGAATTCATTATATTTTTAAGAAAAATTATTCTTATAATGTAATTGAGGGCATAAAAATTTTATTTATAAAATGGATTACACAAAAATTAACTAATACCTTGTTACACTAACCCTTATAGCACCCACATAAGACCTAAAGGTAAGGTGTGAGATTGTGATAGACTTATGGGGAGACCTAGATAACATCGATTATTTGGTAATATCTATGAACATCCACTTCTCCCATAAGTGATTCTGTTCAAGAATAATGCATTGAAGATAAGCTTGGTCTTGGTCCAGAGCAAAGCCCAATGATAGTACCTCCTTTCGATGCTCTGAAAAATGAGCTTTTTACAAATCGAGTCTACTGGATGAGGTCATCTTATCCTTCTTCTGTGTCCAAAAAAATCTGTTTTTAAAACCCATAAATTTATATTAGTTATGTGATCGCTGTTCAACAACTATATTATCAATGATAGTGATACTTAATGGTCATCTAAACATAATTAGAGAAAAAGTGAATGTGTTTTCTATATCCATAAGATATTTAATTATATAAATAAATGAAATTTTATTCATGAATGTTCAGGTCATCAAAGTTTTGTAGTTTTCTTCATTGATAACATCTTAATGTATTCAACGTCCAAGCAAGAGCATGCGATACACCTTAGGACGGTTTTGGATGCACTATGAGAGCACCAACATTACGGAAAGCTCTCAAAGTGTGAGTTATGGATACAAAAGGTCCATTTCCTAAGACATGGCATCTTAGAGGCTGGAGTTGTGGTGGATCAAGTGAAGATCAAGGTAGTGCTTTCTTGAGAACCAAACAAGAGTGTTACAAAGGTGAGGAGTTACCTAGGGTTGGATGGGTACTATTGGAGGTTAGTAGTCAAATTCTCCAAAGTGGTAGCACCCATGAAAGTGTTGATGAAAAATAAAAAAAGATCATGTGGATAGAAGTATTCCAACATAGCTTTCAACAACTGAGGCAGAGCTTGATGTGTGATCCTATCTTGAGGTTACCAGAGGATGGTGCCGACTACGTAGTGTACCGTGATACATCAGAAACTGGTCTTGGTTGTGTCATGATGCAAGGGAAATAAATGATTGATTGTGGATAACAATAGTTGAGACTGCATGAGTAGAAGTATGCGACTCAAAACCTTCTGTCGGCAGCAGTAGTCTTTGAACTAAAGATGTGGAAACACTACCTTATGGGAGAACGACTCATCGTTTACTATAACCAAAAGGGTGTCAAGTATTTCTTTTCCTATAAGGATATAAATATGAGACAACAATGTTGGCTAGAGTTCCTCCTGGAATGTGACTTTGAGATAGTCTATACACTTGAGAAGGGGAACATAGTGGAAGATGATCTCAACAGGAGATCGAGTTCAAAAATTCTGAATGAGGTTGCAGATCAGTTGTCATCGCTTTAGATATCCCTTGGGGATAGAGATTATGGAGCTTATCTTATGTCGATAGTAGTTTCCCATCCACTCTTAAAACAAGTCAGGGAGGCACGACATGGAGATTCCAACTGTGAGACTACAATTCCCAGATGTCCGCAGGGAATTTCCCAGTTGGATATTCGAATGACGGGCAGCATGCCATCATTTTCAGAAGATGCACCATAGTAACAGTGGAATTGAGTGAGGAGGTGTTGAGGGAGTTCCATACATCCCCTTTGGAAGTACATCTTCAAGTGGTAAAGATGTACCAGGACATCCTACGTCAATACTAGTGGCCGGGGATGAAGAAGGTCTTGATAGAGTTATTCTCTAGGTGACTCATTTGACAACAAGTGAAGGATGAGCACCAGGTTCCAGTAGGTTTGACACAACCCCTTAAGGTACCAGAGTTGAAGTGGTAAAGATTATTGATGGACTTTGTGATGGGCTTACCACATATGTCCAGGGGGACTGATACCATTTGGGTGATCGTAGATCGACTGACCAAGTCATCCCACTTCCTACCCATTCAAGAGCATAGTTCAGTATAGAGCTTAGGATGCCTCTACATGAAAGAGATAGTTCGACTCCATGGATTCCCGTCTACTATAGTCTAATATTTTTGCACATTACCCCCATTTTTTGTTTATCCTTGTTTTTGAATACATGGATGTTAAATCATTATAGAGGGGGTAATGTAATGTCTCAAAAATTAAATGATTTTTTTAAATTATATGGAATTATTTTGAGACCATGTGATGAGATGGAATATGATTCTGAGGCTCGGAGTTCCCATAATGATCTGTGAAAACATGTTATGTTTTAAATAGTGCACGTGAGCATTTTCACTTAAAAAGATGAATATCTATTAAACTAGTGCCTGAATTAGAAATATGAGGGCACCATTGCATTCAAGTTGGTGGATTTACCCTAGGTGGGACTAATATTAGTTGGCGCATGCCTCCAGTAAGAAAAAACAAAAATGGAATAACCATAAATAAAAAAATTAAATTAAATGATTTTATTTTTCAAATTCTTATAAATTATGAATGGAAACTCAGACAAAAAATATGAGACCACCATTTATCCCTTTAGGGTATTCTTTCTATAGGAAAAGGCTAACATTGGTCGACATGGTCCAACAATGGAAGATAGTTTTTGGCCGTAAATAAAATAATTAAGTTACAATTATTTTATTGTAAAATACTTATAACTCCTAAAAGGTAACTCAGATTGGAAATTTGAGAGTACCATTGATCCCATGAGGCCATATTTTAATTAAGAAAAGTTCAACATCAAGTGGAATGGGTTGAGGGTGAAAGATAGTTTTTGAACTTTTTTCAGTGAATTAAAATGGCACACGTGCGTGGTTTTGGAAACTTCTAAATGGGTGTCCGGATTGAAAATTCAAAGGCACCGTTGTGTCTAGAATGACAAAAATATATAATAAGGGACCTAACCTCGACCAGCATGGGTTGAGGGAAAATGTTAATTTTAAGACATTTTATGAAAAAAATATAATGAACATAAAAATTTTATTTTATTCTTAATAATTTTTTCAATGCAACACATCGATGAGCTGTCTGTTTCTTTCTAAAAATGAAACAGCGTAGCGACTCTTTAACTAAAGTGTAACAGTTATGCTCTTTCATAAATGTAAAAACATAATGATGCGACAATGCAGTTTAACAGAAATAGTATGACATGTTTCTCTTTTAATGAGATAACATGTTGGAGAATTAGGGATAAAATTTCTCGGACAATCGATGAATGATTTCCCTCCAATGAAGAACACTGATGAATCCAAAAGTAGTGACGATGCATTGTAGAGAATATCCAGGACCAGAGATTAATGAACACAAACTGATTCAAATGCATCGACACCAAATAAGAACCTTCTCTAGGTAGGGGTTATTTTTGTTTTGACTTTCCTCGTTCTTCATTCTAAAAAAATGAAAACCGATCAACCCAAAAACACGTTGATTCAAGGATTCCTTGTTTTTGCAGTAGGGTGATTTTACTCGGAACATGCATCATGGTTACCTTGTGGTTATAATATTAAACCTCCCCTTGTTGAAAACTATAACACGAAGGGTGCAGGTTTACACGAAATAGGACTGAGCCCTTCCACCTTTGCGCATTCTTCATGGATGAACCTCCAAGTTGATGCCAAGGAGTTTTTGAGGACGTAGCTAGGAAGATGTTACCCCAAGGAGGTCAGAGGGAAAGACGACCTAAAGAACAGACCACTAGTGAATACCCAAGGGTCTGCAGAAGGTGCAGCTAGTGCAATGAGGGAGGTGTCATAGTCGTCTTGGGACATGGTGTTGCAGCAGGAGCCACCAACACCTGGACGATGACTGGAAGATAGTGACACAACCACCCAACTTCATGGGTCATGGTGACTTAATGGAACATGGTCCAGTGACCGTGTGTGGGTCCATAATAATGGATGACTTATCCGGCCATTGTATGCAAGAACCGGACACCACATGGCATCCGGGCTGGAGATGGCCATCCCATCAGTTGCAGGATGGACCAGGGGGGCTCGAGCTAGAGTAAAACTGACCTGATTATACAGGCTAGGATGGAATAATAAAGCTAGACCACTAGTCATCCTGGTTTATCTAGAACCCATGGGCCTGGTTGGTCGGGTCGGTCTGACAGGTTCAGACTGGGCCCAAACACAACCTACCCTTATTTACTGAAACACAAATATCTCTCGAACAAGGTATCTGATTGATGATCAATTTTCCGATTTAGAACCCCCATGTCGAGGAAGATATTTTAGCATACTATATGGAGGATTTAATGGATGGTGGAATATTATGAATGACTTGGGAAGAAGTTTCTCTCAAAATCAAGGACACTACATGTAGAGATCCTTTGGTTGACTGAGACCAGAATACTACTAACAAGTGACCCTATGTGGATTATCTACAATCACCCAGTGGAAAGTAGATCCATGTGACTCGGAAGGCCCACAATGGGGAGAGGCTATATGTGACTTTAGAGACCCATGGTACTTATTAGGAAAGAGTACCTAACTATGATGGCCAAAGTGGGAAGAGGCTCTGTGTGACCCAGTAGACCCACAGTGAGGAGCGCCTCTGTGTGACCTTGTATACCCATGGTACTCATCAGGGATGAGTACCAAATCAGTCTAAGGCCAGTGGGAAGAGGATCTATGTGACCAGGCAGGCCCACGCTAGGGATCATCTTTGTGTGACATAGTATAACCACAATACTTATCAGGGAGGTGTACCCCAGTAGCCCAAAGTGTTTAGTGATACGACTGATGGTCATCCTTTCTATACTATAGATTATACCTGCGCTAGTTGACAGTACCTTGTGCATACCCAAGTGGTTCAACTTACAAGCGTACATCAATGGTTTAGAAAAAAAGAATACCTTAGTGGTCCAGCAGATGAGAATACCTCAGTGGCTCATCAGTGATGAGTACCTCAAAAGTACGAGATGATTCAGCTCTATGATTGATAAATATTACAGTCTATATTTTGTGTTTTAGATGGTGTGAGAAGACTTTTCTTTGTGCTCTTTGATTTGTGGAATTTGATTTGTAGTATTTCCTTTGTGGTTTGGGGTCCCTGCTGAGTATTGTGTTACTCACCCCTGCACGGGCTTCACCTACACATGTTGTGTCCCACACATGTATTGGATGATTCAATAGAAACCTTGGTGGTCTGGGACTAAGAGGTGCCCAGTGAGATGAAACAAACTAATTCTTCAACAGAGACCCTAGTGGTCTGGGACTATGTGGTGCTCAGTGAGACGAGAAGGACGAGCATACTGCTATGGCTACATGTACATACCCTTCACCTACCCTTCATGTGGGGTATTTAGAAAATTTTTAAAGGTAGTTTTATTTTTTTTAGTGGTTTTGGGATTGTATTATATCCCATTTGTACTTTAGTTTGGTATTGTACTCTCTATAGTTGTCTTAGTGATAGTTGTGGTTTACTTTGTGATTACTTTCTGTAGTTTGAGCTATTTTCATGCATACAGGTTTGATGAAAAATGCCTTCCCTTTTTAGGATATTCCTATTCGGTTCTAGTCACCAGCCCATAGCCTATGGAATGCAGGCTTGTGGTAGTCATGGCATTCGCCCCGGGGGATGGGTCATGACAAGGCATCAACAATAACTTTCAAACCAAAGAGAACTATATATATTGGTCACCATGAATGCTATAAACCATTTTTCAATAACTTTCATCTTTTATGGTTCTATCTATATACCCTCACTTGAAATTATATGACCAAAGAATGAAAATTTCTATATCCAAAATTCACACTTTTTAAATCTGGTTTATAACTTCTCCTACCTCAGGGTATTCAGCACAATCCTCAAATATCCTTTATTCCCTTCAAATATAAAATATCATCATCTATAAAGACTACTAAAACCCATTAAAGGGAATATCTAAAGACTTTGTTCATTAAGTTCATCAAGATGATAAGAGTATTAGTAATATGAAATGAAATTACAATAAATTTATAATGACGTTATATATTTTAAAATGTTTTCTTTGTAATATAATCCTTGATATTTAGCTGAATATATCCTGATCAAACACCAATTTGGAAAAATATTTAGATTCTCATAATTGATCAAACTGATCATCAATACGTTGTAGAGGAAAATTTTTCTTAATAGTAATCTTGGTAGGATCTCGATAATAAATGAAAAGACACATTGACTCATTGTTATTCTTAATAAAAAGGGAATGTTCACCCATGGGGAAGCACTAGGCCATATGAATATATTATTTAGATTCTCTTGAAATTTATTATTCAGTTCTTATAACTCAATTATATCCATTATTTATGGAATATTTGAAATATGTGTAAAACCATTTATGAGTTCTATAGAAAAGTCACCTTCAGGATTCAAGTGAAGACTATGATTTTACTCTATAAATACATCCTCTTATTCATAAATAATAAGAAAATTTTCAATATTGAGTTTCTCCCCAACTATTTGAGAAACATTTCCATCATGAATTTGCAGTAACACCCCTATAATGGAAGTAATTTCCATTGGGAGTTCAGGTTCATCCTCACACCGATAATTGACTGCATGTTCATTTAGAATATTGAATATAAATTCCCTTATAAATTAATATGATCTCAATACTAATAGATCCACTCCTTACCCAAATTGGGGTCAAAATCAACAATGGAAAGAAAAATGTTATTTATATAAGGACATTCCCAAAATATTCTATTTGATAGAAGTTATAAAATGAGATTAAATCCTCCTACCATTAGGTTTTTTCATGGATAACTCAAAATATAATTGTTAATGTAGTGATGTGATTAATTTAAAAAATTATTCTTTTATAAAAGAGTGGGTAGAACCTAAATCAAATAAATAATTTGAAAATAATGAGTAAATGATAAGTGTGCATTTCACCACATCATTATCCTAACCCACTTCATCAGTTATGATTGCCTAAGATTTCTCTTTTTGTTATTTTGACTTTAGAGGTTGTTGAGAATTATTATCATCATTATCCATTTTATTAAAAATGTGATTCATATAATTCCAAAAACACCTTCATATAATGAACTGATGTATGGGTGGTTGAGATTTCTCTCCATTAATTTTATTTAATGGCCTCTTCATAACACTTCATTATTTTTTATTGATGGTAGTACCTCCCAAACATGATCCAACTTCAAATTCCTTTCATGAAATTACCTGAGTGATACTTCCCAATTTTTTTGATATGTAGTAGGATAATAATTCTTCATCCCACTATTTAACATACCAATAGAGCACCCCTGATACTCTATATTTATTTTTGTATCAATGAAACTATTAAAATGAGAGTTTATGGATTTAATTTATACTTTGAGTTCATATAAAACAACCACTTCAGATACTACAAAGTCTATTATGGAAAATGCCTTTCAAATACTTAGTTTAAAACCACTAAAGAATCAATCAATATTTCATTATAGGTTGATGATAAATCTAGATACGTACCTCACAAGTCATGTAAATTTTATTTCATAGGTAATTATAGATTAATTTTACTTATAGTTTATGTATAGAAAGACCCTCTCCATTTTAGTATGAATAGTTTGGGAAAAGATCTTATTAAAAAAACACCCTCTTAAAATCCTACCATTCACTACTATAAATATGACATTTAACATCGAAAAAATTGTCCAATGCCAGTGAAATAATTGTGCTGACTATCAGTGCTTGATTAAAATCCCTTGTATTTTACCAACACTAAAAAAAGTGATGATAAAAGGGGACCTTTTTCAGTTATTTTAATAGGGATGATAAAGGATACCATCATCTACCCTTCTAATTGAGTTGATTAGTGGTCCCCTTTTCAGTGCTACTACTAGCACTGATAAAGGGGTATAATACTACAATGTCTTATTAAAATTATATCACACATAAGCATAAAAATAGTATTAAAATTTTGTAAATATAGATGAAAAATACAGACTTCAAATGATAAAAATTAGAACACAAATATAGGTGAAAAAATATATTATAAACCTTAAAAACAATGGTTTGTACAATTATACGAGTAATTAAAAATTATCAAAGACATTAAAAAAATTGAATTTCCCTTTTTATTTATCCATAATCCTTGCCCATTCTATTTCTAAACAAAAAACCCGAAATCAAGAAAATGAATTCACCTATATAAGAAAAAAAATTATGTAAGTAACACAATAAATAAATAAATTAAAGACAAAGAGCCAATTTTAAACTAAAAACGCATACTTTTAGTCATACGAGGAACACCATGTATCATATTGTCATGTGGTTGATTCTTGCACATAACACTATTTATTTTTGTTCTAAAAACTCTACAATTAAATTGGCTCTTATCTATGGTGAAAAAAAATTCACTGTGGTTGTGATTCAATTCAACATGACTTCATTTTGGACAAGAAGACTCCATCATTCATACCATTTATTATTCATCTTCAAGAATTATCTCTACGAAAATTAACGAAATATGTATAGATAAAAATGAGAAGTAAATTAATTAATTAATAAAAGATAAAATATAAGAAAACAATATGAATATTTTTTTCTTAGTTTTGGAAATGTGACACATGTTTTAGACAAAAATGGAACTTATATATTGAAAACAATAACTTTGAGTCATACTAGTCAAATCATGTGTTAGTTGGAAGTGAAAAAATTCTTACATGTCATAAATAACTCCTGAACTATTTTCCAAAATTTTCAAGAAAATTCGATAATGTTTTCTCAATTTTTAGTTAGTGACTCTCATTTTGAACTAAATATTCAATTTAAAACTGATAACAGACTCTTTGAGTCATACCAGACACACCGTGCATATGATTGAGGTGAGGATAAATTATAAACATAAAAAAATAACTAATAGAATGTGTTATAAAAGTATTAAAATTATTTTAACATATACTATTGGTTTTGAGTATGTCACTTGTCTTTTTTTCTAAAATTGATGTCAATTTTTAATAAAAAAACACAAATTTATTCATAATAGTCAATCAATGCATTAGACTGAGTTTCAGTTGATTAATACACAAAAATATGACTTATGGATTGTTTTACTAACATATCAAAATGATTCGAATGCATTTTCATGGTTTTGAGTATGTCACTTGTGTTTTTTTTCTTCTGAAAATGACATTTTAAATTGAAAACACACAATTTGAGTCATACCAATCACATCATGTGCTGGTTTTATGTGAGAATGATTCATACATGTAATAAATGGCATATGAATCATTTTAAAAAAAATCAAGAAAATATGAGTGCATTATCTTGTTTTTAATTATGTGACACAAGTTTTGAACTGAATTGTCAATTTTGAACTCATAACAGACACTTCGAGACATATCAGGAACACAATGTATTGTATTGATGTGTGGATAATTAATACCCATCAAAACTGACTTATGGATCATTTTACTAATGTATCAAAATATTCAGAATGCCTTTTCGTGATTTTGAGTATTTCACTTATCTTTTTACTAAAATTGTTGTTAAATTTAAATTAAAAGACTCACTTTGATTCATTCCGATCACACCATGAATTATATTGAGGTTTGTATGATTTTTACAAATCAAAATTCAAATAAGAATCATTTTAATAAAGTATAAAAAATAATAAAAATGTGTTTTCTCGGTTCTGAGTATGTCACTTGTGTTTTTACTGAAATTTATTTTTAAACCGGAAACACACACTTTGAGTCATAATGGTAAAAGCATCCATTGATTTGACATCATAATGATTAATACACATCAAAAAAGACTTTATCATCATTTTCCAATATTATAATGAAAATTAAATCTCATTTTATAAATTTTTAATTACTGGAACATGTTTTGAACTAAATTATCAATTTTAAACTGAGAAGAGAAAATTTGAGTAATACCCGACACAACGATTGTTATATTGATGTTTTGATAGTTAATACATGTAAAAATTTATTATATATAATTTTAATAAAGTATTTATATATTGTGAATCTGTTTTCTTAGTTTGAGTATGTCACTTGTCTTTTTTACTAAAATTAATGTCAATTTTAAATAAATAGACACACTTGGAGTTACACCGGTCACACCGTGCATAAAATTTCGGTTTAGATAATTATTACACATAAAAAATTAATTAAGAGCCATTTTTAAAGTATTAAAATAATCCGAATCCATTTTCTAGGTTTTGAGTATGTCACTTTTGTTTTTTTACTAAAATGTCATTTTAAATCTGATACACACACTCTAAGTTATACCGGTCATGTCGTTTGTCTGTTTGATGTGAGACTAATTCATATACATCAAAAATGACTTATAAATTGTTTTTATAAATTACGGAGACAACGTGAGAATGTTTTCTTTGTTTTTCAGTTAGTGACACACATTTTGAATTAAATTTTCACTTTCAAAAGAACAATAGACACTTTGAGTAAAACTACGCACACTGTGTATATAATTGAGGTTTGGTTGATTTATATATGCCAAAATAGATTATTGATCATTTTATTAAAGTATATAAACTACCTGAATTCATTTTCTCTATTTTGAGTTCATCATTTTTCTTTTCCATTAGAAGTAAAGTAAATTTTAAATAAAATGTCACACTTGGAGTGGTGGCTGTAACACCCCATGGTTTTAAAAATAAATTAAAATGCATGAAACCTAGATTCTCTATATAATGAACCTATATTTTAAGGAGATAGTTATAAACTATCCATTAAGCATAATTTGTCCACTTATATGATCTGAATTTTGAGAAACAGACATCTACGGTTGTGATCAATGAGATATTTGGAGTTTTATATAACCAACTGGTTTTTTTGGTGAATAGTAACATACCCTTATAAATTGCAATATAAAAAGAAATATCACCCTTATGAATTAGTAAATAAATTTATTATTTTATTTTATTAAGGTTATAAGATATTGATATCTTAATTATTTTTTCAGGGTGATATAAAAAGAGTTTTATTTTTAAAATTGTTATAATTGGAATAAATTAAGATTTTACTTAAAAATTAAATTGATCATAGTAATAAAATTATTTTCATAAAATGGACTTTTTTTTTGAAATCTACATATCGAAAAATGGATAGGGTGAAATTTTTGTATTTTTCTGAAATATAATTTTTTTATGAATAATGAAATACGATAATTTATAAAACATGCAAAATAAATGATTGCATCATGCTTGAGTCATTAAAGGGGTAAATAGAAATTGTTTCTAAATCACAATAACTTATTACTATTTTGGATCACATGATTCAATATTATTCATAGTCTTGAGAGAAAATATTAAACTCATGATTAAAATAATGTTAGACCCCACCTCCCCTCCACTATAAATACCACCCTCACCCCCTCTGCCTCTCAGTCCACTCAAGACTTGAGCCTTGAATAAGTTAATATAAATACTCTTACCAAGCCCAAATCTACTTCTTAGGATTACTATTCTCACCAAAAGGCTAGAACCAAGGTCCTTAAGGAGGATCTCAAGGAGAAGATATCAAGAGGTAAAGATCCTGTTTAATTTTCTTATGTTTTCTTTTCCTTTATTTTCTTTCTTAAACTCTCTTCTCCTCCCATTATACAAGAGGAATGAATGATCCATTATTATATATATTTTTGATTTTAAACATGTTTATGGAAAAATTAATCATTATTCTTCCCCTTCTCTTCCTCTTATTTGAAAAATAAAAACATCGTCCGTGATGTGTCAATTTACTGACATCGTGGACGATGTGTATTTAATTTCTTTTTCTTCCCTCAAAACTGGTTATAAAAACATTTTAATGATTAAAACAGATTTTAAATTGCATGATATATCCTCTTTCAAGTTTTGGAGTTATCATATCTTCTTAATATTAGGTTATATAATGTAACTAGTTTGTGATTATCATGGAATGACCAAAATGATCTTAATAGATATCACTAAAGATATATCTAATGATTCATCCTCATACCATATAAAAAAAATTATTTACGGAATCATTAAATATTATAGATACATTTTAATACCATTGCATTCCACCACTAAAATTTCACTTCTATACGACAAGAAAATCAAATACAAACCGTCCATGGAAATCATGTAAAGAACGCACCTAAAACAATGGAAAAAACAAAATACTAATAATTAAAGGGTGAAATAATGTTATGAAATGATCATATAAGGTGTTATAAATATGAATACGTTTTTTAAGATGTTAATAAAACTCTTTTAATCAATATATATGAGGTTTAAACAAGTTTTATGTAAGACGAACTTGAGGTAAGGGAATTCTGAACACATTATCCATTCTTTGGGTTATCATTCCACTTCTTTGATTATATGTAATTAAGAATATTTTTGTAATGAATTTTTTTCTATTATGTTTTATTATATTTATATATAGTTTATACACATAATAATTTCATTCTATTAATTATCACTACATTTATATGATATTTTTAAGGGAATTTCTTATAAAAATCATATTTTTCTAATTATATTTTACAAAATTCACAAGCATTGTTTTTATAAATATATTAATGTTTTATTATTATATTATGGTTCTTGGGAATTTTTTATGATTAAGGGTGGAATATTTATCTCTCTCCAATGCATTGGGTATGTGTATGTTGGCGGTGGGCCGTATGGTTACTCCATGTGTAACTGCGATGGTTATACAATAATATACCTGCGAGGGTTACATTAAAAGGTAGATGTGAGGGATACAGAGAATAAGGTATCCAAGAGGGTTAGAAGATTATGTAATTAATTATCTAGGAAATATTTATGGTTCTATTTAAGTTATATCTGTTTTTTAGAAAGCTCTGGGAAATCTCATGTTTCACAAAGTATATATGTGTGACAAGTATGTATTTTTGAAATTTATTTCGTTTGTTTACAAGTATTCATGGACTATTGTTTTATTTTTTTCTTTTTATATCCCTTACAAATATTTCTGTACTCATACTATGTTTTCAAATGATTTTCATAGGTTATAAGGATGTGTAAGATAAATAAGGAAGCCAAGATAAATATTATGAATATTTTTCAAAGAAACATGTTTTATTATGAATGTTTTATATTTTGGAAGAAATTGATACTGTTTTTGTGGTATATTATCTATATAAATGTGGAATGTTATGTATGTATTATATCCCAATTATCAAAAACTCTAAACGTGAAAATATCTTCAATGTTAAAGGAAGTGAGTTCTTGACAAAAATTCAATATTATGTAATGTAATAAGGCTGTGTATGTATAATTGGTATTAGATGATGTTTTAGATAAATTTATCGGTTAGGATTATGTTAAAATAATACCATAAATGATTTTCAATCTATGGTAAATTTGAATTGTTATAGAATTTAAATATTACAATGTTTTTTTGACTAATATATGTTTTTTTAGAATGGTTTTCCATAGAAGAAATGGGGGAGATGAAGTGGAAAGGCACTGACAGAATGAAATCCTTCTAAATATATAGCCTGGAATGGAAGGGATTGGAACCAAGTAGTTTTTGCTATTAAAGGATCATCTGACACATGCAATAAATGTTGGTGGTATTTAGGAAAGAGAAAAACCAGAGCTACCATGAAGGAAAATGAGGATAGTGGAACATTTTATGAGGAAACACCCTCCAGCATTCAATGGGTCTTATGACCTAGTAGTGGATGAAGGATGTATTAAATCCCCTCAAATGATATTTGATGTTATGTGATGTTCAAATAATAAAAATTTAAGTCTTTTCATTTATCTTTTATAAGGTGGATCTGATCAATGGTGGTCAATGGTCTATAATATCATGGATAAAGAGAAGATTAAAGCCTTAGAGTGGGAATAATTTAAAAGATTTTTTTTTGAAATATATTTTTTCTATGGTGGTTCGACATATGATAGGGAAAGAATTCCTAGAAATATAAGAAAAATGAGGATGAATCAATGGTTTTTTATGAATAAAACTTCACCCAAGTGGCGATGTATGCCCCAAATAATATTCTGGATCTTGATAGAAAAATAAACCATTTTTACTCAGGATTAAAACCAAGATATCAATGGGAATTGGATTATAATGAGTCGAAAAGTTATGAGAAACTTGTATGATGTGTTGAGAGGGAAGAAATAAAGTTTTCTTCTGATCACATGCACTTTGACAACAAGGAGAAGAAGAGGTACAAATGGAAAGTTATGGGTAGGAATCAAATAAAGAAATCTGATGGTAAGAAAGTCCAATTTCTAGTTCGTAAAAAGTGTGGAAAAAGTAAACTAGGGAATACCTTACCAAAACCGAGAAGTGTTTTTGATGTGGTATGTTTGGACATATAGCCTGAGATTTTAATTATAATGATCCTAACAATAATCCTTATAAGAAAACTATAATGTGTTTAAAATGTCTTGTGATTGGTCATTATACAAATGCCTACCAAAGGAGAGATCTGAATGATAAAATGAAGCTAGAATATAAGTAGAAAGGTGTAGAGAGATCCTTTGAGACTATGTCAGCAGAGGTAAGGTCATCAAATAAAGTTTTATAAGATACAATGTTTGTTTACTCACATTATTATAATGTCTTGTTTGATATGGGATCTACACATTCCTTTATTTATGGGGAAGTTTATTGTAAATTGAAAATATCATCTGAACAAATGATACACTAAATTATTATTTCAACACTAGTGGAAAATGTTACAACCAAAAGGCATTTAAATAATCTTCTTATTGTAATATGTGGAAAGAAATTACTAGTTGTTTTTTGTTTTGACCTTATTAGAGTTTGATGTCATTATGGAATGAATTGTCTTTCTACTTATCATGCTAAGATTGATTTTAGAGCAAAAGAAGTTGTTGTTAGAAAGAGTTATAGTTTTTTATAAAAGAATATACCCATTCAATTGATACCATATCAAGAAGCTTAGAAATATTTGAAATATGGAAATGAAAGTTATCTTTCTCATGTTTTTGAAAAGAAGGGAACTATTCATATTAATGATGTGCCAGTGGTAAATGAATATATTGATGTTTTTTCAGATGAGTTATCCAGTGTTATACCTGATCGAGAAGTTGAATTCACTATTGACTTAGTTCTTGATACTAAGTTAATTTCAAAAACCCCTCATCGAATGTCTCAAATGGAACATTTTGAATTGAAAAATCAATGGCTGGTTTTTCTTGATAAAGGATTCATTCGTCCTAGAACTTCACCATGAGGTGGTCTAGGTTTTTTCAATAAAAAGAAATATGGTTAAATGAGACTTTTCATTGACTATAGATCCTATAATAGCATCATTCTTAAAAACAAGTATCCTTTGCCTCATATCAATGACTCATTTGATCTCCTCTATGGAGAATAATATTTCTTGAAGGTTGACATGGGGTTGGGGTGCCATTAGGTGAAAGTAAAGGAAGAATACATTTTGAAGACTATGTTCCATACTAGATATAGACATTATCAGTTTATTGTTATGCATTTTGGGTTAAATAATGCACCTGTTGTATTCATGGATCTTATGAATATAATATATTTTGAGTTCTTAGATAAGTATGTATTTGTGTTTATTGATGACATTTTGGTATTTTAAAAAATTAAAGGGGAGTATAAAAAACATATAAGGGTTGTTATTAAAACCTTAAAGGAAAAAATACAATATAGAAAATTCATAAAGTGTGATTTTTGGTTGCAAAAAATTTCTATTTTTGGGAACATTGTATATAAGAATGGAATAATAGTATATCCTACCAAAAAAAAGTGGGTTATGAATGTCAAAGACCTAAAAATGTTACATTGATTCGTAGTTTTCTTGGATTAACAGGTTATTACCGACAGTTAGTTAAATGTTTTCATAGTTAATTAGCCCACTAACTATGAAAATAGGAAAAGGGGTTAAATTTATTTGGACAGAAGAACATGATGTTAGTTTTAATGAATTAAAGAATAGATTGGTGAACGCTCTAGTTTTGGATATACATTCCAAAAATGGGGATTTTATTAATATATAATGATTCTTAATTAAAGTTACATGGTTGTGTTATGATGAATAACAGTCATGTAATACTTCAAGATAACTAAAAACTCATGATGAAAATTATCCCACACATGATTGGGAATTGGAGGCTGTGGTTTTTTCATTTAAAATATGGAGGCATCTTTTATATGGATCCAAATGTAAAATAAATAATGACCATAAAAGTATAAAGTATATATTCACTTAGAAGGAATTAAATATGTGGCAGAGAATATGGCTTCAAATGATAAAATATTATGATTACATGATCAACTACCATCCTAAAAAAGTAAATAAAGTGTTGGATTCCTTGATTTGAAACAAACAAACATCATTAACCATTTTAAATTTGAAACATGATCCCTTGATTAATGGTTTGATTAATTATGGATTAGAAGTTGTTTTTGTAGGAAATAACTTTTTTTTAAGGTTTCATTCCAATCATCATTATTAGATAGAACTAAGTAAGCATAGAAGGAACACCGTGAGCTAAAAAAATGTATAATTGGTTAAAATGTTTAAGTTCTAGAATTTAACCTTGATAAAGATTTTGTTTTATGATTTTGAAATAGATTGTGTGTGACTTATGATTTTGATTTGAAGAAGTATTTATTGTGTGAAGCTCATAGTTCTCCATTTTCAATTCATCTTGGAAGTACTAAGATGTATAGAGACATTCTAGAGTGTTACTGGTGGGATGGAATGAAAATAGATATTGAAGATTTTACCATGATATGTTGGACATGTCAACAGGTTAAAGAAAAGTGGTTGTTAAAAAAGTGGATGATTTATCCCTTTATAGAGGGAGAGTGGAAATGAAAAAATGTATCCATGGACTTTGTAGTGGGACTACCAAAGACTTCTAGTGGTAACAATGCAATTTGAGTGATTGTTAACTAACTGAATGAATCTGAAAATTTCATTCCCATTCGAGATAAAATGTCTTTGAATCATCTTTCTTGACTATACCTCAAAGATATTGTCTGGTTACCTAGAATTCATATCTCTATTTTATCTTTTAGGTATCCCAAGTTCACTTATAACTTTTGGAATGTCTTTCAAAAGTTGTTGTGAATAAAATTAAATTTCAGTACAGTTTTCATCTTCAATTAGATGGGAAGTTAGAATGGATGATTCAGACATTGGAGGATAATCTTAGATCTTGTTAAGTGGATTAATATGGAATTTGGGATCAACAAATTTCTTTAGTTGAAGTTTCTTATAATAATATATTTCATTCCAGTATACAGATGGGACCTTTTGAGGAATTCTATGGGAAGCAGTGTCAAACTCATTTTTTTGGATGAAATCGAGGAAAGGAAGTTGATGGGATTGGAATTAGTATTTGAAGTGGATGAGAAATTGAAGATGATCTAGTAACACATGAGTACAACTCAGATTTGGAAGAAAAGTTATTAATACATCATGACGAAATATTACTCTTTTGAGGTTGGTGAGCATGTTTTTCTTAAAAAATTATAATGGAAAAGTGTTATGCATTCTGGTAAGAAAGAAAAGCTATGTCAATGGTTCATTTGATATTATGAAATCCTAGAGAAAGTTTGACCATTTTCCTACCAAATATCTTTGCCTCTATGTTTATCTTAGGTATATAATTTCTTTCATGTTTCAATGTGGAGAAAGTATGTGCCAGAATCATCTCATGTCATGAGCCCTGAAGCAATTCCACTCGGAGAGATCCTTTCATATGAAGATAAACCTGTTCAGATTCATGATCATATAGAGAATGTATTGTGAAGTAAGGCAGTCCACTAGGTAAAGGTTTTGTGGAGAAACCACATGATAGAATAAGAAACATGGCATTCAAAAAATGATATGAGGGAAAGGTACCCTCACTTGTTTAATAAGTATATAAAATAGTGACGATGGAATTTCAAGAAGGTATTGATAATGTTACACCCCAAGGATTTAAAAATAAATTGAAATGAATGAAACATATATTAACTACATAATGACACTTTATTTTACAGATATAGTTATAAACTTTCCGTTAAACATAATTTTTCTACTTCTATAATTTGAATTTTGAAAAAATGACATATATGGTGATGATCAATAAGTTATTTAGAGTCTGATAGGCCCAACATATTTTTTATGTAATAGAAGCATTCCCTTATGAATATTAATATAAAACTTATGAATAGTAAATCATATTATTATTTTATTTTATTAAGGTTATAATATAATTAGATCTTGATTAATTTTTTCAAGGTGATATAAAATGAGTTATAGTTTTCAAATGTTTATATTTGGAATAAATTATGATATTATTTAAAAATAAAATTAATCATATTTAGAAAATTATTTTCAAAAAATAGAGTTCATTTTTTAATTCTACACGTCAAAAATGGTTCAGGTGGTTTTTTCGGATTTTTCTGAAATAATTGAATTTATGGTGAATATTGAAGTATGGTAATTTGCAAAATATGCAAAACTAATGAATTTTTGAATCATGATAGAATCATTGATGATGTAAATTGAAATTGTTTCAAACAAACATGCACTTATTACAGTAATGGGTCACATTAATCAATACTATTCATAGTATTGAGAAAATACATTAAACCAATGATTAAAATAATGTAAAACCCCTCTACTCCACTACAAATTCCACCCTCAACCCCTCTTCCTATCACACCACAAAATCCTTGAGCATTACCTATGTTCTAAAAAATAATAATCCCAAGACCCTTCTCCATGTCCAAGACCTCCTGTTATCACCAAAAGTCCAAAACCTAGGGCCTTAAGGTGGATCTCAAGGAGAAGAGATCAAGAGGTAAGGACCCTCTATCATTGTCTTCTGTTTTATTTTCAATTATTTTCTTTTATATTACTCTCTTATCCCCCCTTATCCAAGAGGCATGAAATATCTAGTATGATATATAATATAAATTTATATCTTGTTAAAGGAAAAATTCATCATCATTCTTCTCTTTCTTATCCTCTTATTCTATAAACAAAAACACCGTCCGTGATGTGTTGATTACCGATATCATGGATGATGAGTCTTCAATTTCCTTTTCTTCCTTAAAAACTGGTTATAAAAACATTTTAATGGATGAAAATGATTTTAAAGTGTATGATATATCATCTATCATGTTTTAGAGTTAATTTATATACATGATATTATGTTATATAATGAAACAAGTTCATGATTATCAAAGAAAAAGTAAAATGATCTAAACAGATATCACTAAAGATTTATCTAATGATTAATATTCATAACATATAAAAAAAATTATTTAATAAATCATTCAATATTCTATAAATTTATTAATACCATTTCATTCTATTTCTGGAATTTCATTTCCATACGACAAGAAAATCATATACAAACCGCACCTGGAAATTACACAAAGAATGATCCAGAAACAATGAAAAGAACAAAATACTAATAATTAAAATGTGAAATGATTTTTTGATATGATCCAAAAATATGTTATAAACAAGAATATTTTTATTTAAGATATTAATAACTCTCTTTTATCCATTATAAAATAAATTTAAACATGTTTTAAGTAAGACGAACCCGAGGTATGGGAATTCTTAACAGATTGTCCATTCTTTGGGTTATACTTCCATTTCATTGATTATATGCTACTAAAGTTTTTTGTGTAATGATTTTTTATATTAGGTTTTATTATGTGTATTTATAGTGTATACACATAATCCTTTCATTATTTCAATTCATACTTCATTTATATGATATTTTTAAGGGACATTCATTTAAAAATCCCCTTTTCAAATTCTATTTTACAAAATTCAAAAGAAATGATTTTATGAAATTTTTCATGTTTTTGGATTATGATCTAGATCTTGGGAGTTGCTTATGATGAATGGTGGGACATATACTTGTCTTGAATGCATTGGGCATGTGTATGTTGGAGGTCTTCCATATGGTTACTCCAAGTGTAATTGCAATGGTTATATAATAAGGTAGCCATATGGGTTACATTATAAGGTATCTGTAAGGGTTACAAATCACAAGGTAGCTGAGAGGGTTACGATATTATGTAAGTAATTACCTAAGATACCTTTATGGTTATATTTATGTTCATTATGTTTTGTGAAAATCTCATGTAAATTCCAATTTTCACCAGGTATGTAAATATGGATGACAAGCATGTCTTTTTGAAAATTATTTCATACGTTTACATGTATTCATGGACTAATGTTTTCTTTCATTATTTTTAAATCCATTAATGAGATTTTTTGCTCATATAAAGTTTTTTAAACATTTTAACATGTTATAATTATGTGTAAGAAAAAGAAGGAATCCAAGTTAAATGTTATGAAGATGTGTCAAAGAAAACATGTTTTATTTGAAAAGTTGATTTTTTAGAAGAATTAGATACTGTTTTTTTGGAATCCACATGTATAAATATAGAATTTTATATATGTATTATATCCATATTCTCTAAAACTATAATCTTGAAATGATTCTAAATTTTAAAGGAAGTGAGTTCTTGACTAAAATTCAATATTATGTAATGTAATAAAGCCAGGTCCTTATAATGGCGGTCACACTATGTGTTAGATTATGGTGCATCTGATTTCTAGACCTCAAAAATGACTAATGCATCATTTTACTAATGTTTTGAAAAAATAATAATTTTTTCTCAGTTTTGAGTCTATCACTTGTGTTTTTTCTAAAATGTAATTTGAACTAGAAACATGCACTTTTAGTCATACCAGTCACATCATGCGCCTGTTTGATGTGAGAATGATTCATACATGTACCAAATGACTTATATACTATTTTGTAAAATTATCAAGTCAATCAGAGTGAATGTTCTCAGTTTTTAGTGAGTGACACATGTTTTTAAAAAAATTCAATTTTAATCTAATAACAGACACATTGAGTCATACCTGGCACACTGTGTAACAGATTTAGGAGTGACAAATTCCTACAAGTCACAATTGAATTGTTGATCATTTTCTATAATGTTTCCAAATAATAATAATGGTTTTTATTAGTGTTTAGTATGCCACCTTTTTTTACTAAAATTAATGTCAATGTGAAATAAAAACACACACTTATAGTCATATAGTTAAAACCGTGCATCAGATTGAGGTGAGACTAGTTCCTACATGTCAAAAAAGACTTATGGATCATTTCTGTAATGTATCAAAATAATAAAAATTATTTTATAGGTTTTGAGTATGTTAGTTTTTTTTACTATTATTTCATTTTAAACTGAAGACACATACTTTGAGTAATACTAGCCACATCATGTATTCATTTGATATGAGACTAATTCCAAAACATCAAAAATGATTTATATAATTCCCCAAGATTTTGAAAATAAATGTAATATTTAATGAATGAAACACTCAGCCTATAAAAAGCACTACTTTGTTATAACCTATCTAATATACAAAATTTCACCACCCCTATTATTTGAATTTCTAAAATCTTACATACATGGTTGCGATCGGTAAGTTATTTAGAGTCTGATATGACCAACATAATTTTTGTTGAATATTAACATACCCTTAAGAGTTTTAATGTTACCATAATGAATATTGACATACCCTTATGAATATTAACCTCTCCTATGCTAATATATATACATAGGATTTTTGTGAATGTATGATGTACCTCTGTTTTGGAATAAGCATATAAATTGTTTAAAAACTGTATTTTTCAAGTAAATTATGATTTTATGTAAACATTAAATTAATCATATTTTGAAAAATATTTGGGAAAAATGGAATTTTCCTTGAATTATACATGTTGAAAAATGATTAGGGTGAATTTTTGGGATTTTTATGAAATATTTAAATATTTTATGAATAGTTAAATACAATAATTTATCATATTTATACATTATTAGTTAAATTTAGTATTGTTAGAATCATGTCTTATATAAGCACACATTGTTCTAACTAACATGTCCATATTTCTATTATTGGTCACAAGAATAAACACTACTAGTTTTCTTTGACAAAATATTAAAACAAGGAATAAAATAATGGGAAAACCCTCCTCTCCTCCACTATAAAACCCTCCTCACTCCCCCTTCTCTTCACTCCATCAAGCCTTTTTCCTTCTCCAATTTATTTCCAAATATATTACCAAGGACCTCCCCCATGAACAATAGACCATGGTCTCATAAAAAAGGCAATATCCTCTTCCTTTAAGAGGCTTTCATGGAAGGTTAATTCAAGAGGTAAAATTTCTCTTTTCTTTTCTTTCATTTTCATGTTCCATTGTTCTCTTTTATTTCCTAACCTATCCGCATAAAAATTGTGTGAAAAATACAGTACCAAGAATTTAATTTAATTTTTTTATTCTAATGGGATTATTCATATTCATCTTTATTTCCTCCACATTTATGTAAAAAATGAAACATCATCCGAGATGTGTTGATTTATCACATTCAAAGATGTCGATGCTTTCAATTTGATTTACCTTATTCAAATCTGGTAATGAATCCATTTTTATGGTTAAACAAACTATTATATATCTATATTATCTTATTTAATGTTTTATAATCCTTATTAACTCATTATGTAAAATTAGAATACAAAACTAGGTAATTGTGGGCAAAATCGCCAAATTAATCAAAGCGCTTATCATTATTGTTTTATATAATGATTCTACTATGATCCAAATAACCAAATGAATTTTATAACCATGTAATATTTTTAGTGTTCGTTAATAAAATATAAAATAAATTCTATACATAAACTCATATCTTACATGAACTACCATACTCTTTTATAAGTGAGTTGATTATAAATATTATGAAAACGAGCATTCAGAAACAATGAAATTTTATCCACTAACCCATCTAAAAGGCCACAAATGAACTTAATAATGTCATAATAAAACCAATAAATGTATAAAGGGTTATGTAATTGTTAATAAATGAACCTAATTTTGTTATTAAGGTCATTAAGATCTTGTTAAGGGCACCCTTATATTTAAGGTAAGGGATCCTCTCTCTCACTTTTATTCAAGAATCCACCCAATGTTATGTCCTTATTTTTTAATTTATAATGATGGGGTCTCTTTTATAACATCCCCCATACTGACCTTATGATATATAAATGAGTGGATACCCCTTTAACACTTATTAATCCCTTACAATAACACATGTTACCATGCTTAAATGTTTGTAAGTGGTTTCTTCATCGCACTTCCAATTTTGTGAGATATTATGTATTCTCTGCTATTACTTGTGTATAATGTATGTATACTTCCCATTGATGTTTAATAAAATTAATCTATTTATTTTTATGATATTAAATGTATAATTTTTTCATTATAAATTTTGGGGTATACAATTCAATTGATTACAGGTTGTAAGTAATTTTTACCCGAACCTCCATTTTCATTTCGGTTGCTCTTATTCTATATTCACCTAAATTAAATTCATATTTATTGTTATTTAATCCACATAAATTATTTTTGAATTTTCTATATATGTTTACAAATCAGAACACTTAATTATTTTAGGGTGAGTTTCATTTTTTTAAAGAAACATTAAAAATTTATTCCGAAATGCATACCTGATTCAAGGAACTTGTCAAATTCATTCCTATTTGGAAGTTGATTATATAATCTATTTCATTCCATTTTTATATTTAAAAAATCACAAATTTTATAATGTAAAATATATTTTTTCTCATTTATGGTTTTATGGAATCAAACATGCCTTTGCGCTTTTAAATCCTTTAATATTTTCCATAAACCACACTAAAATGTTTTATTTTTAAAGCTTGTTTAAAAACTCTTTTTAAATTATTTCACCACAATAAGACTTTATTTAAGCCTCAAATATAATTTCAATGAAATTAAATATTATTTTATGTGATATAAATATTTACAATCATATTTCATGACAAATTCAAATGATTTTACAAAATAACTCTTCTTTCCAAAGTAAAAAAGATTTTTCTCATCTCACTTTAACTTTTATGAGATATATATCTTGTTCCCCACTTCATTATTTCTTGTGGTTTATGTAATAACCTTTGGAATATCATATCAATAGTCTCCTAATTATAATTATATTCAATTTGATTATTATTTTAATGTTTCAAGGTGGTATGAGACCCTTTGAATGTTAAAGTATATTTTCCTCAATGATTTTTAATGGTCTCATTTAAAAGTATCTTCATCTATGTAAACATAATTTTTTGAATCTTGTACTTAATAGAGGTTTATCTTCTATGATATCATACAAAATGTTTTATTTAATGGTTTATGATTAGTTTGATAGTTGATGTGCTATCTTAAAACTATTCACCCATTTACTCTGGATGGTTAGTGTTTATGATTAATGTCAGGGGAATGTTTTTACATTTCATATATTAGTTTAAATATGAATGTATATGTTGTTTATGTTTATTTAAATTCATATGAGGAATACATTGGAATTATTAAGTGTCGTGTGGGGCCTTCTATAGCCCGTCGGTGCTTTGGTAGGTCTCATGAGAAAAACTACAGTCTTGATACAAGGCCTTGACATAATGGTTATTTATGGTCTTGGAATGAGGCCTTGATGGTATGGTTATGATGTAACTCATTATTAATTACTTCATTATGAAACTAATATTTAATATTCATGTGGTTATTAAACTAGTATAATACCCATGATTATGTTTTATTATGGAATTATTTATTCATCTCTTATTCATAACATAATGTGTTCATGTTTATTGTTAAAGGCATGTGTTTTTTGTTATTCAGCATGACTAATGTTTATGTTTATGGTAAGTTACACTGTATTTATTACCCTTAATATGAGTTTGAGCTCAACCCATTCATATGTTTCATATTCTCATGGCATCAAGAAGTTTATTATGAATGACCTGTAGGGATAAACTTATAGTTATGTATGTTCCCAATAAAACCTATATGCAGTATTTCATTTCAAGTTGTAATGTTGATCTTATATATGTCCGTTGTCTCCAAAGATACTAAACAACTCAATCCTTCAAGATTCATATTTCTTGTTTATATTACAATGTAATAAAATAAGGAAGCAAATCTAGGAAACTTGTGTCAGGTCCTTACAGCTAGTATCAGATGAAGCTTAGAAGAAAAATTAGACAATAGATCTAGAAAAAGTAGATAGGTGAACAAAACCCAAAGATTGAATTTGAGGATAATAATTCAAGGACATCCTAGAATATTGGTAATGAATATATTATGTGGTTTATCAAGAAAATACATCCCATTATGGATACGAACCGGTAGAGTTAGCTCTAACATTGCTGTATCGAGGGGTAAATACCAAAAACACCGCTTTGAGCTAGAATTGAATAGGAACTGGTTCACGACAATAGGACTTGATACACTCTTGGTTAGACACTAATGGTGGATATAAAATGGTAAATTCACAATTTTATTAAAAACCGTTATGAAGGATTTATGCCCCCAAAGTAACCAAAATATATTGTTCTAGGATTTACAATGCCTCAATTTATGTTATGTGTTATACCATGTTTAGAGATAATAAGAGTTCATAATTTTATGAGATAATATATTATATGGAATTGATTATAAATGGAGCCTAGTAGAATAAATGAGAACTTCCCCAATGAACATATGAAAATAGTAAGAATGGTCATATCTCTTATGGTCTTAAGACATTGTTTTAAAGGAAGATAGTCTCCCATGTGTCCTTATCATATGAGGAAATAATATCATGTGTAAAAAATGTATGTAAAGAATTATCTGAGGCCTATGGATTTAAAGGAAAGAATAAGAAGAAGATAATGGTAGATAAAAATATGGATAAAGAAAAGAAGGGAAAGAAGGGTATTCCTACATGTGATAATTTTAGAAAGAATCATCCTGGTAAATGATTGAAGGGAATACAATTTTGTTATAAGTGTAGAGAAAAATGTCTCCAATTTCGTGATTGAAAGGGTAAGAAAAATGGTTTTTTATGTATAATGAATCAATTTCAAGGATATGGGAAACTATGTGAATCAATGTCCCAAGCGTAAAAGGAATATGCCCCAAATAATGTTACTTGATAATGATCAAATTATGATATTACCACAAATAAAGTGTAAGGATTAATATTTTTCATTAAGAATCATGTCATTTTAATATTTTATCAGCAATTTACTATTTATAATAATTATGGAATATATGAGTATTGTACTATAGTACGATTTCATTATGTATTTGAGTTCATATGATGAATTTTTACAAAGGATAAGTGACTTTGTAGAATGTCAATATCTTTGGAAATAATATAGTAGAGGGAATAACGACCAAAAATATATTCTTGATGATGAAGAAATGATTATTTTGGATTAGTAATGACTACCTAAAAAAATTATTGAATTATAGAAAAGTTGTTATCCTATTATTTATGGAATTTACAACATTTTTGGATATATGAAATATATCCAATAGCATGTGTAAGGATGAATGCATATTTAGAATAAGGATTTTTGGTAATTTTTGTTATTACCATATTTCAATAGGAAACATTATGATGATATTAAAATGTTTGGAATGTAAAAATTTAGGGCTGATTCATATTGATTAATGGAAAAAAATGTAGAAAATTACTTGAGTTGGATATATTATGAAGTCCTAAAAAAATAAGTATTTCCAAGGACCCAGTGTACATGGATCTTACAATGACAGATATAGGAATAATTCTTAATTAGTATATCATAATATTTTTTAAAGTTAAACCATTAATGAAATAAATTAAGATTATCATTGTATGAGGATTTAGAGTTTAATATCACAACATGATGCAACTTATTCTAAGAGATAAAGTATAGGTAGGTCAAAGAATAATCAAAGTACAAGATCATGTTTATAAAATATAATTGTATATTTATACACTTATAGAGTGGAATAATCCCTCAACTCTACGAATATAGTATTAATTTTTTTTATTTTTTCATAATCTTTGATAACAAAATGAATTTTTTAGAACTGTAGTTTATGAATTTTTGGTAATATACTTTCATCTAAACCTATTTTCTATCACTAGAAATTCATAGTTTGGATTTTTTTTTCTATGCTCAGGTTTTCAATTCCAATCAATGTCACTCTATTCCAAAGGATTATTCATCCATTCATTTACTATTACTATTACTAATATAATCATTTTGAACACATTTTTACTTTATCCTTTTTAAATAGGATATTCTATTAACCCTATTTCGGATATTGTTTTTTCACAAGGAAATATTCATGTAACAACCAATAACTATCAATGTGAAATTTCAAATATTGAGGATGGAATTTTTGTAAGGAGTGGATAATGTAACACCCCAAGATTTTTCATTTAAATTTAATATTGAATGCATGAAACACTATGACTTTAAAAAACACCACTTTTTTATAACCAAGCTTGTAAACATAATTTTACCACCTCTATGATTGGAATTTACAAAATCTGAAATACACCTTTGTGATCAGTATGTTATTTAGAATCTGATATGACCAACTTAATTTTTGGTGAATAGTTAAAAAACTTTATGAATAGTAATGTTACCCTTATGAATAGTGACATACCCTTATGAATAGTAACCTCTCCAGTGATATTATATATATCGAATTTAAGTGAATGTATGATGTACCTATGTATTGGAATAAGTAAATAATTGTTTTAAAAACTATATTTTTCAAGTAAATAATGATTTTAATTAAAAATTAAATTAATTATATTTAGAAAATAATTTTTGAAAAATGCACTTCATTTTTGAATTCTACACATTGAAAATTGGTTAGGGTAAAATTTTGGGATTTTCTGAAATATTTGATTTTTTTTTGAATAGTAAAATACGGTAATTTACCATATATATATATATATATTATATGTTAAATTAACTATTCCTAGCATCATGGATAGTTTAATAACACTTTATTTAAAATCACATTCACATATTACTTTTATTGGTCACAATAATCAATACTTTTGGTTGTCTTTGGAAAAATAATAAAATAATGAGTAAAATAATGGGAAAACTCTTCTCTCCTCCACTATAACCCCCCCTCACTCTATAAGGCTCCAGCCTTAAAACTTACTTAATCTTGAGTTATTACAATATTACACATTGAAGATCTTTTCAGGTTTAGAGTTTTAGAGAATTAGATCATAAAACATTCATTACATTCCGCATTTAAACAAAGTGGTTACATAAAAGATAGTATTCATTTTTCCCATCAACGGAAACATAATTAAAATAAAACATGGATTTTTTCTTGACACTTCCTTGACACTATCATCATATCATGTACCCTTCCCTTGACATGTGAAAAACATTTCAAAAACTTGGGATGAGCATAAAAAGCTCAGTAAGGGATATAAAAATATGGAAAGGAAAAATGAGTACATGTATACATAAGAATGAAGTCATACTTTACCCATAAAACATAAGCACTTTAACATACCTCATAAAATCATGAATAAATCATAGAAATCATAATACATAAAGGTAACTTGAGGCATTCATAACATTATTACGTAGGGAGTAACCCTCTTGGTTACGTTTGGAATACCCATCACAGTATATTACCTAAATCTCTTCGGAGAAACCATAACGTTTAACCCCTTCACGTTACCCAATGCATTGGAGAGCTATATTGGGCTCACCCGCCCTTAGTTTATCACGGAACCACCTGTCTCAATAATAATTCCCAATAACCATAACATAATCGTATCACATAGAACATGCATAAAGGAAACATAACTTTTCCACTTTTCAATCACAAGATATCAATACAACACATTGATATAAAAACATTATGAAAAACATTTTCAATACCAAAATAAAAGAAAAGTAAAACATGGTATTTATTTTTCTTTTAAAAAAAAGGTATGGCTTGCAGAGGAAGCCGAAACTCAAATAATGGTCACGGTGGCGGAGAAGTCATTGTCGCCGCATACGTACGACAAAAACATTCCCTTTTGTCATTTAGTGAAACACTTTTTATAAAAAATTTTCCTTTCGGATAAACGTAAAAGTCAAAGGGGTTTATAAACCTTATAAAAGAAGGTTGTGTATAAAACAAAATATGCCTCAATGAAAGGAGATTGAGACGAAGTCCCATACAAAGACGGTATCCTTGGATTAAGGATAAATCAATTACATAAATTTTTGTGAAAAAATAATACACAAAATATATGTGGATATTAAGTGTAAAACAATCAAAGGTTATTCACACATATTCATAGAACGACATATTCAAGGAGTACAAGCTTATCCCAAAGAATCAAAATTGGGTTAAGAAGTTCCCTTGCAAAAATTTGACAGTCTAACGGCGTCACTACAAAATTCAGAAAATGAGTTGATGATAGATAAAAAGGGTATCTCATCACTTGGACATAAAATTTAAATCACTAAGGATATATAAGAACATATCCCAACATAATGTTATGTGAATTAAAAGACATAAAAAAAGAAGTCTTTTAAAAAGAGGAGGGTGAAAGACTCCCTTACCGACATGGGTATCATTCGAAACATACACCCCGTGAAAGAAGGAAAATACAACAATGATGTAAATACTCATAAATGAAAGTATATTACACAATGAGTAAAATAATGTGCAGTACATACACCACTCAAAGGAAATTGTGGAAAATGTAGCATAAATTTCACGGGAATAAAAGTGAGATGAAAAACCCCTTACGAAAACTCGGTAGCCTAACGACGCCAATTAAAACTTCCAAAAATGGATTGATGAGATAAAATAGGGTCTCTCATCATATTAAGATAAAATGTAAAGCAAGATTAATATAAAAGAACATCCCCCATAATAACAAAGAGATCTTAAAATAAGTTACATAAAGGAGAGTACTTAAAAAGAAAGAGAGAGGTTAGATCTCTTATGAAAATTCGGCAGCCTAACGGCGCCACTCAAAACTTCCAAAATGGATTGATGAGAGAGAATAGGGTCTCTCATCATATGAACAAAAAAATTATATTAAGAGTAATATAAAAGAACATCCCAATCACAAGAAATATGAGCTTAAAAGGAATGACATAAAAGAGTGTACTTAAAAAGAAAGAGAGGAGTAGGATCCCTTACCTCGGGTCCGACTTGACTCGATCATTATTTAACATCCTGAATAATAAACTTGAGTTAATATCTACTTGCTTAAGAACCTTTTTCAAGTTAATTATTCCTTTTATATCACTTATTTCCATGTTATAAACATTATGTAATCTTTTTAGTTAATAATGTTTGTTTTGTCGATATTTGGTTCCTAAGTCGAAAGTGGACTTCTTACAATTACATGTTGTTCGTGTGGTCGAAGGTTCATCATATCCAGAATGATATTCATGATTTGGATATAATATATATAATATATATCCATAATATACATGTATTTATAATATTACATAATCATTTGGAGGTAATAAATGAAATGCACCGTTCATGGAGATGGTAAGCCGTACGTACGCATGAACACTACTTTCATTTCTATGTCATATTAATGAAATTAAAACTAAATGATAGGCATGTATATTTTAATTCAAGAATTATATTCATAATTTATATTTAACATAAATCATATATAATAACTTTAAATACATCCTTTATACATCCCACATATGGCATTAACGAATCAAATCACATTGAGGGGGCGGTAGTCCGCACTTCCTAAAATGAAATTATCGTGTTTACCCACAATGGAAACCATAAAGGTATGATACAATAGAAAAATACATCAGATTAAGTAAAACATAAACATATTATATATAATATATAAATATAGTGACTTCTTAATGGCCACCTTTTAAGGTGTTATATGAGTGTTGAACAATCGTTGTTTCGTGAGGCAGAAATTCGCCATCCACAGAAACAGTATGTTCTTTAACCATTTGATGTAGGTGTGTGTAAGTGTAGCTCGAATGATTCTTATAACAAAATATTAGTATATTGAAGATACTGGAGTTGTTACAAAATAAATTAATAAAAAGAGTTTAGGGGGTTGGAGAAGCAAAATAAAACAAAAGAACACAAGTGAAGGCATTACCTCAAAATCGAGTAACTCTTTTTGATTTGAGATCAAATGCTTCCTTGGGAAGACTTCTGACAAAAGTGAGGCTTCTAGGAGTAAGAGAGGGATGTGGAGAGGCAAAATGTGTAGGGGTTGGCCGAGCCAAAGGCTTGAGAGGTGTGGGTAAGGTGCTAGAGGTGGGGGCCTTTTATAAGAGGAGAGGAGGGGAACTCTTGTAATGTTACAAAATGTTACTTTATTTTCAAATGAGTTTCGAATTTTAAAGGTCCCACATTGATGTATTTCTAGGATAAGGTGGTAAGGGTTCGAAATATACTCATACAATAGGTTTTTGACAAGTTTAAGTTATAGTTTTAACATTATCTTATCATTTTATATAAATCCTTTATTAATGAGGTAATCGCTGCATCATCATGATGTCATAAATAATTTAATTTATTTAATGTCTAAAAATTATAACAAAAATATAATGATTTAGGAAATATTTTTAACTTTCTAATAAATATTTATTGTCAAAAATATTACTTGTATAACCCAATTTAAAAATTATTTTAGTGAAACATCTCATGCTTGTGACATTTTTATTTTAACTTTAACTAAAAAGTTATTTATGTCATTTTCCAAACAGAGTGGCTCCATGGGGTCCCCAAGTTGACCCATGGATTTTATTGGTTAGCCATGACACATCCAATGAGGGTAGGACATGTGTATTGGTCATTTCACATTATTAAAACATTATTTTTAGCTTAAATTACACTAATTACCTCTAATTGCGATTAAGAACATAAAAGTTACTATTCGCCAAAAAATTATTTTAATCCCATTGAACCACATTTTACTTCCTAATGACAACCATATATGTCAGATTTTTGAAATTCAAAATACAGAGGTGACAAAGTTTCATTTAAATGAAAAATCAGTTTCTTTAACTACACTTAGTGGTTTCACTATTCATCAAAAATTGAAGTTTTTCAGAAAAAACCAAAAATTTATCCTAAGATATATTTGATATTCCAAACTCAAAAATGATGTCTATTTTAAAAAATTAGAAACATATAAGTTTCATTAATTAATTTAATAATTAATTTCCACTGTCAAAACAAATAGCGTGTTTTTATGAAACAATCTCTATTAAAAGATTGACACTAGTTTAAGTCCAATTTCAAAGTGAAATTAATTCCAATGACCACTATTGGATTAAATGGTAAAAATATATTCTAATTTTACTTTAAAAACAATTCAAAAGATAATATAATCATATAAATAAATTAGATTAAAAAGAGGTTTTGAATTAAAATACATCATTTTTCACAATTTATTAAAAAATGAACTTTATCGGAAAGATACCAAAAACTTACACAAAGTAAATTTTGATGTATCTATTCTAAAGAAGAATTTTATTTTGTCAAATATAACACATAAAATTGTCAAAAAGTGGATTTAAAAGAGGTTCACCATCAAAAGGCGGTTAATCGACCTTTTAAAGAATATTAGAATGTTTACGCTTAAAATTGGAGTTATTCGCATTTTTAATCCTCTAAAATTTATTGTAAAGAGTAAAAATATTTGACAAACATATATAATAATTTTTTTAGTTATTTTCATTCCCGCCATTACAACGACTATGCATTAACTACCATTTTAAATTATATTATTTTATTATTAGAGTGCAACGTAAGATTCCCAAGAAACTCATTGTTACGTATTGGGTACGCCATCGAGCATAGCGTCCCCTTTAAAGTAATATTAACATTTTATTCACAAATATGGATAAATATAAAAATTTCATATTCTTTATTTACTTGGGGTGTTACATCCTTCCCCCCATTTTAGAATTGCGTCCTCGCAATTTTAAAATTGGGCTCGGAAACATCCTCGAAAGTCCCACATCGGAACAAGAGTCGGTAAAACAATCACTTTAAAATAAAGAATTAGAAGAACAGAGGTCACCCGAGTTAACCCATACTAGGATTCCATGTAGGAAAACATGGACATGGAGGAGAAAACATAGGGTCATGTTCTGATGGAGAGTGATTGAAAACATGTTTAGGAGAAAGTTAACAAAAAGAAAATCACAAACTTGTGATGGGTTAAATGGTATTCGATTCCCCAGTAGGAAAACTTAATAGACAACATTTTTGTTTTTTTATTGAGGAATTTATTCATAAGGAAACATAATTACTTATCATGTTGACTTTCAGCTTTTATTATATTTCTTACACAAACTCATATTTTCTCTAAAAGACATGTATTTAGGAAGACTTGTTCACTATAATAAACTTCTAGAGAATAACCTAATCCACAAAAGAGAACTATATACATCCCATGTATTTAGACATTAACCAAAACCAAAACCAAAATGGTTAGTACAAGATTAGATAATCCATAAAAGGATAACCCTTTATAAAAATAAAATCTATTCTTAATCTCTAAAATTTGTCCAACAAAACCCAACGTTCAATGAGGACCATTTGATAAACAATTTGTCCATAAAATTCTTCAAAGTAAACAAACTAAGATTGAAACCCAAATATTTGAAGGATTTAGTCACATAGTCTTCCAAGGTACAAATTAACTTTTATCTCCAAATAACATCAGTTTCTCTTAAATTCTCATATTGAAAAGTAATTAACCTAATCACATATCATCGATGATAGGTTAATAATTTCCATAGATAACCCAAAATAAACTTACTCTTGATTCCTAAAATCATATAACTAAAAATAATTAGTCAAACTAACCAGGGACTTCACGTAGTCCAGTGGTGGGCGATAAATACCAGTCGCACATTGGTTGTGGGTTCGATTCCTGCAACTTTGTCTGACACGACGGGTTATCACACGGTCTGCATGTTGTCCTTTTTCCAAAACTATATAATTCTTAAAACATTCCCCAAAACGATATAAAATATTCATAAATGATCATAACATATTTTAACCTCATGTTTATCACATGCCTTTCATTTTCCATCATAACATATAATAAACCATAATTACATCAAAAGTAAGGATCATATAAACTCTAATGGTTACCTTTATAATTATTACCTGAACTTCCACATCGATTGGTCATCTCGTACATGATGAATTACAGATCATACCATGGTTCAAGTGGTTGATCATGACTCCTTGATATTTGGTTTAGAACAACAACGAGTTTCCTCATTGAATCCCCCATTTTATCTAGTATCTTAATCAGAGAACCACCATAGTTTCCTTCAAACCTGTTGTCTCTTTGGTGCCTGCTATATCCATCCATTCACTAAAAACAGAAATGTCAGTGTGATTATATCAACAAAACCATCATGTACTAATGAGGAAGGTAAACACTAATATATACTTACTCATTCACTTTATCTAAAACTAGGACTCTTTCTGAAATCCTAACCATTATGGTAATGTCACTTGTGCTTAGAGAATACCCTAACCTCTAAAGTTATCTAAACTGACCTTTGATACCAACTATAGGGCCCCAGCCTTAAAACTTACTTAATCTTGAGTTATTACAAGATTACACATTGAGGATCTTTTTAGGTTTAGAGTTTTAGAGAATTAGATCATAAAACATTCATTACATTCCACATTTAAACAAAGTGGTTACATAAAAGATAGTATTCATTTTTCCCATAAACGGAAACATATTTAAAATAAAATATGGATTCTTTCTTGACACTTACTTGACACTATCATCATATCCTGTACCCTTCCCTTGACCTGTGAAAAACATTTCAAAAACTTGGGATGAGCATAAAAAGCTTAGTAAGGGATATAAAAATATAGAAAGGAAAAATGAGTACATTTATACATAAGAATGAAATCATACTTTAACCATAAAACATAAGCACTTTAACATAAATCATAAAATCATGAATAAATCATAGAAATCATAAGACATAAAGGTAACTTGAGGCATTCATAACATTCTTACGTAGGGAGTAACCCTCTTGGTTACGTTCGGAATACCCATCACAGTATATTACCTAAATCTCTTCGGAGAAACCTTAACGTTTAACCCCTTCGCGTTACCCAATGCATTGGAGAGCTATATCGGGCTCACCCGCCCTTAGTTTATCATGGAACCACCCATCTCAATAATAATTCCCAAGAACCATAACATAATCGTATCACATAAAACATGAATAAAGGAAACATAACATTTACAGTTTTCAATCACAAGATATCAATACAACACATTGATATAAAAACATTATGAAAAAAATTTTCAATACCAAAATAAAAGAAAAGTAAAACATGGTATTTATTTTTCTTTTAAAAAAAAGGTATAGATTGTAGAGGAAGCTGAAACTCAAATAATGGTCACGGCAGTGGAGAAGTCGTTGTCGCCGCATACGTACGACAAAAACATTCCCTTTTGTCGTTTAGTGAAACGCTTTGTATAAAAAAGTTTCCTTTCGGATAAACGTAAAATTCAAAGGGGTTTATACACCGTATAAAATAAGGTTGTATATAAAACAAAATATGCCTCAATGAAAGGAGATTGAGACGAAGTCCCATACAAAGACGGTATCCTTGGATTAAGGATAAATCAATTACATAATTATGTGTGACAAACTAATACACAATGTATAAGTGGATATTAAGTGTAAAACAATCAGAGGTTATTCACACATATTCATATAATGACATATTCGAGGAGTACAAGATTATCCCAAATAATCAAAATTGGGTTAAGAAGTTCCCTTGCAAAAATTTGACAGCCTAATGGCGTCACTACAAAATTCAGAAAAATGAGTTGATGAGAGATAAAAAGGGTATCTCATCACTTGGACATAAAATTTAAATCACTAAGGATATAGAAGAACATATCCCAACATAATGTTATGTGAATTAAAAGACATAACAAAAGAAGTCTTTTAAAAATAGGAGGGTGAAAGGTTCCCTTACCGACATGGGTATCTTTCGAAACATACACCCTATGAAAGAAGGACAATACAAAATTGATGTAAATACTCATAAATGAAAGTATATTACACAATGAGTAAAATAATGGGCAGTACATAAACCAATCAAAGGAAATTTTGTCAAATTTAGCACAAATCTCACGGGAATAAAAGTGAGATGAAAAATCCCTTACGAAAACTCAGCAGCCTAACGACGCCACTTAAAACTTCCAAAAATGGATTGATGGGATTAAATAGGGTCTCTAATCATATTAAAATAAAATTTACAGAAAGAGGAATATAAAAGAACATTCCCCATCATAACAAATAGGATCTTAAAAGAAGTTACATAAAGGAGAGTGGACTTCTTACATTTACATGTTGTTCGTGTGGTCAAAGGTTCATTATATCCAGAATGATATTCATGATTTGGATATCATATATATCATATATATCCAGAATATACATGTATTTATAATATTACATAATCATTTAGAGGTAATAAATGAAATGCACCGTTCATGGAGACGGTAAGCCGTACGTACGCATGAACGCTACTTTCATTTCTATGTTATATAAATGAAATTAAAAAAAATGAGAGGTATGTATATTTTAATTCAATAATTATATTCAGAATTTATATGTAACATACATCATATATAATAACTTTAAATACATCCTTTATACATCCCACATATGGCATTAACGAATCAAATCACTTTGAGGGGGCAGTAGTCTGCACTTCCTAAAATGAAATTATCGTTTTTACCCACAATGGAAACCATAAAGGTATGCCACAAAAGAAAAATACAGCAGCTTAAGTAAAAAATAAACATATTATATATCATATATAAATATATTTACATCTTAATGGCCACGTTTTAAGGTGTTATATGAGTGTTGAACAATCATAGTTTCGTGAGACAGAAATTCACCATCCACAGAAACAGTATGTTCTTTAACCATTTGATGTAGGTGTGTGTAAGTGTAGCTCTAATGCTTATTATAACAACATCCTAGTATATTTACGATACTGGAGTTGTAACAAAATAAATGAATAAAAAGAGTTTTGGGGTTGGAGAAGCAAAATAAAACAAAAGAACACAAGTGAAGACATTACCTTAAAATCGGGTAACTCTTTTTGATTTGAGCTCAAAGGATTCCTTGGGAAGACTTCTGCCCAAAGTGAGGCTTTTAGGAGTAAGAGAGGGATTTGGAGAGGGAAAATAAGTAGGGGTTGGCCGAGCCAAATGCTTGAGAGGTGTGGGTAAGGTGGTAGAGGTGGGGGCCATTTATAAGAGGAGAGGAGGGGCACTCTTGTAAAGTTACAAAATGTTACTTTATTTTCAAATGAGTTTCGGATTTTAAAGGTCCCACATTGATTTATTTCGTGGATAAGGTGGTAAGGGTTAGAAATATACTCATAAAATAGGTTTTTGACAAGTTTAAGTTATATTTTTAGCATTATATTTTCATTTTATTTAAATCCTTTATTAATGAGGTAATCGCTGCATCATCATGATGTCATAAATAATTTAATTTATTTAATGTCTAAAAATTATAAAAAAAATATCATGATGTAGGAAATATTTTTAGATTTCCAATTAATATTTATAGTATAAAATATGACTTTTATAACTCCATTTAAAAATTGTTTTAGTGAAACATCTCATGCTTGTGACATTTTTATTTTAACTTTAAATAAAAAGTTATTTATGTCATTTTCCAACCAAAGTGGCTCCATGGGGTCCCCAAGTTGACCCATGGATTTTCTTGGTCGGCCATGACACATCCAATGAGGGTAGGACATGTGTCCAGGTCATTTCAAATTATTAAAACATTTTTTTTACCTTAAATTACACTAATTACCTCTAATCGGGATTGAGAACATAAAAGTTACTATTCACCAAAAATTATTTTAATCCCATTGAACCACATTTTACTTCCTAATGACAACCATGTATGTAGGATTTTTGAAATTCAAAGCACAGAGGTGGAAAAGTTTCATTTAAATGAAAAATCAGCTTCTTTAACTACCACTTAGTGGTTTCACTGTTCATCAAAAATTGATGTTTTTTCAGAAAAATACCAAAAATTCACCCTAAGCTATATTTAATACTTTGAACTCAAAAATGATGTCTATTTTACAAAATTCAAAAACATATAAGTTTCATTAATTAATTTAATAATTAATTCCCGCTGTCAAAACAAATAGCGTGTTTTTATGAAACAATATCTATTAAAAGATTGACACTAGTTTAAGTCCAATTTCAAAGTGAAATTAATTCCAATGACAACTATTGGATTAAATGGTAAAAATATAATCTAATTTTACTTTAAAAACAATTCAAAAGATAATCTAATCATATAAATAAATTAGATTAAAAAGAGGTTTTGAATTAAAATACAACATTTTCACTATTCATTAAAAAATGAACTTTATCGGAAAGATACCAAAAATTTACACAAAGTAAATTTTGATGTCTATATTCTAAAGAAGAATTTTATTTTGTCAAATATAACACATAAAATTTTCAAAAAGTGGATTTAAAAGAGGTTCTCCATGAAAAGGCGGTTAATCGACCTTTTAAAGAATATTAGAATGTTTACGCATAAAATTGGATTCATTCGCATATTTAATCATCTAACATTTATTGTAAAGAGTAAAAATATTTGACAAACATATATAATCATTTTTTTGTTAGTTCTGTTCATTCCCGCCATTACAACGGCTATGCATTAACTACCATTTAAAATAATATTATTTTATTATTAAAGTGCAATGTAAGATTCCCAAGAAACTCTTTGTTGCATATTGGGTACGCAATCGAGCATAGAGTCCCCTTTAAAGTAATATTAGTATTTTATTCACAAATATGGATAAATATAAAAATGTCATATTCTTTATTTACCTGGGGTGTTACACACTCCCTCTTCTCCTCACTGATATTAAGCCTTGGTCCTCATCCAAATTCCACACAAATATCCTCCAAGGCTTATTCCACATTACCATCAACCCTTGGTGTTATAAAAACACCAAATCCTCTTCCCTTAAGAGGCTCTCAAGGAAGGTTAATTAAGAGGTAAAATTTATATTTTCTTTTCTTTCATTTTCATGTTCCTATGTTCTATTTTCTTTCCTAAAATATCCTCATACAAATGGTATAACAAATCTAGTACCAAAAATGAAATATAATTTAGTTACTTTAATGGGATAATTCATCTTTATCTCTCTTTTCCACCTCATTTATGCTAAAAAATGAAACATCGTATGAGTTGTGTTGATTTATCACATCCAAGGATGCAAATGCATTCAATTTCAGTTACCTTATTCAACTATGGTCATAAAACCATTTTTATAGTTGAAATAGACTATTATATATGTATTTTATCTTATTTATGGTTCTGTAATCCTTATTCACCAATGATGTAAAATAATAATACAAAACAAGGTAATTGTGAGAAAAATCTCCAAATTAATCCAAGCGTTTATCATTAATGTTTTATATATTGATACATATTCTCTCCAAATAACAAAATTAATTTTACAACCTCGTAATATTTTGAATTTTCATTATTAACATATATTTTCGATTCTGGACTTCAACACCCATCTTGGATGAACGACCATACTCTTTTATATGTGATCTGATAATGAATATTATGAAAACGAGCACTCACGGACAATGAAATTGAATCCCTTAACCCATCTAATAGGACATGAATGAGCTCAATAAAGTCGTTATAAACCAAATAAATGTTTGAAGGTTTTAATAATTTTTAATTAATGAACCTAATTTTGTTATTGAGGTCATTAAGATCAAGTGAAGAACACCCTCATATTTAAGGTAAGGGATCCTCTCTCTCACTTTTATTCAAGAATCCCACCTATGTTGTGTCCTTTTATTTTTAATTTATAATGAAGGGGTATATTTTATCACCTACCCCATAATTCCCTTAAGATATATATATTCTTGTATACCCCTTAACCTCACAATAATCCCTCACAAGAACACTCGTACCATGACGAAATGTTTGTAAGGGGTTTCTTCATCTCACTTCCAATTTAGTGAGATATTCTGTATTCCATACTATTACATGTGTATAGTGTATGTATACTTCCCAATGATGTTTAATATAATTAATATATTTATTTTTATGTTATTTAATGTATAATTTCATGATAATTAATTTTGGGGAATATGATTCAATTGATTACAAGTCGTAAGTATTTTCTACCTGAACCTCCATTTTTATTCGGGATGCTCTTATTCTCTATTCACCCCAATGAAATTATTATTTATTATTATTTAATCCTCACAAATTCTTTTGTAATGTTATATATATGTGTAGAAATTAAATTTAATTTTTAGTTTATGTGTTGTTACATGTTTTACGAGAATATTTAAAAAATTATGCCAAAATGCAAGCCCGATTCAAGGAACTTATCGCATTCATTACTATTTTGAAGTTCATTATATAGTATATTATATTCCATATTAATCATTCCATAATCAAACATTTTAACATGAAAAATATATTTTGGTTATTTTTTGGTTTTGTGGAAGAAAACATGCCTTTGTGCTTTAATATCCATTTATATTTTCCTTAAACCGCACTAAACTATTTTATTTCTAAAGATTATTTAAAAACTCTTTTAAAATTGATTTCATATCAATAATACATTATTTAATCCTAAAATATAGTTTAAATGAATGTAACTTTTAATTTATGGGATATACATGTTTACAATCTTATTTCATGATAAATACAAATGATTTTCCAAAATAACTCTTATTTCTAATGTAAAAATTATTTTTCTCATCTCACATTAAATTTTATGAGATATATGCCATGTTAACCACTTATTTATTACTTGTGGTGTATGTAATTAAGTTTGGTATATCATATCAATAGTCTCCTTTTCTCCTGATATTCTAAGGGATTATAATTTGAATTATTCAAGGTGGTATGGGGCACTTTAGAATGTTTAAAGATTATTTATTCAAGATTTTTTCAATAGAATCTTTTAAAAGTATCTTCTTTTATGTCAACATAATTTTTTGAATCTTTTACATCATTGAGGTTTATCTCCTATGATATCATCCACCATGTTTTATTGAATTGTTTATGATTAGTTTGATAGTGTGTAATGCCCTGACCCTAGTTACCTAGAGTCGGTTCATTATTAAATAACATTGGCATGATCCCAAGGAAATCATGTCTCGAATGATAGATCAGTTTAGTATTATTGGAAACAAGATTCATACATAAGTTCAACTTTATAGCTTGAAGAGAAATACAACACAAATATATTTCATTAAAAACATCCAAGACTCCTAGATTATGCCTGCAGGTCACTCATAAATAACTTCTTCATATCCTGGGAAAATGAAACATAAGAAAGGGGTGATCTCAAACGCTCAGTAAGGGTAAGTAATACAACGGAAAATGACATAAATATTAATCATGGTAAATAATTGAAACCACGTGCCTTCACCAGCAATAAACAAGAATACTTTTATGGAAAGAATATGAGCTGAGTAAATAATGCCATAATAAAACATAATCATGGGTATTCTACTAGTCGAATGACCACATGAACCATCAATATTATTTTCATAATGAGGGAATTTATAATGCCAGACATTCTGAACCATTTTGTAAAGTCCATGACCAAGACGTCTAAAAATGAGTAAGGCCTCAACCAAAACCATAAATCATGGGAAAGGGCCTTTTCCAATTCCATGTCTAGTTGTATCATGAGACCTAACGATTCATTGAGGCTCTATAGCGGGCTCCACCTGTCACTTATTAAGTCCAATACAATCCTCATATGAAAAGGTTTAAACATATCATAAACATTCATATTAAAACTAGCATACAAAATGTCAATACTTCAACCATAAACCATGAATGGTATAAAAATAACACATCTATAGTCAAACATATCACAAAACCTTCAATAAAATATGGAAGTTTTGTATCATAATAAATCAACTTCAAATAAACTTAAAACCCATCAAAGGATGTTGACATAGATAAAATCAAAACCCTTTTTAGAGAAATATCTCTTTCTATTTTGAAATCATTTAAGAGTCACATAATTATAAAATAAAACATTTAATTTAAAAATATTCTTATAAGCTTGTAAGGGAATCTTAGACGAGTTTATAATGGTAGAAAATAGTCGCACCCGCCGTATAAGTTAAAAAAAATACATTCTTACCTTAATTTTGTTAAAAAGGTTAAAAAGGACCTTGTTTGGAAAATGACAGAATGATAAAAATATTATAAAATTCAACAAGGGTATAAATTTATTTTACCCATAGTATATAAAATAGTATGAATGTTTTTAAATACATTTTTAAGAAACATGGATGTGGATGATAAAGAGTTTCCAGTAGATAATTACGTATAAACAATCTCAGATAATGAAGAGATTGTGAAATAAACACTTACCTTGTACTTTCCTTGGTTGAGAGCAGGTTAACCTCTGGTATAATGGTGAAATAATTGTTATTAAATTATAAAATAATCAAATACATTAATATGATATCATATATGATCTTTTAACATTTATTTGTTAATCATATCCTAGTATTATAATCATTTCAGGTGTTAACTCACTCGTTTCCTTTTATATATTTTGTTACATAAGACATTTTTGTTATGGATAGGTTGTATATTATTCATATCCAGAATGATATCAAGTCCTTAAAAAATATTTTTAATCATCAAATGAGAATTATAATTGCATGGATATGATGGTGAATGAATCTCATCGCGTTCGTGGAGACAGTAGTCCGTACGTATGCACGAGCGACAATATCATTCTTTTGATATTAAAATAATATATAATTGGATGGTATGTCATATATACAGAATCAATATCATGTTATATTTATTATTTAAATAAATTTCATATCATTATCATACCCATCCAAATAATAATGTTTTTGAATAACAATTACACCACGACGTGGAGACGGTATGCCGTACGTACACACGTATGGTGACATGTCATTCAAGGGACGAATATAATAATGAATATGGTTGTACCATATTTATAATAACATAAAAGTATATAGGAGATACTTGAGTTATTATTTTATAATGGAAATAACAAAGAAAGAAGAAGTTGAAGAAGAAAGGAACTTGTAAGAGGGTGGTGAAAACATTACCTCTTCTTCGGGTTCTTCGTTTTGATTGGATCAAAAGGGCTCCATAGGTTGTATTTTTGATCAAATTAAAGGTCTCTAGGTTTAATTGAGGGAATTTGAGAGAGTATTTGGGCTGGATTTGGATGAATCAAAAGGCTTTGAATGTGTGAATAATTGGTTAGAAGTGGTGTCCTTTTATAAGGGGGAGGAGGGGCTCATTAGAAAAAATTTAAAATATTAAATTATAATAAATTCATATTCAGTTTATAATGGCTCCAAAGGGAAAATTAAATGTATAATGTGGGTTTGGGTCAAAATCCTTTCAACCAATAGATTTCATTTAGTTTGGGTAATTATATTAACCTTATCTTTTAGTTTTGACTCTTAGTTAATTAGTTTGACATTTACCAAGTCACTCTTGATTTTTATATTATATAGTTAATAAACTTACTATATACATTCAAGATACCCCCAAGTAGTCCATTAAGGATACACCTATCATGATATAATTCCTTTGGACGAACATTCGATTTTTAGGAATAGAATATCAATTAATAACATAATATTTGTTCTAAAAACTGATTTATGTCAATTTTGACAATATTTCATAATTTACTTTTTGTTAAAATCTTAACAACTTTATTAATTCGATTGAAATTCATTTAAGAAATCCTAAAATGTCATATTAACCAATAAAATTCATTTACGGCATCAAAACTTTCAAATTATATTTATTTTAATATTTATAATACTAATTATTTGATTCTTTCATTAATGAGGAAAATACTACATCATTAGTGTGTCATAACTACATTTAAGTAATAAATGTCTAAAAATTATAAATAAAATAAAATTATTTAGGAAATAGTTTTATATTTCTAAAGAATATTTATAGTCGAAAATATAACATATATAACCCTATGTAAAAATTGTTTTTCTAAAAGATATATGCTTATGTCATTTTTTGTATTTACTTTAACTTAATTAATATAAAGTGTCATTATCACATAAAAGTAAATCCATGGGGTCCCAAAATAGACCCAAGGATTCCCATGGTCAGATCTTTATCAACCAATAAGGTTAGGACACGTTTTAGGGTAATTTATTATTATTATAATATTATTTTTTACCCTTATTTACCAGATTTACCCTTTAACCATGGTAAATAAAATATTTACTGATGTAATTATTCAAAATTTATAAAAATAGAAGTTAAATATTTATACAAATTGGAACTCCTGATTCTAAATAGGGAACATATTTTTCCAAATTCAAAAAAGAGAAGTGACAGATATTAATTTAAAATTAATTCTTTTTGTTAAAACAAAAAGCGTGTTTTTGAGAGATAATAACCATCAAAAGATTGACACTAGTTTATGACCGGTTTAAATGTGAAACTATGTCCAATGACCAACATTGTATTAAATGGTGAAAATATATTCTAAATATACTTTAAAACCACTCAAATTCATAATTTATCACTACTAATTATTTTGATTAAAAAGGTTGTTTTTAATTAAAATTTAGTAATTTTCGCTATTCACTAAAATATAAAAGTTATCTGAAAAGTACCAAAATTTCACCCTAGGCTAATTTCAATATTCTGAATCCAAAAATGAAGTCCATTTTGAGAGATAAAATTTATTAATGTTCAAAAAGTGGGTATTATTGTTCATAACGACTACTTTGATTGGCCGCGGTGTGTTAGAATCTCGAAGTTACGTACAACACACGCTACTGTATTATTCAAAGAGAATCGTACCGTGGAAGCTTGGGGTGTTACATTCTATCCTCCTTCAAGTAATTTTTCCCTCGAAATTTCAAGAAAATTAATTTATAAAAAGACTCGGGTGGTTCTTCATCATACGTTCCTCGGGTTCCCATGTTGCCTTTTCCATCTTATGGTTCCTCCATCGAACTTTTACCGAACAAGTCATCCAGTTTCTCATCACTTGTTCTCTCGTATCAAGAATCCTGAAGGTCTCTTCACAATAATAGAGATTGGGTTTTAGTTCTAATTCCTCGTAAGTGAGTACATGCGTCGGGTCGGGCATGTATTTTCTCAACAGTGATACGCGGAACACATCGTAAACTTTGAAGAGATTTGGCAGCATTGCCAAATGGTAAGATACAACACCAATTCGTTCTAGAATTTCAAAAGGTCCTATGTACCTGGGACTCAATTTTACCTTGTTTCCGAAACATATAACTCCCTTCCATGGAGATACCTTGAAGAAAACATGATCTCCTACCTGAAATTCCAAATCCTTCCTTCGGTTATCAGCATAGCTCTTCTGCCTACTTTGATCTTCTTTAATGTGGTATTGGATTACCTTTACCTTTTCCATCATTTACTCCACCAGTTCTGGGCCTACAAGTTTTCTTTCACCAACATCATCCCAACAGGTTGGTGAGAAACATCTCTTTCAGTATAATGCTTCATATGGTGCAATCTGAATACTTGAATGGAAGCTATTGTTATAGAAAAATTCCACCGGAGGTAAATATTGATCCCACATACCCAGAAAGTCAAGTGAGAATGATCTCAACATGCCTTCTGGAGCTTGAATAGTCTGTTATGATTGTCCATCTGTTTGAGGGTGGTAGGAAGTTCTCAAATGAAGTTTAGTATCCAAGGATTTTTGAAGACTTTTCCAGAATCTTGATGTAAAATGAGGATCACGATAAAAAACAATCAATAGGGGTACTCCATGAAGTCTCAAAACTTCATTAATATATAGTCTTGCTTGAAGTTCAGGTGGTAAGTCTTCCCTTATAGCAAGGAAATGTGCTGACATGTTAAGATGATCAACAATGACCCATATTGCATCGTTCCTTCTAGGAGTCTTTGGTAGTCCCATGAAATATTCCATAATGATATTATCCCATTTACACTCAGTTATGGGAAGAGGTTGTAATAATCCACCAGACTGTTGCCTTTCAGCTTTAACTTATTGACAAAACATACACCTTGACACAAAATCATAAATCTACCTCTTCATTTTATCCCACCAAAAATGATCCATCAAATCTCTATACATTTTGGTGCTTCCAGGGTGTATAGATAAATTGTAACTATGGGCATCATCCAACAATTCCCTTTTTAGATCAGGTATATCGGTAACACAAAGTATCCTCTCAAATTTCAAAATTCCATCTTCATACACAAAGTCGTTCAATCCCCCATCATTCACAGCATTAATCTTCTTTCAAAATTCTTCATCGTCGGTCTGAGAACTCTTTATCCTTTCTAGTAAGGATGGTTTGGCAACTATTTGAAACAGTAATGATGTTTCACCTTACATGGTTATTACCATATACAACTTTACTAGATCCATGAAAATAGGATCCTTTTCAACTCTCATCTTGTTCAAAACTCCATGATCCTTTCTACTCAAAGAATCTGCCACCTTATTTTCCTTACCCGGGTGGTAGTGTATCGTGCAATCATAATCATTGAGTAGTTAAAGCCATCTCATTTGCCTCATCTTGAGTTCTTTCTATGAGAAAATATACTTCAAACTCTTGTGATCAGTATAAATCTCACATGTTTCAACATAGAGATAGTGTCTCCAAATATTCAAAGCAAAGATTACAGAAGCTAACTCAAGATCATGAGTAGGATATTTTTTCTCATGAATTTTCAGCTTTCGTGATGCATAGGCAATAACTCTATTATTCTTCATAAGGACACAACCAGGTCCTTTCTTTGATGCATCACTATAAATGACAAACCCGTCATTCCCCGACGGTAGAGTCAATATAAGAGAATTGACTAATATTCTCTTCAGTTATTTGAAAAATTCTTCACACTCTTTTTTCCAAACAAATTTAACCCCATTACGTGTGAGCTTCATTAATGGGTTAGCCAATAGGGAAAAATTCTGGATGAAACGTCGATAATAACCTGCTTATCCAATAAAACTGCGTACCTCGGATATACTCGTCGGTGCTGGCCATTCTTGGATTTCTCTTGTCTTAGAAGGATCAACATAGATTCCATCCTTAGAGTCAATACAGCCAAGAAAAAAAATCTCATGAAGCCTGAATTCACACTTGCTAAACTTCCCATATAATTCATGTCTTCTTAGAGTCTTTAATATAATGCGCAAATGATTTTCAGGATCTTTGTAGCTTTTGGAGTGTACCAAGATATCATCAATAAATACCACTAAAAAGTCATCAATATATTCTTTGAAAACTCTATTCCTTAGATCCATGAAAACAGAGGGTGCATTAGTCAGCCCCAAAGGCATTACTGTAAACTCGTAATGCCCATACCTGGTTCGAAATGCTGTTTTCAGAATGTCTTCCTTCTTCACACAGAACTGATGGTATCCAAATCTAAGGTCAATATTTGATAATTATTGAGCTCATTGCAGTTGGTCAAATATATCATCAATGCGAGGTAGGGGATACTTGTTCTTTATTTTTATAGAATTGATCTCCCTGTAGTCAATGCACAACTTCATATATCCATATTTCTTCTTAACAAAAAGGACAGGGGCTCCCCATAGAGAAACACTAGGGAAAATAAATCCATTATTAGTCAATTCCTCCAGTTTTTTCTTTACTTAAACTAATTCCACAGTGACCATTCTATAAGGGGTTTTTGATATGGGCCTTGAACAAGGAATTAAATCAATGGAAAACTCAATTTCTTGTTCTCGAGGATGTCCATGTAAATCTTCTGGAAACACATCAACATATTCTCTCACAATAGGCACATCCTCTATTTGAACATTCCTTAGCTCACCCACAGTTATTTCATTCTCTTCCTCCCTGATAATTGAATTTAGTTGAGCTATTGGGGTTGGACCTAAATAAGAATTAGGTGGTGATGATTCTGATATAAAGATAAGGTTTTCATCATCATCATCATCAAAAATCGTAACCTCTTTCTTCTTACAATAAATTTTCGCATCATGGTCCGAAAGCCAATCCATACCGAGGATTATATCAAATTCAGTCATGGGTATGACGATGAGATCAGTAGATAAAAAGCATTTATATGCTCTAATGGGGACTGATTCACAAACTTTTGTTGCAATGATACATCCCTTAGGAGTTTTGACTGAAAACTCCCTTGTTAAATCAAATTGAAAATATCTAATTTTATTTGCAAACTGGGAAGATATGAAACAATGTGATGATCCAGAATCAAATAAAGAATTTTCTAAACTTGAGGAAACCATTAAATTACCTTCCACCACATCTTTCGGGGCTTCAACCTCAGCAGTAGTGATTACATAAGCTTAGCCTTGATACCTTGGCCTTTTCTGAGGTAAGTTTCCCTAACTCTTAGGACATTCATTTTCATAATGTCCCATCACTCTACAATTTTATCATTGAACATTTGTAGAATCTTTATTTCCTTTACAATCACTAGCTAGATGACCTTTCTGTCCACATTTGTAGCAAAATCCTTTTCCTTTTAGACAGGCACCAGGGTGTTTCCTTCCAAAATTATCACAGGGTGGAAACTCAATTCTTCCCTTCTTCCCTGATTCCTTATTTCTTTTCCCAGAGTGTTCACCCGATATCTTCTTCTGTTTTTTTGATTTAAAGTCATAAGACTTAGATAATTCCTTTTCTGTCATGATATCACACGAGACAATATATTTATATGATGAGAAGGATTGGGATACTAATGCTTGTTGGAGAAATGGTTTTAACCCATCATCGAAGAGATCAATCTTACTTCTTGGGTTTCGTATATAACTTGCAGCATACCTTGCTAACCTTGTAAAGTTAGCCTCATACTTTGTGACATTCTCATCATCCTTTTATCTCAAACTCGGAAATTTCCTTTCTATATCTCCTCGATGGTCCCGAGGAAAGTATTTTTCTATGAAAATATCTTTGAACTCCCTCCATTCCATATTTGATACTTCATCATCTGCCTTTGTGTTTTGAATCAATGACCACCATTTATTAACATCACCAGTGAGGCGGTAAACTTCCATGATAACTTTTCCCCTTTCAGTACTCCCCAAGGCATGGAATATTTTCTCTAAGGAATTTATCCATTTCTCTGCTACTAAGGGATTTGTACTCCCATTGAATGTTGGTGGTTGTTTCCTCATGAAGCGATCTAACATTGATCCTCCATGCTGTGGATCTGGGTGCTCCATACGAGTAAGGTTATTATTAATAACCTGAGTGAGTTGTCCCAGTATGGTGATAAGCTGATCCGCACCAGTTGCATCACCAGCTCCACTATAATTATCTTGAGAAGGAGGGAAATCCTTACATGGAGTGCGTGCAATGATACGATTTCCATTCCTTCCACTAGGCTCCATTTCTAAATAATGACATAAACTAGATCAGTTTATGAATCAAAATACATAATTCCATACTTGTAAAACACTTAACAAAAATTGAACTATTTATGGATATAATCCATAATCATAAAAAAATTTCTTTGAGGAAGTATATAATCCAAAACCCTTCAAAATGGTTTGTAATGAAAATGAGAATTATCCTAAGCATATCCCCCGGGAGTGTCGTAACCAAGAGTACAGCAAGTCCCGTTGTCGTGCACCAGTTCCCGTTCGAGTGTAGATCAAAGCGGTGTTTTCGGGTTTTACCCCTAGGTACATCTGTTCCAGAGCCGCCTCTACCTTCTCGTATCCAGACATGGATGTATTTCTTGGAAAACTCACAAAATATCTACAATACCAAAATTTAGGAAGTTCTTCTATACTAATCCTCAATGTCTATCTTAGGGATATGTGCTCTAATCAGAGTTTATCTAAATATAGTTTCCAAGGTTTGTACTAAACTTACAATGATACAAACTATAACACCTAGACCCTAGTTACCCAGAGTCGGTGCATTATTACATAACATTGACATGATCACAAAGAAATCATGTCTCGAAAGACCGATCAGTTTAGTATTATTGGAAATAAGATTCACACATAAGTTCAACTTTATAGATTAAAGAGAAATACAACACAAATATATTTCATTAGAAACATCCAATCCTCCTAGATTATGCCTGCAGGTCACTCATAACTAACTTCTTCATCTCTTGGGAAAATGAAACATAAGAAAGGGGTGAACTCAAATGCTCCGTAAGGGTGTGTAATATAGTGGTAAATGACATAAATTTTAATCATGGTAAATAATTGAAACCACATGCCTTTACCAATAATAAACAAGAATACTTTTATGGTAAAAATATGAGCTGAGTAAATAATTCCATAATAAAACATAATCATTGGTATTCTACTAGTCGAATGACCACATGAACCATCAATATTAATCCCATAACGAGGGAATGTATAATGCCGGACATTCTGAATCATTTTGTCAAGGCCTTGACCATGATGTATAAAAATGATTAAGGCCTTGGCCAAAATCATAAATAAAATTGGGAAAGGGCCTTGGCCAATTCTACATCTAGTTACCTCATGAGACCTACCGATGCATCAAGGAGCTATAGAGGGCTCCACCCATCACTTACTAAGTACAATACATTCCTCATATGAAAAGTTTTAAACATATCATAAACATTCTTATTAAAAATAGCATAAAAAATGTCAATAATTTAACCATAATCCATGAATGGAACAAAAATAGCACAACCATAGAAAAAAATATCACAAAACCTTCAATACAATATAGAAGTTTTGTATCATAATAAATCAACTTCAAATAAACTTAAAAACCATCAAAGGATGTTTACATTGATGAAATCAAATCACTTTTTAGAGAAATATCTCTTTCTATTTTGAAATCATTTAAGAGTCACACAATTATAAAATAAAACATTTAATTTGAAAATATTGTTATAAGATTGTAAGGGAAGCTTCAACGAGTTTATAATGGCATAAAATATCCACACCCACTGTATAAGTTTAAAAAAGACATTGTTACATTAATTTTGTCAAAAAGGTTAAAAAAGACCATGTTTGGAAAATGACAGAAAGATAAAAATCTTATAAAAGTCAATAAGGGTATAAATGGATTTAACCGATAGTCTATAAAATAGTAAGAATGTTTTAAATAAATTTTTAAGAAACATGGATGTGGATGATAAAGAGGTCCGAGTATATTATTACGTATAAACAACCTCAGATAATGAATAGATTGTAAAATAAACCCTTAACTTGTACTTTTCTTGGTTGAGGGTAGGTTAAACCTTTGTATAATGGTGAAATAATTTTTATTAAATTATACAAGAATAATATACATTAATATGATATTATATATGATCTTTTAACATTAATTTGTTAATAATATCCTAGTATTATCATTGTTTTGGGTGTTAACTCACTAGTTTCCTTTTATATATTTTGTTACATAAGCCGTGTTTGTTATGGATAGGTTGTATCTTATTCATATCCAGAATGAAATCAAGTCCTTAACAATTATTTTTAATCATCAAATGAGAATTATAATTGCATGGATATGATGGGGAATGAATCTCATCGCGTTCGTGGAGACAGTAATCCGTACTTACGCATGAGCAACAATATCATTTTTTTGATATTAAAATAATATATAATTGGATGGTATATCATATATACAGAATAATTATTATGTTATATTTATTATTTAAATCAATTACATATCATTATCATACCCATCCAAATAATAATGTTTTTGAATAATAATTACCCCACGACGTGGAGACGGTAAGCCGTATGTACGCACGTATGGTGAAATGTCATTCAAGGGATGGACATAATACTGAATATGGTTGTAACATATTTATAATAACATCACAGTATATATGAGACACTTGAGGTATTATTTTATAATGGAAATAACAAATAAATAAGAATTTGAAGAAGAAAGGAACTTGAAAGAGGGTGATGAAAAAATTACCTCTTCTTCGGGTTCTTCCTTTTGATTTGATCAAAAGGGATACATAGGTTGGATTTATGATCAAACTAAGGTCTCTAGGTTTAATTGAGGGACATTGAGAGAGTATTTGGTTAGGTTTTTTCTAAACCAAAAGGCTTTTAAGGTGTGAAGAATTGGTTAGAAGTGGTGTCCTTTTATAAGGGGGAGGGGGGGCTCTTTAGAAAAAACTTAAAGTTTTAATTTATAATAAATTAATATTCGGTTTATAATGGCACCAAAGTGGACTATTCAAATTCTAAGGTGGTGATGGGTCGAAATCCTTTCAACCAATAGATTTTAGATAGGTTTGGGTCACTATATTAACCTTATCTTTTAATTTTATCTCTTAGTTAATTAGTTTGACATTTACCAAGTCAATTTTTATTTATATATTATATTGTTAATAAACTTACTAAATACATCTAAGCGACCCAAAAGTGGTCCATTAATGATACAAATATCATGATATTAGTATTTTGGCCTAGCCTTATATTTTTAGGAATAGAATATCAATTAATAATATACTATGTTTTTTAAAAACTCATTTATGTCAATTTTGACAATATTTAATAATTGATTTTTGTTAAAGTCTTAAAAACTTTATTAATTAGAAAAAAATTCGTTTAAGTAATCATAAAATGTCATATTAACAAATAATATTTGTTTATGTAATCAAAACTTTCAAATTATATTTATTTTAACATTAATAATACTAATTATTTTATTCTTTCATTAATAAGGAAAATACTGCATCATTATTGTGTCGTAACTAAATTTAATTATTAAATGTCTAAAAATTATAGAATAAAATACCATTATGTATGAAATATTTTCATATTACTAATTAATATTTATATTCGAAAATATAACATATATAACCTTATGTAAAAATTGTTTTTCTAAAGGATATATGCTTATGTCATTTTTGTATTTACTTTAACTTAATTAATACAAAGTGTCATTATCACTTACAAGTGGATCCATGGGGTCCACAAATAGTCCCAAAAATGCCCATGGTCGTACATGTATCAACAAATAAGGTTAGGACAAGTTTTAGCATAATTTATTATTATTATAATAATATTTTTTACCCTTATTTACCGAATTTACCATTTAACCATGGTAAACAAAATATTTACCGAAATAATTATTCAAAATGTCTAATAATAAAAGTTACCTCTTTACATAATTTGGACCTCCTAATTCTAAATATGGAATACATTTTTCTAAATTCAAAACACAGAAGTGGCAGAAATTAATTTAAAATTAATTCCCGTTGTTAAAACAAAAAGCGTGTTTTTAAGAGATAATAACTATCAAAAGATTGGTACTAGATTATGTCCGGTTTAAATGTGAAATTATATCCAATAACCAAAATTGTATTAAATGGTAAAAATATATTATAAATATACTTGAAAACCACTCAAATTAAGAATTTTTGCTTTTAATTATTTGGATTAAAAAAGTTGTTTTTAATTAAAATTTAGTAATTTTCACTATTCACCAAAATATAAAATTTATCCAAAAAGTACCAAAATTTCACCCTAGGAATATTTCGATATTCCGAATCCAAAAACGAAGCTTATTTTGAGGGATTAAATTTATAAAATTTAAAAAATTGGGTATTACTAATCATAACGACTACTTTGATTGGTCGCGGTGTGTTAGAATCTCAAAGTTGCATACAACACACGCTACTGTATTATTCAAAGGGAATCATACCGTGGAAGCTTGGGGTGTTACATTGTGGATGTTATATCTTAAAACTGTTCACCAATTTACTCTGAATGTTTAATATTTATGCTTAATGTTCAGGGAAAGTTATTTAAACTTCTTATATTAGTTCCAATATGAATATATTTGTTGTTTATATTTATCCCCATTAATATGAGGAATGAATTAGAGTTAGTAAGTGTTAGGTGCGGCTATGTATAGCCTCTAGATGCATCAATAGGTTTCATTAGACAAACTACGGTATTGGGACAAGGCCTCGACAAAAAGGTTATTTATGGGCCTAGCAAAAGGCCTTGACGGTATGGTTATGATGTCCCACACTATGCATTCCCTCATTATGAAACTAGTATTGATAGTTCATGTGGTTATTTGACTAGTAGAATACCCATGATTATGTTTTATTATGGAATTATTTATTCATCTCTTATTCCTACCATAATGTGTTCATTTTATCATTAAAGGAATGTGTTTTTAGTTATTCACCATGCCTAATGTTTATGTTTATGATATCTTATGCTGTATTTCTTACCCATACTAAGAGTTTGAGCTCACCCCTTTCTTATGTTTTATTTTGTTAGGATATTAAAAAGTTTCTTATGAATGACTTTTAGGGATAAAATTATAGTTGTGGATATTCCCAATAAAACGTATATGTTATATTTCATTTCCAGTTATAAGGTGGATCTAATGTATGTATCTTGTTTCTAAATCTATTGAACTACTTGGTCCTTAAGGATTCATGTTCCTTGTTTATATTCAAATGTATTAAAATATGATTAAAGAAAATAGGGTAAGTTTATTACAATTTATAGAAAATTTTCAAAAATTATCAAGATAACACAAGCCTGTTTTCTCAGTTTTTAGTTATTGAAGCATATTTTGAACTAAATTGTCAATTTTAAACTGATAAAAAAATACTCTATGTCATACCAGGCACATCATATATCATATTGAGATGAGTATTATTTATACACATCAAAAATAATCTATGGATCATTTTACTAAAGTAACAAAAACCATTTTAATGAGTTTTTTTTTGGTTTTCAGAATGTTAAATTTCTTTTTTAGAAAAATTAAAGTCAATTTTAAATAAAAAAAGATAGTTGGAGTCATACTGGTGACACCACACATCACATTGAGATACATTATATTATCACACATCCAAAATGGCTTATGAATCATTTTATTAAAGCATAAAAATAATATGAATGTGTTTTATTTATTGTTAGTATGTGATGTGAGTTTTGAAATAAAGTGTTAATTATAAACTAAAAACATATAGTTTGAGTCCTACCGAGCACACTATGTATTAGATTTAGGTGATTATTAATTATTGCATGAATTTCTTTTGATTTCAACTATATGTAAAAATCCATAAAATAGATAACATGTTCCATTTGGAAGGAAGATGAAACTCCATTCTTCCTAAAACACTTCAAGTTTTACACAACAGGGGGTTTCCTCTTCTATCCAAAAAGAAAACCTTCACTCTTTTTCTGGATTTTTGTGGATAGTTGAAAGAAAAATATTACTTCGAAAAATATATATAATAATTAATTAATTTTCAGATAAAAAATATAATGAAATTAACTTCAAAATAACTGATAAAATGATGTCAAATTAAACTAAATTTATAGAAGGAATTCACCATTTCTTGATTTCTGGATACATTATTAACCCATTTCCTTATTTTCATTAAATTCATTATAGTAACTAAGTCTAATATCTTATGAGCATGAATGATTTTGAACAAACCACCAAAAAAAGAGAAAAAAATTCACTCATATATGAAAATAATTCTTTTTTAAGTAATATTATAATGAAATAAATTAAACATAAATATAAAGTAATAAATTAATAAAAATACAATTTTAAACTGAAACCTCACAATTTGAGTCATACTAGGTACATTGTGTATTATATTGTGGTATTGTTTGTTACATCATTTATTTTTATACTACAATGCATTCAAAATTCTGGGTTATCTAAAAATATTGTTGTTTGATAACACAAAATATTGAATTCATTAGATAATAAAAATAAAATAACATAATCATTATCCAATCATCATTGTTTATTGAATGATTATTATACACCAGTGAATAATACACTTTAAATAATACATTTATTCACGATCTCTATGAAAATTTAAAAAATATGTATCAGATAAAAATTATAAGGAAATTATATTTTCTTTTTGATAAAATGATGATAAAATTAATTAAATAAGTAATAAGAAGTCACAACTTAATGATATATGTGTACAATCTAATCATGTTTACTCATTTTTGACTATTTGAGGTATGTTTTAATCTGAAGTGACACTTTTATATTGAAAACACATACTTTGAGTCATATCTATGACATTGGGTGTCATATTGATGTGTGATCAATTCCTAAACACAAAAAATGAATTATGTATCATTTTCCAAAATTTTGAAAACAACCTAATATCATTTTATCGTTTTTACTATTTAATGTATGTTTTAAACTAAAATGAAACTTTATATTAAAACCATGAACTTCATGTCAGAACAAACACTTTGGGAATCAGGTTGATGTGAGGTCAATTTCTACAAGTCACAAATGACATATTGATTGTTTCCCTAAATCTTGAAATGGTTCAAAGATCATTTTCTCAGTGTTGGGATTGTGATGTGTATTTTGAACATATGTGCAAATTTAACACAATAAGTAACAAATAAATATGGTTGGTAAATTAACTAAAACATTATACAAAATTATGATAAAATTAATTAAATTATTAGTAGGATGTCACCTTTTGATGATTTCCATATACATTCAGAAACCATATATTCTACCCCTTCATTTTAAACAAATTGATTTCCCCCAGTATACTTCTACATGAGAAATAGATAAAAACAATATATAACATTTTTTCTACCAATGCTTCACACCCCAAATATATTTCAAAGTTCATATCCCATACTAGATAACAAACATAGTATGTAATCAACAAAACTTGATTTCAATAAATATTCTGACACCATGTACACTTCCCACTCATCTCTAAAAAAATTACTTCTTATTTTGTGTCTGAAGGTTGTAAAAAATATTTGAAGTTCTGGGAAAATATAAAAAAAAATTATTAAGAAATATTTTTAATAAATTTATAATTTTCTTCAGAAATTACCTCTATGAGGATACTAGTTTTTCAATGGTTTATAATATATCATATAAAAACTTCAAGAATAATATCCTCTATAATTTTTATTGTATTACATTGATCAATGTAGAAAAATTGAACAAAATAAGTAAATTATTTTGAAATATATTTTTATACTTAAATTTTCCTATATATAGCTTAATCTATTTACCATTTTAAGTAATCCATATTCATCTTATATTCAATCACTAACTTCATAGCATAATTAATCCTATATTTAGTGACCACCCTATTATAACACAATTCTTGTTAAAACATAGAATGAAACATATAATTCAAATCTTATCTATACAATTTTGATTGCAGTGCATTAAAAATTCACAATACACATCCTTTGTGGTTGGTTTGATGGATATCCATGCATTAAAACAAAAAAATATATTTCGGGTATCTTTTTTGAATGATATTAACATCCATTGCTTCCTAAAAAAATAAGAAATGAAAAAAAATAAAAAAATTACTTTTATGATCAGATTAAAAATTTTTAACACTGCATTGTAGGTATTAAAACATATTCTATCATCTGTTATTTTATTGTAAAAAATCCTCATTTAACTCATATTTTTTCTCATTAATTTCTTTCGACTCCAATTTGGTTTCTTCCATATTAATGATACTAGGATTAATGAATTAAAGTTATGATTAAATGTTTTCTATTTATTTAGTAGTAATATAAACAACGATAGAAAATACGAATAGTTATTAACTTTAAGAAACATATTAGATCATTTTTTGGAATGATTTGTTATGAAAATGTACCTTATGTATGTATTCACAACTAAGACTCCCAAAAATTCAAATGTGATAATCTCATGAATAATCTCAAGACTAACTACATATATAATGGATATTAGAAATATATCTTATTTATATGGAATGTAAGAAATATTTACACCTTCAAATGTGGTCTCAACATGAATTTGTAACAATAATAAATGTTCCAGTGGAATCGGTAGGGAGAAGGTACTCCTGAATGGTAGTTTTATTTTATAGGTCAATAAACCAGATTTTATTGAACCAACATTCCATTTCCCAATCTTATTACCCATATGTAACACCTTATCTCACTTCAGAACTATCTTCATCAACTGTTACAGGTTTTTCATTTGAAAAAATACGTTAAATATATACATAATGTATTATTATAATATTAGATAGACATGCTATGAATTTTCAAATGAAAAAATTAACCGTTTTAATATATAGACCTTCAATTTGAACATGATACATAGTGTTTGGATCAAGATCTACATCAATTAAAAATCTCTTGTAATGTTTTGGGAGTTCTTTATTTTGTATCGTGTCTACTTGTATAATATACATCACACCCCTTGCAACAAGGTGGCGCGTGGGTTTTGATAGATATAATTCAAAAAAAATACCCTACAGAATTTTAGTAATACGATGTTATGGTAATTTTTTTAATTCACATTTAAAACAAAGAGTAATAGAAAAATTTATTTCCTCAAGTAAGGTATGTGGTTGAGGGGGTTGACTGGCCTTAAATCTAGTGGGTTCCTTGGGTTCTTAATGGGTTGATCTTTATTCCAATACTGGTTCACTTTGATACTTTAAGATATATTATTATTCCATACAAGACTGAAAAATAATATCTTTTAATGAATTTATTTGTGCCTTAAATCCCATAATCATATTATATGTATCTTCTTGTGGTTTTGGCTTTTTGAAATATTTTTGAGGAGACAATCCAAAACCTAGTCTTCTAACATGACCATATTGTTCTGACCAATTCACACCTACTGAATGTAGTATTTTCATCTAGTATGATCTATTATTATTATTGTGTCTAAACTATACAAAAAACTTATGAACATAAATAGATATTTTTTTAATAATGTTATAAATCATAAAAATTACTATTGTGTCTTATATAAACAAGTTTCCCATACTTATTTTGTGCTTTCATAAACTAGTATACCCTCTTTATTTATGAATGAGTCCTTCCATAGCATATAACTTGAGATGGAAGTTTCTTCAGATTTTGATTCATCAATATTCATATAAATAAAGGAACATATGCTACATCATATCAAACAAAACATCCCTTTTTTGATTTTAAATACATACCAATTTATTTTATAGTCAAGTGTACCCAATAATTTCTTTCCAATAGTGGTACATTGGTTTTAATGCATGTTTATTAATTTCATCAGTCATTTTATCATTCAAAAATTAATTTTTTTTAATCAAATTTGATAAAATAAATAATATGAAATAATATATTATTGAATAAAATTCTACTAAAATGATTTTTGACTGTGATGATAGATGAAAACATTCCATGTTTTTTAATTTATAATTTGTGCATAAGTAACTTGTGGATGAGGACTAATTTTCCCCTCTTCACCCCTTAAATGAAATTTGGGATGAAGAGTCTACAAGACTTTATTAGCCTTTCCAATGGCCATTGATACATGTTTTTTTATCGAAATCAAATGAATGAATGAACATTTTAAGGAATAATGAAAATTAAATTAACATTTCAATATATATTGTTTTGGTAGAATAGATAAAGGTTATCAAAAGATTGCCTTTATATCTTACGAAAGGGGTTCCTTCATTACTCACTAGACATAGCACCACGAATCTATATTAATCGACACATTCATTCGAATTATTACCTTAACATAACTAATTAACATTGACTTGTTGGTGTCAAACGGTTGGCTGTGTTGATTCTATCTAACCACAAATTCTAAACCCTTATTTATTACCTTAATAATTTTAGTCAGCATTGTGATGCTACATAATTTTTATTTCTTTTATATTCATGTTATTTATCCCCTAATAATTATTAAATTTTAAAATCAATTGATTTTTATAACCTAGTATTGGTAACATCATCATGTGGAGAAGACTTATTATGCATGTGTAGTCTCATATTTAATTTATATTATGTTAATATAGTAGCGAACACATTATATTATGAGGAAAAGCATAGTATCTTAAAAAACACTCTAACCTTATCATTGAACAATATTTATTTTCTAATGGAAAAAGGGATTTTGATCCTCCATCAAGAATCCAAATACCCTCTATCTAGTATGACACACACTTATTGCGGGGTGTGGAAAAAGCAATTTATTTTCCCATTGGGGTATAGTATTATCAACAACCAAAATTCATCTATAGAGAGTAGTGTCTATGTCTAGTTTTCACGCATTAAAAGGAGAATAAAAGTACAAGATTCCAAAGACTAGAAAGAAAGGGAACTTGGAGTTTTTGAAATTAAGGAGAGGGATAAGGGGTTGGATATAGTTTATGTTTTCCTATTTTGTAATGATATTTTGGGTTATTTAATAAAAAATTATTCCTTCCATTTTTATTAAAATTATTAAGTGAATGTAGTAACAATAATTTATCTTTATTCACCTTTGATTTATATTTATCAATGTGTGAAATTAATAATGGGAATAATTTAAATTATTCATGAAATACCGAATATAGATTTGAGATTCACTAAATATTCCAATCAGTCCCCTACTCTATCGTCACATGTTTATTAATAACTAAATCGCCCCTAAAATTTATTTTATTATCATCCAATAGGTATGATCCAAAATAAAATAGAGGAATAATAAATTAAAAAATAAAAGAAATTTTAAATTTCAAAATTAAATAAAACACAATAATATTTAATTTAAATTCAATTTCCATCAAATTTAATTCCATTCAACTAAAAAAGAAAAGTTTTTTTTTTGAATTCGATTATACTCAAAACTCAATCATAACAATGGGGTACCCTTACCTTCAACTAAACACAAGATATTCTACCTTAAATTAATAGGGTAATTTTTGAATAATGTGAAGATGTCATGGTAGTGATGAAAGAAGAAAAAGAAAACAAAAGAATGAAGAATACAAATAGAGGCAGTAGATCGAACCTCTTCTTCTAATATTCGTTTTGGGTTTTTTTCTTCCTGGAAGCATGTTCACTTTTTATAGGTATAAGGATTCCTCGATCAACCTCTTTGTTTCAAGGGATCTATATATCTTCATGGATATCTAATTTAAAAATACCCTGAGATCAACTTTATTTCATCGTGGAAACACCCAAGACATACATGTGTTTAAATATTTATGTCTGGACCAGAGGAAGGTGTTTAAAAGGTCTTGGACTCCTTATTCATGGATTTTTCATGGTGCACAGTGATATGGAGGTTCCCTATGGAGGTTGTAGTAGAAATATTAGGGTAGGAGGATCTTGGTGGCATCATGGTGAGCTCCAAAACCCTCCGCTTCCTCCAACCTTCGAAGTGGTTGAAGGATGCTTTGAAATTTATTACATGGGGGTTGGATGAGGGTATCAAGGGAATCCATGGTGGTGAAATATTTTTATATCGATGATAAACTTGAGATCGATCTCTCAAGGAGTGATGAAAATAAAGATGGCAGAGGTGGAGATCTATTTTGTATCATCCAGACTTCATATGGATAGACGAAGGATCAAGATGAGAATATAAGGATCATCAAAGGTTAGAGAGGTGATTCTAGGTGATTTTGGTTCTTGACAGTGGATATCATCTCAAGGAGGATCTCAAGTAGTGGTCGGAGATGGAAATATCTTGTTTTGTAGTGGTGGCCGACAATGTTAGGTGGTGGAGCCATGATAGAGATGACGAGGAGGCGTGTAAGAATGATTTTAGTAGAAGTTAATGTGAGACTTTTAAAAGGGATGAGTATTACCCATGAAAAATATGTTCCACATTGAAATGGTAACACTAGGATTAAAATGTTTATTAGCTTTAGTGTGGATCCTCAGATGCAATGAAGTCAGACTGGGGGTTGGGGGACCTCCGATTCCAATACATACCACACAATCCTAATGTGGCTCTCCTCCCACTGTTGCACAGATATATTGCATGCATTGATATACCTCCTTTATACAATTTTTTCCTACATATATAAACACCACATGCTCCCACATTGGCTTGATTCCCCTATGCAACCTATCTTTCGTGCTGGATCTCCTACGGACCTATATGGTTGGGTGGACCCTAATGGGCCACCTATGTGGCGTGTGGGCCCTGGTTGATCATTTTTCCAAGAATTTCATTTTTCTATAATGTAAATTTGTAAAAAATTTAAAAAAATTCAAACACATAGAAATAATTTCAAAACTAATATGATCCAAATAAAATCAAAAACACAATCAAAACATCAATCTCAACAATCATAAATCATAATAAAATAAAATTCAATAACAAATTTATAAAAACCCCCCTATAGATAAAAAATTTGAACTATAAGGGAATTTACATCAAATATTCATTTAAAACCATTGAAATTTGAATAAAAATATGAACATAAAATGAGATTTTAAAATACCCTCAAACTTAAATCATTCCGGTCCTCAAGTACAAAATCTCATCAAGTAATTTAATAGGGAACTGATGTTTTCAATATTCAAATTTAAATGTAATAAAAAATAATAATTTTTATGGATAAATCAATTTTTTAATTCCACGAAAAATATCAATTCATTTATCAATTTTCCAAGAAATAATCAAATCATGCATTTTACTTTTTCCAATTTAAAAATTATGGTAATTATCTGATAATTCATTCAAGTTTCCCAATTCGTTATTATTAATCATTCCAAATCAATATTTACCTCTCTTTTAAATCTTTTCACTCATCACTCATAATAAAAATTCAAGTGGAGTTATGATCATATCATTAAAATTTTTTCATTTTCCATAAGATTTTAAATGATCTACTTTCTTCACTTTGTATGAAAGAGGGAACAGAAAATTAAAAGTGATTTCATTTAAGGTTCAAATATATGTGAGGAATAATGTTGGTTGGAATTGATGACTTAAAGTTATGGCCTAAGGAGGTGGTTTATCTCTTAAAGAAAAGTTCATGATATAAAATGTAATAGATCAATGAAATTATTCCATTAAAATTTTGACAAGTCCCACTTCCCATGATAAAAGTAAGGTCATAATCAAAGTAAATAATAATTAATGAATTTTCACCCTCTTCAATATATATATTTTTTCTTCTAATTTTATTCTTTTTTTAATTTCCAAATAAATTTTTATTTTTAAACGTTATTCTGAGAATATAACTCACTTATACTACCTAACGATATATGATAAAATCATAGTTCTGGTAGTGATGATTTTTGGTTTTCTCAAATAAAAACTAATTTTTCCCTTTTTTTGGCTCTTTTTTTCATTTCCCCCTTTTTCATTTAAGAGGGAAAAGATAAAGATTACAATGAATGAATCAACTAAATTTATTAGCTCCCATAATTAGATCCCCTATCCTTTTTCCTTATAATGAAAATCACCCCATTCTTCATTACTCTCTTCACCCCCATACATCAACATTAATATATCATTAAACTACTAAGAGTAGTGTAGGAATGTGTAAAAATGGATAATTACAAAAAAGTTCATTCATGGGTCATATGGGTTGTGTAAGGATCAATGTAAATATTATTTTCAAGGATAAAGGAATATCAAAATATTCCTCGATCATTTTAAATGTGTTTTTTCACTATCATAGCGTTGACATGTTAAAATACAAGTTTTATTCAGTGACATGTCCCATGATCCATTAATAAATATTATCAACAATAAATAGGAATTACTTCTTTTATAAATCCTCTCATGAATGAAATATATAAATCTTAAAAATCCCTTGAGGTATAACTAATAATTAAAAATCAATTCATATGAATTTCAAAAATATAAATAATAAAAAATTGATGGGAGATTTTATTTACATGAATCAACTAATGGCCTTAAATCATGAGTACTCATTTTAATATCCATGCTTCAATTTAATCATTTAAATTTTCAATTTACTCATTCAATATCATTAAAATTGAAATATAAAAAATTAATTTACATGATTCATAATAAACTCATGTCTCCTAGATAAGTCATGTAAATGAAAAATTCAAATATGGGCATAAAAGTTTCTTGTTTAATTCTCAAACATGTATTCAGAAAAAAAAATGTATGGAGTTTAAAATATAAACAATAATAGTCAAATCGCATTTGAAATTAAGATTTGGTCATCTTCCTCCACTACTTGGGGATACCTTGTGATTTCCATCTATGATTGTCATGTAAAACAACTCATACTAGTGTAAGAACCATTCCATTAAATCTTAAATGGGTGAATTAAGTGGTAATTGAATACTAAATCCTAAGAAGATAGTAAAACTCAAGTTACCTCCCTAAAGGGCCTTTGGTTAATTTCCTTGGATCTACCTAACCCCATCATAAGAAATTAGTACAAGGGTTGGAGAAGTTTGAGCTCCTCCACCGGTTCATGAGGTAAACATCCTTGGGCATTTTTCAACATCTTCCCATTTATAGTGAATTTGTATCTCTACTATTTGTTCTTGAAATGAATGTAACCAAAATTATAGAAATTAGTAACTGGGAAGGGACCTTCACACCAAGAACAAATATTAACTTACATTAACTCCAGTATGGAATTTTAGAATATTAATTTTCCTCTATATAGAAGAATATTTAGTTGAATCATCTTGTTATGTTCCAATATGGTTATTTATTTGTAAAAGTTTAATTGTCAAAATATTTTTTGTGATTTATTCCATATCTTATAACTGATTTTTATCTATTTTAAATTACTCTTCAAATCCAAATTCATCTTCTTAGAGGCCCTATATGCATGACTCTCTAATTCCAATGATAGATGAAATCTTATTCCATAAATCAAATGGTTGGGGATAAAAAATATAGGGGTATATTATGATTTAGAATATTCCCATAAGGTGTATTAATTGATTTAGATCCAATACATTTGGTTTGGTTTTAATTTTTCCTCCAAATTACTTTTAATCTCCTAGTTGAACACTTTATCTTGGGCATTTATTTGGGGATGGAAAGGTGTAAATATTTTGTGGTGAAATTAAAACTATTTAAGAATATCCTCTATTATAATATTGAAAAAATGTGTCCCTTGATCGCTAATGATGGTTCTTATAATTCAAAACCTACAAAATATGTTTCCCCTGAAAAAATACACACAACTTTAGCATAACCAGTCTTGGTGTCCTTAGATTCCACTCAGTTGGAGAGATATTCAATACATAGTAAAATATAATATTTCCAAAAATAAATGGGAAAGGGTACCATAAAATAAATTCCCCACACTTCAAATATTTCACAAAAAATGATAGTTTTTTGAGAATCACTTGTATCTTTGAAATATTTTCATAAAATTGATACTTCTCCCATTTTTGAAAAAAATTATGAGCGTCATTAAACATGGTCAGCCAAAAAATTCTAGATTCAAATACTTTTATAACTAATCTTTGAGGACAAAAGTGGCCTCCATAATAAATTGTAGGGAAAAAATTGAAAACAATATTCTTTTTTTACATACCGATAGGAATATTCTTATAACTTGGTAATTGGAAATTTTCTTGAGAAATAAATCATCCGAGATATAGAATCTATATTTAGCTTTGAGTTTATGATTTTTATGGGAGTTAAAGGAAGAAGGTACCTGAGATGTGTCCAAATAATTTATTATGTTGAAATACCATGATAGTTAACCTTCTATGATGTAAAAATGATCTACAGGTATGTGATCATAGATTGGGTTCAGTTCTAGAATTTCTATTTTATCAGTGTAGTGTATCCTTCTGAGGTGATCTTCCAATTGGTTTTCAGAATAATTTATTTCTATGATATCCATATTAAACCTCTACAATAGTAGTATCCATATTACTAGCCTTGGTTTGGCATTAACCTTCTTTATCAAGTATGTAAGCACTATATGATCAGAAAATAAAACTACTTTAGTTCAAGGTAAATATGAACTGAACTAATATAATCAAATAAAACAAAAAGAAAATTCGTTTTAGTTGTTGTTTAATTAATAGAAGTGGTGTCCAAGGTTCTTGAGGCTTAGGTTATGACTTGAAGTTTCACTTCAATTATTTGGTAAAGAACTACTCCCATAAATTGGTTTGATGCATCATAATTCAACTCAAATATATGTTCCTAATTTTGTGGTTTCATTATCCATTGGGTAATTAACTTTATTTTGACCTCATCAAATTCCTCATTGAAATTATCATTTAAAACAAATTCATATTATTTTAAGATAAATCATGAAGGTGGAAGATAATCTTACTAAATTCCTAGATGGATATTTTATTAAATCCCTCATGCTCTAAAAATGATTTAATGTGTCTCATATAGGTGGGGTCTAGAAAGTAATTGATCACTTTAATTTTATATTTATCTTCCTCAATGACTTTTTTGAAATGTTATATCCCAGAACTATCCTTGTTTGACCATAAAGAGACACTTATGAATGTTCAAATCCCGATTTTTCTCTATGATTGTTTTTAAGAACATTTTCTAGATTCCATATGAAATAATCAAAGGAGTTTCCAAAAATAGAAAATTCATTGAGAAATTCCTCCAGTAAATCCATAATGTGGTTTGAGAAAATGCCTACCATTCATCGTCAAAATGTACCTCAGCATTGCTTCATCTAAAAGGTGTCCTATTTTAAGAAAAGGATCTGAAAGGATAAGTTAATGTTATATTCTATTCATCTTATGGGGAAATCAGTACATTTAAATTACTATAATATCCATCCAAAAATCAGTAATATGTCTTACCAATCAACCTTTCTATAATGTGATCTATTAATTGGATTTTGAAGTGATATTTTTGGGTGACTTGTTTGAGATTACTATAATCAAAGCATACCCTCCATCTTTTTTGGAATATCATAGGGATTAATTCATTATTTTTATTTTCCAATATGGTCAAGAATATTTTTTTGGGAACCACATAGATGGGGATGAACCATTTGGAATAAAAAATGAGGGAAATGTTATCGGCTGCTAAATTTTTTTAAATTCTTTTTACATCCTCTATTATGGTGGGGTTATGTATTGTTCATGGCTTCTAAACATGGTAGGATTCCTCTTCGAAAAAAATTCTGTGGGAGTAGAACATGGGATTGAAACTAGGTATATTTCCTAGAGTCTATCTGATGGCATGGTGGATTCTTTTTTTATGGATAGTCAATGTTTGGTCATGGGTCTTATATAGATTATTTATAATGATCACTTTAATATTTTCTCCCTCCAAAAGATACACATATTTTATGTCACATGGGATGGGTTTTAATTCGATATTCAGGGGTTGTTCTATGGATGATAATGAATTGAAATTTACCACTTCAAAATCCAAAATTTACTTGGTAAAGGGTATCATATTTTTTTCTTATAAAAAATTATCAATGAATTTAAAAGTTTTTTATTATTGAGTTTTAAAGGTAAAATTTTAATATTTTTATGTACTGTCTCACTCCCTGGTGTTGTAAATATAATGGTGATCTCCTAAGACTAAGAATTCTTAATGGATACCTTAATATTCGATGGGATCAATACGATATTTGTTGAAAATTTCAAAGATTGAATGACTTTTTTAAGGGTTCCTATTATATTCAACAAAACTAAAGTTCAAATTTTAGTCTCCTAATTCCATGGTGAGGGTTCCTTCATTCCCATTTATGATAATTTTGTATCCTTTTAGAATGTTTATTCCCAAAAATTGGGCAAATTAGATGGTTCACTATTATCCTCTATGAGGAGTATGTAAAATAATTATGGAAAAACTAGTCCTTAAACTTCTACTAGATCATCCTCCACAAAATTGGATGGAAATGTAGTGGACTATTTTGCTAGTTGGACAACAATATTATGGACTCGAGTTCAATTTTTTTAAAGCTGTAAAGACATAGTTATAAATGGCATTAATGGAAGCACTCGGATCACACAATGTATCGGAAAATTTCAAAGAACCCATAGTGCATGGAATAGAAAATGTCATAGGATATTGACATTTTTGGGTAATTGGTGTTGTGATCATGGCTGAGACACTCATTTCAAATTTTCCTCTTTAATCCCCATCAATAGACTTTCATTTAATGCATATTTATTTAAGAAAATTCACAAATTTTTGGATTTGGAAGTTTCCATCTAGTAATGGAATGTTGATTTCCACATTCCTAATGGTTTCCAGGATCTCTCTTTTAAGTTGTGCTTCTTCAATATTTGATGATATAGTTAAAGTATAAGGAAATGGTTCCTTGTTTTATTTTTTCTCACTATTTATCCTGTTTAATTTTTTTGGAATATATTTTGGGTGGATGGATTGATCATTAGATTTTTGTTTGGAATAATCAATCAAACTTGGTTAGGGTAGTTGAAGCTCTTTCCCTCTTCAGGTCTTAATTACATTGACAATATCTTTGGGATTTGGGATTGTTTGGGCTGTTAGATTTCTAGGATTCTTATTCATAATTTCTATAATAGTCTATAATAGGCTAGATAAATATTTGAAATTTCATTTCAACCCCTCACCATCAGAATATAGTTGTTGGTTATTTCTTGATAGTGCACTGGTTGATGGATGCTCTAAATTATTTCACTAGAAAGGTGGTGGTTGAAAGGATTATTGTTTCTGAATGGATATTTGTAAGAATTTTTGGAATGGTTCTGTGTTTTTATATTTCTATTGGAATTCAATTTCATAACTCTCTATACTCTATATCTCAAGACATTGATCAGTGTAATGATGGGGCGATGAACATAATCCTCATACCTACAGTGAAGATGGTTTCTCACTCACTTGATTTATAGCCATCTATCTCACCAGGACAATAAATTCTTAAAATTTTAATTTCAGGGAATGGTGATGATTCATAGGTTTATACCTAAGGAATACTTCTCAAACAAGTTCCTCATGTTCGATATTGATGTGAATTTTGAGCTATCTTCTCTATCAGATTCCTAGATTCTACTAAAAATATTTTAATAAAAGACCCTATAAAGGATACATCCAAAGGGTTCATATCATGGTCCAATAATACATAGTAGAATAATTATAGAATGTCATTATATACCACTATTAGATGCAATAATCTTGTTCAATTCTTCTTGAAATGTTCCAAGTATTCTTGGAGTGTCTCACTAGAAGGTGTCTAAATGGAATATATGTGCTCTTGGAGGATTGAAAAAACTTCAACATGAAGCATTGATGGAAATTATCCTAGTCATTGATATATATAGTTTGTAAGACATAAATCCATCCCTTAGTTTCTCCCTTATGTGAAAAGGGGAATACACTCTCCTTGAATTTCTCCTCAACTACTCATCTTGGCTTGAAACTTGAAAAAAACAAATTATTGAATGTGACGACTGTGGTCTTCACCTACAAGGCCATTGAATTTCAGTAGCATAAGAATCATGTTGACACAAAATTGTAAAATAATTTTTTTGTTAAGGAATGGTTAACCTGTTTCTTTGGCTATAAAATTATGGGGTAAAAAGGTCCATTAAAATTAATAGTGGATTGATTTCCATGATTTGTGGTTCAAAATCAACACTTCAGACTTCCAAATTGATTTCATCATAAAAAATTCAAGATTAATACTCCTATGACTAGTTAAACAATTTCTATTTATGTCAGGTTCAAACAAAAGTAATTCCTCATTGGAGGTCCTAGTCATGTAAATTTTTAGGGCCAGATTAACACATACTCCCAAATAGTTACAGAAGTTTTGATGCACACCTATTATGGTGTGTGGGAAAAAGAAGTATATTTTTCCTTATTATTCTGGTATTACCAATAACCAAAAATTCAACTCCAGATAGTGTTGTTTTAATCTAGTTGTTATGCATGAAAAGGAAAATAAATAAACTAAATTCCAAGGACTAGAAATCAAGGGGACTTAAGTTTTTTAAAATTAAGATGAGAGAAAAGTGATTAAATATAGGTTAGGTTTTCCCCTCTTATAATTTTATCATGGTTTCTTTTTAAAAAATAATAATCTTTTTGATTTTATTAAGTCGATTAATTTAATTGAGTAAAAAAACTTTTCTATTTAATCACATTTGATTTATATTAATCAATGTGTGAAGGTCATAATAGTAATTATTTAAATTATTTAAGAAATAATTTTTTTATTGACATTCCTAAAATATTTGAATTTTTCCACCATTATTTCATAATATGTTTAGTAATCACTAAATCATTCCTCTATTTAATTTTTTATTAAACAATAAATATAATCCAAATATCAAGCAGAGGGAGAAGAAATTCCAAAATCAAATATTTTTTAAAAAAATTAGTTTAATAAAACAAAATTATATTTAATTTAAATTCGATGTTCATGAAATTTAAACCCGTTAAATTAAAAATAATTTTTTTCTCAATAGCATTATACTAAAAAACGCAAGCATCACAAAGGGGTAACCTTCCCTTCACCCAACCACAAATTCTTCAACCCCATCATGAAAGGGGGAGTTATTGAATAATAATTGAATGAAGACATGGTAGAGGGGGAAAAATAAAAAGAAATAACAAAGAAGACAAAGGGATGTAGAAGTTTGTGCCTCTTTCTTCTCTCAATAATTGTGTGTTTTTTTCTTCTTGGTAGTCATATTTATTTTTATATGCACCAGGAGGCCTCAATAATCATCTTTCGTAATTTATTTTCATATCTTTTGTGATATAAAATTTATAAATACCTCAATATCTATAGTATTTGAGTGTGGAAACACCCTAGTCATTCATATGTTTAATTATTTCTTCATGGACCAACAACAAGTGTGGGAATAGGCTCAGAATCCATGTGCATGGATTGTGCATTATAATGATGCATGAATTTCATAAATGGATATTAATTCTTTTTAAATAATTATTATTAAATTTCTAAAAAACATTCCAAATGACCATAATAATTTATTACCATTGGAAATGTGGAACACATTCTTCTAATTTGGTAAAAGATCATAAAAATCTCCCATAAAGATCTTACCATTTAGTAATCCTACTTAAAAACTTCATTCAATACCAATGGAATGAAAACATAAGAAAAAGTTAAACTCAGTTTCTCAGTTAGGGTAATAATGAAAGATACATAAGAATTACATGATCAAAACGAGTATGATAAAAAGTGTATATAATTTGAAAATAATACCCTACATATCAGAGATCATAATCATCAATATTGGATACAAAGCATGGAAGTTCATAAGACATGAATCGTAAGGGGTTCAAGAACATAAACCATGAAATAATTACATGGAAATAAGATATAGAATTGTTGCATACACCTAAACATGTAATATCATTCCCTATTAGTCAATCCTCATTACCAAAACATATTAGATCACCTTAGGGGGACTAAAACTATTGAACAGGACACACCACTATCCCCAGTCACATCCCTTTACTTATAATGGATTAGTTTACACCTTCTCATGGTGAATTAGGTTTCCCTTTTTTCTTTAGTGGATCAAGCCCATTAGCTTGTTTTTGATCAGTTCTCAAAAGATATAAATTTTTACCCAATGAATTGGAGAGAGATATAGGTGCCACACATAACAGAATTAAAACCATACATATGTGTTCCATAATAACATAATTTATTCATCATATCAGAACCCATAACAATTAAATTGGTTTCACAAGCATCATTCTTTTATAACATAACATATCGAAAATAAATGAGTTTCGTAAATACCATTCCATCATAAATATAAACCAAACATTTAATGAATAGGTATTATATCCTTCATAAATATCCCCAATAAATCATAATTAATTTCAAATAATGTTATCTTAAATAGAAAATAATGTTGAGATATCACTTGAAAATATTTCATGAGGAAAATATTATTTCTTCTTTAAAAAACATTCATTTCTTAAAATGTCGTGCCATTTTAAAAGTAAAAAATTTCATTGAAAAAAACCTTTTATGATTATAAGTTAATATTCAAGGAATTAATGTGAAATGAAATTGTAAAAATATGTTCATGATATATATGTTAAAAATACATTCATTCCATATATTTTTTTCAATTAAACCACAAAGATCCTTGTTCAGATAACGATAAAAATATTCTTTTCAAACCATTTTGGAAAAAAAGTTAGTCATGGGTAAAATTAACATTAAATATTTATAGAATAATATTATAAAACTTTTTAAAGACATTATTATAAAACATGGATGTGGAGAATAAGTATTCCCCAATGGCGATTCAAATGAACACAATCACGAATATTGATGAGATTGGGAAACAAACACTTATAACTTTATAATCAATAGAATAATATGCCCCATGAAAGAAATAATGTCATATGGATATGAGAATACCACAATATTTATAATAATAATCATAAAAGACACTCATGGGATGTATATATTCCAAAAAAAAAGAAACAAGTAGTGTATAAGGCATGTGTCCCACAGAAATAAAAGTGAGATAAAATCTCTTAACATATGTCTTAAATTCTTTATTACACATTAAAACCTCAGGTATAATAAATATAAGTTTATTTTACATATAAATAATAACCATTTTAATACATATAAAATCAAATATTTTTATCTTATGGATTTTTATTACTCATTTATTAAAAATTCTATTTAAAGTTGTGTTTCGGGTAATAATCGCTTTGTCTTTCATACATGTTTTGACATTGTAATATTAGTCCTCTTACTTAGATCATGATTCTATAAAACCGAAATGGATAAAAAATATAAATATCATATATATATTCCGTATATATATATATGTTGATTCATAAAAGTTAGATATAGAAAATAAAACACACAGTTCAAGGAGAAAGTAAGCCAGATGTATGAATTAATGATATTTTCAATTTCTTATATGATTAAAAAGAAAGAAAATTATGTGATATATTATAATTATATAATCTTTTTTATGTTTTAAATATATTATATATTCATAACATTCATCATTAGTACCATCCATGTGAAATATATATGAAAAATGAATCATATTGTATCATGGAGATGGTCAGGCATACATACACACTAGCGAAGTTATCATTTCAAAAAATATTATGCGGTAAAAAGATATATATGATATTATAATTTACTAAGTATAATTATTTCATAGATATTATATATAAAAATTAAACCCATCAAAAGACGAATTTAAAAAAATGGTAATGGAAAATGAATCTTATCTATATATGGAGACAATAATCCGTAAGTATGCACAAGCGATACTTTCAGTCCCCATTCACTATGAAAGGGGATATCTATATATGTATTAATAATCATAATAAAATTAAAGAATATTTAGGATTATTAATTTTTTATTATATTATATATATTATATATTTAGAGCTGGTATAGAATATTATAAAAAAAGACTGGTCGGTTAGAGTGATTATCACTTCTTCTAAACAACTACTTTAGATCTCATAAAAAGAACTCTAGGGTTAGTCCTATTGTAAAACCAGAACCTAAAAAATGTGGATAAATAATTTTAGAAGAGAATATTGACGTTTTTGGTCAAGATATAAGATTCAACGTTGTGTAATGTAATGAGGGAGGATGTGTCCTTTTATAATAAAGGGGGGGGGGGGGTCACTATTGGAATTTTTAAAAAGTTTAATTTAAAATAAATTAAATATCATTAAAAGTTTCTCTAAATTTCATTTAATTCAATGAAAATGTGGGACATGGTGTTAATATAATAAATAATATGTTTTTGTTATGCTTATTTTAGTAATTTTAAACCATGTTGTTTTTATTAACCCTTGGTTAACCTATTTTAATTTTAACTACGGTAACAAAATTTTCAATATTAAAAGGTAGATATTTTTACTTATATGGTGTAAATTAGACCCTAAAAGATAAATTTATAATATTTTAGACCATAATTTATACCCTTTTTCCTTAGTTTTTTTTTATTTTTTACTAAAATAAAAAAATATTATTTTCATAAAATATCATTAGTGCCAATTTTGCATTGACTTTAAAATATCAATACAGTAAGTTAAATTCGCCAAATATAATTAAATACACACCTAATATGTCATATTAATCTTTTAAATTATTAAATTTACTTAATTAATAGAAATTATATTTATTTTAATTGTTTTAACATCACTTAATTCAGTTTTTTAATAATTTAATAATTACTACATCATCATTGTCTAATTAATTATGATAAATATTTCTTCACTAAAAAATAAATACAAATTTTCATTATGTATATAACCCTTTTATATTTCATAATAATATATATATTAGAGAATATCTGTAACATCCCGTTACTTTTTCAGGTTTTCTTAAACCATCTTGTGTCAAATTATTATTACATTAAATGGGAAAAAATGGTTTATCAGTGAAAAGTTGCATTTATGTTAAAAATGTCACAGAAAATTAAAACACCCAATTAACACTCTATAATTTTCCATTAAATATTTTATGAATTAAACACTGAGCAATTATGAGTTTTTGAGGCCCACAAAATCTCGACGAAGATAGAATAAAATTACTAAACAAAATATATTAAGTGCACACTTTTTTTTTCAAAATATTTGAATAACTCTAAAACGATGCATCGTTTGAGAAATCTGGGACCACTGTTATGTCTAAATATGGTGTTTACTGTAGGAGGGGTATAACATTAAAAGGTTCTAAACTCTTGGATGTCTCGCTCATGATAAAATGTTATTAAATAATATTTATCTTGTTATTTTTTAAAAATAATGAAATAAAATTCAAAATATCTGTCATATGGAAAATTAGAGACCACTAATGGGTCCAGAATGATGTGTTTACCCTATATGAGGCATAACATTTATTAGTTTCGAGTGTCTGGACGTCTCATTTGCAAAAACAACACCTTTTATTTTAATTACTTAATTATTCTGATTTTTTATTAATAATTCATTAATATCTCTCAAAAATGTTCATCGTTTGAGAAATCTGAGACCATCGTTGGGTTCAGAATGGGGTGATTACCCTATGTAGGGAATTACATTCATTCTTAAATATATGATTGGTGTCATTTAATTTTTATATTAAATAAATAAAATATCAATTATAAAAAACAAGTTTCACTATTCATCTTCTACAAATTTAACACCAAACACAATTTTTGTCGCATTACGGTTTCAAAAACAACATTTTCTTTACCATTTTAACCCATTTCAGTGGAAAAAAATTAAATGGGATAAATAAATTACTCTATAATGATTTTTTAGTTGAATCTCATATTAAATCAGATATTGATAAATTGGGGTGAAATGTAGGCGTATGTTTGTTAGAAAAAATAGAAAAACCGTTTTAACTTCATCCTCACGTGTTCTAATTGAGTGAAAGAGAAACTGATACTCCATTTCACAATTTTGGAAAATGTTGATAATTAGTTTTTGGATCCCTTGAGCGGAGAATTGTCACACAATGGGTGAGCGTTCCTATTTTCTATTGTGTAATCCATTTCTTATGAAAAGGTTGGTTTTTTATCTTATAAAATAGTGGGGAAAATGTTGAATCTAAATAAAATCATGAAACCCAAAAATAATTATGTAGGGGTCAAAAGAATATTGTGATTATAAATGAGAATTTTATTATTTTTATATGATAATATATTGATTTATTTATTTTTTTTATTATCTTTTCTTGCATGAAATTATCAATATAATTTTCTTAAATTTGTTAAAGAAAAATTATGAGGTAATTATTTCCTGAAAAATATTATCAAAATTATCAGAGGATAATTACTTGTTTTATTAAAGGATGATTATTATAATTTTCAAATGTCAATATCATAACATTATCAATGACAATCCCAACAGATTATCATATGAAAATTATAAAAAAAATTCCAAATGTTCATTATCATGTTATCATTTGTAATATTTTGATAGATAAATATTTTGAATATATCAAAAGGTTATTGTTAAGAATTATCAAATGATAATTGCAATGAATTATCAAAGATAAATTGCATGGAAATATCAAAGATAATTTTTACATATATTATCATAGGATGATTAATCTCACTATCAGATGATAATTTCGAGATTATCAAAGGTTAGTTATTAATATTATGAAAATGATTATTGTGATTTTATCAAAGATAATTATTCTGATAGATACTCTCAATCTCATTCATTGATATAATGTTAAACTAAAAATTTTCCATGAAATTGAAATATTTTCATATGTGATAATATATATGTATTTTGAAACTTATTCAAAAGATTTAAAATTTAATCGCATGTAATATTTTATTTTCTAGAGAAATAAAATAGTGGGATATAGTTATCAAATGAGGGTTATAATTATTCTTAAGGATGTTTGTTGTGATTTCATGTGTTAACATAAAACGATAATCCATAGATTATTCAGAAGAGAGAAAATGTAATCACATGTAATATTTTAATTCCTTGTAAAATAAAACAGAGGTTTTAGTTCTATGAACCCTGGATGAGTTTCAATCATTTGGGTGTTGACACTTATGATAAAAATGTTCTAAGAAAGTGTATTGAACCACATTGGTTGGATTATTGTTGCCGCTAACATCAGTGACCTTGAGGTTGGTGGTTCCATCCCGATTAACCAAATTGATTGTCCTTGTATTTCTTGATTTATTTCAATTATTGATTTAAATTCAATTGCTGAAAATTTTCATTCAATTTAATTCATAAAACCCAATTACAGTGAATGAAGATATTTGAAATGGTTTTGGCATGGAAATTTGGAAAACCATAAATTCCATTGATTTGGGTGTGGTTATTTGATGATTTAAATTGTTTAATTTAAATTGTGGATTTGATGTAAATGATTTCAATTAATTTTTTGAATTTAATTGTGGAAATAAATTATGTAATAATGGAATCTATTTTGAATGGATTGCAAAATGGTGAAAATGGATTAAAATGATTTGATGAAAACCTTGTGGTTTTATCTTGTGAAAAAAGACATATTTTTGAATAAAACCTATTTGGGTTTTAAATTGAAAGAAATTGACACTTTTGAAATGGAATAATGGGATTGATCGTATTTTTGAGCAGTCCTAGAATAGTTCTCCCTTAATTTAAGATAACATGCAACCCATAGGTAGTTAGTGAGTTATTTGGATACACTCTTCGCTACGACAATGTTCTAAAACATACTTGCAGCGGGACACATCTCTGATGGGTTGGCGACGAGTCTCCTTTGGCTAGTGTCTTAGGGACGTGCGTATACACATTTTGTTGAGTTCACATAAAGAGTGAAGAATGCTATAGCTGGTTAATAATATCGTACCTTTTGGCTGATGACCATGTTGCTCACTTGTTTATTTATATTTGAGATGTAAATGTATGCCAATGTTTATTTGAAATATTAATATGCCTGATGAATTTATATAAACTATTTTATATAATTTTTTTACATAAGCCATTATTTTAGAAATATTACATCATTTGTAAAATCATTTCTAAAAATCTTTATTTCTCTCATTTGAAAATGTATAGCATGTTTTGTTTAAATAAGCTTTTGAATTGCGAAACCTATTTACACTAATAAAAATATGGCCTTTATCAGCGCTAGAAAAGGGAATTAATAGAATAAGAAAAAGGCTGTTAATTAAGGCAACGATAATTGAGGGGGGGGGGTCAATTTTATTAGTGATCAGAAAAGCATCGATAAAGGGTTATTTTACTAGTGCTAAAAATGCTCTGATAAAAAGGTCCTTTAGTTGCGCTTTTTTAGCGTTGATAAAAGACCCCTTTTACCAGTACTTTTTAGCGCTGATAAAAGTAAAAAAATAATTAAAATGTGTGGGTAGCTTTTAACGGCGCTTAACCCCCCATTTATCAGCACAAGGTGAACCCCCTCCTACTCTCTTGTGCACTGCACTTGCCCGCACATCCCACACTTTCACATGTGCCCCTCCCTACTTCCACCCGAACTCGAAGCTGAGACCTCAAACCTTGCGCGCATGCACCATTACAACTAAGATATTTAGTTTTTTTGTCTATTTAATAATATATATAGTTATATTTATTCATATATTAATAAAAATTAATATTAATATAAATATATTTATTTATATTAGTACATATATATTTATTCATATATTATTATATATTTATTTATTCTTATATTAATATATATTTATATTTATATTTATATATATAGTTACATTTATTCATATATTTTTATAGATTCATATTAATATAAATAAATTTAGTTATATTAATACATATATATTTATTCATATATTAGTATATATATATTTATATTTATTTGTATATTAATTTATATTTATATATATATATATATATATTTAGTTATTACTTTTTATCTATAAATTTATTTCTATATTAATATATATTTATAAGATTAGTTTTAAATACATTTATAAAATGTGTTTTTATGTGTGATTATAAATAATTAAATAAATAAATACGTATATATATATACCACACACACACACATATATTTATGAGTAAAGACATATATATGTGTATTTGAAAAGCCATAGAATGTTAAATTCACCATAACTTCTAATCCAGAAGTCCATTTCAACTCCAAAACAAGTCAAATTGAATAACGTGAAACAATATTCGATATTATATATGGTACACGCCTCTAGCGAATCCAGATAAAAAGTTATACATGTTTTAATGTTAAAAAATCAGGGTATCCTAACTAAAAACTATGTTTTGGAGTCATTTTTGGCCTTTTGGGTCTTGAAAAATGGGACGGAATATTCCTTTCAGTCACAAGCAGGTAGAGCTCAGAGCATGATTTTATTTGATAAGATGTAGAGCTCAAACAGACATCCGGTTCAAAAGTTATGACAGTTTGATGTTTGAGTTACATTTTCAACTTATTTTTGATATTTTATTAATTCTTTTTTGATTTTTTGTGTATTAAAATTGTTATTAAATGATTGTTAATCCATGATAATTAGCAAATTATTAATTAATAATATTTTTTAAAATATTTTAAATCTATTTTCACTCAATTTATTATATATTAATTGAAATAGTCTATTTATACTTAACTAAAACATATTTAAAACATATATATTATATTTATATGAATATAAATATACTTAAATAAAAATATAATATTTGTCATGATTTTTTTTGAAATATAAACTTTATTAGTTCTAGGAAAAAGAACTGATAAATCTTTCCCATTATCAAGGCTACTAAAAAAAGCACTTTTAAAGAGGGGGCCTTTATCAGCGCTAAAAAAACTGATAAAGGGTGAATTTAACATCACTTTTTTGCACAGTTAAAAGTTCCTTTATTAGAGGTTTTTTTGAGGGATGATAAAGGAACCCCCTTTATCAGCACTTTTTTTAGCACCGATAAAGGGTGGCGCTTCAGAAATCCAGTTTTTTGGTAGTGTTACTTTAAAACTGAAATATTTTATTTGGACAATCTATATTGGGTATCTGTTATGGAATCTTTGGTGGTATCCTATTAGGATTCAACTCACACCCTAAATTTTCCTTCAGGTGTTTGTAGACTTTATTCTTCCAGGTTGGAGCAAAGGGAAAGGATCTCTTGTAGTTGGATCCAGTTGTTGAGCTTTGGTCTTTGTGAGTTTGGTCATAAGGGATCTTGGGATTGTCTTTCCCATTTTATTAATTTGGTTGTAGTAATTTGGGATTTTTATGATATGTCTTGGTGAGTCGCGTCCTTAGAGACATTGGGGTGGTTTTCCCACTTTAATACTTAGGTTTTAGTACTTTGGGGTTTTTATTCCTTTTTGTATTCTGGAACATCACACACAATGGAGTTTTTTTTGTTATACATACTGCTTTGTTTCCTTTTGGTTATGAATTCTTGTGGAAAAAATATTTCCCACTTGTATGTTGTACGATGATAGGTTCTAGTCACCGACCCGTGGGGATCAGGAATGCCCTTCAGTCTATGAGATGGTCAGCTCAGTTATTAGGTTACCAGGGTACCTGGGCTGGTTAGTGACAAAATGGTATTAAAGGGAGATTGAGCCTTTGACTTCATGTTAGTATGCATTTGTGAAATATTTTTGGGACATTGGAGGTAGTTCTGATTGAGTGCTTGGTCATCTCTCACCACAATGAACCTTAAGGCACCAGGGGTGGTTATAGAAAGATGTATTTTGGGTTAGTTCTTGTCTTTTCCCAATTTTGGTTTGGATAGAGCGAAGTCCATATCATGTATGTTCTACCGGTTGGGATATTGTTTCCCTCATTTCTATGTATGATCATTATCAAATGTCTTTATTATTTTCTACAAATTTTTAGTAACATCATGCCTCTAAGAACACGTGCGAATCAGATCCAAGAAGGAGATACTGCTAAACCTCAGCGAGCGAATCCTTATGTAGACCGGTGCCTAGTTTAGGTAATTGTGCAGACTATCCAAGATCTGGGATAGGTACCACCTCAAATCCCTATTCAGGCTCTAGTTTTCGAACCTGGGGGGATGCCCTTTGAAATTTTTATCAAGAGTACCTTCACTAGAAACCACTAGTTTGCAAAAGATCCACTAATCCAAAACAAGATGAGGAATGGTTGGCCATGATTGACCGTCTGTTTGAGTTCATGGAGACACCAAACAAGATCATGGTGAAGCATTCCACCTTCATGTTGGAGGGACCAAAGATGATATAGTGGGATACGATAGTGACAGAAAAGAAACACGGGGGGTTTCAAGTGTAAGGACATCAAGTTTATTTTCACTGGAAACTTCTATCCAGAGTCAATGGTGTTGACCAAGGTTGTGGAGTTTTTTAAAGAATGAGATAGCTGACAGAACTGTGGCACTTTCAAATGTTTTGGTAATAGTAATTACTTCTTCCACAACATTTTCACTCCATATAATGGCACGAGATCATCATAACATTCAAAAACTATGGGGAAATCAAATTCTTCACGTGCAAAAGAGTTCCAGCCCCATGAATTTGGAATGAAACTTCCTCACGTAGTGAAAGAGTCTCTCGAGGAAGCTAATATTGGTCCAATAACTATGATAGGTATCATTACTGTAGATTTATCTTTAGTGACTACTCTTTTTGATACAGTGGCATCTCACTCGTTTATTTCAACCAATATCGTTAATATTCTTAATCTTATTATGGAAATTTTATCTTGTGCAGCAAATATTACTATACCACTTAGTATAAAGATAAAAAAGGGTCTTCATAATTCCTATTGTGTCTTCTATTTATAAATTGTCAAAATTTCTTGGAGTCTTTTTGGTACTCGACTTGAAATATCTTTACATAATATTTGGGATAGAATGGATCATTACCAATAAATCCTAGATTGATTGTTATCATGGATGAGTCTACATTACCACACCTAGTGGTGGGTCACTTTTAGTTCAAGGAGATTGAGACCCAAGGTCAAATAGGTCCATACCTTCTTACCTGGAGTTAGGGATGGTAATATTAGTGTGTGATTCTGATTTGGAAAAGTGATCTCCCTTCAGTTGTTGTCGAGTTTCCCATTGTGTTTCCTTCTGATTTTTCTAGTTTACCACCATTAAGAGATGTTGAGTTTTCCATTGATGTAATGTTGTTACTCAAAAAATTTCCTTTCCCTCTTACCAAATGGCACCAACTGAACTAAATGAACTAATGTCCTAGTTGGATAATCTTCTTTTAAACGCCTTTATTCACCAAAGTGTGTCACCTTGGAAGGTGCCAGTTATCTCTAACATGAAAGCTGACGATTCTCTGAAATATTCTCTTCTAGAGATGATTCTACAGGAATAAAAGGTTTTGGACAAATTTCGTAAGCATTAGAGAGTGTATTTATGGTGGGGAGACTGATGCCCAGTGGTTGTTCCCAAATAGGGTTTTTGTGTTATCAGAACCTTTATGCTGAACTGTTAGAAAAAATGAAGGCTATAATGGGGGGTTTCCATAATTTCTAATGGGTTTTACACCTAGGAAGCACTAAGATGTTCTATGACTTGAAACAAAATTTTTGGTGACCATGTATTCTAAAAGGGTTCACTCGGGTTGGGTCCTCGATTTGCTTAGAAGGCAAGGGAAGCTTGCTCCTTGTTTTGTGGGATGTTTTGAGTTTTTTGATTATATAGGGAAATTTGATTACCATTTTGCATTTCCACCACAAATGATGTCAATAAATAATGTGTTTCATGTGTCTCCATTTCGAAAGAATTTATCTGACCCATCTCATGTTATGAGTTGGTGTGATCTTGAAGTGGAACCAGTTTTATCTATGATTGATGAACCGGTCATGATTGTTGATTCATAAACAAAGGTACATTGTGAGAGGCTGACACCTCATGTCTGTATGATATGAAAACATAGTTTTAATTCTCATGAGATGTGAGAGAGTGAGGAATAGATGAGAGAACAGTGGATTTATCCTTTTGACGTGAATCTTTGTAGGCTTTCTGGGGACAGAAAGTTCATATGGTGGGGAGGTTGTAACATCCCATTACTATTTCAGGTATTCCTAAACAATCTTTGTTTTAAATTATTATTAATTTAAACGGGAAAACATGGTTTATTGGTGAAATGTTTAATTTATGTTAAACATGTCGCATAATTTTTAAATTCCCAGTTAACACTCTATAATTTTCAATTAAATATTTTCTAAGTTAAAAACTGAGTATGTATGAGTTTTTGAGGTCCACAAAATCTCAGTGAATAGGGAATAAAATTATTTATAGAATATATTTAGTGTGCAATTTGTATTCAAAATATTTGAATAACTCTCAAACGATGTGTTGTTTGAGATATATGATACCACTATTATGTCCAAAATATGCATTTTACCCTAATAGGGGTATAACATTCAAAGGCACCAGAACTTTGGATGTCTCACTCGGGAGATATAGTTATTAAATAATATTAAATATGTTACTTATTTAAAGTAATTAAATATCTTTCAAACCGTATATCATATGGAAAATATGATACCATCGGTGGGTCAAGAATGATGTTTTTACCTTATAAGAGGAATAAAATTTATTAGTGTTGGGCGTTTGGACTCCTCACTCACAAAAAGAAAAAAAATTATTTTAATTACTTAATTATTACTATTTTTCATTAATAAATCATTAATATCTCTCAAACTGTTTCTTATTTGAGAAATTTCGGACCATCATTGAGTTCGGAATAAGGTGTTTAACCTAGACGCGATATTACTTTCATTTGTAACTAATGTTTGGTGTCATTTATTTTTTATATTAAATAATAAAAATATTAATTATAAAAAAAATATTTTCATTGTTGATCTTCTAAAAATTTAATACCAAACACCATTATTTTCGCATTATGGTTTCAAAAACAACCTTTTATTCACTTTTTTAACCCATTTCAGTGGTAACAAATTAAATGGGATAAATAAATGACTTCGTAAAAATTTTTCAATTAAATATCCTATTAAATCAGATGTTGTTAAATTGGGGGGAAATGTAGGAGTATAGGTATTGGAAGAAATAATGGAACAGTTCTAACTTCATCCTCACATGTTCTTATGGAGTGAAAGAGACACTGATACTCCATTTCACACTTTCAACAAATATTGATAAACAGTTTTTGGATCCCTTGAGTGAAGAATTATCATACAACGGGTGAGGGTTCATATTTTCTCATGTGCAGTAAATCTCTAAAGAAAAGGTAGGTTTTTTCTCTTATCAAATGGTGGAATTTTTTTGAATCTAAATAAAACCATGAAACCCAAAAATAATTATCTACGGATTAAAAGAATATTTTTATTATCAATGAGAAATGTATGATTTTTATAAAATAATATTTTGATTGATTGATTAATTTATTTTCTTTTATAACCATTTCTTGCATGAAATTATTGGGATGATTTTATTCAATTAGTTAATGAATAGTTATGAGGTAATTATTACTTCAGAAAGATTACAAAATTATCATAGGATAATTACATTTTTTATCAAATGATGATTATCGTAATTTTCAAATGATAATATCATAACATTATCACTGATAATCCCACCAGATTATCAGATGACAATTAGAATGAATTTTTCAAATATTGTTTATCATATTATCATATTTAATATTTTAGAAGATAAATATTTTGAATATATTAGAAGATAATTGTTAATAATTATTGAATGATAATTACAATGAATTATCAAAGATCAATTGCTGGGAAATATCAAATATAATTTTTACATATATTATCAGAGGATAATTAATCTAATTATCAGATGATAATTTTGTGATTATCAAAGGTTAATTATTAATATTATTAAAATGATAGTTGTGAGTTTATCAAAGAAAATTATTCTAATGGATAATCGTGAGAAAATGCATTGATCTAACAATAAACTAAATTTTTTCCATGAAACATAAATGTTATCACATGTGATAATATATATGTAATTTCAAACATCTCTAGGAGAGATAGGATGTAATCACATATAATGTTTTATTTCCATAATAAATAAAATATAAAGATATAATTATCAAATGTGGTTTATAATTATTCTTATGGATATTTCTTTCAATTGTATGTGTTAACATAAAATGATAATCTGGAGATTATCCAGGAGAGAGAAAATGTAATCGCGTGTAATATTTTACTTCCTTGTGAAAAGATAGATGTTATTGTTCTAGGAACCCTTGAATGGTGATGAGAATTGGTGTGTCGACACTTACGATAAAATTTTTGTGAGGAGGTGTATTGAACCACACTGGGTGGATTATCGTTCTCACCGACATCAATGACCTTGAGGTAGGTGGCTCTATCTTAATTTTCCAAATTTATTATCCTTGTATTGCTTGATTTATTGCAATTGATGATTTAAATTAAATTTCTCAAAATTTGATTTAAATTTAATTGATAAAATCCTGATTCTAATGAATAAGTATATTTCAAATGGTTTCATCATGGAAATTTAGAAAACCCCCAATTCCATTGATTTGGGTGTGTTTATTGGCTGATGTAAATCATTTAATTTAAATTATGGATTTTCCAGAAATGACTTTAATGCAAATTTTGAATTTAATTGTGGAAATAAATTTTGTAATGATGGAATGTGTTTTGAATGGATTTTAGAATGGTGAAAATGGATTAAAATGATTTTATGAAAACCTAGTGGTTTTATCTTCTAAAAAGGATTTTTTTTTGAATAAAACATGTTTTGGTTTCAAATGGAGATAAATTGACACTTTTGAAATGAAAGAAAGGGATTGATCGTATTTTTAAGAAGTCTCAAAATAGTTCTCCCATAATGTAAGAGATAATGCAGGACTTAGGTACTTAGTTAATTATTTTTATATACTCTATGCTACGAAAATATTATAAATCATACTTGCAGTGGGTCACAACCTCGATGTGTTGGTAACGAGTCTACTTTGTCCGGTGTTATAGGGACGTGTGTATACACAATTTGATGAGTTCACATTGAGAGTGAAAAATCCTACATCTGGTTAATACTATCATACTTTTTGGTAGACAACCATGTTATTCTCTTGTTTATTTATATTTGAGATGTAAATTTATTCCAATGTTTTCTTCAACTACTTACATTCCAGCTTAATTTATATAAACGGTTTTATATAAATGTTTTACAGAAGCCATTGTTTTATAAATATTCCATAATTTGTAAAATCATTGATTAAAATATTTATTTAGATCATTTGAAAATGTAAAGAATGTTTTGTTAAAATATGATTTTGGATTGTCAAACCTGTTTACTTTAAAATTGAAATATTTTATTTGGATAATATATATTCGGAATCTATTATGGAATCTTTGGTAGTATGCTAATTGGATTAGGCTCGCACCCTACTTTTGCCTTCGGGTGTTTGTAGACATTCTTCTTCTAGGTTCTATTAAAGGGAATGGATCTCATGGAGTTGAATCCAACTGCTGAGATTTGGTTTTTGTATGTTGTGTCCTTTTAGACCTTGGGGTTGTTCTTCCCATTTTAGTACTTGTATTGTAGTACTTTAAGATTTTTATGCCATGTATTGGTGAGTTATGTCCTTAGAGACATTGGGGTAGTTTTTTTCCCATTATAATACTTGTGTTGTAGGACTTTGGGATTTTATGCCATCTTTTATTCTGGTACGTCACTCCCAGTGGAGTTCCATTTGTCATTCAAACTACTTTGTTTCCTTTTTCTTCTGTATTTTTGTGGAAAAAATCATTCACAATTGTTTGTTTTATGATCCCTTGTGATTGTCACTGACCCGTGGGGATCGGGAATTCCCTTCAGGCTGTGATAGGGCTGGTTTGGATATTGGGTTAGCAGGGTACCCAGGTTGGTTTGTGATTATATCTTCAATTCCACCCCATATTAAAAATACTATAATTATTAAAAGTATGAGTGTGACATTTTTTCACTCTCTTTATTTTAAATAATATAAATTTCATTTTCATGGACTAGATTCCTATAAATTATTCAATTAAAAATGTTATGTATTAAGGGTAGAATTAATTTCAACCAATAAAATGTGGGAAAGTGTTAAGGGAAATTTATAATATTTATAATATAATTTTTACCCTTAATTATCGGTTTTACCATTAACCGTGGTAATAAAAATTAATAATGTTACTATTAAAATTGCCAAAAGGGTCCTATTTAATAAAATTTTACCTTATAATTCTGAATATTAAATCCTTTTTTCAAAATTAAAAACACCTAAATGGATAGAATTAATTTAAAAAAATCCCATAGACGGGGTGCGAAAACATGTTTTTAAAGTGAAAACATTCAAAAGATTCCAGAATTTTCATATCAAAATTCATTATGAATTTGATTATAATTACCTAAATAGGGTTAAATGATTTAAAATAGATCTAATTATAATTTTAATGTGATCAAAAATATAATTTAACACTATAAATTATTTAGAAAAAAGATCCATTTTCAATAAAAATTCAACATTTACTACAATTCATCAAAACATAAAAATTACCAAAAAATATAAAAAAGATCAGCCAAAGTAAATTTTAATATCCCTATATAAAAAAATAATTTTATTTTGTAAAATATAATTTATAATATTGTAAAAAACTCTATTTTAAACAAATTTCCCATCAAAAAGCTAAAAAACGCTATTTAAAGAAAAATAAATATTTTATGTGTAAAATTGGATTTATTTTTATTTCATGTCTTGAAAAAACATAGGTTTAACATTAAAAATTATATTCAGTATATATTATATATGTATATTTAATTAATATGAACAAAAAAATTGTGATTTTTTATTTATTGGTATAAAGCAAACTTTTTCACAATTAAATAGTTTTTCAAAAAAAGATTTCAATTTATATTACAAAGGGTTATTTATTTTAATTTATAATAAATTGGTCAAAAAATAATTAATTAAATATATAGGTGTAAACCATGTTTTCATAATATAGTTAATCCTATTCATACTTTCCATTCAAACGGATATGTTATAATTTTTTTGTTTAAATAATTACAATAATAAAATGATGTTTCATTGACACTCTGTGTAGCTTGTTATAAATTATAAATTGGTGTTGTGTGTAGTTTAATCATAACTTGATGGAGCGTAAAATGAAAGAATAACTTGGTTATTTTATATAAAACTACTTATATTTAGTGTTGTGTGAAATCCAAAATATAAAAAGATTATATTAATTTATAAAAATATTTCATAAAATCTTGGGATGTTATATTATACCCCCATTAAAATGAATTTCTCCATCAAAATTCATCTGCGTTATCAATAGTTTAATACATGAAAGTTAAAAAATCATAAAAATAAATAATAAAACCCCCTTTAAAAATGTAATGTAAGAAACATAATGGTTACCCCAAGTAACTCATAACTAGGTTTCCACATGGGAGATCGTATGTGGAATGTGAAAACAAGGACATGTAATAGAAATATAACAATCAATTTATAATGTAGAGTGATATAGAACATGGTTAGGGGAATGGTTACAATAAAATATCTGTAACCCAAAGTGGATTAAAAAAGTTCATTGATATCATAAAAAATATTAATAATGAGACATCATTTTATTTGAATACCCATTTCTTAATGTTGATGAATTTTTATGAGAACATATTCTTACTACATTTCATCACAATCCCACCATTTTTTGTTCCTTGATAAATTTCCACTACATCTTTCATTCCAAAAAAATGTAGGTGAATTTTTCTTTCTTTATGTAATAGCATATCAAGAGATCCATAAATATAATTATAGATTATTCCATCTATCTTTATAACAAAAAAAGGAGAACAAGTTATCCAATATTAATAAATCCTCATATAGTTAGATAACAGTTTAACCTCTAAAAATTAATTTAAATTTTAACAAAAACATTTTCATAAGTGGTTAACCTTATAATATAACTAAAAGATGAATGTCTAAAAAATTGAAAATAAGGCCAGTAAATCTCACAAAATCAGCTTAACATTAATATCCAATATATCATAAAGTGACTCTTGTTTTTCACATGAAAAACATGTGAATACCTTCATCATGAACACACTTAATACAAGATAGTAACCTGCACTATAGTAATATCCTAGACCTGGATTCCACTTAATAGTGTTCCGAGCCTAGTTGGATATATGTACACAAACTCATTTCCCCAAATGCCAAAGGTTTCCGGCTAGATGTGAGGACCTAAGTGTGTATGTGGGGAGACTATACCCACATTATCAGAGTGTAAGACAACATAAAGACAATAAAAGTTCTATAGAAAAAGTAGTAAACAATACAAAAAAAATTGCAGAAGACAGATAGTATACCCAAATCCATAATTCATGTTATATATAAGATGATGTTACATGTCACATGTTTCTAATAAAATAACAAGTATACAAAAGTCATATAAAATGCATGTACCAAATGTAAAAAACACCAAAATAATACCACTAGCATAACAATCCCCACATTGGTCCCATTATCACCTCCTTCTATGTAGCATATCAAGTACATGTATTAGGGTGATTTCCCTTATCAATACCTAAAATCATATAATCTGTTTGGGACCAAAAGGGTGACCGAAACATGGTGCGAGATATAATCCCCAGAAGAAACCACCCAAGTTCTGTGCCAATCAATTAGGGAGTACATATAACAACTTTGCAGGTAGTATAAAAATAGATATTAAAGTGCTAAAAAGTAAACATCCACCTCATTTAATCAGTTTCATTTAAAAATTGAAACTCATTGAATTTATATGACTCTAGATCCGGCTTATTCCCGATATCCCCTATATAGAAAAAAGCATAGAAAATTCATAATTAGACCAATTAAAAAGGTAGAGTGAATACCAAATCCATGTTTGTGCGTTGTCTAGGAAAACATGTCATATAAGTAATTTCATTTCTTATACAATTCAAAACCTGTACTCCTCCTTGACATTCTTGAGTTAGTATTCAAGTATTACTCCTTTTGTAATATCAACCAAAACAATAATAGTCGATCTATAAAGAATATCCTAGGAACTTTTATTCCTCTAGGTGAGGTATAAAATTCCAGCCAATCGATTCCATCATCAGCGCTGCTCAGCGGAAGCCCGAATATCACCCATGGCATAAATAGTCAAATCGCCCTTGCATACATCCTTGAAATTCACATAATAATCCATGTATCACTTGGAATATAAATCTATCATTAATGAGTCCATTCATGGAATCCATCATTTGGATCAATATATCACCCATGGATTGAGAAAGGATCAAGGAAATTGAGTAAGTTTGTGGAATTCTAATGTTAATCTACGTATCACCCAATGCTCATAACTATTTAATCAATTCAATAATCATTTTTTCCATTAATTAAGCATTCCAAGGTAAAAACTAAGAGAATAAAATTTCAATCTCACCTCAATAGGTGTTATAAGTCATTGGTGAACCTTATAAGGCTTAGCCTTTCCAACTAATCATGTGGGCAGTTCAATGTATAAGGAAACACTTGCATAAGAAAACAATGACATGGCATAAACATAAAATTACTCACATGGACATTTTTATTATAACTATATTCACAATATTAACAACTTATCCCAAGTATTAGTAAGAATATAAGTCACAAAGGAAAAACAACTTTTAAGGCCATTTAATCTATGTAAACCAATTCATTGAATAACCTCTATTTATCTCACTTGGGCAAGGGAAAACAAGAAAAACAAGTTTAATCAAGCAATATCATATTCAGAAAAAGGGGTCAAGTCATCCATCCCAATAAATTATCTCATTTCATTTAAAATCCAATTCATATACCATTTAATCAAATTAAATTATATATCAATTCACAAGTGACATCTTATATAAGGGGAAAATTCCATGCCTCATTGACATCCACGGGTTAATCCATTAAATGGTCCCTTTAAATCATCAACCCAGGGGTGATTTAGATTCAATCTATTGAACCTATAATGAGCCTAAAGAATCCACTTTAACTAATTAGGATATACCAAAAAGTTATAGTATTCAATTTAAGTTTTAGAGACACTTGATAATTGGGTGAACAACATGATGATATATATATGGAACTTGAATTTAAGTGAAAAGAATGAGGCCACCTACCTTAGGTTTATGTTAGATAGCTCGCCCAGTAACATTCTCAAATTTGGCAAAGATTAGAGAAAATATGAATAAAAATGAAGAATGAGAAATTAGGGAATATGAGCCTAAATCCAAATGTTTCAGTCTATATCCAAAAGAATTGAGAATGGTTAAAAATATATTTAGATCTTACTATTAAATATCCCAGGAGACAAAAAAACTTGAATTGAAGATGATATGGATAATCTTTTTCAAATCCTAGAATTGCTCAAGGTGGAGAGATTCCAATATCTACCATTGTTGTATGTAGGAATAAATTTTTTTTATGTTTTATTAGATTTTAAATTTAATTAAAATTATTAAAATTTTCAAACCCAACAGGGCTGTATGGTTTACTCGCACGGTTTTTGCAAATCATACAAAAATAGTACATGAAATCCTATAGGAAAAGGGACATAAAACATGGTTTACCCACACTGTTTACTAACTATGTAAAAATCAGGTGATGATCCACTGCCAAGTTATGAAAAAACTGTAGATTTGGCCGCACAGTCATGTGGGCCAACCTGTATAATTTTCACTAACTGTTTGGCCCACTATTTTCACCCAAAACATGGGTTCCAAGATATGGACCAGCCTCGGACACCCCTGATGAATCTATGACCTCAAAGTAAATTCATATTAGGACATATTTAAGTAGTTAAACATATAATTGATGGAAAATAAGAAATACATGCCTTAAAGAAGAAAAAAGTTATTACATACTTCCCCCCTTAAAAAATAATTTTTCCTTAAATTAACCTTCTAAGGGTGGTGATGCATGATCTAATAATAACCCTAGACACAATGATCAAACATCATCCTCCCTCTTTTATTCCTTATCATGTACTCGACTGTGTTTCCATAACACCCACACTAAAAGAACCGGCCCACCTTAGAGAACCTTCGTGCCACCATCCACGTTTTCTACATGATGATCTTAAAAGGATGAATCTACCTATAACTCAAACTTTTTATGATGAAAGAAATGAGATGTGTTGTAATATTAACTTCATTGTTGTGGATCATGAAATACTTCATTCATATTTCTATACCACTGTGGTAGCTGAAACTGATAGTCTGTCAATCCGACTCCCTCCAAAATCTCGAACGACCCGTCATATCTCGGATAATGTTATTCTATATTTGGATCCTCTTGTGACCCAAACTTGGAAAAAAACATAGGAAAACCCAATGCCTAACTTTGAATGCTAGTGGTCGTTTACAACGATCATCATATAACTTCTGAAGATATTTTATAGTAGCCATCTGCTTCCGAATCAACTATACATTCTCTATGGTCTCATGAAGAATACAAGGATCCAACATAACTACCTCCCCTTACTCCATCCAATACGAGGGTGATCGACATGGCCTACCATATAAAGCCTCATGTGGAACCTTCTGAATTGTTTCTAGAAATATATTTTTGTAGTTTAATTCAACCAAGGGTATATGCCTCTCTCAAGAACCCTTGAAATAAAGGACTCATGCCCGCAACATATCCGCAAGAACTAGTATCATGAAAAATGATTGGCCATATATCTAGGGGTGTTATTCTATTCTTTGAAGCACCTATGTATGAAACACCCTCTATATCCCTTTCTAGAATCAAGAAGTACACTGTGTATCCCAATATAAAATGACAGTATACGAGACGCTCTGAAGTCATAATATCTCATGAATATACAGACTCCCAATATCATTAATTAAAAAACCCCCCTAATAGGTAATAAGTTAGAGACCTTTATGATCCTATCCACAAAAACCTATAAAATATAATTACCTCAAGGTGACCTTAGTAAACTAGTTATAAAATCCATCATGACATAATTCCACTTCCACTTAGGAATGGGTAGTTTCTATAAAAGTCCATCTAGTCACTGGAGCTCTGCCTTCACCTATTGATAGGTGTAACAAATCATGATAAAATCATCTAGATCGCTTTCCAAACCAAGACACCAATACTAATGATTTAAATCCTGATACATATTGGTGACACCCAGATGCACTACCCAATATGAAGCATGAAAATCCCACATCATCTCCTCGTGCATGTCTAATGAAACCCATATGAGACCACATATGCATAGGACCACATCATCACCTAAACTCCATCAAGGAGGAGAGAAATCACCACCCACACTCTCCCATAGAACTAGTCCTTATGAGTCTGATAGGTGCCTCATCCAAAATCTATTCACCAGGGTAGAGGTAATAGCTAAAGATGATAGGAAAGTCTACCCTTTCCTGTCATGTTCCCCCCAAGTTTATCATAGGGAAAAAATACATAATCTACCATTGGATACTGGCCTACTGCACTTTATATATATGATTAATCATGTTTAGTTCATTGGAAATTTCGTTTCCATTACCAACCATGTAGTAAACACAGAATTCGAAAGAGTGAAAGTACTCGACCCACCTTCACTACGTCAGATTCAGATCACACTATGTAAGAATATACTTGAGTCTTTTTTGGATTGTGTAAACTAGAAAACACTCTCCCAATAAGTAATATCTCCTACAACACAATGTTTGAACAAATACAACTAACTTGAGATTGTGAATAAGGTAATTCCTATAACGACCCATACTTTACATACATTGTTATTACTTCATAATTGAAGCACACTTATTACAACATATAACAAAACCAGGAAAGGACCGTAGAGGTATAGAGTCTTTTGAAACTGGGAAACATAAACAACTGGTTCATAAAGCATCTAGTTTTCCTCCCATTTATTTCATCATATCTAGAGTCCCTTTTGGCATATCCTACTCAGTAAACATCTTCCTGACCTGGGGAATGAAAACATACAAAAGGGTGAGCTCAAATTCTCAGTAAGGGTAAAGAAAATAAATATCAATCACATCATATTCATAAGAAAATAACTTTTGGAAATCATAACCTGAAAAAGAGATCACAATTTCATAACATGGGATAAATCATAGTAGTGAAATGTAATCCCAATAATCATAACTTAAAACATGAAACTTTGTGGAATACACAAATAATCATAGAGATTCATTTCTTAGTAGTCAAGACTCATATCCAAGACTATCTTAGCGGACAACGTCCATTTCTGAACCGAGTTAACTCCTCGTTACAGTCCTGTTTCACTGAACCGGATTAACCTACCATTCCAGCCAAGTCTATTTCATGAAATATAAATCTTTACCCAATGCATTGGAGGGATATATAGGTCTCACCCATCTCATAATGATACCATTCTTATATGTTCCACAAAATCAAAAAATCATACATCATTTCATAACCCATGTAATAAAAATGGGATTCTTAAACATCGTGACATCATAAAACAATTCATATAAGATAAAGAAATTCATAAAAATAATTCCATCACAACATAATCAAATCAATGTAATAATAGGGATAGAAACAGAACCCTATATTATCTTAGATGGAAAATAATTTTTATAAAACACTTGAACTCCATTCTTGTGGAATATATCGTTTCTACTTTTAAAACATTTTTCCTTTATTAACATGTCATACAATTTTAAACTAAAATAAGTTGATTAAAAATGAACCTGAAAACTTGTAAAGGAATATTCTTGGAAATAATGTTTTAAAAATCCATTCATGATGTATAAGTTAAAGAAAACATTCTTCCTGTACTTTGGCCGGAAAAGTCAAAAAGTACCTCGTACGAAAAAAGACTAAAGTTCCTTTCATATCTTTTACTAAAAACTCACCGAAGGGTAAAATTGGATTTAAAAAATTTTATGTGGATGGAAATAATATTACATATTGAGGAAACATGGATGTGGGTGATAAATATTCCCCAGTAAATTCTGAAGTACAAACAATCTCGGATAAAAATGAGATTGTGAGATTTTCCCTTACCTTAGGTCCGATTTGCTTTGTAAGTGTCTGAACCTCCTGTATAATGATTTAAATAATGTTATTGAATTATTCCAGAATCATAATTATTTTTATGATATCATATATGGTCATATTCTTAGCTTCTTATTAGTAATATTTCCTTACTACTTGTTATTCAGGTGTTTATTACTTTTTGTTCTTATGCGTGTTTTGTCGAATAAATTCTTATTCTTATTTTTAGGTTATAGATACCTCATTTACATAATGGTATTAGTGTAACATATATCATATTAATTCATTCAATTAATTTATATAATCATTATTCAATGAAGATAATGTAGAACGAGTCGCATCACATCGTGGAGATGGTATTCCGTACATATGCACGAGCGATTATATCGTTCCCATGATCGTGAAATTGTAATGAAGTGTATGTATACTATTTCATAATAAAAATTATTTTAGAATAATGATATATAGTTATTATTTACACCATTATACCCATCCAAGTAAGGTGGTGGTGGAAAATAGATTACACCACGGCGTGGAGACGGTATTCCGTACGTACGCACGCGCGGTGATTTCATTTTCCATAGGATGGATAGATGGTGAAGTAGGGTTGTTTCATACTTACAATAAAATATCAGTATATGAGTGATACTTATGTTATTACTTCATAATGAAACAACTAAATAAGAAGAAGTGGAATAAGTATCATAGTTTAAAGAATCGGTAACGGACATTACATCTTCATTGAAGCGCCTCTTTGAGACCTCCTCTTAGGGGACTCAAATTAGTCTCTGAAGAATACCAGGACCTCTAGGATGTTTCTAGGGAAGTGGAGAAGATAATTTGGTAGGGGTTGGCTGAGCTTGAAGGCTCAAAGTGGTGTGAGGAAGAGAGGGAGGAGGTGCCCTTTTATAAGGGAGGAGAGGGGCATCTTTGGAAAAACTAAAAATATTATTTTATTATAAAGTCATATTCAGTTTTTAATAGCTCAAAGTTGATTTATTTCGAAGATAAGGTGGGTATGGGTCGAAATCCTCTCATCCAATAGAATTTAGACAAGTTTAGGTCATTATATTAACCTTATCTTTTAGTTTTAACTCTTAGTTAATTAGATTGACATTTACCATGTCACTTTTTATTTTTATATTATATAGTTAATAAACTTACAATATACATCCAAGCGACCCCAAGTGGTCCATTAATGATACACCTATCTTTATATAAGTTTCTTTCCAGAACCTTAGATTTTTAGGAATATATTAACAATTAATAATATAATATTTGTTTTAAAAACTATTTTATGTCAATTTTGACACTATTTGGTAATTGATTTTTGTGAAAATCATAACAGAATGATTAGTTCGAAAAAAGTTAATTAAATCGACACTAGAATGTCATATTAATGTAGAAAATTATTTTAATTCATAAAAAGTCTCTAATTACTTTTATTTGGGTATTTATAACATCAATTATGTCAATATTTCATTAATAAGATAATTACTGCATCCTCATTGTGTCATAAATAAATTAAATTATTTAAAGTCTAAAAACTAAAAATAAAATACCATTATGTATTAAATCTTTTTATATTTCTATTGAATATTTATAGTAGAATTTATCTTATGTATAACCTTATATTAAAAATGATTTACTTATTAAACTTTGATTTTAACTATTTTAACCCTTCTTTAAATAAATTAATAATAAATGTCCTAATCTAATCCAAGTGGGCCTAAATGGTCATATTTTATTCCTAAGGTTTTTTTGGTCTAATGAAAATTATCCAATAGAATCAGGACATGTGTTAGGGTAATAATAATAACATTTTTACCCTTAATTACCCTATTTACTTTTAACCGTGGTAAAAAAAGTAAAAAAGTTACTATTCACCAAAAATTATTTTCATCTCATTGAACCACATTTTATTTACTGAAATCAACCGGGTCTCTCGGATTTTTGAAATTCCATTCACAAAATCGGTAAAATTAAGTTTTATGTAAATTTGCAAATTCTCCTAGGAGGTGGGTAAAAGACGGTGAAAAGATCAATAAAATTTTTATATATCTAAAATTATTATAAAATGACTCCAATGAATAGAAATGAACTTATATAGGTATTATGTATCAATTTTGACCTAAAATAAATTTAAATAAAATAATTAATTAATTAAATAAAGAGTAGGTTTTCAAATAGTAACCGAGTGTTTTCACTATTCAAAAAAAATTGAAAGTTTTCAGAAAAATACAAAAATTTCACCCTAGGATAATTTCATTATTCTGAATCCAAAAATGAAGTCCATTTTGAAAAATAAAATTTACAAAATTTTAAAAGGTGGGTATTACTATTCATAACAGCTAGTTTTAATAATATTTTAATAGCATATCGTTGTTTAATGAAACTCGGTATTGCATACGACACAAGCTATCGAGGAAGGCCACAGTTGCATGTAAAGAAAGCCAAGCTAGTGTTGTGTGTAGTGACAGATTTCTTTGATGATTTATATAACATAAAAACAAAATATTTCTCATAAAAGTCTCGGGTGTTACATTCTACCCCCCTTAAAATGAATTTCTCCCTCGAAATTCGTCACTTTGTAACCAAAATATGAGGATAACTCTCCCTCATCATATCCTCAAGCTCCCATGTAGCTTCTTCTAATTGGTGGTTCTTCCATAAAACTTTTACCAAACGAGTGGTCTTGTTCTGTAGGAATTTTTCGCTACGATCTAGAATCTCTATCTGCTGTTCTTTATAAGAAAGATCTTGCTCCAGCGGTACAACTTCTGAGCTGAGTACATGTGAAGGATTAGGTATGTACTTTTTCAGGAGAGATACATGGAACACATCGTGAACTTGAGAGAGATTCGGTGGAAGCGCCAATCTGTAACCTACCTTTCCAACACGATCCAGTATTTCGAAAGGACCAATATATCTAGGGCTCAACTTCCCCTTCTTTCCAAATCTCATGATCCTCTTCCAGGGAGATATTCGTAAGAACACTCTATCACCCACTTCAAACTCTAGGTCTTTTCTTCGGTTTTCGGCATAACTTTTCTATCGACTCTAAGATTCTCTTATGTGTTGTTGAATAGATCTAACCTTTTCTGCCATCTCATCAACAAGATCAGGTCCTAATAGCTTTCTTTCCCCAACTTCATCCCATAAAGTTGGATTCCTGCATTTCGTTCCATAGAGAGCTTTATAAGGAGCCATCTGAATACTAGAGTGAAAGGTATTATTATAAGAAAATTCCACCAAATGCAGGTGTTGATCCCATCCACCTTTGAAATCCACAGAGAAAGATCTTAACATATCTTCTAGAGTTTGAATTGTTCTCTTAGACTGACCATCTGTCTGAGGATGATAAGCAATGCTAAAACTCAACTCTGTATCCAGAGTATGCTGAAGACTTTTCCAGAACTTCGAGGTAAATCTCGAATCCCGATCAGATATAACAAAAAGTGGTACTCCATGCAATCTTACCACTTCCTTTACAAATATCCTGGCAAGCTAATCTAGATAGAAATCCTCTCTAATAGCAATGAAGTGTGAAGACTTTGTAAGAAGAACAACTATGACCCAGATAGCATTATTGCCTTTGGATGTTTTAGTAAGTCCGGTGACAAAGTCCATAGTGATGTTTTCTCATTTCCATTCGGGTATGGGTAATGGTTGTAACATTCCCTTAGCGTACTGTCTCTCAGCTTTAACTTGCTGAAAAACCAAGCATCAAGAGACATATTCAGCAACATCTCTTTTCATGCCATCCCACCAGAAGTACTATTTCAGGTCCCTATACATCTTTGTGCTTCCAGGATGAATAGAGAATGAAGAACTATGAGCCTCATCCAGCAGCCCCTTCTTTAATTCTGGGATGGGAGGTACACAAACCCGATTCCTGAACTTTATTATCCCATCACAATCAAGGTTGAATTTAGGAATATTTCTAACCTTCTTTTGTAACTCTACATCTTATTTCTGCACCTCTTTAATCATCAAATGTATAGATGGTTGAACATTCATTTGAAAAAGATACGATTTCCCCCTTCCATAATAATTCCAAGATCCATCCTTTGTAAATCCATAAATATTGGATCTTTTGTGATCCTCATTACGGATAAGATAGCATGGTCTTGTCGACTTAATGCATCTGCCACCTTGTTTGTTTTCCCAGGGTGGTAATGAATTGAGTAGTCGTAATCCTTAATCAGCTCCAACCATCTTCTTTGGTGCATATTCTGCTCCTATTGTGTGAAAATATACATTAAACTTTTATGATCAGTATAAATATCACACCTTTCTCCATAAAGATAATGCCTCCAATTCTTTAATGCAAAGATTACTACAGCTAACTCCAAATCATGAGTTGGGTAATTTGCTCATGGATTTTCAACTATCGTGAGGCATAAGCTATCACCTTATCATTTTTCATAAGAACACACCCCAACCCCTTCTTGGATGCATCACTATAGATCACAAACCTTTCTCCACTACAAGGCAGTGTCAGTACAGGTGCACTGGATAACCTTATTTTCAACTCCTTGAAATTCTCTTCACATTCCTCCGTCCAAACAAACTTAACTCATTTCCGAGTCAACTTGGTGAGTGGATTAGATAATCATGAAAAATCATTCACAAAACGTAGATAATATCCAGCCAAACCAAGAAAACTTCAGATCTGAGTTACTGTTGTTGGTCTCGAGAATCTTTCGATAACCTCTGTTTTTGATGGATCCATAGATATCCCCTCTTTTGAGATTATGTGACCCAAAAATGCAAATTTTTGAAGCCAAAATTCACACATGGTAAATTTGGAAGAAAGCTTTTCATTTCAAAGGGTCTTCAATATAATTATCATGTGATCTTCATGTTCTTACTTGTTTTTTGAATAGACAAGAATATCGTCTATAAAGACTACCACAAATTGATCAAGATAGTCTATAAAGACTCTATCCATTAGATCCATGAAGATAGCAGGGGAATTAGTAAGACCAAATGGCATCACTATAAATTCATAGTGTCCATACCTTGTACGGAATGCTGTCTTTGGTATATCCTCCCTTTTGAACCTTAATTGATGATACCCTGAATGAAGATCAATCTTGGAAAAGTATTGGGATACTTGTAGTTTGTCAAGTAAGTTATCAATGCGCGGGAGAGGATATTTGTTCTTGATAGTGATCTGGTGAAGTTCTTGATAATCAATGTAGAGTCTCGTTGATCCATTTTTCTTCTTAAGAAACAGAACAGTCGCTCCCCAAGGTGACACACTAGGGCATATCAATCCCTTATCAAGATTCTCTTTGAGTTTCTTCTTCAATTCCTGCAACTCAATTGGGGCCATTCTATAAGGTGTCTTTGAAATAGGAAAAGCACCCAGTACGAGTTCTATTGAAAACTCAACTTCACGATTTGGTGGAAGACCCGACAATTCCTCCGGAATGACATCGTCAAACTCTCGTACAATGGGCATATTCTTAATTGTGAGTTTCTCACGAACCATTTGAGATAAATAAACCTCATTTAGTGGAATCAAGACCCATAATATGGAAGAAATTTCCACTGGAAGGTTATGTTCATCCTTGCATAGATAGACGATCATAGATTGATCTGGAATATGAAATGTGATTTCCCTTCATTGGCAATTGATATGAGCTTTATATAGAGAAATCCAACCCATGCAAAGAATCCCATCAAATTCCACTATAGGAAGGATCACAAGATTTTCAGGAAGCACTTTCCCACAAACCTCAATCAGAGAAGAATTATAAACTTTTGATGCGACTGTTGTGCCATTAGGGGTTGTCACAGCTAACTCAACATATAATTGTTAAGGTAATACGGAGATACCCTTAGAAAATTCTTCAGAAATAAAAGAGTGGGTGGATCTAGAATCAAATAAAAAATTTGATACTTTAGAGTAGATGGTATGTGTACCTTTCACCACATCGTTATCGTACTCCACATTACTGATAGAAATTGCATGTCACTTTACTTTGTCTTTATCATTAAGAGTTTGTTGACGTCGACCATCATCATCAACCCTTGGATTTGGTCATTGATTGGAATAATTCCCCATCTCCTTGCAATTGAAACATTGAAGTGTAGAAGGTTCATTATGTGTATACCTTCCTTTGTTTGCATCATTAGACATCTTCTTCCCAACATTGCGGCATTCAAATGCCCGATGACCTTCCTTTCCACATTTGAAACATTTACTTGTCCCTTTAAGACAAATCCCTCCATGTTTCTTTCCACACTTTGAGCATAAGGGAAAGCTCATCTTCTTTTCAGTGTGCTCTTTAGATTCTCCTTTGAATTCCATTTTCCTCTTCTTATCAATCCCATATGACTGATGGGTTACTCCAATCTCCATCTCAACTTTGAGAGCACATCGAACGATTTCCTCGTAGCTATTGAAGTCCCTTATGGCTAAGGCCCTTTGATGACTTGGTTTTAAGCCACTAAAGAATCGATCGATCTTACTCTCAGGTTGGATAATAATACCAGAAGCGTACCTTGCATATCTTGTAAAATTTACTTCATAGGTACCAACAAGTTCATCATCCTTTTTCTTTAGTTCAAGAAACTCTTTCTCCGTCCTTGTTTGGAGAATACGAGGGAAGTACTTATTGAAAAATAAGTTCTTGAACTCGTCCCATTCCATGGATTCAATTTTATCTCTTTGCCTCGTATTCTTAATAAGATTCCACCATTGATCAACATCTCCTTCCAAATGATAAACTGCTAAGATGACTTTATCATGTTCAGAAAATTGAAGAACTGAAAATATCATTTCAGAATTACTAATTCATTGTTCAACAACAAATGGATCAGTAGACCCGCTGAATGAAGGTGGACGCTGCCTCATAAAGGATTCAACAGAATGTTGCTCCTTCCCTTGCTCGTTTGGAAGTCCTGCATGATTCATAGCTTGAGAAAGTTGTGTGAGCATGGCTACAAGATTTTTCCTTCTAGCTCTCATAACGTTTGGTTGCTCCAGGGGAAATCATTGCATTGCCCATCACATTCTGCATTAACACGGTTCCTTAGGGTTCCAGCCATTGACTAAAACCAAGAAGAATAGTGTGATCAACATTAATTATAATAGGAAAACCACATAATCAAGAGTAAAAGTTCACACTTAAGGTCTTATCAAAGGTTATTCATGGCCATTTCTAAAACTAAAAGATTGTGTTCTTTGCTTAGACTTATCCTTAGGGTTCTTACTAAGGCTTTCACATCCTAGTTTCCAAAGGTTGACTATACCTTTCCTCTGATAACAACTATAACGACCCATTATTTACATACATTGTTATTAGATCAGAATTGAAGCACACTTATTACAACATATATCAAAACCAGGAAAGAACCATATAGGTATGGAGTCTTTAGAAACTGGGAAACATAAACAACTGGTTCATAAAGCATCTACTTTACCTCCCATTTATTTCATCATATCTAGAGTCCCTTTTGGAATATCCTACTTAATAACCTTATTCCTGACCTGGGGAAAGAAAACATACAAAAGGGTGAGCTCAAATGCTCAGTAAGGTTAAAAAAAAAGAAATATCAATCACATCATATTCATAAGAACATAACTTTTGGAAATCTTAACCTACAAAAGAGATCATAATTTCATAACATGGTATAAATCATAGTAGTTAAATGTAATACCAATAATCATAACTTAAAACATGATTCTTTGTGGAATACACACATAATCATAGAGAATCATTTATTAGTAGTCAAGACTCATAGCCAAGACTATCTTGGCGGACAAAGTCCATTTCTGAACCAAGTTCACACCTCGTTTCAGTCCTGTTTCACTGAACCAGATTAACCTTCCATTCCAGCCATTTCTATCTCATGAGATATAAATCGTTACCCAATTCATTGGAGGGAGATATAGGTCCCACCCATCTCATAATGATACCATTCTTATGTGTGCCACAAAATCAAAAAATCATACATCATTTCATAACCCATGTAATAAAAATGGGATTCTTAAACATCGTGACATCATAAAACAATTCATATAAGATAAAGGAATTCATAAAAATAATTCCATCAAAACATAATAAAACCAATGTAATAATAGAGAAAGAAACAGGACCCTATATTATCTCAGATGGAAAATAATTTTGATGATACACTTGAACTCCATTCTTGAGGAAAATATCCTTTCTACTTCAAAAACATTTTTCCTTTATTAACATGTCATACACTTTTAAACTAAAATAAGTTGATTAAAAATAAAATTGAAAACTTGTAAAGTAAGATTCTTGGAAATAATGTTTTAAAAATCCATTCATGTTGTATAAGTTAAAGAAAACATTCTTCCCGTATTTTGGACGGAAAAGTCAAAAAGTACCTCGTACGAAAAACGACAAAAGATTCCTTTCATATATTTTACTAAAAACTCACCGAAGGGTAAAATTGGATTTAAAAAATTTTATGTGGATGGAAATAATATTACATATTGGGGAAACATGGATGTGGATGATAAATATTCCCCCAGTAAATTCTGAAGTATAAACAATCTCAGATAAAAATGAGATTGTGAGATTTTCCCTTACCTTAGGTCCGATTTGATTCATAAGTGTCCGAAACTCATGTATAATGATTTGAATAATGTCATTGACTTATTCCAGAATCATAATTGTTTTTATGATATCATATATGGTCATATTATTAGCTTCTTATTAGTAATATTTCATTACTACTTGTTATTCAGGTGTTTATTACTTTTTGTTCTTATGCGTGTTTTGTCGAATAAATTCTTATTCTTCCTTTTAGGTTATAGATAACTCATTTCAAGAATGGTATTAGTGTAATATATATCATATTAATTCATTCAATTCATTTATATAATCATTATGAAATGAATATCATGTAGAACGAGTCACATCACATCGTGGAGACGGTATTCCGTACGTACGCACGAGCGATGATATCGTTCCCATGATCGTGAAATTGTAATGGAGTGTATGTATACTATTTCAGAATCAAAATCATTTTAAAATAATCATATATAGGTATTATTTACACCATTATACCCATCCAAGTAAGGTGGTGGTGGAAAACAGATTACACCACAGCGTGGGGACGATATTCCGTACGTACACACGCGCGAAGATTTAGTTTTCCGTAGGATGGATAGACGGTGAAATAGGGTTGTTTCATACTTATAATAACATATCAGTATATTAGTGATACTGATGTTATTACTTCATAATGAAACAACTAAAGAAGAAGAAGTGGGAGAAGAAATAATGTTGGAAGAATCGGTAACGGACATTACCTCTTCTTTGAAGCGCCTCTTTGAGACCTCCGCTTAGGGCACTAAAATTGGTCTTTGAAGAAGACCAGGACCTCTAGGATATTTCTAGGGAAGTGGAGAAGAGACTTTGGCAGGGGTTGGACGAGCCTGAAGGCTCGAAGTGGTGTGAGGAAGAGAGGGAGGAGATTCCCTTTTATAAGGGAGGAGAGGGGCACCTTTAGAAACACTAAAACTATTATTTTATTATAAAGTCATATTCCTTTTCTAATAGCTCCAAATTTATTTATTTAGAAGATAATGTGGGTGTGGGTATAAATCCTCTTATCCAATAGAATTTAGACAAGTTTACGTCATTATATATTCCTTATCTTTTAGTTTTAACTCTTAGTTAATTAGATAGACATTTACAATGTCACTTTGTATTTTTATATTATATAGTTAATAAACTTACCATATACATCCAAGAGACCACCAAGTGGTCCATTAATGATACACCTTTCATTACATAAGTATCTTGTCCGAACCGTATATTTTTAGGAATATAATAACAATTAATAATATAATATTGTTTTGAAAATCTATTTTATGTCAATTTTGACACTATTTGGTAATTGATTTTTGTGAAAATCATAACAGAATTATTATTTAGAAAAAAGTTAATTAAATAAACACTAACATGTCATATTAACATAGAAAATTATTGTAATTCATAAAAAGTCTCAAATTACATTTATTTGGGTATTTATAACATCAATTATGTCAATATTTCATTAATAATATAATTACTGCATCATCATTGTGTCATAAATAAATTAAATTATTTAAAGTCTAAAAACTAAAAATAAAATACCATTATGTAGGAAATCTTTTTAAAGTTCTATTTAATATTTATAGTTTAATTTATCTTATGTATAACCCTATATTAAAAATTATTTACTTATTAAACCTTGATTTTAACTATTTTAACCCTTCTTTAAATAAATTAATAATAAATGTCTAAATCTAATACAAGGGGGCCTAAATGGTCATATTTTATTCCTAAGGTTGTTTTTGGTAGAATTACACTTATCCAATAGAATTAGGACTTGTGTTAGGGTAATAATAATAACATTTTTACCCTTAATTACATTATTTACTTTTAACCGTGGTAAAAAAAGTAAAAGGTTACTATTCACCAAAACTTATTTTCATCTCATTGAACCACATTTTACTTACTGAAATCAACCATGTCTCTCGGATTTTTGAAATTCTTTTCTCAGAAGTGGTAAAATTATGTTTTATGTAAATTTTAAAATTCTCTTAGGAGGTGGGTAAAAGACGGTGAAAAGTTCAATAAAATTTTTATATATCTAAAATTATTATAAATTGACTCCAATGAATTGAATTGAACACATATAGGTATTATGTATAATTTTTTTACCTAAAATGAATTTAAATAAAATAAATAATTTTTTAAATAAAGAGTCGGTTTTTAAATAGTAACCCAGTGTTTTCACTATTCATCAAAAATTGAAAGTTTTCAGAAAAATAAAAAAATTTCACCCTAGGCTAATTTCATTATTCCAAATCCAAAAATGAAGTCCATTTTGAAAAATAAAATTTAAAAAATTTCAAAAAGTGTGTATTACTATTCATAATGGCTAGTTTTAATAATATTTTAATAGTATATCATTTTTTAGTGAAACTCAGTATTGCGTACGACGCAAGCTATCAAGGAAGGCCAGAATTGCATGTAAAGAAAGACAAGCTAGTGTTGTGTGTAGTGAAAGATTCCTTTGATGATTTATATAACATAAAAACAAAATATTTCTCCTAAAAGTATCGGGTGTTATAATTCCCCTCAGGTGGCCTCAACTACTGAGACCCATACGAAACAAATCAACCCCTCTTTATAAGAACTACTTCCATTTTGAAAATAGATGCATTTCATTACTCAATGTAACTTTTTCTGAGCTCTAATAGAATCAATGTTGGAACTGAAGTGAATTTTCCTTTCAGCTCTTGAAAGTCTTTCTTGTAGGAATCTAATGATACATACATCAAACCCATCTTAGTCAATCTCTTCAATGGTGTTTCTATGCATGTGAATTCTTGTATAAAATTCCTATAGTAACCAGATGACCCAATGAAACTGTACACCATAATGATGTTCTTGGGATTATCTGAGGAAACTAAATCTCTCACCTTCTTTAGGTCCACTAATAAACAACTTTAAAAGATTACGTGACCTCAGAAGTAAATATGATCCATCCAGAAGTGGAATTTTGCAAGCCTATAATATAATGTATTATATCTCATTTTATTAAAAACAATATCAAGATGGGTGGTATGGTTGTGTCAAATATGAGAATAGACAAATATATCATCCATGGAATCCACTATAAATGAATCACGGTTTGCATGGAACACTCAGTTACTCAGTACTATGAAGACTTTTGGGGAATTAGTGAGACCGAATGACAAAACGATAAACTCATATAGACCGTACCTTCTCCATAAGGCTATGTGTGGTATGTCTAATGGACTAACATGCACCTGATGGTAACTATATCTCAAATAAATCTTTTATAAGACCCCAGATCCTCAGAATAGGTCCATGAGATCATCTATGTTACAACATATTATAATAGTTCTTAAACATAAACTAGTTCAACTTTTGGTAATCCATATATAGCCTAAGGGTACCAACCAACTTTTTTGAAAAATGGTATAGTGAACACCACAGAAAATTATTCAGTCAGATGAAACCATTTTCTTCAAAATCTTTTAGATACCTCTTGTGCTCTTATAACTCCATCGTAGACATCCCACAAGGAGGAGTGGTAACTAGTGCAGATCTTGACACTCACTTGATTGAGAACCCAACCCCTCTTACCAGAGGTAATCCTCAAAAGTCATATACGAGAATTTACCTAAAATGATCAACCAATGAAGGGAAATTAGTCTTTCTAGTTCCTTGATCATCCAGATACAAACTCACAATCTAGGCTATCATCCCACCCATCCCATGATGCCTAGGTCTATCTTGGATCGCCTAGACATTACATTCATCTTTCTGAATGTACTCCCTTCCCTCTAGTGATGTGAAACACATCCTAATGTAACAGAAATAAATGAAATCATAGAAGGTATCCAACCAGTCCTTCATAATAATGATATCAAAACCCATCATCTTGAGGATGTAAAGGCCCCATATTAAGTTACACCCCCATCCTCAAGGGGTAACTCCTTGAAATGACACACATCTTCCATTCTGATCCTTAACAGAGCATCTAGTGTAATCACACCATGAAAAGTATCAACACATAGCCGAAGGCTCTCCAACAAGGGAAAAAATATAATGCTATGAGAATCCCCCATATCAAAAAGTGAAGAAGATAATATAAAGGCTACTATAATAATACCTATGACAGCAGAAGGTCAAGGATGATTCTCCTAATAGGTTTGTTGCACTGTATATGCCAGGAAAGTACCACGACCCTATGAAACTGCTTGGGTACCCTGATCTAATCCAACCTACTGTTTCTTTATGTATGTGGTTTGACTACTATGAACCCAACCATTACCTCGGTTTGATCGACCTAATGTACCCCATCTCTCTATTTGGTGATAAGATGTTGAACCTGCTCCTTATATAGTAACTTCGAAGATATATCGGGCCTAACTATCCTATGATAGTAATAATCAAATAAGTCCATCTAAAAAACCATCTAGGCCAACTCCTGATGATGTTTATCCTGAGTGATAACATCCCATCATATCTTGGCGGAATCATGTAACATATACATAGCGATCATTACCCCCTCTTAGTAGGAGCCTCAATTTTCTTGAGGAATGACATTATGACCTCTAGCCATGAATATATATCATGAAATCCACCATCCATCATAAATGTGCTTGGATGCTGCTTCTGAATCTCACGCAACAACTCTTCTATAATCGGTGTTGGTCGCCGTCCTCCATGAACAGTTTGCATGAATCACAAAAATCCATCATGGAAATTTGCCTCAACACCTATGTCTAGTACAAATCCTCGTGTCATGATAGACACAACTTGTCACGACCTTTCCTCGGGGCCCGTGTGGTGACTACCCCAAGCCCGACTTCCATAGTCCAAAGGCTGGCGACTAGCACCAAAGGCATAAGTCCCGATAAAAAGGGAAGGCATTTCCTTTATAAAAGTAAACAACACAACAGAGTACACAATTGAAGTAAGAACTAAGTAAAATGAGTAAAAAAGTAAGTGCTAAAAAGTAAATGGGATAGTATTCAAACCCAACTGAAAGTACATTACAACTAAAAGATAACACAATTGTAGTAAAGTAAAACAACAACCACTGAGTCGTACTCTAGGAATCCCACCTGAAGGGTGGGTACAGATGGAATCCTCGGCACCTCAAGTCCGTCTGTCTGCTCCATGTACGTCCTGCCAAGTGGTCCACCTCCGAGTACCATACAAATCTACAAGTCTCTACCTCGATCAGTGTTGTCCGTTCTCTACAACCAACACAACATAGTGTGGGCAAAGCCCATGTAGGGGTGAGTATAAGATACTCAGTAGGGACCCCGAGACCCCCGAAAGTATCCTAGAATCAACAAAGGATAAACCACAGAAGAGAGATACATACACGAAGTATCAACCAACCCTACTAACGTATATTACCATACATATACCTAAGTTATCAACCACAGTAAGACTCCAACTCTTGAGCCCAAATATAACCCAGTCTACACAGGAAAGAAGTCAATCACATCGATGATAATTATTGGAAGTCAAGACTCAACTCACACAGGTATACATCGTTTGTATCGCGATAGAGATGATCAGATGTAGTTACTGATTCTTCTAAGATGTCGGACCCACACAGGATACAAGACCAGCTAAGCTGTTGGACCCACACAGGATACAAGACCAGCTACTCTACCGGACCCACACAGGATACAAGTACAGAGGTCAATACTACCAGACCCACACAGGATAGAAGAACAATAGTCATCGCTGTCGAACCCATGGAGGATTCCAGTACAGTAGTCGTCGCTGTCGAACCCATGGAGGATTCCAATATCGTAGCCATCTCTATAGAACCCAAGGAGGATTCTAGTACAGTAGTCGTTGCTGTTGAACTCATAGAGGATTCTGGTACAGTAGTCGACGCAGTTGCAACCACCTCTAGGGTTCCCACACACAACACACATGATTCCCGGAGGGTCCGCTCCTTGAGAAAAGGGTTCGATACATCAACTCTCATGAAGTCTAGAGTTGATTTATCCCAAATTTCTGTCTCATCAAAAGAAACCCAACGCGAAAGACGACGCCTCAATCAGACGCTCGGTCTGAGAGTTATTGGCTTTTTCGTTCCAGGGGCCCGGTTGGAATTACGCTCATTCCAAACCCGTCCGTTTTCCAAAGTGGTCCAAAACTCAATTATAGTATCGAAAAATGACATCCACATCACGAGAGTCTCAGTTCCACAGACGGTGCGTCGATTGGATGCACAGTCTTCCAGATATTCACCCTTAAGTGGAAACGGGCCCGACCTGTCAAGCCTAGTGGGACGACGGGTCGACCTGGTTTTGGCGGGTCTGACCCGGCGGAGGTTTGGAGCGGCCCGATGAGTCACATGGCCCGGCCCATCACGGCACGACCCAGCACTGCCCGGCCCGGTGCAGCCCAGCCGGGGGCGGCGCGGCGCGGCGCGGCTGGCCGCGACTTGGCCCCCCCTGCTTTCCCGAACCGGCGGCGCCGCCCTCCTAACCGTCCGGCCAAAGCTGGCCGACCTTCCTGGCCTGAGCGGCCGTTCTCCTTCCACGCGGCATCTGCGGGTGCTAAGACCTTCTCCATCCCGGATGGTTGACGAGCCGGGCGGTTCACCTGCTGAAGCGGACCACGGTGCGTGGGTTGGGGTTCTCTGCAGCGTGGTGCCCCATGTGGCACCGTGGTCTCCCTTCGGCTTGGCCGGTTCTTCTTCGGCCAAGCGGCCCCCAGATGCGGGGCGCGGTTCCTCCGCACATGGCTGGCGCGTGGTCGCCGCCTTCGATCGTCCCCGATTCCTGTTGTGAATCAAAAACGAAGAACAATGGAGGGTTGTCGGGCCATGTTCATTCAGCACGCTCTCTCGGCGTTAGGCGGTAACATATGGAAAATATTATTCCAAAGACAAAACAACACAATCGAGATAATTTATTCACTTATAAATTATAAAAAACCCCTACCTTGCAAGAGATGTCGTACGCCGTTAAGCCACGAAAGACGAGCGTTATGGTAGAATGGTGTCGTCCCATCAATGATAGAGGAAGAGTTTTTTTCATAGGCGACGTAGACTCCTTGACGTCAGGTGCGTTCGAGGAAGAAGTGTCGTTGGAAGAAGTCCTTCACGTTCTTCGTCAAGGATGTTCTTCGTTGAAGAATGGATCACCTCTCTTCTAAAACTCTAGAGCCTCCCCAATAGTGATTTTCCAATGAAAAAAGAAATAAGGCTCTCCAATTAATAGAAATTCCATGAAATTGACATTAAATTAAAAGAGGTTCCAATTAATTAATGCTGAAATTAATTAGATAGGTTTGAACATTTAATGGGAAGGAGGTGGAGAGGCTCCACCATACTAAATATGAGGAGTTGTTAAGATAAATAGATGGGAATTAATGGGGAGTTGAGGGGAGGTGGAAGGGTTCGGGTTCGTGTGGGTCCCACCACACTAAATCCTCTCAGGTGAGGTTATGTGGGGTGTGGTCCCACACTTAAATTCCTCTTGTAGGTTATAACTACAAAAAATAAATAAAATTTTGCACAATAATTTTATTTAACCTTATTTTATTAATAATCCCCAAAAATTAACTTCTCCTCCATAGTAAACGAAACTGCGGTAAAGGTCCCCTTAAGAGAATATCGGCGTTGGGAGTTCATCGGTGTCCTTGGATTTCAATTCTGATCACCGGTTTAAAAGATAGAAAAACCCGCTCGAACGTTTACTGAACGTACCCAAAAAAAACTTCCAAAATTGATTCCAGGCACACCGGGCCTCGGATTCAGGTTCCGTCAGAAACTGTGTACTCATAAAATTCCAAAGTATTTAAGAAAAAAAAATTCCATGAAATTTCCAGGTCTTTACAGAACTGGTGGTTCTAATGGTAACCCATGATCTACCACCTCCATAGTATGATCATCACCACCCTCCTCATGTTCCACTTGAGGTCATCATGGTGGCATAGCTATATAATTCCAAATATACACCTCAGTTCATGATCATTATCAAATTTCTCAGCTCAGAAGGGGAACTATTAATGTACAATATGTAAAATCCATCTTCTATAAAAAGACACCCCAATGCCAATTCTATGATTTAGGTTTGGGAAACCTACATATCAGATTTAAGCGATATACACTACAATAATCCCACTACTAAGGTTGGGTCTAGTCAAGTTATCTTCTAAAAATTACTCAAGTCTTCATTTCAATTTACTTGAATTCATTTTTAATCGAGTTCACATATTCCTTCTCATTTTCCATTTAAATTCATGATTATTCAAATGTATATCATAATTCAATTTAGAAGGTAAAACTAGGTTTTTTCAAATTTTGCTCTATGAGGGTCCATACTCCATAAGGATCAAATATTATCATCCATCCAATACATACCACAACACATCCAAATATACATATCACAAAACATGCATGTCTATCACAACATCTATCAAAACAACATGCGAAAGTAATGCTATCTAAATGGTATTGAAAAATTCATGGCATGTAATTTATAGAAAGTGTCTAATATGATGCATGAGATGGTAAAACCTAACCTTATTGGTTAGAAACCAAAATAAAACCCATAAGCTTATCAATAATAATATCAAAAATCATGTGTGTCACCCAATAGTGGAATGAAATCAACTTTAATAGTCAAAATCTTAAAAAACCAATTCAATGCAATTTGGAATTTTCCTATATGTGGGTTAGTTATGCCTAGGAACAACTCATTAAAAAATTGATATTACTTCATATCCCTTTATATGTTATTTAATTTTTTTTAAAAAATAGAAAATAACTCCTCTAATACAACTTTTTAATGTCCTAGACCAAGATTCCACTCAATAGTCTTTTGATCTCGATTGGCTACATGGCCTGAATAACATCTCTATAAATGGATGAAGCCACTGACTACTAGTGAGCTCCTAGGTGTGTAATTATGGAGAATTTTCTCTCATTAGAATAGTATAACATAGTATAAATAAAAAAATAGTCCATTAGTGGAATTAGTAAACCATACAAAGGAAATAAACCTCAGAAGATTGATAGTATAAAAAATTCCATAATTAATTTCATATAGAAGATGATGATACATGTCACATGTTTCTAATATAATAGCCAAAAAAGGCACACAATATTCATATAGAATAAATTTCCCTAAAAAAAATGGGAAAAAATACATTTAGTATCGCAAGCATCACTTGATCCCATGCTCTCCTGCTCCTAAGCAGCATATCATGTACCTATATTACGACAATTTCCCTCAACAAAACCTACCATAATATAATATTATTGGGTCCAAAAGGGTTCTGTAAATAGGGTGTGAGATATAATCATAGTTGGAGACCACCAAAGGCCTATTCCAATTTGTTATGGAATAGATAAAACAAGTTTGTAGACAATATATCAATAGAAATGTAAGTACTTAAAAGTAAAGATCCATTGCATTTAATCAGTTTGATTTAGCAATTCTATATTGTTGATTTTTTTGTCTCGATATTAGGATTAAGCTTTACATACCCTATATAGTAAAAAAAGAAGATGCATAATCAAGCCATCTAAATAGGTATATGTAATGAAAGAATCCAGGCTTGTGCTTTGTCTTGACAAACGTGTCATAAAATTTATTTCATTTTTAAAAAAATTCCGAAACTGGGCCCATCCTTGAAATTCTTATGTTAGTATTCAAGTATCTCTCTAGGTTCAATATCAACCAACACCCTACAATTCCACCCCTGGAAAACCTCTTAAGAACCCAGTATCAATCTAGGGGAGGTATAATATCCCAGCAAATGGATTCCTTCCTTGACGCTCCCCAATGAAATCCCAAGTATCACCCATGGAATAAATAGTCAAATTCTCCTTGAGTTCATCCATTGAGTTCTCATTAAAATCTATGTAACACTCAGCATATATTTTTAGACTTAATGAGTATGTCCATGGAATCCCTTAGTTGGATCCATGTATCACACATGGCTTAAGAATGGTTCATGGTAATTGAGTCCTTCCATGGCATTCTAATGTGAATCCACACATCACCCAATGCTCATAACAATTTAATAAATTCAATAATCATTTATTAAATTCATTCAACATCCCAAGGTAAAAACTAGGAGCATTAAATATTAATCACACCTTAAGAGGTGTTCTTTGTCAACATAAGGATTGTCCTTTCCAATTACTCATGTGGGTAGTTCAATGTATAAGGAATCACATGCATAAGAAATCTATGATAAGGAATAAACCTAAAATTACTCACATATAAATTTTCATCATAATTATCTTCACAAGCATAAAAATATATCACATGTACAGGTTAACATATTACTCACATGGGGAAAACATCATTTAGGGTAGTTCAATCCCTGTAAACCAACTCACAAAATAACTTCTATTTAACTCACATGGTCAAGACTAAACAAGGATAAAAGCATAATAAAGAAAATAAATATTATAGAAAATTGGTTATGTTATTCATCCCATTCCATTAACCCATTTAATTTAAAATTCAATTCATAAACCTGTTGATCAATTTGATTTACATATCAATTCATAGGCGACATCCCATTCAAGGGAAAAAAGGCACGCCTCAAAGGCATCCATGGGTCAAGCTATAAAATGTTCCCAATTATATCAAAACCAAATAAGTGATTTATATTCATGTTCTAAAACATTTAAAAAGAATAAATAATACCCTTTAACTAAGTCGTACATACCTATAATTTTTTACATTCAATTTCAATTTTGGAAACACTTGGAAATTGGCTATGCAGTACGATGACATATATAAACAACTATAACTTAATAGAAAAGATTGTGACTACCTACCTTAAGTACATGCTAGGTAGGTCATCCAATATCAGGCTCTGATTTGGCCCAAATTAGAAGAAATTTGAAGAATGGTCAAAGAACATAAAATTAGGGTATATGAGCTTAAATCCAAATAGAGCATCTGATATCTAGAAGAATCAAGAATGGATAAAAATTAATTGAGATCATACCCTTATAGATATAAGGAGACAAACCATGATTAAATCAATGATAAGATGGATAATAAATCTCGAACACTATAATAGATCATTGTGGAGAGATTCCAAAGTATATTTTTTCTGTACCTATGAAAGAAAACCTAATTTATGTTTTAATATATTTTTAATTTAATTAAATGTATTAAATTTTCCAAAACTAGAAAGATCGCATGGTTTGCTAACATGGTTTTTCAAATCATGCAGAAATTGTGCACAAATTTTTGTATGATAAGGGGCATAACACATGGTTTACCCACACAATTTATATGCATAAACTGAGTGAATAGACACTACCATCATTGGGATAAACTGCAGACTAGGATGCACGACTACGTGAATAAACTCGCACGTTTTTCACGAACCAAGTAACCTATATTTTCACCCAAAATATGGTATATGGTCTCTGAACTAGCCTCGAACACCCTGATCCCTCTACGACCTCAGTTTTCATTCATATTTGGCCATATTCAATCTATTAAATTGAGAATTGATGGAAAACAAGGAATCTGTCCCTCAAGGAATAACTGTTTCATAAAATTACCATAAAAATTATTGAAAACATGTTTGTTCCTTTCGAAAAATATTAATGGATATATTCCATGAATCCAAAAAATTGAAAACATGATCAACGACCACATAATTCACTTTTTCAACAAGTTGTTAATCAATTCCAAGGTAATAGATATCATTAAACTTACATTATCAAAACATCATTATCATAACATTATGAACATATTAAGGGTAATATTTATATTAATAATGTGTTTCAAATGAATATTAACTTTCCATTAAATCAATTTTATGGTCCATTAGATCCATTCAAAATATTTATATAAATCATTACCAGAAAAAAAAAACTGAACTATCCTAATATATTTCAAAATTCATAAAAAATCTATTATTTCACATCATCTTTTAGATATTAACAAGGATACATCATAAAATTACAAAATACATATTTCATTTTACATTTAAACCTTAGTGTCATAATCATTATCCATACAACCATTAATTGTACCACCTTGCTTATTATTTTTGTGAGCATTCCACTTTTGAAATTGATTTTAATAATTATTATTCTTTCCACTTTTAATGAATTCATAAATTGATAGAACCTTTGAGAGGCCAATATTTTCATCCATTGTGTTAATTGAACTTTAAATTTATCCTTTTATGTTACTTTATTTTTTTCCTTCTTTTCCATAGTCAAAATGTCTTCTTTTTTCCTCTAAGACATCCATTTGGGTGTTTCATCCCACATTCTTGACACTAAGGAAACTAAATCATCCTTAATACATGGAATCTATTATTAGAATTCCTAGAAAAATATTTCCTTATCTTCCAGGGATAGTTTGAGAGTTTTTAAGGTACACATTGTTAATCATGTTCTTTGAAAGTTGAGTAGGTGTGACCAAATGTATTTCAGTTCAGTGATCACCCCATTTGACTTCCCATTGAAAAATTGTTTGTCACATTCTACATTAACCCAGTTTATTCTGGTATCCTCTATTGACTAAAACCAAAAAGCATACCATTATAAACATTTATCTTAGAATAAAACCATATAACCATGAAAAATCACCAGTAGAATGTTTAAATTATGATACCTTCTTTAATATATGTCACCTTAGGATTACCCTTAGAGATATCCCCAGTCATATAATTTGAAAAATCCACAGGGATATCACTAAAGTATTTTCATCCTAGTTTCCAATGTATGACTAAATCATTGCTATGACAGCAATTTTAACAACCCAAGACTTTCATACATGGATATTACATATTTTTAAATGAATATTCATTTTTTTGAAAAAACACATTCATGTGGGCCGTAATAATTTAATGCCTTTGGAAACGTGGAAAACACTATTCTAACTTTGTGAAAGATCTTCCACATATCCCATTAATAACTTCTGCTTTAGTAGTCCAAATTAAAAACATTCTCTATAACGTATAGAAAAGAAAACATAAGAAATGGGTGAGCTCAGATTCTCAATAAGGGTAGGCCTGAAAGATATATTAACATAACATGGGTATAATGTTTATGATAATGGGAGAATAATATTTGAAAATAATACCATGTATATCAAAGATCATAATATTGAATCATGTAATTAATTATTGGAAGTTCATAAGACACGAATCATAAGTGGGTCAATAGAATAAACCCTGAAAGAATGACATAGTAATAATACATGGAATTGTGGTTGACATATAAACATGTAATATCATTCCTACAATTCAAGGATCATTAAGAACATATCCAAGTACTTAATGGGGACCACACCTATTGGGAATGACACACCACCATCTCCAGTCACAGTCTTTTCGTTATAGTGGTTCATGTTACATATTCTTGGTTTAATGGATTGAGTTTTCCCTTCTTCACAGAGTGGAACAAGCTAATCGACTTGTTTCTAATCATTATATCATGAGATATAAATTGTCAAAAAATAAATTTGATGTAGATATAGGTCCCAAAAGTCATATAATGAGAACCATGGATATGACTTCTATAATAACATAATTAATTTATCAGACCAGAATCCATAGAAAATTTAATGGGTTTCAAAAACATCATTCAATCATAACAAAACCCATGGAAAAGAAATGGGTTTCATAAATATCATTCCATCCTAAACAAAAACCAACCACAAAAATAATAGGGACAATATCATTAAAAATTATCCGCAATAATTCATAAGTAATTCCAAATAATTATATAGTAAATGGGAAATATTTTTCAGAGATCACTTGAAAATAATTTTGAGGAAAATATCCTTTCTTCTTTAGAAGTGTTTTCTTTTCTTAAAATTCCGTTCAATTTTAAAATTAATCATTTTATTTGAGAATAAACATGGACATAAAGGATAAATATAAATATTCAGAATAGAATAGTAAAAAAATAAATATTCATAAGAGAATAGTAAAATTATTTTTGTTAATATTTTTTGAAAACATAGACATGGAGCATAAATATTCCCTAACAGAGATTTAAAATCAAATAATCTTGAATATTGATACGATTTTGAAATAAAATCTTTTTTTTAATTAGTATAATCATATGCCCCATGAAAGAAATAAAATTATATGTATGTGAAAATATAATAATATACAACAGAATACTCATAAAAGAAACTCATTGGAAGTATGTAAAGTACACAAAATAAACAAGTAGTGTATAAGGAATGAGTCCCACAGAAATAAAAGCGAGACACAAATACCTTACATTAAGTCTTGAAATCCTACAAAATATCAAATACTCATGTATAAAAAATATAATATTTTTATAAATCTAATACATAAATGTATTCATATATGTAATATCACATATGATTTACTTATGACTTTATATTACTCATTTATTAAAAATTCAAAATTATTGTTATGTTTCGGGTAATAACTGATTTGTGTTTCATACATGTTTTGACTTGGTATTCATGTACCACTTACTAAGATCATGATTTTTTCATCTCTATAAGGATATACATGATATAAATATCGTATATATATATATATTCAGTATATATATATTTATGTTGATTTATAAAATTTAGAGATAGAAAATAAAATACACCATTTATGGAGACAGTAGGTTGTACATATGCATGAACGACGTTTTTATATTCTTTTAGAATTAAAAAAAAGATATGTACATGATATATTATCATTAAAGAATAATAATTATGTTCTATATATCATAAATATTCATAATATTAATCCTTATTACCACTCATGTGAATTATATATGAAAAATTAACTACATCGCATCATGGAGATGGTAAACCATACTTACACAGTAGTGGAGTTATCATTTCCCAAAATGTCAGGTGGTAAAAACATATATATCATATTATAATTAAAAAAGTGTAATTATGACATAAATATCATATATAAACATTAAAACCATTATAACATCCATTCATAAAATATGGTTATGGAAAAGTAATTGTATCACTACGTGGTGATGGTAAGGCATAAGTACGCACAGGAGATAACTTCACTTATTGTTTGAGGGGAAAGGGGATATATATTGGTGTTTTAATAATAATAATAAAATTTCAGAATATTGAGGATGATGAATTTATTATTTTATTATATATATATATATAATATAATTAGATGATTTATTAAAGATTAGAAAACGAGAGTGATCGATTGGAGTGATTACCTCTTCTTTAAAACATCTCCTTTAGATCTCATATAAAGGACTCTAGGGTTGGTACTTTGAAAAAAAAAACGCCTCAAGAATATGAATAATGAAGTGAGGAAGAATTTTTTTAGAATTTTGTTGGCCTATAAGATTCAATGTAGTGTAATGAGATGAGGGAGGAGGTTTCATTTTATAATGAAGTTGAGGGGAACTTTTGGAATTTAAAAAAGGAAAATATATAAAAAATTAAATATCAATCCAAGTACCTAAAAATGTAACAGTATTTAAATATAAGTTGGTATATGTTGGTAATACCACCATAAAATATAATTTAGACATGTTTATTTTTGTAATTTTAAACCATAAGTTTTTTTAATAACTCTTAGTTGGCCTATTAAAAATTAAACCACGATAACAACATTTTAAATATTAAAGGGTATATATTTATATATATAAGTTGTCAAATGAACCAAAAATATAACATTTTTTATATTTTAAACCATAATGTATCTCATTTTTCCTTACTTAGGATTTTTTTTATATTTATCTAATTTAATAAAATATTATTTTCATAAAATATCATTACTATAAATTTTGACACTACTCATTACAATGACTTTAAAAAAATCAATACCAAAAGATAAATTAATAAAAGTTAATTTAATACATCCATAATATGTCATAATCACATATAAATATCGTTTAGAACCTTAATTAATTAAATTATATTTATTTTTAATATTTTTAATAGCACTTAATTGAGTTTCTCATTAATTGAATAATTGTTTCATTATCATTTTGTAATTTTTTATGATAATTATTTATTCACTAAAAATTAAAAATAATTTCCCATGATGTAGATACAACTTCTTTATTTTAGAACCATATATATAGTCACTCATATATATTATTTAACCTAATAATAAAAATATTATAATTAATAAAAGTAAGAGAGTGGCATTTTGTCACTCTCTTTGATTTTAATAATATATTAATAATTTTCATGGAGACGTGTACATTAAATTATTACATTTTGAATCTTAGGTGTTATGGGTAAAACTAAATTCATCGAATAACGTTTATTTCAATTTTTATTGTAGTCATATAATATTTATAATATTATTTTTACCCTTAATTACCTATTTTACCCATAATATTGGTAATAAAAATTACTAAAGTTAATGAATGTATTTTCCAAAAATAAAAGGAAACTATTTAATAAATTGGGGTCTAATTTTTAAAACCATGGCATCCATTTTTTAAAATAAAAAATTTATTAATGGTTAAATTAATTTAAAATTATTTTTGTAGAGGGGGTGAGAAAGTATGTTTTTAATGTGAAAATGTTCAAAAGATTGAAATGATTAATATCCATATTTAATGTAAAATTGGTTATAGTAATGTAAATTGTATTAAATGATACTAAATATATTAATAATACTTTAAAACAAATTAAAACAAATATGATATAACATAATAAAATTTTTAGACTACAAGGATGTTTTCAGTTAAAATTTTGTATTTCTTTCCATTCATCAAAGAATGAAACTTCTCAAAAAAGAACCAAAAATTCAACCAAAATAAATATTGATATCCCTATTTTAAAAAAATAGTTTATTTTTTAAAACATATTTTATAAAATTTTCAAAAACGATAATTAAAAGATGCATGTCATCAAAAGCCGAAAAAACATTTTTGTAGAAAAATTTATATTTTATATAAAAATGTAGATTTATTTTTATATAATGTATAGAAAAATCATAGGATGAATGTTAAAAATTCTATTGAATATATAATATCAATATTTTATTAATATAATCCAACAATATTTATTTTTTTATTTATTTTTATAAAAAAAATGTGTGCATTATTATAAAGTTTTCCCAAAAAATATTTCATTTTATATTTAAATTTTTTTTTTACTTTCATTTATAATCAATTGGTCTTTAAAGATTTAATTATATATATATATACGTGTTTGTATAAAATATATTTTTTATAATATAGTTAATTATTTTTATTCCATCCATTCAAAAGTCGATGTTATTATTATTTTGTTTAAGAAATTATAATAACAATATGATGTTTTGTAGAAACTTAGGGTTGCATGTAACACAAGGTAAGACAGTGTTGTGTGCAGTCAAAAAAAAACACAGTGATGTGTTAAATTTTAGAATAAGTTTGTTATTAGATATAACAAAAGCTATATACATTTTTTTTGAGATCCAAAATAAAAAAAGATTAAATTAATCCAAAAAAAAATATTTCCCAAAAAATAGGGGTGTTACATGTTTGGTTCATAGAGATGTGGAAGTTCTACATGGGGGTTCTTCTAGTAAAAGTTGGTTAGCAAGAGCTTAATGTCATAGTGGTGGGCTCTTAGAACCATCATTGTCCTCTGGAATTTGAATTGGATGGAGGATCCTTCAAAATTTGTTTCATAGGGGCTAGATGAGGGTCATGAGGGAATCCATGGGGGTGGAATGGTTTGAGTTGGGCGATCGGTTCGAGATTGAGCTCTCAAGTGTTGACGGAAGTGGTGAAAGTGGAGGAAAAAATATCCTCCATATCATCCAGCCATCACATGTCTAGACGAAGGCTTGAGATGGTCCCTTGGGGATCATTCTAGGTTAAGGAGGTGATCCTAGATGCTCTTTGTCCTCGGTAGTGAACATCGACTCAAGGATGAGTTTGAGAAGTGGTCATAGATGTTGATATGTGGTTCTATAGTGGTGGCCAGCAATGTCAGGTGGTGGATAACTGGTAGAGATGGTCCGTTGGTGCGTGGTAATGATTCAATGGGTGGTGATGATGTAATTTTTAAAAGGGATAAACAATACCCCTGAAAAATAAATCCAACATCAAAATAGTAACATTGGGAGCACAACATTTATAGTCTTGATCACGGCTCCTTAGAAACAATGAAGTAAAACTGGGTGTCAAAGGACCCCCAACACCACCACAGATTGTACCATCCAAGTGAGGATCTCCTCTCGCCGCTGCATGGATATTCATAGTGTGTTGGAATAATTTTTTTTCATAATCTATGCCCTAAAATTTCACCATAGTGGGACCTTACATAATTTGTATGCCCCTGTGTAGCATGCCTCTCAGATTGGCTCTCCCATGGGATTGCAATGGTGGGTGGCTCCTCAGGCACCAACTATATGGATCGTGGTCCCTAGTTGAGGGATGTCCCAAGATGGAAATTGTTTGATAAAATGAATTCCTGAGAAATATATTAACATTTCAAACACATATAAATAATGTCATAACAAATAGGAACCAAAAAAAATAAACAAAATCAAAACATCAAACTAAACAATCATAAATCTTGCAATCCAAATTCAATTCCAAATTTATAAATGCCCTATAACGGATAAAACACATAAATTCAAGGAATTTACATCATAAATTTATTTAAAACAATTGAAAGTTGATTAAATATACTCACATTAAATGAGTGTGTCATGGTACCCTCTAATATAGAAGACATTATCTACATTGATACCCACAAGAACTAATTCTGATATTTTAATGAAAGGGTTATCCGCTATTAAATTTTCATATGTTCCCATAATTGTTTTAGTTTCCACCAAGAAAATCAACTAATTATTGTTCGATGGATCTGAGACATAAGGCTTATTATTGATACAAGATATAATCACATTTTATTTAATTGGATGTGTTTTGGAAGGTAAATGTGAGTAATAATAGAATAATAATTGTATAAAATCTTTGGAAGAATAATTAAATATTGAAATGGGAAACAAATATAAATAATATTATAAGATAAACCATTTCTAGAATAAGTTTTTTATAAAAATTTCAACACTTTCAATTTATAAAACTATTTTAGTATTCAAGTGTGATGTTTGTGTATATATATTATTTATTTTGGTTTTTATAGTAAATAAATTACTCTATTTTATTACAATAAAATTCCAAATCACCACTGAAACACTATTTACCATTGGTGAATAGTGTTTTCTTGAATATTAACTTATTCATGTTTAAAAAGGAATAAGAGATAGAAATTATATAATATTTATGAGGTTAGAAGAAGTCCACTATAGTTATATGAATGTTTACTTAGATGAAAAGTCAAGTAGATAACCTTAAATATATGTTTTTATAAAATATAATGACTTTAAAACAAAGTGATGTGTTCCATTTCTTCCCAATTATACTTCAATAGAAAGCATGTAACACTTTAAGAGTATGGATTTATGTGAAAATATATATTATGAGGTACTAGACTTGATTTTCAAGAAATATTTTGAAACGTTATGATATAGGTTTGTAGGGGATCGCTAATATTGAATCTGAAAAGTAATGTTCAAACAAAATAAAAAAGATAGGGTGACGTTCTCTTTAAAAAATCTGGTGAAACCATTGAATAATTTTAATCCTTTATATAAAAATATAATTGTAACCTATATGTTTATAGTTTTTAAATATAATATGATTTTTATAATTTTTTTTTTAATAAAATAGAAAACTTGTTATAGGCATAGCATGTGAGTCACATGGTCGGTTAAGACCACCTAACAATACTGATAGAGTTATTTTGAATTTATAAATGATCCTCATAGGCCCCTAAAACCACAGAACTACAATTTTATAACAAAATAAACCAAAGTAAAAAAACACAATAATTGATGATAAAAAATAAAATTATAACCAAATCCCAAATATTCAAACCATAACCATATTTCCAATACCTAACTCAAAAACACACAATGATTTATGCCACTTATCATTTATCATATTTATAACTCATAACCCCAAGAACTGAACCAAATTAATAGATACCACAAAATTTGTACATCCATAACTATCCCTTAAAATGAAACCTAATTCTAGAATCTATATCCATAAAAACACAATAAATACCAATAACAAAAATACATCGCAAAAACTATCAATTAAACATATCCCCAAATAGGACCTAAACACCCTACTGGCCGAGTCATTAAAAATTTAGAACCTGAACCCTACTAGGGTTTAGACAATAGAGATAATTATTCAGGGAGGAGAAAAAAGAACTTGGGTAGAGAATAAAATAAAAGAGTAGAAAACCACATAACCCACAAGAGCACAAATTAAATAAAAGGGTGCATGATACCATTCTGAGGAATCCGAACAAGCAAGCAATGAGTGAGGAGAAAAAATAACATACCTTAGATTCAAGGCTTGAGTCGTCCGAGAGAAGGTCGATAGGGAGCGATGAAAACAATTCACTTTTCTAAGAGCTTGAGAGGCATGACTGAAATCTATTCAGTTAGGAATTGTTTTAAATATATTGGGGATCATCTTATCAACGCTACAATAAAAATGATGATAAATAGGGGTTTTATCAGTGCTAAATTAATAAACGATGATAATTGACTTCTTTATTAGTGCTAAGTCAATTGTAGTGATAAATATATCATAATTATATTTAAAAATAAAATATTTGTAAATATTTGTAATCAATTATATATATTTCTATAATTATATATATTTATATAATTATATATATAAAAATATATATATAAATATTAAAATAAATCTTTTTAATATATTAATAAGTTAAATATTTTTTTTAATTTTATAATTATTTCAATATGTAATTAATTATTTCAAATTTTATAAATAGTTTTAAAAAATTGCATATTTTTTATTTATAATTATAAATATATAATTTTATAAATATATTTATAAATATTTATTTATAATCCTAAAGAAATTTATTTTATTATATATATTTAACAAATAAATATAAATATACAAAATATATTCATTATTTAAATATATTTCTTATAATTTTATAATTATAAATATATTTATATCATTATATATTTATATAATTATAAATATATTTATTTAATAAATAAATATAAATATAAATATAAATATAATAAATTATATATTCATCATTTAAATATATTTTTTATAATTTCATAATTATATATATATATTTATTATATAAATATATTAAAAAATTATATTTATTTATTTCTAATTATGAATATATAATTTTATAAATATAGTAAATATAGATTTATAAGTACATTTATTAATTACTATTTACTTAAAAATATATATTTTAAATTATTAATGAATATTTAATCTTAAATGAATGAATGTAAAAAAAGGAGAGATATTGAATAATTAAAAATGAGTAGACGTTAAAAATATTGAAAAATGGATAAGATTTATTAATTATACTATGGGAAAAATAAAATATGGATATGTATTAAAATAAATATGAATACATATTTTAATTTTTAAAATGTAGTAAAATTATATATATAAATAAATAATATAAAATGATTAATTGCTAAAAAAAGTATTAAAAATGAATAAATAATACTAACTATAATAATAATCAAAATGAATAAATAAAGTTTACTGATTAAAAAAATAAAATAATAAATATATTCTATTACTAAATGAAATTAGAAAATGAATATTAATATTTTAATATACTACATTAGTATTAGGTTTATCTACTTCTATATAAGATTTCATTAATTACATAAATATTTTGGTGTGTGAAATTAATATGTGTGTGTGGGTATATTTAAATACAAGTTTGATATATGTAAAATAGAATAATGAAATTATATAATTTGGGGCATCTATTAATGAAATAAATAATAAAAAGAATAAATTAATATAAAAAAAGAAAAACTGTTATTTCATATATATGTAATTTTAAAAAATTAAAAATGAAAAATTTATTTATGTTAATAAATACAGGTAAATTATATAAAATACAACCATATGAATAACATTAAATGTTATTGAACAAAAATGAAGAAATGAATTTTGAAAATAGATTAAATTAAAAAAATATTATACAATAAAAAATTGAAAATGAATAAATTACCAAATTATTAAAAAAACAAATAAGATTAATAATAAATAAATAATATTACAAATGAACAAATTCAAAAAATAAAATATAAAAAGTAATAAATAGAATATATTGAATAAAAATTTAAAAAATATTAAAATATTCCTATTAGAAATATAATATATAATAAATATATTATGTTATTAAATATAATTATAAAATAAATATTAAAAATTAAATAAGTTACAAAAATATTATGTGTGCATGCGTTGTATATAAAAATAGAATAATTACATATATATATGTTTGAAATCAATGTAACCCATGATTGATATATATTTAATTGAATAATAAAATTAAATTCAATTAATTGTCCATTACTCCACATAATTAGTAAATATTACGAGTTAACATTAATTTTTAGTTATAAACCATTTTCATTAAATATATGACTTATTTAATGTAAACATACGAAAACTTGTATTATATAAATCATTTTTAGGGAATAATGTTAATATATATATAAATGAATATATTTGAGTAATTAAAATATTACTTATATTAATAGATAATTATGTCTAAAACCCATTAAAAATGAATAAGAGATTAAATGTTTTTAATTATTATATTTTATTAATTTTATTTATTTATATTTCGTACATATTAATTAATATTATCTAATATATATATATATGTGTGTGTGTCAAAATTAATTATTTTTTTTAATAATGGTTTCTTTAATAAATTTATTACTAATTGCATAATTTATCCATTTTTTATTTTTTATTTAATTATTAAAATTTAGTAATTTTATACATATATATATATATATTTAATTTATAATATTTCTTAATATTCTTAATTTATATATATGTATATTAAATTTATTTATTTTTACTAATAATTATTTAATAAATGAAAATTTTAATATATTTTAATTAACACATTTTTAAATTTTTATTTGTATACTTAATTCAATTCATTCGTGATATATATCTATATTTGATATATAATATTTATTAATATTTATAATATATATATATATATATATTAAATTTATTAATAATTTTTTAATATAAAAAATTAATATTTTTTGAATTTATTCATTTTTAATTGTTATTTGTTTAATTATTTTATTTTTTATATTTTTAAATTTATAAAAAAATTGGGGCATGGATCAGTAATTGCTCAGATCTGTGGGTCTGGTCGTGTAGGACCATTTTGGGTGTGTAAAAGTGGGTCAAGTGTCAAGGGATGCATATGGTGGGGCAATGCCCACATGAGCACATGAATGAGACAATATATATGTAAAGAGTGTATGTGGTAGTTCATCCTGGTAGTAGACTTCTGAAATTCGAATGCGATAGAATGATATATAATGAAGCAGCATCCCTTGTGATATTTTGATGTGGGACTCACGTGTGCAATTTTGAACTTTATTATTGCTAAAAAGAATAGATTAAGGTTACCCTTTATCATCACTAAAAGTAAAGTGATGATAAAGGTGTCATTTATTAGTGCAAAAACATTTGTTGATGAAGGTAACCCTCCACGAGTGCTAAAAAACATTTATTAAGGGAACCTTTTATCCATGATTATTTTAGTGAGGATAAAAGGTACCCTTTATTAGTGTTGTTAGTGCAGATAAATGCTTCTTTTAGTAGAGATTATTTCTAGCACTAATAAAAGACAATGCAATATATAGCATGTTTTGTATTAATGACTCCATTGAGTTTATTTCTTCTTCTTGCCTCACATACTAGATAAGTTTCCACCATTGATTAGCTTCACCTTCTAAGTGAATGACTATTAAGACAACTTTTATATGGTTAGAGCACAGAATAATTGAAAATATGTTTTTCATTACATTGATCAATTGCTCGAAAACAAGTGGATCATAAGACCCACATAAGGAGGGTGGAAACATTCAAATAAAATATTTAATTCCATGTTTCTTCCTACTTGGTACATTAATAAGCTTAACATGATCCACATTATCGCTCATAAATTGAGATAGTTGAACGAGGATAGTAAAAAAAATATTGGACTCCATCTCCCAATCCATTTGGTTTCTCATGGGGATTGTCATTTCATTAGCCATTATATTCATTGTTCACACAATTCCTTCTAGTTCAAATAATTGACTAAAACTAAAAATGCAGTGTACGAATCGAGCTACAATTATCATAGTGAATAATCATATATTCATGAAAATAATTCACGAGATTCCTTATATTATGAAACGTTCTTATCAAACTATGAAACCATAGATTTATCCTTAGTCATCCATGGTCATCATGTATTCAAATCATTCTTAATGTTTTATAAAGTTAATTTTAATTAACCAAAGAATATCCCACAAAAGTGTATATCCATGTGTGCTGTTTTAGGACCACTCATTATGCAATAGTAAAAACTGAGTTAATACCGAATCTGCCTCATTTAGATTTATCACACCTAGGTTAATCTGTTCTACAACCTTCTCTAATTCTTAATAGCAGTTTATGAATTTTTTTAATAAATAAAAAAATCTCTACATTACATCAATGTAAAGATGTTATCATATACTAATACTTATCCCTAGTGTTTTAGAATATTTTTATCATAATATCCAAAAATAGTTACAATCATATCTTACACAAACTAATGATTCTATAAAATAATAAACATAAATATTATATTTTTTATGAATATTAAATACATAATAGTATTATACAAACTCTATAACCATAAAGGTTTAGTGTCTTTGAAGATTAGATACATAGACATATTATTTTATATAGGATATTCAACATCTCTGACAAAGATCATTATATTAGCAACCTTCTAATCATATAATATGTAGAACTATCGATCAAATAACAGTGGAAAGAAAATAAATGGAATATTAATATAACATACTCAGTAAAGGTAAACATTAGAGATATCAAGCTTGGATAATTTGTGAGAATAAGGGTATGAGATCAGAATAATAACATAAAAAATTCATACACAATAAATTAATTATCTTTAATCACGAGTCATGGAATAAATATTTTTTATTAAAAAAGTAAAAAAATCCTAAGAGTATAGAAATCATCAATAATCAATCATGATCTAAGAGAGTATATCCTAAAATTGGGAATGTGGAAAATTCATAAGCATATAACATTGTGAAAATGTATATACAATAACGGGTTCCCTAAATTAGTTAATGACATGAAATTTGGTCCTCGCATAAGCTTATGGGAATGAAAAAATTTCCATGTATAAAATTATTATATCCATTATGTTTATACATTTTAATCATTAGAAAACTTTAATGTGTATTTTCAGAGTTAGGCGTGGATTCAACATGAGTTTCTAGGGCCTGCTGAGCCTTAGTGTTGATAAAATAAAAGTGTTAAATATAATTTACCACAAAAGAAATGTTTTACTTAAATAATGGAATATCTCTATATTTCTACTTCATATGGGCAATCCAATTCTACCATTAAATATAGAATGAAGGATTTACCCTAGGCATGGTATAATATTTGTCTATATTGGGTATTTTTAAGAGAAATCAGGGGTGGAATAACAAAAAGATAATTTAATTGAATAACTTTTTGATTAAATATATGGGACCTAATATCATCTATATTTATACATGTTTATAGAAAAATATTAGGTTTATCCATATAACAATATATAATTGATAGGGTTATGGAGGATTACTCTTGTGACAACAACAAGATCCAGGTTCGATGGTCAATTTTTCAAGGAGACTACCTTCATCAATAGAGTTATTGGATCTCCCTAATGAAAACGATACATGATTCATTCTTCATCAACAATAAATCCAATAACAAGGAATGATTATTTTTCTATACTAATAAAAATTATGATTATTTAATATTTAATGTGAATTAATCACCCTAGAATATTAATTTTTGGGTTAATGTTCCGATTTTCAATTTTTTTTATCTTCATGGATTTAGAATTTATTTAGTGTTTTATTGATCCTTTTTTCTTTTTATATTCTAATTGTTTCCCCAATAAATAGATCAAGGAAAATTTGAAAAACAGTTGATTTATATTGTCCACTCTTGTGTTTTATGCTTTCCCCTATTTTTCTTAGAGCATTCCTTGTCGGTGTTCTATTTGACCGGCGATTCAACTATACCCATAAACTGTTTTTTCCACAACTAATATTTGGAATAGAAAATCATTTTTATGTATTTAGATTCAGTATTTATAGCTTTAATTAGGTGAGATAATGATGGATAAATATTTGGAGTTTGTATTACGTGTTGCATATTTTTGGAATAGTGATTTGGTGATGTAGTTTGATGAGAATCAACTTACTAGTAGATTGGTGGATGGAATCGGGCCACCAGTAATGGCTCAAGCTCAGTAAGATATAGATATGAGATCTATAAGCATGATCTGTAGTGGATCCAAAAGAAAAGGAAATGCGAGTGAGATTCATGATAAAATATGGATTTTTATAAAAAATCATAATACATGGTGTATAATTTTAAAGAACACAAGCGTTGTAGAGCCCCTTTCATAACGACAAGTGTTTATATGCATACTAAAATATCACATTCCGTGTGGAATCTCACATGATGTGTGACTCTTGGGTAACAAAACGGTGTGTACCCTTGTAAAATATTTCATGTGTAATAAAACAACCAAGCTAAGATTACAATAAAAAACAAAACCTCTATATGATGCATGATTATATAAATACACGCCAATACAAAACCAAAAAATAAAATAAAAAATCAGAGTTCAAGAGGAATCAATTTAACATAACCAAAATAACCAAAATATGAAAAAACCAAAATACACAAAATACACCAACCTACAACTCCCATTTTTTTTGAAGCTTAAAAACCACAAGACCAACCCAAGGTAACAAGAAGCATCACTAAGAAATTAGTATACCTTTACTTTACCAGTGTCTGAATATAGTACATCTAGAAATATACCATATTACCCAATGAGGGGTGAGAATAAAACTCAGTAGTAATTTTCCAATGACTTCCCAACTCATTGAACTCGGAAAAAAACATGCTAACACATTTATATAAAATAGTTTATAATAAATTTAAATAAGTTCATATCTAACCCAAATAGTTTTCCATAGAAATAAATCAAGCAATAGTTTAAAACCATCTTCAAATACCTTTTTCATTCACATTCAATGATTCCTCACATCCACACGTGCATTCCCATGTGACCACTCAGTACTCATGAATAGTATCTCATCAATATATCAAGTCATCATAGGGAAACCAATCCCATGTTCCATTAATATAGTGAAACATTCTTAAAAACATGTCTATTACATAAATTTAGATGAATATTCATTTCATTATAAAAATACAAGTTAGAAAACAATTATAGTTTAGTATATTTGGAAACTGGGAAAAAATTCTTCTATCTTGATGAATTCTATTCAACATATACTGTAAAGATCCTCTTTTAGTAGTATTCCTACTGAAAAGCATTCTTCATCGCCCGGGGAATGAAAAAATAAGAAAGTGTGAGATCAGATGGTTAGTAAGGGTAAATAAAAGACGAAAATAAGCATAACATGAATATAAGTGTATGAGAACAAGATATTAACATTTGAAGATCACATCATACATATCAAATATCTTAATTATGAGTCATGACACAAAGATGAGAAGTTAATAAGTCATGAATCATAAGGGAATCAAGAGAATAAGCCGTGAGAGCAACAAAAGACTAATAAATATAATTTTTAGAAGGCACATAAACCTATAAAAAGATTTCCGTTATATCCAAGGTATTCTTCCAAGTCTATAATTGAGGAAAAAGACCTTTAATAAATCAGTTTCACTCCCCATTCCATCCTCATATTGTTGAATCAGGTTCACTTCACATTCCATCCCAATATTTTTGAACTGGGCTCACTTCCCATTCTATCCCTATATAACTGAACTGGGATAAGTTACCATTATAGACCCGTATGACTGAATTTAGATCACTTCTTATTCCATTCCTTATATTATTAAACTAGTTTCACATCCCTTTCCAACCCTGTATTACATAATTGGGTTCACTCCTCATTCTAAACCTATATTATTGAATCAAGTTCCCTCCCCGTTCTAGCCGTATAACACTCAGTATATATAAATATTTACCAATTTAATTGGAGGGAGATATAGGTCTCAACCATCATGTAAAAAATCATTCATCTATATGACAAAAAATAATAAAACATTTATCATATCATGAACCAAAAAAAGAGATAGGTTTCATAAATATCAGTTAATAACTAATGAAATGACATGGATACTATAAAATATTCATCCTATCATAAACTATGGAGATGTTTCATAATTCACATTAATTTTTTCTTAGAATAAACCATGAAAATAAGTGGGTTTCATAATCATTTTATCAAGGTATTACCTGTAGAATAGATAAAGTTCTTATAAACAACATGTCATCAAATTCATAAATCATTCATAGAATGAATATGAATATTACCCTTGGATCATAACCCCATTAAATAATAAACTAAATAAAAGCATTCCAAATTATGTGGAAAATAATTTTAAATGATCATTTCATACAATTCTCATTGAAAATTATATTTCAACATTACAAAGTGTCTCATACCACTCTGAAACATTTGACTCAAAATCCATTAAAAATAATAATAGTACGTAAAGCTTATAATATCATGAAAATAATTATATTCATGATATAACATTTTATGTTGTATTATATACAACTCATCATATAATATAGGTGTATGACATGGTATGTTTCTCAATGACCGAAAATTGAGACAAAATTACTTTACAGGTTTGGTAAATTTTGAAACATAAGACAACTAAAAGATTTATAATAAAATTGATATGTAAATACCCATAAATTTATGGATAATAATAATTTAATATATTAAAGGTTATTTTATACACCATTTAAAATAAGTATTTATTATAATAGATAAATGATATAAATATGAACTGGTAAATGCTGTTTATGGAGATGGTAGGTCATACGTACACAAGAACATTGTTTCCATTTTTTGTCATATTGGAAAAAAGAAATTAAATGAAATTAAATGAAATATATGTATATATATAATATAATTAAAGTTTAATTATTATTTATTATATATAATATAATTCTAAAAAACCCATCCATAATAAAATCCATGTAAAGTGTGAATGAATCACAATACTTTGAGGAGGCGGTAGTCCACACATCCAAAAACAAAGTTATCATATTTACCTAAAATGAAAAGCATGAAGGTATGTGATATATTATAATTAAATAATAATAAATACATCATAATTATCATATATATCCAATAAAAATAATATTTACATAATAATTACCTACCATTATAGGTGGTAAATAAAAAATGAACAACATCGTTTTGTGAGACGATAGTCCATAATACACATGGACATCAAATTCATTTCCCATTTGATGGAATAAATAAAACAGAAATTCATGTTGAAGAACATTACCTATTTTAAGGTAAAACCTTTTGTTTTAAACTAAAGGGATTACATAGTAGGATTTATGAACAAAGTGAGGACTCTATGATTATATTATGGATGTTTTGATATTAATTTATCATAGTTTTTATGATCCAAAGTGTCTTGAGAGGTGTGATGAATGGGAATAGTTAATTCTTTTTTATAGAGGAGGAGTGAAATTCTTGTAAATACCAAAAGGTAAACACTTTTGGGAGGTAGACCTAACATGATGTGCTTAATACATGGAAAAATAATGTATTAAAGGGTATTTATGTGATATAAAAACTTCTAACATAAAAAATAAGTGCATTTTTATAATTTTGTTCCTTAACATCTATGTTTCCGCACTTTTATCATTTTTCATTTTATTAAGGTAATCGGTTTTCTAACCTAAGTAATTTAACCATTATGATACATTAAATTAATATTTATTAGAATATATATAACTAATGAATTCTAAATATCATATATAATTTTAAAAAAATCTCATCTGTGTTGGAAATTAATTCTAAAAGGAAAGCATGCAACAAACAAAACCACTTCTTTATATCGAACCATGGTAATAACATTTTACTATTTAATGGTCAATATGTTCATTATCAATTGGTCCATGAATAAAAAATATTTTATATCTATTAAAATTTATATATAATTTATAAGAATATATTATTTCTTTTTAAATTTTAAATATTTTAATAGATTTTCATTTATTATAAAATAATATTAATGTCAATTTTGACCTTATTTACATAATTTAAATTTATAATATCAATATTAAAATGGAATTTGAATATATTAATTTCTAACTTGTGTAACATTATATATTTATAAAAAAAAATAAAAGACAATAATTCAATCAATTTACTTATCATTTAATATTTTTAGTATAATTTATATCCGTAAATCATTAATTATATGATTATGGAATTTGGAATTAATTAAGAAGTTAATGTAAATAATTATTATTTAAAAAATAAATATTCATTAATATGATATAAGAAACCTATTTAAAATTAAAAATAATCTATAAAACTGAACTAATGTGATTTTCTCCATATCTTAAGGCTTTATAAATGTTAAAGTCAATGAAGGTTCTTTTTTTGTCTTTTCCCTTACGTAACTTGTTATATAGGTCACATTCATGGAATAATATCCCACTAACTCATAATAATATATAATTAGGTGGTGAGGATGGAAATATGTCCATTACATGGGGTTTTGACATGTTTTGGGTCATTTATAGACGTTATATTCTATGTTTAGTCATTAAATAAGCTTGTTATTTCCTTAATCACTATAATTAATTTTAAACAAATTGACTAATAATTGCTATCAAAAAATTAAGTTGATCTTATTAGAAAAAAAATTCAAACTGATTCCAAATACTTATATAAAGTATTAAAAATTTAATTCACAGATGTGGATAGAAATAATTTAAAATGAATTCTGCAGACACTGTGAGACAATAAGTTTTTACGGAGATATGATTTAAAGTTTGAACTATTTTTATATATAATTTCAATGAAAAATGTATTCCAATGACCACAATTGGATTAATGTTTTGAAAATTGGTCAAATTAAACTTTAAATAAATTAAAATATTATTTAACTATATAAATAATCTATAAGAAAAAGAAGTTTTTAATTAAAATTCTGAATTTTTCACTATTCATCCACAAAAAGAAATATTTTTGAAAAATCCCAAGAATTCACCTTAAGATAATTTTGAAATTATGAATTCAGAAATTATGTTTATTTTATTTAATTAAATTTATAAATGCTTCAAAAATAAATTTTATTATTATTCATAGAAGGACATAAAATGCAGTTCTTTTAAGAAAATATTATTTTTTTCAAAACATATAAACTTTAAAAAAATTAAATATTTCATTAAAAATTTTTTTATCTATAAAAAAATATTAAGAATAATATTTAAAAACTTGTTATTATTATTCATATTACTATGTTTTATGTCAATGTTATAACCGTATTGTTTTAAATAATAAAATAATCTTTTGTAGAATATTTATTTTGTGTGTAACACAAGCATAGCCGATGTTGCATGTAGCACAAGCATAAATTGTTATAGTTTATAATGAAATTTTAACTTTGTGTAGAACACAATGTAATAATTCATATAAATTTAATTTATTTGAAAAATAATAATTCATCAAAAATCAGGGTGTTACACTCTACCCCCAATAAAGTGAATTTCTCCCGTGAAATTATTATAGGTTATCAAATGAAAAATACTTGAATGATCCTTTCATTTAAACCCAAATTGTAAAAATGTATACTAAAAAATAATTTAGAAAGGGAATTTTGGAACCATAATAGTTACCTAAAGTAACTCAATACAAGGATTCCACATAAGAGAACATATGTGGGAAGCGAATACATGGACTTGGATGAAAAGTGTAAATAATTATAAATATTTATAATGATATTCTATCACAAGAAAGTGGGTGATCTTGATAAAGTTAAATATAACAAAACCATAAACTATAGAATCATGAAAGCGGTCATTAATATCATAAAAAATGATTATGAAATGAAAACATTTTTTCAACACCCTTTTCCTAATGACAAATTTTTTTTCACCAGAAGATATACTTACTTGATTTCGTACCATTTCATATGGAAAACATCACCCTTTTCTTGTTCCATGATCCATTCCCAATTCATCTATTACTTCAAATAATGAAAGAGAATTTTTAATTACCAAAGAACTAATGAATCTTGAGATCCATAAATAGAATGATAATTCATTCTATCTATCTGTTTTTATCTTCACACCAAAATGGCTAGTACAGTTAATCCAATATGCATAAATCCTCAAAGGGTGCTATAATCCCTTAATCTCTAAAACAACATACAACATTTATCTTAAACCATCCAAAAATGGAGAACCTTGTAACACTTCAATGTGATAAAAATCCAAAACATTAGAATTATGGTTTTTAAATCAACTTAACATTAATCCCCCATATATCATAAAGTAGCTCATTGTTGTCAAACTCCATACATGTGAATACCTTCATCCTTTTTATCCTGAAACATGGTAATAGCGTGGATTACCATAAATCCTTTTAGAAAACATTCATGCTTCATTATTACAAAGATTACTGGATATATCCCTTAAATCAAAGAATTTGTAAAATTCATCTATGATAACATGAACTTGTTTTTTCAAAAAATCCTTAATCGAATATAAGGTCACTGATACTATGAAATTGAATTTATCCAAATCAATCATATCTATATCCGATTTAATCAAAATTTTCTCTATATCATGAACACATTAAGGGTTACCTTCTATTAATCAAAATATCACTTTTCCATTAAATAAATTTTCCTTTTCATTAAAACTATTTAACATATCATTTAAAAAGTTTTATGATAAACATACAGTAAAAATAACTTTATGTTTTAGGAATGATATAGCATAATTATTAAATTTGAAAACAAAAAAACTATATTCATCCATATTTATTCATAAAACATTACTCAGGCTTCATCGTATTATTCATCAATACCCATTTACAATATTATGATATATGAATAGTTTTTAAGGTTCCTTAACCTCAATTGAATCATGATTATTATGTTTAATGTAAAATATACCATTAAAACATCCCATAGATATCACATGTTATTACTGTTCACTTTATCTTCAACAATATAAACAATACTCATAAAACCACATGGAATCTATTCACAAGACTTCCTCTTAGAAAATTTATTCGTATAATTCCCATACTATTCACATCTGAAACATTCAATGTAAAACATAATTATTTACACTTAATTCTATTGAATAAGGCTAGAAGGTAGAGTGTGAGAAACACTTATCTTAGGAGAGAATAACATAATCCTAAAAAATCACTTATAGTATATGTAAACCCTAAAACATACTTTTACATTGACGAAACCTTAGACTTTTCCTTAGAGACATCCCCAGATATATCCTTATAAAGATCCCTAAGGATAACACTAATGTTTTCTCATCCTATTTCTCAAAAGGTGACTACATATTTATGTTAATACTAACTATAGTGATGGAAGATTAACATGAATGTATATCACATTGATTTGGAGTAAATTTAATCATATTACAAAACTACATTTTTGTGGACTATAATAGTTTAGTTTCATTAGAAACTAAGAACACATTATTCTAATTTATTGAATTATGTTTAACATCTCCCTTAAAGATCGTCCCATTTTGGTACTCCTACATATAACTTTTCTTTATAACCATGGAAAGGATAAATAAGAAAGTATGATCTAATATTATTAGTAAAGGTAAATAATAGAGATAAATAAATATAAAATGAAAAAATGGGTATGATAACAAGAGAATAACATTTATAGATCACAACTTACATATCAAAGATCATCCTCATGAGTCATAACATAAATATTACGAGTTAGAAAGACATCAATCTTAAGGGAATCACGTTCATAATCCCTGAGATCATAATATAATAATAATGCATGGAATTTGTGAAAGACGCATAAGCATATAAAATTATTTTCATAATAGTCATGGCTTACTGCCAAGTCCATGCTAGTTGAAAAAGTGCTTTACCGAACAAATTTCACTCACCATTCCTACCCTGTATTATTAAAACAAGTTTAATTCACGTTCCAACCAAGTATTACTTAATTGGGTTCAATTATCCTTCCATCCTTGTATTTCTAAATGAGGTTCATTTCCAATTCCATACCTATATTACTTAATCATGCTCATTTCCCATTCCAACCCTATATTATTGATGCATTTCACCACTTATTCTAGCCATGTATTACTAAACCGTGTTCAAACCATATTCCATACATTTCATAATAATTATATACAAATCATTACCCAATTCATTGGAGGGATTTATTGGTCTCATCCATCACATAAAAAAATCATACATCTATGTGCTAGAAAATAATAAAACATACATCACATTGTGTCCCATAAAATGAGATGGGTCTCATAAATAACATATCATAACACATGAAATGAGATGGATATATTAGAAACGTAATTACATAATATCCTGTGGAAAATATATAGTCTTAAAAATAATTTCATCATATATAACCAATGAAAAGTATTGGATTTCATAATTAGTTTATTTTGGTATAACCCATGGAAGAGAAACAAGTCTTATAAACAACATGTCATCAAAGGAATAAACCATTATTAGAAAGAATAAAAATTGTAAACTTTGATCATAAACCCATTAAATCATAAAATGAATCAAAGGATGTCATATTATATGTAAAATAATTTTGATCAATAATTTAAAACAATTCTCGAGGAAAATAATCTTTAAATATTTTAATGTGTCCCACACCACTTTAAAACAATCGAATCAGAATCCTCATAAAATAATAACATTACATGAAGCATATAATATCATGAATGTAATTCTATTAATGATTAAAAACAACAAATATAAGATTATAAAACTCTTAAAAGAGTATAGGTACATAATAAATAATTTGTCTCAAATACGGAAAATTGAGACCAAATTATTGTACCATTTTGGTAACTTTTGAAACATAAACCCCATAAAATATAGATAATAAAATGAATATGTAAATACCCATAAATTTAATAATATTAGTCATATAATATATATTTTTTCTTGTATATACACCATATTAAATAAAAAGTTCTAAATGAGGTATAAATATCACAGAAATACAAGTGATACGAGAAATCCCTTACCTAAAGCCTTGGAAAACATCGTACATGTTAAAACTCCTAAATAATAACTATATGATTATTAAAAATATTCCTCATTACCAAATTATAATATATTATATCAAATTTTTTTATTAATACTTTATATTACCTATTTATTAAAAATTTCATGTTGAAGTTACATTTCAGGTAATAATCACTTTGTTTTTCGTATATGTTTTGAAATGTTATTCTTTATAGTCTTAAATATAGACAGATTTAATTATTTAAAGAGTATAAGAAATGATATAAATATCAAATAAATTAATTTTATAAATATTTATAATAATGTATAAAATATATAAATATGAAATGGAAAACACAGTTCATGGAGATGATAGGTTGTACGTACACATGAACATTGTTTCCGTTTTCTTATCATATTGATAGAAATAAATTAAATGAAATATATTTATATATATTAACATTATAGTTCTAATATTATTTCATATGCATAATATAAGTTCACTAAACTCATTATTAATACATTCTATGTGAAGTGTGAACAAATAAAATGGCTTTGAGGAGACGGTAGTCCACATGTCCACAAACGGTGTTATCATATTTACAGAAAATGGAAATGATGAAGGTATATTTTATGTAATAATAAAATAAGCATAAATACATCATAAAAATCATATATATAAAACAACAATAGCATCCCTGTCATGATTCCCAACTATGTGAGGTTGTTAATAGAAAATGGATGACATCGTTTCACGAGGCGGTAGTCCTCCGTACACACGAACCGTATGTTATTAACATATTTAATGGATGTTTGTCTAGGTGTAGGTCAAAATGTTAGAATAAAAACATCTATGTACATTTATGATAATTATTTTATTATATAATCATGGAATTAAAATAACTTATTGGGTGGATAAAGAATTAAAATAGAAATGCATGTTGAAGAACATTACCTCTTTTCATGGGTAAATCTATCTGGTTTTCTATAAAAGGATTCCATTGATGGATTTACAGAAAAATTAATTCTTATAAGATGAGATAAGGGGTTTTTTGACCTTATTTGGGTATAGTTTTGAGGATACATTGTAACGACCCAATGTTTTATCAATGAAATTACCTTCTTATAATTATGTCATATAGTATTACGAAGCACAATGATATATAATGATACTATATACTATGTGACCATTAACATATCTTTTCCACTTCAATGCTTTAAATTTCAAAAATATGACATACACGGTTGCGATCAGTAAGTTATTTCGAGTCCGATAGGGAAAATTAATTTTTTTTGTGAATAGTAAACTACCCTTATGAATTGTAACCCACTCTTATGAATATTAATAGTCCCTTTATGAATATTAAATCATTCATAATAACAATAACCTTACCCATGAATTATTAAATAAAATTTAGGAATCTTATAAGTGGAAATTTGACCGTAGTAAAAGTATTGGTATTTTTAAAAGTCATAAATAAATAATTATAATTAATTATTTTATAAGAAAATGTAATTTCATAAAATGTGTTCATAAATTAACAATTCTATGTCTTCTGGTTTGAAGATAATATTATTATACATTAAGTAATTTTTTAAGCATTATAATGTTAGTTTTAATTTTAAAAACTGTATTTTTCAAGTAAATTATGATTTTAATTAAAAACTAAATTAATAATAGTTAGAATAATATTTTTGAAAAATGAAATCCCTTTTTTGATTATAAATGTCGAAAAATGGTTAGGATTAATTTTTGTTATTGTTCTGAAACACTCTAATTTTAAAGGTTAATAATAAAAATACATTTTTTCACAAAACCGATATATCTTAAATTGAATCATTCATGATGTAATGATGACATAAACTTTCTTGACCATTATATTCGGCCATGTTATATTTAATTTCATAAATTGTTCTTTAAAAGATAATAAACTCAATTTCAAAACCTAAAAAGAATTTTCAAAAACCTAAAGTCAAAATGTGATTACTTAAAATTTATCTTCTCTTTATTTTCAATTTACTTTTACTAAAATAATAAATTCGATTTATAAAGATGATTTAAAGTCTAAAACGAATTTTATTATATTAGTATATGACTTATGTTGTAAAGAAAATACTATTACATGTCTAACATTAGATATATTATTTTATTTAATATTTTATTCTAAAACACCCCCTCCTCAAGTATAAATAACCCTTCTCCCTCCCCATTAGAAACCACTCCTCTAATCATGTACTAAGACTGGTATCTTCCCAAATACTCCCTCTAAAAATCTCTTATAATAATTTGGGAAATTCTATAGCTCTCCAACTCCAATCACCTCGAGAGTTATAGTTTCGTGCAAGAGGAGCTACACTGAGGAGAGAGTAAGACTTTATTAAATCCTGTCTCTTTTATTCATTTTTTCTTTTATCCTATCCCATTCAAATAATTATTCTAAAATATTTATTATGCAATAATTAGACATTGTATTATTGATTTTAACCTACTGTAATTATCATATTAATGAAAAATATAAATTTCATACATCCCTTTCCAGCACTGATGATAATGTACCGTTAAAGGTTGATTATCCATCTACGGAGACGTTGCCATGATAGTTATTATAAACACCTTCATGTACAGAAAATATAAATAATATACAATATATTAATATAAAATTACATGTATTCTACGCCTATATATCTAATTATTCTAATTTATAAATTACATTTAATAAAAAGTGAAATCGTCGCAAGACGAGAAATTTTTAAGTAAAATATGATATCAAAATGCTTCATTTTCATCAACAAAAATTATGAAATAAAATAAAATGAATAAAATTGATAAATATTTTTATAAAATTACTATATTTATCTTTTAGATCATTTTTTTAATAAACATAAATTTATTATCCAGGAGGTACATAAGAGACAAAATTAAGCGGAAGTTAAGGTAAGGTATCCTCCCTATTTCACTTTTAACCAAGATTGTCCTCTATGATATACCTTTTTATGTGTAATCCCAAATGATGGGGTATAATTTCACTCCTCCACTATATTGACCTCTCGATGTATAAGTGATGAGAAACCCCTTTTCACTATCATCAACCCCTTTTAGGTACACCTGAAACCATGCCAATAATCCTAAATGAATTCTACCTGAACGTCCTTTATTCCTTCGGGTTTCTCTATATTTATTTTTAGCAAAATGAATTTATCTTTTCATTTAATGTAAAACTTATACATTCAGTTTATATGCTCAAAGATCCTGTTCCAAGATCCATCTCTCATTCTCTTTCGGGGAGATACATGCTTTTATGTGAATCCCTCCTCAATACTTCCCCATATGCAAACTCATTTTAAGGGAACATCCCAAATTTTTACCCATCTTCAAGTGAAATAAATCCTCTGTTTTAAGAAACCGTTGTATATATAAAATCAGCCTTTTTTATCATGATTTATTTCACATCTAGTTTTATATAAAATATTTTTCCATTTTCTGTTTTGATATCTCTATAGTATTTTCCTTAAAACAGCACATAAATGTTTTAATGATAAAATTTCTCGAATACATTTCTAACATGTTGTCAATTCTATATGAAATAACTGAACATGATATATTTCAATTTTACCTTAAGAATTTATTTATATTTTTTAATTCTTTTCTTTCATGGACACTTTCATGATACATCCATTGGATATGTTTTATGTCCTGATTGTGGTACCCAATTCATTCCATGGGTAACCCCATTATTTTTGTAAGTTTGATTATTTATGATTCTTTATGTGGAAAAAAGTTCATGAAAAGTAATTTGGGTGTGCCCAGATAGCGTTCCAATGCATTGGGTAATGTTAAGTCTCATGAGATGCTACGTGCAACGATCTTGGCGGTTAGCCTTGGCTTGTGTGGCTATGGGAAACATGATTTGTGGTTAGCCTTAACCTGTAATACTATGGGAAAAGGGATTAGTGGTTAGCCTTGAATTGTACTAAAGTCATTTTTTATTTTTCTACCACATTTATATGATTCCATGTTTATATGATCCGATGTTTATATGTTATGATTTCATATGTTCCATGATTTTGTTATCTTTATGTCATGCATCCCAACTCATGTGCTTTAGCTTTTTTCTTATGTCCATTCCCTTACTGGGATTTTAATCTCATACCTTTCTTTATGTTATCCCCAGGTTATCCTATGTAGCTTTAAGAGATTAATGGACGTTAGGATCTCTTTATGAAGATTAAATAACGATGTTTTTTATCCCATGTTTATGTATTATGCACCTAGTCTTCCAAGACACTAGACATAATGATCCCTGGATTGTACTATGATGTATAATTATGATTAAAATCATTTAATTTTATATGTTAAAGGCTAGGGTCTGTGTATACACAGTGGATTGATTTGTGTGATAAAATGAAATAATGAATGCCTTTTTATAGAGGAGGAGTAGTGACATTCATGTAAATAACAATGGGTAAACAATATATGGAGGTCTCCCATACATATTGTGATAAAAATGAAAAAATAAGCGATTAATGGGGTTTTATGTTCAATAAAAACCCCAACCATAGAAAAATAAGTGCATTTTTATAATTTTGTTCCTTAACTTCAAAGTTTCCCCACTTTTATCATTTTGGTTTTTATGAAGCTAACTTGTTTTCTAACCTATGTAATTTATCCATTAGGACTAAATTAAAGATATATTTATTAGAAAATATATACCCACTAAATTATAAATTTGATATTTAATTTAAATAATTTCTCATGTGTGTTGGAAATTAATTTTAAAATGAGTGTATGTAACGTGTAAAAACAATTCTTTAACACAAACTATGCTAATGATGTTATCACCCTTTAAAAGTCAATATGTTGATTATAAATGATAAATTTGTAAATGAATAGAATATATTTTAAATTTATTAAAATTGAAAAATAATTTGGCATAATATATGATTTTTAGTAAAATTTAAATCTTTTAATGAAATATCATTTGTTATAAAATAACATTAATGTTAATATTAACATTTTTCACTTAATTTATGTATAAAAATATTAAAAAAATATGGAATTTGAATCAATTAGTTTAAAACTTATGTAACATTATATATTCATAGAAAATATTAAAGAATAAAATCCAACCAATTTATTTCACTTTTAATATTTTTAGTATCATTTAATCCAGATTATTATTAATTAAATATTTACAGAATTTGGCATTCCTTAAGTAATTAATCTATCAAATCCGTGTCTGCAAATTAAATATAAATTAAAATTATGAAAAAATTCCTTTATGTTTCAAAATAATATTTGCGAATAAATTAATTTTTTTATCTTATCCATATCTCAGGGCTTTATAAATGTTAAAGGCAAGGAAGGTTCCATTTTTTTCTTTTCCCCAACTTATCTTATAATATATGTAAATTTCAGGGATTAATATCCCAATAACTCATAATAATGTTACCTAGGGTGGTTAGGGAAGAAATATTTCTAGAAAATGGGTGTTGGAAATGTTTTTTTATTTATACACCTTAAATTCTAATCTTAAACATTAAGTAAGCGTTTTCTTTCCTTAATCACTTTAGTTAATTTTAACTATTTTCACTAATAAAATCATTCAAAAATTAGGTTTATATTATTATAATATAAATTTATTTATAGTTGAAAATAATTATATACTTTTTTAAATTAAATTCATCTTATGTTTCTAGAATTAATTTCAAATTAATTCTGCAGGCGCTATGAAATAATAGTTTTTAAGGAGAAAAGGTCAAAATTTTGAACTGTTTTTCTATCAAATTTAATGTGAAATTCGTTCTAATGGTTTTTTTGATTAATTGATGTATAATTAGTCTAATTAAAATTTCAAGTCAAATTAAAATATGATTTATCTATATAAATAAATTAGATTAAAAATACATTTTCCATTAAAATTCAGTATTTTTCACTATTATCCAAACAAAGAAATTGTACAGAAAAATCCCAAATATTAGCACTGAGATAATTTTTATAGTATTAATTAAAAATTAATGTTTATTTAATCTAATTAAATTTCTAAAAGTGTCTAAAATTAATTTTATTATTGTTCACAAAAGGGTATAAAAAGCATTTCTTTTGAAAAAATAGTATTTTTTCAAAATGAATATACCTTACAAAAAATTATATACTTTTTTATCAATAAGATTTATCTACATGAAAAAATTTAGAATAATATTAAAATTTATTTATTACTATTTGTATTTCTACATTTGACGGCTATGTTATAATCATTTTGTTTAAAACAATAAAATGCCCTTTTGTAGAAACTCTGTGTTGTGTTTAAAGCAAGCTAAGCCGATGTTGCGTGTAGCACTAGCTTATATTATTGAATCATAAAATCAATGTTTAAATTGGTTTATAATTAAATGAATGATATCATATAAATATAATTTATTCAAAAATAATTATTCATAAAAACTTAGGGTTTTACAATTACACCTTTTGTCACCAATCACCAAGTCATATTTCCCATAGGCCACATAAAATTATACATGAACACACACAACTAAGTGTTCCAAAAACTATACCAAAAACATTTCACATAATCCATTTCTTTATTTTAAAAAATTAAATGAATATTTTCTATGAATTAATACCAAAAAACAATTTTCAAATAATTATTTTAAAACCATGAATGAAAATCACTTTCCACAAAACCATCAAATTTACACAACTTCTAAGGAAACATAACTGAAGATGTTTACATAAAATAACAGAAGGGTTTCACAAAAATTACAACAAATTCAATTAATTTGAAACCAATCTATCAATTTAGAATCAAGGGGTGTCGAGAGATAGTCCATATACTTCTCAATATTTTTAGAAAATGAATAACGACACAAAAAATTTAACAACCCAACTTAGATATTCGAGATTCAAAATTAGATATTGTTCCCCTAGACCAATTAAACAAGATATAATCATTAAATCCAAAAAAGAACCTAGATCTATCCCTACTGAATTAGATCGATGTTTCAATGAGAGAGAATGAGATGAGATGTAAGGAAAATAATGGAGAACAAGCACTTACTGAGAAATCTATATCTTGAACCCAGTTTAATTAACCATTGGATCACTCCCAAACCAGTTAGAAATTACAATAATGTATAGGTGGTAAAATGAATTTGCTTTATTTTATTATTAATAAAAATGAGTAATTAAGGGTGTAAAATGAATTAGATCAATAATTTTCAGATTTTAAATTTCATAGTGCAAGGTTATGGGGCAGAGTTACACAAAATGTGTACTAGCTGTGAATGGGATACTATCTCATGCCACACGTCACAAAGTTGGATCTCACTATTAGCGTAACACCGACAGATTTTACAATATATATCTTTTTAAATAAATTTAATCTTTTTGATAGATTACATTGCATGAATCATCAAGGAAAAAGAAATATATGACCATTATAATATCATCATTAAATTATATTGTATGAATATGATTAATTAACATAAGATAATATATGGATGAATTTATTTTTTACCAATTAATTAGAAATGAATATCAAAATCTATTGAATACAAATAAAATATTTTCATAAAAAATGAAAACATTTATTATGTTTTAAAGGAGTTTTATCATAAATTAAGTTAATTGATTTTATTAGATGACCATAGTAAAATTTATATATATTAAATAATTTCATTGACATTTATACAATATATTTGATAGTTATAAGATGATAAGAAAGCCATTTTTAGGCTTAAAAAGATATATTAAACTATGGTTAGTTTGTCACCTTTTAATATCAAAGTTGATTTAAAACTAAAATTTGACACTTTTATAAATTATATATGAAAAAATAAATTGAATTTCTGAAATATTAATTTCAAAATTATATTAGGGTGAAATTATGGTATTTTTCTGAAATTATTTATTTTCCAGGGAATAGTGACAATTATCGAATTTTATAAAATTTTTACTTTTATTTATAGTCCCATTATGATTTTAATTATAACTCAATGTAAATTAAGTACTATTTACTCATAAATAATCTTATAAATTTCATTTTAATCATTATTATACCTTATTTGGTATAAATACATTCTTTCTTTTAAATGTGCATTTTTCATGAAAACGATTTTTCATTGCATTTTACTGGATCAATTTTAAGTTAAATTATAAAAATTATGTGTTTTGAATTTTATAAAATGGATTTAAAATTTTTAATAATAAGTTACAAATTTATAAAATATGTTCCATTTATTATTTGTCAATATGAACAGTAACTTTGGTAAATATTAGTTGTCACGGTTAAGGGTAAATCCGAAAATTATGGGTAAAAATAATATGATAAGGACCATAAAACTATCATAAAACGTTCAAATATATTATTTGATGTATTAAATTAGACCCTTAAAAATTAAAATTTTAAATTCATTTTTTTAATTGGTACTTATCCATTATAATTCTATAGATATTATAAAAATCAAAGAAACTGACAAAATGCTGCACTCTTTTTTAAAATAATTATAATATTTTTAATATAGGAATTACCAAAAGATATATTCGATAATAGATTTTAAATTTAAAGGTCAAATATTTATCTACATCATGGTAATTTATTTATAATTTTCAGTGAATAAATAACCAACTAAAATGCTTACACAATGCGGATGTAGTAATTATATTATTAATGAACATATAAAATAAATGTTATTAAAAATATTGAAAAAATATAATATATAATAGTAAGTTTCATAAATTAATTTTAGTGATTATATTAACATGTTATGGATTTATTAAAATATTTTTTTCGAATTTATCTTATTGAATTGATATTTTAATATTTCATGTAATGAATTGTATAAAAATTGAAATTATTGATATTTTAAAATAAATAATATTGTATGAAATGATATAAAATTCATGAAAATTTTAAATTCATAAAATGTACTTTTATAATTTTTAAAAAGTCATAAATTATTTATTTATGGGTCTTATGTCATTTTATTGTAACTATATTACCCTTTAATGAGGGAAATCCACGTTTTAACGGTAAGAGATAAAATGGTTAAATAAGGGTTAAAACAAAAATATAAGGGTAATAATGTGACATAAACTTGTATAAAAAATAATTTCTTGAAATTCTTTAGAACAAAAATCTTATTATATAATAGATTAATCATTTTGGATCCATTTTTTAATTTAAATTAATTTATATTAATTAAATATTAAGAGAGTTTCTAAAAGTGTCCCTCAGCTCAATTATAAAAGGACACTTCATCCCCACTTCGTCAAATAACATTGATCCCTATAGATCTAAAAAACCCAGGAAATTTATCTTATAAAAAATATTTGTTATGTTATTGTGGTTTGGGTCCTTCCAAGACACCAACTATAGTGTCTATAGGAGGAGATCTAAAAGAAGTTCTCTGAATAAGAGGTAATCGTCTTTATCGACTCTTTCAAGTATATTTCATATTCAACATAGTCATCATATTTTGTTCCCATTATTATTTAATAAATAAATTAATATATATATTTTAATATTTTATTATGATTAAGAGACAACAATATTCCTCCTTTTAGGCATCATATGAAAAATGAATGTACTGCGCGTGCATATGTTCGACATACTGTATCCACGTTGTGGTGTAATTTGATTTCCCTCACAAATTTAATTATATGAGTATAATGATAGAAATAATTGTTATATATTATAATTATTACACGATATTGACTCTAGGAAAATTAATACACCATACACTTTGTGACCCTTTAACCATTAATGGAGTGATACTGTCACTCATGTGTATGTTTGGCCTACCATGTCTACGATGTATTGTGATTCACTTTCCCAGTTAAGATTTCAATAATTTTTATGAAAATATATATATTGAATACATATGATATTTATTATCTTAATATAATTCTGTATATGATTTAGTGAAATCCTATATGGAGTACCGAGACTTACACGATAAAATATGCATAGGAAAATGAAGTAGTTAACACCCAGAACAAGGTTAATAATAAAATATAATTAAAAAATTCATTCTAATATTATATAATAAGAACATATATATTTTAATAAACATTAAGAAATTAATTTTTTAAATTAATAACTTGATTTAAACCATTTTGTAAATGTTTTGAACACATTTGAAGGATACCAAACCTAAGGTAAGAGTTTCTACTCTCACTTTAACTTTTGTGAGATATATGCCTTATTCACCACCTATTTCATGAGGGTGATATATATATACTGAAAATTAATATATAATATCACTAATATAATTATATTAATGGTATTAAAATATTTCATTTTTCTATTTTTTTGCTTTTATGGGGCATATGATTTGACTAATAACATAGTCGTAGGGGATTTCTTAACTAAATTTTCATTAATTAAGTTATAATTGTTTTTTAATAATTATGATTATTGACTCAAGTTAGATTCCATTGTACTTATCCCTTAAGGAGAATTTTCACTCACCACTTTCATATGTTCTATTTTTCTTAGGCTTCCAAGAGTTTTATTATTATTGATTTGTAGCGTTTTGGTAAGGGGAATAACTATGATATCCAAGAAAATAATTGAATTTTATGTGTAAATTGTATTTTGAATTTGAAATATGTACCACGTTAACCATGAAAACTAAAATATTTTATCCTTTTTGATAATATTACTTAAATCTATGATAATTTAGTAATTTAAGGCATGGGATCCGGGCTACTGATGTCTGGGTCTTTAGATTTTGTATTAGAGGATATTTAGTAGAAACATTGGGATCTAGATTTAGGAAAACAAGGTTTAGGGAACATCAGACTATGGATAACTAATGAAGATAAGTAGAAGAGTACGATAAAATACTTTTTATTTCATAATGGATAACCATGTATAAATCTATGGAACCATAAATGAGAATAATGTGCTATTATTTATAATTACATTGAATAATATTTCATGATTATTTTATAAGCTCACTATAATTATTAAAGTATTGTGTTTATACTATATATTTTTTTAGTCGGTGTTGGAAACTAGAAGGATAATTGTTCAAATTGAATGTGATAGACAATGTGTTAAATTATTATTTCACCATAGGTATTATTTTTAGAAGAATATGAAAAATTTAATAGTTATAGACATCATAATGGATTTATGAGTTTAAGGTTCTTAAACACCAATTTGAGGTTTCATGTGGTAATAATTAATCAAGATTAAGGATATTTTTGTAGAAATGTTTGGTAATATAACCCATTGGATTAGAGTGTATGTAATTATTATTTAAGCTATAATTCATTTACATTTATTGGGAATGATTATAATGGTAAGTATAACCTTTATGGTTTATATGGAAATTAAATTTAAGGTATTTATAATATACTCTATTATTGGGAATTAACAATGTTATATATGAGATTAGATTTCGGGTTAAAGAATTTTTTTAATGTTGAATATTTATTATTATTATTAAGTATGTTTATGAATTTTTTGAATAATATGAAAATACTTTTAGAAAAAGGTAAAATCGTTGGCCAAGTGACAACCCTTCAGATCCAGAAATGCTGTGGGGTTTGAACCCACTACTGAAGGGAGACAATGGTGAATCACCTAAAAATGGCCTACATGATGTCTTGGTTAGTATGAAATGTAAGGGTTGGTGTCCTCAGAACCAACTGTTTTATACTTTTATTACATGAATGTTCACTTATTATATATTGTTCATTGTTCTGCATGACTATCATATAATAATGTCATGGAATATTTGTTGCATTAACAAGGTTATAGCAGATCTCTGCTATGATGAGAACCTTGAAATGATATAACAATAATCTTAAATAAAGTTCTGCGGTTGGATTACATACTATGATAGGACACATAGTATACAGACCGTCATGTGCGAGTACTCGTAAGAAGACGAGACTCTCTCTCATGGAGTTCGTACTTGGTAATCACCAAGATGGGAGATTATGAGAACAGACCCGCCAATAGAAATTCTGCATGTCTTGGTGTCATCAGACATTGTTATCTATGAGCGTGTGTAATGGTCCTTACACTAGAAGATTATCATTAACTCATGTCATGACTCGCGCACTTAGATTTACTGATGAAAACTGTCACACAGACAGCTGGCGGGAAGTGGGGTACGTTGGGTGCGTCACGAGTGACATGTTGTTAATGGATAAGTCGAGGAAGGATTTGTCCCTTCCATTTATGGAAGTTGATATCTCGGCCCATTGATTGAAATAGAACTATCGCATTAAATTCCATGGCCATTGTGTGAACGACGAGTTTATTTCAGGTTGTCAAAGAACGACGAATCAAGCATATAGGTTTATGACACTGCCATGAAACCTTCTTGATGATATATCAAGACAAAGGGATTAAATTACACAGTAAGCATTCGTATGAGGTGATACGTCAATGCGGCGTAAACTTATTTCTCTTGGGTACCGTGACCCGTTGCTAGACAGTAATCTTGGAAATTAGGCAAGCCCGCCTAATTCCAACGAGAAAGAGGCCTAGAGGGTCACACACTAAGTGTATCCAAGTATCTCAAGTTGAATGAAGACTATTCCGATACATGGTTTAATAATTATTCAAGGAATCCTATGTTGTTTTAAATGATGGAGGAAAAATAAAACAAGTACACACCGTGTATTATTAAATGTACATGCCGTGTAGTTTTATTTTGGAAAGGAAATGAATAAATGAAAACAAGATATACACGCCTTGTACATTTAATGTACACGCCATGTAGTTTTCAATGAAAAACAAGTACATGCCGTGTATTTATTATTACACGTCGTGTAGTTTTTCCAGTTGGGATTTTGAGGATATAATATTGTTTTAAATGATATTTATTATAATCAGCGTGGGCGCATGTCAAGGAATTATTTATTCGACATGGGGGTTTTAAATAAGAGTCAATGAAATAAATAAAAAGTGTAACGTGATTATTTATTGTCATAACTCTATGACCCCACACACCCGATTATAAATATCCTCACAACCCCAACTCTTTTCCAATACACAAGAGAATCGTTGTGCACAAAATCTCTGGAGAATTCTTTCACGGCCGAAAGAACCTCTTCCTCCTAGAATGCTCTCAAGACCGAGAGAGATCCTCTTCCATCGGATCAAGATGATCTAAGGCGGAAAACACAAGCAAAGGCTTCTCCATGCTAGCACCCGGAGAATCCTTTGGCGACGTCCAGAGATACGAGGTACACGTGTGGATCACCGCTAGAGGGAGTCTACACTTGGCTTCTACGACGCAACAATGGGTCAAATCGACAACGTGATCAAGAACATCAATGAAAAAAGAACACCCAAAAGGTATTTCTTTATAATTAATTGAATTAATTATAATCAACCTGTAAAGATCCTTGTTTGTGGTTCCAGGACAAACCATATTCTTTGTCTCTTTCTGTGATTCGATCCATGGAGACTGGCGTTTATCGTCGTATTGATCCTGGATTGATCATTTCTAATGACAAAAATCCAAGTGGGCACATTCACCCACGTGCTTCCACTACGCCCAGAACCTTTAAATGGTATTAGAGTCAGGTTACAACATTGATTATAGTTATTTAATTTTTGTTGATAATTTATGCATTTATATTTTATTCAATTCGAAATAAATCGTTCTATAAATCTGAATTAAATGAGATCTGTTCTTCCTCCTTCGTTTCTCGATTCATATCACAGAACCGGCCTTTTATTTTTAATTTTGATTAAAATAAAAACGAGGAACTGATCCGAAGGATCTGCTCTTTCTGTCTATACAACATGGGATTACACGGTGTGTACTTAAAACTACACGCCTTGTACTTAGGTTCAACAAACATGCACTGGTCCACCAAACCACGTCGTGTGAATTGATTATGCCTAAGTTTTAATCAGGCCATGTTGACCAGAATTGAACGGCGCGTGGAAACCAGAATACACATCGTGTATATTGGAGCAACACGCCGTGTAGTCTGTTCCGGCCCAGGTGAAACCGTGTACAATGATAAGCTGCGTACCGCGTACATGGGATCTCCAGGCCGGTTACCACGTAACAAGGAAGTACATGCCGTGTATGATTTATTTACACGCTGTGTACTCCAATATTTCCAAAGTATAGAAAACACGCTAAAGCCCCGACGTGTACTTTGGATAAAGGGTCAAAAGAAAAATACACGCCGTGTAATTACAAACAACCCGTCGTGTACTTTCCAGAAATGGAATTTCACCAGGTGTCCTCCTATGTACAAAGACCCATACAAGGAATATGGATGAGATGAATCTCAGGGAAATTAAGAAAGGAATTTAAGATAAATAATTGATTAATTATAAGATCATAATTAATTGAATTCGAGGGAGACTTATTTTAAATGAAAGAGCGATTAAAAGAATTTGAATTCTAAATATGCGTAAATGTCGTTGCATGCTGTGGATGATCATGAGCTAGACCAAAGACCCTTTTTATGTGTATGGTTTTATTTAAATTTATTTAATTTATGTTTGTTGGCCTGAGAGCCTTCTTCCAATAAAATGTAGGGCCTGCGTGCCCATGATTTCTTTAATGTAAATCCATGTAATGGAGGATCTCCCAAGCCAGAGGAGACGGTTCAGATCACGAAGCCGAGGTGAAACTGACGCAAGAAGATACAAAGGTTGAAAGGTGGGAGATGCAAAACACGAACCAACAGGTTCAAGGTGTTTTCCCTAGGTCAGGGATAGCTTATCAAAACCGATAGATAAGCTAACCAATAGAATCTCATGATCATGCCATCTTATTTTATTTTTGTCTGATTGCATAGTTTATTTATTATGTATGTGTTGTCGCGATCACATAATTAATAAAATGAACAAACATGCAATGATGGAATAAAATAAAAACTGGACTATACGTAAACATTATCAGAACATGGTTAATCACTTAAGAAAACATCACTTAATATTTAAAAGAATGTGAAAATGGAAAACTATGCATAAATACTAAAATCCCTTAATACCATATTAAGTCAGACTGAGCCTTTCGTTACCTGAATAAGTGAAAGACTCAATAAAACTATGTGTTTGACCAACCCTTGTTGGGACACCTACTTTTATAAAGGAAGCCCTTATGAAAGGATTTGGGTTGAGTTATCCATATTACATCAAGATAATTAGACCTTGCTAGACTTGGTGTAATATTGGAGGCAAGAGTTGAGGAAATCCAAGTAAGGATTTCAAGATTGGGGAGTCCACTCAACAGATCAAGGAACTGTAAGATCACAGTTGGCAAAGACCTGCCTACCTAAATACATTCAAATAGCTTGAACAACCCTTTTTGGGGTTATGAAAAGAAAAATATGGATCCTTTCCACTAGAATGTCAAAGAAACTGGACATTCTGAGTTCAATGTTGAGGGACATTGAGACTTGATAAAATAGTGGGAGAATTAATTAATTTATTATTTCTCATAAAATGTAATAAAAAAAGTACTGATAAATCTTCTCTTTTAATTTGTAGAATCGAAATGACAAACTCATCAACCACATTTTCTCGGTGATCAATACTGGATAAAGACAATATCCTCACTGGCAGTATCTTTCAAGAATGGTTTAGGCGCCTTCGGGTTATCCTACGCCATGAATAAAAGTTTTACGTGCTAGAGTCCTCACTTCGTGATTCTCCTACCCTAGGGGAGAGTGATGAAGATTTCCTGGTCTATGATCAACATTTGAACGACGCTCTCGACGTTCAATGTTTGATGCTATCATCGATGTCTAGTGAGCTCATGAAGTCTCATGAAGACATGGCTGCCTATAGCATGCTCGAGCACCTCCGTGGTCTATACCAGGAGAGAGAAAGATAGGAAAGGTTTGAGATTTCCAAGGCTCTATTTCAGAGAAAGCATGGAGAGGGTGCCCCAGCCGGGTCTCATGTAGTCAAGCTCATTGGATAAATTGAGTGCTTGAAGGTTCTAGGGTTTAAACTCTCCCGAAGAACTGGGTACCGATCTCATTCTTGCATCACTCCCGCAGAGCTTCTCAAAATTTGTTGTGAACTTCAATATGAACAAAATTGATAAGTCTCTATCTGATCTTCTCATCCTCATTCGCCAAGTGGACACTGACATGAAGCGTGAAAAACCTTCTATCCTCATGGTAAATAAAAGGAAAGGGAAGGAGAAGAGATTTAAGCCCAAATCTTCTTCAAGGACTTCCAAGAAAAGGAAGATCAAAGGGGAGGCAAAGGAACATGATGCTGTTTGTTTTTCATGTGGTAAGAAGGGCCACTGGAAGAAACACTGCACCCAGCCAAGGAAGCAAGGGGAATCTTCACGTGCGTTTGTTATCGAATGCAATCTATCTATTTATACTAATTGGGTATTAGATACTTCTTGTGGTGCTCACATATGTATCCAAATACAGGAACCAAGTAGATTCAAGAATATTGATCGAGGGGAGGTAGATCTATGAGAAGACAACGGAGCCAGACTTTCTGTTGTAGCTGTTGGGGTCTACCACCTCACATTGCCTACGGGGTTGGTCTTGGTTTTGAAAGGTTATTATTATGTACCCTCTGTAACCAAACACATTATTTAAGTATCCAGATTAGATACTGATGGATTCATCTTCAATTTTGGAAGTGGATGTTGCTATCATTATAAAGATAGCATTTGTTTTGGTAGGGCACATTTATATAACGACATTTATGTGTTAGACTACACAATCCAAGTAATGGAAATTGATGACAAAGTTAATTCACATGACTCATTCCACACCCAAATTTGGCATCACCGGCTAGGTCATGTCAATGAGAAAAGTTTGACAAAATTACATCAAGATGGGTATTTAGATTCTTTCGAACTAAAACCACTTAGTGTATGTCATGCGTGTCTACAAGGAAAAATGACCAAAGCCCCATTTAGTGGGAAATGTGAAAGAGCTAAAGAGCTTCTAGAATTAGTTCACACAGATGTGTGTGGGCCATTTCCAGTTGAGGAAAGGGGTGGGTTCTCATACTTCATAAATTTTACTAATTATTTTAGTAGATATGGATACATCTACTTAATGAGGTATAAGTCAGATTCTTTTGATCGGATCAAAGAATACAAGAATAAAGTTGAGAACCATCTTGGTAAGAAGATTAAGAAACTCCGCTCAAATAGAGGAGGAGAATATCTTAATCAGGACATCATTTATTTCCTACAGGAGTTTGGGATTCTATCTCAACTCACTCCTCCATACACGCCACAGTGGAATAGTGTAAGTGAAAGGAGGAACCGCACCCTGTTGGACATGGTGAGATCAATGATGAGTCATGCGAGTCTTCCATTATCCTCTTGGGGATATGCATTATAAATAGCAGCACACATACTAAACCAAGTACCAACTAAATCGATAAATGGTATTCCATATGAGTTATGGAGTGGACGCAAAGCCATGTTATCGAATTTACATGTGCGGGGTAGCGAAGCATTTGTTAAGGCCTCTTCAAGAAACAAACTCGCGCCCCGAGGCACAATGTGTATCTTTATAGGATATCCCAAGGAAACAAGGGGATATTACCTATACAACCCCTCAGACAAAAAGGATATAGTGGCAAGACACACCATATTCCTTGAGAGGGAGCACATCCCCAAAAGAGATAGTGGGAGCGAGATAGAATTTGATGAAGTCGAGGTTAAAGATATACATGAGTTGGTACAAGAACAGATTCCACAAAGCTCGGTGGAGAACAATCTGTTCCTGAGACACAAGAACTGCGTAGGAGCATGAGAGAGGTGAGAGAACCCAGAACAATATGGTTTTCTTGTCACCGAGGATGGTGACTCATTATTGGTTTACAATGATGATCCTCTTAACTACAAGGAAGAAGTTGAAGGCATAGATGTTTCCAAGTGGCAGGAAGCCATGAATTCCGAAATGGATTCCATGTACCAAAACCAAGTCTGGATTTTGGTAGATCCTCCAGTTGATGTAATGACTATTGGTAATAAATGGGTATTCAAGAAGAAACTAGACATGGAGGGGAAATTCAACACCTACAAGGCATGACTGGTTACAAAAGGTTTTAGACAGCATCATGGAATTTACTATGATGAAACGTTTTCACCGGTTGTGATGCTGAAATCCATCAGAATCCTATTGGACATTGCTCCTTACCATGACTATGAAATTTGGAAAATGGATGTCAAAACATCTTTCCTTAATGGGAACCTCCAGGAAGATGTCTACATGATACAACCTGAAGGGTTTGTGACTCCAAAGGATTCCAACAAGGTATGCAAGTTGCAGAAATCCATTTATGGATTAAAGCAAGCATCAAGATCATGGAACATTCGTTTTGATGAAGCTATAATAGAATTTGTCTTTGTTAAGAATGAATGTGAGCCTTGTGTCTACAAGAGGTTTAGTGGGAGTGCAGTCGTTTTCCTAATAGTATATGTTGTTGACATATTACTAATTGGAAACAAAGTACCTGTCTTACAGTCAGTTAAGGCATGGTTGCATAAATTCTTCTATATGAATGTCTTGGGAAAGGTGTCATATATTCTTGGGATCAAGATCCATCGTGATAGATCCAAGAGAATTCTGGGCCTGAGTCAAAGTACATAAATTGAAAAGATACTGAAGAGATTCAGTATGGAAAAGTCCAAGAGGGGATTGTTTCCAGTGTCACATGGAATTAATCTTTCCAAGAAATGTGTCCCTACACACATGAGGAAAGAAAGGGAATGGCAAGGACCCCATATGCATACGCGATTGGGTCAGTCATGTATTCTATGCTATGTACAAGGATAGATGTTGCTTACACATTAAGTGCAGTAGGCAGATATCAAGCTGATCCAGGAGACCGCCATTTGATGGCAGTCAAGACTATCCTTAAGTATCTGAGGCGTACTAAGGATATGTTCCTGGTTTATGGAGGAGTTGAGGAAGTAGTCATCAGAGGACATGTAGATGCTAGTTTTCAGAATGATCAAGATGACATGAAGTCGCAGACTGGATACATCTTCAGTTTGAATAGAGGTGTAGTGAGCTGGAAGAGCTCAAAGAAATGTGTGGTGGCAGATTCTACAGCAGAGTCCCAGTATATCACAGCTTCTAAGGTAGCTAAAGAAGCAGTATGGATGCAAATATTTTTCCAAGAGCTGGATGTAGTGCCGAGTAGTAAAGATCCTATCACACACTATTGTGATAATACTGCAGCGGTGACACTTTCAAAAGAGCCAAGGTCGCATCAGCGGACAAAGCACATACTTCAGAAGTATCATCTCCTGAGGGATTTTTCTCAGAGAGGTGAATTTGCAGTGATTAGTATTTCCATGGAAGACAATGTGGCAGACCCATTGATTAAAGCCTTGACTCAGCAGAAACATGACCATCATGTGAGGTCTAGCGGACTGAAAGTCGTAGGCAGTTGGCTCTAGTCCAAGTGGGAGTTTGTATGGGTTGGTTTCCTCAGAACCAATTGTTTTATAATTTGATTACATGAATGTTCACTTATTATATATTGTTCATTGTTCTGCAAGACTATAATATAATAATGTCTTGGAATATTTCTTGCATTAATAAGGTCATAGTAGATCCCCACTATGATTAGAACCTTGAAATGCTATAACAATATTCTTAAATAAAGTTCTACGGTTGGATGACATACTATGATAGGACACATAGTATACATACTATCATGTGTGAGTACTCGTAAGAAGATGAGACTATCTCTCATGGCGTTCGCACTTAGTAATCTCCAAGATGGGAGATTATGAGAAAAGACCCGCCAATAGCAATTCTGTATGTCTTGGTGTCATTGGACATTGCTATCTACGATCATGTGTAATGGTCCTTAGACTAGAAGATTATCATTAACTCATGTCATGACTCGTGAACTTAGATTTACTGACGAAAACCATCACACAGACAGTTGGTGGGAGGCAGGGTACGTTGGGTGCTTCATGAGTGACATGTTGTTAACGGATAAGTCGAGGAAGGATTTGTCCCTTTCATTTATGGAAGTTGATATCTCGGCCCTTTGATTGAAATAAAAATGTCGCATTAAATTCCATGGACATGGTGTGAACGACGAGTTTATTTCAGGTAGTCAAAGAAAAACGGATCAATCATATAGGTTTATGACACTGTCATGAAACCTGCTTGATGAGATATCGAGACAAAGGGATTAAATTACACAGTAAGCATTCATATGAGGTGATACGTCAATGTAGCGTCAAATTCTTTCTCTTGGGTTCCTTGACCCGTTGCTAGACAGTAATCTTGGACTTTAGGCAAACCCGCTTAATGCCAACGAGAAATAGGCCTAGAGGGTCACACACTAAGTGTATCCAAGTATCTCAAGTTGAATAAAGATTATTCCCGTACTTGGTTTAATAATTATTCAAGGAAGCCTAAGTTCTTTTAAATGATGGAGGAAAAATAAAACAAGTACACTCCATGTAGTTTTATTTTGGAAAGGAAATGAATAAATAAAAACAAGATATACACGACGTGTACATTTAATGTACACGCCGTGTGGTTTTCAATGAAAAACAAGTATACGTTGTGTATTTATTATTACACACTGTGTAGTTTTTCTAGTTGGGATTTTGAGGATATAATATTGTTTTAAATGATATTTATTATAATCAGCGTGGGTGCATGTCAATGAATTATTTATTCGACATGGGGGTTTTAAATAAGAGTCAATGAAATAAATAAAATTCGTAACACGTTTATTTATTGTCATAACTCTATAACCCCACACACCCGATTATAAATATCCTCACAACCCCAAATCTTATCCAACACATAAGAGAATTGTTGTGCAGAACATCTCTGGAGAATTGTTTCAAGGCCGAAAGAACCTCTTCCTCCAAGAACGCTCTCAAGACCGAGAGAGATCCTCTTCCGTCGGATTAAGACGATCTAAGGCGGACACCACAAGCAAAGTCTTCTCCACGCTAGCACCCAGAGAATCCTTTTGCGATGTCCAGAGATACAAGGTATACGTGTGGATCACCGCTAGAGGGAGTTTACACTTGGCTTCTGCGATGCAACGATAGATCACATCGACAATGTTATCAAGAACATTGATGAAGAAAGAACACCCAAAAGGTATTTCTTTATAATTAAGTAAATTAATTATAATCAACCTGTAACGATCCTTTTTTGTGGTTCCGGGACAAACCATCTTCTTTGTCTCTTTCTGTGATTTGATCCGTGGAGACTGGCGTTTATCGTCGTATTGATCCCGGATTGATCATTGCTAATGACAAAAAGCCGAGTGGGTACATCCACCCACGCGATTCCGCTGCGCCCGAAACCTTCATGAAATAGTTTTTATTTATTTAAATTATATTATAGATAAAGTATAAGTTCATTTTGTGAAAAATAATTTATCATGGAAATAGAAATTAATTTGGTGATATAACATTTAGGTTTTTTTGAAGACCCAAACTATATTGGGAACCCCTTTTGATTATGTTAAACAAAATATTATGAAATTTTATTTGAGTAATAATGGTTAAATTTCCATTTGGTATAATATATAATTTTTTTGTGGATTTAGGATGATTTATGGAAACAATTAATATATATTGGAGATCATATATTTTGGGCATAAACATTTTTTGAGATAAATATTAAACATACCTTGGAGACTATGTGATAAAATATTTTTTATTTTTGGGTTTCAATATTAAGATGAAATATTTTTATGGAATTTTAAGGATACTTATTGAATGTTATATGTTAATTTTTTCTTATTACTATTTATTTAAGGGATATTACTGTGGTTTTCCCATATGAAGGTTTATTATTTTTGGAAATTATTTTATCTTACAATATCCATTGTGTTTTTGATAAATATTAATAGGATTATGGAATGACATGTGGATCTTACGATTCATTAAATTGAATCATGGATAAATTTTGAACATGCATATCCTGGTGTAAGAGAATAAGTGAAATTTGATCAAAGAATAACTAAAATGGGATTATGTTTATGACATAGAAAGAAATAAAAAAGGTGTATTTTTTAAAGTGCATATTTGGAAAAGATAACAATTCCCCAACTCTAGGATTTTTTTGGAACAAAACATTATCCATTCACTTTTCTTATTGAGAAATAAATTTCATTTTATCTGATCACATACTTAATGTTTTGGTGATGGTTAAATTTCTAATGACCATGTTCTCTATCACTCTCTAACATAAATTAATATCCATATTTATCTTCAATATATACCTTCTCACATCCCACTATTTTTATCCTATTCAAAATTCAAAATTTTTTGTGACCTTTTTATTTTCCTTTCCATCTTATTAAGAGTATGTTTTATTAACCTCATTTGTGACGTGGGATTCTGAAAAATGAATTTTTATGTTTAAAAATTAGAATTTAGAATTTTAATTTCAAATTGTGAGAATATAATTTATTTTATGAGGTGATAATGTAACACCCTATTATATTACTGTACATCTATTTTTAAATAAATTTAATATATTTGAAAGATTATGTTGTATGCAACATCAAGCCGAAACAAATATAATTTTGTAAGCTAGGTGTTTAAGTGGAAGGTATGAACATTATTCAATAAGTTATTAAAATTTATGGTTGAATTTTGTGGTTACCAATTAATTAGAAAAGAATATAAATACCAATTAAATATAAAGGAAATGTTTACATAATGATGAAATCTTTTATTATGTGAAAATGTAATTTTATCAAAATAAATTAAATTAATTACTATTAGTGAATAATGTTAATGAAATTTATATATATTTAATAAAATGTTTTTCCATTAATATAATAGATTTTATAGGAATAGGATAAGAACAAATCCAATTTACACATAAATTTTTTTATTTTTCTAAAGGTAATTTTGTTGCCTTTTAATGGTGCACTTATTTTAAATATAATTTTTACACTTCTAAAAATTATATTTTACAAAATAAAATTCATTTTTAAATTAGGAATTGGAAAATTATCTTAGTGTGATTTTTTTGAATTCTTCTGAAAGTGTTTATTTTCTAGTGAATAGTGAAAGTTATGGAATTTTTTAAAACTATTATTTTATTTATATTGCCTTTATGATTTGAATTTGATATCAATTATCTTATGAATTATTTATTTATAAATAATATACTCCATTTCATTTTAATCATCCTTCTACCTTATTTGTTATAAGTACTTTTTTGGGTTTAAAAATGAATTTATCAGGAAAACGAGTTTTCATTGACTTTTCTAAAATTAATTTTAAATTATATTCTACATCTTCTATGTTTTTAATTTTTAAAAAATTTATTTTATATTATTATCTAGAATATCCAAATTTATTAAATAGTTACCTTTAATTTTTGTCAATATGAATAGTAACATTGGTAATTTTTTATTACCACAATTAAGGGTATATCGGATCATTAAGGGAAAATAAATTATGATAAGGAATTTATAATTTCCATAAAACTGTGCAAAATATTATTGGATGATTTAAATTTGACCCTTGACACACGATTTTATAAATTGAGTCATTTAATAGACAATCATCCATGAAAATGACATGAATATTATAAAAATCAACGAAAGTGAAAAAATTTCACTATCTTTTTAATAAGTATAATACATTTAATATAATGATAATCATGAGATATATTAAATAATTGATATTAATTTAACATATAAAATATTTATCTATGTCAATAAAATTTATTTTTAATTATTAGTGAATAAATAATTATCTTAAATTCATACACAGCGCAGATGAAAAAATTATTTCATTAATCGAAATATCAAATAAATGTTATTAAAAATATTAAAATATATATAATGTGATATTATTAGTATCATACATGATTTTTTTGATAACATTGACTTGTAATGTAAGTATTTATAACGTTTTTTTTAATATTATCCGGATGAGTTGATAATTTTAAAACTCAATGTAATGAATAATGTCAAAATTAAAACTATTGTTATATTAAAATAAATAATAATTTAATAAATGATATAAAATTACTAATAATATTAAATTCTTTAAAATAATTGGGATTATTGTGAAAATTTTATCAGTGGTTCATTTATGGGCCTTTTCTCATTTTATATAACGAATTTGACCCATAATGAGAAAAATAAATGTTCTCATGGTATGTGTTAAAAAGGATAAAAAAAATATAAGGGTAATAATGTGACCAATACTTTTCTAAAAATTATTTTATTAATGTACTTATACCCACACTAATATTATATTATAAATAAAATATTTTTTAGCTATTTGGAAATTTGAATTAATTTCTAATAATTTAATATTTAGAGAGTTTCTAAAAGTGCATTTAACCTCAATTAAAAAAGGACACTTCATGCCTCACTTATTCACATCAGATTTATCCTCCTAGATCGACCAATGTCCCACATTGATTTTTTTTTTGCTTTTGGATATGGTTCATTTTTGGTACTTGATTTTTCTCTCAGGAACTGTGTGTGGCGAGTCTGAATTGTTGGGTATTATATCCATTTATTCTTGGTCTTGATTTTCTCTTAGGGTACTATTTGTGCTTTTGAAGAAAAGACGGGGAATATATGTCGTATATCATGAGGGGCATGGTTGGTTCATTGTTATTAGAAACATTGTTTCCTAGCATAACTAATCGTGTGGTACGTTGGGGTTTTCAGATAGAAGATAGCACACGACTTATGAACGGATAGTAAGGTCGTGCATGAAAACCGAGCGATAAGTGCCTCTTAGGTAGAGATGGGTGCATAGTTTTTCAAACCATGCGAGAAAACATTGGGCATACCCAGGTCATTAAAAATCAAAAAATGACTAATGTTTCCTCTTAGTATTTAACCCTAATTCAACCCAAATTTTCCCCATTCAGGATTTTTAGCCTTGAAAGCATCCACAAAACTCCCTTAGGCTCTCTGGTCACCTCTCCTTGGGTGGATTTGATCAAAATTCATCAAGGAATCTAAAAGTAAATGGTTCTTCCTATTTTTACTACCTTTTTTCTAGGGTTTGTAAACTTCACCTTGGGGGTTTCATATTATAGTGGGTTGGGTGGTCACTTTTGGGTTGAATATTAATTATTAGGGTTCAATATTGAAGATTTTGGTCGTATCATTCCTTGGTAGGGTCTTATGGGGTTACAGTTGCAGTTTCACACCAATTTATAGATGTTTATACACTTGAGGTATGTGGTTTCATTCCCATACATTGTTCAATGATTTTAATATGCTTTCTTAGTTAATTATTTATTCTCAATAATTTATTTGTGTACTGAAAAAAATGTTTTGGAAGGGTTTATCCGTCTTATATAATAGAATGGATTTTCATACAGAGGCATTGTTTTGTTTTTGTGTGTGACTTATGGTGGTGCTTCTTGAAAGGTTTTTCTGATTGTTTTGAAGACCTAGAAATATAATTTCCATGGAACTTCAACTGTGAATGAGTTTAAAAGTAGGGGTTTGAAGGAAAATGAGTTACTTTGGAATATTGGTCTTTATTGTGGACATTTGATATGAATTTTTAATTTTTTAAATAATGGGAAACATGTTTTGCAAATGATCATGGTTTTTTAGTAGATTTAGAAGTGGGTTTGGCCTAAGGGATTAGTTTATAACATGTGTTCTTTTCTTGTTTATTTCCAAATACAAATTTATTAATTTCATAAGGGATGGAAAATGTGATTGAAATGGGTTTAGTGTGTGAAAATCAGAAAGTGGTTTTTTATGAAAAATTATGACTACCTGGTGTTTTTGTAATGTTTAAAATGTGTTATTAAAAATGGTGTTTTATGGTACATGTGAAATGATAATCTGAGCACAAGTTAATCCAAGGAATCTTTATTATCTGACTAGATATAGTGCGCTAGTGGTTCAGAAGTTGCATATTATCAGTTTCACTTTGCTTGATTGATGATTTGAACACTAACCAAACTATGATGATGATTTATTGCTACTAGAATTTCTGACGCCTCTCCTCTCTAGTGTATCATACACAAGGACACTAATGGTGTGGTTACTATACCACTTTTAACTAAGGTGCATGGTTCTAGTATCCCACTCGAGATATATTAGCCAAATAGATTTACCGATGGTGCTCTCTCGATAATTATATTTCATGGTTCTGTCTGTCGGTATATGGTGGACCTTTAATGAATTTCATTTTTAATGAATGTTTATCTTAATAGAAGTTTCATTTTGAAATGTTACGTTTATATGTGTTTTTTGAAAGTATCCCATTGAAAATGATTCTTCTAAAAAAAATTCATTCTAAAATTTTTTAAAGACTTTTTATAAATGAAAATGTTAAATCATATTTTAATGATATTTGCATGGGAAATTTTCGATGGGGTTAATCATTCTGGGATTTGGATTACACCGTACACACACCTTTGGGTGTATATAGACCTTGTTTGTTTGGAAGAAGTAAAATAATAGTGTGTTGTATTGGTGGTTCGTGATGCTAGAATTTCTCTCGTGTAGGTTTTGGTGGTGGTGGCTTGAGGTTGATGTCCCTCTAGTATTATATTGGTCTTGGGAAATTTTATTATTTTCCATTCCATTTTTATGTCATGCAATTTGGATAATGTTTAAAATGTTTAATCTGGAAATTGTTACACCATGTCTGGCTATGTCTATTCCTTCATGTATCATTTTGTAATTATTTTGGCTATTTATGCTTATCTAAATGGGTAAAATCATTCCCAAACCATAATAATGATACCCAAGCACTAGTTTTTATCCCATGGTGATCGGGAACACCCTTTAAAAAATACCACAGATTTGGTTGGGTGTTTTGTTAGATGGAACTACATCTTGGTTTGTGACAGAATTGTATCAGAGGTGGTTAAGCTCTTATTAAGTCATGTTATTTAGGAAATAGTCTAGGAATACTAGAGATGGTATTGTCAATACTTCATATTCTAGTTACATGTAGGGTACCTGGCCAACACACCTCGTGGAAGGACTCAAGTTTCTAGGGGATTTCGTGTTTATTTTGGTTTTGGTGGGTTGTATCTATTTGGAAATGAAAGGAGAGTCGGGATAATGGTCTCTTTGAACACTTAATGCCATGAAATCCATGTAGATATGGGTACATAGTCCTAAAATACACTATATGATGGTTGTGTGATTGGTGTACGGCTACAACTCATATAGCCAAGTCAACCACCAACACTAGTTTCCTTTTATAATTGTTTTGGTCTTCTTGGGTTCTGACAACTGTTTTTTGACCATTTTTTTGAAAATTTTGGAACTTTTAATTTTAAAGAGGTAATGGTTTGACTTTTTGGAAAAGGGAAAAATGAAGTTTTATGAAATGAACTTTGGGGTAAAAAAGAACAACTTAATGGGGTTAGATCTTTATAATAAGGATTTTGAACTTCAGGAAATCCTTTTTTTGGAATGTAGGAATTTATTTCAAGGAGGGTTTAGAATTTTTTACTATATTATTATTGATATAATGGGATTATTTTTTAAAACAATTGAAATAGTTTAAATATGATGAATTGATATTTTCGAACAAAAAACAAGGGATTTTATTATTCAGAAGTAATTAAATGGATCAATATGCGGAACTTGAAAATATTTTTTGATTTGATGGTAAGTGATGTTTTGAAAACATTTAAGAATTTATGAAATAATGTGGTGGATTGAGATATTTAGAATGTGGGTGGAATGTTTTATTTTAGAAATTATAAATCTTTTTTTGGAAATTTAGTATTTCGACGAGTGAGGTTTGGCATGAAAACACGCACATGTGAGACTCCATGGGATTCCATTTGTGAGTGTTCAACATAATAAGATTTATTTTATTTTTAAAAATGATATTAAAGGAAAATGCGATGTTTTGTTAACATATGGATATGTGGTGTGTATTCTTATGATTTGGGAACATTTGTTACATGATTTTTGAGTCTAAAACCCCATATTGTTTTAATGGTGTTTGAATTTTTCATTTTTTCAATGAGTTGGTTTGAAAATAATGGTTAGTGAGTTCTTTTTGATGGGTTGGGGAGTCCCTGAGTTGGTTCTCTCTATGTGATTCAGTATTTGTTTGTGTTGCGTTTTTAATGATGGGCTTGTTTTATTGGGTCCTCTGTTACCCTATCTAGGTCGTGTATGCCCCCATAAAAAATTAAATCATATTTGATGTGTGAAAACTGGTGGTTCACAAGTGGAAGAGCCACCAGTTGACCTACGTAAGGTCTCTCTTATTGAGTTTCAGAATTGAATCCACATATCTTTCTCATTTATGTGGATCCTATAGAATTGGAAGAGTGGATGTAGGGAATTTAAAGAATCTTTATTTATCCTGAGTTACCTGAGTCATAAAAGGTAAATCTTTCTACCATTATTCTTTAAGGTCTAGTCTACAAGTGTTGAAGGGAATTAAAACAATGGAATATCACTTGATGCTATAGGTGCTGGCCACAATATCAAAAGGGTATGTGGATTTTCATCAGTTTCCTTCAGACATAGGATCATGTTGTTCCATTAATATAGAAAGTCCGATCACAAAAAGTCATCACATATAAATACTCCGAAGGCCCATAATGGATGTTTGCAGGAATTGAGTGTTCTTTCGGGGTTAGGTTTAAAGTCCCTCCCTTGCATTGGTTATTTGTTGGTAGTGGTTGTGTTCGGTGGAGAATGGTATTGTTGTGTATTTATTTTAGAAATTATGAATTTCTTCAATTTAGATGAAGGTTTCTTCAGTGTTTTCATTTAATGTTGTTCCATGTTTGAGGTAAAAAGGGGTGATGTGTGTGAATCTTCCAAGTCTCTTTCTTAGTTAAAGCGCCATGTTGAGGCAATTTATGTTCAATGTTGTGTTTTTATCCTTTTTTTCTACCTAGAGTACAATGTGGTCATTCAAACATCAGGTCTCCAAAAATAGGTCCCTAAGTGAAGCTGTCATGTAGTCAATAATTGCATGGGGTATAAGGGACCTAGGTTCGGATTGGTCTCCAATATTGGATAAGGATCGTTCAAGCCTTCCCATCATAACTAATTTATTTTATAAAGGTCCGTTTTTTGGGATAGTGGCATGAAGGCCTCATTATTCATTAAGACCAGTGGGGGTGGAAGAGTTCCACTTTTTTCATAAGGATGTGTGGTGGCCTTATCTTCTCAAATCTCCATGTGGCTATCCTAGTATGGCCAACCTTTTAAATCAGTTTTTGTTTTTGTTTTCACTCATCTAGATGTGGTCATGTCCCATGGGGAATGAGGAACAACCTGATTTTTTCTATTTGGTTGGGGTGTTCTCTTTTCAAATACAATATGAAGGAATTTTTTGGTTTGTGTTCATTTGTACATGTGTGAGTTTTTAATGTTGGCCCATAACAAGTTCCTATGTCGACATGTGCTAGTTAGGAAAGTAGTTTGATACTTATGGTGTGTAGAACCACTACAGGTTTCTCCAAAAATTCTTCCACAGTAAAGTAGTGCCGTTTTTTTCTAATAGTGGGGAGTCTATTAATGCCTCTCCATATTGATAAACTAGTCTCGTCTCTGGTGTTGCCTTAGCAGTGGGTAGTTTTATTTAGATCTATCTAATTATGAATTCATTTCATGAGTAATCATTTGGGATTGGAGCATACCCAACAGTATTGTTGAAGTGAGGTTATGGAGGTATTCATCGAGAAGCGGTTTTGAAATCATTTTCTAATTTTAGGTTATCACTATGAGTTTTGTTTGGTATTATATAATGTATTCTTGACCTGAATGGTTGGATCATGTGTTGTGAGAGTTCGTTTCCTCTTTATCGATCAAATGGACATGTTGTAGCTTTTGGGGACAGATAGTGTATGGTAGGGAGACCATTTTGGCCACCTGAATTCAATGTTGTAAACCTAATTTTTAGTTTGTAGTGTTCTTGTTTTCTTATTGTGTAGTGTTCATTTAGAACCACTTTGATCTATAGAGTAGTATTGGTTTTTGTTTTCAGGTCAAACCTTGTCGTGGATTTCTTGGGGCAGAAATCGTTATGGTGGGGAGCAATTTCACACCAAGGGTTGTGTTTTTTCTTTTGGATATGTTTCATTTTTGGGAATTGACTTATTTATTGGGAACCGAGTGTGATGGGTCTGAATTTTTTAGGTATTCATTCCATTTATTATTGGTCTATATTCTCCCCTGGGGTTCCGTTTTAATTGACAGAGAAAAATGGGGAATCTGGGTCATACAACGTGAGGCTCACAATTTGAGGATGGTTAGTACAAACTATGCATCCTGACATAGGTAACCATGTGGTAGGATATGGTTTCTGAATAGAATCTACCACACAGCTCCCACACGACTAGTTAAACAATATGGGATGACCATGCGGTAGGTGCCTCTTATGTCGACAGGGGTGTACAGTCACCCCACTATTTGTCAAACCGTGCATGAAAACCATGCGCCTATCCAGGTCATTAAAAATCATAAAATGTCCATTGATTCCTATTGGAATTTAACTCTAATTCCAACCCCATTCACCCCATTTTATATTTTCATCCTTTGGAACCTCCTCCATACTCTCCTATGCTCCTAGGTCTCCTCTCCTTGGGTGAATTTGACCCTGATTCATTGAGGAATATCTATGTATGTGGTTCCTCCTCATGTTCTAGAAACTTTTTTGGGGTTTCTTCTCTCCTGAACTGGGGATTCATAAGGAAAATGTGTTGGGTGGTATTTTTTGGGTTGAATCTTGATTAGTAGGGTTTGATCTTGATGTTTCTGGTTGGATCTTTCGTTGGATGGATCTTGTGGGGGTGTGGTTTTGGTTTCACACCAATTTCTGGAAGTTTTAACACTTGACATAGGCAGTTCCATGTCCTAACACTATTGGATGATTTTAATATTCTTTCTTGGTTAATTATATATGCTCTATGATTTATTTGTGTGGTGTGAAAAATGTTTTGGAAGTTCTCGACAAGATTATGTAATATAAATGGATTTCAATAAATTTAAATGGTTAAGTTTTTTTTCATGGCTTATAGTTTTGCTTTACGAAAGTGTTTTATGATTTGTTTTAAGGATGATAAATTTTATTTTAAAGGCTCTTAAGTTGTAAATGAGATTGAAAGTAAGTTTTTGAAGGAAAATATATTACCTTGGAATGTTGGTTTTTATTGTTTACTTTTGATATAAGTTGTAAATTGTGTAAATAATGGGAAACATGTTTTTAGAATGATCTTGGTTTATGTGTGTATTTAAAATGGGGTTTATCCCATGGGATTGGTTGCTTAATTGTATTATTTTTTTGTGATTTTCCAAGTGTGGGTTTAAAAATTTCTCAAGTGATGAAAAAATTATTTTAAAATGTTTTTGGCATGGGAAAAAGGGGAATGTTGTTCTGTTTATGTAAAATTTTGACTACTTGGTGTGATTATAATGTTTGACCTGTGTATATCACTAGTGCAGAAAATGTTATTTACGTATGTTATTTTTCATTTTTTACGTCGGTTTTTAACAGATGTTAATACGGACGACATTATAAATAATGGTTTTTACGTCAGTTATTTAAAAACCGAAGTAACAAACATAACATCGCGGTGTTTATCACGTAGGTTAATTAATAACCGACGTGAAAAAACCAGGGGGGGGGGGGTTTATAATGTCGATTGTTATATAACCGCCGTGATAAATCGGGTGTGGCTTTATTATGTCGGTTATATAATAACTGACGTTATAAAAATGTGTGGGGGAGTTTATCACGTCGGTTATTTAATAACCGACGTGCTAAACCAGTCCGGGGGGGGGGGTTATCACATCGGTTATTCAATACCCGACGTGATAAATCATTTCCCAGGCCCTTTATCACGTCGGTTATTACATAACCGACATGATAAACCATGCCATAGGTGTTTATCACGTCGGTTATGAAAAAAAACCGACGTGATAAACCCTTCTGGATTTCTGTATCACGTCGGTTATAAAAAACCGACATGGAAGATATTTTTTTTAAAAAAAAAATCGACTGCAGTCCTCTGCTCTCCCCAAAATCAACCAGAAACCAAATCAACAATTCATACCACAAAAATATAAGGAGATCAAAACATGAACTAAAGAAAATTTAAGCATTTACATTGATACCATATAAAACTTACCCCACTTGATAGCCCCCACCCTCATGTATACCCCCTGTACAGCCCTCCCCCACCCCATTGGAGCCCCCACCACACCCCTCGACTACCCCCTGACCCCCTGGATAGCCCCAAACACCCCTCGACATCCCCCCACCCTCTTGAAGAGCACCCCGTCACCCCGTCACCCCACTTGACAGCCCCCACCACACCCCTGGACTACCCCCTGGATAGCCCTAAACACCCCTCGACAACCCCCACCCTCCTGAACAACACCCCCTCACCCCACTTGACAGCCCCCACCACACCCCTGGACGGCCCCCTGGCCAGCTCCAAACACCCCGGGACACCCCCACCCTCATGTATACCCCCCCCCCCCCACCCTGGATAGCCCTCCCCTACCCCATTAGAGCCCCCCACCACACCCTTGGACTACCCCTACCCTCCTGAACAGCACCCCCTCAACCCCTCACCCTAGTTGATAGCCCCACCCCATTGGATCCCCCACTACACCCCTGGACAACCCCAGCCCCCTGGATAGCCCCAAACACCCCTCTACAACCCCCCAACCTCCTGAACAGCACCCCCTCACCCCACTTGACAGCCCCCACCACACCCCTGGACTGCCCCCCCGACCCCCTAGACAGCTCCAAACACCCCGGGACAACCCCCCTCCCTCATTTATACCCCCCACACCCTGGACAGCCCTCCCCCACCCCATTAGAGCCCCCACCACACCCCTGGACTTCCCCCCCTGGACAACCCCAAACACCCCTCGACAACCCCCCCACCCTCATGTATACCCCCCACCCCACCGGACATCCCTCCCAGACCCATGGACACCCCCACACCCTTGAAACCCCTCCCCCCCAAACCGGAATCCATACCAGAAAAAACATCATAAGTAGACCAAAACAAGAAGTAGAGAAAAATTAAACATTCACATATATAACATTCAAAACTAACACTGTCAACTTAAAAAAAACTAAATCCAACCTAAACGTCTACCAAATACACAATTACAACGACAATATTCAAAATTACATTTTACATTACAAACAACTAAAATTTAATCAAACTTGTAAAATAATTTGACCACTCCACTTGTAAGTGTTTGATGTCTTCAGCATTATAGGGTTTAGGGTCATCAAAAATATATAAATGAAAAGGATTGTAGTTAACGTGTATAATGAGTAAATCAAATTGAAATATTATGGCAAAGTTTAAGAGTAAATATTACCGGGTCAAAATTCACAACTGTCCCGGTTGTTATTATTTCATACATAAATCTTAACATATAATATCCACATTCAATGACACCTTGTTGTTCATGATAATTCTGATTGAATGAGTGTAAATCCTATATATTATTTTAGTGTAACAAATCAAAAAGTACAAATTATAAATGGATATTTACCTTCGAATTTACATATTTGATATTTTCATTCCTTTTCGTTGTGTTTTTTTCGAAAGTAGGCCCATGCCCTGTTAAAAAATAATATTAATAGGGTAAATTTAAAATTTATTATAATATATAAAACTATTGAGAAATTGAAACTTAATTTTCCAATATATTCTTAAAACATTCCCGCACATCATCATGGACAGAGCATATCCAATAAATGGCTTTCTCCCTTGGGAAAAACACCCCTAACATCCAATGATCACTGATAAAAGGAAATTTAACGTTAGTGGTTTTTTATGTTAAAAGATAATTAACTCTTTGAGAGATATGTGTTTCATACCTCTCAGAAAAAGGCATAATCCAACATTGTGTGACTATATTCATTTCAAGTCTTTCAGCAATATAAAGCATTCTTTGTTCCTCATCCAATGCACATGCTTTAGGGGAAATCAATTGTAGGTCCATGAATCCATATACATCTGCCATCTCATTCCTCTCACAAATTTTATAAATATACCCAATACAAAACAGACATAAGTATAAATTTTTAATAAATAAAACACAGGGAAAAGGTGTTAAGACTTACATTGAAAAAATTTGCACCACGGTGATGCCCAACTTATCTCTAGTAACAATCTCCATGATATCACTTATCATAATCCCCACATTTATTTCAAATCCAAAAACATGAGCTTGCATTGGAAACTCATAATGACCCGCCAAAAAATTTGAATATCTTGACAATCTATCAAGACTACTAGAATCTATATCTGATGTCATAGCCATTTGTCTTTGTTGTTGTCTATACAGTATTTCTTTACCTTTGAAGTATTCTTGTAAAAATAAATTTAAAAATATATTAGTTTTCAATTGATAAAACAACTTTAATAAAAAAATAAAATAAAAGATATAACATTCATACCTCTATGGTAATGATTCGAAGAAGTATGGATGGCCAAATTAAAAAAATGGCTGATACTGTGTCCAAATGTCGCCACCTCATCTGTAGGTAATGGTACCTGAGCTGATTTATCTATAAAATCATGAACAGTGACCCTCTGATTCTCTACCTCTAATTGTTGAGGATGAACTGTATCTCCTGTACAATATACCAACCCAAATACTACTATATGATGTTGAGAATCATCAACATACAACTCGCAATAAGTAGGAAGCTGCTGCAGAGGAGTAGGATAAAAAATGGGGTCAGTAGGCTGAGGTGGGGGAATGGGAGCTACTATCGGAGGTGGAGGATAAATAATTGGGTTTGGAGGGGGAGGTGGAGGAGTGGGAGCTGCAGTCTGAAATTTATTGTGCATGTCTGCAAACATAGACCGCACCGACGCTCTAATATTTTCCTCCATCGTCGCATTAATATTATGAACTTCATCCTCCAAGGATTATATTTTTTTTAAAAAACCCCCTCAATGTTTGAAGTTGAAGAACATGGCAACACTTTTCTTACTGATACTCTTGCCGGATATCCTCTTACATGACCAGGATGTTCGGGCCTTCCTAATGCTACAGATAAAATATCTTCCCTCCCATTAGCTGTAAATGTCCCCTGTGAACTCTGCTCCTCAAGAGAGTCCTGTATTAATTAATTGAACATTTCTATAATGATTGAAATTATATGAAGAAAATGGTTAACTTAAATAAATAAAATATATATCTTACAATCCTCTCAGCTACAATTCTCGGTTCATCCGAAATATATTACCCTTTTTTTCCCTTCCGAGCTGTCTTCCATTTTTCATGTCTAGATGGAGGGGATAGAGGGGCCACCTCTCCAGAGCTTGAAGACTCATCTCTTAGTTGTTGAAATTTTTCCTTCGTCATTTGTTATTCCAATAATGCATACCCTCCCCGAGATAAACTATGAGGGTATACATTTTTAGATTGGATCTCTTGATGGTCTTTCCTTGTTTTCTGTAAATTAAGAATAAGAAATTATTAACAAAACGTTAATAAGATCATTTATATATGAAATATTATAAAATTTTACACTTCCCTTACCAAAAATTACTCTTTTCTTCTACTTTCAAAAAATTGTCTTCATGTGTCTTTATCTATAAAAGGATATATAAGACATGGATTGTCATGACTCCTATGACCATAAATGAAATCAGATGAGAGGGTTGATTTGAAATCCCTCCATCTCATGGAATCCGACGATAAACATTTCTTCCTGACTCCTCCAGATTCAGGAATATGAAATGTCATCTGATAAAAAGGAGGGTAAACATATTATATATACTAGAAACATTTAAAGAACATTCAAACAATAGCAAAAGATCTTACAAAAATTTTCCCCCATAACTGAGAGATTATCGCTTTATCCACACTTCTCTAGTCATCATACAAAATGCTTACTTTGTTCGTAGCCTGAGTTGATACAAAACTCTTAAAATCTTTTTCATTTGGACCTCTAGGAATATCATCATCATCAAACTCAACAAGTATCCTCTGATCATGTGTACGGGAAACTGATAATTTTGGTAAACATGTGCACCCACGTTTACTAACCTGTGAACTCTTTGTTGTAATAGGAGCATGTGAATGTTCCTACCCAGAGGTATGAACAATATGATCATCTCCAAAATCTTGTGGTTGATCAACTGAATAATCTTTCATTATCCTTCAAATAAAAAAAACAAATGTTAGTTCAAAAATATACAAACTCAACTATTTTAATACTACTGTAATCAGAAAATAGAAAAGTGTACTAAGTTACGTAATAGTAAACATTGGTAATATGGTAAGCATGTTAAACAATGGTAAAGATAGTAAAGGTGGTCAAGATGGTAAACATGGTAAACCAGGTAAACAATGGTAAAGTAATTGTCACTGAACAAAAATAATAGATATATAATTCATGTAATGGTAAACATGATAAAGTAAACCTAAAAAACATAAAAAAACAAAATCTTATACTTATTTTGTTTTAAAACATGTTTTAATAAATAAAAAACTTACAACATCTAACATTTATGAAAAAAATAAATGTAAACAAGAAATAAACATATGTTACCTGTAATTTTAGGAATGTACAAATAGATTATTTTCCCAAATTCCTTCGTCGTGATCGTTTCTTATGGAACAAACCATGTCTTCAACAGGTTCATCATTATGTTCTGTTAATATTTCCATGGAAGTAGGGATCTCACATAAATAAGAATCTTCATCAACTTCATCCTCACCAACATATTGTTTTTTCTCTTGTAAAACAACAACCCACTGAATATCTGATTGATATACTACATAGAAAATTTGTTTTCCATGTGTTGCCATTATAAAAGAATCTGTTGTATCTTCCAATCTATTCAAATTAACAAGTATCATTCCAAATTCATCGTGTCTGACACTATTGTTACCGATAAACCATTTACAGTTAAAAACAATAACTTTAATTCTAAAGTAATCAACCTCCCATATGTCTTCAATCACTCCATAATATTCACTTGATGCAGAAATTGTGTTTTTGTCCTTATCACTCGAAAAATGCATTGCTTCTGCAAACACCAATACACCACTATTCTGAACTGCACTTCTGTTGTCCTGAGCTTTTGTATGAAATGTATATCCATTAATGTCATAACCGGACCATGTTATCACATTTAAACATGGACCACCCACTATCCATTTCAATGTCTCTGATACATCTGATCTACTAAGAAAATTATTTTTAATCCGTGACAAAAAAGTTTTGTTGTGCTCATTCAAAATCCACATTTCTTTCTTCTTTGGATGACATTGTTTCAACTCATTAATATGCAATGTGATATACGGTTGAGAATCAGCTATGTTATTCAAGATGTATGATTCTGACTACTTCATCTGTTCATCTGACAATGATTTGACTTTCAAGCCATGAATCCCCTTTCCCTCATTATTAACTCATTCATGGCGAGATGGAGGAAATCCTATGTGTTGTGCCGCATCATAGTAGCTCGTACAAAACTCTACTACCTCCTCATAAATATACTTTTCAATAATGGAGGCTTTAGTTCGATATGGATTTTTAACATACCCCTTTAATATTTTCATATACCTTTCAAAAGGGTACATCCAACGAAGATATACAGGTCCACAATGCATTATTTCTCAAACTAGATGAATCATTAAATGCACCATTATATCAAAAAAAGTTGGAGGAAAATACATTTCCAATTGACAAAGTATAAAAATTTCATCCTTTTCCAAAATGTTCAAAGCATTCACATCAATCACCTTGTTACAAATTGAATTGAAAAAATAACACAACTTCATCATAGTCTTTCTGACACGAATGGGCAATATTCCAGGAAATGCAACTGGTAGAATTTGTTGCATCATGACGTGACAATCATGTGATTTCATACCTTTCAACATCAAGTCCTTCAATGAGACAAAAGTTTTTACATTTGAAGAATAACCTTGAGGCACTTTGATATCATGAAGACACTGACAAAAGCTAATTTTCTCCCTCTTTGATAATGTATGACAAGTCAGGGGAATTAATGATCGTCTTCCTTTACGAGTCGGAGCTAACTCCAAATGTATTCCCATTGATAGTAAGTCTAATCTTGCATTCAACCCATCTTTATTATTTCCTTTAATATCTAACAATGTTCCAATCACACAATCACATATATTCTTCTCCACGTGCATGACATCAATATTATGGTCAACTTCATAAAACCTCCAATATGGTAGCTCAAAAAATATTGACCTTTTCTTCCAAATATTTCTATCATTACCATATTTCTGTGTCTTTCCCAATGTCACATCATGGTTTTTCACCCTCTCAAAATACAGATACGGCGATAATGGTTTTGGAGCAGTATCAAATTCTTATGAGCCATTGAATTCCTTTTTTAGTCTTCTATAAGGGTGATCCATAGGCAAAAACTTTCTATGACCCATGTACACTGTTTTCCTCCCATGATGCAATTGACAACATGACGTCTGTTGTTCGCAAATTGGACATGCTTTATGACCTTTAACATTGTATCCAGACAAATTTCCATATGTTGGGAAGTCATTTATAGTGAACAGAAGCACTGCATACAGTTGAAAATATTCCATTTTATAAGAATCATACACCCTAATACCATAAGCCCATAATAGTTTCAAATCATCAATCAACGGTTACAAGTAAACATCAATATCATTGCCAGGTTGCTTTAGACCAGAGATCATTATACTCAACATGAAATATTTGCGCTTCATACAAACTTCAGGAGAGAGGTTGTAAATTACCAACAAAATAGGCCATGAACTATGTATGCTACTGAGGGTTCGGTATGGATTCATTCCATCTGTGCACAACCCTAATATGAGATTTCTTATTTAATTTCAAAATGTAGAATACTACGCATCGATTTTCTTCCATTGTGGACAATCAACTGGATGTTATATTTTTCCATCACATACCTGCTCATCAGCATGCCATCTTAACCTTTTTGCATCATGTGAATTAGCAAATAAACGTTTGAAATGATGAATTATAGGAAGATACCAAAATACCTTTGAAGGGAGCTTTGTAATCTCTACATCAGCATGTGATTTTTCTTTCACCTTATACCGTAATGTCCCACATTTAGGAAACTCTGATAGAAATTCATATTCCTTCCAATATATAATGCAGTCATTCAGACATGCATGTATTTTCTTGTATCCCAATCCCATCGGGCATAATATTTTCTTGGCCTTGTAATGGGAATCTGGAAGATCGTTATCTTTTGGAATAATGTCTTTCATCAATTGTAGCAGCTCTGTAAAACTTTTGTCACTCCATCCGTGTTTCGCCTTCAGGTTAATCAACCTTAACACCCCCGGAAAAACCGTAAAATCTGTACAACCAGGATATAATGGGTTTTCAGCATCACCATATAGACGCGCAGCTGTCGGTTCTATCTCAATTTGTTCTACTACAATTTCGCGAATCATTTATTCAATTCCATAGGAGTTACCATCTTGTGAATCATCACCATTAGTGACATTTCATCCATTTTCACCATGCCAAATCCAAGGGCTGTAACTCGGATTAAAACCATGTCATATCAGATGATCTTTTATATCTATACTTTTCAAATTCTTCATATTCAAACATTTCAGGCATGGACAGAAAAAAATGTCACTACATGGAAAATTTTGTTTAGAAAATTCCAAAAAGGAATCAACACCTTCCTCATATTCATTTCTCATTCGATGTGCCGTAATCCAACTTCGACTCATTTTTACCTATAACAAATATCAAAAATATATATATTTTTAGGATAAGACAAATATATGTTTATATGAAAAAAATCATAATTTGAATGTAAATTTTTTTTGAAATATAAAACAAATCTATGCGTATTTAAAAAATATGCTTGAATATTATTATCAAAACAAAATATAGTTAGATATAACAGTTTTAAGTTCCATTGAATAAAATAAAACCATGGCGCCTACATGGTTGATACAAAATTGGACAGAATGGTGTAAACCTGAGAATCAAATCATATTTAAAATAAAAATTCAGATGGAGAAAATCACAATGTAAATACAATCATCACGACACAATCATCATGTCATAATCTCATAAACCACGATGCAGTAGTCAATCCCCCGGGACACCCCCAACCCTCTGGACAGACCCCACCCCCGGAAAACCCCCAAAACCCTATGGACAGGCCCCCACCCTCGTGGACATCCACCCACACCCACCCACACCCTTGGACACCCCCCCAGACACCCCCAACCCACTGGACAGCCCCCACCCCCTGGACAGCCCCCACCCCTCTATACAACACCCCCACCCCTCCTGGACACCACCCCCACCCCTACCCCCTTTGAGACCCCCTGGACACCCCCAACCCTCTGGACATCCCCCACCCCCGGACAACCCCCAAAACCTTCTGGACAGGCCCCCACCCCCTTAGACAGTGCCCCCACATACACCCACCCCCTTGGGCACCCCCCTGGACACTCCCCAACCCTCTGAACAGCCCCCCACCCCCGACCAACCCCCAAAACCCTCTGGAATTGCCCCACCCCCTTGAACAACCCCCCACACCCACCCACCCCCTTGGACACCCCCGTGGACACCCCACAACCCTCTGGACAGCCCCCACCCCCCTAGACAGCCCCCACCCCTCTAGACAACACCCCACCCCTTCTGGACACCACCCCCACCCCTACCCCCTTGGACACCCCGCTGGACACCCCCAACCCTTTGGACAGCCCCCCAGCCCCTAGACAACACCCCACCCCTCCAGACAGCACCCCCACCCCTCCTGGACACCACCCCCACCCCCAACCCCCTTGGACACCCCCCTGGACACCCCCAACCCTCTGGATAGCCCCCACCCCCAGACAACCCCCAAAACCCTCTGGACAGGCCTCCACCCCCTTGGACAGCCCCCCACACCCACCCACCCCCTTGGACACCCCCCTGGACACCCCCAACCCTCTGGACATCCCCCACCCCCCGGACAACCCCCCAAAAAATGGTTTACTTATTAAAACTAGGCATGGTGAACAACTAAAAACACATGAATTTAATATATACTTCAGCATGAAATAGATGGAATTAAATATTATTAAATATGGCTACTTAAATGATCGAATGATAATTAAAAATAACCATTGATATTCAACTAGTAAAATGATCACACATTTTCTTGATAACTAATATCATAATGAGGTAATGGATAATTCTAGAAATCTTAAACATATTTTTGAGGCCTTGGCCAAGGTCTCAAAAAATACTAGGGTAAGCCCTCAGCAGAACCCATTTTTATTTGGAATCATGAGACATTGCGATGCATCGAAGGGCCATAGAGGTCAACAGCCATTACATTATATGTCTAATAGATTCTCATATAAAAGAGGATAAACATAAGCAGCAACAACACATGAAATTTCATTTTTGAATTCGAACATTTAATCAATAACCATTCTATGTAGTAATATAGGTGAATGAGATCATTAGTTGTCAATGACAAAAAAAATTACCATCAATGTCAGGCATTCGTGAATCAAAAACAAACTAAATAGAAGTAGTTGAGGCTTACATGAATATTGCGAGTCGATCTAATAGATATAGGGATGATAAATAAGATGATGATGGAAAAAATAGGTAAGAGGGTTCTAAATTGAAGAATCTTACCTAGTTTAAACAGAAAAATCGCAAAACATAAATGTAGACTATCTGGGAAAAACAATGAATGAAATAAATTCGTTGAAGGATTACTTGAGTGATGCGAGTTGAGATGATAGATCCGAGGAGAGTAAATATGATAAACGATGAAGGAAAAACAATTTTAATGCAGCGAGATCAACGAGTTGATTAGGGATTACCGCGCGAGAGAGACGAGCCGCCAGACTGTCGATCGAAAAATCGTAAATGACAATCCACGGGGCTTGTTAATTTTTTAAATGTTCTATAATGTCGGTTATTTAATAATCGACATTATAAACTGTTTTTTACATTTATAACATTGGTTATTATCATAACCGATGTTATAAATGTATCAGATACACCTTTTTTTATGTCAGTTATAAAATAACCGATGTAAAAAAATCCGCGTGTTGGGTTTTTACGTCGGTTATTCTATAACCAACGTAAAAAAGACATAAAAAATCACAGTTTTTACGTCGGGTATTGTATAACCGACGTAAAAAAAAGTTCTGTGGGTTGTTTTGTTACGTCGGTTATAAAGTAACCGACTTAAAAAACCCTGCGCTTTGATTTTTTACGTCGTTTATTTTATACTGGACGTAAAAAACACGTAGATATCTCGTTTTTTACGTCGGTTATCAAATAACCGACATAAAAAACCCCCGCACTTTGGTTTTTTACGTCAGTTAATTTATAACTGACGTAAAAACCAAACACACGCGATTTGTAACGTCGGTTATTAAAATAACCGACGTTAAAAATCTACTCACCGCATTTGTTACATCAGTTATAAAATAACCGACGTAAAAAACCACATTTCATAGATTATCACATCAGTTATATATAACCGACGTAAAAAATGGTGACGTAAATAACATTTTCTGCACTAGTGTAAAAAGAGTATTTTGTGTGACATGTGAAATAAGAATTTTAACACAAGGGAATATTGATTATCTAGGTGGGATGATGATATCTAATAACCTAGTGATTCAGAAGTGGCATAGTCTCTATTTCATTTATCATGATTGATGATTACCACACTAACAAAAATATGATGATGATTAATAACCACTAGAATTTTTGATGCTTCTCCTCTCTAGTGGCTCATGCATAAATATGCTTATGGTGTGGTTATTATACCACTTTTCACCAAGGTGCGAAGTTCTAGTGTCCAAATCAAGAAAGATTAACCCTAGTTATTCACCCATGGTTCCCTATCTAGATTTATGTGATGTGGTTTCATCCATTGGCAAGCGGTGGACCTTGAGTGCATTCATTTCTATGGAAAGTTTATCTTAATAAGATTTTATTTTTGAAATTTATCCCTTATATGTTTTGTCTGAAAGTGTTCCCTGTAAAATGGTTTTTCTAAATAAAATTTATTTCAAAAAAAATTTAAACCCGCTTTGAATGAATGTGCATATTAATTCATCTTTTAATTAAATGGAATGAAATCATTCATTTGGGTGGAATCATGCTGCACTTTGGCTCAATAACTACATACACATTTGGATGCATGTGGACTTTTTTTCGAATAGGTAAAGGCAAGGTGGGTTGAGTTGGTGGTTCAGGTTTGAAGAGTTCCTCTTTTGCATATTTTGGTGGCTGTTTTTTGAGGGTGATGCCTTGCTTATTACATGGAGGTCTTGGGTTATTTTATCATTTTCGATTTCATTGTTATATATTAGATGTATGCTAAATTTGTAAACATTAAATCTTAAAATTGTTACTCCATCTATGGATATGTCTATTCAGAAATGTATTATATATATATATATAGTTATTTATGCTTATCTAAATGGGTAAAATAATCCCCAAAGAATAATATTGATACCCAAGAACAAGTTTCCAGCACGTGGGGATCAAGAACACCCTTCTGTCCATGCCACGGAACACGTCAGGTATCTGGTTTAATGGAACTCAATCTTGGTTTGTAAAGACCAAACCCTACACATTTATCTTATAAACAATCTTAGTTAAGGTATTTTGGTTTTGGTAGTTCTTGGAGACCTACCAAAGTGTCCCTAAGAGGATATATAATGTAAGTTCCCTGATGAAGAGGTAATTATCTTACCGACACTTCTAATATATTTCTTATTCTACTTCCTATTATTTTTTTTATATTATAATGTAATAAATACCATATCTCATATGTGATGATATATTATTATTATTATTTTACAACCATATTCCACATTTTATGCATCCTACGAAAAATGAAAGCACAGAAAGTGCGTACATATGACTTACCATATCCACATCTTGGTGTAATTTATTTTTCATAATCCCTTTACTTGGATGGGTATAACGATGGAAATAATATATATATATATATGATAATTAAAACATGATATTGATTTTGTAAAAATTAATACACCATCAACTTTATTACCCTTTTTCTATTAAGGCAATTATTATGTTGCTTGTGTGTACATACGACCGACCGTCTACATGCCGCGATGTGATTGATTTTCCAGGATCAACATTAAAAAATGGTTCCAAAAATGTATATAATGAATAAATATGATATTTATGATCTTAATATCATTATGGATATGATGTACTGATATCCTATGTATATAACTAGGACTTACATGACAAAACATGCATAGGAAAATGAAGCATTTACACCTAAAAAAAGGGTAAAAATGAAATGTAATTAACAAATAGGTGATAAGATTATATAATATGATCATATACGAAATAATAAAAATCAATATGGTACTTTAATAAATTAATAACAAGATTTAATCTTTTATACAAGAGGTTTGAGCACATTTTAAGGAAGTCAAACCAGAGGTAAGAGTATCTAGTACCACTTTTACTTTTTAAGATATATGCCTTACTCACCACATATTTCATATGTGTGGTTTATATATAATTACCATAGATATATCATTTCATGAATATCATTATCTTCATGGTATTAAATGCATCATTATCCAACTATTTATTTTATATGGAATATGATTTGATTGATTATAAAGAGGTAAGGGATTTCGTAATAAAATTTTCATTCATTGGGTCATACTTCTATTTTAGTGATTATGCTTATTAATTCTAGTTAGTTTCCATTAGACTTAAACCTTTCTTGGAATTTGGGTACACCCATTTCTTATGTTTTATTTTACCTAGGTTTTCATGAAATGTATTTTTGATAGATTCATAGGGTTACACCATAGGGAATATTGGTTTTCACAAAGAATATACATTTTATAATTTATGCTTAAATAGTAATTTTAATTTAAATTATGAGTTTATATTTCCAAGACTAAAATCATATTTTAATATTTTGGACTTGATTTATTATATCAATGTTATTGTAATAATTTAAAGAATTGTCTTTGGGTTACCAAAGTCTGTGTCTTTATAGTTATACAAACCATGCCCCAACCATGCGTTTCTCGGGTATTTTAAAGTGCATGGTTTCTGATAAGCATTCCCATAGTTTGTTTAAAATGTGCACCAACCAAACACCTTCCTAGTGATTATTATTTTCCATTTCATGATTTTCTTGGAAGAGTTTCATGGTTTCTCTAAACTATTCTCAAACTACACGACTTCATAAAATACTCCAAAGCATGAAAAAACTCATATGAATATACGAAAACATAACTCAAATATTATATATAGCAAAAATAAATAAATGAAGGGCCAACTGCATAAAACCAGGTGAGCTACATTATTTCCAACATTGGCCCTTACTTTCCCAGAATGTTTATAAATCTCACTAGCTTGGATAAGTTCAGGACATTGCACTAACATTTCATATTCATACTCATAGTTTTGTTCCCGAATCAGTCCATGTTTCTATATAACCCACACTAGACCATTTCTTTTAATATTCTAGACGTTATCTAGACTATCCACAATTTTTACCAGCATATTATCCAATGAATCATCTCTCTTTAGATCGATGTGATCCCATCAAATCTCATGGTCAGGATTTGGTTGATATTTTTTCAATTCAGATACTTGAAATACATTATTCACTAATATAAACGTTGGTGGAAAATACAACTCATAAACCACATAACCAACCCATTCAAGTATCTCAAATGGGACAATGTATCATTGAGAGGAATTTTACATGGGGATATTATCAAGAGCATATGTTCACTCACTTGAAATGAAAATGGTTGCTGATGATGATCCATATACACTTTTTGGTGACTTCGAGCCATCCCCATTATCTCTCTGATCAATTGAATAATCTCTATTTTATATAGCACAAGGACCATTCCAAGAATTAGAGTCTCACCTTTATCACCCAAAAAAGTGGATGATGGCAATAAAATTCATACAATGTTTCAAAAAGAGCCATATGTATCGAGGCTTGATAACATTTATTGTGTGGGAACTCCAATGACTATATGTATTCCTCCCATGGGCACCAAAATCCATCATACAATCCCTGACAATTTCCTACAATTTTTGAATCATCCTTTAAAATTTTACATTATTTTGAGGATGACACTCTATACTCATAGTCAACTAATTACCAAGGTCTTCTTGTAAGGACATCCAAAAATGAGATGTAAACCTAGGGTATCTATCCGATACAATTAATATGGGAAGTCCATGATGGTTTAAAAATTATTAGATATAGATTTTAAAAAATTCCTCTAAAATATGGGATTCAAGAATAGGGATAAAATGAGTTGACTTCATGATCTGATCCACGATTACACATATAGAATTTTTTCTCTTAATCATCCACGGTAAACATGTAAAAAAAGTCATGGATATATGCTCACATTTCCACATGGGAATTGGAAAATGTTAAAATATTTTTTTTGGTCATTGGTGTTATTACTTTACATGCTAACAAGTGAGGCAACAAGAAAAAAATAATCCACCACACATTTCATTCCATCCCCCCAAATTGCGATTTTATCACTATATAAATATTTATGAATGTTGGGATGACATCCCATTTAAAATGGTGATGAGTGTTGATAATTTGTTCCAAAAAAATCAAATGTACCTTGATCTGATCTATAAACCTCATAAATGAACATATATCCATATTTACTCAATCAATGGTCTCCCCATCGTTATGTTTTGGCCCCATATAAACGCATTTAGAATATAATATCTAAGCTTCATTCACATGATGCACCAAATCAAGAACAAAATAATTTGGAAGAAAAATGCAACATCATCCATGTCAGTACAATATAGGTGCTTTTAGGATATGACAAACACCAGCTATCGATGATCTAAAGCTTCTTTTTTCAATTGGTTTTATGAATTAATTCATAATTCTTCTACTACCAAATTTCCTCTACGTAGTGTTTACATTAATTAATTTTTTAAAATTTGTGGGTATTCCATCCATATTATTTTCCATAGATTAAAATATCAAGAATAATTTTTTTCAAAGACATTTGATCAATCCACACCGTAGATTTATCACCAAAAAGATAAGGATGCAAATTTTTCAATGAAATTACTACAACAGATAATTCTAAATCATGTGTTCGGTAGTTATTATAATGCAACCATAATTATCACAATCCATAAGAAAAAAAAATATTTACTACCTGAGAATACATCCCAACATCAATCCATATGGACCACAATAGACTACATATTCCTATCTAGAATCTAGAAAGGTTAGGATAGTTACTGATGTAATTTTAACCTTAATTTCTTGAATGTATTCATGAAATTCCTCATTCTATTATAATGGAATATCTTTCCTTGTTAAGGATGTCATCAGTGATGCAAAATGTGAAAAAGTCACATACAAAACACTTGTAGTATCCCACAAATCCAAGGAAACAATGCATCTCAATGACATTATTTAGTGGTTTCCAAGATATAGAAACTTATATCTTTTCAATATCTATTGAAACTCGTTTTTCATAAATGACCCATCTAAAAAAATATACATCTTTTTTCCAAAAATAAAACTTTGATATCTTTTTTATATTGATGATTTTCCCTCAATATTCCAAACACTATTGGCATGTGTTCATCATGATCCTCTATTTCCTTATAATACATTAGTATATAATACAGAAACCCCACAATAATTTAATCCTAGTAATTTTGAAATATAAAATTAATCAATTCCATAAAGATGGTTTTTGTATTCATAAGACCAAATGGAATAATAATGAACTCATATTAGCTATGTCTTCTTTTGTAATCAATTTTCAGAATATTCTCATTCCAAATCCCTATATTGTGATATCCTAAATGTAAATAAATTTTTTAGAACCACAATGATCCCCAAAACTGATAGAAAATATCATTTAGTGTGTGTTGAATATGATACAAATTTTTTACCATAACTTGGTTAATCTCATGATAATCCACACAATTCCTAATAGTTCCATCTGACTTCTTCACCAAATGAAATGGTGGCTTCCATAGAGAAATACTCAGTCACATGAATCCTTTACTTCAAACTCATCCAATTGATCCTTCAATTCACTCAATTATATTGGTTCCATATGATAATATGGAAGGGAAATAGTATTGGTCCCCAGAGGGATAAAATTATAAACTATATTACTATTTTGGGTAGAAACTCAATTATATTTTCAAAAAAAAACATCATGAAACTGGTTCAATATGGTTTGAAAATCATTATTCATGATCTCATCTAACGATCTGAAAAAATTCAATCAACCAGTAAGATATATTTCTAAAAATGGGTACAAATGGTAATGTGTTTCTTAAATCAACTACCCAATCTCTCTGATGTAGATTCACAACATAATCTGAATTTTTTAAAATCACCTTATGTGCATAATAGTAAATATCATACACAAAATTATTCGGTCAACATATTCCTAGAATCATATCATATAAATCCATATTTATCCCCAAAAAACCCCATACAAGCTCAGTCCCATCACTTTCTAGTGAACACACTATACATTTCAAGGATCAATTTTCTCATTTTTTAAAGGTGTTTGGAGTTTACAAACATAAGGAATCAGCTAAAAATATAAACCTAAAAGATCAACAATATGAGAAGAAATAAATGAATGGGGAACACCCATATCAAATAAAATCTTTAATAAGGGTAGAATTCAAAATAATCACACCTCTCAACATCAAAGGTCTCGATTGATAATCCATGATAACTTTCTCAGCTCCATATAATTTCTCACACAGTACACTTTTCTCTTTAATTGCCTGGAAATATTTTTCTGATTCAGGAGTCATGGAATTTTAAAAATGATCATTGTTTTATCAGTTCTATAGATGAGATCTATTCTTCTCTGCTCGTCTCATCGAAGAATATGGTGCTTAAGGATCATGAGATGTCTCTCTAGCACTTGACCTTAGAGCACTATAAAAATAGCGTTAAGGTGTCCCATATTGCTGAAATTGTTACATGATCTATTTTGTTTCATATTATCTCACTTCATATAGTGTAAATAACCACATTGAATAAATTCCATACTACTTTATAGTTGAGGATGAAGGTTGACCAACCCGATATTATGATTCTGAGATAATACACCCCCTTGTGAATAGGTTTCCCTACTCTTCTTATTTACAACAATGGGGTTACCACCTATTCCTATATGAATAAACATGCTTACTATGTATATATGTTTTCATATATCCATTTATACCACCATCTCGCTATTGACCAGCTATGTATAATTCATTATACAATGAACAAAAATGTTATAGAGAATATCTTGTTTCATCTATTAATCTAAAATGTGTGCCTTTACGGACACACATGAAATAAATTCTACTGAAGGGAGAACTAAATTCATAAATTTTTGTATATAGTATGTTTCCAAGAGATTATCCTACTTAAGACTATATAATTCAATTATTTTAGAAATTCTGAACTTGTGAGGATATAATTTTTTTTCGAATAATTATTCAAAATCCTACCTTGTAATGTCGTATTCCAATTTATTCTAAACTACAAAATACTACCATTTTATTAAAATATCCTCAATTATACATGTTTTCAAATTCAATTTTAGATCATTTATAGTGAAAAGGAAATCTAAGAATCAATTCAACCTATTTTTCAAACTTTTAATTCTTGTCTTCAAAATCCCCCCAAATGGTGGGTGGGGTTTTTTTCTGGAACTAAAATGAATGATCAACTCTCCTTGGTTCATAAATTTTATTGCCTCTCTCCTATACTTTAATTTACTAGAAAATAGTTGGTTACAAATATTTGTTCATATGTGAATCAGGTGCAACCACATCCCTAACAACCTCATATAGTTGGTTTCTACAATGCCTATCTGATGCCATACTCCATAACAAAAACGAAGACCACATAATACCCCCTCATTATCAATTTAATGATTAGAAATTTCAAATTTATCAAATCCTACAAACCACAAAAAGGTATTAAAAAATTAAGCAAAATCTTTATACAAACTATTTTTGAAATTTTCACCATGATTTTTGAAAATAAAAAAATTTAATTTTTTTTTCAAAAATTAACAATTTTTCACCAAATAATAAATCATTACTAAAAATGAATTTTTAACTCATAGTGGGATTTAGTTACTATCAATTCATGTGATGAAGTTCTCATCAGATAAATCCATTATGATGAGAATATAACTCCTAAAAGTTTCTCAAATCACTAATGTACCCAAATGCCTTGGTAACTAGATGTTTAACATAAATAGTTTAGGGAGTCCTTTTTATTCCCTATATTTCATGTTCCAAAAATCCTAATCCTTTCATCCTTCACAATTCAAGGAATAGACAACTGATACCTATTATTTGAATGAACTTATACCATTTGTAACATCTCTTTCCTCACCCATTGTAATGGGAAGAGGTGATGGGACATTACTAGGTCATAGGGGACATCCCCAAGAAACTAAAGGTTGAAAATTAATTACAAAGGATTTATAAACAATTGGGGGATTATTTAACATTTCGATTTAAAACAACCAAAAAAATATAAACATAAACAGACAATACTTTATATGTTTCCTAACTATAGAAATACAAGCCAATACAAAACCAAACCAAAATACAAAATTAGAGTACAAGAAAAATAAAAGTGACATAAACAAAGGAACCTAAAGAACATAAAACCCAAAGACACCAAAGACACCAAAGACAGTAAACAAAATCCCTAAAGCTAATCCATGATCAAAATAAACATTCCCAACCCATGGTATCATGATGCATCACTAAATAACTATGATACCTTGAATTTAACAGTGTCTTGATATATACCATCTAAAAATACACCATATAGCCCAAGAAGGGGGTGAGTATAAAACTCAGTAGGATTTCACCAATGAAAATACAAATCACACCACTTGGAAAAAATTATTATCATAGTTATATACATTTTTTAAAATAAATTTATAGTAGTTTGTATCCATCCTAATAAAAATTACATGGAAATCAATCTATAAAACCATAAAAACCTTTCTTAAATCCATGTGGAATACCCATTCCTTGATTCCACACATCCATACATCCACAAATGAATGCCCTTGGGAGAGTTCCCCAATAATGTGAAGTCTCTCATTAATATACTAAGTAATCAAAAGGATACCAATCCCATGTTCCATTACACATTTAACACTGATAACCAAGCCATTTTTTTGCAGGACTCATGAAATGAAACATGAACACACAAACAACACAAAGAATGCCAAAATCCATTCCATGCATTAAAATAGAACTATAATTTTAAAATCGTTACTTTAAAATCACGAACAAAAATATATTTCCAAAAAACCATCTAATTTCTACAATTTCATAGAAAACATCACTAAATAGGTTCCCATCAAATAAAAAAAGGTTTTGACAACAATTTAAAGAAATTAAATCAATTTAAAACCAATCCATCATGTTCTAATTAATATGATTCAATAGAGAATCCATATACTTCTCAAAATTTGAAATAAATAAAAACAATACAACATCAAAAACCTGACAAAGATTATCTAGACTCGAATGTAGATCTTGCTCCCTTAAAACAATTCAATAAGTATTTATTAAGAAATCTAAAAAGAACCTAGATCTTTCCAAAGAAGATTAGATTTGTGTTTTTGAGAGAAATAAGGAGAGAGAGGGAGGGAGGTGAGATCTAAGGAAAATGATAAATAAAAACCACTTACTGATGAATCTAGATCTCCAACATACATTGATTCACCTTCAGATCCCTTCTGAACCAATAAGAAACACTTGAAAAGACCTGGGAAGAAAATAAATTTATGTTATTAGAGTATTAGGTGAATATTTATTATTAATTAGGTAAATTTAATTAGATTAATTGTTTTTGGATCTAAAATTTTAGGCTGAATGGTTAGTGCACATGTTTTAAAAAACATACACTAATCATACATGAGCTACTTTTTGAAGTCAGAACTCGCACTATTGGATCACACAGTTAGAAAAATATTGTAACAAAAATTGTTTCACCATTGTCTAAAAGTGCTTGGTTTCTCTTTAGAATATTCATATTTTTAATAGATAGTTTTCCAACCTTGTGCCATTCTAGTGCTCACTGTTTTCCATTGAAAAATTCTCGGGAGGTGTTTCATGAGTTTTCTTAACCATTATTAAACTGTGTAACTTCAAATACGCATCGAATGCATTAAAATACTATTCCAACATCTCAGGAAATAAGCCTAACATTATATATACTTAAAATAAATAAATAAATGGTTTTGTATTTGAAACCATAGGTGATTCACTGGGTGAGATCCTTTATTTGTGTGTCATCATCTTTTATGTTTTGGGGTTTAGCTCATTATGGAAATGACCAATAGGTACAAACTCTCAAATTTCTACCTCCGGTATTAGTAAGACACTAGGATTGATTTATCATGGAATAAAATTACTTATAATAATCAAGTGGAATCCTAGGATGGTCGTAAGGGTTTACCCTTTTGTTGAGACTTGATGTCTATCTTTGAGCATGGATGGGTTGAGAATATCATTTCTTATGATAAAACTATCTTTTAACGCATTTTTTGATGATTTAATGGTGTCCTACCGGGAAGTCATATACTCACTCCAACTTAAGATCTTCCCACACATGTCATGTATTAGTATAAATAGGTAGACCATAGATTTTTTAGAGTGGAATCTCATCAGAAATCCCATTTATCTAGCTGGATGGAATCTTTGACAAGTTTTGTCGTACAGGTATTTGTACCTTTTTATTTTCTATAATTTTCAAACTTTGTTGTCTGATTAGTCATATTCATGCATATATTACATGATTTATACTTTTCCATTCCTCATTATATTTTTATATTGAGATGGGTCTGTGTGTATAAGTACTATAGGAAATGGCCTCCCTTGTGTTTGATACACTAACTCAATCATAGTCACCATCAACTAAAATATTGGAGGTGGTATTGGGGTTTCAACATGGCTTATCACTGACTAGTTGGGCCTTGGAGGATTGGGTCATGGTAGTGGTATCAGAGGCATATTTCATTATAAGACCAAATTTTGGTGATATTTTAGCTATGAGTTTTAGTTTGGGTACTAGAGAAACAATGCTAAAGTGTCTCAAGATCATCTCTTAGGCCATATAACCTAGTAATGGTGCATTGGATGTTGTATACTTTTATCAGGACTTTGATAACCTTATTTATGACTTGGTATATGTCGAAACTATTTTCAAGGGAAAAATTGGTACATGAATCATATAGTAATGGGTTGTGGTTTCAATATCCTTATTGAGTTATATCTATATATATAATCTCATATTATGGTGTCTCTTGACTTTTTAGGATTCTACCATGATGAAATCCATCCATGATTTCACAATCGGGCCATGAGGATGATTTTCCTAGTGAAAAGGTTTCAATTTAGGGGAAGTGTATGAGGTAATTTTTTCGGTCTTACCTCCACCCATTGAGATGTTGGTTATCCCAACAATACTAAAAAATAACATGCTTATGATGAGTGAATTATATTATTTCCATTGGTAGTGAAACCCCATATTTTCATGGGATTTTTACCCCTTTGAATCACTAGATTGTATTGAATTTGTTGGGTGAGTTTTTTATTTTGTTAGGACCCCTCCTGATCAAATGGGGGTCCTAGTGGAAAAACCACTACATGGATCGATAGGGTGATGATGGAGTTTATTGACATAGATGCATGTTGTGGTGAATCTCTCATGGATAAATTTTGAGAACCTATTTTGATAGGATATTTAATCCGTGAAGTTGTAGAAGGTATGTATCTACGAGAATTTTGGGATCTATTAGGAAAACATGTATGTTTCATATTATCCTTCAAGGTTCAATGAACTCTAATGGTTTTCCATATTCATGGTTAATGATACATACTTTCAATCACATAACATCAAGAATGAACCTTCCCAAGATATCTGATCTAGAGTAGTATCTATTTGTATCCCATACTATGGTGGAGTGATAGAGCATACCTAGGACATAGAGAGATTTCTAACTTAGTAGGTGTAATGACCAAAACTTTTATAAATTATATTAACTCTTTAAAAAAGTAAATTATTTATTAGGAAAGGAATTTATAGAAAACACAACACTATTTTTTGGGACCAATATATGTTTTATCCAATCATATTCAAAGTACCATCGATAATCATAATGATTTATTATATTTTCATTATTCCATGATCATATTATTAGTAAATATATATGATCATAATGAATCCAATGGACATAGAAAAAGTATTAGGTGACCTCATATTTTAGGATTATACTATTTGAATCACATTTATTGGAGCCTCTAAGGAAGATAGAATCATTGGGTTTTCTCTTGGCCAATCTCAAGATTAGATTCAATTACTATAGGAGGAGTGAAACCATTTATGGTAGATGGTAAAGCTCATCTAGATCTCATCCCAAACCATTTTCTTCAAACCACCACCAAAACATATCTCTATCACAAACCTTACCCATAGGTAATTCACTGCTGTTTTATAGGTTTATGTATCTAAAACCTAAAAATATGATTTCATATATATATTTTTTAATACAATAGTTATTATATTTGAGCCTTTTTGTTAATACTTTGTAAATGACTAAAAAATGAGTATTATTAAAATGTTATTTTGATAAAATGAATTTTTTTTTTTTGGAAAAAATATAAGTATAATCATGTCTCCCTTTTTAAAAAATTCATTTTTTTGTAACATTTTTTATTTCAATAATATATTCATAATAAACATTTTTTATAGAAATATAAATTATAATATAATTTATGAAGTCAAATGTAAGGGTTAGAAAACTATTAATGTCAAAAAAATTATTTTTTAGTAAACATGTACATTTAAATTTAAAGTGTAAACTATCATATTAAGAGAAATATTTTTATGAAAATATATTATTTTTGAAATAATAATGTTGAAATTATGAAATGGTTATTTTTTCATAATTTTCTCTGAAAGTTGAATATTTGGTAAAAAATTTAATACGAAATTAATATACAATTTGTATTATGAAATTATAATGAAAAAAGTGAGGAAATATATTCCATAAAATGTATCCATAACCAAATATATATTTCTCTATAAAAATATTGTTTTTTTAATTTATTTGATTTATTTTCGAAATCCTTAATTAATCATCTAAAACCATTAGTATATTTAATATTTTAAAATCAAGCCCTTATGAACATAACTCACTTCCACACCACCAAGGGTATTATTTTAATTATTTAAGTTATTATACATATAAAATAATTAAAAACACTTCTATTTGGTAGAAACCATAGACAAAAACTATGGTATGTTTTTTGGTTTTTGTTACATTATCATATACAATCCAAAGTCTAATTTTTGAAATTAATAAAGAATTCTTATATATTTTTTAATATAACCCCACCCAACCTCCGATTTATCTTTACTAAAAAACCTTGGAGAATAAAATTAATGTTCCCTTACCTCTCAATAAACCTCCCAATTTTACCCTAGCTTCTTAAGAAGTTTTTCTAAATCTTTTAAATGTTCCCTCTCAAGGTAAGGGATCTCCTACTGTTTTTTCCAATAAAGCACTTTTATTAAAATTTACCATTTGAATCTCAATTAGTTATGTTTTCATTCTTCTATAGAAATAAATTTACTATAACTTTGATTTTATAAGAATTATATATCATTTATCCCCTCTCGTTATATACTTTATCTAAGATGTTACCATGTTGAAATTAAGGGGTCCTCTCTTTCAACTCTTTATTCTTGAACCTTCTTTATTTTATTCATTACTATTTCCATTTGATCATAATTTAATATGTAATTACATATCTAAATAACTATATTTATTATTTACATGTGATGAGATACCACATAAAATCACATTATTCCCTCCCATGAAATTTTACATACCCCTGTTATGTTGCTGAAATTATCACATGATTTTTCAGTGCCAAAAATATTTATTGTGAACACCCATATTTATTTACACTCAAGAATGTTATACAAGATATATATATCCTTCATGTATGTACATAACATCAAAATGATGGGTGCGCCAAGATAGAACTTCAATGAATTGGGCAATGTTTTTATCTCATGAGATTCCATGTAAAATAAAAATAATGTTATACTAAGATCAAATTTTTTTGATTTCTTGGTGGTTATCCCTGAATATTGTTTATGATGTCATTTTTATGTTGTTTCCACATTACAATGTTGCCTTTATACAATCATGTTATATCATGCCTCAATGTTCTTGATTATTATTATCATCCGTTTTATTTCATTCTAATATGCCTCTTTACTAACATCTATTGCTTTAATCATCATATTATTTGTTTATTACCTCAATATGATTTATTGATCATCACTTTATTATTTATGTATGTAGGTTATCATATACATTATTAGAGAATAAATGGAACATTAGAACTTGTTAGGGAGTTTTTAAAAAATGTTGTTTTATTTTTATAGAAATTAGTTCTATTATGATCCTAAATTACCAAATACAATAGACCTCATGATATTTTTGGAAGTATTATGTGTACTTTTATATAATAAAATATGAATTATATTATATTGAATATATGATATTTCATAGTAGGTATCTGATGAAGGACTAGTTATTTTTGGGATTAAGATTAGAAAAACCTTGTGAAATTCATAAAGATAATAATAATCATAGGAAATAATCCCTATTTTTTTATGTATAGAGTTATTGGTTTTTAAGAAAATAAATCTGTATCAGGATTCAAAAAGTTGATTTGACTCTAGAATAAATGTTCCTAAGGGTCATAACCCTGAAAAGTGTTCATTGATCCGGACTCGAACTTTTACTTGTATAATAAAATGGGCCATACTGCACACCTAGTTTGACACACCCAAGGGATATTATTTAGTAAATTTAAAATTTCATCACAAAACATTATTAAGGGAAAACATTCACTATAAGTTTTTATGTTGAAAAATAGATCACGGATAACATAGATTGAAACATAAAGTTTAATATATTAAATAATATATTTTATTTCCTATTTATCAATTTAATGTTTTTAGTTTCCACATTATTTTTTTAATAGTTTAAAAATTTTATTCCCAAAAATTTTCTATTAATTTTAGTTAATAGATGGGATTATGAGAAATAATTTAAATAACAAGTGTAAAGGGAAATGTGATGAATACCAAAATGAAATTTACAACCCGATGGGAGAAGGAATAAAAACATTGTAGTGATACATTCTTAATTGAAATAATTTTTTTACTGAAACTTGAATTTGGAAAAATTCCCAAATCCCCCTATGAATGAAAATGATAAAATTTAGACCATTATGTGACTAAGGTCTTCAATTTTCAATGGATATTAAAATCTATTAATTAGGGAGAATGGGATACAATATATTAAAAATGTATTCTCTATCCTTTAATTTTCGGATTAAGAGAAGGTCATGCATGGTATTTATCATATAGAGGTATAAGATGATCAAGGGTGGGAACTGTTAAAAAAACAAAGTTCAAGAAGTATATTGAAGTGATGGAGTGGAAGGAATTCCCGAATATGTTTTTCAATAAATATTTCTATCAGTATCTTTGACTTAAAATGTAGTGATAGTTTATTATTATAAAGAAAATGTATAAAAAACTATTGGGGAATACTATGAAAACATCAGTATACTTACAAAGTACACTTACAACTTTGTCATCGACAACAAAAGTAATTTTTATCCCTTATTTGGAGGGATGAAGACAAATCTATATATGTATTTGGATATTAAAGACATTCATAGCTATGAGAAAATATTCTTATGTTCCATAAAAGGTAAAATAATGATCGGTTAATCCCAAGGGTCTCATGGGTCTAGAGGTATGAAGTAGAGAATGTATATTAATTCTATAGGTCTTCATGAAGAATATAACAAGGGTACTAAATTACAATATCCCAATTGTAAAAAGTGTGGGATGAATATTCCTACAAATTTCTTAAATGGGACAACGAAATACGTTACATGTGGGAAGCAAGGGAACATATTTAGCAATTTCCCATGTGAAAAAACAACCAATGTGACGGAATAAAGGGATTATATGGTCAATATTTAGACTACTATCCAATATTTCACAATTATAGTATAAGGAAATTATGTGAATCTATGGCCTTTTCCACAGTTTTATCGATGATAAATGATGAAAACATACTTTAAGGCCTTGCGATCAATAGAATGATTATGAAATCAAAACAACTGTTGTGGAACCTAATAAATAAGTGGTGATAGGTATGAATGATATTCAATAAAGGAGAGTAGAAATATTGTTTGATTCTAGTTCTATAAATTCTTTTATATTCCCCAAGGTTAGTGGAAGTATTAAAAAACCACATCAAAATATTAAAGTCGAGTTATCAATTAAAATTGAAAATGGGGGAATTATTTCATCCCAAGTATGTAACTCCTCCCCTGTCCATATTTTTGGTTTAGACTTCCCAACTAACCTTATGATACTACATTTAGATAAATTCAATGATATTATAGTTATAGAATAACTTCCCTTACATAGAGATAAAATAAATTTACAAGTTAATTAAATAACCATTCATAACACAAACCAGACTCCGATTCTAAAGGATGAAGATGAATACCTATTGGTATAATTATCTCAATAATGGATATTATTATTTTATGAGAAGGATTATCTAGCTCAAATGATCTAGGCTATATAAAATATCATCCTAGATTTCCTTCCCATTATATGGGAATATAATAATGTGTTTCTTGAAGAATTACCTGATCTTCTTCCATGCTATGAGGTTTACTTCTCAAATGATCTTATTCGTGGAGATTTTCTAATATCAAATTCCCCATATAGAACTTATATGGTAAAATTGGAATAGATAAATAATAAATTTTAATTGAATCTAGATAAACTATTTATACAACCATGTTATTCACCATGGGGTTTACTGGCCCTCTGCTTCGACAGGAAGTATGGGTCAATGCGCCAATGAATTCATTATCATGAGTCCAAAAAGATCATGATAATGAAAATGTACCAACTTCTACAAATTTATGACTTAGTAGATCATCTATGTGGATTTGAATGCTTCTCTAAGGAATATCTTCATTTATTATATTATTAAGTAATGATGAAGAAGAGGATATCCCCAAGGTTACATTTCATATAAGGTACAAGAAATACAAGTTCACAGTGTCTCCATTTGGAATAAATAATGCTCTAACTATCATCATGGACATGATTAATAGATTATTTAGAGATTACCTCAATAAATTTTTAGTAGTATTTATAAATGATATCCTTATCAACTCCAAATGAATGTAGGAATATGAGGATAAGTTGAATACTACACAAATGATATTTTTTAAGGAAAATATTTATGAAAATTATAGTAAATGAGAGTTTTTGTTGGAGAAATAAACATTATTAGGGTATTATATCACCAAAAAAAGAATACATTTGGATCCTTAGAAAACAATGGAAACTAAAGGATGTCCCAAAAAAACATCTACGACAAAATTATGTAGTTTTTTTTGGATTATTTGGGTACTATAACTGATTTTTGAGAAACCTATAATATTTACAATCCAATTAACCAAGATAAATCATAAAGGAGTTATGTTTTTATAGACTAATATATGTGAGGATATATTTAATGTGTTAAAGAATAGGCTAATCACTGGATCGATACTCACATTACCAACAAGCATGGAAGTATTTGTGATATATAATGATGCATATAAAAAGTTTTTGGGTTGTGTACTCCTGTAAGATTGAAATGTTATAGATTATGCCTTCTTATAATTAATGATCCATGAGTAGAACTACCAAACACATGATCTAGAATTGGATGAAGTGATCATCACTTTAAATATTTGGTGACAATATCTTTATTGGGAAAAGTGTCGCATATATATGGATAATAAAATCATAATGTATATATTCGATTAAATGGATCTCAATATGAACCAATGTATATGGTTATAGAGAATCAAGGAGTATGATTGTTCAATCCATTTCCATCCTAGGCATGTAAATATAGTGGTAAATACTATGAGTAAATATGATCTCACAACTCTATCCATGATGAGTATTCCATGTGATGCAATGTTTTTAGACACAAAAAGGATGCACATGGTAATAAAAAATGGATCTTCATCAAACCTTTATCAAATAAATTCTCTACCATTTATTCTTGAGAGGTTCAAGGAGTGTCAGAAATGTGATGAGTTACTGTAGAATAAGGGAGAAAATATTTAAATATTTTACTTTTCCCATGATAGAGTTATAATGTTTTGTAACAATGATATGTCTCCCATTAAACTAGAACTGTATAAGGGTCCTTTTGATGATGTGCATAGATCATCCTTATCAGTTTATTATGGAAGCACTAATATGTTTTAATATTTGATGAAAAACATATAATTCAACAAAATTTAGATGGTTATTAAAGATATCATATCACAATGAATGGTATGACAACAATTTAAGGATGAATAAGGGAAGTATAAGTGTATAATGGGACCATTTCCCATAACAATATGGAAATGGGAAAACATAAAAATTTATTTCATAATAGGATACCTCATGACCCCTATAAGAAATAATGCCATCTGGGGGTAGTCGATCACCTTAAAAATCTTGCACATTTAATTGTTATCATTGAAGACATTACTTTTGACATACATACCAAGATCTATATACTGGAAGTGGTAAGACTACATGGAATTCCACTCTCTATTATATCTGATCAAGATATGTTATTTTCCTCAATATTTTGGGGAAGCCTCCAGAAAGAATTCAGAATAGAGATGAGGTTCAACTCTTCTTATCACCATTAGATGAATTGTCTATCTCAAAGAATAATTCAAAATCTATATGATTTGATAATATATTATTAAATGCTTTTAGAGGAATGTTTGGATTGAGTCCAGCCCTTAATAGAGGTCTCATATAATAGAAGTCCCATTCTATCATTAAAATGAAACCTTAAGAGGCTTTATGGGGGAAGCTTTGTTAGAATTTGACATATTGGGATAAATTTGGAGAAAAGAAACTAATATGATCAAATCTCATCCAAGATATAAAATATAATGTTCAAGTAATTGAATGTTAAATGAAATAATCAAAAAGTTAATATAAATTATATACATACAGTCATTAATGTGATCTAGAGTATAAGGTTATGGAAAATGATTTTCTCCATATTTATCTAGGGAATAAAGTTATGTGGTTCGTGAAAAACAGAAATATTATTCAAAGATACATCGACCCCTTTGATATCCTTGAATACATCATTATAATAACCGAGAATTTATGAGAAATATTTTGTTTTTAAGTTATATACATCACCAAAGGAATATTTCACTACACACAACACTGTCTTGGCTTGTGTTACACGCAAGAGCAATCTTCCTCGATAGCTTTCATTATACGCAATATCGAGTTTCGCTAAACAACGATATGTTATTAAAATATTATATAAACTAGCCGTTATGAATAGTAATACCCACTTTTTGAAATTTTATCTTTTAAAATGGATTTCATTTTTGGATTCGATATATCGAAATTAGCCTAGGGTGAATTTCTGGTATTTTTCTGAAAACATTCAATTTTTGATGAATAGTTAAAACACTGGGTTACTATTTAAAAACCGAGTTTTCATTAAAATAATTATTTATTTTATTTAAATTTATTTTAGGTAAAAAATGATACATAATACCTATATAAGTTCAATGAAATTCATTAGAGTCATTTTATAATAATTTTAGATATATAATTTTTTTTGAACTTTTCACCGTCTTTTACCCACCTCCTAGGAGAATTTGAAAATTTACAAAAAACTTAATTTTACCGCTTCTGTGAGTGAAATTTCAAAAATCTGAGAGACATAGTTAATTTCATGGAGTAAAATTTGGTTCAATAAGATAAATAGAATTTTTGCTGAATAGTAACTTTTTATTTTTTTATCCACGGTTAAAAGCAAATTGGGTAATTAAGGGTAATAATGATATTATTATTACCCTAACACATGTCATAATTATATTGGATAAGTGTAATTAGACCAAAAAAAATTTTGGGAATAAAATATGACCATTTAGGTCCACTTGGATTAGATGAGGACACTTATTATAATTTTATTTAAAGAAAATTAAAAGAGTTAAAATCAAAGTTTAATAACTAAAAAATTTTAAATATATTATTATACATTTGCTAAATTCAGCTATAAATATTCATTAAAAATCAAAAAATATTTCATAAATAATCATGTTTTATTTATAATTTTTAAACATTAAATAATTTAATTTATTTTTGACATAACAATGATGCAATAATTACCTTATTAATGAAATATTAACACAATTGATGTTATAAATACCCAAATAAATGTAATTTCAGACTTTTTATAGATTAAACTAATTTTCTATGTCAATATGACATGAAATTATTGATTTAATAAACTTATTTTTAACTAATCATGCTGTTATGAGTTTCACAAAAATCAATTACCAAATAGTGTCATAATTGACATAATATAGTTTTCAAAACAAATATTTTATTATTAATTGTTATTTTATTCCTAAAAATATACGATTTGGCCAAATGACTTAGATAATGTTATATATATTAATAATGAACCACTTGGGGTTCTTTTGGCTTGTTATAGTAGTTTATTAACCATATATTGTAAGAAAACAAAAAGACACGGTAAAAGATAAAATATTTATCTTAGAGTTAAATCTAAATGATAAGGTTATAATATTACCCTAAATTTGTCTATAACCTATTGGTTGAGAGTATGTAGACCCATACCTACCTTATCTTAGAAATAAATCAATTTCTATCTATTAAAAATCGAATATGACTTTATTATAAAATAATATTTTACATTTTTCCAAAGGTGCCCCTCTCCTCCCTTATAAAAGGGCACCTCCTCTCTCTCATAATCACACAATTTTGAGCCTTAAAGAACAGCCAACCCCTGACCATTTCACTTATCAAATTCCCTTGAATCATAATAGAGGCCCTGGTCTTCTTCAATGTCCAATTTTAGTGCCCTAAGAGGAGGTATCAAAGAGGCGTGTCGAAGAAGAGGTAATATCCATTACTGATTCTTTCAAATTTATTTCTTCTTCTACTTCCTCTTAATTAGTTGTTTCATTATGAAGTAATAACATCAGTATCAATCACATACTGATATGTTTTTATAAATATGAAACAAACCTATTTTACCTTCTATCCATCCTACAGAAAATGAAATCACCGCGCGTGCGTACGTACGAAATACCATCTCCACACTGTTGTGTAATCTGTTTTCCACCACCACCATACTTGGATGGGTATAATGGTGTAAATAATAAATATTTACAATTATTTTAAATTGATATTGATTCTGAAATAATATACATACACTTATATACAATTACACGATCATGAGAATGATATCATCACTCGTGCGTATGTACAGCCTACCGTCTCCACGATGCGATGCGACTCGTTCTACATGATCTTCATTGAATAATGATTATATAAGTGAATTTAATGAATAAATATGATATATATTACACTAATACCATTATTTAAATGATGTATCTGTAACCTAAAAAGAATAATAATAATTTATTCGACAAAACATGCATAAGAACAAAAAGCAATTAACACCTGAATATCAAGTTGCAATGAAATATTACTAATAAGAAGATAAGAATATGACCATATATGATATCATAAAAAAGAATATGATTCTTTAATAATTCAATGAAATTATTTAAATCATTATACAAGAGGTTCAGATACGTACAAAGCAAATCAGACCTAAGGTAAGGGAAAATCTCGCAATATCAATTTTTATCCAAGATTGCTTATACTTTGGTATTTACTGGGGAATATTTACCATCCAAATCCTTGTTTTATCAATATGTAATATTATTTCTATCCTCCTACAATTGTTTAAATCAAATTTTACCCATTGGTTAGTTTTTAGTAAAAGATATGAATGGAATCTTTTGTCGTTTTTAGTACGAGGCAGTTTTTGACTTTTTCAGCCAAAGTACGAGAAGAATATTTTTTTAAATTATATGCAATGAATGGATATTTATGATTTTATAGAACATTATTTCCATGAGGCTTCCTTTACTAGTTTTCAAGTTTATTTTTAATCAACTTATTTTAGTTAAAAATTGTATGACATGTTAAGACATAAAAATTGTTTTTGAAGTAGAAAGGATATTTTCCTCAATAATGGAATTCTAGTGTTTTATCAAAATTATTTTCCATCTAAAATAATATAGGTTCTGTTTATATACCTATTATTACATTGATTTAATTATGTTATGATGGAATTATTTTTATGAAGTTCTTCTATGGACTATGTTATGATGGCATGATGTTTATGAATCCCATTTTTATTACATGGGTTATGCATTGATGTATGATTTATGATTTTGTGGAAAAAATAAGAATGGTTTCATTAAGAGATGGGAGGGACCTATATATCCCTCCAATGCATTTGGTAAAGATTTATATCTCATGAGATAGACATGGCTGGAATGACAAGTTAATCTGGTTCAGTGACACAGGACTGGAACGAGGAGTGAACTCCGTTCAGTAATGGAATTTGTCTGCTATAATAGTGTTGGAAATGGGTCTTGACTAATATGAAGTGATTTTATATGATTATGTGTGTATGACACAAAGTTTCAGGTTTAAATTTATGATTATTGGGATTTCATTTCATTACTATGATTTATCCCATATTATGATATTATGATCTCTTTTCCAGGTTAAGATATTAAAAATGTTATGTTATAATGAATATGATATGATTGATATTTATTTTGTTTACCCTTACTGAGCATTTGAGATCACCCTTTTGTATTTTTTTCTTTTCCCCAGGTCAGGAATAAGGGTATTAAGTAGGATATGCCAAAAAGGGACTGTAAATATGTTGAAATAAGCAGGAGACAATGTAGGTGATTTATGAACCAGTTTTTTATGTTTCCCAGTTTCTAATGACACTATACATATACGGTCTTACCATGGTTTTTTTATATGTTGTAATAAGTATGCTTCAATTATGAACTAATAACCATGTATGTAAATTATGGGTCGTTAAAGTTGGTATTTGAGGAATGGTATAGTCAACCTTTAGAAACTAGGATGTGAAAGCCTTAGTAAGAACCCTAAGGATATGTCTAAGCATAGAACATAATATTAGTATTTTAGAAATGGCCATGAAAAACCTATGATAAGACCTAAAGTGTGAACTTTTATTCTTGATTATGTGGTTTTCCTGTTATGATTAGTGTTTCTCACACTATGATTCTTGGTTTTATCCAATGGCTAGAACCTGAAGGAACCGTGTAAATGCTGAATGAGACGGGCAATGCAACGATTGTCCCCCTGAGAAACCAAACGTTATGGGAGCTGGAATGAAAAATCATGTAGCGATGCTCACAAAACTTTCTCAAGATATGAATCTTGTAGGACTTCCAAATGAGAAAAAGAAGGAGCAACATTCTGTTGAATCCTTCATGAGGCAGCGTCCACCTTCATTCAGCAGGTCTCCTGATCCATTAGTGGCTGAACAATGGATCAAAACCACTGAAAAGATATTTTCAGTTCTACAATGTTATGAACATGACAAAGTCATCTTATCAGTGTATCATTTGGAAGGTGATGCTGATCAATGGTGGAATCTTAACAAGAATACGAGGAAAAGAGACGAAATTGAGTCCATTGAATGGGACAGGTTCAAGAACTTATTTTTCAATAAGTACTTCCCTCATATTCTTCGAACAATGATGGAGATGGAGTTTCTTGAACTAAAGAAAAAGGATGATGAATTGGTTGGTAACGATGAAGAAAATTTTACAAGACTTGCAAGGTAAGCTTCCGGAATTATTATCCCACCTGAGAGTAAAATCGATCGATTCTTTAGAGGCTTAAAACCAAGTCTTCGAAGGGAGTTAGCCAAATGGGACTTCAATAGCTATGAGGAAATTGTTCAATGTGCTCTTATGGTTGAGATGGAGATTGGAGTAACCCATCAATCATATGGGTTTGATAAGAGGAAGAAAATGGAATTCAAAGAAAAATATAAAGACCACACTGAAAAGAAGATGAGTTTTCCCTTATGCTCAAACTGTGGAAAGAAACATGGAGGGAATTGTCTTAAAGGAACAAATAATTGTTTTAAGTGTGGAAAAGAAACCCATCAGACAGTTTAATGTCGAAATAATGGGAATAAGATGTCTAATGATGAGAACAAAGAAAGGGATACACAGAATGCACCTCCTACACTTCAATGTTTCAAGTGTAAGGAAATGGGGCATTATGCCAATCAGTGCCCTAATCCATTGGTTGTTGATGATGATCGACATCAACAAACTCTTAAGGCCAAAGAAAAAGGAACATCACATGAAATTTCTATTGGCGATGTGGAGTATGATAACGAAGTGGTGAAAGGTACACTTACCATCCAATCTAAAGTAGAAAATGTTTTATTTGATTTTGGATCCACCCACTCTTTTATTTCTAAAAATTTTTCTAAGGGTATCTCCATATTACATCAGCAGTTAGATATTGATTTAGCTGTGACAACCCCTAATGGCACAAAAGTCGCATCAAAAGTTTACAATTCTTATCCGATTGAATTTTGTGGGAAAGTGATTCATGCGAATCTTATGATGCTTCCTATAGTGGAAGTTGATGTGATTCTTGGCGTGGATTGGATTTCTTTATACAGATCTCATATCAATTTCCAATGATGGGAAGTCACATTTTATATTCCAGATTAATCTATGATCGTCTATCGATGCTAGGATGAACATAACCTTCTAGTGGAAATTTATTCCATCTTATGGGTCTTGATTCCACTAAATGAAGGTTATTTATCTCCAATGGTTGGAGAGAAACTCACGATTAAGAATACACCCATTGTGCGGGATTTTTATGATGTCTTTCCAGATTAATTTCTAGGCCTTCCACCAAATCGTGAAGTTGAGTTTTCAATATAACTCATAACAGGTGTTATGACCATTTCAAAGACACCTTATATAATAGATCCAATTGAGTTTCAAGAATTGAAGAAGAAACTCCAAGAGAATCTTGATAAGGGATTCATACGCCCCAGTGCATCACCTTGGGGAGAACCTGTTCTGTTTGTTAAGAAGAAAGATGGATCAATAAGACTCTGAATTGATTATCGAGAACTTAAAAAGATCACTATCAAGAACAAATATCCTCTCCCGCGCATTGATGACTTATTTGACCAACTAAAATGATCTAAATACTTTTCTAAGATTGATCTTAATTTAGGGTATCATCAATTAAGGGTCAAAAAGGAGGATATACCAAAGACAACTTACCGTATAAGGTATAGACACTATGAATTTATAGTGATGCAATTTGGTCTTACTAATTCCCCTGCTATCTTCATGGATCTAATGAATAGAATCTTTAGAGACTATCTGGATCAGTTTGTGGTAGTCTTTATAGACAATATTGTTTTCTATTCAAAGAGAAAGGAAGAACTTGAAGATCACTTGACAATTCTATTAATGGCCCTAAGAAAGGAGATGCTTTATGAAAAATTTACCAAGTGTAAATTTTGTCTTCAAAAAGTTTCGTTTTTGGGTCACATAATCTCAAAAGAGGGGATATCTATGGATCAAACAAAAACAAAGGTTATCAAAAGATGGTCGAGACCAACAATAGTAACTGAGATCCGATGTTTTCTTGTTTTGGCTGGATATTATAGAAGTTTTGTGAAAGATTTTTCATGATTATTGAATCCACTCACCAGGTTGACTCGAAAAGAGTGAAGTTCGTTTGGACAAAGGACTGTGAAGATAATTTCAAGTAGATAGAAAGAAGGTTATCCAGTTCACTTGTGCTCACACTGCTTTGTAGTGGAGAAAGGTTTGTGATCTACAGTGATGCATCCAAGAAGGGATTGGGGTGTGTTCTCATGAAAAATGATATGCTGATAGCTTATGCCTCAGGATAGTTGAAAATACATGAGTAAAATTACCCAACTCATGATTTGGAGTTAGCCGCGGTAATCTTTGCATTAAAGATTTGGAGGCATTACCTTTATGGTGAAAGGTGTGATATTTATACTGATCATAAAATTTAAAGTATATTTTCACACAAAAAGAGCTGAATATGCGCCAAAGAAGACGGTTGGAGTTTATTAAGGACAACGACTGCTCAATTAATTATCACCCTGGGAAAGCAAACTAGGTGGCAGATGCATTAAGTCGACAAGACCATGCTAGATTATCCAGGATGAGGATCACAAATGATCCAATATTTTTGGATTTACAAAGGATGGATCCAGGAATTATAATGGAAGGGGAAAATATTATCTTTCTCAAATGAATGTTCAAACATCTATACATGTGAAGATTAAGGAGGCACAAAAAGAAGATTTAGCGTTTCAAAAGATGGTGAGAAATGTTCTTGAATTCTACCTTGATTGTGATGGGATAATAAGGTTCAAGAATCGGGTTTGTGTTCCTCCCATCCCAGAGTTAAAGAAGGAGCTACTGGATGAGGCTCATAGTTCTTCATTCTCTATTCATCCTGGAAGCATGAAGATTTATAGGGACCTGATAGGGTACTTCTGGTGGGATGGCATGAAAAGAGATGTCGCTGAATATGTCTCTCGATGCTTGGTTTGTTAGCAAGTTAAAGCTGAGAGACAGAAATCTAAGGGGATGTTACAACCATTACCCATACCGGAATGGAAATGGGAAAACATCACTACGGACATTGTCACTGGACTTCCTAAAACATCCAAAGGCAATAATGCAATCTGGGTTGTAGTTGATCATCTTACGAAGTCGGCACACTTCATTACTATTAGAGAAGATTTCTCTCTAGATCAGCTTTCCAGGATATATGTAATGGAAGTGGTAGGATTTCATGGAGTACCACTTTCAATTATATCTGATCTAGATCCGAGGTTTACCTAGAAGTTTTGCCGAAGTATTCAGCATACTATAGACACATAGTTGAGTTTCAGCACTACTTATCATCCTCAGAAAGACGATCAGTCTGAGAGGACAATTCAAACTCTAGAAGACATGTTGAGAGCTTGCTCTATAGATTTCAAAGGTGGTTGGGATAAACACCTACCTTTGGTGGAATTTTCATATAATAATAGATTTCACTCCAGTATTCAGATGGCTCCTTATGAAGGTCCCTATGGAATGGAATGCAGGACTCTAACTTGCTGGGATGAAGTTGGGGAAAGAAAGCTATTTGGACCTGATCTTTTTGATGAGATGGAAAAAAAGGTCTGATCTATACAACAACACATAAGAGCAGCTCAGAGTCGACAAAAAAGTTATTCCAATAACTGAAGAAAAGTCCTGTAGTTTGAAGTTGGTGATAATGTGTTCTTATGAATATCTCCTTGGAAGAGAGTAATGAGATTTGGAAAGATGGGAAAGTTGAGACCTAGGTATATCAGTCCTTTCGAAATACTGGATCGTGTTGGTAAGGTAGCATACCGATTGAAGCTTCCACCGAATCTCTTTCAAATTCACGATGTGTTCCATGTATCCCTCTTGAGAAAGTGCATACCTGATCCTTCACATGTACTTAGCTCAGAAGTTGTACCGCTAGAGAAAGATCTTTCTTATGAAGAACAACCGATAGAGATTCTGGATCGTAGCGAAAAATTCCTACAAAACAAGACCACTTTCTTGGTGAAAGTTTTATAGTGGAACCACCAATTAGAAGAAACGACATGGGAGCTTGAGGATATGATGAGGGAGAGGTATCCTCATCTGTTTGTTACAAAGTGACGAATTTCGAGTGTGAAATTCATTTTAAGGGGGGTAGAATGTAACACCCGAGAATTTATGAGAAATATTTTGTTTTTATGTTATATACATCACCAAATGAATATTTCACTACACATAACATTGTCTTGGGTTGTGTTACACGCAAGAGCAACCTTCCTCAATAGTTTGTATTGTACGCAATACCGAGTTTCACTAAACAACGATATGTTATTAAAATATTATATAAACTAGCCGTTATTAATAGTAATACCCACTTTTTGAAATGTTATCTTTTAAAATGGATTTCATTTGTGGATTCGGAATATCTAAATTATCCTAGAGTGATTTTTGGTATTTTTCTGAAAACTTTTAATTTTTGATGAATAGTGAAAACACTTGGTTACTATTTAAAAACCGAATTTTTATTTAAGTAATTATTTATTTTATTTAAATTTATATTAGGTCAAAATTGATACATAATACCTATATAAGTTCAATGTAATTAATTGGAGTCATTTTATAAAAATTTTAGATATATAAAAATTTTATTGAACTTTTCACCGTCTTTTACCCACCTCCTAGGAGAATTTAAAAATTTACATAAAACTTAATTTTAATGCTTCTGTGAGTGGAATTTTGAAAATATGAGGGACATGGATAATTTCAAGGAGTAAAATGTGGTTCAATAAAATAAAAATATTTTTTTGGTAAATAGAAACTTTTTACTTTTTTTACCACTGTTAAATGTAAATAGGGTAATTAAGGGTAAAAATGATATTATTATTACCCTAACACGTGTCCTAATTCTATTGGATAAGTGTAATTCGACCAAAAAAACCTTAGTAATAATATATGACCACTTAGGTCCACTTGGATTACATTAGGACACTTATTATTATTTTATTTAAAGGATAATTAAAAGAGTTAAAATCAATGTATAATAACTAAAACATTTTTAATATAGGTTTATACATTAGCTAAATTCAAATATAAATATTAAATTGAAAGATAAAAAGATTTCATAAATAATTGTATTTTATTTATAATTTTTATACATCAAATAATTTAATTTATTTATGACAAAAGGATGATGTAGTAATTACCTTATTAATGCAATATTAACATAATTTATGTTATAAATACCCAAATAAATTTAATTTGAGACTTTTTATAAATTCAACTAATTTTTTAGTTTAATATGACATGTAATTATTTATTTAATTAAATTTGTTAGAACTAATAATGCTGTGATGATTATCAAAAAAATCAATTACCAAATATTGTCATAATTGACATAAAATAGTTTCTAAAAAAAATATTATATTATTAATTGTTATTTAATTCCTAAAAATCCAAGGTTCGGCCAAATTACATAGATAAGGTTATTTATATTAATAATGAACCACATGGAGTTCGTTTGGCTTGTTATAGTAAGTTTATTAACCATATAGTGTAATAAAAGAAAAATACACGGTAAAAGTTAAAATATTTATCTTAGAGTTAAATCTAAATGATAAGGTTAAAATATTAACCTAAACTTGTATAAAACCTATTTTTTGAGAGGATTTAGACCCATCCCGACCTTATCTTGTAAATAAATTAATTTGGATCTATTTAAAATTTAATATGACTTTATTATAAAATAATATTATAAGTTTTTCCAAAGGTGCCCCTCTTCTCCCTTATAAAAGGCTACCTCCTCTCTCTCCTCCTCACACAATTTTGAGCCTTAAATATCAGCCAACCCCTGACCATTTACCTTATAAACTTACCTAGAAACATACTAGAGGTCCTGGTATTCTTCAAAGTCCAATTTTAGTGCCCTAAGAGGAGGTTTTAAAGAGGCGTGTCGAAGAAGAGGTAATATCAGTTACCGATTATTTCAAATTTATTTCTTCTTATACTTCCTCTTCTTTACTTGTTTAATTATTAAGTAATAACATCAGTATCAATCACATACTGATATGTTATTATAACTATTAAACAACCCGATTTCACCTTATATCCATCCTACGGAAGACGAAATCAACGCTGGTGTGTACGTACGAAATACCGTCTCCACGCCGTGGTGTAATCTGTTTTCCACCACCACCTTACTTGGATGGGTATAATGGTGTAAAGAATAACTATTTATGATTAATGTAAAGTGATATTGATTCATAAATAATATACATACACTTCAATACAATTCCACGATCATGGGAATGATATCATTGCTCGTGCGTACGTACGACCTACCGTCTCCACGAAGCGATGCGACTCGTTCTACATGATCTTCATTGAATAATGATTATATAAATGAATTGAATGAATAAATATGATATATATTACACAAATAACATTATGTAAATGAGGTATCTATAAATTAAAAAAAAGAATACGAATTTATTCGACAAAACATGCATATGAACAAAAAAGAAATGAACACCGGAATAACAAGTAGCAATGAAATATTACTAATAAAAAGATAAGAATATGACCATATATGATATCATAAAAATAGATATGATTATGAAATAAGTCAATGAAATTATTTAAATCAGTATACAGGAGGTTCAGATACGTATGAATCAAATCGGACCTAAGGTAAGAGAAAATCTCTCAATCTCAATTTTTATTCGAGATTGCCTATAGTTCGGTATTTACTGGGGAATATTTACCATCCACATCCAGGTTTTCTCAATAAGTAATATTATTTATATCCTCCTACAATTGGTTAAATCCTATTTTACCCATTAGTTAGTTATTAGTAAAAGATATGAAAGGAATCTTTTGTCGTTTTTAGTACAAGGTACTTTTTGACTTTTTCGGCCAAATTACGAGAAGAATGGTTTTTAAACCTATATGGAATGAATGGATTTTTATGATTTCATAGAACATTATTTCCATGAATCTTCCTTTACAAGTTTTCAAGTTTATTTTTAATCAACTTCTTTTAGTCAAAATTTATATGATATGTTAAGAAAGGAAAAATGTTTTTCCAGTAGAAAGGATATTTTCCTCAAGAATGGAATTCAAGTGTTTTATCAAAATTATTTTCCATATATGATAATACAGGGTTCTGTTTCTATCTCTATTATTAAATTTATTTCATTATGTTATGATGTAATTATTTTTATGATGTTCTTTTAGGGATTATGTTATGATTACATGATGTTTATGAATCCATTTTTTATTACATGGGTTATGCTATGATGTATGATATATGATTTTGAGGAACACATAAGAATGGTTTCATTATGAGATTGGTGGGACCTATATCTTTCTCTAATTCATTGGGTAAATATTTATATCTCATGAGATAGACATGGATGGAATGACAAGTTAATCCGGTTCAGTGACACAGGACTGGAACGAGGAGTGAACTTGGATTAGTAATGGAATTTGTATGCTATGATAGTCTTGGAAATGAGTCGTGACTAATATGAAGTGATTTTCTCTGATTATGTGTGTATACCACAAAGTTTCATGTTTTACGTTATGATTATTGGGATTACATTTCATTACTATGATTTCTCCCATGTTATGATATTATGATCTCTTTTTCAGGATAAGATATTCAAAATGTTATGTTCTTATGAATATGATATGATTGATATTTATTTTGTTTACCCTTACTGAACATTTGAGCTCACCATTTTGTATGTTTTCTTTTCACCAGGTCAGGATGACGGGTATTAAGTAGGATATGCTAAAAGAGGACTCTAAATATGATGAAATAAGCAGGAGACGATGTAGATGATTTATGAACCAGTTGTTTTTGTTTCCCAGTTTCTAAAGACACTATACCTATATGGTCCTACCACGGTTTTGTTTTATGTTGTAATAAGTATGCTTTAATTATGAAGTAATAACCATATATGTAAAGTATGGGTCATTAAAATAATAGATGTGGCTTATTGACTATCACTCCCACCCAACCTACCTCAAGTAGATGATTTGTTCCACGAATGTGTCTTGAGAAAGTATATACCATATCCCCAACATGTAATAATCCTAGAGGTGTTACCATTGGAGAATGATCATTCTTTCTAGGAGAAGCCAATGTAGATTTTATATTATTGGGGAAAAGATCTATGAAATAAAAAAACTCACCCTCTCAAAGTTCTATGGATGAACCAAAAGTTAGGGTAAGTGAGGTGGAAATCAAAAGAGTCAATGAAATAGATATACCATAATCTATCTTACTTTATAAAACCATATTTAGAGGATGAAATCTCTAATGGGGGGATAACATAACTACTAGATGTTGTAGTGTTTTCACATTCCTTTCCACATCATTTTTTTGTAGTTTTACAGGATTTTTAATACCAAAATGTTGTTTTTAATTAAATAGATGATAATTGTTTTGCTTTTGTACCTTACAGTGTAAAATATTCTATGTTAGTTGATGTCGTGTGTTTTAATGCGCATTATTTTAATTTTAAAAAATTATAAAATTAAATCAATTCTTTTGAATTTGACATTAATTTTTTATTCTTTTATATTTATAATTTTTCATTCCAGTTAGTTTATTACTTCATTAATTTAAGTAATTAATTAATTTTAGATAACACACTTTACATTAAATAATTTTATTGGTTTTGAACAACATAATTTTATTCATTTTTTAAATTTACTTAATTATTTAATTAATTAATTGGTTAAATAATATAATCTTGTAACTGTAATTACATTAATTTTTTCTTTAATTAATTTATTTATAATTTTTAATACAAATAAATTCATTCTCTTAAATAAATCATAGTTAATTTTATTATTTAATCTTGTTATATTTACATAGTTTTAATTAAATTATATTTAATTTAATTGATTAGTTTATTAATCCATTTTTAGTTGTATTAATGTTTTAAATTTTTTATAACTTTTTTTGTTTGCAGCTGTTGCGGTCACATTGCCCTCTGTTTTCCTTCCATCATGGTTCATTTTAACCTTTTTTAGGCTGACGGTGCCACCGTGTCCACCTCCCTTGCTGTCTCACCCCTTCAAACTCACGGTAGCACCATTTCACAATTATTGTCCCAAACTCATGGTGCCACATCCAATCCCTTTCCACCACTCCAGTCATGGTTCCACAGTCTCCCCTTCATCTCTTGTCCTCCGTCTCTTACACGTTCTTTCTGAGCACCATTTCACTCACGATGTCACTCACTGCCACCATTAACCAACCCACAACACCTCAACAGCAACGTTCAGCCCATAGAAATCATCGCAACAACATAATAGCATAAAGAACAAGAAATCCGAAGCATCATAGAATTTCAAGAACATATCAACTGAACAAATCAAAATCAAAAATAATGAAAAAACCCCATCCTAGATCTGGCCAACCTTACATTGAACTGTCGCAAGCCCACACCACTGTTCAACCGTGATCTCATCTCACCTATCGCTGATACCCACAACCAGAGCCCGGCCGAAGCTGAGCACTCCTCCATCGTCAGACCTCTTCCTCTATTAGAAGTCGCACCACTTCCAATCCACCTCGTTTCTAACTCTTGCACGACCCCGCTACCACTTATATCCACAAACCGATGCCCCCCATCATCTTTGAAAATTTTTTCCGACCATTTTCGTGTGTTTCGCAATGTTAGAATAGACTTCGTCCTCGTGCAAGCACCTTCGGCCTCAGTCCTTCTATAAGGACCAGACCATAAACATTAAATATTCTCTAATTATGTGAATAATTCACATTGAGGACCTTTTTAGGTTTATATATTTAGAGAATTAGATCATAACTATTACATCTCAAAAATTTTATAGTAGACAATTCTGCTTAGTTTCCATTTTTTCATAAAATAAAAACTCTTAAAAAAAGAAACATGTCTAGTTCTATGTTTTAGAAATAATTACTTTTCCTTGATCTCATCCTTGAACCTATTCATCTTTATGTCCTGCGAAAAACATTTCAAAACATAAGATGAGCATTAAAGGATCATAATGGGTTATAAAATAAGGAAAGAATACATTAGCCCATTAATAAATACAAATAAATGAAACCATACTTTTTAATCATAACATACCTTATAAAATCACAAGATTTATGAATAATATTGAGAAATCATAAATCATAAAGGTAAATTATGGAATTATTAACATACTTACATTGTATCTTTCACAACTATGTAGGGAGTTATTTTTGGAATACCAATCAGATTATATTCCCTAAATCTCTTAGGATAAAAATTATCTTTTGCCTCTGTCATGTTACCTAATGCATTGGAGATCTATCTCAGGCTCACTAGCCCTAGGTTTATCACAGAACCACCCATATACGTAAACAATTCCAAATAACCATAACATATTCATAACACATAAAACCAGCATAATGGAAAGATAATATTTCCACATAGCAATCACAATATATCATTTCACGATATTGACATAATCAATGATTTATCAAACTATTTTCGAAACCATTTAAAATAGTGAATAAAGTGATTTTGGAATCAAAGTGTCAGCGACCACTTTGAAGCTTTTGAATGAAATTTTAATTTCAGAAAATTCATGTCCATATAAATAAATACTTAAAAACATTTTTATAACATGGAAATTAATGAGAAAGTATTAGAATAATACATCTTTAAAACATTTAAAACAATATTTTAGTTAAAGTGTTCCTTGCCAAATGAGAGACGGTTGAATACAAATAATTGAGGAATAACATTAATAAAAGATTATAATAACATGATAATAATGATATTCATGATATAATATGTAAAAGGTAATTAGATACATAATTTAAATGTTTATTGGTGTATAACAACAAATAAGTATCAACAGAAGGTAAATTGTGACAAAGTCCCCTACAAAGATCGTATCCTTAGATTACAGATAAATCAATGAAATAATTATGTGGGACAGATAATAATACACCTAATATAAGTGGATATTAAGTTTAAAACAATCAATTTTCATTCACAAATATTCATAGCATGACATAATCAAGAAGAAGAATTTTAACCCAAAGAATATAAATTGGGTTAAAAATAATTCTTACCGAAATTTGACTTCCTAACAACATAAATTAAAAATTAAGAAAATGAATTGATGGGAGAGAAAATGTTCTATCATCACTTGGACAAAAAATGTTCATCAATAAGAATATATAATAATATACCCCAACAAAATAATGTATCAATAAAAAGACATAATATAAATGAAGTATTTTAAAAAGAGGATGGTGAAAGATTCCCTCACCAATTTCGTAACTTACAAAACATACACCCCATAAAAGAAATATCATACAATGAAAATTTAAATAAGAATAAATTAAATTATATTAAACCATAAATAAAACCATGGGCAGTACATACACCACACAAAAGGAAATAGTGGAAACTCTAGTATGAATCTCACAGGAATAAAAAGTGAGATGAAAACCCCTTACCACGTTGTAATCAATTGAGTAATAATAAAAAAATTTATTAACAACCAAATGAATCCCAAAATATCATGAATAAAAATAGAATCATTATAATATATATCAAATGGACATACACAATACACCACATGTAATAAATATGTAGTGATCAATGAAAATACCATGAAATTAAATGTGAGATAAGAAACCCCTTACCTCGTGTCCAACTTGACCTTTTCATTCTTTAATCTTCTTAATAATATAATAAAGTTAATTTCAACTTAATTAATGACAATTTTAAGTTTATTATTCTTTTTTATCACTTATTACCATGTTTTTAAAATTATGTAATCATTTAAGTTAATAATCATTGTTTTGTCGATATTAGGTACTTGAGTAAAAAACGAAGCTCTTATTATAACAAGTTGTTCATATAGTCAACAATACATTATCTATAAAATGAAATTCATGAATTATATATCATATATATCATATATATATCCAGTATATATATTTATTTATAATAGTATATAACATTTGGAGGTATGAAATGAAATGAACCTTTCATGGAGACAGTAAGCCGTACATACACTTGATCCCTACTTTTATTTCTATATCATATTTAATGGAATAAATACTTAATGATATATTGGTAAATTATAATTCCAATGTAATATCATATGTAATTTTATTAATTATATCCTTTATATGTTCCACGTATGGCAGGAAAAATTCATATCATTTTAAGGGGGCGGTAGTCCGCACTTCTTGAAATGAAATTATCGATTTACCCATAATGGAAACCATAAAGGTATGATATAAATGGAAAATACAGAAGTATAAAGACAATATATATATAATATTTCATGTAAATACAGTGCCATCTTAATGGCCACCATAAGAGGTGGTAAGAAAATATTGAACAATCATCGTTTCATGAGGCAGTTGTTCGCCATCCACAGAAATAATATGTTTTTTATCCATTTGACGGAGGTGTTTGAAAGTGTAATTTGAATATGTTGGAACCATGGTTGTTTTATGCTTGAATTGGAGTATAGTTTGTGTTTGTTGTGAATACTTAGTGGACGTTCAAAATGTGTGCCAGTAAAGTGATCATACAGTTCAAGCAGACAACAATATTGAAGGTGGTGCTATTTTCCAGTGTTTGCCAAATTTTTGGACCTGAAAATTAGAAAATAAAGACATAGGTTGTTGGAAAGAGGACTTGCACGAAAAAAGGAAGTGGTGTGTGAAATAAAGGAACCGTGCACAAAAAACAACGGTGTGCATGAAAAAAATAGTGGCGTGCGCGAAAAACAGCGTGGTGCGCAAAAAATAGCGGCATGCGCGAAAATAGGGTGGTGTGTGAAACACAGCGTGGTGCGTGAAATAGTGGAGAGAGATTTTTATGACACGATGTGTTTTGGAATCATTAATTCGGAAAATGGAAAAGGCATGGGATGCGTGTAAAACATGGAGATGTGCGTGAAAATTGGAACCTTCGCGAAATATTACGTTCTGAATGAGATGTTTTTCGCGCCACATGGGGTTTTCCGTGCAGGGGTCTGAGATGCTTATAAATAAGAGGTGTCCCCCCTCATTCTGTACGGTTGATGACTCAAAGAAAATCAGAGGTCTAATGCACGTAAAATGTTTGCATAAAAGGGTTTGCACGAAAAATTTAGGCTTGCACGAAAAATTATGGCTCACGTGGAAACATTTAGAGCGGTGCGAAAATTTTTGGACTTTTACGAAAAATTATGGTTCCCGTGGAAATATTTAGAGTTGTGCGAAATATTATAGATTCCAAGAAAAATTCCGGCTTGTGCGAAGAAGGTGAAGTTTCAAGAAAAAACTTGAGGTTGCGCGTAAAACTTGGTGTTGTGCGAAATTGTGAGTGAAACCTGTTTGTGCGTTTCTGATTATCTGGTTCAGTGGTTCAATGCATTCAGGTTCATCATTTCTAGACTTTGATGCAAGCAGAGTCTCGTGCTAAGCAGAGGAAAAGACTTAAATGAAAATATACTAAAGAGACCATTACGTCTATAAACAGACTCAGACATCACCAAAGGCGGTGTGCTAGGGGGAGTCAATAGGGGTGACCCGAGGGATGCAGTGAGCTATCCCTGAACTTTTGTAAAGGCATTGTGCCTGGGACAAATTGACTGCACCTGAACATTGTAATCCGTAGCTAGTGAAGTTTACTGAAATTAGGTATGACCGACAACCTATTGGCCTATTCTCCTTGGAAGCATCCCTTTTTGGTGAACCAAGTAAAAGTTCTGGGTCAACTTCCGACTTTCATTTGTTAGACAGGTTTAACAAGTTTCTACCAATGTGGGAATAAGATCCACAACTTTAAAAAGAAAAATTTAACACCCTGATTCACCCCTCACCTCTCAGGGTGTTCGGGGGTCTTTTAGAATCCATCTTTTATCAACAACCTAGTATATTGACGATACTGTTGTTATTATAAAATAAAGGAATAAAAATATTTTATGGGGTTGGAGAAGTAAAATAAAATAAAATAACTTAAGAGAAGACGTTACCTTTAAATCGGGTAACTCCATTAGTTTAAACAAAAAGGATTTCTTGAAGTGCGTTCCGACTAAGGTAAAGCTTCTAGATATAAGAGAGGGATATTGAGAGGTTATTTTGGTATAGGTTGGAAGAGTCCATGGGATTGAGAGGTGTGATTAATGGGTTAGAGGTGAGATATTTTTATAAGGGGGTGGAGGGGCTCTTTAAGAATGTTTGAAAATTTTATTTTATTATAAAATGATTTCCTATTTCTAAAGGTCCAATACTTATTAAAGATGAAGATAAGATGACTCTTGTTCGAAATAAAATCATCCAATAAAAATTGGACAGGTTTTAGATATTGTTTTAATTTTTTTAATATTATTTATTTAAATAATCCATTAATGAGGTAAACCCTGCATCATTATTGTGTCATAAATAATTTTTTTTATTTGAAGTCTAAAAATTATAAATAAATTACCATGATGTATTAAATTATTTTAGTTTTCTAATGAATATTTATATTCATATATATCAATTATATAACCCCACATTAAAATTGTTTTAGACAAACAATACATTATTATGATTTTTTATTTTTACTTTAAATAAAAAGTTATTAATGCCATTATCTTACCCAAATAGATTTCAAAGGCCAAAAGTCTTACCCAATTATTTTCTTGGTCAGCCATTAATCATAAAATAAGGTTAGGAAAAATTTTATGGTTCTTTTATATTATTATAATATTATTTTTACCAAGAATTACCCTACTTACCATTAACCACAACAAATAAAAGTCATAAGTTACTATTTACGAAAAATTATTTTGATTTTATTGAACCAAATTTTACATAATGATAAAAACCATGTTGGTTATATTTTTGAAATTAAATTCACATAAGTGGTAAAATTTTATTTAAAAGAAAAAATCAGTTTTTTAACAACTACTCAGTGTTTTCAGTTTTCAACAAAAATTGATGGTTTTCAGAAAAAACAAAAAATTCAGCCGAAGATAAATTTGATATTACGAATTAAAAATTGAAGTATATTTTACCAAATTAAAAACATATAAGTTTCATTTATTAATTTAAAAATAATTCTCATTGTCAAAATAAAAAGCATGTTTTTGTGAAATAATAACTATAAATAATTGACACTCGTTTAAGTCCAATTTCACTGTGAAATTACATCCAATGAAAAATATTGGATAAAATAGTAAAAATATAATCTAACTACACATTAAAACCATTTAAAAAAAGTAATCTAACCATATAAATAAATTATATTAAAAGGTAGTTTTGAATTAAATGCAGTATTTTTCACAATTCATTAAAAATGAACTTTTGCAGAAAAATACCAAAAATTCACCCAAAGTAAATGTTCATGTCCGAATTCTAAATAAGAATTATTTTTTTTTCAAATATAACATATAAAAGTGACCAAAACTATATTTAAATAGGTTTCTCCATCAAAAGGCGGTGAATCGACCTTTTAAATAATATTAGAGTATTTATGCTTAAAAGTATATTCATTCACATTTATGTATCTAAATTTTATTGGATAAATATAAAAAATTTAACAAAAATTTATAATAATAATATGGTTAGTTCTGTTCATTCCCTTGAATATAACGACTAGACATTAACTACCATTTAAAAAAATATTATATTATTATTTCAATATGACTCAGCATTGTGTGCAACATAAGACTTCAGAGAAACCCATTGTCGTATGTTCGGTATGCCATTGAATATATCATACTCTTTAAAATAAAGGTAACATTTAAATAAAAAATATTATTAAATATGAAAATGTCATATTCTTTATTTTTCTGGTATGTTACATCCTTCCGCCCTTTTGGAAATTGCATCCTTGAAATTTTAAAATTTGGTGGGAAACTACATTGAAAGTCCCACATCAGAAAAAGAGTAAATAAAAATCACACATTAAAAGAAAGAAAGAATAGTAAAAAGGCCACCGGAGATAAACCACACTTAGATTCCATGAAAACATGTATATAGAGGAGAAACTAAGTGTCAAGTTATGATATAGAGTGATAGAAAACATGATTAAGAGAAAGTTAACAACAAGAAAACCAAAACTTTCTGATGGGTTAAACGGTCATTGATTTCCCAGTAGGAAAATTAAATGGAAAATGTTTTTGTTTTAAGTTAATTTTCAAAATTTTAAGGAGTTTATTTACGATCTTGAATAAGAACATAAGGGAACATACATACATGTCATGTAGACTTCCATCCATTAATAAATTTTTAACACAAACTCTTCTTTTCTCGTACAAAACAATTTGAAATCAGGTATCACTTTATCAATGAAAATGTTGACCAATGTGTGATTAGAATTACTCATGTGGGAACTGATGAGCAAGTTGATGATATCCTAACCAAGGCACTATCAGTGGCTGCGTTTGAGAAGCATCGGTTGAACCTCGGTGTTCAGCCACCTCCCAGTGCATAAGGGGGATACAAAATACCCCTATCCCCTGTTATGCTAACTATTTTCAATCTTTTTGTTGATATGATGCAGGTATATTGGGGAGATACTATCTAGGGAGTGTATTGAGATAATCAATGAGAAATTACCGATCTTTGGGTTTATTTCCAATGGTGGAGAAGGAATAAATTCATGACATGTTTGGTATCATGATGAGAATTCTGTGATTGGATAAGAAGGAATACTTTGGACATGTAATGCTTCTAGGAAAATTTAAGAGAATTTTTTGGATGTCATTGAGAATTTCAAAACACGGGATCCCATTTCACTCTTCCCCTCTTGTTTTCTACACCGTGCATTGCTCACGTAGACTTAGAGTGTTGGTTGAGTTTATTCTTGCGTTTTTGGTTCTCAAGTGGCTGGTGCTCTATTGAATTTATTTAATGATTGCAAACAAACCCAGTGGGGGAGATTTTTGGAACCATGATTGTTTTATGGATTAATTGGAGTATGGTTTGTGTTTGTTGTCAATCCACATTGGACGTTCAGAATGTGTGCCAGTAAAGTTATCATAGTGTTAAATAAGACAATAGTATTGAAGGTGGAACTATTCTCCAGTGTTTGCCAAATTTTTAGACCTGATAATCGGAAAATGAATACATAGGTTGTTGGCAAGAGGAGGTGCGCGCAAAAAGAAAGTGGTGGTAGAAATAAAGGAAGCGTGCATGAAAAACAGTGGTGTGTGCGAAAAAATAGCTGCATGCATGAAAAACAGTGTGGTGCATGAAAAATAGCGGCGTGCGCCAAAAATAGATATGTGCGTGAAAAACAGCATGGTGCAAGAAATACTGTAGAGAGATTTTTCACGCAAGATGTGTTTCAGAATCAGAACGTTCGAAAATGGAAAAAGGTATGGGCTGTGCAAAAAACATGGAGATGTGCGCGAAAAATGGTACCTGCATGAAATATTACACGCCAAATGAGATGTTTTTCATCCCACAGGGGGTTTTGCGAGCGAGGGTCTGAGATGCCTATATAAAAGAGGGGACACCACTCATTATGTATGGTTGAAGACTCAAGGAATATCTGAGGTTTGATGCGCGTAAAAGGTTTGCGTAATGGTGGTTGCGGGAAAAATTTAGGCTTGTGCGAAAAATTCTAGCTCGCGTGGAAAAATTTAGAGCGGCGCAAAATTTTTTGAACTTGCATGAAAAATTCTGGTTCACATGAAAAAATTTAGAGTTACGCAAAATATTCCAGACTGGTTGAAAAATTCCATCTTGCGAGAAAAATGGGAAGTTGCACGAAAAACATGAGGATGCACGTAAAACTTGATGTTGCGTGAAATTATCAGTGAAAACTGTTTGTGCATTTCTGATTATCTGGTTCAATGGTTCAGTGCATTCAAGTGCATCATTTTCGAACGTTGATGCAAGTATAGTCTCATGATAATTAGAGTCAAAGACTTCAATGCGAATCTATTGAAGAGACCATCACATCTATAAACTGACTGGGACTTCATCAAAGACAGTGTGCTAGGGGGAGTCAACTGGAGTGACCTGAGGGACGCATTGAGCTATCCCTGAACATTTGTAAAGGAAGTGTGCTTGGGAAAGAGTGATTGTACCTGAACATTGTAATCCAAAGCTAGTGAAGTTTAGTAGAATTAGGTATGACCGGAAACCTGCAAGTGTATGCTCCTTGGATGTATCACTTTGTGGTGAACTAAGTAAAAGTGTGGTGTCAAATTTCTACTTTTATTTATTTCACAGGTTTAAAAAGTTCCTACCAAAGTGGGAACAAGATCCAAAACTTTAAAAAGAAAACTTTAACACCATGATTTACCCCTCCCCTCTCACGGTGTTCCGGGGTCCTTCATGTGGCATCAGAGGGAGGTTAACTGGTGTTTGATCTGTTATTTACCATTATGGACAATTCAACTAATATCAGAGGAGCCCATCTCTTTGATGGATGCAATTTCTAGATCTAGAAGAACAGAATGAGATCTCATATAAGATCTCTTGGAATGGAAGTTATTTTTTCTACTATTCAAGGAATACAGTTCACTGATCCAACATGCCTGGCTATGACTGACACATGCAGAAAAATTCTTAATGCAGGTGTTAAAGCACAAAATTCACTCACCGTATCCCTTTCTCATCAAATTTATCTAAAGGTGATGAGTTGAACCTCTACAAAATCCATGTGGGATAGACAAGAAAATATTTATGAAGGAGATAGAGAAGTGAAGGATTCAAAATTACAAGTCCTACACAATCGGTTTGATGATCTGAAGATGCATCCTGATGAGAATGCAGATTCATTATTCAATCAAATTACTGAAGTGGTTGGAGAAATTCAGGGTCTAGGCGAAGAAATAAAAGACATTGATATTGTAAATAAAATATTTAGAAGGCTTCCACCCCTGTACAATGAAAAGGAGCCAACCCTTGAGGAAAGAGATCTTTCCAATCTTTCTCTGGATGATCTACTGAGCAGCTTGGTAGCATATGAAATGATAGTCACACTAGAAGATGCTATGACAAGTGTGAGAAAGTAAATAAAATTCAGGTCAATGGATAAACTGAATATTTAAAAATAGAGTAGTGTTGAAGATGATGACGAAAAAGAAATTTGTTCTCTCATTGCAAAGAAGTTCTAGAAGGGAAGAGGGAAATTCAAAGGGAAGTTACCTCTCGTATGTTTTCGTTGTGGTAAAGTTGGGCACATTTCCCCACAGTGACTAATAATGATCAATGTTGAATATTGTGGAGATGAAAACATTGAGAAGCCACAAAAAAGTTTTCTAAAAAATGGAGACTTGAAATCTATAAAGAATTGGTCGAAATAGAGTTTTCTCTATGAAAAGGAAAGATGATGATAATGAATTCTGTGAAGAAGAAGAACCATAATTTAAAACTGAAAACTGTTCTTCCAAGATGGATACGATTGAAAAATAAAAACCATAAAAAGATAATGGTCAAGACAATAAGTTGACAACTAATGCCAATCACAAGTTGTGACTTAAATATTCTATTTGTACGATTATGAAAAAATGTAAGAGTTACAATAAGTGGAAATTAATTATAGAATAATAGTCTGATTATGTTGATCAGCTCGAAGCTGAAACTGAATGACTGGAATAATTTGGTAAAGTGCAGTCTAAGATTCTTGAAAGCACAAATGATGTAGTGGATATAAAGCTGAAAATTAAAGAGCAAGAAAAGGTCATCAATGAACTCACCACTAGACTAGAAGGGAAGACCAAGACTACTGAGAGTCTTGAAGAGGATGTTGTTAATATTAGAAGAAAACATGAACATGATTCAATTTCAAAATAATCAAGGAAAAAAATACACTTTGGAAGGTTCTTAGATGCTGAGTTGTTGGAAAGAGCAAAACGTGGTTCCAATGGAGTTGAAAAGATTTTGAATGATCAAAGACCTTCTTGCATGGGAAATAGTGGAATTAGTTGTGAGGTTGAATCATCAAATTCAATAAAGGGGACTAAAATAAAGGCAAGATGAAAGTGTTTCATGTATAAAAGTAACATGAAGTGCTGAAAAAGAAACCTACAATTGAATCTAAAAGAATAACATAAGACTATCCTTGAGCCTCCAGTAATAAGAGGAACTCAAACTATTATCACACGAAAGAAGAAATGAGGATAAAAAGAAGTGAGAAGAAATTTCCTCTCATGAAGTGTCAGTTCTATGGATATCTTGGCCATACCATGTCTTATTTTGAATAGGCAAGAATCTATTTGAATGAAGTAGATATGGGAGTTCAACAAAGAAGAAAAAATTCAAATCCTAATTCTTTTAGAAGAAACACTTTCTATGGATATTGTTTTCGTTGTTCTAACTTTGGTCATAAGGCCATTGATTGTAGGCTAGGGAGGGACATGGACACCTCATACCAGAGTCCGAGACAAGTCAAATATCGTCAAAAATCTAGTGTTTCTCTTCCTAACAGGTTTTCTCCTCTGGAAGAAGATTTCGATTATGAAGAACCCATATACACGGAAGAAATAATTGAAAGGCCATCAGTGTTCTACACTTAATATAATGTATCATGGAAGGAAAATAAGAAAATTGAGAAATCCGACCTTGTAGAGGTGGCCCTCAAAGCTACAAAAACCAACAGAACCTGGAATCTTGATAGGGGTTGTTTGTCTCATATGACTGGTAATGCAAGCCTATTAATGGATATCCAATGGATGGTTGAAGGTACAATATGATTTGGCAATGATGGAGCTCTGAAAATTAAAGGTATTGGTAGTACTGAATAAGCTGATGGAGAGATAAAGAAGGCTGAAGTCTTTTTTGTAGATGGCCTATGTCATAATCTACTCAGCGTGAGTCAACTCTGTGACTTGGGAAATATAGTTACTTTTATTCCGAAAGGCTGCACTATCAACGGAAACACAAGAAATTCACTTATGAAGGGACGCAGAACAGAAGGCAACTTGTATCAGGTTGATAGTAAAGAAAATGTTTGTTATATGATTGTTGAAGAAGAAACGAATTTGTGGCATCGGAGACTGGGACACATCAATCAACTAGACATTGGGAAAATATCAAAATTGAGAATTTTCATGGAAATTCCCAACCTAAAGCATGAGCATGAAAAGTCTTTTGATGCTTGCATTCATGGGAAGCTAGTCTGTAGTTCATATCGGCCAAAAAATAAAATGTCACGACCCGTCCTCTGGGCATGTGTTGTGACTACCCCAAGCCCGCCTTTCATAGGCCAGGGGATGGCGACTAGCACCAAAGGCGTAAATCCCAATCAAAAGGGAAGGCATTGCCTTTACGAAACGAAATCCCACACAAACAGAGTACATGCAGAAGCTACACTAAGTAAAGAAGTATAACAAACGTGTTAAAAGTACGAGGGGCCGGAAATATAAACCCAAAATAAAGATACAACTACAACTGAAAGTAAAGTATAACTCAAAGGAAAATATCTGAAATGTGACAAGCAGCTCCTAGATTTTCCTCCGGGTTCCTACATGAAGGGTAGGTATAGATGTCCTCGACAGCACTACACGTCTGTTAGTCTCCTCTGGGTACTGACTCGTCGTGAGATCCACCTCCGGGTACCGTCCAACTCTACAATCCTCAACCATGATCAGTGATGTTCGTCATCTGCATCCAACACATCGAGGTGCTGGAAAATCCCTTGAAGGGGGGATTATACGATACTCAACAGGGACCCCGAGACCCTCAAGGTCTCACTAAATCCAACAAGGATAATCACAAAGAATGTTCTCAACAGATAACTCTTACTTAGGTATAAGCCCATACTTATACCTAAGTTACCATGTAACCCATCTCATCCACGAGGTGTCACACAGATATGAAGTCGATGGATAACCACTACTTATGTATATGCCCATACATATACGTATGTTATCTAGCAACCCATCTCAATGAAGAAGAAAACACAAAGGTCAATGACTCAACTCAAACCAGGATTTTCATTATCGAAACCGTAACTGTTGAAGAGCTCCGTCTCTGATAAGTAAAATGATCCTGTCACGACTCCAAGGTACTACTCACTAACCTAAGACTGCTGAGGTACTTCTCCTGTCGAGTACCGCGTTTCTTCCGCCTCACAAAGTAGTGCACCTCCACCATGGGTCTGCCACCTCACACAGTAGTGCTCCCCCTCATAGCCTACAGAGGCACTCCTCCTGTCGAGAACCGCGAGTCTGCCACCTCACAATGTAGTTATCCTCTGCCATGGGTCTTCCACCTCATAATGTAGTTCTCCCCACTGGGCTATGTAAGTCACTCCGAATCGAATCGGACAAGCAGTCATCAGGTCTCAGCCAGCTACATGGTCTCCGTACTCCGTACGCTCATCTCTGAGAGGGTCCGCCCCACGAGCAACATGTCAATACTCCAAGTATCACAATGTCCCACGAATAAGTATCTCAAAGGACTACCTCATCATAGGGGTCTCAACACAACAGACCACGCGTCAATCGGACGCCCGGTCTGTTAGTTATTAGCCATTTCGTCCCAGGGGCCCTGTTGGTTTTGTGTATGAACCAACCCCACCGTATCTCAATTGTTCCCTGAACTCACATAGGGTATACTCATAGGGACTGTTACTCGATGTGATCACCAACGTCGCGGACGGTTCGTCAAACGGACGTCCGGTCTGAATGTTATCGGCTTTTCCGTTCTAGGGGCCCGGTTGGATTTTGTGTACAATCCAACACGTCCATACTCCAACTACATCCAAACCTCGAGCAGAGTAAGCCAAAAGGTCTGTCTCACTAAGAGGAATCCAACAAAGTCGACAACACGTCAATCGGACGTCTGGAGCTCAAGTTATAGGCGTTTCCGCTCCGAGGACCCGGTTGGTTTTGTGTTCGAACCAACTCGGTCATACCCAAAGTTCTCTGAAACCTTGAGTGTAATATAAAGAAATTACAATCTCGATCCCAGGATTGCATCGCAACTGACGGTGCGCCAATTAGGGGTCCATAGCCCATGTTACAAGCATTTGAACGAATCTTCCCACTTTTAGAGGGTTTGGGCCCAGACCGACCCGACCCACTTGGGTGCGGCTCGGCCCAGCGGGCGGCCCGACCCAGCGTCTGGGTGCCCTGGCCCAGCGCGAGTGGCCCGACTCGACTGGGTGCTCGGTCTTTGACCGAGTGGTGCGAAGGGGGGCACTGCCCCCTCACCTTGGAACAGCGGCCCCACGTGGGGGGGACCGCCTGTCCACCTCCAAGGGTTATGACCCCCGGAATTCTGAATGGCCGGCCTGGTTGGCCAGCCGGTGTTGCCGCCGCGGGACCCCGCAGTCCCGACCTCCAAGCACCGGTGGCCGGTTTTATCCGACTGCCTCCAGGTCTTCCACCGCGGTTCCCTCGTTTCCGCGCGGTGCGACGACAACGCACCGTCTCTGTTCCAATCCACCACGAAGGACAACAGTAAAAACGGAGGAGGGTCGGCTGCGTTTGTGTGGTCCGGCCCCCTCCCGTTAATCGATAGTAAGAGGATAAAATATTAACAATGAACGCCCAAATATTCACGAAAATAAAATCAAACACCTACCTCGAAGAAGGCGTTTGTCAGTGTCGCGGTAGACGACATCGCGGTAGATGGGCGTCGTTCCGTCAACATCGGGAAGGATGAAGCCGAGGGTGGCGTCGGCGTTATTCGTGTTCTTCGTTGGAGAGGATATGATTTCCCCAAGTGTTGGGAGTCGCAATACTTTACCAGCGCTTCGTCGCTTGGTGAAGCCATCCCAAAACCTTCTCCCAATCTCCCTATATATAGGGGAGGGGGAGAGGTATGTAACCATCGTGGAATTTATGACAGTTCATTTATTTGGAACCTTCTTAAATTCCAATGATGCGGTTACTTAATAAAAAAAGGAGGTCGGGCAAATTAAATTGTGTTGGCACAATTGAAGAGGTGTGTTGACACTACATAAGATTGGAGGATGCCAAGAAGTTTCCCCCACATAGCCTGCGACAAAACATATGACACGAATCAATTTTATGTTGACACATAAAATTAATTGACAGCAATTAACATCACGTCGACACATAAAATTAAATCACAACAATTAATTTTTACGTCGAACCATAAAATTAACTGACAACAATTAATTTTACGTTGACTCATAAAATTAATTGAGAGCAATTAATTTTATGTCGACAAATAAAATTAATTGACAACAATTAATTTTAAGTCGACCCATAAAATTAATTTAGTGCAATTAATTTTATGTCGACATATAAAATTAATTGATGGGGGGTTTGAGAGGTTTCCTCTCCCTCCCCATTAAATGGGAGGTTAGTGTGTGGCGGTTCCACCAACAACTCCCAAGTGGAGCTTCTGACCACTTTATCCGCACTGCATGTGTTTAACAAAATAAATTATTCACTTATTTTATTTTATTAACCCACATAAGACCCCAAAAACTAACTTTCATACTCGATCATGCGCCATTGAGGTGAAAGTCTTCGTATGTGAATATCGGTACTGCGAGTTCAACGGTGCCCTCCGAATTCGATTTTGAGCACCGATTCAAAATTTATAAAAAGCCGCTCGTACGTTTACTGAACGTACCTGAAAAAAAGTTCGGAAAATTATTATCAGTCACCCTCGACCCACTTCGTTCAAGGTTCGGCTCTGGCTAGGAGAAACACACCCCAACGAACTCAATTGTACTCTCAGATTTTTAATTCGAGTTACCATTTTAATGTTATGAATTTTATAATAAAATAATTGTCTCTTAATTATTTTATTTACGGACAAAAACTAACTTTTTCAAGTGGCTCACGTCGGCCAAAGTTAGTATCTGCTTAAAGGAAGCATACCCTCATGAGTTCAACGGTGGTCTCAGATTACTAATTCGAGTTACCGTTTGTGATTTATAAGCATTTGAAAAATAAAATTACTTTATTTAATTATTTCATTTACAGTTATGCCATTTTCGGGTTTTCTGATAGGAGGCATGCACTGACTAAAGTTAAGTCACGCCTCGGGTAAACCCGCCTTCCTAAGCACAACAGTGTCCTCTGATTTCTAATCCGAGTAACCGTTTAAGAGTTATTCCACTTTTTCAGGAAAACTGCTTAGACGCGTTAATTTAAACTTAACAAAACTTCAGAAAATTATTTCGGGCACACCAGGCCTCAGAATCAGGTGCCGTCAAAAACTGCATACTCGTAAAATTCCAAAGAATTTAAGAAAAAAACTGTCCTTGAAATTTACGGGTCTTTATATTACTCCCACCTTAGGGCTTTATGTCCCCCGTAAAGCTACACCAAAAACTAGGGGAAAAGGGGGTACTGTGCAAGCATTTGAACCTATCGCTCCCATGTGATCTCTTGGAGGTTCTCGTGCTTTCATCTGATGCAAACTAGAGGAATTGACCATCCACATAGGAATCTCTCCTGTTGATCCTCAATCTCCACCAGGACCTCCGCAAAACTCACCCCGTCATCGATGTTCAGCTCCTCATGGTCAATGATATGCATCGGGTCGTGCACGTATCTCCTCGGCTGAGATACGTGGGAAAAAACTTCGTGCACCTGGTGCAACTGAGGTGGATGGGTCAAGCGGTAAACCACCTCGCCTACCCTGTTGAGGACCTAGAAGGGTCCGATGAAGAGCGGAGATAACTTGTCACCCCGGCCAAAACTCCATAATCCACGTCGAAGTGAGACCCATAAGAAAACATGGTTTCCATCCTCGAACTCTAGTGGTCTCCGCCTCCTGGGTGTCCTAAACACTCTCTGGTCCTACAGGAGCTACTAAGATTTCTTCTTTGCCGATAAGAGAAATCTGGTCTCATCCCCTGGATGAAACACGTTCTTTGCCTAATACAGTCATTTTCCACATGGATGATACTAATCCATACCAACGATGACGTCGTAAGGCCTCGACTCTACTACCAAGAGATCCAATCGTTACTCTCACCTCCAAGGGTTGAGTTACACTGTTGGCATCGGTGTGTGGTCACTGGGTCTCCTCCAATAGGTATCTCAAAAGTGGGGGTTAAGTCAACAGTTTTAACCAGGACCTCTCAGTATCAACCAAATAAATGTAAAGGAAAGAAAACATCACAAAGATAAGTGTCTTTTATTACTGCACCTTGAAGTACAAGGACCCAAATACAACAACAACATGGAACTAGAAGTACAAGGAACAAAAGGAATCCATTAGTTCTGCTCCTATCCACCTGCTTTCGGAGCATTACTGCCATGTCCACTGCTCGGTTGTTTCTCAAGCACCCGCTGCTGCTTCTGTCTTGGTGGCTCCTCAAATGCCTGCAGATCAACTGTGCTGGGAGTCGGACAGTCACGTGCCATGTGACACTTCCTGCCACATTTATAACACTTTATGCTACTCGTATGGATGGATCTGTTTTGCATGCCCCGCACAACCAAACCTGTATCCCGAGGTCGCCCACCTGCTGGTCTGGTCCTCTTGGACCCCTGCATCATCTATCTACTACCTACAGATGACTCGGCTACTGATGGAAAATCCTGCGGAAAAGGCAGCAGCTCCTGAGCATGCTCGTAGTGTAGAGTCACTGGTATGAACTCCACCCTGAAGAAGGTCTCGAAGTCTCCCCATGTGAAGGCCATATCATCACAAAACTGGAGCATCCAGCTCCACCATCTGCCTGCTGGTTCCTGAAAGAGGCTGGCAAAAAAGATCACCATGAAGTCAGATGGTGTACCCACTATCTTGAAAACTCTCACTACAACCTCCATCCAATCCTCAGCCGCATGTGGGTCCGTCTCTCCCCAAAACCTGGGCGACCTCTGGCGCTGGAACTCGTGCAGCGTACTCAAGCAGTGTGCATCGCCTGCTGCTGGGGCTGGTGGCATCGGTGTACCAACATATGGTAGTATTGCTGGTGCCTCCGCTGGTGTCTCAACTGTAAGAGGTCCCTATACCGAGGCCTCGTCGCTCGGTAGGCTGTCAGTACATACATCCCTCTGGGATCTAGCTGGTCGTCCGTTGAAAGACATCCCGAAAAAAAAACATACATGACATGGTCAAACGATTTATACCTGGTGAGCTGACCTGGTTTGATTTGACTTTAAAACTCTTGGAAACATACATGCAATCAGTGTTTTCATGCACAAAGTCTGAAATCAGAAGTCAGGGTCCTAGTGTATGGATACATCGACCGCCACAGCAACAATGGACTACCTAAAATAAAGACCACACTCGGTACCCTTAACACTATTTCTTCACAGAAAGGAAAGATCAGAGTCCGGACTTCTGCGGTAGAACCGACTCCTCTGATACCAATTTGTCACGAACCGTCCTCGAGGACCGTGCCGTGACTACCCCAAGCCCGCCTTCCATAGGCCAGGGGCTAGCGACTAGTACCAAAGGCGTAAATCCCAATAAAAAGGTAAGGCATAGCCTTTACGAAACGAAATAACACACCAACAGAGTACAAGCAGAAGCTACACTAAGTAAAGCAGTATAACAAACGTGCTGAAAGTACGAGTGGCCAAAAATACAAGCCCGAAAGAAAGATATAGCTACAACTGAAAGTAAAGTGAAACTCAAAGGACAAATGCTGAAAGATGACAAGAAGCTCCTGGATCTTCCTCCGGGTTCCTACCTGAAGGGTAGGTATAGTTGTCCTCCTCAGCACTCCATGTGTGTCTGTCTCCTCCGGGTACCGACTCGTCGTGATATCCACCTCCGGGTACCGACTCGTCGTGAGATCCACCTCTGGGTACCGTACAGCTCTACAAGCCTCAACCACGATCAGTGATGTCTGTCGTCTACAACCAACACAACGAGGTGCGGGCAAAGCCCGTGAAGGGGTGCGTATACGATACTCAGCAGGGACCGTGAGACCCTCAAGGTCTCACTAAATCCAACAAGGATAATCACAAAGAATGTTTTCAAAAGATAACCCTTACATAGGTATAAGCCCATACATATACCTAGTTTACCAAGTAACCCATCTCACCCACGAGGTGTCACACAGATATGAAGTCAACGGATAACCAATACTTAGCTATATACCCATACATATACGTAAGTTATCTAGTAACGCATCTCAATCATGAGGAAAACACAAAGGTCAATGATTTAGATCAAACACAGATTTTCATTTTCGAAACCGTAACTAATGAAGAGCTCCGTCTTTGACGAGTATAGTGATCATGTCACGACTTTGAGGTACTGATCACTAACCTAAGACTACTAAGGTGCTCCTCCTGTCGAGTACCACAGGTCTGCCACCTCCCAAAGTAGTGCTCCTCCGCCATGGGTCTGCCACCTTACACAGTAGTTCTCACCATCATATCCTATAGAGGCACTCCTCCTGTCGAGCACCACGGGTGTGCCACCTCACAAAGTAGTTCTCCTCTTCCATGGGTCTTCCACCTAACAAATTTGTGCTCCCCACTAGGCTATGCAAGTCACTCTGAATCGAATCAGACAAGCAGTCATCAGGTCTCAGCCAGCTACACGGTCTCCATACTCAGTACACTCGTCTCCGGGAGGGTCCACTCCACGATCTAATGGTCTATACTCCATGTATCACAAATTATTACGAAGAAGTATCTCAAAGGACCGCCTCTTCATAGGGGTCTCAACGCAACATACGACGCGTCAATCGGACGCCCGGTCTGTGAGTTATTAGCCATTTCATCCCAGGGGCCCGGTTGGTTTCGTGTAGGATCAAACCCGACTGTATCTCAACTCTACCCTAAACACACATAGGGTATAATCATAAGGACCATTTCTCGACGTGATCACCAACGCCGCTGACGGTTCGTCAAAAGGACGTCCGGTCTGAAAGTTATCGGCTTTTCCGTTCTAGGGGCTCAATTGGATTTCGGGTACAATCCAACCCGGATATACTCAACTACATCCAAACCTTGAGCGAAGTAATCCAAAAGGTCCGTCTCACTAATAGGAATCCAACAAAGTTGACAACACATCAATCGGATGTCCGAAGCTCATGTTATAGGCGTTTTCACTCCGAGGACCCAGTTGGTTTCATGTTCGAACCAGCCTGGCCATACCCAACGTTCTCTGAAACCTTGAGTGTAATATATCAAAACTTCCACCTCGATCCCAGGATCATGTCACAACAGATGGTGCGCCAATAGGAGGTCCATAGCACATGTTACGAGTGTTTGAACAAATCTGCCTGCTTTTCGGGGGGTTTGGGCCCGGACCGACCCGGCCCAAGACACGCTAGGCTGGCCTGAACTGGGTCGACCCGTCCCAGGTCCGGGTCTGGACCAGCGGGCGGCCCGACCCAGCGCAAGCGGCCCGGCTCGGCTGGGCGCTCGGTCTGTGACCGATCGGCGCGAAGGGGGGCGCTACCCCCTCGCCTTGTAACGGCGTCCCCATGTGGGGGGACCGCCTGCCCACCACCGCGAGTTACGATGCCCAGAATTCTGAACGGACGGCCCGGTTGGCCAGCCGGTGCCGCCGACGCGGGACGCCCCGGTCCCGCCCTCCAAGCGTCGATGACCAGTTTTATCCGGCCGCCTCCAGGTCTTCCGCCGTGGTTCCCTCGTTTCCTCACGGTGCGACGACACCACGCCGTCTCCGTTCCTATCCACCACGAAGGACGACAGTAAAAAGGGAGGATGGTCGGTCGTGTTTGTGCGGCTCGGACCCCTCCCATTAACTGATAGCAAGCGTCTAAAAGATTAACGATGAATGCCCAAATATTCACGAACATAAAATAAAACACCTACCTTGAAGAAGGCGTTCGTCAGTGGCGCAGTAAACGGGGGCCATTCCGTCAACGTCGGGAAGGATGAAGCTGAGGGTGATGTCGGCGTTCTTCACGTTCTTCATTGTAGAGGATATGATTTCTTCACGTATTGGGCGTCATAATACTTTACGAGTGCTTCGTCGCTTGGTGAAGCCGTCCCAAAACCTTTTCCCAAACTCCCTATATATAGGAGAGGGGGAGAGGTATTTTACCATCATGGAATTTATGACGGTTCATTTATTTGGAACCTCCCTAAATTCCAATGATTCAGTTACTTAATTAAAAAAGGAGGTCGGGCGAATTAAATTGCATTGGCGCAATTTAAGAGGTGCGTTGACACTACTTAATAGTGGAGGATGCCTAGAAGTTTCCCCCACATAGCCTGGGTCAAAACATATGACACGAATCAATTTTATGTTGACACATAAAATTAATTGACAACAATTAATTTCACGTCGACACATAATATTAAATCACATCAATTAATTTTTACGTTGACCCATAAAATTAACTGACAATAATTAATTTTACATCAACACATAAAATTAATTGATAGAAATTAATTTTACGTCGACACATAAAAATAACTGACAACAATTAATTTTAGGTCGACCCATAAAATTAATTGAGTGCAATTAATTTTACATCGACATAAAAAATTAATTTATGGGGGGGGGGGTTTGAGAGGTTTAATCTACCTCCCCATTAAATGGGAGGTTAGGGTGTGGCGGTTCCACCACCAACTCCCAAGTGGAGCTTCTAACCACTTTATCTACACTGCATGTGTTTAACAAAATAAATTATTCACTTATTTTATTTTATTAACCCACGAAAAAACCTAAAAACTAACATTCATACCCGATCATCAGCCATTGAGGTGAAAGTCTTCTTAAGAGAATATCGGTACTATGAGATCAACGATGCCCTCAGAATTTTATTCCGAGCACCGGTTCAAAAGTTATAAAATGCCACTCGTACGTTTACTGAACGTACCCAAAAAAAAGTTCCGAAAATTATTATCAGTCACCCTTGACCCACTGTAGTCATGGTTAGGCTCTACCTATAAGAAACACACCCCAAAGAACTCAATGGTACTCTTGGATTTTCAATTCGAGTTACAGTTTAGATGTTATGAATTTTAAAATAAAAATAATTGTCACTTAATTATTTTATTTACAACCAAAAACTATCTTTCTCAGGTGGCTCATGCCGGCCAAAGTTATTATCTGCTTAAAGGAAGCATACCATCACGAGTTCAGTGGTGGTATCAGATTTCTAATCCAAGTTACCGTTTGTGAGTTATAAGCATTTGAAAAAGAAATTAACTTTATTTAATTATTTTATTTACATATATGCCATTTTCGGGTTTTCTCACAGGAGGCCTATGGTGACTAAACTTATGTCACGCCTGGGGTAAACCCGCCATCCTGAGCAAAATAGTGTCCTCGGATTTCGGATCCATGTAACCATTTAAGAGTTTTTCCACTTTTTTCAGGAAACTGCTTACGCGCGTTAATTTAAGCTTAACAAAACTTCAGAAAATTATTCTGGGCACACCAGGCCTTAGAATCAGGTGCCGTCAGAAACTGCGTACTCATAAAATTCCATATAATTTAAGAAAAAAAATTCCTTGAAATTTACTAGTCTTTACACAAAATGGAATCTCATGTTCTTGGTCTAATACATACAGATGTATACTGGCCGATAAATATTTTAGGAACTCATGGAGAAAGGTACTTTGTCCTTTTCATAGATGATTACAGTAGAATGGCATGTCTAATGTTATTCATAGGAAACGAAAAGTTCTTAACTGCATGAAAACATATCAGCGAGAAACATGGGATAAAACATGAGGTACCAACAGTGAGAACTCCACAACAAAATGGAGTTGTTGAACATATGAATCTATAGGTGAACAACATGGCACGTACTATGCTGATTGAGAGTCATATTACATGACATTACTAGAAAGATCCTGTTCAAGAAGCATTGTATATTCAAAATCAAACATGACTTTATATGGGTGAGATGAAGACACCATGTGAATTGTGGCATGGAAGGAATCCCTCTTTGAAATACTTTCATGTTTTTGGATGTAAATGCTTCATTAAGAAAAATGAAGGAAATCAAGGGAATTATGGTGACAATTCATATGAAGAAATTTTCCTAGGATACTCAATGAACAAAAAATCCTATAAGTGTTTCAACAAGAGATTAGGAAGGATTGGGGAAAGCAGTGATGTTATGATCATTGAAGAGAAAACAAAAAAATGCTTCAAGGATTTCATATGATGATGTGATAGAAAGTGAGGAAGAAAATGAACATTGATTAAATACAAATACAGTAATAGAGGAAGGTGGAAAAAACACTCAACAGTCATCATCATGATTTTGAGTCAGAAGAAGAATTTGAAGAGGAAACCTTGGTTGGATAGAATGAAAATGAACCTCATAGGAGAAATCGAAGAGATGAGATTGATCCATCTAAAATAATTGGGGACAATTGTGCATCCAAAAAAACAAGGAGTATGAGGAATAACACACATTCTGTATTTCTGTCAGTTGTGGAGCCATCCTCATTTTAAGAAGCTGCAAAAGATGAATCATGTGTGGAATCCATGAATGAAGAGTTAGATAAGATTGACAAGAATCAGACATGGGATCTTTTTTAGAGACCCAAAGGTCACAATGTGATTGGTACAAAATGGATCTTCAAGAATAAATTTGATTAGCATGGATGTGTTATTAGAAACAAGGCACGACTACTATGTAAGGGATATTGCCAGATTGAAGGTGTTGATGTTGAAGAATCCTTTGCTCCAGTGGATAGACTGGAGTTAATCTAGCGTTTCCATGCCATAGAACTCCAAAGAGGATACAATTTATATCAAATGGATGTCAAGACAACATTCCTCAATGGTATACTCGAAGAAAAATACTATAAAGAACAACCAGTGGGTTTTCTTCTTGGTAATGATGAAACAAAGGTTTGCAAACTAAATAAAGAACTCTATAGTTTGAAACAGACACCACGAGATTGGTATTCCTGGCTGGATTCTTATCTCAAGAAGATGGAATTCAAAAGAGGAGGATTTGATCACAATCACTATGTGAATAATTCTCTGAAAGATTAGTTCATGGTTCTAGTTTGCGTCGATGACATTATATTTTTTGGTAGCATGCAGAAATCAGTGGATGAATTTGCCAGTCACATGAAATCAGAATTTGAAATGTCAATGATTGGGGATATCACATATTTCTTGGGGCTGCAGGTGACTCAAAATAAATATAACACTTTCATCTCTCAGGAAAATTACACAAGAGAGCTATCGAAGAAATTTAATATACATGAATCTAAACCAATGTCAACTCCGATTGCAGTTTGAACCAAACTTGGAAACCATAAGGATGAGACCTCTATTGATCCCACCATGTATAGGAGGATCATTGGGAGCCTGCAATACCTGACAGCGACACAACCAGATATTGCCTTCGCAACATGTCTAGCAGCCTGCATTCAGATTAATCCAAAGGAGGAAAATAGGGCGGTAGTAAAAATAATCATGAGTTACATTCAAGGTACTCATAACACTGGGTTATACTTTTCTACAGGTAGGGAAAGTGTATTACCAGCGTTTTCTGATTCTGAATGGGCTGGAGATGTTGTGGACAGAAAGTCTACCAGTGGTGGGGCCTTCTATATTGGGCAGAAATTTGTTGGATGGTTGAGTAAGAAACAAGAATGTACTTATTTTATAACTACTGATGCTGAGTATATATCCGCTACAAAGTCATGCGCTCAACTAATATGGATGAAGAAACAACTGAAAAATATTATTGATGAGTTGAAACATCCAATGATGATTTACTGTGATAACAAAAACACAATTGATCTTACGAAGAATCATGTTTAACATTCTAGTACAAAACATATTGAAATCGGGTATCACATTTTCAAATAAAAAGTAGAGTAATGCGTTATTAGAATAACTCATGTGGGAATTGATGAGCAAGTGGAAGATATCCTGACAAAGCCACTGTCAATGGCCGTGTTTGAGAACCATCGGTTGAACCTCAGTGTTAGGTCACTTCCTAGTGCATAAGGAGGTTTTGAAATACCTCTCTCCCCAGTTATGTTAACATTTTTAATCTTTTTATGGATATGATGCAAATTTATGTGGGAGATACTATCCAGGGGGTGTATTGAGATATTCAATGAGTAAATACTGATCTCTTCATTTATTTCCAATGGGATAGAAGGAATAAATTTATGACATGTTTTGTATCACGATGACAATTTGGTGATTGAATAATAAGGAATACAATGGACATGTAGTGTTTCTGGGGAAATTTAAGATAATTTCTTGGGTGTCATTGAGAATTCCAAAACACGGGATCCCAACTGATTCTTCCCCTCTTGTTTTCTACACCGAGCATTGCTCAAGTAGACATAGAGTGTTGGCTGAGTGGATTCTTGCGATTTTGGTTTGCATGTGGCTGGTGTTCTATTGAATTTATTTACTGATTACCAACAAACCCAAAGGGGGAGATTATTAGAACCATGGTTGTTTTAAGGATTAATTGGAGTATGGTTTGTGTTTTTTTCAATCCTCAGTGGATGCTAAGAATGTGTTCCAGTAAAGTTATCATACAGTTTATGTAGAAAATAGTATTGAATGTGGCATTGTTCTCTAGTGTTTGACAAATTTTTGGACCTAAAAATTGGAAAATTAAGACACAGGTTGTTGTCAAGAGGAGGTGTGCACAAAAAAGAAGTGGTGCATGAAAAAAGGAAGCGTGCATGAAAAATATTGGCGTGTAAGAAAAAAACAGCGGTGTGTGCGAAAAGCAGCGTCCTGCGCGAAAAACAGTGGCGTGCGCGAAAAGCAGAGTGGTGCGTGAAAAACAGCGTGGTGCGTGAAATAGTGGATATAGATTTTTCACTCAAGATGTTTTTCGGAATTAGAACGTCAAAAAATGGCAAAGGCATGGGCTGTGCAAAAAACATGGAGATATGTGCAAAAAATGGTACCTGCATGAAATATTACGCGCCGGATGGGAAGTTTTTCGCACCATAGGGTGTTTTGCACGTGGGGGTATAAGACGCCTACAAATAAGAGGTGACCCCCCTGATTCTATACGATTGAAGACTCAGAGAAAATTCGAGGTCTGATGTGCATAAAATGTTCGCGTTAAGGGGGTTGCGTTAAAAATTCAGGCTTGCGCGAAAAATTTCGACTCACGCTGAAAAATTTAGAGCGGAGCGAAAAAATTTGGACTTGCGTGAAAAATTATGGTTCACACGGGAAAATATCGTATCGCGTGAAATAGTCTAGATTCGGCGAAAAATTACGGATTGTGCAAAAAAGGTGAAGTTGCACGAAAAACTTGAGGTTCCGTGTAAAACATGGTGTTGGGTGAAATTGTTAGTGAATCATATTTCCGCGTTTCCGATTATCCTGTTCAGTGGTTCAGTGCATTCAAGTGCATCATTTCCGGACATCGATGCAAGCAGAGTCTCATGCTAAGTAGAGGAAAATACTTCAATGCAAATCTATTGAAGGGACCTTCATGTATATAAACTGACTCGGACTTCTTCAAAGGCAGTGAGCCTGGGGGAGTCAATGGGAGTGACCCGAGTGGCGCAATGAGCTATCCATGAACTTTTGTAAGGATAGTGTGCCTGGGACAGAGTGATTGTACCTGAACATTGTAATCTGCAGGTAGTGAAGTATAGTGGAATTAGGTACGACCGAAAACCTATCAGCCTATGCTCCTGGGACGTAGCCCTTTGTGGTCTACAAAGTAAAAGTGATGTGTCAACTTCATAATTTCATTTTTTTGATAGGTTTAACAAGTTCTTACCAATGTGGGAACAAAATCCACAACTTTAAAAAGAAAATTTTAACACCCTGATTCACCCCTCACCTCTTCGGGTGTTCTAGGGTCCTTCAGAATCTACCTCATATCAATAACCTAGTATATTAACGATACTGTTGTTGTTATAAAATAAAGGAATAAAAATATTTTATGGGGTTGGAGAAGTAAAATAAAATAAAATAACTTAAGAGAAGACGTTACCTTTAAATTGGGTAACTCCCTTTGGTTAAAAAAAAGGATTTCTTGAAGTGTGTTCCGACTAAGGTAAGGCTTCAAGATAGAAGAGAGGGATCTTGAGAGATTATTTGGGTAGAGTTTGGATGAGCCCAGGGGCTTGAGAGGTGTGATTAATGGGTAAGAGGTGAGATGTTTTTATAAGGGGGAGGAGGGGCTCTTTAGGAAAGTTTGAAAATATTATTTTATTATAAAATGAATTTATGTTTCTAAAGGTCCAAAACTTTTTAAAGAGGAAGATAAGATGACTCTAGTTTGAAATCAAATCATCCAATAATATTTGGACAGGTTTTGGATATTGTTTTACTTTTTTTAATCTTATTCATTTAAATCATTCATTAATGAGGTAAACACTGCATCATTATTGTATCATAAATATTTTTATGTATTTGACGTCTAAAAATTATAAATAAATTACCATGGTTTAGTAAGGTTTTTTTATATTTCTAATGAATATGTATAGTCATATATATAAATTATATAGCCCCACATTAGAATTATTTTATAAAAACAATACATGATTATGTTATTTTTATTTTTACTTTAAATAAAAAGTTATTAATGTCATCATCTTACCCAAATGGATTTCAAATGCCAAAAGTCTTACCCATGTATTTTATTGGTCATCCATTAATCATAAAATAAGCTTAGGAAAAATGTGAAGGTACTTTAATATTATTATAATATTATTTTTACCTTGAATTACCGTACTTACCTTTAACCACAACAAATAAAATTCAGAAGTTACTATTCACCAAAAATCATTTTAATTTTATTGTACCAAATTTTACTTACTGATAGAAACCAAGTATGTTGTATTTTTGAAATTCAATTCACATAAGCGGTAAAATTTATTTTAAATGAAAAAGTTGGGTTTTTTAACAACTACTCAGTGTTTTCGCTATTCAGCAAAATTAAAGGTTTTCAGAAAAAAAAAATTCCAGCCTAAGCTATATTTTATATTAAAAATTAAAAAATGATTTATATTTTACCAAATTCAAAACATATAAATTTTATTTATTAATTTAAAATTAATTCTCATTGTGAAAATAAAAAACATGTTTTTAATAAATAATAAATATAAAAAATTGACACTTGTTTAAGTCCAATTTTCAAAGTGAAATTACAGCCAATGACCAATATTGGATTAAATGGTAAAAATATAATCTAACTATACATTAAAACCATTTAAAATGGTCATATAACCACATAAATAATTTATATTAAAAAGTAGTTTTGAATTAAAATGCAGTATTTTTCACAAGTCATTAAAAAATGATCTTTTTCAGAAAAATACCAAAATTTTTCCCAAAGAAACTTTTGACGTCCCAATTCTAAAAAAGAATTATGTTTTTTAAAATATAACATATAAAAGTGACCAAAAATATATTTAAAGAGTGTTCTCCATCAAAAGGAGATAAATCAGCCTTTTAAAAAGTATTAGATTATTTATACTTAAAATTAAATTCATTCACATTTAAGCATCTAAATTTTATTGGATCAATGTAAAAAAATAAACACACATTTATAATCATAATATGGTTAGTTTTTTTCATTCCATCTAATATAATAGCATGAATGTAACTACCATTTAAAATAAAAATATTATATTATTTTTATTTCAAAATGACTCACCATTGTGTGAAACATAAGACTTCAGAGAAACCCATTTTTGCATGGCATGTAAACCATTGAATATATCATCCCATTTAAAATTAAGTTAATATTTAAATCAAAAATATTAATAAATATGAAAATGTTGTATTCTTTAGGGTCCTGATATGTTACATCCTTCCCACCTTTTCGAAATTGCATTCTTGCAATTTTAAAATTGGGCTTGGAAACTTCATTGAAAGTCCTACATCGGAAAAAGAGTAAATAAAACTATCACTTTAAAAGAAAGAGAGACAAGTACAGAGGTCATCTGATATACCCATACTTATATTCCATGAAAACATGTATATGGAGGAGAAACTTAGTGTCATTTTCTGATGTAGAATGATAAAAAACATGATTAAGTGAAAGTTAACAACAAGAAAACCAAAAATTTCAGATGGGTTAAACATTCATTGGTTTCCCAGTAGGAAAAGTAAATGGACAATGTTTTTGTTTTAAGTTACATTTCAAAATGTTGAGGAATTTATTTATGAGCTTGACTAAGAACATAATGACACATACTTACATGTCATGTAGACTTTCATCCATTACTAAATTTTTAACACAAACTCTTCTTTTCTCCCAACGTTGTGTATTCAAGTTGACTTGGACACATCAAAAACCATAAAATAAACTTCTAGAGAATAACAAGATCCAAAAAATAGGAACTATATGTTTCCCCTATCTTTATACATTATTCAAAACCAAAATTGGTTTGTACGAGATCAGATAATCCCTAAAAGTATAATACTTTATATAAATAAATACTACTCTTAATCTTCAAAATTCAACAAAAAAGTACCCAATGTTCAAGAAAGACCATTCAATATAAAATTTTCCTTAAAATTATTCAAATTAATCCGAACTATGATTGAAACCCAAAACTAAAAAGGATTTAATCACATAGTCATTCACAGTAAATCATAATATTTATCTCCACAATCATCAATTACTCTTAATGTCTCATACTGACATGTAATTAACCTAATCACATATTCTATATGATAGGATAATGATTTCCATAAATAAACTATATCACCTTATGTCCACAATAAAAACATAGATTCTTCCAAAATAATATTTCAACCATTACTCCAAAAATTAAATCCCATTGTTTTCTATTTTCCTTAAGCATATAGTGTTCCTAAAAGAGAGAATGTCTTCCAAAATGTCTTTTATCACTTAATCACCAAATCATTTTCCTATACTAAGGATGTACATTTGATAAAACATAAGATCCCAAATCAAATTATTCATGATCCATACAATCTTTTAACTAAAAAGAATTAGTCACACTTACCAGGGACTTCACGTAGTCTAGTGGTAGGCGATAAATCCCAATATCACTTTCGTTGTGGGTTCAATTCCTATAGCTTTGTCCGAGGCGGTGAGTTGTCACATGGTCAGTGTGCTGTCCTTTTTTCAAAAATTACACAATCTCATAACATTCAAAAAACAAATGAGACAATTACCTCAAAAATAACCATAACATATTTTATCCTCAAATGTTATATAATATCATTCATTTTTCACCCCAAAATGTAATAACCATTTATCACCTCTAAAATATAAATGACTCTTTCTAAAATGATAACCATTAGTGTTATGTCACTTATGCTTAAATAACACTCTAACATATAAAGTTATATAAACCTACCTCTGATACCAAATATAACGACCCGGACATAAACATTACATAATCAAGAATTAAGTGAATAATTCAAATTGAGGATCATTTTAGGTTTAGAGCTTCAGAGAATTAGTCCATAACAATTACATCACAAAAATTAGAAAGTAAAAAGTTATGTACATTTTCTACTTTTTTCATAAAATAAAAACTCATAAAAAAATGAAACATGACTAGTTCCATGTTTTAGATATAATGACTTTTCCGTGATTCCATCCTTGACCCTATTCATCTTTATGTCATATGAAAAACATTTTAAAACATGGTATGAGCATAAATATCTCACTAAGGGTTATAAAATAAGGAAATAAAACCTTAGACCATTAATAAATACAAATAAATGAAACCATACTTTTTAATCATAACATACCCTATGAAATCACAATATTTATGAATAATACACAGAAATCAAAAATCATAAATGTAACTAATGGAATTCATAACAAAATTACATTGTATCTCTCAGATCAACATAGGGAGTTACATTGTCAATACCCATAACAGTATATTCCCGAAATCACTTTGGATAAACATTAACGTTTACCTATAAAACGTTGCCCAATGCATTGGAAAGCTATCTCTAGCTCACCCACCCTAGGTATACCACGATACCACCCATATACATAAACAATGCCCAATAACCATAACATATTCATAACACATAAAACCATGATAAAGGAAAGATATGATTTCCACATAACAATGACAATATATCTTTTTAAGATATTGACATAATCAATGCTTTATCAAACCATTTAAAAAATTTAATAAAGATATTTTTTAATCAAAGTGTCACATACCACTTTGAAGCTTTTGAATGAAATTTTAGTTTCAATAAATTCTTGTACATATAAATAAATACATAAAACCATTTTTAAAACATGGAAATTAATGAGAATGATTTAGAAGAATAAATATTTAAAACATTTAAAATAATATTTTAGTTAAAGAGTTTCTAACCAAATGAGAGACGATTGAATAAAAATAATTAATGAATAACATTAATCAAAGCTTATAATATCATGAGAATAAGGAGATTCATGATATACTATGTCAAATGGTCGTATATACAACATTTAAAAGTGAATTGGTGTATAACAACAAATAAGTCTCAGTGGAATGTAAATTGGGACAAAGTATGTTACAAAGATTGTATACATAGATTAAGGATTAATCAATGACCTAATTATGTGTGAAAAATAATAATACACCCAATATAAGTGTATATTAAGGATAAAACAATCAAATTTCATTCACACATATTCATAGCACGACATAATCAAGAAGCAAAAGCTTAACCCAATGGATTGAAATTGTGTTAAGAAGTTTTCTAACTGAAATTTGACAGCCTAACGACATCACTTCAAAATAAAGGAAATGTGTTGTTGAGAGATAAAATGATCTATCATCACTTGGAAACAAAATTTACAACACTAAGGATATAGAATAATATATCCTTACATAAGATAGTGGAAATTAAAAGATATAACAGAAATTAATTCTTTTAAAAAGTGGAGGGTGAATGATTCCCTCACCAACTTGGTAACTTATGAAACATACACTCCATAAAAGAATGATCATACAATGAATATTAAAATACCAATAAATTAAATTATATTACACAATGAAATCAATCATGGGTAGTACACACACCACACCAAATTAAATAGTGGACAATATAGCATAAATCTCACGAGAATAAAAAAGCGAGATGAAAACCCCTTACCACTTTTTAATGAATCACGTCGTAAGAACAGAAGTTAATAACAACCAAATAAATCACATAATACCATGAATATAAATAGTATAATGATAATATATATCATATGTTAGTACACAATATCCACATGTAATAAACAAGTGGTGAACAATTGAAATCTCACGGAATTAAAAGTGAGATAAGAAAACACTTACATCATGTCCGACTTGACATGTTCATTCTTTGATCTCATAAATAAAAAAATAAAGTTAATATCTAATTTAATAAGAAAATTTTTAATGGTTATTTTCCTTTTATATAACTTATTACGATTTTATAACAATTATGAAATATTTTAGGTTAATAATCTTCGTTTTGTTGATACTTGATACATGAGTCAAAAATGAACTTCTTATAATTACAATTTGTTCATATGGTCAACAGTACATTATCTACATAATGATATTCATGATTTATATTTCATATATAATATAAATATACAGTATATATATATATATATGTATTTATAATATTTCATAACATTTGGAGGTAATAAATGAAATGCACCATTCATGGAGACTGTAAGCTGTACGTATGCATGATCTCTACATTCATTTCTATTTCATTTTTAATGGAATAAAAAAACAATGATATATTAGTAAATTATAATTCCTGTGTAATATCATATATAATCTCATTAATTACATCCTTTATATGTTCCACGTATGACATGAATGATTCATATCATTTTATGGGGGCGGTAGTCCGCACTTCCTCAAATGAAATTATCATATTTACCCATTATGGAAACCATAAAGGTATGATATAAATGAAAAATACCAAAGTATATAGACAATATATATAATATATATTACATGTAAATACAGTTCCATCTTAATGGCTACCATAATAGGTGGTAGGAGAAGATTAAACAATCATCGTTTCGTGGGGTAGTTATTAACCTTCCACAGAAATAGGTTGTTCTTTACCCATTAGACGAAGGTGTGGGTAAGTGTAGTTTGAATACATATCATATCAACAGCATAGTATATTGAGGATACATTAGTTGTTATAAAATAATGGAATAAAAATATTTTATGGGGTTAGAGAAGTAAAATAAAATAATATAAGTTAAGAGAACATGTTAACTTTAAATCGTGTAACTCCCTTCGGTTTAACCAAAAAGGATTTCTTAATGTGGCTTCTACCTAAGGTAAGTATTCTAGATATACGATAAAAATATTTTGATCTTATTTGAAAATAGGTTATAAAATCCTGGCTTTGTATTACATAAATTTTCATTACATTTTACAAATAGAGGGGGATCTTGAAAGTCTAGTGTCTTGGAAATCAGGAACAATAAAACATGAAAAAATTTAAAAACTCTTTTAAATCCCCTTAAAAAGCTTCTTGAAAAGTTAATCCTAGGTAAAATTAATGCATCTCATAACCTGGTGACATACATCAAATGAAAGGGTGAGCTGAAGGCTCAGTAAGGAAAGCAAGGGAATCAATTTAATAGTGATATAAAAAAGAATATGATGAAAACAATAAAACACGAGAAGAGGAAAAAGAGGAATATAATAATAAAAAGAAAATGAATCATAACATGAATATGTTGAAACAAAATTTCATTTATACATTCATGAACATATCACCAAGGTTCATCCCCAAGGTTTCATAAAAATTTTACCAAGGTTATTCACTAAGGTATCGTGAAACATGTCATTTCTAGAGATTAATTCATTACCCAATGCATTGAAGCGCTATCAGGGCACACCCTTAATATGTATTTTTTTAATGTGAGACACATAGATCATAATAACAAATTTCTTAAATATCATATAGAGATAAAATTAAATGGGTTTCACTTAAAAATCATGACGTTTTAAAATTTCATAAAAATATGATAATTATGTCATTTATAACCCATGGAAAGGGAGTGAGGGTTAAATATATGTCAATTCAAGAATAAAATAGATAAATTTTATATGTTGATGAATACCCCTTGAAATGAAAATATATTTGAGTATTCAACTAAATAAAACAAGAAAATTTCTTTAGAAATCGAGGGATTTTGGAATGAAATGAATGAGGGAAAGGCTTGGTATTTACAGGAAAAGGGAGGGAATATTTAATTAATTTCCAAGGGACACCTCATTGATGGTATTTGCAAAACCACAGGCTTGCCCACAATATTTTCCACTTGTGAAAACTCATAAAATATATTTCTATTCACAAGTCGACTGGATTTATTAAATCATGATTACATCATCAATGATGTCATTAAACACCAGAAACTCAAAACTGCATTTTTACTATTCACAAAAATTCAGCTGTTTCAGAAAAATACCAAAAATTTACCCTAACCTAATATCGATGTTCTAAATTCAAAAATGAAATCAATTTTATGAAAGTAATTTTCTTAAATATTTTTAATTTAATGTTTATATAAAATCATTATTTATTCAAAAAAAACTCTAAAACGATAACTTATTTTGTAACACATTGACAAAGTAATCAAGGTCCCATAAAATTATCGCATAACCATAAGAGAATATAGTAACAATTTATGATTACATTTTATGAAAATAAATTTCCATTTGAAATTATTAAATTTATTATAAAATTGGAAATAAAGTATTTATGACATAAAAAAATACCAAAACTTATACTATGATTGTTTTTCATTTTTAGGATGTATACATTATATTTATACATTCATGGTTGAAGTTTCTATTTTTTTTGGCTAATTTACTATTCATTACTGTTTATAAGGGTATGTTACTATTCATTCTTTACTATTCACTAAACAATGTTGATCTTGTTAGAATCTTATTTTCATACTAATCAAATATGTAGAAGAACATTTGTTTGAAAATCATTTTACATTATTAATTATTTAATGTATACAAAAATAACATAAAATAACCTTTTTATATAATACATTAACTATATTCATCCTATAGTTATCCAAACATTTGAAAATCACAAATTTTACCATAATAAGAAATAAAAATTTTATTTATACCAAGGGATTACAAAAACTATCTGAGGCCTCGTTACATTCCCCCTTATTACACCTGCATATGACCTAAGTGTAAGGTGAGCTATGGTGATAGAATCTTGGGGTGTCTTAGACAACATTTCCCGAGTGGTGATTTCTATTAGCTTGAACTTATCCCTAAGGGGATTTCGTTCAAGCATCACAGATTGAAGCGCAGCTTGGGCTTGGTCCACAGAAAACCCCAGAGATGCTACCTCCTTCCCAAGCTCTGATAGATGGGCTTCGTACGGCTTGAGTCTGCTGGATGAGGCCATCGAATCTTCTTTCTGTATTAAGAAACCACGATCACTTATATTTATAAAAAATAATTATAACATAATGAGTTTTGTTTCCAATGTTTATATTGGCCAACATTCATATAACAGTCGAAACCCAATAGACTCATTTAATTATACTCTCTTCATTAATTAAGGGATATAATTTTGTTGATTATAATATAACATAAAAATTTCTGAAATAAATATTATTAAAATGTTTGGGTCCTTACATTATTCCCCCATTAATGAAATTGCATTCCTGTAATTTTCTATTATTATAAATTGGGAACTATTAAAATTCATATAATTATAAAGTAATTTTATGTCTTAGAAACATTTCTTAAAAAAATATTATTCTTTAACAACTATTTTATTTTCTATAAATCTTTCATATTGATTCATAAAAAGCTAGTGATTAACCAAACATATCCCTTGGGAGTGTCAAAACGGGAGGGCAGAAAGGCTCGTTGTTGTGTACTAGGATACATCGGGTCAAGCTCGAAACACCTTGTCAGAGTTTTCACTCCTAGGTACATCTATTCCAGAGCCAGATCCAATTGTTTGTATCCATACGGGGATTTATTTTCTTTGAAACCAATTACTAAATATTTCACCAAAATACCTAGACATTTTTCTATATTTAAACTTTTCTATAGGGTTATTACTGAAGTTTTCATATCATAATTTCCAAAAATAACTAAACAATCCTTTGAATCCAACTATGGCATCCTACCATTTTATTATAGAACTTTTCATTACAGTTTACAAACATAGGATGTTTAAAGTCTAGTGTCTTGGAAATCAGAAACAATAAAACATGAAAAAATTTAAACACTTTTTTAAATCCCCTTGAAAAGATTTTTGAAAAGTTCATCCTATGTACAATTACATCATCTTATAACCTGGAGGAATACATCAAAGGGAAGGGAGTGCTGAAGGCCCTGTAAAGAAAGAATGTGAACCAGTTTACTTGTGATACCAATAAGAACTTCATGAAAACCATAAGACATGAGCAACAGAAAAAGAGGTATATACTAATAAAAAGAAAATGAATCATAACTTGAATATGTGGCTATAACATTTTATTTAGACATTCATGAACATATCACCATGGTTCATCCAAAAGGTGTCATAAAATAATTACCATGGTTATTCACCAAGGTATCGTGCAACTTACCATCTCTAGAGATTAATCCTTTACCCAATGCATTGGAGCGCTATCAGGGTGCACCCTTGATATGTTATTATTTTCATGTGAGCGACATAGATCATAATAATAAATTTCATAAATAACCCATATAGAGTCAATGAAATGGGTTTCACTTCAAAATCATGATGTTTTGAAGGTTCTTAAAAATATGATCATTATGTCATTTATAACCCATGGAAAGTGAGTGGGGGTTATATGTTTGTCAATTCCATAATCATATAGATCAATTTTATGTCTTGATGAATACACATGGAAGTGAAAATAGATTTGGGGATTAACATAAATAAAAAAAAATTCTTTAAAAAGAGAGAGATTTTGGAATGAAATTAATGAGGGAATGGCTAGGTATTCATAGGAAAAGTATGGGAATATTTAATTAATTTTCAAGGGGTAGCTCATCCGTGGTATTTGCAAAACTATGGGTATTCCAATGGTATTTTGCCACAGTATTGTCCACTTTGGAAACCAAATAACATATCATACTACTCATAAGTCGACCAGATTTATTACATCATGATTACATCATCGATGATGTCATTAAACACCCGAAACTCAAAATTGTATTTTTACTATTCACTGAAAATTCAACTATTTCAGAAAAATCCCAAAATTTTACACTAAACTAATATTGATGCTATGAATTCAACAATGAACTCCATTTTATGAATATAGTTTTCAATATATTTTTAATTGAATTCCAAATTAAAATCATTATTTATTCAAAAAAACCACTCTAAAACTATAATTTGTTTTGTAACACCTTGAAAAAGTTATCAAAGCCCCATGAAATTATTGTATAACCATAATAAAATGAAGTAAAAATTTATGATTACATTTTATGAAAATAAATTTCCAATTTAAATTATTAAATTAATTATAAAATTGTAAATAAAGTATTTATGACATTCAAGAGTACAAATAACATATACTATTATAGTTTTTTCACTTTTAAGATGTATACATTATATTTATACATTCATGGATAAAGTTTCTATTTTTCTGCAAATTTACTATTCTTACTATTCATTCCTATTCATTAGGGTATGTTACTATTCATACTTTACTATTCACTAAAAATCATGTTGATATTATTAGTCTCTAATATTATTATAGATCACAACTGTTGAAGACCATTTTTAGAAAATCATTTCACATTTTTAATTATTTTAAGTATACAAAAATAATTTAAAATACACTTTATCCAAAATTCATCAATAATATTCATCCTATATTTTTCCCATTATTTGAAAATCACTAATTTCACTACAATAAGAAATAAAAAAAATTATTTATACCACGGGATAACAAAAAGTATCTAAGGCCTCATTGCATAGCCCCTTATTACTCCTTTATAGGACCTAAGTGTAAGGTGTTCTACGGTGATAGAATCCTGGGGCGGCTCAAACAAAATTTCCCAAGTGGTGATTTCTATCAGCTTGAACTTCTCCCTTAGGCGATTCCATTCATGCTTCACATGTTGAAGCTCAGCTTGGGCTTGGTCCGTAGAAAACCCCAAGGATTCTACCTCCTTCCCAAGCTCTGAACGATGGGCTTCGTATGACCCGAGTATAATGTATGAGGCCATCGACTCTTCTTTACATATTAATTAACCAAGACCACTTGTATTTATAAACAATAATTGTAAGGTAAATAGTTTTGTTTCCAACAGTCATTTTGACCAACAGTCATTTAACCGTCAAAACCCAACGGTCTCATTTAATTATACTCAATTCATTAATTAAAGGGTATAATTATGTTGAGTATAAAATGACATACAAATTTATGAAATAAATATTATTAAATTGTTCGGGTCATTACATTATTCCCCCCTTAAAGAAATTGAATCCCCACAATTTTCTATTATTAGATATTTGTAACTATTAGAAATCTTATAATTATAAAGCAATTTTATGTCTGAAAAATAAGTCTTGAATATAATATTAATCTTTATCAAGTATTTCAACTTCTATAAATCTTTTATATCGTCTCATAAAAATCTTGTGATTAACAAAACATATCCCCCTGGAGTGTCAAACCAGGTGCGAGGCAAGGCCTGTGGTCATGTACTAGGATACCTCAGGTCAAGCCCGGAACTACTTGTCAGAGTTTTCACTCAAAGGTACATCTGTTCCAGATCCACATCCAATTGTTCATATCCAGGCAGGGATTTATTTTAGTGGAAACCACTTACTAAATATATCACTATAATTCAAGAAGTTTATATATATATATAAACATTTCTATAGGGTTCTTACTAAAGTTTTCATATCCTATTTTCTACAAATAACTAAACTATACTTTGATTCCAACTATGGAATACTACCTTATTATTATATAACTTTTCATTATAGTTTACAAAGAGAGGATCTTTAAAGACTAATTTTTTGGAAATCAGGAATAATAAAACATGAAAAAACTAAAACACTTTTTAAAATTTTCTTGAAAATCATCATGACAAGTTCAAACTATGTACAATTACTGCATCTCATATCCTTGAGAGAAACCTCAATGTAAAGGGTGAGATGAAGTCCTTTTATGGAAATCAAGGAAATCAGTTTACTTGTGACATCAATACGAACTTGACGAAAACCACAAGACATTAGTAATGGAAAAAGATGCATATCCTAATAAAAAGAAAATAAATCATACCATGAATATGTGGCTACAACATTTCATTTAGACATTCATAAACATATCACCGAGGTTCATCCATAAGTTGTCATAAAAAAAATACCAATTTTATTAACCAAGGTAGCATGAAACATATTATCTCTAGAGATTAATTCTTTACCCAATGCATTGGAGCGCTCTCAGGGTGCACCCTTAATATGACTTTATTTTCATGTGAGACACATAGATCATAATAATAAATTTCATAAATAACCCATAGAGAGTAAATGAAATGGGTTTCACTTCAAAATTGTAAAATTTTAAAAGTTCTTAAAAATATGATCATTATGTCATTTATAACCCATGGAAAGGGAGTGAGGGTTATATGTTTGTCAATTCTAGAATCAAATAGATCAATTTTATGTCTTTATTAATACCCATAGAAATGAAAATAGATATGGTAATTAACATAAATATAACCACACAATTTCTTTAGAAAGAGAGTGATTTTAGAATGAAATGAATGAGGTAATGGCTTGGTATTTATAGGAAAAGTTAGGGAATATTTAATTAATTTTCAAGGGACACCTCGTCAGTGGTATTTGCGAAATTGTCGGCTTCCCATGGTATTTTCACATGGTATTTTCCACTTGGGACACCTCATAAAATATCATACAATTCAAAATTCTACCAGATTTATTAGATCATGATTATATCATCAATGTTGTCATTAAACAGCTGAAACTCAAAATAGTATTTTTAATATTCAATGAAAAATCAACTATTTCAGAAAAATCCCCAAAATTTACCCTAACCTAATATCGATGCTCTAAATTCAAAAATGAACTCCATTTTATGAAAATAATTTTCTAAATTGTTTTATTTTAATTTTTAAATAAAATCATTATTTATTAAAAAAATAACTCTAGAAATATAACTTGTTTTTTAACACTTGGAAAACTTTATCAAGGTCCCATTAAATTATAGTATATCCATAAGAAAATAAAGTTACAATTTATGATTACATTTTATGAAAATTCATTTCCATTTTAAATAATTAAATTAATTATAAAATTGTAAATAAAGTATTTATGACAAACAAAAATACAAACAACATATACTATGACCAGTTTTCCACTTTTAAGATGTCTACATTATATTTACACATTCATGGGTGAAGTTTCTATTTTTTCTACAAGTGTACTATTCTTACTACTCATTACTACTCATTAGGGTATATTACTATTCATACTTTACTATTCACTAAAAATCATGTTTCTCTTATTAGACACCATTTTTATTAATAATCAATAATGTTGAAGACTATTTTTTTTGAAAATTATCTCACATGATTAATTATTTAAAGTATACAAAAATAATTTACAATACCCATTTTCCATATTCATCAATAATATTCATCCTATATTTATTCGGAGATGGTAAAATCAAAAATTTGACAATAATAAGAAATAATAATTTTATATATACCAATGGATTACAAAAAGTATCCACGACCTTGTTCCATAGCCCCATATAACACCTGCACAGAACCAAAGTGTACGGTGTGATATGGTGATAGAATCTTGGGACGGCTTAGACAACATTGCCTGAGTGGTGATTTCTATTAGCTTGAACTTCTCCTTTAGGCTATTCCATTCAAGCTTCACATGTTGAAGCACAACTTGGTCTTGGTCCAGAGAAAATCCTAGAGATGCTACCTCCTTCCCAATCTCTGAAAGATGGGCTTAATTAACCATGATCACTTTATTTATAAACAATAATTGTAACTTAAAGAGTTTAGTTTCCAATGGTCATATTGACCAATGATCATATAACAATCAAAACCCAACAGTGTCATTTAATTATACTCAATTAATTAATTAAAGGATATAATTTTATTGAGTATAAAATAACATATTTTTTTTGGAAATAAATAATATTAAAATATCTGGGTGATTACATTCTTCCCCCTTAAAGAAATTGCTTCCTCGCAATTTTTTATTATTACAAATTTGAAACTATTACAAATCATATAATTATAAAATAATTTTACGTCTTAAAAATAATTCTTAAAACAAATATTATTCTTTAAAAATTATTTAATTTTCTATAAATATTCCATATTGATTCATAAAAAGCTTTTGACTAACCAAACATATCCCCCAGGAGTGTCAAACCAGAGTTGCAGCAAGGCCTATTGTCGTGTAATAGGATACCTCGGGTAGAGCCCAAAACTCATTGTCAGAGTTTTTAGTCCTAGGTACATCTCTTCCTGTGCCACATCCACTTATTCTTACCTAGACAAGGATTTATTTTCTCAGAAACCATATACTTAATATTTCTCCAAAATAAAAGGAAGTTTACTTATATTTAAACATTTATATAAGGTTCTTACTAACGTATTCATATCCTAATTTCCACAAATAACTATACTATCCTTTGATTCCAACAATGTAATCCCACCTTTTTATTACATAACGTTTCATTATAGTTTACAAACAAAGGATCTTTAATGTCTAGTGTCATGGAAATCAAGAACAATAAAACATTACGAAATTAAAACACTATTATAAATCCCCTTGAAAAGATTCTTGAAAAGTTCACCCTATGTACAATTAATACATCTCATAACTTGGGGACAGACATCAAAGAAATGGTGAGCTGAAGTCCCAATAAGGAAACAAAGGGAATTAGTTTACTTGTGATATCAATATGAACATGATGAAAACCATAAGACATGAGATATAAAAAATGAGGCATATCCTAATAAAAAGAAAATGAATCATAACTGGAATATGTGGCTACAACATTTCATTTATAAATTCATGAAAATATCACCAAGGATCATCCACAAAGTGTTGTAAAAAAATTACCAAGGTTATTCACCACGGTATCGTGAAACTTGTCATCTATAGAGATTAATTCTTTAGCCAATGCATTGGAGTGATATCAGGGAAAACCTTTAATATGTCTTTATTTTCATGTGAACAACATAGATCATAATAATAAATTTTATAAAAAACCCATAGAGTGTAAATGAAATGGGTTTTACTTCAAAATCGTGATGTTTCAAAAGTTTTTAAAAATATGATCATTATGTCATTTACAAAAACATGGAAAGGGTGCGTGGGTTATATGTATGCCAATTCAAGAATCAAATAGATCAATTTTATGTATTGATGAATACCCCTATAAATTAAAATTGATTTGGGTATTAACATAAATAAAAAAATAAAATTCTTTTGAAATGGTGAGATTTTGGAATGAAATGAATGAGGGAATGGCTAGGTATTTATAGGAAAAGTGAGGGAATATTTAATTAATTTTCAAGAGACACCTCATCGGTGGTATTTAAAAAACCTTGGGCTTTCCCAATATATTTTCCCATGGTATTGTTCACTTGGGATACCTAATAAGAGATCTTTTTATTCACAAGTCGACCAGATTTATTAATCATGATTACATCATAAATGATGTCATTAAACACCCAAAACTCAAAACTGTATTTTTACAATTCACTAAAAATTCAACTATTTTAGAAAAATAAAAAAACTAAACTCAAACGTAATATCAATTCACTGAATTCAAAATTTAACTCCATTCTATGAAAATAATTTTCTAAATATCTTTAATTTAATTTTTAAATAAAGTTATTAATTATTCAAAAAAACAACTCTAAAACTATAACTTGTTTTCTAACGACTTGAAAATGTTATCATGGTCCCATAAAATTATCGTATAACCATAAGAAAATAATGTAACAATTTATGATTACATTTTATGAAAATAAATTTCCATTTTAAATTATTAAATTAATTATAAAATTTTAAATTAAGTATTTATAACATACAAAAATATAGAAAACATATACTATGATAGTTTTTTCACTTTTAAGATTACTAAATTATATTTATAAATTAATGGGTGAAGTTTCTATTTTTTCTAAAATTTACTATTCATATTATTCATTACTATTCATTAGGGAATGTTACTATTCTTACTTTACTATTCACTAGAAATCCAGTTGATCTTATTAGACTCTATTTTTATTACTTATCACAACTGTTGAGGACCATTTTTTGAAAATCATTTCACATTATTAATTATTTAATGTATAAAAAAATAATTTAATATTCCCTTTTTTTTAAAATTCATCAATAATATTCATCCTATATTTATCCAGACATTTGAAAATCACAAATTTTACCATAATAATAAATAAAAATTTTATTTATACCATGGGATTACAAAAAGTTTCTATGGCCCCTTTGCATAGCCCCTTATAACACCCATATGACCTAAGTGTAAGGTGTGCTATGATGATATAATCTTGGGGCCACTCAGACAACATTTCCTGAGTGGTGATTTCTGTTAACTTGAACTTCTTCCTTAGGCGATTCCATTCAAGCTACACATGTTGAAGCTCATCTTGGGCTTGGTTCTGAGCAATGCCCTGAGATACTACCTCCTTCCCAAGCTCTGTCAGATGGGATTAATTCGGCCCGAGTTTACTGGATAAGGCCATCAAATCTTTTTTATGTATTAATTAACCAAGATCACTTGTGTTTATAAACAATAATTCTAACGTAAAGAGTTTAGTTTCCAATGGTCATACTGACCAACAGTCATATAACAGTCGAAACCCAACAGTCTCTTTTAATTATAATTGCTTAATTAATTAAAGGATATAGTTTTGTTGAGTATAAAATAACATTCAAATTAATGAAAAAAATATTATTAAAATGTTTGTGTCATTACATTCTTCCCCCCCTTAAGGAAATTTCATCCTTGAAATTTTCTCTTATTATAAAGTTGTTACTATTATTAATCTTATAATTATAAAGTAATTGTTTGTATTAAAAATCATTCTTAAAAACATATAATATTCTTTAAAAAATTCATTTTCTATAAATCCATTATATTGATTCATAAAAATCCTGTGATTAACCAAACATAAACCCCGAGATTGTCAAACCAAGAGTGAAGCAAGGCTCATTGTCGTGTACCAGGATACCCCGTGTCAAGGTCAAGACCCCTTGTTAGAGTTTTCACTCCTAGGTATATCTGTTCCAGAGCCACAACCACTTGTTCGTATCCAGACATGGATTTATTTTCTTGGAAACAACTTACATAATATTTCAACGACATACCAAGAATTTTTCCAATATTTATACTTTTCTATAGAGTTTATTATAATGTTTTAATATCTTAACTTCCATAAAAAACTAAACTATACTATGATACCAACTTTGGAATATCACCATTTTGTTATCTAACTTTTCGTTACATTTTACAAATAGAAGATCTTTAACGTCTAGTATCGTGGAAATTAGGTATAATAAAACATGAAAAAATGAAAACACTCTTTTATATCCCCTTGAAATGATTCTTGAAAAGTTCAACCTATATAAAATTACTACATCTCGTAACCAGGAGACATACATCAAAGGAAAGTGTGAGCTGATGTTCTAGTAAGGAAAGCAAGTGAATTAGTTTACATGTGATATCAATAAGAACATGATGAAAACCATAAGACATGATCAATGAAAAAAGAGGCATATCATAACAAAAAGAAAATGAATAATAACTTGAATATGAGGATAAAAAATTTCAACATATCACCAAGGTTCATCCCCAAGGTTTCATAATTTTGTTTTACCAAGGTTTTTCACCAAGGTGTCATGAAACTTTTCATCTCTAGAGATTAATTCTTTACCCAGTGCATTAGAGCGCAATCAGGGCACACCCGTAATATGAATTTATTTTCATGTGAGATACATAGATCATAATCATGAATCTCATAAATAACCAATTGAGAGTAAATGAAATGGGGTTTACTTCAAAATCACGATGTTTTAAAAGTTCCTAAAAATATGATGATTATGTAATTTATAACCCATGAAAAGGGAGTTAGGGTTATATGTATGTCAATTATAGAATCAAACAAATAAATTTTATGTCTTGATGAATACTCATGGAAATGAAAATAGATTTGGGTATTCACATTAATAAAACAAGAATGTTTCTTTAGAAATAGTGATATTTTGGAATGAAATGAATGAGGGAATGGCTTGGTATTTATATGAAAATTGTGGGAAATATTTAATTAATTTCCATGGGACACCTCATTGGTGGTATTTGAAATATTTTGGGCTTTCCCATGGTTTTTTCCCATCTTATTGCCCACTTTGGATAACTCATAACAAATATTACTATTCCCAAGTCGACTAGATTTATTACATCATGATTACATCATCAATGATGTCATTAAACACCCGAAACTCAAAACTGTATTTCAACTATTTACCAAAAATTAATCTGTTTCAGAATAATAAAAAAAATTTACCCAACCCTAATATTTATGCTCTAAATCCAAAAATTAACTCCATTTTATGAAAATTATTTTCAAATTATTTTTAATTTATTATTTAAATAAAATCATTATTTATTCAAAACAAAACAACTCTAAAACTATAACTTGTTTTGTAACACCAAGGAAAAGTATTCAAGGTCCAATAAAATTATCCTATAACCATAATAAAATAATGTAAAAATTTATTATTACATTTTAATGAGATACATTTCCATTTTAAATTACTAAATTAATTATAAAATAGCAAATAAAGTAATTATGACATAAAAAAATACTAAAAACTAATACGATGATCGTTTTTTCACTTTTAAGATGTGTACATTATATTTATACATTCATTGGTGAAGTTTTTATTTTTTGGATAATTTACTATTAATAACTATTCATAAGTGTATGTTACTATTCATACTTAACTATTCACTAAAAATCAAGTAGATCTTATTAAACTCTAATTTTCTAATTGATCACAACTGTATAAGACCATTTTTTGAGTATCATTTCACACTATTAATTAATCCAAGTATACAAAAATATTTTAAAAAACCCGTTTTCCAAATTTCATCCATAATATTCATCCTATATTTATCTATACATTTGAAAATCACAAATTTTATCATAATAAGAAATAATTTTTTTTATACGAAGGGATTACAAAAAGTATCTAAGGCCTCATTATATAGCCCTTTACAACACCTGCATTGGACCTAAGTGTAAGGTGTGATATGGTAATATAATCTTGGGGAGGCTGAGACAACTTTTGCCGAGTGGTGATTTCTTCCAGCTTGAACTTCTCCCTTAGGCAATTCCATTCAAGCATCACATATTGAAGCTCAGCTTGGGATTGGTCCAGAGCAAAGCCCAGAGATGCTACCTCCTTCCCAAGCACTGACGGATGTGCTTCGTACGACCCGAGTCTACTAGATGAGGCCCACAACTCTTCTATCTGTATTAATTAACCAAGATCACTTTTATTTATAAAAAATAATTGCAATGTAAAGAGATTAGTTTCCAAGGGTCATATTGACCAATAATCATATAACACTCAAAACCCAACAATTTCATTTAATTATAATCACTTTATTAATTAATGGATAAAGTTTATTTGAGTATAAAACAACATACAAATTTATGAAATAAATATTATTAGAATGTTTGTGTTGTTACCGAGGTTGGACAAGGAACGAGGTATGAAAGGTGTGAGTAATGGGTTATAGGTGAAGGCTTTTTATAAGGGGGAGGAGGAGCACTTTAAGAAAGTTTGAAAATATTATTTTATTACATAATTATTTTTGGTTTCTAAAGATCCAAAACTTATTAATGTTTAAGATAAGATGAATCTTGTTCAAAATAAAATAATCCAATAAGAATTGGAATGGTTTTGGATATTATTTTAATTTTTATAATCTTATTTATTTAAATAATTCATTAATAAGGTAAACACTACATCATTATTTTGTCATGAATAATTTTATTTATTTTATGTCTAAATTTTTTAAATAAAATACCATGACGTAAGAATTTTTTTAGATTTTTAATGAATATTTATAGTTAAATATATCAATTATAGAACGCCACATTAAAATTGATTTAGAAAAAAATACATGTTTATGATATTTTTATTTATACATTAAATAAAATGTTTTTAATGTCATTATCTTACCTAAATGGCTTCCAAAATCCAAAAGGCTTACCCATGGATTTTCTTGGTCTTCCATTACACATCCATTAAGGTTATGAAAAGTGTTAAGGTAATTTATTATTATTATTATATTATTTTTATCTGGAATTACCCTAATTATCATTAACGGCGGTAAATAAAAGTCAAAAGTTACTATTCATAAAAAATTATTTTCATTTTATTGAACCACATTTTACATACTGATAACAACTATGTATTTTGGATTTTTGGAATTTAATTCATAGAAGTGGTAAAATTTCATTTAAATGAAAAAGTCAGTTTTTTGAACTAGTACTCACTGATTTCAATATTCATCAAAATTTGAAGGTTTTTGTAAAAAAACCCAAAATTCATCCAAAGATATATTTGATATTCCAAATTAAAAATTAATATCTAATTTACCATGTTCAAAACATATATGTTGCATTAATTCATTTAAAATTAATTCCCTATATGAAAACAAAAATCTTGTTTTTAAGAAATAATAACAATCAAAAGATTGACACTTTTTTATGTCCAATTTCAAAGAGAAATTACTTCTAATGACCAAAATAGGATTAAATGGTAAAAATGTAATATAATTACACTTTAAAACCATTTAAAAAGATAATCTATCCATATAAATAAATTAGATTAAAATGAATTTTTGTATTAAAATGCAATATTTCTCACTATTCATTAAAAAAATGAACTTTATAAAAAAGTACCAAAAATTTACCCAATGTAAATATTGATGTCCAGATTCTGAAGAATAATTTTATTTTTTCAAATAGAATATATAAAAGTGACAGAAACTATATTTATAGAGGGTTCTCCATAAAAAGGCGTTAAATCGACCATTTAAAGAATATTATAGTATTTATGCTTAAAATTAGATTCATTACCATTTTAAGCCTCTAAATTCAATTAGATAAATGTAAAAAAATGTAACAAACATGTATAATCATAATATGGTAAGTTATGTTCATTTCCTCCAATAAAATGGCTAGACATTAACTACCATTTAAAATAATAATATTATATTTTTTTCAATATGACCCAACATTGTGTGCAACATAAGACTTCAGAGAAACCCATTGTTGCATGTCACGTACACCATTGAATATATCATCCCCTTAAAAATAAAATTAGAATTTAATTCCAAAATATTAAAAAATATGAAAATGTCATATTCTTTATTTTCTTAGGATGTTACACCTTAACCCTCTGCACCCCCTATTCGAACCCCCAAAATTTTCCCTTGAACCCTCTTCCTTCACCCCTATCCCCAAGAGCCCTTGTTCTTCCTCCCTCAGCTAACCCACATCCGACATCGTCGCCTCCTTCCTCACTACAGAACCACCCGAACCCCGCCTCTTCCACTTGCTTCCCTCTCTGCGCAAAACCCGGACACCCCTCCCCTCTTTCATTTTCATTTTCTTTATTATTATTATAGTATAATATAATAATCATATTATATTTAATAACATATAATATAATATATTCTTTATACAAAATAATATAACATATATAATAACATAGATAAAATTAATGTAACTAATATTATAATACTCAGCATTATAACTTATTTGTATAGATTAGTAAATTAAAATTATGTATTATTTATGTATATAATTTGTAAAAGTTAATTTCAGTTAGAATTTTAGTTATAATAATAATATATATATGTTAATATAATTAGTATAACATTAATAATATATAATAAATACATTATGTTCATTATTTTTATAATAGTAAATACATAAATATAATTGTTATATTATACATATATTATAATAGCTATAATATACTTTTATATATTAGTAATAATATATTATTCTAGTAAACTTATAATATATATGTGTATACAATTAAAAACATATAGTTGTATTTATATAAATGGTTAATTATTATTATTATTTTTATTATACGTAATATTTTAATTCTTTTAGTAACAATAATACTTGTTTTTTAGTAGAAACAAATGATTATTTTAATTTCTTTTGTATATTATTGTTTTAATTTTTATTCACTACATAATTTTATTAATAATTTTATTTATTTATTTATTCAATTCATTTATTTGTTATTTTTTTCTTTTTCTATAGGGAGGTTTGGGGTTTGGCGTGCGCTACCCATTCATTCAGTTAGGAGAAACTGATCCAGTGACCAGCGGAGGAAGAAACACTATGAAAGCCTCACGTGGATGCCGAGGAACACTTTGGGAAGGATTATAGAGAGTTATTATCATCAGATGGGAGTGGGAGTATGTCACATGAGGAGGCGAGGAATTAGACTTGGGGTGATCAGGCATTGAGAGAAGGAATTCAACAGGACTGTACAACACTTCTCCACTTGCACTTCATTATTCCTCTCCATCCATCCATAGACACCAGGGTATCCCTCGGTTCTTCATCCCTTCAGGGAGAATATCTGAGGATTGGAGCTTGAGATCATGATATCACATCTCTATTCCCATGGTGGGACATAGAGAACACTCCAGCATCGCATCCAACATCAATCCACATGAATTGGAGCTTTTGGGAGATCATGTAGGGAGACAAACATCTTTAGTTCCCTCATGCTCTATTTTTCTGCAACATATTTAAACATGAAAATCATTTATTTTAATTATACTTTTTCATTGAAACCAACCATTATGACAGGATAAACTCCCTTGGGGCAGAATAAGCTGACTGAATAGATTTGTTTACTCTGATTCATGCTCTGCATTTTTTTTTCTGGATCGTCTCTCTCTCACTGTTTGGGGGATGTTTTTATTTTCAACACATCAAGGGTGAGTAAAAACCAATATTTTTTGAATCTAAATGAAAACTATTCCAATATGAATAATTCACTAAAAAATTATTTATGATCAAATGAGAGAGACACGTTGAACTCAAATGACAAGATGAGCCTAGAGACATCTGGCTTTGTTCACCATTGGATTTAATGTTTTTTACAATTGAAGGAATCTAAGGGTTATTTCATCACAAATAGATCTTACAAGAAATATGGCCAGTTAACATAAGTCAGATCCATATTTCATAAACATCAGTGAATGAATGAGGCTAAGAAATTTCGAAATAGACCAGTGGACTTTCCCCGTACTCATCTATTGGTGGTTTTCACCACAAGCATTATTGCTTCCTTTTCTTCCCCTTGCAATCACCCATATACCTTCACTTATTTAAACACTTATTTTAACTCACTCCACTTCACCACCACCAACTGATTTTGTTTTTTTTTGTGTTTTTGTTTATCTATTTTAGATCACCAAGCATAACAATAGGGATATCTGTAGTTGACCATGTCTTTCAATTGTTCTAAGTAGTATGTAGGTTATAAATTTTAGTTTTTCACGTGTGACTATGGACATGAAAGCGTATAAATTTGGGCACCGTTTCTAGGGAGGCCAGGTGAGATATTCAAAAAAATAAAAAAAATTCACATAAAAAAATCAAAAACAAAATACTGAAGAAACAAAAAAAACTTCCAAAATAAAATTGATATTTAAGAAATAAATTGTGAACCTTCTGCATGAAAACCAGGTCTAATACTGAATACTTAGTACCTGGTAATCCTAAAATTGATAAAAACCTCATGGAATTGAAAAAGAAATTATAAAAGGTCAAAATAGAAGATATCAAAAATGAAAACATGAAAAATCCAATTATTGATAATTTAAACCCACCTAAAATGATGAACCCACCTAGAATGATGAACCCACATGAAAACGAGATAGATTATAGGCACAATTTGAGAGAGTTCTTACTGCGTTCAATTTCTAGTAACCCATTATGCATTAGGCTCTCTCATAGGTCCAGAAATTATGAAATCAAGAAATCCATGATTAGTCATCTACTTACCATCAATGGAATTCCCAGTGATGACTCTCTTGAATTTATAAGAGCCTTTTATTGTAGTGTCCAACATCTACCACTTTGGGGTCTCAAGGAGGAAGAGATTAAATTGAGAGTTTTCCCCATCGGACGGAAGGGAAAAGCTAGGACTTGGATTCAACAGTTAGAAGAAGAAATATTTGTCACCTAAGACCATATATATAATGCCTAAACAATGAAATTTTATCCAAGAAGGTTGACATCTAACATTTGGCACCAAATTACTGGATTCATTTCAGATGAATGAGAAATGTATCATGATGTCTGGTCTCAGTTTAGAGGTCTCCTTTGGCAGTGCCCAAACCATCAATGTAAACACCAAATCCTCATGGACACCTTCTTTAATAGTCCCACCCCTTACCACCAAACCATGGTGGACCAGTCTTCTGGGGGAGAATTTAGTGATAGGACTACAAAAGAACTCAAAAAAATCATTAATACCATAGATCAAAACTCCTAGCATAAATTCTCTAGGAGGACAACCATTGTGAGAAAAGAAACTTCACATATTCCTCAAGCTTAAGCCCAAGCTACTGTGTTTTTAATGAGAACCCACATCATACACTTAATGAGTAGTTCCACCACTATGACATGTATGGGAATTCTCAAACCTACTATCTAAACTTAGATATGCCTATCTAGCCTCATAAAAGTGCTATATTTTCTTTCTATGGACCTCAGATGAATCATAGGGATGATCTTTTTTCCGACACTGACAATCAGGGGTATAAGAATCATTTGAACCTGTCATGGAGGGAACAGGGTGTCCTCTGACCTACTACCCCTCCTGGATTCTAACAGCCTCATAGGAAGAAATTTCAACCCCAACCCTAACCTAAGGCTGAGTTATCCAACTGCAAAGATGATGCGAGAGACATGTTCCATTAGTTGATAGGGTGGTTTGATGAAAAAAAGACCAAAAATGATTATTATAAAGTTCAAATGGATGCGAGGATAAATAAATTGTAAATTCAAATGGGGCAGTTGGCTAGGGATGCGTGTAATAAAGAAAAGGGTTGGCTTCCCGACACAACCCAAGAGAATCCTGGGGAGAATTACATGTCTGTGACCACCATAAGTGGTCTCCAAACTCACCAAGAGCCTAGGAAAGAACCCCAAAATGATGGAAATAAGAAACTATATGGAGTTGGAAACTCAAATATGAAAAAAACCGAATCTGGAAAACTATATAGCACCACTAGAATCCCTCCATCTCCTTCCATTTAAACGAAACACCCCAAATAAAATGGATTGAAAAAAATACAATAAAGGGAAGAATTTTTTTGAAGAGGAAGCAGTAGAGATGCCCCCAATTGTGAGGAATGTTTCCCCAAAAACTCCTTCCCATAAAGAATTTAGAAACCAATTCTTGATTCTGAACTGTTGATATTTTGGTAAAGTGGTTAAAAAGATGATCATTTATATCCCATTCATGGAAGCCTTGATCCAAATCCCATCATATCTGAATTCACTCAAGAAAATCTGGTCAAACCAAAAGACATTGGAAGAATTTTTCACCTATTGATTAACATGGGAATGTATTTCAGTCCTATAGAATAGGACACCTCTTAAGCTTTAGGACCCAAGAATCATTGTCATCCCTTGAAACTTAGATGATATAGGTGGTAAGTTCAATTGTTTGTGTGATTTGGGTTCTAGTATTAATCTTATTCCCCTATCACTTTTTCATCACATGAGATTAAGAGTTCCCAACCCCACCACAATTGTGTTACAGCTTGTTGTTAGGTCCATTACTCATCCAGTGGGTAGGGTATATGATCTATTAGTGGGAGTTTGAAAACTATTTTTTCTTGCCGACTTTTTTATCCTTGATATGGACTGTGACCAGGAGGTTCCCATCATTCTCGGTAGGCCCTTTCTGGCCATAGGGGGAGATGTAATAGATATGTCTAAGGGGAAACTAATTTTCAATATGGGTGAACAAAAAGAATAATTCAATGTGATTAATAAAATCCAAGAACCCACCCACCCGTTCTTCCCCAATTAATGATCTTAGTTTCTCAAAGTAGTGTTGATAAGAAAGATGTGGAGTTTTTTAAAATGATAGGTGAAATAAATAGTGAACATGAAATCCCTACTACCTCTTGCATGAGTATTAGCTCAATAAAGCGATGGAATTTGTTGATTATTATAAGGGAGACTTTTTGGAGATCCTATATGAGTTTGTTTTCGAGCATATAATTACCCTGAGAGAAGAGTCTAATTTTGAGGAGAATTTTTCGGAATCTATAGGGATGAGGAAGAAGCCTTCTATACTGCCTTCTTCAAGAGGTAGCATGAAGACCTTGGGCCACCCATGCCCATGTTTCTTCCCTCAAGAATGTCACCACCCACCCTTCAACTCATGCCCCTCCCTGTCCATCTCAAATATTTCTTTTGAGGATACTGTTCCACCCTTCCTGTGATCATTTCATCCAACCTGGAGGTGAGTTGAGAGAAATATTTTCTTACTATGTTGATGAATTACAAGTCCATGATAGGTAGGTACATTCCTAATTTTATGGGGATAATTCCAGCCTTCTGTATGAATAAAATACCCATGGAACATGAGTGTATGAGTAGAGTAGAATCACAAATAAGACTCAACACAAAAATTAAATAAGTTGTAATAGAAGAAGTGATTAGGTTGCTTGATGATGGAATAATTTTTCCCACTTCTAATAGCCCCTAGGTAAGTTCTGTATAGGTGGTACCCAAAAATATTGGAGTGCCAGTGGTTACAAAAGAAAAGAATGAGAAAATCCAGATAAGAGTAGTGAATAAATAGAGAGTCTATATAGACTACATAAAGTTGAATTCTTCCATAAAAAAGATCATTTTCCCATGTCTTTTTTTGGATCAAATTTTAGAGAGATTGGAGGGCAATGAATTCTTCTACCTTCTTCATGGTTATTCTGGTAACAACTAGATTTACATTTCACATAAGAACCAATAGAAGACCACCTTCAACTGTCCATTTGGGACATTTGCCAACCGACGGATGCCCTTTGACTTGCGTGGTGCTCCTGCCACTTTTCAGAGGTGCATGATGGAAATTTTATCAGACATGATTAAATGGATAACTTAAGTGTTCATGGATGAATTTTATGTTGTGGGAAATAACTTAGAGAACTGTCTAAAAAATCAATAACTAGTGTTAGAAAGGTTCTAAGAGACTAACTTTAGTCTTAAATGGGGAAAAGTGCCAATTCATGGCCACAGATGGCATATTATTTGGACATAATGTTTTTAAGAAGGGTTTTGGAGGTCAATAATGCTAATGTTGAGGTCATACAAAGGATTCCCACACCTAAACATATCAAAGGAATCATATGTTTCTCAGGTCATGCAAAGTTATACAGGAGGTTCATTAAGGACATTTTTTAGATTATTAGACCCCCCGTGCTCCCTGCTAGTTAAGGAAACACCCTTTGTCTTCGATGGGAAATGTCTAGAGGCATTTAAGTTTCTTAAGGAGAAGTTGTCCACTTCACCTGTTATCACTAATCCTAACTAGAATCTTTTCTTTTAGGAGATGTGTGATGCGAGTGACTTTGTAGTAGGAACTATTTTAGGGAAGAGGAAGGATACGAAACTACATGTTATTTACTATGCAGGAAATATGCTAGATGATGGCCGGATGAATTATTATACTACTAAAAATGATTTGGCTATTGTGATGTTTGCTTTATAAAAGTTAATGAATTTCTTGATAGGATCAAGGATCATAATTTTCACAGATCATTCATCCCTAAAGTACATGTTCTCAAAAAAGAACTCAAAACACAGACTCATGGGGTGGACCTTGCAGTTACATGAGATTTATTTGGTGTTTAGGGATAAGAAAGTGGATGAGAATGTAGTTTTAGATCACTTGTTTCGATTTCCCAATACCCCAAGTAAGGAACCAAGATAGATCACCACTTATTTCCCTAATGAAAAATTGTTTTCTACCTCTGTGCAGCAGCTTTCTTGGTTCGCTAACTATGCCAACTTTCTGGTAGTTGGAGTCATGCCCAAGGATCCCTCAAACAACTAGAAGAAGAGGTTTATATCTGCGATGAAATATTATATTTGGGATGACCTTCTTCTCTTTATGATATGTGCCGATGGGATTTTGATAAGATGTGAGGCTAGGGATGATATTCTTCCCATACATCAGAGCTGTCATTTATAACCTTGTGGTAGCCAACATGGAGAATAAATGAATGCTCAATAGTACCTACATGTAGGTTTCTACTAACCAACATTATTTAAAGATTCTAGGAGTCTGGTTATTGGCTGTTAGAAATGTCAAATGTTCAGAAATGTAGGAAGAAGGTAAGAACTACCCAAAAAATAAATTTTGGATCTTGAAATATTTTCTATGTGGGGATATAAATTCTTGGGACCAATCTCGTCTTCTTATGGGACTGATTACATTTTTTTTTCTGTGGACTATGTGTCCAAGTGGGTTGAGTTATGAGCTCTGCCCAACAATTCAGCTGCTATTGTTGTGGAATTCATTAAAAAAAAAATCTTTTCCAGGTTTGGTGTGCCTCCAACATTCATCACCAATAACGGAATCACTTCAAGAATTATATGTTCAAAGGTTTGTTGGATAAGTACGTGTGCTCAGAAAATACATGCACAACTTACCACCCATAGTTTGGTGGGAAAGAATATGTTTCAAATAGAGAGCTCAAACATATTTTAGAGATAAAAATGTCTAGCTCTAGAAAGGACTGGTCAAGGAAGTTTTAGATGAGGCCCTTTGGGCCTATAGAACTTTTTATAAGACTTCTATAGGGATGTCACCATATAGTCTACCATTTGGGAAACATGTCATCTACCTGTTGAGTTACTATTGAAATCATATTTGGCAGTGATGGCTCATAACATTGATATCAAGGTTGCTGGAGTGACAATACTGTTAGTGCTGAGTGAGTTGGAGGATATTAGAAGAGTTTCCTATGATAATTTTGAAATTTAAAAAGAGAGAATAATTTATTTTCAAAACTCAATCATTAAAAATAGGAATTTCAAGGATGGTGAGAGAGTCCTTATTTTCAATTCTATACTGAAGTTGTTTCTAGGAATGTTGAAGACCAAGTGGTTAGGACACTTTAACATTGATAGAGTTTTGGTTAATGGAGCAGTTGAGATAATTGGAGAAGGGAATCGACCTTTGTTATTCCATGGTAATATAATAAAGAACTACTTTGAAGGGTGGAAAGAGGGCGTGGCTGCCATATATCTATCGGACGAATGAGCTTTTTCAAGTATAACTAAGGACTATAAATTCATTATTTCATGGGAAAAACCCATTGTTGCTTAGTTGTTTTACTTTTATTTTTGTTCTTTAATAAAGTTAACCCATGATTCTTGTTCTCTAGTTTAACCTCTTGACTACTTACTGGTTCCTCGTGATATATTTCCATTTGATAGAGATAGCTTCTGCTGCCCAAAAATTGGCAACGAAACCCCAAGGGAGCAATCTAATGCATCATATAGATAACATTTCTTTATACTCACTCCCATGGGTTACTAATCTTGAACTTAAAGCTCTGTAATACTATTTTACTTATTTGGACATGTATGTTAATGAAGTGGAGTAACCACCTAGTGCTGTAGAGGAGAATCTGTCTATAGAGGCCAGTGTTAAAGCTCCAGTAATTTAGGGATGTTTTTTTATGCCCTTTTCCACTTTTAATTACCTCCATAATCTTCATTGTGAAATAATTGTGGGGGACTTCCCCAAACCTATGAAAAGTGTACAGTGTTTCCTACTTGGGTTTTATCTTGATAATATATAATTAGTTGAAAATGTATTTTGAGCTACATTTTGAAACTTTCCACACACATTGTTTTTCTTCTCATTGAGCTATAACTACACATCATTGTTAATAATTCTACTTATTACATGTCATTGATAAAATATTTTTTCTTCTCATAATGATTCAAAGAATTAATATTTAAGAATACAACTGAGCTTTTTATGGTGATGATTGGTGGAGTTTGGTTTTTCTATTTTTGTTTGTGTTTTTCTTTTTTTTTTGTGCAGAAAAGAAAATTTTTCAAACCTTTTTTCTACCCTCTACATACCCTTTGTAAGCTGAAATGTCCATCAGTTTTGAACATAAACTATATTACACCATAAAACAAATCATTGGGTATAATTTTGGGTTTTATTTGTGGGGAAGAGGGGTCATTCTAGTTTCATTTAAAATTCCCTCTTCTTGAACATGAGATTTCTTAAAAATAATCAAATGTTTTCAAAAAATGGTTCAAAATACGCTAAAATATTAAAATTATTTCATTACATGAATGTTATTAGAGGTTAAATGGTATTTAAATTCTATCCTATTTAGTTGATAATTGATTGATGGTCGATGAGAGTGGAACTTAGTCAGAAACTATTAAGTTTGAATGATTAAATAGTGCAATTCTTCACTATCTCTATGGATCTGTATATGTAGGAACTGAGGATGAGAGTGTGACATAATAGGTTTTGTGGAATAAGGATCATGAAATAGGGTAACTAGAATTCCTCACTAGAACCTACGAGACTCACATTTTTATTAAATAAAATTTCAATAACATTAGGAAGTCAACTCAAATCATTACCAATTAATTGATTTTTAACTAGAGTAAAATGAGAAAATGGGATCCCATGGTGAGTATCAGGGACAAGATACACTGGGTCAATTTTTAGTGAAAAAATGATGCCAATTTAAATATTAATAAGTTCTATGCACAGTGATCTGCACATTGAATATGGATGGAAAAGAAGGAAATAAAGTGACCTTGTAAAAAATGAACATGTTAAGGTGAGGGGAATTTTGAACATAGATGAAGAAGGGATCAATTGAAATTGATGGAATTCATTTGAGTTTAATTAATAAAGTGATGAAATTAATTGAATTTAATTTTTGGAACCCAGGGGAAGGTGAGAATAGAAGGTTCCCTTGGTTATGTTTTGAGTTCTACTTAATCCAACATTTCACCACTCCTTGAATTAGAACCTGAAATGAAAGGTTAAGTGGGATAGTTGATGAGTACATATAGGAGGCATGCCATACATGACAATGTATGAATTTGTGAGGATTTTGTCTTCCAATGAGTTTTTGAAGCTTGGTAGGACCCCATTTTTTAAAATCTTTGAAAATCCTCACTCACTATTTTGTAGTGTTCCTTTGGTATTAAAGTTTAAATATGTACTTTTTGAACTGAAACTCACAAATCATATTTCTATTTTGAAGTCAAAGGAATTTTTTTTTGAGGAAAAATAAAATTTAATGTATGGGGGAGTTTTATGTGGTAGTATTTTCAAATTCTTTGTCACATCCTTTTTTATATTTTTACTATATTTTTAAAACCAAAATATTGTTTTTTATTAAATAGCTGATAATTGTTTTTCTTTTGTACCTTGCTATATAAAATAATAAATGTTAGTGTAAATCACGTGTTTTAAGATGAAATGTTATTATTTTAATTATTTCATAAATTTAATCAATTCTTTTGAATTTGACATTATGTTTTATTCTTTTTTTTATAATTTTTCATTCTCGTTAGTTTATCAATTCATTAATTTATGTAACTATTTATTTTTAAAGAACCCACATTACTTTAAATAATTAAATTGGTTTTAACAATGTAATTTTATTAAATATTTTGATTTAATTAATTATTTAATTAATTAAGTGGATAATTAATTGGTTAAATAATTTAATCAAGTATTTTTAGTTTCTTTATTTTGTTCTTATATTAATTTGTTTATAATTTTTAATACAAATAAATTCATTCTCTTAAATAAATCCTACATAATTTTATTATTTAAGATTTTTTTTACGTATTTTTTTAATTATATTTTTATAATTTAATTGATTAATTTATTAATCCGTTTTTAGTTATATTAAATATTGAATTAATTTAGTTTTTGTTTTTTTTTCGGTGTTGTGGTCGCACGGTCCTCTGTTTCCATTCCATCATGGTGCATGTGCCACTGTTTTCATGCTGACGGTGCCACTATGTCCACCTCACTAGATGTCTCACTGCTTCAAACTCATGGTGGAAATGTTTCACAATTATTATCCGAATCTCATGGTGCCACATCCAATCCCTTGCCACTGCTCCCCTTAGGGTGCCACAATCTCCCTTTCATCTCCCTACCTCCATCTTCTACACCTTACGTTCCAGCAGCGTTTCACTCATGGTGTCATTCACTACCACCGTTAACCAACCCACAACAGCTCAATGAAAAAGTTTATCCAGATGAAATCCCCTCAACCACAAAATAATAAAAAAACACAACAAATCCGAACAATCATTGAATTTAAAGAACATATCAAGTGAAAAAATAAAAATCAGATCTCAAGAACCAAACCTCAACCCAGATAGGGCCGACCTTACCTTGAACTTCTACAAACCCATTCTGCTTTTCGACCCCGAGCTCATCTCATCCACAACTAGAAACCACAACCGGAGCCCAGCCGAAGCTGATCACACCTCCATTGTTGGACCTCTTTCTTCGCTGGATGTTGGGCCACCTCCTTGCAACCTCGACTCTAACTCTCACACGAGCCCGCTACCACCACTATACACATACTGTTACCCCCTCTAATCTTCACAAAACACTATCGAGCCCATATACATGCTTCGACTTGCTGGAACAGAATCTGTCCTTACCACAAGCCCTTGTCGCCTTAGTCCTTGACCCTCCCCACCGCATGTTCGAACCCCCACAACCTCCACATTAAACCAATTCCTTCACCCTTATCTACAAGAGACTGTGTTCTTCCACCCTCGACTGACCCGTATCTGATGTCGCCACCTCCATCCTCACCGCTGAACCACCTAAACCCCACCTCTTCATCTTTCTTTCCTCTCTGTGCAAAACCCAGGAACAACTCCCCTCTTTCATTTTCATTATTATTATTATAGTATAATATAATAATCATATAATTTTTAATAACATATAATATAATTTATTATTTACACAATATAATATAACATATATAACAACATATATAGAATTAATATAACTAATATTTTAATATTAAGTAATATAACTTATTTGTTTAGATTATTATTTAAAATTTATGTATTATATATATATATAATTAGTTATAGTAAATTTAAATTAGTATTTTTGTTATAATAATATATATATCTACTAATATAATTTGTGTAACATTAATAATATAAAATAAATACATTATGTACATTATTTTTAAAATAGTAAATACATAAATATAATTGTTATATTATATATATATATTATATTACCTATAATATAATTTTATATATTAGTAACAATATATTCTTCTAGTAAAATTATAATATATATGTGTACACTATATTAAACATATAGTTTTATTTATATAAATTGTTAATTATTGTTATTATTATTATTATACAATTTTTTTAATTCTTTTAGTAATAATAATATGTGTCTTTTAAGAGAAATAAATACTTCTTTTATATTAATTTTTGTATTATTGTTTTAATTTTTATTCACAGCTTAATTTTTTTAAAACATTTTTTTTATTTATTAAATTAATTAATTTATTATGTTTTTCTATTTAAGTGGGAGGGTTGGGGCTCTGCCCACGCGGCCTATTCATTCAGTTAGGAGAAACTTCCCCAATGACCATCGGAGTAAGCAGGACAATGAAAGCCCCATGTGGAAGCCGAGGAACACTTCTGTCTGGATTCCAGATAGTTCTTTTCGTCAGATAGGAGAGGGTGCATGTCACATGAGGAGGTGATGACATAGCTCAGGGGAGATCGAGCATTGACAGTGGGAATTTAGTGGGTTTGGAAAACACTTCTCCACTGGGACTTCATTAATCCTCTCCATCCATCCATAGCCATCCTGTGATCCCTTGGGTCTTCACCACTTCAGGGAGAAGATTCGAGGATTGGAGCTTCAGTTGATGATTACACATCTCAATTCCCACTGTGGGACATCATGTGCACTCCCTCATCGCATCCACCATCGAGCAGTCGGAATTCGAGCTTTTAGGAAATCAAGCTGGGAGATGAACATCTTTATCTTCCTTATGTTCTATTTTTTTAACTTATTTCAAATTAACTTCATTGATTTTAATTCTATTTTTTCACTAAATCCAACTATTATGACCAGATAGACTCCCTTGAGGGGAATAAGCTAGCTGGTTATATTTTTTTACTCCGATTCACACACTGCATTTTTTTTCTAGATCATCTCCCACTCACTTTTACAGGATGGTTTTATTTTCAAAACAACACAGTTGAGTGAAAACCAATTTTTTTCGAATCTAAATGAAAACTATTTCAATCTAAGGAATTCACTGACAAATGAATTATGATCAAATGAGGGAGACACGGTGAACTCAATATATAAGTTGAGTCCAATGAAATTTTACTTTCATTACAATTGGATTGAATGATTATTATAGTTAAAGGTCTGTAAGGTTTATTTCATCACAAACAAACCAGAATAAAAATATGGATAGTTACCTTAACGAAAATCTATATTTCTTAAACTTTAGTGCATGAACGAGGCTAAGCAATCATGAAATTGACTAGTGGACTTTCCACTAACCCATATATCGGTTGTTTTCACCACAAGAATTCTTGCTTCTTTGTCTTCCCCATTGCACTCACAAATTCACATTCACTTCCTCACAAACTGATTTTTACTCACTGCACTTGACCAACTCCAACTGATTTTGTTTGTTTTGTGTGTATCTTTGTTTATTTTTTTATATCACCTAGTAGAGGAGTAGGCCTCTTTGTGGTTCGACCCTATCCTTCCACTGTTCTAAGTAGTAAGTAGGTTATAACTTTTGGATTGTCACCCATGCTCAAGGACGCGCATGTGTGCACTACCCAAACGTTAAAAAATGAAATTCCCTCATTAAACAATTAAAATTATTATTAAGAATTTAAATTATAGAAAACTCATGTACTAGTTTAATTTCTGAACCATTATAAGTTATATCTGGTCAGATTTTTAAAACTATAAAGAATGAAACAACTAATTTTATAGCCATTATATTTTGTTAATATGATTAATATATTGATATATAGTTTGGAAGAATAAAATTGACAGAGATAATAGAAGTGATGAACTTGAACTATAGGAGCATACCCTATATATATTTTTTATTAGAGCTTCTAAGGGAGATAACATCATTAGGTTTTCCCCTTGATTAATCCCATGTTCTGATTTAGCAATTAAAGCATGATAAAAACCATTTACAGGATATGTTCTAGCTCATTGAAATTATGGACCAAACTTTGTTTTCTTAACTATCCTAGGGAAATCTTACCATTAGACACCTTACCCTTAACACATTCACCATAGTAATAACTTATTGTGTATCTAGACCCTAGTTGTATGAATTGGTATATATTTATTAATAACAAAGTGTTTGTATTTATCCATTTTTTATTAACACATTATAAATGATTAAATAATTATTTAGATAAAAATTTTATTTTAATATAATTAATAAAAATTCATTCTTTTTGAAAATATATAGTTTTAATCAAGTCACATTTTTTAATGAATTCAATAATTTTTTAATAAATTATATTTTAATAAATTAATCTTATTAAATAATTTATATTTAAATATAAGTGATAATATAATTTTATGAAGTCAAATTTACAATTTATAATGATTAAAAAAATAATAATTTTAGAACCCAATATTTTTTAGTAAATGGGGATTTATGATTTAAAATTTTAAATTCTAATGTTTATAAATTTATTTTGATAATATAAATATTATTTTTAAATTCATCATGATGAAATTATCTAATGGTTACTTTTTCATAATTTCCCAATACAATCGATTATTTTGGTAGAAGTTTAATACGATATAAATATACTATATGTATTATGGCATCATGATGATCGAAAAGTGATATAATATATTCTATAAATGGTATCCATGTCCATATATATGTTTCCAATTTAAAATAATTTTTTTTGATGTTATTTGATATTTTTTATAAAGACTTAATGAATCCCCCAAAACATTTATTATATTTTTATGTTTTAAAATCAAATAACTATGAACATGACTCACATCCACATCACCAAGGGTATTATTTTAAGGATATTGTTTCATTGATGTACAAAATAATGAAAATAACACTTCTTTGGCTAATTTTTTTCAGAATCCATGGAAAGGTTAGTTGTTTTGGTTACTTTATCATATAGATATGAAAATCTATGTTTGGAAATTAATAAATAAATAAATTCTATTTTCCTATATAAACCCACCCAAACTCCCATTAATATTGACTAAAAATGATTGTATCATGAAATTACTCTACCCATACCACTTTGGAGACCTCCCATGGTTCCTCCAAGATCACAAGTATCTCCTCCCATGCATTTCTATGTTCCTTGTCAAGTTAAGGGATATCCCTCTAATATTTTCCATCCAAGCACCATATTTTTAATTATCCTTTTGAATATAAAATTTTTATGTGGGAATTTCATTATTAACATAAATTTAATATCAAATTAATGTTATAATAATTATATATGATTTATCCCATATTTTTATACCCTTTACCTAAACTGTTCTAGGATGAATGTGATGGATCCCCTTTTTCTCATTTTTATTCAGGCACGTTTTTTATATTGTTTCTTTTGATTTAAATTTTATCTAGTTAGAATATGTTCTTAAATATTACTATTACTATAGGTATAATTTACAAGTGGAGAGATACCCCTTTTAATCTCATTAAACCGTCTAATGAACCTTAATACAGCCATGTTATGCTTCCAAAAATTATCATAAGAGTTTTCCATGAACAACATTTTTATTGTGAATACCCATCATTATTTACACTCAAATATATTAACCATGATGTACCTATCCTTAATTAATTGGGGAATTCCATTTATTTAACCATTACATCATGATTTAGAGATTAAAATTGATTAAAGGACTCGTTATGTTGTATGATCAGCGTGGAACACTTATGCGTGTACATGATATGAAAATTATGGGTGTGACCATATAGCCCTCCAATGCATTGGGTAATATTTTTATCTCCTGATATTCCATATTTTGTGAAAAGGAGATTATGATATACCTGTTATGTTATTATTTGTTGAAGTCTTTCCTTGATATATGTTTATGGTATCTTGTTTTATATTATAGCCTTGTTTCCATGTTTCCTTTATGATATTATGTTATAACATGACTCATTGTTCAATATTTTGATCCGTACCTCTTTTATATTATCTTGATATTCATTTTGAATTAAATGTATTACATTCATCATTAAATACATAGTTTTTTACTTACTGGGATTTATATCTCACCCCTTTCTTATGTACATCCCTAGTTTATCCCGTTAAATATTAATGGATTTATGGATCATAATGTCATGTTAATGAGTTTTTAATTATATTTATTATTTCTATTGAATGTTTTTGTTTTATATTTTAAATTTAACAAAGTCTCTTGGACTCATTATCTTCTAGATTTTGTTATGTATGCTTTTATATAGTAAATCCTGTATGAAAGTGTATTAAAGATATGAGTTGTCATATTAGGCACTGATAGTTATTTATGGTAGTGGGAACCATGGAACTAAGACTTATGAAGAATGTGGATGATAATATAATCTGGAATCAAGGTTCATGAGGTGTTTTCATAGGTGAAAACTAGAAATAGGATCTTTCATATGTGGCTCTCAAGATGGTTCTAGTTAGCCTACGAAGAGGTGATGGTTTGAGGGGGAGGTGTATGGGTTGGAGTACATAGAATAGGAGTTGGGGGAGTAGCGATAGGTGGATTTTTTTTTTTTTTTTCACCACCACCCTAGGTGGTAAACACCAGGCTTAGGAAGCTGGTGTTTATGGATGTGGGTAGTGGCAGGTAGTAGAGGATTGAAAAATAGAGGCTTCGAGGATGATTCCAGGCATGATCAATATCTTCTTGTACATTAGTATAAATGTTTAAAGACACATGCCTCGACCAATAATTCTTTTCCATATCCCAATTTTGATATATTGTTATTCTAGTGGAGCCTTTTGCTCAACCCTTACATTTGGAGACTGTTACCGAGGGAGATTTAGCTTTTACACATTTTTTCTTACATTGTGACCTATATTTGGGAGTTACATTCTTGTGGGTTCTTTTTGTGGATTCTATGAGGTATTATGATATAATTATAGTTATGGACTAGGTTTAAGTAGTTATTACTCAAATATTCTAGTTTATATATAAGATGTAGTGTGTCTGAGTTTATGGGATGAGGATTCCCTTATTCATTGAGAAAGAAGTCAAGGATGATCAAGATAGGCTCATTTATAGAAGGATACATCTAATTACTCATTATTTGGCTAGTATTTCCCTTGGAGTAGTAGATGTTATCTACTTTTAGTTACTTGTAGTGTTGGATGAGTATGAGGACGTCTTTCCTAAGGATGTTATAAGATTATATCCCTAAATATAAATCAATTTCTACATAGAATCTCACCATGGGACTACCTAGAAATATACACCATCATATCATATGGCTATAGTTTAACTTCTAGTGTTGAAGGTGTAGTTGGAGGACTTATAGAAGAATGGAATTTTCAAACCCATTGTGTCTATAAGGATCTAACCTTAAACCATACCTAATATTGAATTAAATGAATAATTCACATTGAGGATCTTTTCAGGTTTAGAGTTTTAGATAATTTGGCCATAACTATTACATTACAACTTCAATATTACAAGTAGACACTACTACTCAGTATCCATTTTTTTATAAAATAAAAAACTATTAAAAAGAAACATGTCAGGTTCCATGTTTTAGACAACATGACTTTTTCATGATCTCATCCTTGAACCTATTCATATTTAAGTCATGTGGAAAACATTTCAAAAACTTGGGATGAGCATAAAAACCTCAGTAAGGGATACACAAAGAAAGAAAACTGTTAGTTTTTTAAAACAACAAGTAAACTGAGAATACTTTAACATTAGTAATACTTTTCACCTTTATGAAGTAGTAAATACTCTTCACTGAATAAAAGATCATTAATTACCATTTTGTAACCAAAATATTACCATAAAACGCATATAAAGAACACATAACATATAAATGTAACATGGGAAATAAACATACTTTAATGGAATAACCATATGGTCAACTTACACACATATCACTAAATGGAATAGCCATAAGACTGACTTCTATAAACAATGCATTGGAGGTTATAACGTAACCATCCGTTCTGATATTCACGGAACCACCCATCATTTGGTTAATCACGTAACCACCCATAAAATGTCAAATTACCCTTATAAAATCATAGCACATAAAATATTGAAAATATAAAAATTTCACTATCACAATATATCATTTTAATATATTGAAAAAATCAATGCTTTATCAAACCATTTTCAAAACCATTTAATAAAGAGTTTTTTTGAATCAAATTGTCCCATACCACTTTGAAGATTTTAAAGGAATTTAGATTTCAAAACATTAATTTCCATATAAATAAATCCTTAAAATCATTTTTAAAATAGGTACATTAATGATAAATATTTAGAAGAATAAATCTTTAAAACATTTAAAATGATATTTTAGTTAAAGAGTTTTTAACAAAATGAGAAATGATTGAAAAAAAATAATTGAGGAATAACATTTAATCATAACTTTATATTATCATGAGAATAAAGGGATTCATGATATAAAATTCCAAAGGACAGTATATACACCATTTAAGGGTGAATTGGTGCATAACAACAATAAAGTCTCAATGGAATGTAAATTGAGACGAAATCCCTTATAAAGACGGTATCCTTTGTTTAAGGATAAATAAATTACATAATTATTTGTGACAACTATAAATACACTAAATATGATTGGTTATTCAGTGTAAAACAATCAGAGGTTATTCACACAAATTCATTGGATGACATATTGATGAAGAACATGTTTAACCCATAGAATCCAAATTGGGTTAAGAAGTTCCCTTGCAAAAATTCGACAACCTAACGACGTTACTTTAAAATTCAGAAACTGAGTTGATGAGAACGAAAAGGGTATCTCATCACTTTGATGTAAAATTTACAAAAATAAGGATATAAAAGAACATATCTCAATATAAGAATATGTTAATTAAAAGACATAACAAAAACAAGTATTTTAAAAAGAGGAGGGTGAAAGGTTCCCTTACTGATTTGGTAACTTACAAAACTTATGCCACATGAAAGAAGGATAATACAATGATGATGTAAATACCCATAAATGAAAGTGTATTACACAAATATTAGAATCATGGGCCGTACATACACCACACAAAAGTAAATAGTGGCAAATATACCATGAATCTCACGGGAATAAAAGTGAGATGAAACCCTTTACCTCGTTGTAATCAAATGAGTCATTTGATGAAAAGTTAATATCCACCAAATGATTCACAGAATTACATGAATATACATAGAATAATGATAATATATATCTATTGTCAGTAAAAAATACACCACATTCAATAAATTAGGGGTGAACAATGGAAATCTGACGGAATTGAAAGTGAGATAAGAAAATCTCTTACCTCGTGCCCGACTTGACTCGATCATTATTTAATCTCATGAATAATTAACTATAGTTAATTTATACATTCTTAAGAACCTTTTTAAAGTTTATTATTCATTTTATATCACTTATTACCATTTTATAGTCATTATGTAATCATTTAAGTTAATAATGTTTGTTTTGTCGATATTTGGTACTTGAGTCAAAAATGGACTTCTTATAATTACATGTTTTTCATGTGGTCAATGGTTTATTATATCCAGAATGATATTGACTATTTAGATATCTTATATATCATATATATCCAATATATACCTGTATTTATAATAGTACATAACATTTAGATGTAAGAAATGAAATGCACTGTTCATGGAGACGGTAAGCCGTACGTACGCATGAACAATACTTTGATTTATATTTCTTGTTTTAATGGAATTAAAACATAATGATACATAGGTATATTATAATTCCAGTATAATATCATATATAATATCATTAACTCTATCCTTTATATATCCCACATAAGGCATTAACGAGTCACATCACATTGAGGGGGCGGTAGTTCACGCTTCCTCAAATGAGATTATCACATTTACCCACTATGGAAATCATAAAGGTATGATATAAATGGAAAATACAGAATAATAAATAAAACATAAACATAATATATATCATATATAAATACAGTGCCATTATAATGTCGATCATGAGAGGTGGTATGAGGTAATTGAACAATCATCGTTTCGTGAGGCGTTAGTTTTCCATCCAGAGAAGATTATGTACTTCACCCATTAGATGGAGATGTGTGTAAGTTTAGTTCAAATACTTCTCATAAAAACATCCTAGTGTGTTTAGGATACTGGTGTTTTTAAAAAATAATGGAATAAAAAGAGTTTAGGGATTTGAGAAATAAAATAAAAGAAAACAATTTAAAAGCAATTGTTACATTTAATTTGGGTAACTCCCTTTGGTTTGAACCATAGGACTTCATGAAGAGCCTTATTCCTAAGTTAAGGCTTCTAGAAGGAGGAAAGGGATGGAGGGAGACAAATTGGGAAGAGTTTGGACAAGTCAAATGGATTTAGAGGTGTGAGGAATTGGTTAGAAGTGGTCTCCTTTTATAAGGGGGGGATCTTTAGGAAAGTGTGAAAACATTATATTATTATAAACATATCTTTGGTTTCAAAAGGTCCAAAACACATTAATGTCGAACATAATATGGCTAATATTCTAAATAAAATCGTCCAATAGTAATTGGACAGGTTTTGGATATTATTTTAGTCTTTATAGTCTTATTTATTTAAATCATTTATTAATGAGGTAAACACTGCATCATTATTGTGTCATAAATAATTTAATTTATTTGATCTCTAAAAATTATAAAAAAATACTATGATTTAGTAAATCATTTTAGATATCCAATGAATATTTATAGTCAAAAAGATAATTTACATAACCCCTTGTAAAATTTAATTTACTAAAAGATATTTTCTTTTGTCGTTTTTGTCTTTCCACTATGTTAATTAATCTAAATTGTCATTTTCACTCCCAAGGGGATAAAAGGGGTACCAAGATTGACCCAAAGATTCCCATGGTAGTGAATGGCTCAAACAATAAGGTTTGGACAAGTGTTAAGGTAAATTTAAGTTATTATAATATTTTTTTACCATGAATTATCCTATTTACCTTTAACCGTGTTAAATAAAAGCCAAAAGTTGCTATTCCCCAAAAATTATTTTCCTCTCAATGAACCACATTTTACTTATTTATAACAACCATATATGTTGGATTTTTAAAATTTAATTCACAGAAGTGTTAAATTTTCATTGAAATGAAAAATTTGGTTTTTTTAACTACGACTAAGTGGTTTCACTATTCATTAGAAATTGATGTTTTTCAGAAAAATACCAAAAATTGAGCCGATGAATTTTTTGATATTCCAAATTCAAAATTGATGTCTATTTTTTAAAAATCAAAACATAGAATTTCCATTAATTAATTTTTAAATTAATACCCTTTATCAAAACAAATAACGTGTTTTTACGAATCAATAACTATCAAAAGATTGATACTTGTTTATGTCCAATTTAAAAGTGAAATTAATTCCAATTACCAACATTGGATTAAATGATAAAAATATATTTTAATTTCAATTTAAAACCAATTAAAAAGATAATATAACCATATAAATAAATTATATTAAAAGGAACTTTTGAATTAAAATACAATATTTTTCACTATTCAATAAAAATGAACTATATCAGAAAAGTACAAAAAAAAATACCCAAAGTAAAATTTGATGTCCCCATTCTATAGAAGGATTTCATTTGGTCAATTATAATGTATTAAAGTGACCAAAAATATATTTAAATAGGGTTCACCATTAAAGGTGGTAAATCGTCCTTTCAATGTAAATTATGCTTAAATTAGATTCATTCAAATTTTAAGCCTCTAAATTTCATTGGATATATGTGAATAAATTTAACAAACATGTATAATCATATTTTAGTTACTTTTGTTCATTCCATCCAATAGAACATCTAGGAGTTAACTACAATTTAAAATAATAATATTATATTATTAGTAGGCAACGTAAGATTTCAAAGAAACATGTTGTTGTGTAACGGGTATGCTATCGAACATAGAAACCCCTTTAAAGTAAAATTAATATTTAATTAAAAAATATTAATAAATATGAAATATATCTTATTCTTTATTTACCTGGGATGTTACATCCTTCCCCCCTTTTGGAAATTGCGTCCTCTCAATTTTAAAATTTGTGCTCGGAAACATTATTGAAAGTCCCATATCGAAAAAAAGAGTAAGTAAAACTATCACTTTAAAAGAAAGAAATAGAAGTACAATGGTCACCCGAGTTAACACATAGTAAGATTTAATGAAAACATGGATATGGAGGAGAAAAAAGGGTCAATTTCTGATTAAGAGTGACAATAAACTTGATTAGGAGAAAGTTAACCACAAGAAAATCACAAACTAATGATGTGTGTAAACGGTATTTGATTACCCAGTAGGAAACGTAAATCAATAATGTTTGTTTTTATGTTTATTTTCATAATTTTGAAGAATTTATCTTCTAAATATAATAAAAACATAAGTAAATATACATACCTTCATGTATAGTTTCATCTTTTAATAAGTTTCTACCAAAACTAATCATTTCTCTAAACGATGAGCATTCAAAAAGACTTGGTCACATCAAAAGAACAGGAATCGCCTTCTAGAGAATCACATAATCCACAAAAGGAGAAGTATTTATTTCCCCTGTATTTAGAAATCAACTAAAACCAAAATGGTTAGCACCAGATTAGATAATCACTAAAAGGATAATACTTTATAAAAAGAAATACTACTCTTAATCTCAATTTTTTTAACAAAACCCAAAGTTCAACAAAGACCATTCAATAAACAACTATACATAAAATTATTCAAAAGTAATACAATCTATTATTGTATCCCAAATCTAATATGGATTTAATTACATCGACTTCCATGATATATGTTAACATTTATCATCAAGTAACACCAGTTAATCATAAAGTCTCGTATTGAAATCTAATTAACCAAATCACATATTCTCCATGATAGGTTAATCATTTTCATAAGTAAATCAAATCATCGTGTGTCCATAATAAAAACATAGATTCTTACAAAATGAAATTTCAACAATTATTCCACAATTGAAATCACATAGTATTCTATCTTCCTTAGGCATATAGTGTTTCCTCAAAAGAGAGTACGTCTTCCACAACTACCTTTTATAACTTAATCACTAAATCATTTTTCAATACTAAGTATATCAATTTGATAACACAAAAGTTCCAAAAATCAAACTATTGTTGTTCCATTAAATTTTTTTACTAAAATAATAATTCATACTAACCAGGGACTTTAAGTAGGCTAGTGGTAGGCGATGCACCCTTATCGCCCTTCGGTTGTGGGTTCGATTCCTGCAGCCTTGCCGGATGCGACATGTTGTCACCCATCCTATGGGTTGTCCTTTTATAAAACTCAAAAATAACCCTAACATGTTTTAACCTAAATGGATTTCTTATACCTCTAATTTTCATCCAAATTCATTATGATCTCAACATCTAAATTCTTGAAGACTTATTTCACCACCATATGATCAAATAAAATAATCCCCAAAATGAAGAACATCAAACCTTGATCATGGTGTCCATTTGGTTTCATCGTCATCTTGTTCACGAAGGTAGAAGGTCCATGCATTTCAAAAATGATTTAGATATCCTTTAAAATAATTTTATTCCTCCATCCAAATACACCTTGTACAACATGGGTCTTATGGGTGTTCACATAAAAACAGTTTTGGAAAATAATCATGTATGACATATAATTTCAAAAAATATGATATAACATGATTTCTATAAAATAGTCGAACCAAATTTTAGTTGAAACTTTCAACTTAATGGTCCTTTTAAAATACCATAAGTATGTGCAGAGAGACTATATTTTAAAATAAAATATAAATAGGTTGCACAAGGGTCTCATTTTTCAGCATCTTTTTTAAAATCAAAATATTCTTCAAAATCTTGTGATGAGGTAAAATATTTGGAAATGCCTTGATAATATTTAGCTTTCTTGAAAATATGAGAATATTGTCAAAATATGGTTTTTCTAAATAAAACACATGATCCACGATGATAATGAGGTAGAGTGGAGGTGTTTTATATCTCATACAACTGCTTTCAAGTGAGTTGTATACGATAAAAATTTTCACAGTCATCCGAACATGACTTTGCAATAATTATTTTCAAGCATGTCATCAGGAAGAGATAGGAATGTCGCCTGAGATCCTCCTACTTCCATTTGTAACTGACTATCCTTGATCTGAAAAAGTTATAGAACAAGGATTTAACTGAAATAATACATAGGGACTAACCATATGTCTATCGAAAATTCCTAATCCCTAAAGATGTCTAAACAGACCTCTAATACCAATTATAAGGACCTGACCTTAAACCTTACATAATATTGAATTAAAGAATTAATTCACATTGAGGATATTTTCAGGTTTAGAGTTATAGAGAATTAGGAAATAACTATTACATTACAACTTGAATATTACAAGTAGACAGTACTACTAAGTATCCATTTTTTCATAAAATAAAAAACTCTTTAAAAGAAACATGTCTAGTTCCATGTTTTAGACAACATGTCTTTTTCTTGATTCCATCTATGAACCTATTCATCTTCATGTCCTATGGAAAACATTTCAAAAACAAGGGATGAGCATAAAAAGCTCAGTAAGGGATACACAAAGAAGGAAAACTGTTAGTTTTTCAAAACAACAAGGAAACCATGAATACATTAACATAAGTAATAATTTTCCCCTTAATGAAGTAGTAAATACTCTTCACTGAATAAAAGATCGTTACTTACCCTTTTTTAACCAAAATATTACTATAAAACCCATATAAATAACACATAACATATAAAGGTAACTTGGGGAATAAACATACTTTAATGGAATAACCATACGGTCTACTTTTACACATATCACTAAATGGAATAACCATACAGCCGACTTCCATACCCAATGCATTGGACGTTTTAACGTAACCACCCATCCTGGTATTCATGACACCACCTATCATTTGGTTAATCACGTAACCACCCGTCAAATGTCCAAGTACCATTATAAAATCATAGAACATAAAATATTTCAAATATAAACATTTCACTATCACAATATATCATTTCAATATATTGAAAAAATCAATGCTTTATCAAACCATTTTCAAAACCATTTAATAAAGAGTTTTTTTAATAAAAGTTTCCCATTAAACTTTGAAGATTTTAAAGAAATTAATATTTTAAAATAGTAATGACCTTATAAATAAATCCTTAAAACCATTTTTAAAACAAGGAAATTAATGATAAAGATTTAGAAGAATAAATCTTTAAAACATTTAAAACGATATTTTAGTTAAAGTGTTTTTAACAAAATGAGAAATGCTTGAATACAAATAATTGATTAATAAAATTTAATCATAATATTATCTTATCATGAGAATAAAGTGATTCATCATATAAAATGCCAAAGGATAGTATATACACCATATAAGAGTGAATTGGTGCATAACAACAATAAAGTCTCAATGTAATGTAAATTGAGATGAAATCTCTTATAAAGGCAGTATACTTTGATTAAGGATAAATAAATTACATGATTATGTGTGACAACTATAAATACATTAAATATTATAGGTTATTCAGTGTAAAAAATCAGAGGTTATTCAAACATATTCATAGGATGACATATTCAATAAATACAGGTTTAACCCATAGAATCGAAATTGGGTTAAGAAGTTCCCTTGCAAAAATTCGACAACCTAACAGCGTCACTTTAAAATTCAGAAACTGAGTTGATGAGAGAGAAAATGGTATCTCATAAATTGGACATAAAACATACATAAATAAGTGTATAGAAGAACATATCCCAACATAAGAATATGTGAATTAAAAGACATAACAAAAACAAGTCTTTTAAAAAGAGGAGGGTGAAAGGTTCCCCTACCGATTTGGTAACATACAAAACATATGCCACATGAAAGAAGGATCATAAAATGAACATGTAAATACCCATAAATGAAAGTGTATTACACAAATATTAGAATCATTGGAAGTACATACACCACACAAAAGGAAATAGTAGAAAATATAGCATGAATCTCACGAGAATAAAAGTGAGATGAATGTAACAGCCCAAGATTTTATGAAAAATATTCCTTTTAATTTTATTAATGTCTTGTGTTGTACGCTACACCAAAAGGAGCTTGCACAACACGCATCCTTGACTTGCCTTGCATTACACGCAATCACAACCTTCCTCGATAGTGTGTGTAGTACGCAATAACGAGTTTCACTAAACAGCGATATGCTATTAAAACTAGCCGTTATGAATAGTAATAACCACTTTTTGAAATTTTGTAAATTTTATTTTTCAAAATGGACTTCATTTATGGATTCAGAGTATCAAATTTAGCCTAAGGTGAAATTTTGGTACATTTCGGATAACTTTCATATTCTGATAAATAGTGAAAATTACTAAATTATAATTAAAAACAACTTTTTTAATCGAAATAATTAATAGTGATAAATTATTAATTTGAGTGGTTTTAAAGTATATTTAGAATATATTTTTACAATTTAATACAATTTTGGTCATTGGACGTAATTTCACATTTAAACCAGACATAAACAAGTGTCAATCTTTTGATAGATATTGTTTCGTAAAAACACGCTATTTGTTTTAATAGCGGGATTTAATTATAAAATTAATTAATTCAACTTCTATGTTATGAATTTGGTAAAATAGACTTCATTTTTGAATTCGGAATATGAAATATAGCTTAGGATGAAATTTTGGCATTTTTCTGAAAACTTTCAATTTTTGATGAATAGTGAAACCACTAAGTGGTAGGTTAAAAACTGAATTTTGCATAAAACTTAATTTTACCACTTCTGTGAATGAAATTTCGAAAATCCGAGAGACACGGTTAATATCAAGGACTAAAATGTGGTTCAATGAGATGAAAATAATTTTTGGTGAATAGTAACTTTTTACTTTTTTTACCGCGGTTAATAGTAAATAGGGTAACTAAGGGTAAATATGATATTACTATTACACTAACACATGTCCTAATTCTATTGGACAAGTGTAATTCGACCAAAAACAAACTTAGGAATAAAATATGACCATTTAGGCCCACTTGGATTAGATTAGGACATTTATTATTAATTTATTTAAAGAAGGGTTAAAATAGTTAAAATCAAAGTTTAATAAGTAAATAATTTTTAATATGGGGCTATACATAAGATAAATTCGATTGTAAATATTCATTAGAAAGCTAAAAAGATTTCCTACATGATGGTATTTTATTTGTAATTTTTAGACATCAAATAATGTAATTTATTTATGACACAACGATGATGCAGTAATTATCTTATTAATGAAATATTGACATGATTGATGTTATAAACACCAAAATAAATGTAATTTGAGGTTTTTTATGAATTCCACTAATTTTATAGGTTACTATGATATATTATTGTTGATTTAATCAACTTGGTTCGAACATATAATTCTGTTATGACTTTCACAAAAATCATATATCAAATAGTGTCAAAATTGACACAAAATAGTTTTTAAATAAAATATTATATTATTAATTGTTATTTTATTCCTAAAAATCTAAGGTTCGGCCAAATGACTTAGATAAGGATATATGTATTAATAATATACAATTTGGGGTTCTTTTGGCATGTTATAGTAAGTTTATTAACCATATAGTGAAAGAAAACAAAAAGACATGGTAAAAGTTAAATTATTTAACTTAGAGTTAAATCTAATTGATAAGGTTAAAATAATACCCTAAACTTGTCTAAATCCTATTGGTTGATAGTATTTCGACCCATCCCCACTTTAGCTTCGAAATAAGACCCTTTGGAACCATTATAAACCGATTTTGAGTTTAATATAAAATAATATTTTGAGATATTCCTAAGGTGCCCCTCTCCTCCCCTATAAAAGGACACCTCCTCCCCCTCCTCCTCACACCAATTTGAGCACTCAAGCTCGGCCAACCCCTGCCAATTTCTCCTCTCCACTTCCCTAGCAACATCTTATAGGTTCTGGTCTTCCTCGAAGACCAATTTTAGTGCCCTAAGAGGAGGTCTCAAAGAGGCACTTCAAAGAAGAGGTAATTACCGTTACCAATTCTTTCATCTTTATTTCTTCTTCCACTTCTTCTTCTTAGGTTGTTTCATTATGAAGTAATAACATCAGTATCACTCATATACTGATATGTTATTATAAGTATGAAACAACCCTATTCCACCATCTATCCATCCTACGAAAAAAGAAATCACCGCGCGTGCGTACGTACGGAATACCGTCTCCACGCCGTGGTGTAATCTATTTTCCACCACCACCTTACATGGATGGGTATAATGGTGTAAAGAATAACTATACATAGTTATTACAACATCATATTGATTCTGATATATTGTATAATCCACTCCAATTCAATTCATTATTTATAGAAATGATATCATCGCTCGTGCGTACGTACGGACTACCGTCTCCACGACGCGATGAGATTCATTCTCCATGTTAACCATTTAAGAATGATTATAATGTATATATAAGAAATAATAATGAAATATATGACATTATAAAGCTACTGGATTTATGTATATATATACATATGTATGTCATCTACTTACTTCCATTTCAAGACAATAAGGAAAGGAAAACAGCGTTCATGCGTACGTACGGACTACCGTCTCCATGAACGGTGTTTTTCATTTTATTTATCTACCTATTATATATATATATACTGAATATATATGATATATAAATCATATTTTATATTCTGGAAGTAAGTAAATCATGATATAAGTAATAATGATGTCAAGAACAACAAGTCAAAACACCTACGATAAATGAAACGATTTTACCCAAAACGCTTCTTTAACATGGAATTTACAAATGAACGGGTAATATAATGTCATAAGTGAACCATATATGATATCATAACAATGAATATGATTCTGTAATAAGTCAATAACATGATTTAAATCATTATACAGGAGGTTCGGACACTTACAAAGCAAGTCGTACCTAAGGTAAGGGAAATATCACAATCTCATTTTTATCCGAGATTGTTTATTCATAAGTATTTACTGGGGTGTATTTTATCATCCACATCCATGTTTACTCAATATGTAATATTATTTCCATCCACCTAAAATTGTTTAAATCCATTTTTACCCTTCGTTGAGTTTTAGTAATATGTATGAAAGGAATCTTTTGTCGTACGAGGTACTTTTTGACTTTTCCGACAAAAGTACGAAGAATGTTTTTTTTAACTTATACGGCATGAATGGATTTTTAAAACATTATTTCCAAGAAGCTTCCTTTACATGTTTTCAAGTTTATTTTTAATCAACTTCTTTAGTTTAAAATTGTATGACATGTTACGAAAGGAAAAGTGTTTTTGAAGTACAAAGGATATTTTCTCAAGAATGAAGTTCAAGTATTTTATCAAAATTATTTTCCATCTAAGATAATAAAAGGGTTCTGTTTTTATCCCGATTATTACATGGATTTGATTATGTTGTGATGGAAACATTTTTATGAATTCCTTTATCTTATATGAATTGTTTTATGATGTCATGTTGTTTAAGAATCCCATTTTTATTACATGGGTTTTGCGATGAAGTATGATTTATGATTATGTGGCACACATAAGAAAGGATTCATTATATGATGGGTGGGACCTATATCTCCCTCCAATGCATTGGGTAAAGATTTTATATCTCATGAGATAGACATGGCTGGAACGGAAGGTTATTTCGGTTCAGTGATACAGGACTGAAACGAGGAGTGAACTCGGTTCAGAAAGGGACTTTGTCCACTAAGATAGTCTTGGAAATGAGTCATGACTAACAAGAAATGATTTTCCATGATTATGTGTGCATGCCACAAAGTTTCAAGTTTCATGTTATGATTATGGTGATCTCATTTTCACTTCTATGATTTATCCCATGTTATGATATTATGAGCTCTTTTGCAGGTTAAGATTTCCAAAAGCTATGTTCTTATGTATATGATGTGATTGATATTTCTTTTGTTTACCCTTACTGAGCATTTGAGCTCACCCTTTTATGTTTTCTTTTCCCCAGGATATAAAGAAAAGTTTTTAGGTAAAAAAAAGGGAAGATCTTTATGGGAGATATTGAAGATCTTTCACCACGATTAGAAGATTACGTTCCGAGTTTCCAAAGACACTAAACTATTACGATCCTTGTGTGTGTGTTTTTGTTATGTACTAAGTATTCCGCAAAAGTAATGTAATGTCCATGTACGATAAGCTTCGGGTCTCTACAGTTGGTATCAGAGGAAAGGTTTAGTCAACCTTTGGAAACTAGGATGCGAAAACGTTAGTGAGATCCCTAGAGATATTTCTAAGGTATGTCTAGGGATGTCCCTAAGGATACGTATACGTATAGGATATAATCCTAGAACTACGATACCGATCTTAGAATTTAACCTAAGATGTTAGATATTAAGGGTACTCCCCCTTTACTATGTTGTTTTTCCTAGCATGATTTTTGCCTCTCACACTCTTCTTTTTGGGTTTTAGACGATGGCTGGAACCCGAAGGAACCGTGTTGATCAATGCAATGGAAAATGCAATGATTGCCCTCCTGAACAAACAAATGTTATGGGAGATGGAGTGCAAAATCATATTGCTATACTTACACAAGCTATGAATCATTCTGGACTTCCAAATGAGCAGAGAAGGGAACAATATTCTATTGAGTCCTTCATGAGGCAACGTCCACCTTCTTTCAGTGGGTCTACTGATCCATTAGTTGCTGAACAATGGATTAGTACTACTGAAAAGATATTTTCAGTTCTTCAATGTTCTGAACATGATAAAGTCATCTTAGCAGTATATCGTTTGGAAGGTGAAGCTGATCAATGGTGGAATCTTATCAGGAATACGAGGCCAAGAGATGAAATTGAGTCCATGGAATGGGACGAGTTCAAGAACCTGTTTTTCAGTAAGTACTTCCCTCGTATTCTTCGAACAAAGTTGGAGAAAGAGTTTCTTGAACTGAAGCAAAGGGACGATGAATCTGTTGGTACCTACGAAGCGAATTTTACAAGACTTGCAAGGTATGCATCTGGCATTATCATCCAACCTGAAAGTAAAGTTGATCGATTTTTCAGTGGCTTAAAACCAAGTCTTCGAAGGGCATTAGCTATAAGAGACTTCAGTAGCTATGAAGAAATTGTGCGTTGTGCTATCAAGGTAGAAATGGAAGTTGGTGTTACATATCCATCTCATGGTTTTGACAAGAAACGAAAGATGGAGTTCAAGGAGAAGTCTCAGAATAATGGTGAAAAGAAGATGAATGTTTCCTTATGCACAAAGTGTGGAAAGAAGCATGGTGGAGATTGTCTTAAAGGGACTAGAAAATGTTTTAAGTGTGGAAAAGAAGGTCATCGAGCAGCTGAGTGTCGAAGTAATAGAAAAAGGGTTTCTAATGATGTGAATAAAGCAAACACTGCAGAGAACGCACCACCAACACTTCAATGCTTCAAGTGCAAGGAAATGGGGCATTATGCTAATAATTGCCCTAATCCAAGGGTTAGTGATGATCAACATGAGCAACCACTGAAGGCAAAGGACAAAGGGAAATCACATGCGATCACTATTGGCAATGTTGAATATGATAACGATGTGGTGGAATGATTAAGTGTTTATGTAATGGGATTCCAAAATAATGTTGTATCATGGAGTATTGGAATATTTATGTATTGGTTTAATGTGGTATTCAAAGTGATTGAGATATTTTTGGAAATAAGATGATATGCGCATAATGAAGGGAAAATAAGAAAATGAAATGTTTAACAGTATTCATGAGCTCATGATTGATATAAGGACTAAGTGATATCATGGTTTGAGTATATAGAATTTTGAGGATTTTGGTATGTGGAAAGTGTTAACTTTAAACTGCATTCATGTTTTCACTAAGGTATTCAAGAGAATACATGATTAAGGACTTTGAATGTTTAGAATGTGACCAACAAGACATATCTTATGGGGATCGACGATGGTGTTAAATCTCTGGTAATCGTTTTCACTATGTTATGAGAGTGGACTACAGTATTATGTATAAGCCTAAAGATTAGACTAGATTATGTTGGACGTAAGTTAGTATTGTTTAAGGATAGAAATTTTTTTTCGATATTATTGATGGGATGTTATAGTAATATAGTTTTAGAAAAAGGACAACCTGCAGGACGGGCGACAGCCCATCGCGTCGGACAAGGCTGTAGGAATCGAACCCACAACCGAAGTGCGACTGGCCTTTATCGCCTACCACTGGTCTACAGGAAGTCCCTGTTTAGTAGAAACTAGTTTTATTATATTAAGCAGTATGATATAAGTATAAGTCCATTTTAGGAACCATATGTGATTAATCTCACTATAGAATGACTTATGTATATTTAATAACTTTTTCTAACCTTTTGTTTGAGACAGATGGAATGACCCATCATTCTATCACATAATCTGCTAACACTTCACAAATAACAAATTCAACTTCATTTATTTAAGAGATGAAGTAGAAATTGTTCAAGGCACGAACAAAAGTGAGATTGTACCAAAATAAAGTATGTATTTATTCTAAGCAAATTTTCAACTTTAGGGAAATGATCCTGAAAACCAAAAATGTTGTCCTAGTGATCTTATACCTGATGAATCAGATGGTACCTTATATCATCACAAATCTATGGATTTGTGATTACTGGCTTTTCCATAGCCATGTTCTCTACCACTCTCCATCAGAACATGATGGTTAGATTTCTCTTCCATATCCATATTTTCACCTATGTGGAAACCCAGTGATTAGTTTATTTGGGTAATCGTTACATTTCATACTTTAGTTTTTAAAGCCATGATTTGGTATTCCTTTTTAAGATGTGGGAAACTTTCGAATAGAAAACCATTTATAACCCCGACGAATTTCGAGGGCGAAATTCATTTTAAGGGGGGTAGAATGTAACAGCCCAAGATTTTATGAAAAATATTCCTTTTAATTTTATTAATGTCTTGTGTTGTACGCTACACCAAAAGGAGCTTGCACAACACGCATCCTTGACTTGCCTTGCATTACACGCAATCACAACCTTCCTCGATAGTGTGTGTAGTACGCAATAACGAGTTTCACTAAACAGCGATATGCTATTAAAACTAGCCGTTATGAATAGTAATAACCACTTTTTGAAATTTTGTAAATTTTATTTTTCAAAATGGACTTCATTTATGGATTCAGAGTATCAAATTTAGCCTAAGGTGAAATTTTGGTACATTTCGGATAACTTTCATATTCTGATGAATAGTGAAAATTACTAAATTATAATTAAAAACAACTTTTTTAATCGAAATAATTAATAGTGATAAATTATTAATTTGAGTGGTTTTAAAGTATATTTAGAATATATTTTTACAATTTAATACAATTTTGGTCATTGGACGTAATTTCACATTTAAACCAGACATAAACAAGTGTCAATCTTTTGATAGATATTGTTTCGTAAAAACACGCTATTTGTTTTAATAGCGGGATTTAATTATAAAATTAATTAATTCAACTTCTATGTTATGAATTTGGTAAAATAGACTTCATTTTTGAATTCGGAATATGAAATATAGCTTAGGATGAAATTTTGGCATTTTTCTGAAAACTTTCAATTTTTGATGAATAGTGAAACCACTAAGTGGTAGGTTAAAAACTGAATTTTGCATAAAACTTAATTTTACCACTTCTGTGAATGGAATTTCGAAAATCCGAGAGACACGGTTAATATCAAGGACTAAAATGGGGTTCAATGAGATGAAAATAATTTTTGGTGAATAGTAACTTTTTACTTTTTTTTACCGCGGTTAATAGTAAATAGGGTAACTAAGGGTAAATATGATATTACTATTACACTAACACATGTCCTAATTCTATTGGACAAGTGTAATTCGACCAAAAACAAACTTAGGAATAAAATATGACCATTTAGGCCCACTTGGATTAGATTAGGACATTTATTATTAATTTATTTAAAGAAGGGTTAAAATAGTTAAAATCAAAGTTTAATAAGTAAATAATTTTCAATATGGGGTTATACATAAGATAAATTCGATTGTAAATATTCATTAGAAAGCTAAAACGATTTCCTACATGATGGTATTTTATTTGTAATTTTTAGACATCAAATAATGTAATTTATTTATGACACAACGATGATGCAGTAATTATCTTATTAATGAAATATTGACATAATTGATGTTATAAACACCAAAATAAATGTAATTTGAGGTTTTTTATGAATTCCACTAATTTTCTAGGTTACTATGATATATTATTATTGATTTAATCAACTTGGTTCGAACATATAATTCTGTTATGACTTTCACAAAAATCATATATCAAATAGTGTCAAAATTGACACAAAATAGTTTTTAAATCAAATATTATATTATTAATTGTTATTTTATTCCTAAAAATCTAAGGTTCGGCCAAATGACTTAGATAAGGATATATGTATTAATAATATACAATTTGGGGTTCTTTTGGCATGTTATAGTAAGTTTATTAACCATATAGTGAAAGAAAACAAAAAGACATGGTAAAAGTTAAATTATTTAACTTAGAGTTAAATCTAATTGATAAGGTTAAAATAATACCCTAAACTTGTCTAAATCCTATTGGTTGACAGTATTTCGACCCATCCCCACTTTAGCTTCGAAATAAGACCCTTTGGAACCATTATAAACCGATTTTGACTTTAATATAAAATAATATTTTGAGATATTCCTAAGGTGCCCCTCTCCTCCCCTATAAAAGGACACCTCCTCCCCCTCCTCCTCACACCAATTTGAGCACTCAAGCTCGGCCAACCCCTGCCAATTTCTCCTCTCCACTTAACTAGCAACATCCTAGAGGTTCTGGTCTTCCTCGAAGACCAATTTTAGTGCCCTAAGAGGAGGTCTCAAAGAGGCACTTCAAAGAAGAGGTAATTACCGTTACCAATTCTTTCATCTTTATTTCTTCTTCCACTTCTTCTTCTTAGGTTGTTTCATTATGAAGTAATAACATCAGTATCACTCATATACTGATATGTTATTATAAGTATGAAACAACCCTATTCCACCATCTATCCATCCTACGAAAAAAGAAATCACCGCGCGTGCGTACGTACGGAATACCGTCTCCACGCCGTGGTGTAATCTATTTTCCACCACCACCTTACATGGATGGGTATAATGGTGTAAAGAATAACTATACATAGTTATTACAACATCATATTGATTCTGATATATTGTATAATCCACTCCAATTCAATTCATTATTTATAGAAATGATATCATCGCTCGTGCGTACGTACGGACTACCGTCTCCACGACGCGATGAGATTCATTCTCCATGTTAACCATTTAAGAATGATTATAATGTATATATAAGAAATAATAATGAAATATATGACATTATAAAGCTACTGGATTTATGTATATATATACATATGTATGTCATCTACTTACTTCCATTTCAAGACAATAAGGAAAGGAAAACAGCGTTCATGCGTACGTACGGACTACCGTCTCCATGAACGGTGTTTTTCATTTTATTTATCTACCTATTATATATATATATACTGAATATATATGATATATAAATCATATTTTATATTCTGGAAGTAAGTAAATCATTATATAAGTAATAATGATGTCAAGAACAACAAGTCAAAACACCTACGATAAATGAAACGATTTTACCCAAAACGCTTCTTTAACATGGAATTTACAAAAGAACGGGTAATATAATGTCATAAGTGAACCATATATGATATCATAACAATGAATATGATTCTGTAATAAGTCAATAACATGATTTAAATCATTATACAGGAGGTTCGGACACTTACAAAGCAAGTCGTACCTAAGGTAAGGGAAATATCACAATCTCATTTTTATCCGAGATTGTTTATTCATAAGTATTTACTGGGGTGTATTTTATCATCCACATCCATGTTTACTCAATATGTAATATTATTTCCATCCACCTAAAATTGTTTAAATCCATTTTTACCCTTCGTTGAGTTTTAGTAATATGTATGAAAGGAATCTTTTGTCGTACGAGGTACTTTTTGACTTTTCCGACAAAAGTACGAAGAATGTTTTTTTAACTTATACGGCATGAATGGATTTTTAAAACATTATTTACAAGAAGCTTCCTTTACATGTTTTCAAGTTTATTTTTAATCAACTTATTTAGTTTAAAATTGTATGACATGTTACGAAAGGAAAAGTGTTTTTGAAGTACAAAGGATATTTTCTCAAGAATGAAGTTCAAGTATTTTATCAAAATTATTTTCCATCTAAGATAATAAAAGGGTTCTGTTTTTATCCCGATTATTACATGGATTTGATTATGTTGTGATGGAAACATTTTTATGAATTCCTTTATCTTATATGAATTGTTTTATGATGTCATGTTGTTTAAGAATCCCATTTTTATTACATGGGTTTTGCGATGAACTATGATTTATGATTATGTGGCACACATAAGAAAGGATTCATTATATGATGGGTGGGACCTATATCTCCCTCCAATGCATTGGGTAAAGATTTTATATCTCATGAGATAGACATGGCTGGAACGGAAGGTTATTTCGGTTCAGTGATACAGGACTGAAACGAGGAGTGAACTCGGTTCAGAAAGGGACTTTGTCCACTAAGATAGTCTTGGCAATGAGTCATGACTAACAAGAAATGATTTTCCATGATTATGTGTGCATGCCACAAAGTTTCAAGTTTCATGTTATGATTATGGTGATCTCATTTTCACTTCTATGATTTATCCCATGTTATGATATTATGAGCTCTTTTGCAGGTTAAGATTTCCAAAAGCTATGTTCTTATGTATATGATGTGATTGATATTTCTTTTGTTTACCCTTACTGAGCATTTGAGCTCACCCTTTTATGTTTTCTTTTCCCCAGGATATAAAGAAAAGTTTTTAGGTAAAAAAAAGGGAAGATCTTTATGGGAGATATTGAAGATCGTTCACCACGATTAGAAGATTACGTTCCGAGTTTCCAAAGACACTAAACTATTACGATCCTTGTGTGTGTGTTTTTGTTATGTACTAAGTATTCCGCAAAAGTAATGTAATGTCCATGTACGATAAGCTTCGGGTCTCTACAGTTGGTATCAGAGGAAAGGTTTAGTCAACCTTTGGAAACTAGGATGCGAAAACGTTAGTGAGATCCCTAGAGATATTTCTAAGGTATGTCTAGGGATGTCCCTAAGGATACGTATACGTATAGGATATAATCCTAGAACTACGATACCGATCTTAGAATTTAACCTAAGATGTTAGATATTAAGGGTACTCCCCCTTTACTATGTTGTTTTCCCTAGCATGATTTTTGCCTCTCACACTCTTCTTTTTGGGTTTTAGACGATGGCTGGAACCCGAAGGAACCGTGTTGATCAATGCAATGGACAATGCAATGATTGCCCTCCTGAACAAACAAATGTTATGGGAGATGGAGTGCAAAATCATATTGCTATACTTACACAAGCTATGAATCATTCTGGACTTCCAAATGAGCAGAGAAGGGAACAATATTCTATTGAGTCCTTCATGAGGCAACGTCCACCTTCTTTCAGTGGGTCTACTGATCCATTAGTTGCTGAACAATGGATTAGTACTACTGAAAAGATATTTTCAGTTCTTCAATGTTCTGAACATGATAAAGTCATCTTAGCAGTATATCGTTTGGAAGGTGAAGCTGATCAATGGTGGAATCTTATCAGGAATACGAGGCCAAGAGATGAAATTGAGTCCATGGAATGGGACGAGTTCAAGAACCTGTTTTTCAGTAAGTACTTCCCTCGTATTCTTCGAACAAAGATGGAGAAAGAGTTTCTTGAACTGAAGCAAAGGGACGATGAATCTGTTGGTACCTACGAAGCGAATTTTACAAGACTTGCAAGGTATGCATCTGGCATTATCATCCAACCTGAAAGTAAAGTTGATCGATTTTTCAGTGGCTTAAAACCAAGTCTTCGAAGGGCATTAGCTATAAGAGACTTCAGTAGCTATGAAGAAATTGTGCGTTGTGCTATCAAGGTAGAAATGGAAGTTGGTGTTACATATCCATCTCATGGTTTTGACAAGAAACGAAAGATGGAGTTCAAGGAGAAGTCTCAGAATAATGGAGAAAAGAAGATGAATGTTTCCTTATGCACAAAGTGTGGAAAGAAGCATGGTGGAGATTGTCTTAAAGGGACTAGAAAATGTTTTAAGTGTGGAAAAGAAGGTCATCGAGCAGCTGAGTGTCGAAGTAATAGAAAAAGGGTTTCTAATGATGTGAATAAAGCAAACACTGCAGAGAACGCACCACCAACACTTCAATGCTTCAAGTGCAAGGAAATGGGGCATTATGCTAATAATTGCCCTAATCCAAGGGTTAGTGATGATCAACATGAGCAACCACTGAAGGCAAAGGACAAAGGGAAATCACATGCGATCACTATTGGCAATGTTGAATATGATAACGATGTGGTGGAATGATTAAGTGTTTATGTAATGGGATTCCAAAATAATGTTGTATCATGGAGTATTGGAATATTTATGTATTGGTTTAATGTGGTATTCAAAGTGATTGAGATATTTTTGGAAATAAGATGATATGCGCATAATGAAGGGAAAATAAGAAAATGAAATGTTTAACAGTATTCATGAGCTCATGATTGATATAAGGACTAAGTGATATCATGGTTTGAGTATATAGAATTTTGAGGATTTTGGTATGTGGAAAGTGTTAACTTTAAACTGCATTCATGTTTTCACTAAGGTATTCAAGAGAATACATGATTAAGGACTTTGAATGTTTAGAATGTGACCAACAAGACATATCTTATGGGGATCGACGATGGTGTTAAATCTCTGGTAATCGTTTTCACTATGTTATGAGAGTGGACTACAGTATTATGTATAAGCCTAAAGATTAGACTAGATTATGTTGGACGTAAGTTAGTATTGTTTAAGGATAGAAATTTTTTTTCGATATTATTGATGGGATGTTATAGTAATATAGTTTTAGAAAAAGGACAACCTGCAGGACGGGCGACAGCCCATCGCGTCGGACAAGGCTGTAGGAATCGAACCCACAACCGAAGTGCGACTGGCCTTTATCGCCTACCACTGGTCTACAGGAAGTCCCTGTTTAGTAGAAACTAGTTTTATTATATTAAGCAGTATGATATAAGTATAAGTCCATTTTAGGAACCATATGTGATTAATCTCACTATAGAATGACTTATGTATATTTAATAACTTTTTCTAACCTTTTGTTTGAGACAGATGGAATGACCCATCATTCTATCACATAATCTGATAACACTTCACAAATAACAAATTCAACTTCATTTATTTAAGAGATGAAGTAGAAATTGTTCAAGGCACGAACAAAAGTGAGATTGTACCAAAATAAAGTATGTATTTATTCTAAGCAAATTTTCAACTTTAGGGAAATGATCCTGAAAACCAAAAATGTTGTCCTAGTGATCTTATACCTGATGAATCAGATGGTACCTTATATCATCACAAATCTATGGATTTGTGATTACTGGCTTTTCCATAGCCATGTTCTCTACCACTCTCCATCAGAACATGATGGTTAGATTTCTCTTCCATATCCATATTTTCACCTATGTGGAAACCCAGTGATTAGTTTATTTGGGTAATCGTTACATTTCATACTTTAGTTTTTAAAGCCATGATTTGGTATTCCTTTTTACGATGTGGGAAACTTTCGAATAGAAAACCATTTATAACCCCGACGAATTTCGAGGGCGAAATTCATTTTAAGGGGGGTAGAATGTAACAGCCCAAGATTTTATGAAAAATATTCCTTTTAATTTTATTAATGTCTTGTGTTGTACGCTACACCAAAAGGAGCTTGCACAACACGCATCCTTGACTTGCCTTGCATTACACGCAATCGCAACCTTCCTCGATAGTGTGTGTAGCACGCAATAACGAGTTTCACTAAACAGCGATATGCTATTAAAACTAGCCGTTATGAATAGTAATAACCACTTTTTGAAATTTTGTAAATTTTATTTTTCAAAATGGACTTCATTTATGGATTCAGAGTATCAAATTTAGCCTAAGGTGAAATTTTGGTACATTTCGGATAACTTTCATATTCTGATGAATAGTGAAAATTACTAAATTACAATTAAAAACAACTTTTTTAATCGAAATAATTAATAGTGATAAATTATTAATTTGAGTGGTTTTAAAGTATATTTAGAATATATTTTTACAATTTAATACAATTTTGGTCATTGGACGTAATTTCACATTTAAACCAGACATAAACAAGTGTCAATCTTTTGATAGATATTGTTTTGTAAAAACACGCTATTTGTTTTAATAGCGGATTTAATTATAAAATTAATTAATTCAACTTCTATGTTATGAATTTGGTAAAATAGACTTCATTTTTGAATTCGGAATATGAAATATAGCTTAGGATGAAATTTTGGCATTTTTCTGAAAACTTTCAATTTTTGATGAATAGTGAAACCACTAAGTGGTAGGTTAAAAACTGAATTTTGCATAAAACTTAATTTTACCACTTCTGTGAATGGAATTTCGAAAATCCGAGAGACACGGTTAATATCAAGGACTAAAATGTGGTTCAATGAGATGAAAATAATTTTTGGTGAATAGTAACTTTTTACTTTTTTTTACCGCGGTTAATAGTAAATAGGTTAACTAAGGGTAAATATGATATTACTATTACACTAACACATGTCCTAATTCTATTGGACAAGTGTAATTCGACCAAAAACAAACTTAGGAATAAAATATGACCATTTAGGCCCACTTGGATTAGATTAGGACATTTATTATTAATTTATTTAAAGAAGGGTTAAAATAGTTAAAATCAAAGTTTAATAAGTAAATAATTTTTAATATGGGGTTATACATAAGATAAATTCGATTGTAAATATTCATTAGAAAGATAAAACGATTTCCTACATTATGGTATTTTATTTGTAATTTTTAGACATCAAATAATGTAATTTATTTATGACACAACGATGATGCAGTAATTATCTTATTAATGAAATATTGACATAATTGATGTTATAAACACCAAAATAAATGTAATTTGAGGTTTTTTATGAATTCCACTAATTTTCTAGGTTACTATGATATATTATTGGTGATTTAATCAACTTGGTTCGAACATATAATTCTGTTATGACTTTCACAAAAATCATATATCAAATAGTGTCAAAATTGACACAAAATAGTTTTTAAATCAAATATTATATTATTAATTGTTATTTTATTCCTAAAAATCTAAGGTTCGGCCAAATGACTTAGATAAGGATATATGTATTAATAATATACAATTTGGGGTTTTTTTGGCATGTTATAGTAAGTTTATTAACCATATAGTGAAAGAAAACAAAAAGACATGGTAAAAGTTAAATTATTTATCTTAGAGTTAAATCTAATTGATAAGGTTAAAATATTACCCTAAACTTGTCTAAATCCTATTGGTTGATAGTATTTCGACCCATCCCCACTTTAGCTTCGAAATAAGACCCTTTGGAACCATTATAAACCGATTTTGAGTTTAATATAAAATAATATTTTGAGATATTCCTAAGGTGCCCCTCTCCTCCCCTATAAAAGGACACCTCCTCCCCCTCCTTCTCACACCAATTTGAGCACTCAAGCTCGTCCAACCCCTGCCCATTTCTCCTCTCCACTTCCCTAGCAACATCCTAGAGGTTCTGGTCTTCCTCAAAGACCAATTTTAGTGCCCTAAGAGGAGGTCTCAAAGAGGCACTTCAAAGAAGAGGTAATTACCGTTACCAATTCTTTCATCCTTATTTCTTCTTCCACTTCTTCTTCTTAGGTTGTTTCATTATGAAGTAATAACATCAGTATCACTCAAATACTGATATGTTATTATAAGTATGAAACAACCCTATTCCACCATCTATCCATCCTACGAAAAAAGAAATCACCGCGCGTGCGTACGTACGGAATACCGTCTCCACGCCGTGGTGTAATCTATTTTCCACCACCACCTTACATGGATGGGTATAATGGTGTAAAGAATAACTATACATAGTTATTACAACATCATATTGATTCTGATATATTGTATAATCCACTCCAATTCAATTCATTATTTATAGAAATGATATCATCGCTCGTGCGTACGTACGGACTACCGTCTCCACGACGCGATGAGATTCATTCTACATGTTAACCATTTAAGAATGATTATAATGTATATATAAGAAATAATAATGAAATATATGACATTATAAAGCTACTGGATTTATGTATATATATACATATGTATGTCATCTACTTACTTCCATTTCAAGACAATAAGGAAAGGAAAACAGCGTTCATGCGTACGTACGGACTACCGTCTCCATGAACGGTGTTTTTCATTTTATTTATCTACCTATTATATATATATATATACTGAATATATATGATATATAAATCATATTTTATATTCTGGAAGTAAGTAAATCATGATATAAGTAATAATGATGTCAAGAACAACAAGTCAAAACACCTACGATAAATGAAACGATTTTACCCAAAACGCTTCTTTAACATGGAATTTACAAAAGAACGGGTAATATAATGTCATAAGTGAACCATATATGATATCATAACAATGAATATGATTCTGTAATAAGTCAATAACATGATTTAAATCATTATACAGGAGGTTTGGACACTTACAAAGCAAGTCGGACCTAAGGTAAGGGAAATATCACAATCTCATTTTTATCCGAGATTGTTTATTCGTAAGTATTTACTGGGGTGTATTTTATCATCCACATTCCTGTTTACTCAATATGTAATATTATTTCCATCCACCTAAAATTTTTTAAATCCATTTTTACCCTTCGTTGAGTTTTAGTAATATGTATGAAAGGAATCTTTTGTCGTACGAGGTACTTTTTGACTTTTCCGACAAAAGTACGAAGAATGTTTTTTTAACTTATACGGCATGAATGTATTTTTAAAACATTATTTCCTAATCAACTTCTTTAGTTTAAAATTGTATGACATGTTACGAAAGGAAAAGTGTTTTTGAAGTACAAAGGATATTTTCTCAAGAATGAAGTTCAAGTATTTTATCAAAATTATTTTCCATCTAAGATAATAAAAGGGTTCTGTTTTTATCCCGATTATTACATGGATTTGATTATGTTGTGATGGAAACATTTTTATGAATTCCTTTATCTTATATGAATTGTTTTATGATGTCATGTTGTTTAAGAATCCCATTTTTATTACATGGGTTTTGCGATGAAGTATGATTTATGATTATGTGGCACACATAAGAAAGGATTCATTATAAGATGGGTGGGACCTATATCTCCCTCAAATGCATTGGGTAAAGATTTTATATCTCATGAGATAGACATGGCTGGAACGGAAGGTTATTTCGGTTCAGTGATACAGGACTGAAACGAGGAGTGAACTCGGTTCAGAAAGGGACTTTGTCCACTAAGATAGTCTTGGAAATGAGTCATGACTAACAAGAAATGATTTTCCATGATTATGTGTGCATGCCACAAAGTTTCAAGTTTCATGTTATGATTATGGTGATCTCATTTTCACTTCTATGATTTATCCCATTATTGATATTATGAGCTCTTTTGCAGGTTAAGATTTCCAAAAGCTATGTTCTTATGTATATGATGTGATTGATATTTCTTTTGTTTACCCTTACTGAGCATTTGAGCTCACCCTTTTATGTTTTCTTTTCCCCAGGATATAAAGAAAAGTTTTTAGGTAAAAAAAAGGGAAGATCTTTATGGGAGATATTGAAGATCTTTCACCACGATTAGAAGATTACGTTCCGAGTTTCCAAAGACACTAAACTATTACGATCCTTGTGTGTGTGTTTTTGTTATGTACTAAGTATTCCGCAAAAGTAATGTAATGTCCATGTACGATAAGCTTCGGGTCTCTACAATGAAACCCTTTACCTCGTTGTAATCAACTGAGTCATTTGATAAAAAGATAATATCCACCAAATTATTCACAGAATAACATGAATATAAAGAGAATCATGATAATATGTATCTATTGGTAGTAAAAAATACACCACATTCAATAAATTAGTGGCGAACAATGGAAATCTCACGGAATTGAAAGTTAGATAAGAAAATCTCTTACCTCGTGTCTGACTTGAATCGATCATTCTTTAATCTCCTGAATTAGAAACTAAAGATAATTTCTACTTGATTAAGAACCTTTTTCAAGTTTATTTTTTCTTTTATATCACTTATTACCATTTTATAAACTTTATGTAATCATTTATTTTAATAATGTTCGTTTTGTCGATATTTGGTACTTGAGTAAAAAATGGACTTCTTATAATTACTTGTTGTTCATGTGGTCAATGGTATCTAGAATTATATTAATTATTTAAATATAATATATATAATATATATCCATTATATACAAGTATTTATAATAGTACATAACATTTAGAGGTAAGAAATGAAATGCTCCGTTCATGGAGTCTGTAAGCCGTACGTACGCATGAACACTACTTTCATTTCTGTTTCTTATTTTAATGGAAATAAAACATAATGATACATAGTTATATTATAATTCCAGTATAATATCATATATAATATCATTAACTCTATCCTTTATGCATCCCACATAAGGCATTAACGAGTAACATCACTTTGTGGGTGCGGTAGTTCGCACTTTCTCAAATGAGATTATCGTATTTAACCACTATAGAAACCATAAAGGTATGGTATAAATGGAAAATACAGAAGAATAAAGAAAACATAAACATTATATATATCATATATAAATACAGTTCCATCAAAATGACCACCATGAGAGGCGGTAGGAGGTAATGGAACAATCATCATTTCGTGAGGTGTTAGTTTTCCATCCACAGAAACATTATGTTCTTCACCCATTAGATAGATATCTGTGTAAGTGTAGTTATAGTAATTCTCATTAAAACATCCTAGTATATTTAGGATACTGGTGTTGTTACAAAAGAAATGAATAAAAAGAGGTTAGGGGTTGGAGAAGTAAAATGAAATAAAACAATTTAAAAGAAACTGTTACCTTTAATTTGGGTAACTCCCTTTGGTTTGAATCAATGGAATTCCTGAAGAGCCTTATGCCTAAGGTAAGGCTTCTAGGAGGAGGAGAGGTATGTAGGGAGACTAAATGGGTGGAGTTTGGACGAGCCAAATGGCTTGAGAGGTGTGAGTAATTGGTTAGAATTGGTCTCCTTTTATAAGGGGGAGGAGGGGCTCTTTAGGAAAGTGTGAAAACGTTATTTTATTATAAACTTATCTTCGGTTTCAAAAAGGTACAAAACACATTATTGTAGAATATAATATGACTCATATTAGAAATAAAATCATAAAATAGTAATTGGACAGGTTTTGGATATTATTTTAGTCATTATAATCTTATTTATTTAAATCATTTATTAATGAGGTGAACACTGCATCATTATTATGTCACAAATAATTTAATTTACTTGATCTCTACAAATTATATAAAAAATACTATGATTTAATATATATTTTTATATTTAAAATTAATATTTATATCCAAAAAGATAATTTATATAACCATTTTTAAAAATTAATTTACTAAAAGATATTTGCTTTTGTCATTTTTGTCTTTACTTTATGTTAAATAATCTAAATTGTCATTTTCACTCCCATGTGCCTCAAAGGGGTCCCAAAATTGACCCAATGATTCCCAATTTTGTAAATGACTCAACTGATAAGGTTTAGAAATTTTTTAAGGTAATTTTAAATTATTATAATATTTTTTAACCTTGAATTACCCTATTTATGTTTAACCGCGGTAAGTAAAAGTCAAGAGTTACTATTCACAAAAAATTATTTTCTTCTTAATGAACCAAATTTTACTTCTTAATAAAAACCATGTATGTTGGATTTTAGAAATTCAATTCCCAGAAGTGGTAAATTTTCATGAAAATGAAAAATTCATTTTTTTAACTACCACTAAGTGGTATCACTATTCATCAAAAATTGACGTTTTTAAGAAAAATACCAAATATTTAGCCTAAGCATTATTTGATATTCTGAATTCAAAATTGATTTCAATTTTTTCAAAATTCAAAACATAGAAGTGAAATTAATTAATTTTAAAATTAATTCCCGTTATCAAAACAAATAGCGTGTTTTTAAGAAACAATAACAATAAAAAGATTGATACGTGTGTATGTCCAATTTCAAAGTGAAATTAATTACAATGACCAAAATTGAATTAAATGGTAAAAATATATTTTAATTTCACTTTAAACCCAAATAAAAAGATAATATAACCATATAAATAAATTATATTAAAAGGAACTTTTGAATTAAAATACAATATTTTTCACTATTCATTAAAAATGAACTTTATCAGAAAAATACCAAAAAATTACCCAAAGTAAAATTTGATGTCCCCATTTTAAAGAAGGATTTTATTTGGTCAATTAGAATGTATTCAAGTGTCCAAAACTATATTTAAAGTGGGTTCTCCATTAAAAGGTGGTAAATCAGCCTTTGAATGTAAATTATGCTTAAAATTAGATTCATTCACATTTTAAGCCTCTAAATTTTATTGGAAAAATGTAAATACATTTAAAAAACATGTATAATCATATGGTAGTTAGTTTTGTTCATTCCCTCCAATAAAGCATCTAGGAGTTAACTACCATTTAAAATAATAATATTATATTATTAGTGTGAAATGTATGATTTCAAAGAAACCCGTTGTTGCGTATCGGGTACACTATCGAACATAGAAACCCATTTAATGTAAAATTAATATTTAATTCACAAATATTAATAAATATGAAATATGCCTTATTCTTTATTTTCCTGGGATGTTATAGTGTCCCCTAGGTATCCTTAGTGTTGTTCTCTATGAAGGAGGTAGGGATATAGAGGTTATGTGTGTATTATCATCTTGTGAAAAAGGTGACTATCAATAATAATTATCCACTCCCAAGAATCGATGACAACTTCTACTAGCTAAAAGGGGAGTGGTATTTATTAAAGCTTGACCTCAGGTTGAATTATCACTATCTTTGAGTAAAATTGGTCGATATAATGATGACTGAATTCAAGTACCACTATGACTAGAAGGAGTATATGTTGATTTCCATTAGTGTGATAAATTCCCCCACAGTATTCACATGACTCAAAAACTGGATCTTTCATCCCTTCATAGACATGTTCAAGGTTGTATTCATTAATGGAATCGTTGTATACTAGACATAAAAGGAGGAGTAAATGAGACATTTTAGGATTATTATAGACATACTATGAGAGAACCATATTTTTTGGAATATCTTGAAGTGTCAGTTATAAATTTGGGAGGTCCACTTCCTAGGACATGTCATCTTAGAGGAGGGTGCAACAGTAAACCTAACAAAGGCTATGGAAGTTCTAGCTTGGGAGCCACCCAAAGGTAAGATTATGGTGAAATGATTTGTTTGGGTAAGTAGGATACTTATTAGAGATTTTTTATCTGGTTTTATAGTATTTCAAACTATTTTTATACCTTTACCTAAAAGGGGAATCCTTTTATGTTGATATAGATTTTCCATAAGTATTATAGGCATTGTGGGTGAGTCTGACTAGTACCCCCGTCTTGAGAATTCAATAGGTGGGCATTGAGTATGCAGTGTTCAAAACTTCCCCCAAAACATGGATTTTATGTGTTCTAATTTAGATATGGGTGGTGATTTTTAATCGGTCATAATAGATGGTACCCCATGATTAGAACTACATGGCCCGTGATATTGAGCTAGCTGAAGTGGTCTTCACCCTGAGGATACATTGAAACTACCCTAAGGGTGAGTGTATTATCATTTATTATTACTACATTAATCTCAAGAATATATTTTCATAGAAATACATTAACTTGAGATAGATATTATGGCTGGTGTTTCAATAAGATTTTGACCTAGATATAGTGCATACTCATGGAAAGAGTAATGTGGTCAAAGATGTTCTTAGTAGAATATCTTATTCTCAATTTTTAAGAGAGGTATCATATTAATTATATACATTATATTTTTACTTAGTGAATTCGTCTTACCATCAGTCAATAGGTGTTACCCAAATGATTCTTCATCATTTTATGGAGGTTAGACCTGAATATATTGATTACAAGGATTATCATTGCCAAATTTCCCAAAGATGTGTTCCTGAAGAATTTTATGAAGGTGGGGATATCATCATCCTTTTTCAATGATGGATGATGGTACTAGCCAATATAAAGGGGGAGATACTGACAGATTTTTATATATCCCCTTTATTAGAAAATCCTATGGTGGAAATGATTTAATTGAACCATTATAATTAGTCCTTATAGCCAAGGATGGAGAGGTGTGTCGATGCTTTTTTCTCACAATGCGACACATTATAGTAGGAGAAGCTTGGGAACCAAGTTCATATTGTTTTGGACCATCCCCTTGAGGTTTCTATGTGGATTTGGGATGGTATCCCCAGGGAAATTATGTAAGGACAAACATGATCTCCAAGAGGAAATGATAAAATATGGGTGATCACAGACCAACCCACCTTATTGGCCCACTTACTTTCCATCTAACATCATAGATCAGTTGAGAAAATGATATTACATTACATGAAATAGAGAGAAAAACTTCATGGAGTTTCTTTAAGTATCATATCATAACATGATGCTTGCTCCACTTCATGATAATTAAGAGGACTATTAGAGTCCTTTGGGACTTAGTTTCATTTTAACAAAATGTTTAAATCCCAGAAAGACATCGAAAAAATGTGAACCATTCAGGTTCTAGAGGATGTGCTTTTTATGGGTAAGTCTTAATTTTTCCATAGTTGGTAGGATCTCCTACCTTTGGTTTAGTTTTCAAATAATAATAGTTATCACTCCAGTATTGGAATGACATATTTTTAAGCCTTATACTAGTGACCCTACAGGTCACCGTTTTTTCTGGAATAATCCTAGAGAGATAAGACACATTACACTATAGTTTGTGTGAGTGAGGATAGAGAAGGTGAGGATAAACTAGGATAATATTAGGAGTGCATATATCCATAAAAATTCTTTTCAAGACCAATGATGGAGGCCTTTGGTGTTCAATAAGGGAGACCATGTGTTCCTGAAGGTCTGACCTCAGTAAGGGTTGTCGATATTTTTTTAGGGAAGTAAGTTATCTTTTATGATAAAGTTGTCTTTTATATGTACTATATATGGTTAGAAAGGTAGTGAACCACATTTTTCTACATCCATAGTTAGAAATGATTGATGATGTCTTCCACATGTCACAACTAGCGAGGTATGTGCATTACCCATACTATGTTATCGACTGGGGAGTGATGTACATAAATGATGATACTACATTTGATGAGTAAATGGTAGAGATAGATTACTGGCAAGAGATGATCCATTGTGGGTGAGTGATTCCATTTTTATATATATGATAGAAGCATTATAATCATCCATAGAGAACATGGGAGAATGGAAAACATATAAATGTTCTGTTTCCTCAATTTTTAGTATGATGTGTACTTATTATGATAAACATACCTAAGGTGTGGAGAATGTTACAAATCTATTTTTTCTTAGTAAGACTTTGGAATATTATAATGAAAACTTTTGAAGTCGGGTAAAGAGTCAGCATGGGTGTATGGGGGTCACAGATCCTTAGGGTGGATATAATAAAAATAATAAATATATTCCATCAAACACACACAAAATTTTAATAAAATAATAAAATATCTCCTAAATTTTATTTCATATAGAAAATATAAGACCGACATAAAAAAATAATGTGGTATTTATCCCAGGAGTGACATTATATTTGTGTGTATTAGGTGTTTTGTTTAAGACCAGTCAGGGGTGAAATAATTAATAGATACAGTAATTAAATAATTTTTTTTAAATTTTTTTACACAACTTTGACTCATCTATATTTAATAGTATTTATAGAAAAATCATATGGTTAGGTACATAAACCTAGATATCTGAGAGGGATGCGAAGGAGATCATTGGTAGTGAAAATAGAATAATGGATCGATGATTGGTTTTCTATGGAAATTTAATTCATTAATGGAGTTCATAGATTTTGTCATGGACAATGATGTAGGATTTATTCTTCATTAGTTTGAAAATAAATATATTGGTAGGGAGTTTTTTTTCTATATTAATCCGCATTATCATTATCTAATATCAAACATGAATTAATCCCATATATGTTTCATTCATGGGTCAATGTTTTGATTTTCAGTTGATATTTATCTTCTTGGAAATTAGAATATGACTATAATTTTATTCGTCATTATTTGCTCTAATATAATAATCATCTCCATCAACAATAGATAAAGGACGATCTGAGCAATGGATTATGTACATTTCTCACTCTTGTGTTGGGTTTCTTCTCCCCTAATTCTTGGAGTGTTCATCATCAGTGTTCCATTTAACCATCGGTTCAACTATACATGAAAATGATAATTGGACAGTCTATCTTTGGTGAACCTGATTATTTCTATCGGATCATTTTTTGGAGCAAAATAAAAAATTAATTGTGATGATGAAGATAAAAGATCACAAGTTTTTATTGGTTGTTTATTTTTCATGTGTTAGAAATTTTATGATGCGATGTGATAAAAATTGAATTCTAAACTAATGGGTGGCTAGACTCCAGCCTCTAGTGATGAACTGATCTTAGCCAACCATAAATATTTGATTTATGGATGTGATTATTAGTGTATCTATAGGTGATGAAGTCATGATACTGACACATGATAAAATATGTAGTTTTTGTGAAGAATGGAAATACACTATGTGTAGTTCTGAGGAACACACGGCATGTGAAGCCCTTTCCATGGCATATAGGTTTTATGGAAAAAAATAAAACAAAATATTTTGTAGGGAATCTTAGACTATGTATTCCCCTTGATTGGTGACCAAGTATTTACCCAAGGGGTATGTGGACATGGGAACAGAGATGGACAATGTAAAGAAGATATGTCTAGTCTACACAATCATGGATTGAGTACATGGGAATGACCATAGTACATGAGTCAGGCTAGAGTACACATGCACAGCCACACAGAAACATGCACAAGAATAGGCATAGGAAAGATCAGGATTAGAAAGACATACCGTGTACCTTCGAAAAATGTATTGAACTCTTTCCAGGACATGTTGAATTCCTCATTCTCTTTAGTATAGATGTGTATCAGTAGGGCACATTACATTAGTCCATGCATATAAGGGTACAATGAGGAATCATTTATTGAGCATATGATGAGTGTTCTCATCTACAAGCCATTCCATAATAGAGTTTGGAATCACCCCTGTGTGGTATGAGGTGTGATTCATTATTATTATTCCTTATGTTGGGTCGGGTATCCCGTTACCTACTTCCAAGGTATGTGATCCTCATCACAGAGTACAACTCTAGGTAGTGTTAGGTATCCTTAATTGACCCTGGGTGAGATACCTTATATGTGTATCATCATCATTAAAGTTACAATGTGTACCTATTTATGATGATTCCAAATATGCATGACCTATCAATGAGAACCTTTACCTATATCATGACTTGAGTAGTGAATTATCTCATAGAAAATTACATAGGATCCTCAAGTGGAATCCTAAGTTGGATGTAATGGTGTGACATTACGTTGTGACTTTTTTCCTATATATGAACATATCTTGGCTGAGTTTATCCTTTATTATTACCTGAATATCTTTTAACACATTACATTTACTAATTTTTGGGTGTCCTACTAGGTGTGTTTATACTCTCCTAGGCATGAGATATTCCCAAATGCGTCATCTCTTATAAGAAAGAATTTTTTTTGATGAAATTCTATGATGACTAGGAGTAGGTGGATATTAGTATCACTAATCAAAACAAATTTGGTTTTAGTACATTAGTTTCATCAACCATCCCCTTTATCTAGCATGATTTACTCTTTTATCAGTTTTGGTAGTCTTGTATTTAGTCAGTTTTATTTTACATACTTATCTTACTCTTATGAGGTATTAGTTTTATGAATGAATATTTTTCATCATATTTTATTTTCCTTTCCACATTATATTTTTATATAGAGATGGAATTGTGTGTATGGGTACCTTAGGCTAAGTTCTCCCATGTGTATGATATTTCAACTTGGTGTTATTCTCTATAGCCCGACCAATTAGAGTTAAGCATGAGGTGTCCCATGTGTCTTACCATTGGCCAAGTGTGCCTTATTTGGTTGGGTCATGAATCTTCTGGAAATAAAACAAAGTTTATGTATAACGTAGTGAACATGAAATCAGGTTCACATATAACATGGTTATCTCATGAGTTATTCATCTTTACCCAATGTATTGGTAAGATGTATAATTTCATGTCCACCAATCATATAATTAAAATCATAAATATATGGGCCAAAAAATAAAAAAAATCATCATGTCATCATATAATAACTCATGGAAGGAAAATGGGTTAATAACAATTTAATTGTTTTGTTATTTCATAGCCTCTATAAAATAGTAGATTTTATAAAGGCATCATCATAACATAATTAATCAGCACGAAGGAAATTTTTTTCATCGAATCATCCTTAAATATTTTCATCATAATCCATTATTAGAAAAAATTTTGATGGTATCATAAGATCATGTATCCATGGAATCATAAAAATACTTAAATGAAGTCTTTATATATAAAAAATACATTTAAATGAACATTCAATACTCTATTTGAAAAAATGTGAAAAATATCATTTTATTTGGATACAATTTTAACTAAAAATTCCAATAATATAGAAAAAATGAATTTATTTGAAAATAAATATGGAATATTTTAAATGAATATTAAATGTAAATAATGGTAAGAATAGCTGGTTTTTTTCATACTATATATTTTATATGTGAACATTCTTTTTACAACTTTGGAAAAAGGTCAAAAATGAATTATTCAAAATAACCATTAAAATAATTCCTTTTTTACCCAGGTACAAATATTAAATTTAATAAAAATTATATTTCAAAAAAAATATATTTTTTATGTAAAAAATTAAATAAAATAATGTTAAATACAGTGGACATAGAAGAAGAAGTTGTCGACCAAAGATGAAATAAGGATGATTTTTATTTATAAAACATTTCTTCATCATTTTAAGTAACAAAGAGGGAAATTTTATACTAATATATTAAAATTACTTGAATAATAAAAGGATAATAATATATATTATTTTTAATGGACAAAATCCATACAATTTTTCTCAATGGATATTTTTCACAAACAATCTCAAAAAGAAATGAGATTATAATATAATTTCCTTACCTAATGTAATTTATTTCTTATAAATGATAAAATATAGTGTATAATAAAAATATATATTTTTTGAATCAAGTACCTATCCATATTAATACATTTCATACAATATATTATTTAATGATAATATATTATAACTAATTTATTAAAAATTATTTATTAAAATAATTAGTCTTTGTGATAACTGTGTCATTTTCAGTACATATTTTGATTATTTTGGTATGATAATTATACATTTATAATGGTTCCATTATATATATAATGTTAATCATGTAATAATTATAATATATATTAATTATATTCACTTTTATAAGTATTCTAAATTTATTTTGATGAAAAATGAATTACATTACTTCATGGAGATAGTAATCTGTATATACATCCAACTAATGCTTCCACTTTTTGATAGATGGAATGAAAGAATGGAAAATAATAATTCACCATTTTAATATCATTATGATATCATAATCATCAGATATATTCATTAAATATATACTTATTACTAGCCATGTAAAGCAGAAATTAAAAAATAACATCCCTTCGGGGAGGTGGTAGGCCACACATATGCATGAGCACCATTATTGTTTTCAACAGATGGGAATATAATAAGGTATATAATATATTATAATTATAAAAGAATAATTATATCATAAATATCATATATAAATATTAATTCAAATAAAATAATCAACCATGAAATATAGTGATAGAATATGAATCATATTACTACATGGAGTTAGTGGTCCACACATACACATGATTAATACATTCATTTGAAACATGATAGAAATGAGGTGGAAAATGGATGTACCATCATCAAAATAAAATTTTATTATGTTTATAATATTTTAGTATTCATGTAATTATGGATAAAATTGGTTCCATGATGGTGGAGGAAGAAATAAATCTTAATGTACTCGGTTAAGAGTTATTCATATTCATTGATAAAGCTCCTTTGGGTTACAATATATACCTCAAATGATGGTATTAAATAAAATGCCATATATATGGGATTAGGGATGTATGTTAATAAAATATTTGGGTAGGTATTATCTTAGATAACAATCATTTAAATTTTTGAGAAGAGGGGAAATGTGGTTTCCCTTTATAAGTGAGAAAGAGGGAACACAATAATTTTTCAAAAAATTAAAATATATTAACGAAATATTAAAGAAATATGGATCCAAAACGACACATATTTAAATATTAGATGATATTAGGTCAAAATAAGACCATATAATAGAATTTATTGAAGTTTTTTAATTTCATTTTATACATTATCATTTTCATTTAAACCCATTTAAATTTTTTATCTCTTACTAAGGTAATTAGACTTTTTAGAAATGTTAGATTACATAGTGACCAAAAAATTATTTATAATTTTATTAAGAAATATTAATTATTTAGATTCAAAATAACAGTTCAATTTTTTAATATTAAATTTCTATTGGTGGTATAAATTAATTTTGAAATCGTCTCATAAAATGAAACAAAATAGTTTTTACAAAAATGTATTTTTAAGCATAAATAAGTGTTTACCTTCTTTCATTTCTTAAATAATGACATTAACTGAATATAAAAATGTTATTTTGAATAAATAATCACTTAATTTCATTAAAATATTTCATTAATGGTGATTAATTTAATTTATTACAATTAAAAAAAATGACCTAAATTAAAATATTTTTTTAGAAAAATATCTCTTTATTAGTTTTAAATGTTTTTATTTTACTTTATATCCAATTGATAACAAATAAATTTCCATTTTAAATATTTAGAAAATATTTTGTAATAAATAATTTATCCATATTCATAATTTCCAATCCAACAACTATATTACAATTTTAAAATTAAATAATAATAATTCCATAGTATATCACGATTCATTTAAACTCATTATTGCCTAAAAATAATCTACCAATGAAATTAATTTTTTCAAAGAGGAATAAATTAGAAAAAGTTATATTTTTATATATTGTAATCATGTTAAATTTATAGTTTTTCTGGTCGATATTAATGTTTTCACTTCCAATGGCCATCATTCCTCTTAAAAAAATTCTTGTTTTTCACAAAATTCTAGAAATATATAAACCCTATTTTAAAAATAAAAAAATTAATGTATAGGAAAAACAAAGTTTTAATACCTGAATGAATGGATATAATTTATATATTTGACTAAAATATTAATAGGATCCTTAAATGATTCATTCAGTAGGAATTAAATGGAAACCATAGTTGATGTTTTATTAAAAGGAATGTTTGATGGAAATTTTAGAAATACTCGACTAAAACTTATTTGTTAATATAAAATGATATTTAATTCCCTATTGTTCAATATAATTTACACATATTTCACCTAGATAATCCAAACATTATATCCCAGGGTCATGAAATCCTTATATTGTCACTTGAGTTCTTCTTATGTGTTCCCATAATACAATCATCCCTTTATTCCCCTTCGTTTTGGGTGATAAAATTGTGAATTATTCTCAAGGGGTAGGATATAAGTTTATAATATATTTTTTGTGAATGTTTATTTTAAATTATGATTTAAATTCCTTTTTATAATAAGATAGAATTAAAAATAATCAGATAATAATCTATAAATCGCATGAATGAGTACTTAATTGTATGTAAAATTAAAGGAAGAAGACAATGTTATTATCCCATATTGTAGTTTTATCTATTTATTATTTTATGATGAAAATTGAATTATAAATATAGATAATAGAAAATTTATATAAAAAAATATCATATATTATTGATAATTAGTATGTAATGATTTTATAATTAAATAAAAGGTTGGGTTTTTTTTGATCACATGTGATTTATACTTTTGTAGTTTTGAATCTTGATATTTACTAGATATTGTGTATTAGTTTGTGATTTGTTGATATATTTATGTATCATAACTAATATGATTTAAAATTATTAAGAAACAAAATTATGATAATATTAATTCAATGGTATAAAATGAGTTATAAATTATTTACCAATTTTTTGAAAACGTTTTGAACATGGAAACAATGCTTAGAGAATATTTATGTTGATTTATAGTCATTGTTAGTTAATGACTATAAGTAACTTGTTGTGGGGAAAACTATTAATAGTGAAACAATTAATTCAATATTGGAATTAAAATGAATTTTTTATAAATAAATAATTATTTTGGCTTAATGACCACATTTTTATTTTCAAGGGCCTTGACTACATTGATTCCAAAGCCTTAGTTTCCTTTTTCTGTATGAAGAAAACACATAGTTAATATTTATTTATTCCTTAGGATAATTTAAGCCTCTATTATTCTATGTTTGTTGAGATCCAGACCTTAATAATGATAGCCAAGTGTCCTGTGTGATGATAGAGAAAGATGATATAATGTTATGCTATTTTCTTTAGTGTGGTTGTCTGTGACATATTCAATATAATCTGATTTCATATGATTTAATACTCACATCTATAGGGTAATAAAAACTAAAATATTTTAGGGTTATTTTATTCAAAATCAAGGTTAAAAAATAAAAAATGTATTTGATTTCTCTCTCTCCTCACCTTATCCCATTGGACAAAGTTATGAGTTGGCATATCCCATACTATAGTGGATTAGAGTTTGGGATATGTTCCAAGACAATCTATATTGGATATTATTCTTACTGAAAAATAATGGGTCTAATATAATGGATTAAGGTATATCACATAAATTTATCTGACCATGGTGGCTATGTATTCCAGAATGTGTTCATGCGTGGCTGATGATAGGTTTAGGTATAATGTTTTTTCATTGTCTGTGATTCATTCTAGACTACTAACTAGTTAAAATTGAGAAGGTTTCATGAGTTTTGGGATGGGATAATGATATGGATATATATATATTTATTCCTAAATGAGATATTGGACCCTATATGGGAATAAGGTAGGATGGGCTAAGGATCGACTAACATCATTGATGACATTACATGTGGAAGGGTTGAGAGTAAGACATGATTCATTGGGGTGTAAGAGAAAAAACCAATGGGAAAGTTTAAGAATACTATGTTATTTTAAAAATATATATGAATCTTATATAATATGGTTTAATTCTATTCATTACTTATTATGTGATCCATGCATATGTAGGAAAAAACAACTCTACCAATTTAGGTGATGTGTAAGTTTCATTTTTTTTTCAATGGGATTTAGTATGCATAATTTGGATTTTTTATGCGAGGTTTGAATGATGATTCTACAAGGTATACATATTGTGATCATCATAATTATATATAAACAATTTTCCTGTAAATAAGAGATGATTTTTAATTGGTTTAGCTATTACTGTTAATTGTAGTTGTTCAGTGGTCTTTAAAGCTTCATGGTCACTAATGAGTATTCACGGTTCATAAGTGTAGTTTAATTTTTAATGTCTATCAGTTTTTATATAACATTATATATATTAAGATGACTTATTTTTTCATGATTGGAGTTATTTGGTCACTTTTCTCACCTTATCTGTTATTCCTAAAAATTATATTGAGGGTAGTGCCTCCTATGTGTGTGATTTTTATACCTTTGGGGCTAGTCACCAACCCATGGAATATTGGAGGTGGTATTTAGAGGTAATTACCTTCATTTATTCATTACCGTCCTAGGTAGGATACCTCTATAGGGAGTGGGTCATGAAAAATTGGTATCAGAGTTGTTAGTTCAGAGATGAAACAATGTTTTCAGTATGGAACTGATGAGGATATATGGATTAATAGTGAAAATATATCAATTGGGATCAGTATATGTTATAAAAAGGGGGCTTGGTTTGGACATGTGATTTTTGGTGACCTAATGGTCAAATAAAATGAAATTAAAGTTGAATAAACATAATAAGTAAGGTCTTACATCTTTTGGAGTAAAGACCAAGGTAAGGATCATGAATCATTATTTTCTATGACTATGTTTGGATTGGGTAGAGAATGTGAATTTTAATTAAATTAATAAAATAATTAACCATAAAATAGTATTTTTTCGTGGGGTTAGGGGATTATAACAAATTTTATTTTCCAAATATGGATCAAGGTTGACATCCCTATCAGGTTCATTCTAAATTAATTCAATGTGGTGTTCTAAAAGATTTCTAAATAGTGGGGGTCATCGAAAAAGACACATCATAGAGGACACATTGAGGGTTTTAGTACTTGGGTCTATAGAAGGATAAGGTTTCAATTTCATTTTATGAGATAGAGTACTAGAAGATAGAGGAGACGATAGCCTTTAATTTGGTTTTTTCTTGGAAGGTTAAATGTATTTATTTGGATATGATGATTCTGTAAGGGTCTCCTCAATAGTATTCAATTTTATTCCATGTGGATCATGAGAGTCTACTATTGTACAGTGGAAGTTTGAATACCTGTTCTGGGACGAGTTTCTTTATAAAAACACTAATTCATCTCATCGGTATGATATTATGACCCTAAATTAGCGTAGTTACAATGTGAATTTTTTCCTTATCCAAAATAATAACCTCCTAGTTATGCTTTAAACCTTTTACCACATTAGGGGGATATAGAAATTCATTTTAGGAGACTTTGTACCTAGAGATACAACCTCAGATCACCCTATTTAAGTTGAATACATATAACAAGGTACTCATGAGGAAGGAGGTGAATTAGTGGATAATTTCAAGGTTTATATCATTATGATACGTTAGTCAATAATATTTTTTCATAGAGAAGAGCTGTGACTAGGAGTTCCTATTTTCCTAACTAGAAGAAAACGTTTCAGTTGGTAGAGAGTTGGTTTTAGGATTCTTCAACTCATGTTTCCATAGATATTAGTTCTTGATCCTCTAACAATATGAATAGTGTGTATTGTTTCTAATTTATGGTTCATGTCTGTTAGAAGAAATTGCGTTTGACTTTCCATGGTAGTCAGAAATTGGACAATGGGCCTTTTTAGTATCATCCATTGCAATAATATCATCTGATGTTGCAGAAAAAAGATGATGATAAGGCATATAATCAACAGAGAGGGGATAGGGTAAGTAGAGGTTATCCCCTTGAATCATCTAATACTTAGTATTAATGTGAATATAATTACCATAGTGGTGGGAACTATCAGGTCAAAGGAGGTTTTAGATATGGAAGTGGTTGATTCATTCATTACCTTTGCTGGTGTTAGGAAAGCTGGACATCATACAAGGTATTATCTATATAATTTCATCATTATTTTATTTGTAATTTTATTAAACATCCAAGAAATTATTTTTACCCTTCTCTATACTATTATTTTTGAATTATGGTGGCAAGGATTTCGGTTCCCTTTGTGTTGACTACACCAGTTGGAGGTCGAGATAGTTTGTTTGATGTGCATAGAGACTATGAGTTGGTTCTATGGAAGCACCTATCATGGGGATATTTGTTATTTTTATTACTAAACTAATATGATATCATAAATTTTATTTATGGGATATATTTTATATATGTTTTCTTGGATTTATTCTAGAGGCACGTGATATTCTATGTTGGTGATGGAGCCTAGAAAATGTTTGTTGGTGAATTAGATAATCAGATGGATAGATGGTGTATTGAGTATATATCCCCTTTGATGATTGTGATAATGATGAGTTATAGGATGGATCAGTTGGAGGTTTTTTCTAGGGTGATAGAAGAGTACCATAATGTCTTCCCCAAATAGGTTGTGAAATTACCCCCTCGACGAGAGTTCAATTTCCAAATATGTGTTTTACATATATCAATGTCTGTATATCAGACGGATAATTTTGATTTATGGGATTTTTAGGATTGGGTCATTGATCTATTTAATATAGTATTTATTCATCCCAGTATATCACTATGAGGATCTATAATTCTATTATTGAAGAAGGAAAAATATAGTTTTCAGCAATGTGTATCAATTACCATCGTTTGAATTAGGTGATTTGTAAGAAATTTTATACTCTCCCAAGGATTGATTATTTATTTGACATATTAAAGTAATATATGTAGTTCATGAAGACTAATTTTTGATCTTTGTATCATCAGGTGAAACTGAATAATGAATATATCTCATAGACTACTTTCCGAAGAATTTATGGGAAATAAAAGTTCATTATGATTCCTTTCAAAATTGAAAAAAACTATAATAATGTTCATGAGAAAGATGACTATAGTATTTTATGAGTTTTGAACCGGTTTGTGGTGGTATTTAGTGAAAACATTCTTGTTTTCATTGAGTCATCAGAGTATCACATCGAGCATCTTGGATCCATGTGAGGAGTTTTTTGGATTCATCATTTGTTCAAAAAGATGTCAAAGTTTGAGTTATGAACTTTTGAGGGTTTCTGTTCATGTCTTATCTAAATGGTCATTAGAATTAGTTTAACACCTCATTATTATATGATATATTTACTTTCAAATAAATTTTATGTGTGTGATAAATTCATTTTCACACAACACCAATCTTAAATGAACTATGATTTTTGTATTGAAATTTTATTATTAAACGTGTCTCTTATTGCCAAGTACATGGATTGGAGGGTATTCATAAGACTATGTAAATTATGAAAAGTATATGTAAAAGTTTTCCTTGTTGAGAAATTATTTATTAATTTCTAGAAAAAAAGTACTCAATTTTAAATGTTAAAAATAATATCATTTTATGTCAAAAGATAAATTTCTTATATTAAATTATTTTTATATATATTATGTACCATTATCAATAATAAAATAGTATTTTTTTGAAAACTATTTTCACAGGATATTTAAAATTTAATAATCATCGACCCATTTGTTATCATTTGGTTAGAAGTGAAGAAAAAATCATTTGGAAGTAAAAAGAGATATTTCTATAAAACTATTTTTATTATTAGTAATGTATTTTATTGTAATAAATTAAATTAATTCCTATTGAAGATTTATTTTAATTAATTGTGTATATAATATATTCAATAAAATATATTAACATTCATATAATGGGTTTTAATAGCTAAAAAGTATATATTAATTCATTATTTTTCTTAATAATATATTTTTTCTTTTTCAAAACATGTTTTCGATGCATTTTAACCACTTATTAATAAATAGAATTTCTACCACTTATAGAAATTGAATTTGATAAAATGTTTTCCATATTTTTAATTTTATTCTAAAAAGATAATAATTAGGTATATTTCATTTTTTGACGTAATTATTAAAAATCAAGGTAAAAATTAAATTCTACAAAATGGTTAAAAGGGTTAATGAGGGGTTAAACTAAAGAGATAATGGTTTAAATAACATAAAAACTTGTCCAAATCCTACTGGTTGAATATATTTATATCTCATATATTCCCTTATTCTAAATTTATATAATTTGTATCCTCATTACTATTAGATTTTATTTTTTATATTTTAATGTTCTTAGTATTTTCAAGTTTTCTACCCAACACACATATGAAATAGAAATTACTCTTACCACTTATCTACACCATCTGAGCCCTTTAAATAGATAAATATATACCAAAATACCCTTTTAAAACCCCTATCCTTAATTTTTAGGTTATTTTAATCACAAAATTTCCATACAATAATCCTTAAGGTTCTTTTCCAAATAGGAGACCCAAATAAGAGGTATATGTTCTTACAGAACTTTTCATGTTCTTTTCTCCTTAAACATCCTCCAAATAATATTAAATAATATTAAATTGATTAAATCACTATCATTTTTATATTTAAATGTTTATATGTTAATGTTACAACCATTTCCTATCTCTTTTATATCTAATTGAAAAAACATCGCTCATGCGTATGTACGGACTACCATTCCGATGAGGTGATATATTTTATTTTTCATAATACGTTCTCTTGAATGGTTGTATAGATAAATTTTATTGATGTATACGATTATTATAACATAATTATTAGTATTTAAATATAAATTATCACATACCTTCTTACCCTTAAATTTTTTGTAAAATGATAAAGTCACACGTACGTATGTGTGGACTACCACCACCAAAAAGTGATGTGATTTATTTTTAATTTTTGATTAACATGGATAATAATAATGTCATGTTAAATAAATATAAATAAAAATATATTTTATATTCATGGTATAATAATGATTCTATAAAGTTGAATAATTATTTACTTTTTTTTCATCCACCGAAAGGAGGAATGATCATTCCTACTTTTGTATTGGCTACTCTCTCTACAAAGTGACATAAATCATTTTTCTACACCACCCTATAGGACTAGTTATAAATGTTTATATAAAAAATAAATGTTATATTTATTTAATTATAGATATTATAGATATGATGAATCTATGACCAAGGTGAAAATATCATAACCATCAGACCAAAACATACGAGGAAAACAGACCAGTTTTCAATTAAATGATGATTTTTAGAATAATTGTTATCAAAAGTGTAATTAAAAATTATAATGGAATGATATATAGTAATATATATAAGTTTATTTAATATATTTATAATTAATATATATTTATTATATCATAGTTTTTTATACTCTTAAATAAAGATGAGACTAAAAGTAAGGGTTTCTCATCTAACATTGATTTCTGTGAGACATATGCCACATTCACCACCATTTCTTTTTATGTGTATTTATACTATAAATGAATGTATTTTATTATTATTTTCATGAACATTTTGTTTATTTACACATAAATATAAGTTTATATCTTTTTGTAGTCTTTGATTCAAATATTATCTAAATTGTTATGGTTCTTCATCTTAATATTATTGAATTGACACATGATTCATCTTATTCACCTATTTGTGTTTATATAGTGAAAATAGATCCTATGTGGTATACCATATCACGAATATCTTCATATTTTTGGGATTTAATATTCTATTTTAATTTCTTTCTTTCATGGGGTTTATGATTCCAAATTTACCAAAACTGTTAATATTTATGTTACAATCTCATTTATTTTATTGATTGTATATTTTAAATTTTCATTGAAGGAAAATAAATTATCCTTATCCTTAAAAACCCAAATATTTTCTTACCCTACTTATATATTTAATTTTCAACTATGAGAACCATTTTCCTCTCTTTGGTACTTAGAAAGACTGAGACAATATTTTTATGAAAATCTATCCTTATTTATTCTTTTGGGGTTGGAAATATTTCCCCTTCATATACATGTTCTTTAAAATGTTATCCAGAATGTTACTTTTATATTATAAAAATAATTATTAAATTAATTTTCAACCATATTTTTATTTGTTTAATGGTTTAGAAGGGATTTTTATACTGTTTTCCAAATAAGTTATTTAAGGTTTTTTACAACAAGTGTAAAATTATTCATTATGACACGCAAGATTCATTTATATTATGTGAAAATAATATATTATTAGAAATACGAAAAAATTAATTTTTTTTTATTTCATTAAAAAAAATCAAATTTGATAGGATGGATATAGATTTTGGAATTACTAGGTCAAAATAAGCCTAGAGTGAGTTTTTTAATTTTTCTCTTAGAAATAATATTTTATGAATAATTAAAAATTTATTATTAAACTATTCCTCATTTTATTTATAATAATTTTTTATAATATTTATAATTAACCATGTATTTATTATAAATTTTATAAAAATAAATATAAAATCATATCAAGTAAAAAAATATATTTTTCCGAAAACTGTGTTTAAATGCATACGGTCTTTCTATTTTAATTAATTAAAATAAAATAAAATAATGAATAATTTATATAATATTTAAGGGTTATATATATAATTATATGAATTTAAATCCATATAATTATTATTTATAATCTTATAGTTAATATAAGATCATCTCACGCCTAGGTAAATGCATTTCTTGAGAAATTGTTATTATGTTAAATTTGGTCATTTATTTTAAATTAAAATCTAAAACATCAATTGATTAAATGTGAGAAAATAGATTTAATATTTATATTATTAATTATTAATATTATTTAATAATTTATGTTTATTTTTTGATCAATATGAATAGTAATCAGGGTAAATATTTGTCACCTCAATAAGGGTAAATCTGGTAAATCTAGGTTAAAACTATGCGTTAAAGATTTAAAATGTCTCTAACACATGACTTTTTCCAATTGAAAAAATTTTATTTGACCAAACATATTCATAGAGAGTTAAATAATTTATTCTATGTCATTATTATGATTTTGGGATCCCAGTCATGTATTTTATGAAAGATAAGTAAAATTTTATTTAATTAAGAACATGTTTTGAATCTCTGTATTTAATTGATTGTATAGTAGATGAAATTCAATATTGTATTGATATAAAAGTATGAAAAGAATAATTTTTAATTACGTTACCAAAAAATTCTGGGAATGAAATTTATTTCATTATTTCAAGGTAAAATGATTTTTACTCTTAAATCTGGTTTTTATAAAACAAATTCTTGCACTTGGTGTTATAATGTTAAAAATATTTTATACCAAAAATAGAAATTAAATATAATAAAATGTATTCGAAATTTGGAATCATAATTTTTTTAAAAAAATATCCATATTTTACTTTTTTATATAATTAACTTGTCATGGAAAAAATTTAAATTATTCTGTATATGGTTAAAATGGGAATAAAGTAGTTTAAATATAAAATAAAGCTTAAAATGTATCCACAACTAGACCAAATGTGATTTGATGAGTTTATTTGGGGAATATATTATCTTATATTCTAATTTAGGTTTCCCAAGTTCCACTTATCAAGATTATGATATATATATTATATAGTATTTTATGTAATTCTTGGTGGGTCCTTTCCCTCTCTTATAAAAGAATTCCACCTCTCATCTATTATATACACTTATTGAGCCTTACATATTCTCCAGTAACTTCTATAATACCTTCCTAGGTTCCATAAACATTCATTATAGATTCTGGTATTTCCAAAAATATAATTTTTTAATGATTTTGTGTTACCCAAAATAGGTTACTCTAGGAGAAGGTAATTGTATTCTCAAATCAATTTCTTTTTTACTTATTTTTTTACTAACATAAACTCTTTGTAACGATCCAAAGTTTTTCAATGGAAAATTCCCTTCTTATATCTATGTCATAAAAAAACACAAAATAATGAACTACTAAGTGATAAGTGACCTTTAAACATAATTTTGTCACCCCTATGTTTGGAATTTTAAAAATCCAATATACACGGTTGTGTTCAAGACAGTTTTTGTAGTCTAATGAAACAAAAATAATTTTTGGTGAATAGTAACCTACCCTTATGAATAGTAACCTGCCCTTATGAATAGTAACCTACCCTTATGAATAGTAAATAAGAGTAACATTACCTATGAATAATAAAATAAAATTTAGGCATCATAGAAAGTGATAATTTGACCTTAGTAAACGTTTTTTTTGTATTTTATAAGTCATAAATAATTAATTATAATTAATTAATTAATTTAAAAGAATATTTATTTTAATGAAATATATTCATAAATTATTGAATCAATGTCTAGAAGTTTTTAGATAATTTTATAAGACCCTAAGTAATTTTTGAAAGAACTACCAAATCAGTTTTAATTTTAAAAACTGTTTTTTAAAGTAAATTATGATTTTAAATAAATATTAAATTAATAATATTTAGAAGATTATTTTTGATAAATGGAATTCATTTTTGGATTCTACACGTCGAAATATGGTTGGGGTAAAATTTTGGGATTTTTCTGAGATACTTGAATTTTTGATGAATAGTAGAATACATTAATTTATCATATAAATACATTTTAATTAAAACCCACAATTCCTGACATCACAAGTGATGTAGGAACCCAAATCCCGAATTCACAAGTCAAATTTACTATTCATAGTCATCCAAGACTCACTATTCCTTGTCTTAGGTGAAATTAATAAACTAATCAATTTTATATTAAGGAAACCCCTCTCCCCTCCACTATAAAAGCCCCCCTTCACTCCCTCTTTTCCTCACACCTCTCAAGCTCCAAGACTTCTCTAAATTCTTCCCAAACACCTTCCCTAGCTCATCCCCCACGTCCAAAAGCTTCTGGTCTCATCAAAAGACCAGGCCTAGCTTCCTTAAAGAGGGTCTCAAGAGAAGGATTCTAAAGGTAATTTCTCTCTCTTTTCTCCTTTAATTTCCTTTCAAGTTCAAGTTCCTTTCTTGATCTCCCCTACCTATCTTCATCCAAATTGTTCTGTAAATCCAGTATTATATATATACTGTAATATTATGATTCTAATGTTATATTATATCACCCCACACCCTTTCCATCTTCCTTTTATTTTATTAAAGAGAACGTTGTTCATGTGGTGATAATTTATCACCTTCAAAAACAACATGCTCTCTTCTTCCATTTATACCTTAAATCTGGTTATGAAACCATTTTTATGGTTGAACTATAATGTTTTATATGTATTATGTTCTATTTTAAGTTCTGGAAATAAACTATGGACATACTACTAAGGGAAAAGTTAAAATGAGTTCGTTGTGATCCAAAAACCGCTCAAATTAACCCAAATAATCTTCATTTAATTATTATCTAATGATTCAGCCACATGGATCTAATATAACTCATTATAAAATCATTCAAGCTTCTGTAATATCATTAATTATATGTAACATCAGTTCTGAATGTTTACCCATGATCTACCCAAACATCAAATTAAGAATACAAGTGGACTGCTCAAGAAAACCATGAAAATGAACATCCCCAATCAATGTTTTAAAACTCTATAAGTCAACCAAAGGAACATAATATGAAATAATGAAACCAGAATGAACCCTATTAATTTATAAAAGGTTCTGTAATTTCTAATTAATGAATATAATGTCATTATACAGGACATTAAAGAGAAGGAGGCATTCGAGTACAAGCTTAGGGGAAATCTCGAACCCAATTTTCTTCCTTCGGGTTCTCCCTCTTTCACTCCATTTTGATATGGTTACTCCTCAAAGGTCTTTTGTTCATCTTTTCCTTTACTATTCTGGGATATACATGTTTGTCACTGGTTTTTATGTCCATCAAAATTTTTTCCAAAAGAACTCTTCTTTCAAGATCTCACCTTTTACCTCTCATTCAAGGTTGATGGTTCTTATATCAAGTATGTTGTTCCCTCTTTATTTTGGAAACCCAAAGATTATGAATGTGTTATTATGAGATGAAACCCATTCCTTTCCATGGGTTATTTATTTACATGTTTGGTATGTGTTCTTTGTGTCAATCATGATAATGATAATGTTATGATGTGACGGGTGCGCCCGGAATTATATAGCGCAATATGAATGTTTAAATGTGACGGGTGCGCCTGGAATTATATAGCGCTCCAATGCATTGGGTAAAGTGATGAATCTCATGAGTAAATTTGAAATGATGCGTGAACATGATGCTAGCTTTGTTCACAAATATGTGTGGTAGTTAACCACTAAGACATGATGTTTCATTTTTTATGCTTTGCCACATTTCAAGTTTATTGTTTCTGCTCCTTTCATGTTCAAGATCTTTTTCCTATGTCATGATTATGCTCACCCCATGCTATATTGTTCTTATCTATCCTCTTACTGGGCTTTTAGCTCACCCCATTTGATGTATATCCTCAGGATGCTACATGTACTAAGGAGAGGACAAGTGCTACTAAGAAGCTATAGAAGAAGAGATTAAATGAATTTTTATGCTTGATGTTGTACTTGTTATGTGTAGTCCTAGTTTACCCAAGACACTAAACCTCTGGATCCTCCATGTGTAATACTATTATGTTGTTTATCTTTGAAATGATGTAATACTAATGTAATAAAAGGCCGAGTCTCTATAGTTGGTATCAAAGGAAAGGTTTAGTTAATTTGGGAATTAGGATTAGTGAACCCTAAAGAAAACCTCTAGCATGAGACTATGTACAAGTATGCACACAAGGATATTTACCTAGGGATCCCATATGTTATGTTTTTGGTATAATTGTTTAAAAGGATAAGTTATTCATGACATGTTTACTTATGTTTTGTTCTAACCATTTCTATTTTAGAAAATGGTGGGAACCATGAGAAATCAGGCCAACAATTCTTACGAAGGCCAATGGAACGATTGCCCGAACGACATCCCCAATGATTTTGGAGGTGGAGTTCAAAACTTCATGGCGATGCTTACCCAATTATCTCGGGTTATGAATAATAACCATAATAATGGGGAACGTCCTCCTTCACCAACGATGGAGCAACTAGCTATCGAAAGTTTTATGCGGCAACGACCACCGACGTTTTGTGGATCTTCCGATCCACTAGTTGCGGAACAGTGGGTCAACTCCATGGAAAAGATATTTTCTGTTCTCCACTGTTCTGAGACGGAGAAGGTGACTCTAGCCGTTTATCGTCTAGATGGAGAAGCTGATCAATGGTGGGCTTTGATTAATAACACCAAGCCAAGGGAGGAAATTGAAGAGATGGAATGGGAAGACTTTAAGATAATGTTTCTTAATAAGTACTTCCCAAGAACTCTTCGCACGAAGATGGAGAGAGAATTCATAGAGCTCAAGCAAAAATAAGGAGAATCTATCACAACCTATGAAGCAAATTTCACAAGGCTCGCAAGGTATGCTTCGGGTTTTGTTATCAACAATGATAGCAAAATTGATAGATTCTTTAGTGGATTAAAACCACATCTTCGAAAAGCTCTTGCAATTCGAGACTTTGGGAGTTATGAAGAAGTTGTTCGGTGTGCTCTCAAAGTGGAGATGGAGTTTGGAGAATGTTCCCATGGCTATGGTGATAGGAAAAGAAAGATGGAGTTTCAAGATGGTGGATCTAGTGACAAAGATGGGAAGAAAACACAACGACCCACTTGCCAAAAATGTGGGAAGTTGCACAATGGGAACTGCCTCAAAGGGACGGGGAAATGCTTCAAGTGTGGGAAAGAAGGACACCTAGCTCATGAGTGTCGAAAAGACATGAAAATGAAGGATAATGTATCCGATGAAAGGAGAGAACCACTTGTGGTTCAATGCTACAACTGTAAGGAGCTAGGGCACTATTCAAACCAGTGCACTAAACCTCAAGCTTTCGAGGGTAATCAGCGCCAACAACCACCAAAGCCAAAGGAACAAGGGAAGGATTATGCCATCACTACTGCGGAGGTGGAACATGGTAATGAAGTCGTACAATGTACACTTCCTATTCACTCAAGAATGGAAAAATTCTTATTTGATTCCGGTTCTACGCATTCCTTTATATCTTGCAAGTTTGCTAGAACTATAGAATCAAAGCCCTGAAACCTTGAAGTAGAGATATCTGTAAAAACACCAAGTGGTGAAATCATTGCAACCCAAGTGTTTGATTCTTCTCCTGTTGACGTATGTGGGAAGATTCTTCCGGCAAATCTCGTAATACTTCCCTTGGTGGAATTCGACGCTATAATGGGAATGGATTGTCTCTCGTTATATAGAGCACATATCAATTTTAGGGAAAAGGAAATATATTTTCATATTCCAAACCATCCCATTCTCCTCTACAAATGCAAGGAAGATCATGAATCTCCTTTGAGAAATCCTTCAATGGTGTGGGTGATGATTCCCTAAGAAGAAGCATACCTCTCCCAAATGTTTGAGTCGAAGGAAAGTTCCAACCTTGAGAAAATGCCCATCGTAAGGGAATACGGCGATGTATTTCCTGAAGAGTTACCCGGAATTCCCCCGGATCGTGAGGTAGAGTTCTCAATTGAACTCATACCCGGAGCTACTCCTATCTCGAAGTGCCCCTATAGGATGGCTCCTATCGAACTGGAGGAGTTAATGAAGAAACTGCAAGAGCATCTGGACAAAGGGTTCATACGCCCTAGTGCATCACCTTGGGGTGCGCCAGTGCTCTTTGTGAAGAAGATGGATGGTACCATGCGGCTGTGTATCGATTATCGGGAACTCAACAAGATCACCATAAAGAATAAGTATCCTCTCCCAAGGATTGATGACTTGTTCGACCAGTTAAGAGGAGCTCAATACTTCTCAAAGGTGGATCTTCGTTCTGGATATCATCAAGTAAAGGTGAATAAGGAAGATATTCAGAAGAATGCCTTCCGTACAAGGTATGGGCACTATGAGTTTTTGGTGATGCCCTTCGGACTTACTAATTCCCCTGCAATCATCATGGATTTGATGAATAGAGTCTTTAGAAATTACCTCGACAAATTAGTGGTAGTGTTTATCGATGATATTCTCATCTACTCCAAGAGCAAGGAGGAACATGAAGAACATCTAAGACTTGTGTTGGCGACATTGAGAAGGGAGAAGTTGTACGCCAAGTTCAGAAAGTGTGACTTTTGGATGAACCAAGTCACGTTCTTGGGACATGTGATCACAAGCGAGGGAATTTCTGTGGACCCTTCAAAGACAAAGGCAATTGAAGAATGGCCCAGGCCCTCTAGTGTCATAGAAATCCGTAGTTTTCTTGGATTAGCTGGGTACTACCGACATTTTGTGAGAAACTTCTCACGATTGTCAATCCCGCTAACTAAGTTAACAAGGAAAGTGGTAAAGTATGTATGGACGGAAGAATGTGAGGGAAGCTTCAAAGAGCTAAAGAGAAGGCTAATCACTGCACCTGTACTCACACTACCGAAAAGTGGAGAATGTTTTGTGATATACAGTGATGCTTCAAAGAAAGTCTTGGGTTGTGTACTCATGCAAAATGATAATGTGATAGCCTACGCCTCATGACAGTTGAAGATCCATGAGCAGAACTACCCAACGCATGATCTAGAGCTGGCAGCCGGGATTGTTTCCTTGAAAATCTGGCGGCACTACCTTTATGCTGGGAAGTGTGACATATACACCAACCACAAGAGACTAAAGTATATATTCACACAAACGGAGCTCAACATGCATCAAAGGAGATGGTTAGAGCTAATCAAGGATTACGATTGCTCTATTCACTATCATCCTGGAAAGGCGAACAAGGTAGCTGATGCTCTAAGCAGGAAAGAACCTGCTACTCTATCCATGTTGAGGATTGAGAAAGACCCTATCTTCTTGAATATGCAAAGGATGTATTTGGGAATTGTAAGGGCAGGGGAAACATCCTACCTTGCCCAAATGATTGCTCAACCATCCATCCAACAGAAGATTAAGGAATCACAAAGGGATGATGTAGAGATACAAAAGAGGGTGAATGCAGTAAAGGAAGGGAAGCTGCAAGAGTTCCATATCGACGATGATGGTGTGATTCGGTTTGGAACGCGGTTTTTTGTGCCTTCATCACCTGGAATAAAGAAGAAGCTATTGGATAATGCACATAGCTCAACTTTCTCTATTCATCCTGGAAGTACCAAGATGTATCCTGATCTCCGAGAACACTTCTGGTGGGATAAATTAAGAAGGAGATTGCAGAATATATATCAAGGTGCTTGGTATGCCAGCAAGTTAATGCTGAGCGGAAAAAGTCCAAAGGTATGATGCAGCCATTGACTATACCCATGTGGAAATGGGAAAATGTTACTATGGACTTTGTCATGGGTCTTCCGAAAACGTCAAGAGGAAATAATGTGATATGGGTTGTGGTTGACAGACTCACCAAGGATGCCCATTTTATCTCTATTCGGGAAGACCTCTCACTTGAAAAACTTGCAAGGATATATGTGAAGGAAGTAGTGAGATTGCACGGTGTTCAGCTCTCGATTGTCTCTGACCGTGATCCAAGGTTCACTTCTAAATTCTGGAGGAGCCTTCAACATGCTTTGAGTACTGAATTAAATTTCAGCACGGCCTATCACCCCCAAACTGATGGCCAGTTTGAAAGGACTATTCAGACACTTGAAGATATGCTAAGATCATGCTCTCTTGAATTCAAAGGTGGATGGGATCAGCACCTTCCATTGGTTGAGTTCTCATACAACAATAGCATCCACTCGAGTATTCAGATGGCTCCGTATGAAGCTCTTTATGGGAAGTGATGTAGAACTCCAACCTGTTAGGGTGAAGTTGGAGAACGAAAACTTCTTGGTCCCGATCTTGTTCAAGAGATGACAGAGAAGGTTCAAGTTATCCAGAAACATATCAAAGCTTCTCCAAGTCGGCAAAAGAGATATGCTAACAATCGTCGAAGGGACTTGGAGGTCGAAGTTGGAGATAAAGTATTCCTTCGAATATCACCATGGAAGAAAGTCATGCGATTAAGGAAGAAAGGGAAGCTAAGTCCAAGGTACATTGGCCCCTTTGAGATCCTTGATCGTATAGGAGCCGTGGCCTATCGACTGGCACTTCCACCGAATATGGCTCAAGTTCATGATGTGTTTCACGTATCACTACTGAGGATGTACATTCCAGACCCCTCACATGTACTAAACTCAGAGGTCCTACATTTGGAAGATGATCTCTCATATGAGGAGAAGCCGGTAAAAATTCTGGACCGAAGTGATAAGGTTTTACGCAAGAAGACAACCCGCCTTGTCAAAGTGTTGTGGAGGAACCAAAAGTTGGAGGAAGCAACTTGGGAACCGGAAGAGGCAATGAAGGAGAAGTACCCTCACCTGTTTGTGTAAAGTGAAATTTCGGGGGCGAAATTTCTTAAGGGGGGAAGAATGTAACGACCCAAAGTTTTTCAATAGAGAATTCCCTTCTTATATCTATGTCATAAAACACAAAAAATAATGAACTACTAAGTGATAAGTGACCTTTAACCATAATTTTTTCACCCCTATGTTTGGAATTTTAAAAATCCAATATACACGGTTGTGTTCAAGACAGTTTTTGGAGTCTAATGAAACAAAAATAATTTTTGGTGAGTAGTAACCTACCCTTATGAATAGTAACCTGCCCTTATGAATAGTAACCTACCCTTATGAATAGTAAATAAGAGTAACCTTACCTATGAATGATAAAATAAAATTTAGACATCATAGAAAGTGATAATTTGACCTTAGTAAATGTTTTTTTGTATTTTATAAGTCATAAATAATTAATTATAATTAATTAATTAATTTAAAAGAATATTTATTTTAATTAAATATATTCATAAATTATTGAATCAATTTCTTGAAGTTTTTAGATACTTTTATAAGACCCTAAGTAATTTTTGAAAGAACTACCAAATCAGTTTTAATTTTAAAAACTGTTTTTTTAAGTAAATTATGATTTTAAATAAATATTAAATTAATAATATTTAGTAGATTATTTTTGAAAAATGGAATTCATTTTTGGATTCTACACTTCGAAAGATGGTTGGGGTAAAATTTTGGGATTTTTCTGAGATACTTGAATTTTTGATGAATAGTAGAATACATTAATTTATCATATAAATACATTTTAATTAAAACCCACTATTCCTAACATCACAAGTGATGTAAGCACCCAAATACAGAATTCACAAGTCAAATTTACTATTCTTAGTCATCCAAGACTCACTATTCCTTGTCTTAGGTGAAATTAATAAACTAATCAATTTTATATTAAGGAAACCCCTCTCCCCTCCACTATAAAAGCCCCCCTTCACTCCCTCTTTTCCTCTCACCTCTCAAGCTCCAAGACTTCTCTAAATTCTGCCCAAACACCTTCCCTAGCTCATCCCCCACGTCCAAAAGCTTCTGGTCTCATCAAAAGACCAGGCCTAGCTTCCTTAAAGAGGGTCTCAAGAGAAGGATTCTAAAGGTAATTTCTCTCTCTTTTCTCCTTTAATTTCCTTTCAAGTTCAAGTTCCTTTCTTGATCTCCCCCTACCTATCTTCATCCAAATTGTTCTATAAATCCAGTATTATATATATACTGTAATATTATGATTCTAATGTTATATTATATCACCCCACATTCTTTCCATCTTTCTTTTATTTTATTAAAGAGAACGTTGTTCATGTGGTGATAATTTATCACCTTCAAAAACAACATGCTCTCTTCTTCCATTTATACCTTAAATCTGGTTATGAAACCATTTTTATGGTTGAACCAGAATTGTTTATATGTATTATGTTCTATTTTATGTTCTGGAAATAAACTATGGACATACTACTAAGTGAAAAGTTAAAATGAGTTCGTTGTGATCCAAAAACCGCTCAAATTAACCCAAATAATCTTCATTTAATTATTATCTAATGATTCGGCCACATGGATCTAATATAACTCATTATAAAATCATTCAAGCTTCTGTAATATCATTAATTATATGTAAAATTAGTTCTGTATGTTTACCCATGATCTACCCAAACATCAAATTAAGAATACAAGTGGACCGCTCAAGAAAACCATGAAAACGAACATCCCCAATCAATGTTTTTAAACTCTATAAGTGAACCAAAGGAACATAATATGAAATAATGAAACCAGAATGAACCCTTTTAATGTATAAAAGGTTTTTTAATTTCTAATTAATGAATATAATGTCATTATACAGGATATTAAAGAGAAGGAGGCATTCGAGTACAAGGTAAGGGGAAATCTCGAACCCAATTTTCTTCCTTCGGGTTCTCCCTCTTTCACTCCATTTTGATATGGTTACTCCTCAAAGGTCTTTTGTTCATCTTTTCCTTTACTATTCTGGGATATACATGTTTGTCACTGGTTTTTATGTCCATCAAAATGTTTTCCAAAAGAACTCTTCTTTCAAGATCTCACCTTTTACCTCTCATTCAAGGTTGATGGTTGTTATATCAAGTATGTTGTTCCCTCTTTATTTTGGGAACCTAAAGATTATGAATGTGTTATTATGAGATGAAACCCATTCCTTTCCATGGGTTATTTATGTACATGTTTGATATGTGTTCTATGTGGCAAGAATGATAATGATAATGTTATGATGTGATGGGTGCGCCCGGAATTATATAGCGCAATATGAATGTTTAAATGTGACGGGTGCGCCCGGAATTATATAGCGCTCCAATGCATTGGGTAAAGTGATGAATCTCATGAGTAAATGTGAAATGATGTGTGAACATGATTCTAGCTTTGTTCACAAATATGTGTGGTAGTTAACCACTAAGACATGATGTTTCATTTTTTATGCTTTGCCACATTTCAAGTTTATTTTTTCTGCTCCTTTCATGTTCAAGATCTTTTTCCTATATCATGATTATGCTCACCCCATGCTATATTGTTCTTATCTATCCTCTTACTGGGCTTTTAGCTCACCCCTTTTGATGTATATCCTCAGGTGGCTACATGTACTAAGGAGAGGACAAGTGCTACTAAGAAGCTATAGAAGAAGAGATTAAATGAATTTTTATGCTTGATGTTGTACTTGTTATGTGTAGTCCTAGTTTACCCAAGACACTAAACCTATGGATCCACCATGTGTAATACTATTATGTTGTTTATCTTTGAAATGATGTAATAGTAATGTAAGAAAAGGCCGGGTCGCTATACTCTTTCCTAACGATTACAATATATTAAAACTATAATATCACATATAATGAGATTTTATTTTATCAATGTTACAATATTTATCTATCTCCTTCTCCATCAAATGGGAAACAAACCCATCTCTCATGTGTAATACAGACAACGGTCTCACGAACTAATGTAATTTGTTTTCCAATTCCAACTAACATGGATAGTTATAAATATATAACTAAGGAAAGTATATTATTATTATGGAAAAATAGTTATTCTATAAATTTAATATATCATCTACATCCCTAATATTTCACCTATTAAAAAATTATAATGTCGCTTATGCATATGTACAACTTACTGTCTCCACAAAGATATGTGATTTGTTTTCCATGCACAACATTCATAAATGATTATAAAAAATTATCTAATGAATAAAAATTTTATTTATAACATTAATATAATTATCTATATTACGTAACTACATCCTATATAGAAGAACATAAACTTCTGTGAAAAAAACATTAAGGAGAAAACAAAGTATATATCACCGGAAACAATTCAAATGAAAAATTATTGTTGATGAATAAGTGATAAGATGTTCAAAGAGGATCCTATATGATATTATAAATATTTATGAGCTTCTATTATAATCTAATAACGTGTTTTAATCCATTAAATAAAAGTGAAATTAATTCCCAATTGAGGGGAATCATGGGGTAAGTGATTTCATCTGAATTTCAACACCATTGAGATTTATTTTGAAATATAAACTTATTTATTTTTATGTGGTGCATATAATCTGGATTTGATATATTAAACATTAATTATTGTTTATCCATTATGATTAAATTTTAAATTCATGTTTATTATGTCAAGGGGTTGCAATTTAAATGTTACCAATTAGGTAATACTTTATTTTACAATCTCATTATTTTGGGATTTCCCTTATTTTCGTTAAAAGAGTATTATAATATATCCCTATAAAATCCACATATCTTCTTATCCTTTAGATATTTGAGGGTTTTCTATGTTTCAATATAAATTTTACTCTCTTTATGATTTTAATCATGAACAGAAATATTTAAAATAAAATTTTATCTTATTTATCTTTTGTCCGAGTGTATTTTTCTTTCTTGTTAATATTATACAATTTTTTAACAAAATTAATTTTTATTGATCACATTATTTATTAATGAAATTTTTGGCTATCAATGATTTTTTACAAGTTTTTAATGAAAAATTATGTTGTTTTTATAATATTCCATTTCCAAATTTCATTATAAAAATTCAAATTGAATGATTTCTTTTATATGTATACGGAGTTAACAATATTTCCCATCACAATATCAATTTTATGCTCTTTTTCTTCGCATACATGATTTAAATACTTTTATAAATAAAAATATTTTATGAAAACATAATTTAATTTTTTTTTCTCCATTTTCTTATATTCATTAAAAGATAATATTTTACCAAAAAATCTACTTTTTTGATGAATTGATGGTCATATATAATCTCTTGATTAATTTTATGATCATTAAATTTCCCTTGATACGTTTACTTATTTATAAAAATATTTCATTGGACATTAAATTTCAATCCAATATTCATATTAATTTTATCATAGATATGTTTATTTTATAAACTTTATTCAATTTCTACATATGGTGTTTTACTATGAAGCTTATTAGATTGACTAAGGATAATCATGATATTCATGTACTCGTTAAAAAATATTTATATTCAATGATAAGGAATATTATTTGTGAATTAAATTTATATTTCAATATATTAATAATGTAGTATAAATGTAGTGATAGTCGTATCCTAGAATTACATATCCCCACAATTCATTAATAGGTCTCTTGTGATAAAATAATTATCCAAAGTTATTAAAATGTTTTTTCCATGTATACCTGCTAGTAGTTTAAACTGACGTGGTTCATGGCCTTAAAATTAAACATATCATTATGTATGAGATCATGAAATCCAGTACTATGAATTTACATTATTTTTAATTCTATTAATATTATCGATGAGTTTACTACATTTATATTATCCATCGATACATTTCATGCTCAATTTATTGATTAAATGACACATGTCTTTAGTTATCTACCTTTCCAAATTGGTTATTCTTTATTTACTCATGATATATTCATATGTACAAAACCCACACCATGTATTTTAAATAATTCTTATGTTTCCCCTTTCTCTAGGATATGAAGAAGGAATCTTTGAATGAGTTCAATGATGTATAATTTTTACATTCACTATGATTTTATATTTTATCTCCATTTTAGAATGTCAAGCATGATTATATCTAGTTTATCAAGACTAGTAAACTAAAATATTCTTGATGATTTATTCCCATGTATCTTATGATAATGTAATAAAAAAAATATCCCTATATTACTATATTTATAGAGTTATAATAATTTTTTTTATCATTTTTTTAATTCCATCATGGTAATCTATTACTTTTAGGGTTCCTTTACAATCTTCCATAGTTATTTTCAATGAAAATATGTTTCTCAATATATTAGAAATTTTTAGTCTTCAAATATGTTTATAGAGATTAGCATTTATCCATTTTTTCAAATAAATGATAAAATTATTTTTTAAATGCACTTTTCATCTCGAGTTATATCCTTTTAGGCTACTTATGCCCAATTTTAGATATTTTTTAATTATACCATCCATATATTTCCCTAGATGGATTATGGTGTTGATGTTTTAATAGTGATTATTTTAATCCCATTTTCCCCATAATTTAATTATGTTATGTTGAAATATTTATGTAATATATTAATTTTCAATAGGTTATTATATGATTAAAAAAGAAATGTTTTTATGATCTTGTGGCGCACTTATATGTGGTTTTAATTAGGTGATGGTTGGGATAGAAATTATATATACTTAAAATTTATTGGGGAATTATTAACATCTCATTTGATAATATAAACTAAAATAGAGAGTGAACAGACATTGGTAAGGGAGTATATCAAAAATTATTGTCTTGGTAGTAAGATTTGAGTAAGGATATGATGGAATGGGGAGTGAACCCAATCCACTATGGACCTTTTCACCTTATGATTGTATTTTTATTTTTTCTTATGGAAGGAAATGATTTTATTTTATTATGTGTATAGAACAAACTTATGTCTTATTATTATGATATATTCTTATGGATCATGAGTATTTATTGATGATTTTACATTCTTATGACTTATGTATATTGTTATGAAAAATATTTATACCATAAATCATGATTAATTAACATTGATTGATTGAGTATTACTTTCATACGTTATGATCACACAATAAAAACCTTATGGTTATATTATGATCACTTACATTCAATTATTGATATCTCAAATGTTTATACTTATTTGGAATTTGAGATCACTATTTCTTATGTTTCCATTTTCCCATGTTATGAATAAGGTGTTTAAATACACTATATTTAAGTAGGGTAATAAGTGAGATGAACATTATGGACGATATGGATGAACATTCATAGAATAATATGATTATGTATCCATTCTTAAAAGACCCATAATATTTATGGGTCTCTTCATATATTACCGTGTACTGTATGTAATTTTTATCTAAAAAACATAATAATTTTGTATAAAATTCTTGGGGAACCTATGTTAGTGAAAATATTAGAGATAAATATATGTATACGAAAACAACCTAAACTTTTGAAAAGATAGAGATTTTATGGTTCCATAGTAACGAAATCCCCATCGGGATACAAAAAAGTTGTGGCAGGCTCCAGTATAGATTCAAATTAGGGAAATAAACCTAAATATGTATATTTGGTGTTAACTCGATCTACACCCAGTTGACGAAAAATAGGCATAACTTCACAACTGATTTGACAATATTAGGGGATATGATCTGGTTAATTCAAATTCTATTTATGAACCATTATGAATAACTAGGGAAAAAAATATTGGAAAACATTGATGAATTAAATGTGATTTATGATGAACCTTATATTTCATATGTTTATAATATAGTGTCATAATTTAAGAAATGTTTTGAAAATTTTAATAATTATATTATTTCTAATTCAAATTAACGATGCTTTGTGCTCACACTATGAATTTGGGTCTTACTAAGTGGCTATAATCAAGATGAATCTTCTGAAAAAAATGGGACCACCAATGAAATGACCTCTCTCTAGAGAGACCATATTAAATGTGCTTTGGAATTGAAAACCTTCTGACTATTTTTCACTAGCTATCACTAATTATGATAAACAACATAAAGAGGAGAGTTTATTAAAAATACCTAAAAAGGGAAAAATAAATTAATGGAAAAGTCTAGTTGATAAATAAAAAAGTGGAAATAATTTCCAACTTCATATTTGTCAAGAATGAGGGAAGAATACCCCATAGAAATGTAAAAATGGAAAATGATTTTATTTATGTGTAAAAAATAAGGGCATATAGAAATTAATTTCGTATGAAAAATAAATATTTTAATTGAGGGAAATAAAGATCATCCTAAGGGTTCACTAATAGTTAAATATATTAACAGTGATAAACTTGGTTTTTAGCCATGTCAGTTCCCCAATCAATGGGTTAAATCTTAAAAAAAAGGAAGGGACTATGCTCTATTTATCACTGAAGTGGATCATGATGATTAATGAAAACATATCCTCTACTCTAGAGTTGGGTATATCATGTTGATGTTTTTAAAAATGTTCCCAATGAAAATATTAAAAATATTTTTCATTTAGTTAAATTTTATGTGATTTTGAGCATTTATTATACCTCTCTATATAGAACCCATATAAATTTGTAAAATAGGGAAGTCAAATTTTATACTAAAAACCAACCTACGATTATCTAATTTTGTAATGATGAATATAAACTTATAAGAAAAATTACATACATTTAATGGGTCTTACTATCAACATAGGTGGTATATTTTCCGAAAATAGTTGGGGAGAAACTCCAAATTTGAAATACACACAATATAAAAATTTGTACAAGGTATGTCCATTAGGAATTTATAGTGATTCCATTGGGAATTACAAATTACCTATCCATCTCCACGGATATAATGAATGAAATATTTAAATATTACCCAGATCAATTTATGTTAGTCTTTATAGATGATGTTTTTATATAATAAAATAGTAATGTAGAGCATAAAGATCATTTTTTGAATGAATTGAAAAGTAAGTAAAGGAAAATATATATCCCAAATTTACAAAGAGTAAAATTTGGATATAAAAAGTATCATCCTTGTGTCATATATTCTCCATGGTGGGTATATTAGTGGATTCATTAATGAGATATATTTTTCGAACAAAAAACATGGATAACCATATTGATTAAGATCTATAGTTTTATTAGGCTGTATTTATACTACCTCTACATTTGGATAAATTTATCATAGTTATCATCTCTAATCACCAAAATGATATGGATTAGAGCCATGTTTATTTGGTTAGATGAATGTGAAGAGAATTATAATGAGATAAAAGAAAGGTTGGTATGTGAACATTTAATCATACTAACAGTAACACCATGAGATTTTGTGAAATATCTGTTTTCGAATAAATTTGATCTTTTCGATATTTTTCAATACATGATATATTGAGTTTTTCTTGTGTTCTAGCCACACAATGTTTTTCCAGAGTCACATGTAACACTAAGTTTATCTTGTGTTACATGTAACACCAAGTTAATATTTCATTACACAGAACACCAAGTTAATATTATTTTACATGTAATTCCAAGTTAATCTTGCACTATATGTAACACCGGGTTAGGTTGTGTTATAGACGAAACTGAGTTTTAACAAAACCAGGAAATATTATTAATATAGCTATTAAAATAATAATGTTAAAACCCAGACATTGAACATAATGATATTAAAATTAATAACTAATTTTTAAATATTAATCACATTTTTTCATAAAGTAAACATGTTTATAAAAAAGTAATTAATTTTGAAGAAATTATTTATATGTTTTGAAAATATTATATTTTCAAAAAACAAATTTTTAGTTATTTTGTGAAAATTAATGAAATTAACTTTCCACACATTTATAAATGTAATTTTATAAATTAAAATTAACTTTTTAAATTATCATGTCAAAATTATAATGGTGTTAATTTTATGGAATTTTCTTAAATGTTTTTATTTTTGATTAACAATGAAAAAATATGGAATTTTAATTAAATAATGAATTTTCATATTATTTATTTTCAATGTAAATAGATATATATATATATATATATATATATATTTAGAGTAACATCAATTAACTCAATTTATATAATTGGAATCAATTTCATATTGAATTTTTGTTTAAAAACCATTTAAAATTTTGATCACATTATCTTTAATAACCAACTTTCTCATCACATATGCATAATTACTTGTAAATTATTTTTTTTCAATAATTAGAATGGAATTTAAAAAAATTTATTCTATATTTTGAATATAAAAAAATTATATAATCTAATATGGTAAAATTATTTTTTGACCATAATGAATAGTAAATAAACAAATAATTATTTACTGTGGTTATGGTAAAATTATGTTTACGGGGGGTGGGGGTTAAAAAAAAGATAAGGGTAAAAAAGAACCCAAAATTTTTAATAACCCATTTTATATCACTATTTAAAACTTATATCATATATAATTTATAATGGTATATTATTGGAGCCTTTTTACAAGAAAGAGAGATGACAGTTTAAAATTACAGGTGCGTCACTCACCTCACTTATAGAAGGCCACATATTCACCTATACACTACAAAATATAAAAAAAAATTGGTTCATCCAATACCTACCCAGATAAAATCTCAAGTTCCCTCCTATATTCCTTTAATAATTATACTGTATATAAATTCCACCTGTGAAGGATTTTGGTGAAAACCGAAAGACGATACCTAATGAATAGGTAACATTCATCAATTTGAGTTTTTTTATTTCATTTTGAAAATTCTAAAACTCAAATAAATCTATTATGATATAATAATCTTAATATCATCTATATTAAGATATTTTTTATAATAAGATAAATACCTATAACCATCTCATCTTTAATCAAATTGATCCTGAAATCATTGTTCGTGTGTATGGCGGACTACCGCCTCACGAATACATGTTATTCATTTTTCAATTTCCACTAACCAAGATATGAAATAATAATGTATTTAATATTTATATATGATATTTATGATATTTTTACACTTAGGTAATTTTTATATCCCACGAAACATAATACCCTTCATATTGTGGGAATATGATAACATCACTCATGTGTACAATGGACCACAACATCATGAAGTGATGTAATTCAATCATTCTTTAAATGGAAGGTAATAAGGATGGTTTTGATGAAAATATTTTATATATTTGAAATATATTTTTTTATAAGGATAATATATAATTTAACTTTCTTTATTTCATTCCCTAAAAAAATGGAAAAAATGTCCTTGCATATGTATGTCCCATTATTTCCCTGGATAGTGTATTTATTTTTCTATAACTGAATGTTATGGATTAATATTAGTAAATATATACTGAAAATATATTAAATTTATATAATTATAAATATTCTAGATATTATGTTAAAAATATCAAATTAATAGGACAAAAAATAACAATTTAAGACATATACGATAAATAAAGCTGTTATTAACCTAAACAAAGCTTTAACATAAAATTGTTCGTAAATCTGTAATAAAAGGTCATAAGAAAATCCTATATGGTATGATATATATAAATAATTTTCTGTAATAGGTTTATAAAAAATTTATATTTATTATACACGAGGATTGAATGTGCACGATGGAAGTAAAGACTTATGATAAGGGATTTCCATCTCACATTTTAATTATGTGAGACACATTTCATATTCACCAACCATTTATTTTATGTGATATATATACTATACATGTATTTATTTTATTATTATTTTCCTTAAAATTATTTTAATTTACATATCAATTTATGTTTCTATTTTTTATTGGGTTAGCAGTTTATATACTACAAAATCAGTAAAGTATTTTGGTCTCAATTTTTCTTCATTGAGATGTACATTTTATTATGCTATTATCTTCTTCCACAGGGTGTATATACAAACCCTTTTGTAAGAAATGTCATGAATTTATTCATCCTCATGATCTTTTGGCTTCAATATTAGGTTACTCCTTCAGGGGGATTACGATTCAATGTTACCCCAGTGGTATTGATTTTATGTTATAATCTGATGATTTATCAAGATTGTTTATTATTATGTTTCCAATGATAAAATATTCTGGTCCATATTTATATAAACTCATGGATTTTATTCTAGATTATTTATTAGTGATATTTTCAAGTTAAATTACCATTATTTTAATTTTGGTACTTCCAATAATTGATGATTTCTTGGATAAAAATTGACTTTATTTATCTCTTTGTTCAAAAACCCCTTTTATTCCAAAAACACATTTTCTTAAAAGAAAATTAAACATTAAAAAATGATTTATTAAATACATTTTTTAACCATTTTTACTTTTTAAAAAGTATTTTGAAAGGAATATTCATTTCATTTTCATACTAATTCTCTTCCATCTTTTATTAAAATATAAAAGTAATTTTTTTAACAGGCATGAAAATATTAGTATTTCTCACTATCGTAACTAATTAATGATTTCAAAATTAGCTTAAAAATATTCAATGTTCTTCTCAATGATTTTGTATTTATTTTTTTATGGATATTTTCATATTTTAAAAAAATTATTTCAAATTAAAAAAGGATTTTGTAAACGTTTTAAATGGTTTTGTTGAAGTGAAAAGGATATTTTCCTCAATATATTATTTATATGATTTTTAAAGTGTGAATTATATATTTTAATGGTTATTTTCAAATAAAATGATTTTGAAAACTTTTTCTAGTTTTAAAAAAATTTGATTTTTTGAAGAACACATATCTTCTTTATGAAACATTCCATGTGATTTATCTGTCAAAATCATTCTCCTTATAATATAACATACTTTAATGAAACTTTTTATTTTCTAGGGATATGATCCTAGGATACCAATATTATTATTTCTATTAATGGTTATACTGGCATGATATTTATGAAACCCATTTCTCTCCCTCTGGTTATACTATGAAAAATTCTTACGAAGCCCACTTCGTTTTCCATGGGTTATGCTATGATGATATAATTATGATATAAGTATATTTTCAATAAGTTATGATATAATGAAATGATTAAGAAACCTAATTTATATTATGGTTTATAATGAGATTCATTTTTATGATATTTTAAAACACACACACAAATATATATATATATATATATATATATATATATGATTTTCATTATGTTTAGGGTGCGACCTATATCGCCATCCAATGCATTGGGTAATGATAATTGTTCTTTGATCTCATAGGGTACATTTGTGGTTATCCCAAGCCTAAAAAGGATGGAACACTAGTGGTTAGACCATGCCTAGAAGATGTTATAAGGGAGGTCATACCAAGCCCAAAGTAGGTACATGGGTTGTTATCCCAAGCTTTGAATTTTATTCGTGACTTGTTGGGTAGTCTCGACATAAGATTTTTAAGCTTCATTATATGCCACAAATCGATGTCTAATGAAAAAGTTATGCTATCATGGATAATTTTCTTGATTATCTTAGGATTTCATTTCTTATGAACTTATAATATTTATATCATGATTCAATTTTTTGATCTTTGATATTATGGGTATGGTTTACATATCTACCATGTTTACCCGTACATACCATATATTATCATGATTTCTTTTTTTTACTTTCCCCAAGATATGATAAAATGTCTTACAAATTAAATGTTTAGAAAGGGTGATAGTATTGAGGAATAATGTGGGAGATAATGTATTATACCCATGGACTAGATGTTTATGTTTTTATGTTCCCAAAGACACTAAACTATAATGGTCCTCTGGTGCATGTTTCTATAATGTAATTAATATTCATAAAAAATGATGTTATATAAATGTATGACAATCATGGTTAACTATTTTTGGTGTTTGTGACGCTCTAGACCTGAATTTCCCTTAACGGGTGCCCCGAGATCGGTGGGACACATGGCCTCAAGCGCATAATCCAGAATGCCAGAGACTGCTGACTAGTAGTGATGGCCTAGGATGTCTCTATGGGAAGACTAGGCCCTCATTAGCAGCGTGTTACACAACAAATAGAGGACAATTGAATAATAAATAATGGAAGAAATATAATAAAACAATTGAATCAAACTAATGCAATATATAAACAAGAATAACAACAACATTATCAACTAAGAAAATAATTATGTAATGTCATTTCACTAGAAAAATGGAAATCATGTATACAATACATCAGGCCTTACATGTTCCAAAAGTAAAGGAAAACAAGACTACTCCAAGTATCCAGAGATCGAACTCGGTCATTTTCTATCAAGATCCAAACTATCAGCACACAATGAAGTGTTGGAAGTAGAATTCTTCCTTTTTCTAATACCTACAACCATGTACCTACTCTGGGTACCAATCAGTGCTTAGAGGGTATGTGAGATAAATCTAAGTGGGTTACCACCAATAGTATTAATAAAATATGAATCATGTAATGGAATATAATAGTGTGTAAGAATATAAATATATGTAAAGGAAATATCCCAATATAACTAAATAACCAAGTACCCATTTTAGCCCTCAGCTGGTGTCAGAACATGTAACCAGTTCATTTTATTTAAGCAATTACCGTTTAATGGTAATAGGTCACATGAGGCATAACCTGCACTAAAATCACTTCATGATAGTATATGTAGTGAAGGTCCCAAGACATTATATAGAAACCTAAAAATTATATCCATTGAGGGAGTTCTAGGGTAATAACCAAGGTAATGAAAATCTCTCAAATTTCTAAAACAGTAGTATCTATGTCTAGCTAAAGGGGTAAGAGTTTAATGTAATGAGCATAATCCAAGGCATTCCAAAATAAGGCTCCTACCGAGTCCAAGGTGATTGACCTAGGTAAAATGGGGCTTACCAAAGAGAGGGATCAATGGGATTTCCCCATGGCACCTAGAAGTCAACGTTGCATCCAAAGAGTGTATCTATGGTATCATGTAATAATGAAAACGATCCTACAGAAGTATACTAGGCTTCCAAGGAATAGAAAATAATCGTAGTCTAGGTGATTATCAATATGAGAAAACTATATCCTTGAATCAGAATGGGGTTACCGAGACCCAATGTATTCACCTCACATAATCCAAAGTGAGCTCGAGTCATTCCATTCCTATTTGATATTGTAATTAGGTAATAATTAATTTGGATCAAATCATGTCTTTTATTAGTGTGGATAGGTCAATTAGAGGTGAAACCTTTTATTTATTGTTCAAAGCCTTTTCTTCCATTAGCGTGGATAGGCCAAGTAGCATTGCGATCATTTAATCAAGACTTAGTTAGCAATTAAGGCTTTTTCAATTATTAAGGTTCACTCTACTACCTTCTGTCTACATGTAAAGGGGTTATATGGACATGTAACCTTTATTCAATCTATTTTTATTATTTCCATGTTATATACTTAGTATAATTTTCATTTCACATTTCACTTTTCACTTTTAATAACCATTCAGAAGCACAAACCATGGACGAGTAAAGTGGTGAGCATATATGGTACATTCCATTATAAAATTCTCCTTAAAAATGATCCATTTAACACATAAGGCTCACCTTTAAGAAGTTCATGAAAATGAACACTCAAATAGTCGCTCAAACATATCAAAACAAAAAAAAACCAATTATGAAATATCCTTCGACATGGGGAGAATTGAGTTATGGGTGTAACCATGAACAACTAATCACATAATTAGAAAGATCATAATCATACGATTCTAACATGTGTAATAATAGAATGTAAATTTAAGAAATGGTTTCCAATGAAACTGGTGGGACCCACATGAACATTAAAAAAATAAACTTTAGGGATGAATTATTGACCACCCAACTTAGGGTTGTACGACTCTCCTCATCTAGTATCGGACCGTGATTTTCCATAGATTGTAGTTGATCTAAGAGAGGTGACAAATGATCACATAGAGATATCTAGGCCGAGAGTGAAAGAGAAGAAGAACGGATAAAGAGGACTCGAGTACTTACTATTGTGGATCCAAGGTGATGAACAAAACCTCGATCGGATGCCGAATGACAGCGATCTCTTGATTCGTAGATTTTCCCTTCTAAAAGCTCCAAATGGATGAATATAGAAGAAAATACCACTTGTTCTTGGATCAGGAGGAATAGGATGATTAATAGATAATTAGGGGAATTTTTGAAACTATACACAGGTTTTTAGCATGTTCATGGTTTGTAAAACCATACACAAACCATGCGAGACAGTTCTGACAGAAAAGTCTTCCTCTGCACGGTTTGATTAAACTATGCACCATCCCTACATGCTTACCTAGGAGAAAGGGACATTCGCATGGTTAGGTTTCACGACCATGCACCAACCTTGTTAGGTTCCACTATCCAAAAAAATACCATCTTCACAGTTTGGAAAACAGTGCAGAAATCTTGCATGGTTTATTGTAAACTGTGAACAAGCTCTGTTTCCTCCAAAAAATAGGGGTTCTGAGCTCTGAACAATCCCTAGACACCCTCATAATCAATAATAACTCATTATTCATCCTTATTAGATCCAAAGTAAATATTTAGAAAAAAAATTAAAGTATTGATACCAAAGTGGAAAACTAGTTTCTTATAGTCTTACCCTCTTAGTAAAACTTGCCTCAGAGTTCTCTTTCAAGGGTAATTAAACATTGCATGAGAACAAATCTGGACACTGAGCACGTAAATCGATTTGATTTTCCCTTGTCTCGTCCTATACTTAGCCGTGCTACAATATCTCCCGAACGAGAGGGAAAAACATTCCTTAGAGAATATTCATGCCTCGGTCAATGATGCGTACTGGAAACTTCTCATAGGTATCATCGGCATCTAACTCAACCTCCCTGGGATCATAGGTATGAGATGGGTCAAAATGATATTGGAGAATGTTGCACAGGTGAAATATTTATTGCATGGAATAATACTTTTAAGGTAGCATCAACCAATAGGCTACCCGCCCGACTCTCTCTAGGATTTCCAATAGCCCGATGTAATGAGGTGGCATCTTTCCCTGCTTCCGTAACCATTAATTCCCATGCTTGGTTGATACTGAATGAAAATGAAATCCCCATCCTCAAACTCAAGAGGGCATCGATGATGATCGAAAAATTATTTTTGTCTAGACTGAGTAGTAGTTATACAATTCCTGATCAGCTAAACATACTATAAAGTCTCCTAAATGAGACGCATACATAGTAGGGATGCCCAACTTACCTCTAGATTGTATAAGGGAGAATAGAATGACCTACCATATAAATCCTAAAAAGGATACATCTAAATATTCACATGAAAACTGTTATTATAGAAAAAATCAATGAGATAGATATGATTCTACTATGAACCACCAAAAACAAGGATGCATCCTTGGTGAATATACTCTAGAACATGTATTTTTCATTCTGATTATCCATCGGTCATATGGTGAAAAATATGATTAAAATCACCTGAGTTCCCATTGATTTATGCCAACCCTACTGGAATCGTGAAGTAAACGAGCATCCCTATCTGAAAAGATGGTATGAGGAACCCTGTATAGTCATATGCACTGAAAAACATACAGTATTCCCATCTCATCAGCTGAGATAGTCTCTTGAATATGATTGAAGTGGAATGATTTCTTTATTCGGTCAATGACTACCCATATAACATCGCTACCCCTTGACGACCTAGGTATGACAACTAATAAATCCAAAGAAACATCCTCCCATTTCCATTCTGGGACTAGAAGTAACTATAATAATATTGCATGTCTCTAGTGCTCCGCCTTCACCTGCGGATAGGTGGAACACCTTGGGATGAAGCCGGAAATCTGATGTTTCATCCTAGGGAACCAATAATGGTGTCATATATGTCGATAAACCAACAATATTCTTGGATGAAATTCCCCCTTGGAGGTGTTGAACTCTTTCATAAACTCATTACTAACATATGAAGGAACTAGGATATGTCCACATAGATGTAGGAAGTCGCCTCTATCCACAGAGTAATATGGAAGTGGGTTATCTACCGATATACTCCCACAAAGACCAAACATTTAGGATCTAAAAACTACATACTCTTCAACTTCTCAATAGAAAAGAGGTAATTGTTAAGAATGAGAGATAATAATTTTCATAACTGTTGTAAAACTCTAGATTATGTTCAGAAAAGAGGGCCATTAACATCCATTCATCACTGGCTTCCCATACAACCAATGTTTGAGTTTTTGACATAGTGGATCTATAACCACATTACTTATTCCCGGCATATATGAAAGCTAAAAATAAAAGGATTGTAGATATTTGACCCATCATTTCTTTTAGATATTAAAGTCACACTGAGAAAATATATACTTGAGGATGTTGTGATCTATATAGAACACAAATCACTCACCCAAGAGATAATGTCTCCAGCAACATAAGGCATGGTCAACTATTAGTAGCTCGAGGTCATGCGTTGGGTAATTTATATCATGTGGCCTCAACATACAAAATATTTACACATCTTTTTCTTCCTATATCAAAACTACACCTAGGCCAATTCCAGATGCATCACACAATATGATATAACATTTACTATGTTCTCGAAGAATCAAAATCGGTGTCAAGACAAGCATCCCTTTCAGCCCCTAAAATGATTTATCACAGGCTTCTAACCATGTAAACTTGACACCGTTATTTGTAAGAATAGTAAGATATGAAGTAGTATTCGAAAATTACTGTATGAAATTCATATAATATCTAGTGTGCCCAATGAATATCTTGATATTAAACACATTTTTTTCTGCTCCCAAGAAACTACTCCAATAAACTTTTTAGGGTCAATAAATACACCTGATTCTGAAATAATATGACCCAAGATGTTGACCTTATTGAACCAAAAGATGCATTTTGCAATATTGGAATACAGATGAAACTCCCTCAGTGCACTAAGAAAGATCTCAAGAATTTTTTCATGGTCGTTATGAGTGCACGAATATACCAAGATGTCGTTCACAAAGATCGAAAAAAATATTTCCAATTCGGGTGGAAAACCCTATTCATCAAAGCCATGAAAGTGGAATGTGAATTCATCAGACCAAACAGCATAACAAGATAATCATACATACCATACCTACTATAGAAAACTGTATGATGTATGTCTACTGGTCTGACTCGCACCTGATGATAACCCGATCTCTGGTCGATATTAGAGGACACCTTTTCTCCTCTGTGAAGGTCAAAGTGATCATCTATTTGAGGAATTGGATACTGATTCTTGACTATAAGATGGTTCAACCTTCTGTAATCCACAAATAGATGTATGGTTTCATCGGCCTTCCTAGAAAAAATCAGGGGATAACCCTAAGATGATGTACTAGTCCATATAAATCCTTTGGCCTCTATGTCATCTATCTACTGTTTGAATTCTTGAATCCCAACAAGTGCCATATTGTATGGATGAATGTACACTGGAGATGCTCCTGGAACAAAATCAGTCATAAACTCTACCACTATATTAAAAGGTAAAACAAAAAAGTCAACAAGAAATACATCCCTGAAACAATCAACTACTTGAGGGAAATCATCTTGAAGAAAACCCTTATCATCTATGAAAAGATTTGAAATCTAGATGGTCACTCCACTTAGCTCATGATTCTCTGGTCTAGCTCTCATAACCTGGGTATCCCACTCACCTTTTAAAATATAACTACAATGTTCTGGAGATGAAAAAGAAAACCTAATGTGATGGCACTCTACCAAGGAAGGAATGTGGACTAGCCATCCCATCTCGAGAATGACATCTAAGTATTTCATCATGAGAAACAAAGAGAATCCACAAGGCTGGGAAACTGCCTACTTCAAGGGTGAAGTCCATGCACTAGCATATGCCCTCCACTCCTATTCCTTATGGGGTATCGAGGTTCATTACACCATAGTGATACTATATATCTAGTTAGAGACATTCCACAATAGATAGAGAAATAAAATATTTTGATGAAACTATATCAAACAAACCAAGAAATTAGAAGATTCTATTTGAATATTACCTCATACTATAGATGGTCCCACTGCCTGATCAGGTATCGGCTTTAAATAATGCACCTGACCTAATCTATAGAACTTTACTAAAGATGTACTTCCACAATCATGACTGATCTACTGACATTGCTGGTGATCAGGGATTAGAATACCATGGCCACGACCTCCTCTTTGTCCAGACCTGCTAGAGTTATTCCAACTCCTAACCTGAAATAGTGAAAAAGAACCCACTCATGAAGGAGGAAATAAAGGTGATCCCTTTCTACAAAAAGCTGGTGGAAAGATCCTACAAAAGCACTGAAGATGTCCCATATGACCACAAGCATGACAATCCATAGGGTCTCTATCATACTAGAGATTCTTATACCTCAGTTTTCCACACTGATGACACACTATAGAGCTATGAAACTAGATACTATGGCTGACACTGCCTTGACAAAAACCCTCAAGGTAACATTTCCTACCCCCAAAAGAACTAATGGCCTGACACAACACTGATCCTCTAAACCAGGTACTTGTTCCGTCCCTCAGGTTACGCTCAGTTATAAGGGCATGATAAACTATTGTAGAGAAGGTAGGAAGGAGAAAGACATTCACCTGAGTTCGGATGGCGTACTGGAGCCCATCCTCAAAACTTCTAGCAAGTGAAATCTCATCACCAGCTAGAAGTTGTGAAAAATGTTGTAAATCGGTGAAACATGATGAATCTTCCATAAGTGACATTGAAAACAGATTGAGATGCATGAACTCTCTGGCATTTTCAAATCTCGGGGACAGATGAAAGAACTGATCATAGAACATAGTCTAGAAGACGTCTCGTAACATGCCTTGATGACCTCTGGCCTTGGTAACGACATCCCACAATCTCTTGGCCGAATCCCAAAGCATGTTTGTAGCAAGAATGAATATCCACTCTGGTGGGGTTTCCATATGATCAAAGATATAAGACATGTCCTCTATCAAAGACTCAGCAGCCTAATAACCTCCATACTCTGAAAAGGTAGGAGGATGTTGCTACTGGAAGTTGTGGGCGAGATCATCCATCGTAGGTGAAACACATGGAGCACCTTTCGTGGATTGCATCCGATTTTGGAAATTATCATAGACTTGGGAATCAATGACCACATTAGGTACAGCAGGCGGTACCTCAATTGACACTCCTAGAAGTAAGACTGGTGGCTCATGGCCAAACCTGTCTGGAGCAAGGTCATCACCACATTCCTGGAGAACGACACGAGGACGTCGTGGCATCATCGGTCTTCAAATTCCATGAAAATTACTTAGAAATATCATTGAATCAAAAGATAACAACAATAAATGAAACTGAATGAAAGAAAACTCACTACCCAAGGCATACTACCCAAACTACCTGCTTAGACAATTAACTATCGGTAAGTGATCAATTATATATTCCATTTCATTTAGCAATTAATTTATAGGTTCATTCCTTTAACTTTTCATAACCTGAAAAGTAGAGATAATTATGTGAAAACAATTAATTTTAGATTTCAGGATTCACTTTATAATGGACAGTCATTTCTGATGAATCAGTTCATATACACCTATCACTGGAAAAAACAGACATTCACTTATAAGATAATGGCTTGAATCAGTAAATTAATCATCCCAACCCATGAGGGTCCATACAACTCATGAATTGAGATAGAAAATCGCTCAATTGAAGCCAAAGTAATAAATGTTAAAGAAACTATCACAACATCACCCAACAATCCTAGACATATCAAGCACTGAAAATTAGTTAAATAAACCTATATGGCCTAGAAATATGCAAGAAATGTGAATTATAGGTTCCTATAATCATGCATGTTACAATGCTCCTTACCCTAGTATCATGCTGATAAGGATGAAATAAATTCTCAAACATGGTAATAATCAACATAACTACAGAACATGTGTGTCACCCAACTGTGAAATTATATCAATTGTAATAGGAAAAAATAGAATAACAATTTTATTTTAGGTATCATGGTTTTTACCTTGAACATGGGTTCACGATGCCCATGCATGACTTATGACCAAGTCCCAAGCATTCTTATTCTCCAATCAATTTTCTTTATATATTAAAGTAATAAAATAAATCACCAATGATACCACTTTGCGACTACTAAGACCCGAATGCCCCTTAACGGGTGCCCCGATCCCGATGGATCACATGGACTCAAGAAAATCTTCCCAAATGACAGAGGCAGCCAACTAGAAGCAAGGCCTTGGGTGTGTTAGTGGGAAGAGTATTACCTAATTAAAAAAGCGTAACACAATGAAAGTAATATAATTGAATAGTAAATAATGGATGAAATATAATAAAATAGAGGAAGAAAACTAATTCAATAGATAAACAAAAATAAAAACAACAATATCTACTATGACAATAATGATGTAATGTCATTTCACTGAAAAACTGGAAAGCATGGATTCAAGATAGCATGCATAACATGTTCCATAATTAAAGGAAAATAAGACTTCTCCTAGAATCCCGAGATCCATCTCGGTCAATTTCTATGAAGATTTATCCTATTATCATTCAATCAAGTGTTGGAAGCTAAATGAATCCCTTTTCCAATACATGAAACAATATAATCTAATCCAGGTACCAATCAGTGCCCAGAGAGGGTGTGAGATAAATCTCAGGGGGCCACCACCAATGGTGTTTATATCATTCATCCTGTGTAATGGAATATAATAGTGTGCAGGCATATAAATATAAGTAATGAAAACAACACAATATAAATAAATAACCAAGTACCTACTTCATCCCTCAGTTGGTGTCTGAACATATAAACAGATCATTTTAATTGGAAAATTCCCATTTAATGTTAATATGTCACATGAGGCATAGCCAAAAGTGACATCACCATATGATAGTATAATTAGTGAAGGTCCCATGACATGACAAGGAAACCTAAAAATGATATACAATGATGCAGTTCTAGGATAATAACTAATCTAATGAAAATCTCATGGACTATTAAATAAGTTATATCTAAGTCTAGCTAAAGGGTTATGAGTATAATACAAGGAGTGTAATCCAAGGAATTCCACAATAATGTGCCTACCGAGTCAAAGGTGATCGACCAAGGAAGAACATGGCTAAGAAAAGTCAGGGCACAATGGTCTTTCACCGTGGCACCTACTAGTCAATTATGGATCTAAGGAGTGTATCTGAGGTATCATGTAATTATGAAAAGGAACCTACGGATGTATACTAGGAATATGAGGAATAGAAAAAAAAATGGATTTTATGTGGGTATAAACCTGAGAGAACCATATCCTTGAATCAGAATGGAGTTCCTGATACCCATGGTTTTCTCCTCACAGAAAACAAGGTGATCGTGAGTCAGTCCATTCCCATTTGATTTTGTAATCAAGTAAAAATTCATTTGGTTCAAGTCTTTCCTTCCATATGTGTTTATAGGTCTAGTATAGGTGAAAGCTTTTATTTATTGTTACAAGCCTTGTCTTCCATTAGTGTGGATATGACAAGTAGAATTGAAACCATTTAATCATGTCTTAGATATCCATTAAAGATTATTCAAATTATTAAGGTTCACTTCAATACATTCCATTAACATATAATGGGGTTTTACTAACATGTAACCTTTTTTAGATCTCTTTTTATTTAGGAAAAGTTGTATACTTAGTATACATTCCCTTTCACATTTAACTTTTCACTTTTAATAACTATTTGGCCAAACTTACCTTAGGCGAGTCTTGTTGGGATCATACATGGTACATGTCACTATGAAATTATCATTAACAATAGGGAATTTGCTGTAAAAGTCTCACCTTTAGTAAGGTCAAGAAAAGGGATACACGAAAGGTGGATCAAATGTACCAAAACAAAAAAAATCAGCTATGGAATAAACTTCTACCCGGGGTAAATTGAGTTGTGGGTGTAACCAATGACTACTAATTACATAATTTGAAAGATCATGATCATATTATTATAACAAGAATAATAATAGCATGTAAATTTATGAAATAGTTTCCAATGAAACCGATGTGCCCCACATGAACATTCCAAAAACAAAGAAATTTAGGGATGTGTTATAGACTACCCACTTTATGGTTGTACGATTATACTCCTCCGGTATCGACCCTTGATTGGTCTCAGATCTGAGTAGATCTATGAAAATGTGAAAATTTATCACACGGTGATATATAGTTCAAGAGTGAAAGATAAGAAGAATGACTAAATATGACTTGATTAAATACTGTTCGCATGCAACGTGATGAACATGATCTTTATCGGATGTTGGATGTAGGAGACCTCTTGATCCCATGATTTTTCCATCAAAATGATTGAAAGGTTTGAAATAGAGGCAAATTATGTGGGTTCTATGATTAGGTGGAAGGTGGAGGATTAATATATAATTAAGGGAGTTTTGGGTAATTTGCATAGGTTTTTAACTTGCACATAGTTAGTCAGTACCGTTTTTCAAACCGTGCGAGATGGTTTTCCCGAAAAGTATTCCTCCACATGGTTTGATAAAACCTTGTGCCATCCGTGCATTTATAATTGGAAAAGGGGATGTTTTCATGGTTAGGCTTCATGGTCATGCCCCAACCAGGAAAGGTTCCATTGTCCAAAAAACACGATCCATCGGGTTTCGCAAACCATGCGGAAATCCCACGTTGTTTACTCTAAACCATGTACAGGGTCGGGTTCCTCCCAGAATATGGGTTTCGAGCTCCAAACAATCACAGAACACCCTCGGAACCTATACTAACTCATTAGGCATCCTTATTAGGTCCGAAGCAAGTTTTTAGACTGAAAATTAAAGGATCTATGCATGTTTAAAAAAACCATTTCTTATAGTATTAGAGGACATGTTTAGTTAACCATTGGAAACTAGAATTATAAAACCCTAGTTATAAAGGTAAGTACATGTCTAAGGATAAGTCGAAGGTTGACTCAACGAATAAGAAAATTTCCTAGAATTTTGGTAAGGATAATGTTAGTGGTTTCTATGAAATAACATCCATGTCTCGATGGTACATGTGGATGTGGATCTAGAAGAGAGGTTCTTGGGGGTAATAAATCTAAAAGGGTGTATTGAGCTAGTCATAATTATCACTGAGTGGTCAATAAGGGTCCTTAATGCAAACCTAATATGAATATCTAGAAGGATATAGATTGGAAATGCAAAAACCAATTTTGGCACATAAAAAAGGAGTTAAATAGATGACGACCATTATTGACCAATGAAAAACCTAAGGTGTCATATATTAAATATCATTTCAATATATAGACATCCTATAATTTGGTTTTTCATGATTATGTGTTTTCTCATCATGATTATTGTTTCCTTAACTATGTTTTTGTGTTTTATACAATGAATAGAACCCGAAGGAAGTATGTTAATGATGAGTACAACATAAAATTAAGTTATTAGCCTCATGATCATCCAAATTTTATGGGCACTTCAATGAAAAATATCTTTACTATGGTCAAAAAATTTTACAATTCTTTAAATTATGTTGGACATCTAAACTAGAGATGGAGGGAACAAAATTCAGTTGAGTCCTTCATGAGGTAACACCCACCTATCGTCAGTGGGTATTTTGATCTACTAGTGGTGTAAAAATGGATCAACACAAGTAAAATTTTATTTTCATTCCTCCCAAGTTTGGATCATGAAAAATTCATATTAGATGTCAACCTTTTTGAAGGTGATTTAGATCAATGGTGGAATCTTGTCAAGGATATTATGAAACATAATGAATTTGATTCCATGAATTAGGAAGTGTTCAAGAACTTGTTTTTCAATAAATAACTTCCTTTTATTCTTCATATGAATATGGATAAGGAAGGATGGTGAATATTATGGTAATTATTGGAAAAAAATTTCAAGACATTCTAGGGAGGATTGTAGTATTATCATCCAACCTGAATGCATGTTTGATCATTTTTCCAATGGATTAAAACCATGACTCCAAATGGAGTTGTTCATAACAGACTTTAGTGGGTATGAATATATTTTCTGATGTTCTATCATGGTGTAAATGGAGGTTGGATTTATATATAAATCTAATTGTTTTGATAAGAATAGGAATATGTAATGAAAAGGAAAATTGAAGAACCATGTGTAAAAGAATATGTTATTTACTTTATGACCGAAGTGTGGAAAGAAATTGGGCTGATTTTTTTAAGGGGACTAGTAAATATTTTATGTTTGTAAAGGAATTCCATTGAGTAGTAGAATTAAAAATTAATGGTAATAAGTAATCTAATGATGTGAATGATGAGAAAGCTCCATCGAATTCAACATTTTCACTTCACCATTTCAATTTAAAATATTTTTTGAAGTATGTTAACAAGTGACCAAATTTGAGGGTTAATAACAATGATCAATGAAAATAACCTATACTGATAAAGGAAAAAGGGAATTCATATTCAATCATGGTGGTTGATGTGAATAATGACAATTAGGGAACACGAATCTTCACCTCCTTAGTGGGTAATTTCTTGTTTGATTTTTTATGAATGAGCCTTATGAAAATTTTATTGTCCATCCTTTAGTGAAATTTAATTTGATTATCACCCTCTAAATGAATCAAGAATAATGAAATCACATTTCACATTATATAAGTACCAGTTTAAACCCAAGCTTCCAATAAGTTTTCTATATAAAATAAGAGAATAAATAAGAAAAAATGGTCAAATTAACATTTGGGATTTTATATGTCTCCATGTAATATAAAATTAATAGTTATGGATACCATCAAGGGTTTATGGGTTTAAGGATGATCATAAGTTCAAATTCATTAGCATAATTTTTGAGGTTTTATGTTAGGGGATATTATCAAGAGTAAGAATATTTTAGGAGATATTTATCGAAATGAAACCCTCTGGTTTCTATATATAGTGGAAAATTTAATTGAAGTGGATTGAATTAAAACATTCGGGACATATGATTAAATGTATGAGTAATTTTTCGGGTGAATATTATCTTTGATATTGAGATAATTATGGGTTAGAGTCGATCACCTAACGAATTAATCATAATTCACAATTATTATAAAAGATTTCACTTTGGATTTTCTTTCTATAATATTCAATTAGGAAGTCATAATGTTTCATAGATACCACATACAAATGTATTTTATCAAAATTTATAGGTTCCGTTGATTTTTTTGGTGAAGTCTAATGAAAAATATTGTTATAGAGTTTAGTTTCATCACTAAATATCATCATTATAAAGATTCTCAGTTTGAGGGAATATTTCAAAAAGTGCCAGTTATGATTAGATCTTATTCTTTGGATTTTAACGGTAGTTGGGATCAATACCAGTCTCACGTTGAGTTTTCATGAAACAATAGCCTTAAATTGAACATTATTATGTATCCATATGGATTCCTTTGTGGAATGAATTGTATAACCCCAACTTACTAGAATAACTTTTTATAAATAAAGTGATTGGGACCCGATTAAGATGATGATATAGAATATAAATTCATATTCATTCATCAGTATGAATGAAAAATTAGAACATGAAGTTGGTGGGAAGGTATTTCTAAAAATTTATTAATGGAATATTGAAGTGAAAACCAAGACCTAAGTATATCGGTCCCTCTGAAATTCTTTATTAAATTGGGACTATATATTATCTCTTTGTGCTTCCACTGAACCAATTCAGGTTCACAATTTGTTCCATGAATCACTATATATCTAACCCATCACATGTTTTGAACTTGGAGGTTGTACAAATGGAGAATAATATTTCATATAAGGAACACCTGTTAGAGATTAAGTACTTAATAGAAAATGTTATAAAAAATACCACTTACATGGTCAATGTTTTTTTGGGTAACCACCTGCTTGAGGAAGTTATGTGGGAACCTGAGGATGTAATGATGAAAATTCATCATTAGTTGTGGTACCAAAGTGATGAATTTAATGGTAGAAATTAAATTTATAAGGGTTATAAAGTAACACCTTTATATTTTTGGAAATATAATTTTTCAAATAAATTTTATCATTTCTGTATTGGTCATTTCAAGCAATATCGAGTTTAGATTTCATTACATGAAACCCTATGTTTTTCTTATGTTATATGTAACACTGAGTTTATTTAGAATTTAACAGAAAAAAATTTATGATTTCTTTACATGGAACACCATGTTAATCTTGAATTTTATAAAACACAAATTTAATCTTACACTACACTCAATACTGGATTAGCTTACATTATACACAACATTGTGTTCTAACCAAACCATGATATATTATTTATAGAGTTATTTAAAAATGATGGTCATAACATAGAACTTAAACATAGATATGTGAATAGTAATAAATTATTTTTAAATATTAATTATAATGGTTTTACATAAAAGAAATTTTTTGACTTAAATTTACATAATTTTTGGTAATGTCTATATGTTTCGAAAATAAAATTTTCTCATAAAAAATTTATTTATTTTTAAGAAAGTTAAAATAAATAATTTTTTCCTATTTTAGAAAAAACAATTTAAGATAAAATTCATTTTGGTAATCATCATGTCAAAATTAGCTTATGGTTATTTTTGGTATTTTTCTAAAATGTTTTATTTTTTGATGAATAATGATAAATACTATATTTTAATTGAAAATTTCCTTTTCATTTAATTTTTTTATGATGTTAAATTATATTTCTTTTGGATTTAACTTAAAATCCATTAACATAATTTTTGTCACTAGAATATATTTCATATTGAATTTTAATATAAAAACATTGTAAATTGTTAAACATTTTCTCAATAAAAACATGTTTTATCATCGTTTATGTAAGATTAATTTTAAATTATATTTTGAAGATATTTTTAATTTTATTTTAAAAAACATATTCCAGATTTTGAATCCTAATAATTTAAATATTATAATATTTTCATCTTAATTGTTGACAAAAAATGAATAGTGAAAACAATGCAAATTATTTACCGGGGATAAGGTATAAATGGGATTACTGGGAGGTTAAACTAAAAGGATAAGGGTCAAAACCGAAAACATGTTCAACACCCCTTTTTGACCATAATTAAACCTTATATATTGTAGGATCAATAATAGTCTATTATTTAAGCCTTATGACATGAGAAAAATATGGTTGGTATTTTTTCTTTTAAAAAATTAGATGTGTTCCACTAAAATCACTCAATTAATGAAACCACATATCTCTTATAATAACACCATAAAAATCATTCGGTTTGAAAAATACTTGAAAAACCATATTTTAATCATCCCTCCTATCATCCAAGAATCCTTATTTTGGACAGAAATTCCATCAGGGATGGCTTGTACTGAAAACATAAAGAGGAAACCCGAAGAAGAGGTACGTTCATCCACGAGTGTTTTTGTTTTATTTATTCCTCCAACTATATCAATTTTTATTAAAAAAATATTGATATAAAAAACTAAGTATCTTAATTATATTGATATTTTTTTAATGTTAATTTTTTGACAAATAATGATCTCCACTTTCATAAAATGGGTGACATAATCTTCATTCAAGCGTACGACTAACTATCGCATCCCAAACCGATGTCATCCATATTTCCATTAGCACCAATTAGGGATTGAAATAATGATGGATTTATTATTTATATATGATATTTATGTTATTATTATGATTCTATAATTATTATATCACACATTATTTCATACTCTCCATATTTTGGGAATATGATAACATCCCTCATGTGTACGATAGACTACTGCCTCGTGAAGTGATGTTATTTGTTCACACTTTTCATGGAAGGTTATAAAGATGAATTTAATGAAAAATGTGATATATATGTCATAAAAATGATTCGGGAATAATCATATATCATTTAATTTTATTTATTTCAATCCAAAAATAAAATTGAAACAATGTTCATGTGTACGTACAAGCTTCTATCACCATGAATTGTGTGTTTCATTTTATAACACTTTTTTTTGGATTACTATAATCAAATATATAATAATATACATGATAATAATATCATGGTAACTTTTTTATATGATTAAATAATTATTAATTTAAGAGAAAAAAAGTACAAATCATAACATATACATAAAATAAATCATTTATTTCCCAAAACATAGCTTTAACATTGGATTTTTAATAAATGGTTAAGAAATGGTTACAAGAAAATAATACGTGGTATTATATATATATATTAATATTTTTAATTTTCATGTTTATAATGAAAATATATTTATTATATATGAGGATAGAACATGTATGATGAAATTCAAGACATAATGTAAGGGATTTAAATCCTACTTTTTACTTCTAGGAGACATTCCTTATTCACCAACTATTTCATTTATAAAATTTATATACCAAACACGAAGGTTTATTATAATTATGTTCCATAAAATTTTTTGTATTTAAATATCATTTTTGGGATCTATATTTTTTGTGGTCTACATTTCAAAATTTACAAAATTGTTAAGGTGTTTTTGTTTCAATTTTTTTCTTTGAGACGTATGTTATTTTATGAACATATATTCTTTCATGTGGTGTATATGAAGCCCATTTTACATGTAATATCATTAATTTATTTTCCCTAATGATATTTTAATTTCCATTATATGTTATTTCTTCATGGGTTTTAAGATTCAAATTTTCCCATGTGTTAATGATTTTTTGTTATAATCTCATTTATTATTAAAATTGTTTATGATTTTGTTATAAATGATAAAATTTTATGATCAATATCTCACAGAACGTGTGTTTTTTATTCTATACTATTTAGTCATGATATTTTCCTGTAATATTATAGTTTTAAAACTATTTTTTAGATACAATTATTGAGACACATTTCTAATAAAAATTGAATTTATTTATCTATTTGGTAGAATTTTTATTCCAAAATCATGTTTTCTCAAAATGTTTTAAACCATTCTAAAATGATTTATTAATTAAAATTTTACCAATTTTTACATTTTAATTTTTCTAAAATAAACATTAATGTAATTTTCAAAATAATACTCATTTGGATATTACAAAAATGTGAATGTAGACTTCCTTTAACATGAATAGCATGAAAAATACTTCTTACTATCAGGAATGAAAAAAATTTCAGGATTCCCTTACAAGCCTTCAATTATTTTTCAAAGATAGAAATTTAATTTATATTTTGTGATTTTATGTATTTGAAATAATTTATTTCAATTCAGAAAGGTATTTTGAAAATATTTGAAAATATATTTTTTATAGTGGAAATAATTTTTTTCTTAAGAATTATTTTAAGTGATTTTAAATGATTTTTTATACATTTTAATGGTTATTTTAAAATACATGTATTTTCAAAAGAATTTATGTTTTAATAAGTGATTTTAAATGAATAGATATCTTCCCCACATAATTTCCAAAGTGATTTATCTTTCAAAATCATTCTCTATCCGTGATGACATCCTTTGATGAAACATATTTTTTGATAGGGATATGAACCATGGGAACCACACTTATTATTTCTTTGAATGGTTATGCATATTTGTTTTTTGAAATTTATTTCTCTTCTACATGTTATACCTTGAAAGACATTATATGAATCCCAAACCTGGTTCCACATGTTATGTTATGATGAAATGGATAAATTATTATGAAACGAATATCTTTTCTAGAGGTTATGATATGATGAAATGTTTATAAAATCCATTTAATTTCATGGGTTATTATATTATCAATGTTTTACGATAATATGGAACACATATTTATGATATTCATTATGAGTAATGTGATACCTATATCACCCTCCAATACATTGGGTAATGATAAATGTTCTACAAGCTCATATGTTACTCAGGGGTAAGCCTAATCCCAAAAAAGATTCTACATGCATGGTTAGCCCAATCCCAAAAATGAATCATCGGAGGTCATCCTATGCCTGAAGTAAGTATAAGGGTGGTTATCCCAATCCCCACATGTTATGAATATCTTGGTGGATTTCATAGAAATAATATTTTCTACTCTTGTGTGTATTCAAAAAATATATGTCATATGCTAATTTTATGATATTATGGATCATGTTTTTTGATTCTCTTATGATAAATGCCTTTTGAACATCCAATATTTATTTTATGACTTTGTATTTTTTTCGTTGATATTCAAGGACTAGTTTTCAACTATTATGGCCATGTGCTCATACCATTATGTTCATGTTATGCTTACATATCTCCCTTGTTTAACCTTACTAAGCATATGAGCTCAGCCTATATTATGTTTCCTTTTCTCATATTATGAAGAAATGTATTACGTATGATATTTATAAGAATGGTTTTAATTATTAAGAACATATTGGGAGATGATGTAGTCTCATTTTGGATCAATTTTTTTATAGATATTTTTCCAAATACACAAAACTATTTTGGTCATCTGGAATGTGTTTTTGAAATATAATGAATATTCATAAAAAATGATATTATATCTATGTATGATAATCCAGTGTTTCCCTAATAATAATTATTGGAGAAGGTTATTTAAATTTACAGATTTATCAATTAATGTATTTTGGTGTATTCTTAAAAATAATGAAATGTTAGTAGTGTAATCCTCACTCCAATTAAAAATTCAATGGAAAGATTACCCAACTCTTTTATTTTGTTTGGAAATGATTATTTTTTCATTACTAATATGATGGAATTAACTTGATAGTGAATATTTGTAAATATATATTGATTATAAAATAATGAATTGAAAATTCACATAGAAAAAGTTTAATATTAACTAAATTATATGTTTGGAGTTTATTAATGATTATGATTTCTTAATACATTACCATCTTAGCAAGGAGAACAAGGTGAATGATTCTCTAAGTTGGAATCACCATGCGAGTTTTTCTATGATAAATATTGAAAGAGATCAAATATTTATGTATTTATATAATATAGATCTTGAAATCATGAGTAAGCAGTAAAAATCATATCTTTTTCTGATGAATGATTAACCATCCATCAAAGTGACAATTAAAGAGGGGCATTAGGAAGATGTGGAACTGTAGAAAAATAAGTCAGATATCTTGAGTTCAACTATGATTACGATGGAATGATATTTTTTATTAATTAATTATGAGTCTCATAAATATAATATTATAATTATAATATGTTTTATGAATATCATAATTAATCATTCTCAATTCATATTGGAATTATGAAAATTCAAAGAGATATAAAAGAGAATTTTTAGTTGGATAACATGAAAAGGGTTATTACAGAGAATATATATTTATGACTTTTATATACTTAATACAATTTTTAGAGATATTATTATAATTTTATGTTACAACCATTACCCATACAATAATGGAAATAAAAAACAACACCATGTATTTAATCATCGGACTCCCCAAACCATTTAAATGTCATAATATGAATTGGGAGGCAGTAAATCACCTTAAAATTTTAATTCATTTTATTACTATCAAAGAAGATTTATCTTAAGATTATATTTATAGGATATACATTAAGTGATTATGTTTCATGTAGTACCAAAATCTATTATATCCGATCGATATATGAGGTTCAACTCATTGTTTTTGAGAAGCTTTTAATAGGAATTGAATATGAGATTAGGATTTATCAATTCATATCATGCTTTGATAGATGATTAGTAAAATATGACCATTAAAACACTATAATATATTTCTAAGATCCTGATCTATGTATTTTAGAGGTGATTGGATGAACACCTTCCACTTGTTGAAATTTAATATAATAATAGTTTTAAATCAAATATTCAAATGTATCGTTATGGATCACACAATGGAAGGGAGTGTAGAAGTCCAACTTGTTCGGTAGAATTTGGAGAAATAAATCTAGTTAGAATTGATCAAGATTCGAATATTTTAAATAATTTTAAATCCATTCAATGGAAGATCAGTATAGCTCAGAGTCTATAGAAGAGTTATGCTAACAGTCATTGGGGATATATTATGTTCGAAGACGGTGAAATGGAATTCCTATGAATATATCCTTGGAAGAAGTTTATAATATTTTTAATGGATGACGTGATGATCCTTTTATTTGTCACCCATTTGAAATTCATAATCATATTGATACATTTTTTATCACATGGCTCTTTCATCAAATATATCTCAATTTCATAACATGTTTCATATATAACTTTTATGGAAATACAAACACAATCCATCACATGTTCTAAAAAAATAGGTTTTATCACAAGATACTTATTTTTATAAATATTAAAACCAATGTGAATCATGGATCATAGAGAAAACATGGTAAGGATAAAGACTAATAACCTGGTTAATGTTCTTTGGAGGAATTATAAATTTTTTGGAAGATACATGGGAATCTATGAATATGATGAGGTATAAGTATATTAAATTTTTTGTAACAGAGTGATGAAAATTTGAGGGAAGATTTATTATAAGGGGTATAATGGAACACTATATGATTTTATGATATATATATCTTTAAATAAATTTTAGGGGTTTAATATTCTACTTTGTACTCAACTACGTGCTTAATGTAACCACGATATATGATTGATATACTATTATTAAAAGTGACTATTATTGAATATGCATTAGATTTGAGGATATTAATAGCCCTAAATAAATTATGAAAATTATGTAAAAAAGTTTTACTTAATTAAATGGTATTTATTAATTCATAGGAAATAATTAATCAGTTCATAATGTAAAAAATAATTTCATTTTTTATTAAACGATCAATTTTTCAATGTGTGTTTTTTTAGATTACGTATTTTAATAAATAAGGAACTTGTATTTTGGTTAAATAATTATTATTTAATTTAAATAAATTAAAAATAATTCATAATTTTTTTATCAATTAGTTAGAAGTAATGATATAATCATTTAGAGGTAAAAAAGAAATATTTTTCAAAAAATCGTTATAATACTCTGCAATGTATTTTATAATAATAAATTTAATTAATAAATATTTATGAATTAATTTTCTAAATTTTTTAGATAATATATTATATTAAAATATATTAACATTTATATAATGTTGTTTACTATGTATGTAAATATAATTAATTCAGTTTTATGAATGAGACTATGTTTTTCTTAAAACGGGTTTCCTTGCATTTGACACGATTATTTTAAAAATAAATTTCTACAACTTATAAAAGTTAAATATTATAAATTGGTTTCCATATTTGGAATCATCTTTTATAAATTAAATAATTAGGTCAATTTATTTTTTTGTTCTTTATAAATAGTAACAAATGTAAATATGCATTACTACAGTAATAGTTAGAAGGGTTAACACATGGTTAAACTAAATTGATAAGGGATAAATAAAATAATAAACTTGTAAAAATGGTTATGGTTGAATGAATTTATATCGCATATAATCTCACACATTAAAGTTTTCCAATTTCGAGCCACTTTTCGTTGATGATGGCTTTATTATATTTTAATTTTCATATTATTTGGATTTTTTACACCAACCTTGCTTATAAAAGGGAACCTCTTATTATCAGTTATCCAAAAAAACTATGAGATTTATCTCATCCAATATCTCCCCAAATACACTGCCAAAATACATGTCCATGACTATTAGGTTATATTATTCCCATATTACCCATCCTAGAATCCTTAAGGTTCATTTAAAACGAGGAGACCCAAAGAAGTTATATATGTTGTTGCTAACAATTTTCTTATTTCATTCTCCTTAATACTCCTCCAAATTTAATACAACCATAATAACATGATTAAATATGTATAATTACTAAAAAAGTTTTTATTCTAATGATAAAACCCAATTTATCTCCCATATATCTAATGAAAAATAAAAACCTCAATCATGTGTAAGTACAGACTATTGTCTCTATGATATAATGTTTTTTATTATTCATCACCTTCTCTCTTGGATGTTTATATTGATATAAATAATGTATAAAAATACTATTTATAAAATATTTATTATTTTCTAAATATAATATATATTATACCTTTTTACCCTTCCATTATTTGGAAAATTATACCATCTCTTATGCATATGTGTGGACTACCACGACCATAGAGTGATGTGATTTGTTTTTAATTTAGTATTTACATTAATTGTAATAGGTATAGATTATATAAATTTATGTTATATTTTTTAAATTATTATTATTTTTAAAGGATTTTTTTACTCTCTCTCACTCCATCCATCAAAAAGTGGAAACATCAGTCAATCGTATGAATGAACTACCGTCTCCATGAAGTGATGTAATTAATTTTTCTTCATCTCCCAATTTGTGTGGTTATAAAATAATATATAAGGAATAATAATATATTTCTAAAATTATATAGATACATTATATGATGAAACCATGATCAAGGTGCAATGAACGAAACTGTAAAACAGAAACATGTATATAAAGCGTACCAGTTTTCACCCAAATAATGATATTAATGAAAAATTGTTAATTAAATGGTAGTTAAAAATTATAAGGGAAAAATATATTATAAGATATATATATATATATGGTTCTCTAATATAGTTATAATAAATAAAAATTTATTATATATTAGGTTTTAATGCATACAGAGAATGATGATACTTAAGGTAAAGGTTTCTCATCTCACTTTTATTTCTGCAAGACATGTTTCATATTCACCACTTTTTTATTTTTTTTAATGTATATAGAGAACATGAATTTATTATATGATTATTTAACTGAAAATTATTGGGGAATACAAATTGAACAATATTTATCTCTTTAATGATGTTTTTATTTGCATATTACTAAATTTGTAAAAGTTCTAAACCTCAATATTGTTTCATTGAGTCATGATTCAATTTATGCTCCCATTTGTCTTTATATGATGTATATACTTACAAATTGATGTATTATGTCATTAATATCTTAATATTTATGTTATTTTATGTTTTATTTGTAATTTATTTGATTCAAGGTGTTTGTGAATCAAATATTAACAATGGTTTAAGGGTTTACGTTACAATATCTTTTATTTTCAATAATATTTGTGTTAAATTTCTATTGAGTGAAATTATACGATCCTGATACATTAAAATAACAATATTTTATTCTTATTCTATAAAATACAAAATAATTTTATAAAATTATGATTTTCATGTCTTTGTAATATGAAATGATTATGAAATTTTTTTAAATAAAATCTGTCAACATTTAATTTTTTCTACCAGGAATATTTGTTCCCTAATTATATGTTCCTTAAAATGATTTCAAGAATGTTTTTTCTATGATAAAATTATTATTTAATTTAATTTTATTCCATATTTTAATTTCTTTTAAAATTTTTAATAAAAATTTATATTTTTTTACTAATAGCTTATCTATAACATTTTACCAAATGTTTGAAAGGAATCATAATTTTAACATTGACTAAATAAATAAAATTTACCACCATTACGTCCATCCTTTGATTTGATATTACATTACAATTTTACATGGTTATTGTTAAAGAAAATATTTTTCTCAATAATCAATAATTTTTTATTTTTTAAATATACATAAGAAATATAATCTTTTAATATTTTTATAAGAAATTATCTTGTTCAAGTTTAAATATATTTTGTATCATTTTAAATATCCTTTAATGTTTCATTGGGATACTTTATAATGATATCATTCAAATTATTTCGCCTCTTTTCTTATGATGATTATTTTTATGGGTGATTATTTCAAACCCATTTCTTTTCCACATGTTAAGTAAATTATAAATAAATATTTATAACAACCGTTTAATTTCAATGATCTATTCTATAATGAAATGATGAATATTTTTACTATATTATGGTGAAATTATTTATGATTTTAATTATGTGATGGCTGGGTATGGAATTATATATTTAACTAATACATTTTTTAATGATTTATATTTCATGGGATAAGATGAACTGAAATTGTTCGTGGACCCACTGCTCTAAGGGAATCTTTCCACAATGATTGTATTGGTTGTCAACATTGATTAAGGAGAAGATAAAATGGTAAGTTGACCCACTATGATATTGGAAAAATGTAAACCATGATATTATTGGATGTTATCCTTGACTAAGCAATTGATTTTATATGTTTATGTGTATTCCAAAAATATATATATTATGATTATGAAATGTTCTCATGGATCAGGATTGATTAATGATGATTTCATACTTTTATTAATTATATATTTTGGTATAACAAATACCTATTGCCTGACTCTTGATTAATGGGATTTAATTGAATGGGTATAACATTTGAAATATATGAAAATTTTATGATAAAATTATTCTTAAATTATTCTCACAACATTTCTTGATATCTATTTTATATACTATTTCTAAGAATATGATCTTTCAAATTCTTATATTTTGAATCCCGTAAGTTATTGTATAATTTATTGAGAATTCATCTAGAAAGATATAAATTTAAATATGAAGTTCTTCAGTCATATAATGTTTATCCATCAAAGATTTAGGTGGTGGTTTCTTAGTTTGTCCTAATTATGTTTCATATGTGTGGAGTTTTCTTGGTCTCATTAACTGTAATAGAATTTTTATCTCCAAATTCTATTATATTGTGATTCATATGACTATGTTGAACTAGAAGGATTAGGTATTCTTTTGAATTTTGCAGTTCTAGGATTCAATCAGGTATTTGAAGAAGAATATATTTGGATTTATGATTCTTCATCAAGGGAGGAGGTTGTTTCAATATAGGATTACCATAATGTTTTTTTCTTCAATTGGGTTACATGTTGATGCAAAAAGAGTGATCAAACCTTATGGGTCTCAACAACTATAACCTTATTAATGTAACTATTCCACACCAGATTTTTAACATGATGTGTATTTATTTGCTTTCTAATAATGGTTACACTATCTTATTAGTGCATGATGTACATTTTTTCACATTTTACATGAGTCTAAAATATTCATTCTTCTAACATAATTGAAATATTTTGGATCAATGATGGATAAAGTTCTTAAAGGAATAAGAATTAAAAAATTGATTTAAACAAATTAATGGGATCGTTTTAGAGGATGACTTTTGAATTATGTCATGTGGTGTTGGAGTTCATGATTCGGGATACTCTTGGAGAGTGATGGAAGAGTTGGTCATGGTGCACCAAGATATGGGACTAGATGAAGGAAGAGATTGTCTTTATTAGATAGTGGTGCAATAATATTTGGTGAAATAGGATGTGGAGTCCTAGTTTTGGGATTCCAAACTGGATCCTCAACATAGTGATGTAGTTTATCATAATTCCCCAGATAGATGATACTTAGATGAAAAAAATCATTTGTTATATTATGGGAAACGTGATACCATTCAACAATGTGTGATATGGTTCTCTGAGAATTTTATAATTTATATTTAGCAGTGAAACATATTTTTTAAGATATATCAATCTATAAAAGTATAGGTTTTTTGTTATAATATTAAGTGCTCAATTTTAGAGTTTACTCATAGTGCTTTGTCTTCCAGAATGAAATGGCTAAGCATCAAGTTATCAGTTTTTTTTATTCTGTCGCTTGAAGCTCCCCAGTGGAAGTGGGAGGACATTTTAATGGAATCATTCATTAGTTTACCCAAATATCAAGGTTTTTATGATTCAATATGGGTTATCATGAAACCCATGATTATGTTAGATCACTTATATGTGATTAAGGAGTTGATCTTAGTCGATTTTTGTAAGTAAATTACCAAGAAGAGATAGTGACACTTCCTGGGGGTTTATGAAGATCATATTTGATCGTGATCCTAATTTAACCTTTAGGGTGTGGATAAGTCTCCAAAAATTTTTCACACTCAGATATTCTTTATAAAAACTTTTCATAAGTGGATGTACAATCATTAAATTAATATTATCCAGAATTTAGAGGACAATTTACGTGCTTTCATTTTATATTTTTTGATGTTTGTGGGTGGGGAAACATCCCACAGTGTAGTTTTATTACAATAAAAATTATTATTATACGATTGGAAGATAACCATTATAAGAATTTAATGTTTTAAATTTTAGATATATATTAATATGGACCCAGTTCAGAGATTCAACTATTCTTGTACTGAAATTGGTGTAGAGTATGTCAGATAAGGTATATGTGAACCATTAGTAAATAAAGATGACAAAGAATAATCTAAATTCATATGATGGTTAAATAATGAGGTATATATTGTTTAATTTCCAAGATCACTTGTTTTTAATGTTTCACCTCATTTTGGGAAACATAGGTAAAATCAAGGGAGAATGATTTCTCTTTAGTTTTAGGGATCGTCTGAGGTGCTGGATCACATTTGAACTATGGAGTATCAGTTAACACTACCCACATATAACCCAAATTCATGATGACTTCCATATATTACAATTTCATATATATACTCTTGATTATTATAACATCATTGACCATAATGATTTGTATAGTGAAGATAACAGTACATTATAGGGGCAACCTATTAGGATTCAAGACTATTAAGAGAATGTGGTGTAAGAGTATGATGTATGTTTTGTTCATTCCCTATTTTGGTACAATTACTTATAGGGAAATAATTTGTATTATGAGGCATATATACTTGATCCATGTTTCAATTTGTTTTGATCCTCTATTTTAACATTGTTAAGGTGTTTGTTTAACATTATGTTGTTTTTCGATATTGTTTGTCTGTTTATCTCATTATTATCTATATATTTCACATTAAGAGGTATCTTCATTTCAATTGTGTTCTCTAATTGGTTGTTTAATTTGTTTTGAAGAGTGATTTTATCATTCTAGGTGTGAATGTTTTCTTGTTATATTGAGATCCCTGAGAGGAATCTCATAATGTGGTTGTTTAGATACCATTCTTTTTATTGGGTTTGGTATTAAATTATCTTGGTTTGAAATTTTTTGAGAGGTTTATGATGTATTCTACTAGATTTTTAAGACCATTCATTTGTATTTATTCAAATCCTTCAGGATTAAAAAGGGATCTGAGAGTGTATTCACATATTAATCCTTATAATTTTTCTTTCGGTCATATGGTTCTATCATGTGGTCACATGATTAACTCATGTGGCTACATATTTCCATTATGTTTTTACTTGGTTTCTTCATTTGGTCACATGGATCCTTTTTCTTGTCACTTGTTATAGTCAAGTATTCAATATATTTTTTATTGAATCAATCATCTGTTCATGTGGATTATTGTTGGTTTGTGTGGTATCTTGGTTCCATTTGCAGTCACCTCATTTGGTCATGTAGTGAATTACTGGTCAAGTGGTATGTTGTAAGGTTATGTGGTTTATTTTCCAGTTTTTTTAATCCTTGTTGTCACTCTGCTTGGTCAATGTTCATGATTGTTCCTTCCTTCTTTCTAAAAAATTGTTGTCTCTTCAGAAAACATTAGAATGATGTAAATGATATTCTAAATAAAGAAGAATAAAATATAAAGTAAAAATGGAGTTTCAAAACCAAAATCAATAAACATAATTTATGTCATTGAATAAATTATTAATTTATTCCTTAAAAAATCCATTCAAAGGGTATTAAATCAAAACAAGAATTGATGTAAGATTAAATGGAAATTTAGATGGGGGGGGGGGTTAGAAACACCAAAGAGAATCATATCTTTTAATATGAAATTATCATAATTTCCTATCATTTTATATGATTTATTTCTTCTTATACTGATTGATCCTAACCTTTTTTGTTGGATTTATGCAACTATTTTAAAAGCCCTTGAGTGCATCCAATGACTTCCATGATTATGGCCATCCTTTTATTATCCTCTAGTTTGGGTGATGAAAAATATTAAAAGCTTCTTTACTTGGTAGGGGATCTAATTCACCCTTTTATTTTGTTCTACGTGTTTAAACCATGCATTATCTTTAATTCAAAAAGTGTATGAGATTTACCGAAATTAGTTAATAATATGTAAATTACATGAATGATTATTTACTAATCCGGAAAAATAAAATAAGAATAAAAAATAATTATTGAATGTTTTTGTTTTATAAGTTCATTATTTTATGAAATTAAATTATATATAATTAAAGATATTATTCAATTGATATAATATAATTATCACATGACCTAGATAATTTACATTTAATGATTATAGAATTGAATAATTTTTTTCTTTTTTTGATAGCATGTGATTTTTACATTGCTAGTTATGAATTTGGATATTTACTAGATATGTGTTTATTTTTGTTATATGTTTCTATATTCATGTATCTAGATTAATATTATTTAAAATAATTAAGAAAATTAAATATAGTATTAATAAGTGAATAGTTGAAGAGGCGTGATAAATTAATTTTTTTTAAAGCTGTTTAAACATGGAAATAGTGCTTTGAGAATACTTATATTGATTTCTAGCTCTTATAAGCAACTAAATATAGAATTATTGATATATAAAACTGACTCATAATAATATTATAATCATAATATGATAAGTAATTTTTTTCCTAAATACAAATTATTATGGGGTCAAGTGACCTGATGCATGTTTATGGGAGGCATGATTTCCTAAATTCCATGATTTAATTGCATTTTTAGTGTGTGGAAGAACATATTTAATATGTATGTGTCCTATAAGATAATTAGAACTTTAATTGTTGTATGACTTTAGATATCTATAACATAGTGGTGGATGTCATGTGTCCTCTATAATGGAAGCAGTAACTATGTCTAAGGATATGTAATTTCAATTAGTATGGTTGTGTGTGATATATTCTGTAATTTCAAATTTCATACACATCACTAACAATTTTTTTAGGGTATCCTATTGAGTAAGAGACTCCGTTTTTCCTTTTTTTGGAAATCAAAATAAACTTCATTATGTATTTTATTTAACTTAGTTAGTTATTTTATCTTTTTATGCAGAATGTATTTCCATTAAATGAAATATTGATAATATGCGGTTTTATGAAATATTAATGGTTTGTGTATTTTTTAAAATCCAATAATTTTAGGAATTTTGAAATATCAATGATTTGGAGAATAATGAAAAATAAATTATAATTATGATTAAATTAGATTAAATTAATAGGATATACAATAACATTAGTGGTGCTCAATATGTTAATCAATAGATATGGAACAAATCAAGTCCATATAAAGATGAACATTAATTTAATATTGATGTTGTTTCAAATTACGACAAATATTTTGATATACATCCATTGGGGGACCATCATTAAATTAATACCTTCTTTAAAGGATACAATTACACATTGGAAAATGAAAGTGGTTACTCTAAAACATGGAGTTTGTCTAATAATTTAGCTCTTTTTTTAGGTCACTATTGATTGTATTTAGTTTGGAGTGTTTTATATGTGATTAAAATTTTTAGGATTTTTTATATGAGATCATATTATTCATATTGATTTTCTTGTAACACGTCATTTAGTCGAGGGCTTCTAGGTGTGGAAGAAATAACTGAGATTTCAGTTTATAAAATTAATGAAATTTTAATCAGGCCAATTTTGGTACCCCATATAGAATGCATACACAATATTTCTGTTTTTAGAAGGAAAGACCGTGAAAATTATTTGAAATCGAGGACTTCCAATGTTTTGGGAAGATAGACCATTTCACAAGATTATAGTTAATAATACCTTAAAACAAGTTTAGTTTCCCCCTGATCTTTGGGTAAAAGTGTTTTTTTAGTATATATTTTTAGGGGTACGTTATTTTAAACTCAGTACTCCATGTTTTTTTTAATTTTTATGCATTAAATATTTTAGAAATAATTTTTAATATTTTAATAGTTTAATTTTCCTCTACATTTATTATTTTAATCATTAGATACAATGTACCGATTTTTATTTTATTATTATTTTTACATTTCATTATTCAGATTATATTCTGGGAATATCATATATTTTTATCTCAAAAAGATTTTATACTTGAGGAGGGATAACATTTTTCTTTTCTCTTTAAACTGTAATTCAAACCTCAATTACTGTCTGATTTCCATTCATATCTTGTGATGTCATTTCATATCACATCCTATATCAAAATTTGATATTGAGTCTAGTATCTTTCTTTTGAATTTATATTAATATATAAAATTTACATTTTTTAGTTTCCTTACATTAAATTATATTGATGATTTTTTTAGTGGGGGACGGTATTATGAATGTTTGATTTTTATAGAATCGAAATCAAAATAGACAACTTATTTTATATGGAAATGATTATGGGTATTAATGTGATTGTATGGAAACATATTTTATTAATACTTGTGTTGATAGTTTTATTATTTTCATTGATTACTATCAAATTATGGATAATGATTTTTAAATTTTTTTAAGTTACTATAAATTCAAATTCGTATTGAATTTTGAGTAAAAATTAATTTACTTTGTTTATCCAAATAAATATTTACCAAAAAGTGTCTTATTATTTCACTTAATGTTGGATTTGGAGGAAACATTATGTTACCCATTTTAGAAATTTTTTTTATCAAAACCAAGATAACATATGTTGAAGAACGGTTTTCATAGTTTAGATTTAATTCCTAGTAAAATAGTTTCTCTGAATAAAAAGTGATTTATGATAATATTAAATACATTATAGTTTCTCAGTGAAATAGAGTTATGATATAATTTGTTAGTTAGGAAATTTATAGATATTCTAACCAATTAATGGGAATATAAAAGAACATTGTTAGTTGAAACAAATAATATATTCCAAATTTACCCTTGATTACATAATTTTAACTCTTATGAAATAAGAGTGTAAATTAATGTGAGATTTATAAAAAAAGAAAAAGAAAAATATAGTTTCATTTATAGATTTTAAAATTTCATATATCAGAACATGTAGATGAAGTAAATCTATCAAAACTTTGAAAAACAATTCTGATTATAGTTATCATGAATTAAAATATGGGGAACTTTCTAAATGGTAATTAGGATGTTTAAACATAATTTTTTTGTGAAATTATTAAAAAGACATAAAATAGAATATCAATTCTATTGATCTTATATATTTTGAATGTATAACCAAGGACTCATTCCAATGGATTTTCCTAGTTTAAAAATGTATGATTGAAAATCTTCTTGAAAGTATTCTATGATTAAAAGTAAGAAATATTTTAAATTCATTGCAATATTCAGTTAATGGTAATGAGACAATTATTTTAATGGATCTTTAGAATATAGTGGAAATATTAGAAAAAATCCAAGTATTTTATATGAATATTGAGAAGTGTTTTATGCGAATACTAACTACTGAAGCAATTTCATTTTAATATTAGTTTTAATTTTTTTATTCTTTTAAAAATGAAATTGATGAAAATTTTCTTATTCATATGATTAAAAAAAAATTCATGAAACCTATGATGAAATTAAATCTTATGTTTATGATTGAGAACACATTTACCCGAAGATGTATAAAAAGTAAAAAATTCAAAATTTTGAAATTATTTAATGAAAATATAGATTTTTTAAAGTAATGGAATAACATACCAATGTTATAAAAGAGATTTGAATGATTTTTTATGATTTGGATAATTAAAATGAAAATATTAAATAAAATTATCCCTTAATTCAAAGAGAAAATGAGAAGTTAAACCACTATATGTTCCATTAAATCTTGAATACCAAAAGATATTAGAATTCCAAAATGAATTTTAAGAGAATAAATTTTTTAAGATTAAAATGAGTTTACTTAATTGATTTCTAAATTGAGATCCTAAAAAATTTTCTTATTGAGGTTACTACTGGTTGAAAGAGTTTGAGAAAATTTTTGGGCGAATATAAGAAAATGAAACTACATCTAGTTCAGGTATTAAAACCATAATAAAGATAAAAATATCAAAAAAAAATATTTTTTTCCCTGAAAAACACATTTTGATAATACATGTTAAACATTATTACACTAGAGAAATAACAATTTACTAATAAATGTAAAATATTTCAAATGATCATACACTTTTTTCTCTTAAAAAATCGAAATGTATGAAAATAAACATTAAAAGAAAAATTGGTAATGAATATACTATTTATAAACACTGATAGACTTAAAAAGGTATTTATTCTAGAGACTGAATTCTGAATAATTAATTTCAATAAGCATTGGTAGATGAATAATGTTACTAGTTCTTGATATTTCATTTTCATTTTACCAAAATTATATTTTTTTAATATATCATTAGATCTCAATAGTTTCAATGTGATTTTATGTTTTTCTTCATATATGAAAATAATTACATCTATTTAGAGGGGTTTTATTTTTTTGGTAACTTTAAAATGAATTAATTTATGTTTTTAGGAATTAATAATTTATAATTTATAATTTATCTCGAATCATATTTTAAAGAAAAAGGTCAAGAAATTTTAAAAGGTAGATTGGTTTTAAACCATTGTACATATTATTATTTAAATTCATTCTAGTTTTAAAGAATGTTTTTAATTGTAAAATACTCATTATTTTTGTTATAAAATCTAGAATCTATCTTTACAAATTAAAAGAAACATAAGTTAAAAAATCAATTAATTTCTAAAAATAATTTTTACAACATATATTTTTATGGGAATCAATCCTAGTCATTTGATATTAGAAGATATTCAATTTTTTTGACATATATATAATTGTTTAGAACTCGTTGTTTATTGGTAGTATTTATTATGTTTTTGTTGAGATGTTATTCAAGATTTTCAGAAATAACTATTCATTTACTATTTTCACTATTGCATTTGATAGAGATATTTTAATAAGGGAATTTATATGGGATATAATTATAGATATATATATCTTCAAGATGTATAATTTATTATTGAAATGTGTTATAAAGTCTTAAGGATAGAGTAAGTTGGTTATATCAATTTATGAACATGAGTTCTTCTATCCGTTGTTTTTTAGGGAAGTTTATAGGAAAACCAAGGTTTTGAAAGATGGTGGAGTTATAAAATAGGATTTTTCCATTGTATACACAAGATTACATTTTCTATAGAAGGATTTATTGTACTTTTTGAAATTCTTTTTTAAGGGAGATCCTCTGTTTGATTCACATAATCTTCTAGAATCTCAAGAATTAATTAATAAATCCTATGAATAAAAAAGTTTTTTATATAATAATGAAAATGTTTAAAATACTTGATATATGGAACCTAAAATATTCTATATTATTCAATGGGTCCATTCAATTTTTTAACGAGGAATGTCAAAAAATAAACTATCAAGGTAATATATATATATATATATATATATTGGAATTTTGCTAAATTTAAGGATGTTCAATATTATGAAGTTCATTTGGTCACATATTTAAGATATTAGTAGTGTTATGAACAATAAGAAAATGTTATTATATATTTGGATTCCCAATATGATTCTTTTGGGTCTACTAATGCAGTAAAATATTGAAAATTAGGCGACTACATAGAAGGTTATGGAGAATATAATTAATTTAATACAATATCTAGAATGAGATTGACATATTGTTTTAATGTGAATATTTTTTTTTCAAATCATCTATTATAGTTTCTATGGATACTTGGAAATATATTGAGGGAAATAAAGCTAATTAGTGATGAAATAATTTAGATAAGAGAAAATATTATGAAGCTAAAACCCAAATAAATCCCAACCACTAAAGAAGTAAAAAATTATTAAATCCAAAATGATGAAGAGTATAAGATAAAGATATTCTAATGTATAATTTTCAATTTTAATGGATAATTAATGTAAATCATTGATGTAAATTTATAAGGAATAAATAATAATAAAAGGGAATATGAAAAAACATTATCCATCTGCAGTAAGGATTAAGCTAATTCTCATTGATTTGATACATATAATAATTTAGTCATGGAAAATTAGAAGAAAATGTATAATATATTCTGAAGCAATCCCATATTTCAAGAAATTTTATTCCTTTCATTACGATTTGTGATAATGTTTTTATATAAGAACAACTAGTGATGTTAAAGTGGCATTTTGAAGGAAAAGGGAAATTTTTTGCCTATAAAGTTCATGATATGTATTAATATCTATCTTCACCCCATCGAGAAGCTAGAGAACTAGCTGGGAAATTTATGGTTATAATTCCAGAATATGATCATCCTTTATAGTTTCTAAAAGATCCATTTGAGGAAATTATTATTAATATCAATGATAATGAGGTATCTACTATCACATTTATTTCTAATGAAAAATCCATAACAAATCATATTAAGAAGATAACTGATTAAATGTCTTTTGAAGATCTTGATGATGAATTTTATAATGATAGTTCTATAATTTATTCATAATTATATAAATTTTTACAGGAAACATTCCCTCCATCTATGATTTTATCGAGAAAATAAAGTTCTTCAAATAAAATTGTATGATCTTTATCCTAAAATACATATTCAGATGTTGGAAAAGAACACAATATGATTAAAATTGAAAATTTTTACTAACTAAATGGTGTTGTGGGATCCACCCCTAAAAAATGTATAATATATAATATGATATATAGTAAAAAAAGTGAAGGATCTAGAGGAAATAAAATTTGATAGATTTTCAAAATCCTTGTTTGATATGATAATATCAATAATTGGATTATAATTAGATATTCAATTTGATTTTCTTAAGAATGTTTACAATGTAATTAATTCTTCCAAAATTATGTGTAAAAGACGATTTATTCATATATAAATGATAAAGACTAATTGAATCACCCTGTTTTTTATTACCCTAGTCCATTTGTATGGACACTAAACTTGAGAAACTGTTTAGTACCACTATTTGATCACTATTTGAGCCCTAAAGATCCACTGCATTATTACCCACATGACAATTGTGAGTGATCTCTACTTATGAGGTGATCATACTCCAAAATTTCCCAATCATATGAGGGATTTTCTAGTGACTTAGATTCTTTCCCAAGAGATATTTGACAAGAAAGGATGATTTAGATTCAACATTGGATACTGTGATGTTGTTTTACATTTATAGACTAATACCATAGAGTATACATTGATCTTCCTATTGAATTTATTCTCCCACTCCCTTTTAGTCTAAAAAATACATGATTATTGATCCTAATTGATACTGGACTAGGGATCCTCTACCCATAGCTCCTTGGTTTCAAGATCCATTAGTATTGAGTTTTTGATCCTTCCTTGTATCATACAGGAATACCCATAAATCTACGGATCCTATACCATCTATTTTACCAAAAAACAATAAGGGGGTTCTCGAACATGATTGAATGAGGTCCTCTTTGCACAGGGATATGGGAGGTGAACTTAGAAGATGATTTTGCATTTGAGATACATTTTTTTGGGGATGAGAAATTGGTTTTGGACTACATTATAAGTGTACCATATAATCTAAAAACCACAAAAATATAGAATGATACATCCTAGGTCATTTAAATAAGTACATGCATTAACAATAAAAATATATATAATAAAGGGATCTATATAGTTGATGCTGATATAATTCACTTGAGAAATGTTTATATAAAGTGAGTGTAATGTCCATGCACGAACATGTGAAATATTGATGCGATAACATCAATCATGTGGTAGATATGTTTTTGGGAAAGTTATATGCCTTTTATTTTGAAAATAGAATCCACATGGAGTGATTTTTTTATGATTCCCTATCAGGAAATTATGTTTGGGAGGTATGTGCTAACAAAAAATTAATTTGGCCAAATATTATTGTGTATTTGAAGAATTTATCAGCGCACAAAAGGATTTGAATGTGTGGACACCAAAGGGTGATGGATTTAAAATGTTGTAGTTAGGGTCATATACCATTTGGATTCTTTTCTATAGTAATTTTTGGAAATAATTGTGGACTATTTTCAAGAGATTAGGTAATGTTGTAACCTATCCAAATCTGAATTCCAATGATATGAATCCAAGAAAGTATAATGGGAGACCATACCAATTAAATGACCAAAATTAAATTCCACCACTTCATAGAATATAACAGGAGATATCATAAGTGTTTCTAATAGTGTCATAAAATCCATGCTAGAGATGGCTTATTGAGGACCCCTCAAGCTAATGAACAAGAAACTCCCATATTTTTTCCTTGTTAACATGTTCTAAAGAGAGGCACCTGATATTTTCACCTGAAATAGTTTGGTTGAAAAATATTCATTGCTTTCATATATATTTTCTATTATTAATTTCCCCTTCATTAAAAATTTTGACTACCTAACTACCTGATCAAATGATGTTTCCCCAATATAGGTGAATCTAAAATGAATGGGTTGAGAATACATGAAATGTTGTTTTTAACAGTATTTGGAGTCCTAAAAAAATGAGAGAGTATATAATTGAATAAAATAACATACAATATTTACCAAAGTTATATAGTCTCAAAATTAGAGAAATGTAGTCTTCTTGCTTATAAACCTTCCAAATTTTTTTCCGAATTCCTTCAAAGTTATGAATTAAAATCCATTATTTCGAGATAGGGGAACCTATATATTTGAAAGTAAATTTTCTTTTGGCTATTCCTAGATTTTCATTGATGAGAATGAAGTAACAACCTAAATATGTTTTAGAGATGATGGTATTAATTTTAATTATATGGATATGTTGTATTATCCTACTACTATAATCATTTAAGATCAAGTTGAACTTGTGGATTTTGTTTCTTCTAACATAAGTGATGAAGAGAATTCCATCCTCAATAAAGATATGGGATATAAATTTGAACCCATATAAACCTTGAATGAGTAAAAACCAGACCATTGAAAATTCCAAAAATAAGGTTTATATTCTGAATATTTAGATTGAATATGAAAATTCTTTGTGAAATACAGTCTCCTTATTGAAGTCCCCTAACAGATGAGAAGAAACCAAATTTCCTTCACATTAGAGATTTGGAAAACCATGGTGAAATAAGGAAAGGGAAAATATGGTATCATACCCACTTAGAATAGCCACATTTCTGAAGGACAAGGATGAAGGTCCCTTAAATCATATCATATGACTTCTCTATATAAATTTTAATTTCAATTTTAGAACCAAACAATCAACTATCACGATCAACTATCATTTTCTGATCCAAGACAATTCCACCTGGTATATTCTTACGTTTGATGAAACTATGTTTCTTATCAGAAATATACGACCACAAATTCCTAGAAATTAGTTTTCTAAAATGAATTCACAAATTTTATAAGTATATTTTCATAATATGATATTACAAAATTGGCCAAAACCATCGGGGTTACTCCCTGTTGCAATAAGGTTAAGAAATGTGGAAGTGAAAACTCTAGAGACTATAAGTCCATTAAATATTCCTTGAGAAACACTAATGAAAAAAAATTTCACCAGATTCATAATTTATTAAGATAAATGATGTTATAAATACACCATTTCATTAGTGAACTATCATGATTGAGGATTTTGATATACTCATTAATATCCACCTCATTTTGATAAAATTTATATTAAGATATAATATTAGCCTTAAATTGATTTCAGGATGTTATTATGAAACAAGTCATTCGGTTCTATATAATTCCAAACCTCTCTTTTGACATGTATTTCGCCAAAAAATAAATCTGACAAGTGGGAGACCAGAAGGTGTCCAATGACATCATCCTCACTAGAGTGTGATACATAATCAAGAATAATTTTATTTTTTACAAAAAATCATATCCCTAATACAATCATTGAAATAGGTCATACTCATATCCCCTTCCATGAACCATTTAGTTCATGATCTCTCTCTGACCACCCATTATTCTTCCAATAGATCCTCCAACAAAATGTTGTATTTTTTAGAAATAATAAAAATGATTTTATAATCCCATTGATCTTAAAGAATGTTGTCGAAATTTTTAATTTTATTTTACTTCCATTGGAAAAAAATCTTGGTGGATTTTTTACCATCTAATGCTGACCCCAATAAGTAACTACGGATTATTTTCTAGGATCAATCACGGATTACCCAACATAGGTGTTTGATATTAATAGAGAACTATGTATTTAAAAATATTATCCATCAATCTATTAATGTAAAATAAATGTTTCTCATATCCCACAACAGAATTTGTTTGGAGAATCATATGAGAGTGGTCAGAGAGGGATTTGATTAAGTCATTAACATTTGATTTAGAGAAATTATAGATGAAATTTAAATTTCCCAACCATCAGTCTAACATAATCCAAATCATACTACATCCTTGTTTGTTATTGCACCATGTGAACTTGTTCCCTATAAAGTCTAGATGAAGAAAGTTATTTTATGTTTTAAATGATGGAAGTCTCATATATCTTACCTCAAGTAAAGGCCAGCTCCATTATTTTTATTTTGATAGAACATTTTTTAAATCACCCCTATTGACCACGATGTAGATCTAAGATTGATGGAGGATAGAGTGGGACATAGATATTCTCTATTCCCTACCTCACATAGAGAATATAAAATTGTTTATAATGAATAGATTTGATTCTTAATAACCTTAATGGTAATGTGCTTAGAAGAGTTTTAAATATATTCCACTTTAATTTGTTCCTTCCGGATGTTCTATACGTGATAGTCTATTTATATTTCAAAAGTATTGTTTCCCATAAGAAGTTTGGTAGCATAGTCTTTAATGTTATCAACATCATGTCTTGGTTCAGTGAGTACTAGAAGTGATATATCAATAATTTCAATGATCATTAGAAAATACCATATCTTTATGGGTATATAATACCCTTGTAATGCGAAATTATGGAGGAGATCATGATTATGTAAGTTGGTATTCCTAATAGATTTAGCCAACATTAGATTGGGAATAAAGAAAGTATCGTTTTAGTTGAAAATTGATCTAGTGACCTTACTTTTAGGAATGTAAGCAAATAGTTTTGACTTCTTTTTATAGATTTGAGGATGGAAGGATTGAAATATATCTTCACCAATATATTTAATAATGATAAAATTATTCATATTCCCAATAAAATCCTTCACATTATCTAAAGTCAAGAAAAACTATAAGGATGAAGTATCTACATTGAAAGATATTTCAAAAACTAGAGAAATTGAATTTTTTGTGATGTGATAATCTCTAGGAACATGGTATCCTATCAAACAAGAGGACTGAAATTCAATATGACACTAGGAAGAAACTTTTTATATTAGGGGATTGATGCCCATTCTTTATTAGGGCATTGAGATTCAAAGGGATAACAACCACAACCTATAGATCAGCATGAATCCTTATGACTTACCTCAATGGACATAGAATTTTGGGTGGGGGAACCTAGTACATCACTAGAGACACTTCCTATAGAAGAGTGGATGGTTTTAGAACCCATTTTATTTGGGTTTAGGCTTCAATAGAATCATACCATCCCTCTTTGAAACCAAATAACTCAAACTTCAAATAAAGGGCTTCTTTAACATCCTGCACTAATGACCCATGAGGATGAAGTGTTGGACTTCTCAAAAGATTCATAAATTTTGGAAAAATAATTAGTTCTAGGGAAGTAGGCCTTCTAACATGATTCCTTCACCTAGACTCATTGTTTCCATGTAAATATGAACAAGAATAAAAAAACATAGATATTTTGAGTAAAATATCTATTTCTAGAAGGATATCATATTTCCTACACAAAGAAACATTCATTGGGGGAGGTGAGAGGACAGATCCATCTCTATAGATATTCAGTCAACCATAGTGGGATCCCTCTATAGAGTGTTATTGTCAACACATAATAAATATCCAAGGTAATTTCAAATGGATCAATGAATAACATTGTTATGGAAAAAATGAGGGAGGCAAGAAAGGAAAATAAAAAGTGATTATTAAGACGAATATGAATATCTATAGACATCAATAGACCACTAATAAAAGAGGGATTTATTATAGATGTTGATGTTACTCTCACTTTCCCACGCCCTTAAAGAATCTATCCTTATTAAAAGATGGATCAAAATTTATTTCCATCAAAAAATGGAAACAAAAACCTTTCCAAAAAGTCTATAGGTATCATTTAAATGGGATAATATATCCAATGGAGGATGATCATTACCAAATTTCACAATTAGAGACTACTACTGGTACTATGAAGGCACTATTAGTTCACCCTTGGTAAGAGAGAGATAGTTTAGCATTCTTCAATATATTCTAAAGCATTCATTAACGTGTTGGTTAGAGGAATCAAGGGTAACAAGAATTCAAGAGTCAAAGAAATATCTCCCAAAATTATTGATTTGAAGTATCAATATGGAGGGATAGAAGACTCAATGGTCAACAAGATTCTAATAAACTGAGTCATCAAAGATGAAACACTATCACATTTATATTCTACAAGATCCACAGGAAGGGGATGCGAGGAGGCTTGGAAAACAAGTAGAAAATATCTGAATTAAAACTCTAAAGAACCGACCATTGGGGGAGGTGTGGTTGAATTTGGTATACTAGTCTCTAGGGCATGGAAAATATCTATAAGTTAAAGATTTTAAAAGGATGGAGGTGTATAACATGCATTCTGACACATAAAATCTTCTATGGAAATTTTTTAAAAGTAATCCATTGGGTTCAATTCTGTTTAAAAGAATACACCAATACTGAATAAATATTATGATATTCATGTTAATGTTTTTTTGATACTAATAATTTTCTAAGGAACTAGGAGGTAAAATTTATGAGAACCATATTTTTTTATTGAGTTAAAAAGATTTTAGTTTTATAGTACCATCAATTAATTAAAAAAATTGAATAATGATGCGCATGAGAAATGGCTTGAAGAAAAGGGATGATGGAATAAATCTCAAGATGTAAAATTTTATAAAATGTTTTCTTAGTGGGACTAGTTGATTTTTCTCCAAGGGAATATACTGGTAGTGTAAGAGAAATTAATTAAAAATATTTAATATATAATTGGTAAATCTCTGAAAAAGAATATGTTTTTCAATTTATGGTGCTTGTTAAATTCTAACTAATGACTGTTATTTCACAAAATTACAATTTATATGTCTTGCAATGTATTCTTATAATTTTCATTAATAAAATTTTAAAATTAAATTTACTTGAATTATTTTTTGATTAATGATTGTTTCAAATAGTAGAATAATATTTTATTTGAATATTTTAGTATTCCATTTGAGAATGAATGGATTTTATATATAGATTATAGAAAAAATATTAAATTTACCTCTTAAATTTCATGCATATCTCTAGGGAATAATTTTTTCATTTTTGTTTTCTTTTTATAAATAAACACATGGGATAATTTTTTTCAAAAATTAAATTAGTATTTTTCAAATGTTTTGTAGTTGTGTTTTTCAAAGGGTGATAAATACATATTTTTTTTACATATGGAGAAAATTCAATTAGAAATTTTCCGAATAACATACCCTTTTATAATTTTCTTTAGTAAAGGATGAAACTTATATTTCTTATGTATTTTTTAAAGGGGATTCTTTAAATGATCATTAAAATCTATGTAAATTATAGGGAGTATTTATTTTTAAAATACTAAATGGATTAATTTTTTCATACATGTTTTTCATTTTCCAAAAGTATTAGATTATTGATTCAAAGACTCCCTTTTCTATTTTTTTGAAAATCACAATACACGTGATTAAGTATTTTATTTTCATTAAGTTTTTTATTTTATCATTGATATATGAAGAATATAAATATATTAAATGTAATTATAATAGTATAAGTTTTTACATGATAATGATGGTTTGAGGATTTATCAAAACATGATAATATGTGATATTTTGATATGTCGATGATTAGTCCATTATAAAAAAAATTATATCCTAAATAATAAAATATTATGCAATTAAATAGATATACAAGAACTATAGAGGTTCTAAATAAAATCATTGGAAGATATAGAAAAAAGTTGAGTGTATCTAAATATAAACTATAAGTTTATATAGATTTCATTACAAATGAATATGAATATTATGGAATTTTAAAAATGTGGGATCATAAATAAAGATATCCTTGCTTCTAGGGATATAGTTAGACATGTATAAAATGAATAATTATACTCTAAAATCTTTATAATGTTTGGATCCTTCAATTGCTTATTTTTTAGTGTCCTTTTGATTATTTTCCTTTTGTTATTTTACTAGAAATTATTTTTGTGATGAATAATTTTAAGATACATTAGATTTAATATTTTAATTATTGTTCCCCAAGGCATAAATTTGATATATTTTAGGTTCATAATACATAACCAAGCCTCGGGTTTATATAATTAGGGAATTTTCAATCTGGCTAATCAAGAGCATACATTATGTAGATATAACTGAGAATCTAGTTTGTAGAAGGGTACCCCTTCTAAAAGGTTTATAGTTGATGAATTATCATATTTTGGGAAGAATTGCATATTTATTAGTTAATAGATGAGAACAACTTGAAACAATTGTTATATTACCCCTTATGATTTGGATAAAAATGATTCTTAAATGCTTTAAGGGGTACTTGACTTGTAAATTAATACTCTGTATATTTTTTATTTCTAATGTTGAAATTATTTTATTGTTAATAGTTAAAATTCTTAGGTTTTATTTTTATGTAGTGTTTATTAGGTTTATTAGTAGACAATAAATACCAATAATTTAAGAAAACATGGTGGGAATCTATTTTAGGTAGGGGTTTGTGATATTTTTCGCAACTTCAATTCCCTTGAAGAAAACATAATTTTTGAGATGTGTTATAATATTTAATATACATACATTAATCATATTTATCCTACATATTATCATTATATTTGGATTCCTTTTTAGGAAGATATTTGTCCAATAAAAAAATATTTAATCTTGTCTGAGAAGAGTTTTAAATTTTAGATACAATTTGATAAAATTATTACCAATTATTATTTATCGTTATGAAACTAATATTAATGATAGATGTTATGTTCTATTTAATACCATTTTATTCAAACATAAAAGTATTTTTGATATGCTTATAATGTTTTCTAAATATCTTATAAGGTATATTATTAAACATATTCCTTCAAAAATAATGACCACATTTTATAAAATTATTATTAGTGGGTGAATATTGAAATTTAATTGTATTTTGGTTTAGATTTAGAATTTATCCCACTAAAGAACTATTTATGTAGTGACATGGATTTTCCATGTATGTTTTTTGAATATTTTATGGATTATTTTTGAGACCAGACACTGAGACAGTGTGCTATTTCAAGGACCAGTGTTCTTATAAAAAATATTTGAAATGTATTATATACATTAAATAACATGTGCATTCAGTTTTCCCTAAAAGGTGGAATAACTTCTAAACTGTTTCCCAGATCAGAAATATAAGGGCACCATTCTGTTCATAACTAAGGGTTTAGCATAGGTATGACATAACCTTAGTCAATGCGGGGAGTTTTTAGAAAATTCATCATTTATGTAAAATATACAATATTTTTAAGTAAAATAATTTTATTTACCCATTAACACAATGACCTAATGTTTTCCATAAATACATGATTATGGAAAATTTTTAGGGTCAAACATATAACCTTGGAAATCATTGTTGAACCATTAGAGTGTGGAAGGAGATTATGTTTGGGGTAACAACCAAATTAAGGAACCACACCCGATGCAAGATAGAATCACGGACCTCACCAATAGTTAGAACACGTGTTGATTCATTGATAACGATTGATCCATCATGAGGTAAAACAATCATCTATTTTTGATTCTGTCCTTGTTCTTAATTCCTATAATTAATGTGATTCAAGCAACCAACATATTGACCTGTGGTTTGGATGTCTTGGTGAATGTGTTTATTTGCAGGGATATTGTGGTAGTTTTGATTGATTATTATTGATTATTTACTTGTTTTTATAATGGTGATGAATAGATGAAACGTTATCATTGAATGAAGTTCAATCCTTGTGTTTGTGGTTATGAATTTCTCCCATATTTATTCCTTCATTACGGGTTCTCTTCATTGATGTGTGGTTTGAATTCCATTGAGAAATCGATCATTATGCACATGTTTCATGGTTCAATTATTTGATACAACAGATCTAGGATAACTATGACATGATGTTGGTGAAACTACTGAATTAGCGTTGGATTGGGTGGTTTTGGATACCAAATTTCATGTTCTTTGGTGTGTAATTAAGAACAACAAACGAGGTTATTTTCAAATTGAATCAATGGGATGGAATCGAATGAATAAACATGAAGAGGTTCAGCCAGGTAAGTTCCCCAATTTCTAGCATGATAGAATCCTATATATGAGGTGACGATGGTGTGGGAACATGCAGAAGGATGAATTAGAGTTTCTTGGTTCAAACAATGTGTAACCCTAGATTACATGGCATGTGGTTCGCTCTTATCATAATCTTGGGTTTCAGGAGAAACATAAGGATCACATAGAATGTGGCCCTATCTGACAATGTGGGAACCCTCACCAATGGATCGACATGTACCTCCGAGGGTACACAAACATGAGATAGAGTACACATGCATGGGCATGCCATATACTCCAACACAGACAAATTCTGGAAAAAATGTACCTAGTATATGTTGTGTACAAATACACAGAAAGAAGTATCCGGGAAGCTACACACCATATACTTCAACACGAACATAGACATCGGCCATTTTTCATGGACATGACTGCGGTTGAAGGGACACAATGTGTAACCATACTACATTCATTATAATACTTAAATTTGTGTTTTATCTATTGTCATCTGTATCATGGACATGTTTTGTTAGGGTGTGTTCCCCATATCCATTACAAAATGTTTAGTATGTTATCCCCTCATACATAAAAAAAAATGACCCATTTAGTATGAATTCTTACATAATGATGTTGGAATCCTTCTTTGAGGCCTAGAGTGATATCCTCAAATAATCTTGGTTCCCTAGTTGGAGTTCATCAAATCTTCATGACCAACATTATGTGGGTGATGATCCTTTAAATAGTGGGTTAATCCAAATTTATTTTTTGTGATACTCCATGTAGTTGGGAGTGATTCTCATATTTGTATCGTATCTCCTCATACATTCAGTATGTACTCTTAATGTTGATTCCCAATGAAAACTACCTATCAGATGAACTTCATAAGTATTATCATACCAATTTAGTGTGTTCTTATGAACAAGTGCTTGGTGGAACCTTCAAGATGGAATCCTTGCATAGCATTCTGGTTGTGATATACCATTAAACTATTTTTCTTTGTTGAGTGTATCTATATATTCTTTTTATATGTATTGTATACATATACCTTTGAAGATATGAATTCATTATTTTTTTATATGGTTTGTGGATTCTAGGATTCCTATAGGGTATTTTTATACTCACCTCTATATAGGATATTCCCGCATGTGATATTTCTTGTGTTGATAATTGAACTTTAAACTAAGTTCTTGATGTACTAGGAATAGACAGTTCTTAGTGAAACCGGATATACTGAGGTGTATTTATACTATATCTTGATAGTAGTCCCTATCTATACTATAAGGTTGACATTTTTTAGAATCATTGTGGTGGGATTGTATTTATACATGTCTAATTTACATTACATCATATTATACCCTGGTTGTGTGATTTAGATGTAAGAATGCATGTTTCATTATTTGTATTTACATTACAACGTTGTATGGTCTTGGAGATGTGTGCATGTGTATAGGTACAAAGGCTAAAACGTCGCATGTTAGTGATATTCCTACTCAGATCTAGTCCCCAAACCCTAGCCTATTGGATGCGGTAATGGGTATTTCTGGTATGGGCCCTATTAGGATGGGTCATGATATAGTGGTATCATTGGAGTCAATTCTACCTTAAGACCAAAGTCTGTCAAATTGGTTTGGGGAAATAGTGTTTAGTGTTTTGGGTATAGATTTCTGGCCGGGGACTCTAATATTGGTGTGTAAGCCTACGTATCTATCACTAGGACATTGATCACAATCTCTTTGACTCAGTACATGAGTAAAAAAGTTACAAGTAAGAAAATGGTACATTCATCACATAAAAATGAGTTGCGGTTTCCATGTACATCTTCAATTATCTCTCCAGATATACAAATTAACCATGGAACATCTTGTTTACTTTTAGGATTCCTCCATGCTATATTCTAGCTAGGATTCAACATCAGGATAATGAGGATAATTACCTCAATGATGAGGAATTGTTAAATGGAATAGTTCTAGAGATGTTACCTCCAAGTGGTGCACCAGCTGCACCAAAACCTATTGATAAGAATATGGTACCCATAGTACCAACAGATTAGATATATAGGTAGAGCATAGTTCATGAGTTTTAGTGATGAAGACATGTAAGGTTCAAAGTAAATACCAACTCATAAGTGGATGAGAAGTGGATTGAGGTGTTAAACCATAATTTTTGTCTGTTTTAGACCCCAAAAAATTAAATGGTGGTCTTGGTAGTGTTCCTTTTCTATGAGTCACCAAGACAATGTCAGGGGTTAGAGACCTAGTATTATGATGAGGTGACTCTACTATGGTAAATGTTTGATTACATTTTCAGTGATATTTCCTCCCAATCTACCCTTAAGGAAATATATATCCCAAATCTTCTGCAGCTCTTGAAAGGTATCACGGTAGTAGCCAAGTTTTCATCGAAGTTTTCCAACCTTTGAATGATACTTGATGGGTATGGTTCCAGATCAGTTCTTGTAGCCTTGAAACTTCAAGTGACGACTATTTAGACACATCCAAGCTAGTGCCATACCTATATGAATTCCTACCTATTCTCTAATTTTAGAGTGATCATTGGTGGTTGAGAGGTTCTAGGCTGGGCAGACACATCCAATGGCTGCTAGCAGTGGTCACAAAGGAGTGGATACCATGAAAAAGGGACTTGACATAAGTATTAGGGACCTGGACCTATGACACGTTTGAGGAGGAGGTCCCAAGTTAGAGGGTTTGTGGTTCAAGGCTCCCAGTAAGGGTATATTCAGGCTAGAGAAAGGTGGTTCTACTCATGTGACGAAATGGGACACCATAACTAGGATTTTTCGACTAACCATACAACTGAGAAGGAAACTATGGATGGGCCCCTGAGTTAGAGGTAACAACATGATCCAGAAGTAAATAGGTCAGTTTAACTAGAAGCGGAGTTGGGTGAGTAGATAGTGGTTGTATACTCTTTTACTGTATTTTTTCATACCTACCCATAGGTTGTCCACACCAGACTAAGAGAGATATGGGAAATGGGTATGGACAGTTGTAGGCAACCAATTCTTACCTGCTATAGGCTCTGGTAATGTTACGAGGACTGATTAGTGTCCTTCATAACCTAGATATAGTACTAATTGAAATAGGTCATAGTTAGTAATTTCTCTCCATATATCTTTTTTGAGACTAAGAGATTTGGGTTGAGCCCTTGGCTCGAACCTCATACATGGAGAATCCTACTAGAGATGACTGAGTGGTCACACACTTGTACTGATAGTGGGACATAACTCTTGGAGGTGATAGTTTCAATTAGGATCTCTTTGTAGTAGCAATGAGGCTTTAGAAAATTATCTTATGTATGGACATGTAATCTATAGTTCATGCCATGATTGAATATTTTAGGATCGGGATGTGGAGTGTCCATGGTGACAGTAAATGGTTCCCCTTTATTAGTGAAAAAGAAACCCAGATAGTGTAGGATTGACACATGCATAGGAGGGTGAAACTGATTAATCATCAGTTGGATATACTGAAAATTGTTATAGGGGATGTTATGAGTTTTCAGTTACCAATAGTGGTGTAGGAGAATGAGGATGTATTCTCTAAGGATGTTCTAGGTATACCACCCCACCGAGATATGACCTACACCCAAGAATATCACTGATCTATGCACCAATATATTTGATGTCACCGATAGATATTTTTGAACATAGGGAACATTTGGAGGATTTTTAGAGGAATGTATTTACTAGACCAAATTTATCACCCTCAGTAGACCAAGTTTGTCTGACTAAGAAGGCGTATGGGATCTTGAGGTTATGTGTGGACTACTAGTGATTGAACTAGGTGTCCATGATGAACAATTATCTACTACCAGGGATAGATGAACTACTAGTTCAGTTGATAGGGGAACAATGGTTATTGAAAGATGAACTCGGGTCATGCTATTACCAGTTGTGAATAAGAGGTGAGGATATACTCGAAGGCATTTATATATTTCTATGGCCACAATGAGCACTTGGTGATTACATTTGGAATTTATAAATATCTTGTAGTGTTCATGGGCCTCATGGACTAGATCTTAAAAAAAATTAGTAGATTTCATCATAATCGTGATTGACGATATTCTTTTGTAATCGACGTCCATGGGGGTCATGATAGACACTTGAGGATGGTTATCAAAAAATTCTAAGAGAACTATATTTAGATGAAGATATTTAGGTTCTAGTTATGGATTCAAGTGGTCGACTGTATGGGATATGTTATCTCAAAATTAGGCATGGAAGTGGATCTGGAGAAGGATGAGATAATGTTTGTTTGGATCCGTTCAAGAGGTTGATGGAGGTGTGGAGCTTCCTTGGGTTGGCAGGATATTATCTGGAATTTATAGCAAATTTATTCAGTATATCAGAACCCATGGTATCATTTACCTAAAAGGGGAAACCTTTTTTGTGGGTAGAGAAATTCCCGTATGACTTTCAGTTGTTTAGGAAGATTTTAATGATTTATTCTATCTTGAGAATTCTATAGGAGGGTATCAATTACCTAGTGTATTACGATGCATGTGGAACTGAGCTTAGTTGTGTAATGATGTAGAGGAAGGGAATGATTTCTTATGGTTTAAATCAGTTGAGAACACATGAGTTGAACTACATGACCCATGATATGAGTTAGAAGTGGTAGTATTCACATTAAATAAGACGTTACAATACCTGATGGGTAAGAGGTTTATCATTTATTCTAATAAAAATATTTTCATGTATATCTTCTCTCAAAAGGACCTTAACATGATACAAAGGTGATGGATAAAGTTTCTCCAAGATTATGAATTTGATACTTTCTATACTCTTGGAAAAGGGAATCATGGTAGTAGATGCTCTCAGTAGTAGATTTTTTTTAACTTTTGTTTAATGAGGCATTAGACTAATTGGCCTTTTCATAGTTATACTTCGTGTATTGAGATGGATCAGCCTATCTCTAGTCGATGGTTGTAACCCCTCTTCTTTTATAGTGATCCAAATTGGTATAGCATGGTGATATTGACTATGAGATCCTATATATACATGTATCCACTAGATAGGCTCCAAATGAATTTTCTGAATGAGGGGAGCATGTCATTATTTCCAGAGGATGCACGATGAAACTAGTGTTGTTTGAGAGTATGTTATAAGATAGTTTTATACTTATTATTTGGTAGTATGTAATGTCTCTTAAACATTTTACCAGGTCCTACAACATTAGGTTTTGTGGAGAAGGATAAAGATGGGAGTTCTAGAGTTTATCTCTCAATGACATACATTTCTGAAATTAATGGATGAGCACCAAGTTCGAGTAGGTTTATCTCAACTCATTGAGGTTCCGGAGTGGAAGTTGGATGATATATTCATGTAATTATTAACAGCCTTAGCACATATGTGCATGGGATATAATTCCATTTTAGTGATCATAGAAAAACTCACAAAGTCATCCCACTTGCTTTCTATTTTGGAGAAGAGTTTAGTAGAGATATGTTGACACCATTATATAAAAAATATAGTTAGACTAGATATATTTCCCTCAATGATCATTTTTGACCATGATGCTCACTTCACAGGTCATTTAATGAAGGGATTATAGGAGTCTTTAGGGACATAGTTTTTCTTGAGCACAAAATTTTACCCCCAGAATGATGACCAAACCAAGTGCACCATTTAAATTATAGAGGAAATGATATGAGATTTCATGTTATTCTCTATATACAGTTGGGAGGATCATATACTACTAGTTGAGATTTCAAAAAACAACTTCTATTACTCCATCATCGGTATGAGACCATTTAAAGACTTATACCGGAAACCCTATATGTCACCATATTACTAGACTAACCTAGGAGAGTCGACACTGAAGGGAATAGAGTTAGTGCGATCAACTATAAAGCTGATGTAGATCATCTTGGAGTAGATGAGGAATGCATAGAAAAATCATAAATCCTATGCAGATAGACGATGAAAGATCTTGGTGTTCGAGTGGGGATACCATGTGTTTTTATGGGTTTCACCTCGATGTGGGTTATAGAGATTTGGATGGGGCAACAAGCTATCTATGAGATTCATTTTCCCCTTATAGATGCTACGTAGTGTTTTCAAGGTGGCATTCCACTTATCTATACCTCCACAGTTAGTCTAGGTATACGATGCATTCCACATGTTGTAGTTGAGGATGTATGTACATGGAAAATCACACATTATCTTCCTGGGTGAGCTAGACATTGATAATGGAGCCACTATTTCAGAGTATCCAATAGAGACTGAGAAGCAGAAGGAGAGGACCCTTCATGGGTGATCAGTTTCCTTAGTGTGTGTTTATTGGAAGCATAGAAATATTCAAGAGACCACATGGGATATGAAGGCCTAGATTCATGCTCAGTACCCACATATCTATGTGTAGCCTTTTTTTTTGTATTTTCATTACATAAATCCCTATGGTTTGGAGAAATCAGTAACTCACATTTTCTATATATTATTTTCTGGTATTGTATGGATTATTTTTAGGAATTGGTGTTGAGATGACATGAAATCCTATGGCTTAGTGTTCCCGAATTAAAATATTGAAATATATTAAATATATTAAGTACCACCTACATGTATTTCTCCAAAATAAATGAAAAAACATCTAGGAAAGGGTATGTATTAGAAATATGATTGAACCATTGAGTCTAGAATATGGGGTTTACCTTGGGATTGATATAACCTTATTCGGTGAGGGGTTTTGGTGGAAAATTCATTGTAGGCATAAAAGAAATAATATTATTTAATAAAATTAATTTTTAACTATTGAGGCAGTGACCTAGTGTTTCATATGAATACAAACTTACGAAAAAAAGTCTATGATAGATTCCTAACCCATAAAATCATCATAGAACAATTGGAGGGCATTGAAGGGAATTAAATTGTTGGAAAATGACTATATATCGATGAGCAGTGTGAGATGGAATCAATGGATCTCAACAATGATCATAATGTAGGAACGTTATTCATTAGGGATTTATCCATATTTAGGTAGGAAAATTTTTGTTTTTTTTTATTATTTCCCTATTCTTAACTCTTACGATGAAAATGAATAAATGAACTAATAGATAGATCCATGGTTTGGTCATCTGGTGGGATGAGTTTATTTGTGGGGATATTTTGGGATTTTCAACTGATTATTATTAAATATTCTCTTGTCATTATAACAGTGACTAATTGAGGCAAACATGAACATAGTCTACGGATCATTCCTCAAGTTTGTATTTATTCATTTCTCCCATATTAATTTTATAACACCCCATGATTTTGTGGTACGTCTTTTTTTTAAATTTAATTTCATTAACAACATACAATACCAAGCATAAATGTACAATGATATACAATTAAATATCATAATTTTAAAATGACCATTAAAACCTTGCCATTAAATTTCCAAGAATGAATTTCATTAATTAAATTACAAAATTTATATATTTTTTCATTCAATAAAACTATTTTTAGGGACATTAGATGAGAGTAAATGAAAATTTTCACATAATATGACTTTATTTTTTCAAACATATTTTTATCATCTTTTAATGGAGTACTCATTTTAAATATAAATTTTGACACTTTTTTGAATTCTATTGAATGAAATACAACTAATTTTAAAAAGAAAAATTTTAAACATAAATAATGGTTAAATATTTTTACTTTTTGGAAAATATTTATTTTCTATTAAATAGTGAAGATTCCCATTTTTTAAAGAACTATAAATTTAATTATATTAATTGTATATTTAGGATATAAATAGTAACATCTCCTGTGAAAGTATAAATAAAATCTGAGTATCATAGAAATTAAAACATTGATTATTTATGTCATATAATAAGTAAATAAATTATTTTAAAAAAGATGAATTAAGTGTTGATATTTTTATAAAACATAAATGTTTAATTTTGATTTTACAAATAATATAATAATTTAAAAGAATTTTTTTTCATAACTTTTTTCAAAAATTTATATTTTTTTGTCTTGATATTTTATGTTAATTTTTTGAGACCTTAATTAGTTATTTAAAGTTTCATAAAATTGGTTATAATTTTTAAATCGGTATATTTTTAGTAATTAGTGTTTTTATTTAAAGCATAAATTATTCATAATTAGAAAATTAATTTCATAAAATAGATTCATGTTTTAAATTAGAAACTTTGAAAATATTTTGTGGGGAATTTTATGGATTTTTCTAAAATAGCTGATTTTTTTGTGAATAGTGAAATACAATAATTCATGGTACAAATACATTATCAATTATATACACAATTAGATGAGTCATTTCAAATGTAATCACCATAATATCAAACTAAACATCATTATTTTAACATATTTAGTTATAATTCCTAATATATTTATATTTTTTAGCCAACATAATAAAATAATGAATACAATATTCAAAAAATACCCCTCTCCTTCCCTATAAATACCACCCCATATTCTGGGACCTAAAAATCCTGGAATATTTTCCAATTTCGACCCTTTCCTTCTCCCTATCCTCCCCCAAAAGTATGGTCATTCTAGTCTCACCTAGAAGATCATTTCAATTTTCATTAAAAAGGTTCTCAAATAGAGGTATTCAAGAGATAAAATCCCCTTTCATTATTTTAATTTTATTTTAATTTCTTATCTTTTATTATCCTTTACTTATCTCATATGTCAAAAAAATCATGATAACTATAGTATCTTATTTATACTAAAATGTTATTATGATTTTGTGATATCCACCATTAATAATTTTTTATTACCATTTTTATTTTAAAAACAAAAACACTATCCATGAGTTTCCGATTTACAGCCATTATCGATGAAAATTTTTTATTTTTAAATTCCATCTTAAATTATGGCCATAAAAACATATTTAAAGTTAGAAAAGAGTATAATATATTTATAAAATTTTATTTAATTTTCTATAACCAGTATTTATAAATTTTATTAATTAATAAAACAAAACTATTACGTGATGATAAAAAAAATTCCAAAATAATCTAAATAATTATGATAAATGTTTTATGTAATAAATCATCCTAATATATTGAATCCAAATGATATATAGGATAAATATATATTTTTAAATTTCATTAATAAAAAATATTTTCATTTCTTGATAAATATTCAAATTTCACATGATATTTCATACATGTATACAAGTAATGCAATCGTGGAAACGAGGGAAACAAACACCTCTGAATGGAAAATTCAAATATTATAACAGATAAAAAAGTCCGTAAATAAACTTAATAAAATAATATGAAAAAAATAATTGTCTAATTTGTTCTAAATTAAATTATAGATGAATCTAATTTCGTAATCCATTGTGTTAAGTATATGATAAGAGTGTTTTTGGGCATAAGTAAAGGTTTTCTAATCACACTTTTATTTTTGTGAGGTTTCCCTTATTCGCAACGTATTTCATGGGTTTGGTGTATGTATACTAAAATTTTATAATGAATGTAATGAATATATTATATATTAATGATATTATACATTTCATTTTATAATTATTAATTTTGTGGGATACGATTTTATTGATTTCAAAGTGGTGAGGGATTCTCCCCGAACATCAATTTTTTTTTGGGTTATGATTTTACTCTCTTTAAACCAATGTAATTATTATTTATTTTTATAATATTATTATAAAATATTGTTGTATATTCCAAAATCATGTAACTTGATAAATTCATCATTATTTTATAGGGAAGTATTTTTTTTACATGGTTCCCTTTTCAATCCCTCTGATAAGCACGCCCGATTAAAAAGAACATCCCAATTTTTAACCACTTTCAAGTACTATCCATAATCTTTTCTAAGACACCATTATTTTTATAAAATATTTATATATTTCATGGATAGCTAACTTTGTTTATTCCTGGTTTTATATAAACAATTTTTTCCTTTTCTATTTTATAGACTCTTATATTTTTTGATAAACGACAATAAAGTGGCCCATTTCAAAAGTTACTTAAAAACTACTTTCAAGGTTTTCTCTTTATTGGAACAAAATGTATACCTCAAACATAATTTAACTATCCTTACATTTTCTTTTTAGTATATTCATGTTTATAATATGATTTTATGAGAAGTAATAATTATTTTCCAATATAACCTTTATTTTCAATGAAAAATGATATTTCTCTCAAGAATTAATCAATGATATTATTAGTGTGTTTTAATATATTATTATGATTAAAATATTTCAAAGTGGTATTGAACCCTTTTATTTAACTGTTTTTTTTAATTATTATTATACATATTAGGAGTTCATTGTACTTATTAAGGGATGGTTGGGCCCATTAGAGCCCCATGGTGCCTCGGTATGTTTCATGAGATAAACTAGATCATGTTTTGGGGGAGGACATACCCATATTTGTATACTTCATGGATAAGGTCATATTATTATTTTTATGATGTCCAAAAATATGAATTACATGAATATGATACTATTAATTTATTGTCCATGTGATTATATGACTAGTAGAATATCCACGGTTATGTTTATTTCTCAAGTTATTATTTATGGAATTATTTATTTTTATTTTATTCCTTCCCAATAATTACTAAGATTATATTTTAATGGAATTTTTTATTAGTTATTCACTATGACATGTTTTTTATGTTTATTTTTGATAGTTTTTGTTGTATTGTTTACCCTTAATAAGAATATGAGATCACCCCTTTCTTATATAATATTCTTTTTAATGATATGATGATGTATATTATGAATGACTTGTAGGGATTATTTAAGGGTTCATGGGTGTTTCTAATGGGTTTTCATTATAAAATATCATTTCAAGTTGTAATTTTATAAATATACTTGTTTATAGTTTTACAATTTTATTTAACTCATTGGTAATTTTGGATGCGATTTCCTTGTTTAATATACCAATGTAAAGAAGTAAGTAACCTAAACCAGGTTTCTAGGTTATAGATCTTTATAGTCAATATCAGATGATATTTGGAAAAAATGTTGGAAACTAGACTTATTAATAAAAGATCAGAGAGAATAACATTAAAATTTAATTTGAGGATGATAATAGGACACCATCGTATAATTTTGGTATGGTACATATTATGTGGGTATTCATCTCAATGCATCCCGGTTTGGATAATACAAGTGGATGTGTTCTGGAAGATATGTAACTAGGAGTAAAAAATCAAACAAGGTGCACTAGGCCTGAATCGACGTAACATGGTACATGATTACAGGCCTTAATATGTACCTGATTTGACAGTACTGAGGGACATTCGTATGAACATTATTATTTTATCTACACAACATTTTGAAGGATTTAATAATCAGTATATCCCCCAATGAAACGTTGTTTAAGATTATGTGATTAACAACCCGTAAAAGTTTTTTAATTTATTTTAAGTATTTCACTAGTTATTGGATTATACACTATGTTTCATAAGGTTATGATCAAATCTAGTTTATTAAGTTGTTAATAAATGGATTTTAGGGGATGGAATGTGAACTGCATCAATACACATAATCCAAATAGTAAGAATTACAATTTCTTCAATGAGTTTAATCCATTATTTTGAAGGGATTTTATATCCAAAATATTCTAATCATATGACAAAATATTATCAAATTATAAAAATATAGTGAATTAATTACCCAAGACTTGTGTATTTAAATGGAATCAAGAGAAGAGAAAGAATGCTGGAAAAAGTATAGGAAAAGGGAGGAAGGTAAATAAGTATTTTACCACATGTGATAATTGTGTAAGGAAACACATTGGTATATGATTTATATGAAATAGAGTTTTATTCATGTGTGGAGAAAAATTGAACCATAGTCATGATTTTATGGAGAGTAAATAATTTTACAATGTTCAGTGATTTAACTATAAGGATATGGGACAATACACAAATCATTGTCTCAACCATTCAAGGAATAAACACAAATGACGATAATGGATCATGGTCATGATTAGGCTACAACCATAGGGAAAGGGAGGTTATTAATATGATTGTTTTCGGATTCAATAACTATGTTATTTGATTATTTTATACATACTTCTTTTTATTATAAGAATCATGAGATACATAAAGATTATAATATTTTACTTAATGTTTAATGACATTGAAGTATGTGATGAAAAACACCAGTAATGCAGAGAAGGGATTCTATTTTCAATTGATCTTATTGGAAAGACCTGAACTAGGAAAGATAAGCATAAATATGCGATTTATATTGAGATAATATTAAATATATACTTATGGGATAGTATTCATTACTGTGAAAGTGGTTAGTGATATGATGGTTTATGTTAGGCTGGAATTATTAGATGTTTTGATTTATGGACAACCTATGATTTTACATATGGAATAATTCATGTTCCATAAAAGTTTAAAGGAAATTATGGTATTAATATATTTTGAATGTGGGATTAAGATCTAAATTATTTAGAGAATATTATTTTATTTACATTTTTAAATATAGTGACCTTATTCTCAATTTGTTGTTGAATGTGGACAAACATGTTTTAGATGAGGCTAAATATTAGATCATTCTGGAATGGAGAATGTTAAACTCTGGAAATTATTATTTATTAATAACATATGAAAACCTTCTTGTACTAAGTAAACATTTAAAACTATAACTAATGACTTAAGGAAAATATGATTCATTAAAAGTGCTTCAGGTATGAACAATTAATCATGAATATTAATTTCTAGGTGTAAGGGATGAAGTGAAAAAAGTTTGAAGCCGAACCAAAAGATGAGATTATGAATATGACATAGAAAGGAATCAAATATTTTTATTTTATTAGGAGATTATTTCAATATAAAAATAATTCCTCAACTATAGTAAAAAGATTTTGGAACAGAAACATCATACATTGACTTTTCTTTCTAAGATATCAATGATTTTTTAACAGACCACAATATTTATGGTTTTGTGATAGTCGGGTTTCTAATGACTATGTTATCTATCTTTATCAATATAAACTAGATATATAGATTTCTCTTCCACATACTTGTTATTTCTTTTCACTAATTATTTCTTACCCGAAATCCTAATAATGTGGTGACCTTCTCTTTTCCCTTTCTCTCTAATTAAGAGGATATTTTATTAACTTTATTTTAGATGTCAGATTCCTATAAATAAATTTGGAAGTATCAGCCTTTTATTTTTGAAGTACAATTCAGATTGTGAGGATGCAATTTATTGTAGGAGGGGAGAATATAATACCCCCTGATTTTATGGTATGTCTCTTGGTAAATTTAATTTCATCGACAATGTACATCACCAAGCATAAAAAAATAGTGATATACAATTAAATATAATTATTTTAAAATAATTTTTATAATCTAGTTTTTTAATTGGTTAGAATGTATAGTATTAACCAAATTATAAAATTAATATATTTGTACATTCAAATAAAATATTTTTCGATTCATAAGACGAGAATAAATGAAATTTTAAACATAAAAATTCTATATTTTTCTAATGGTGTTCTTACCGCCTTTTAATATAGAAAATATTTTAAATTTTAATATTGATTATTTTATAAACTATATTGAAAAAATACGCTTCATTTTTAATACAAAATGTCAAAATTATGTTAGGGTTAAATTTGGTATTTTCTGAAAAATATATATTTTCCAGTGAAAAGTTAAAAATCACGATTTTTATAAAACATTCATTTTCATTATTTTAATAGTATAATTATTATTTGAATGGAAAATATATCAATGAGGATATGAATAAAATTTATGTATCTTCTAAATGAAAACATGGTATATTTATATCCTGAAATAAGTAAATAAATATTTTAAAAATGATATATTAATTGTAAATTTTTTATAAAACATAAATATTTATTTTGTATATTAAAATTAATATAATAATTAAAAATAAAATTTATTTTAATTAATTATATAAAAATTAATATTTTGTTTTCTTATAATTATAAGATACTTTTATGAGACCCAAATTAATTTTTCCAAGTGGCATAAAATATGTTATAATATTAAAAGCAGCATATTTTGAGTAAATGATGATTTTATTTTAGACCTAAATTTATCAAAATTATAAAAATATTTTCATAAAATATATTATATTTTTGAATTATATATTTCCAAAATAGGGTTAGGTTTTATTTTTGTGATTTCACTAAAATAATTGAATTTTTGGTGAATAGTGGAAAATGATAATTTATGGTATAAATACTTTATAATTTAAATGCACTATTATTTGGGTCATTTATGATATAATAACCATACATTATAAATAAAATTAATTATTTTAAAATATTTAGTGTAAATTCTCAAAATATTCATAGTATTTATCCAAAATAACAAACAAATGAATAAAATATTCAAAAAATACCCCTCAACTCCACTATAATTATCACTCCTCACCACTCCTCCTCACACCTCAAAAGCCTTACAGACTGTCAAAATTATTGCGCAATCCCATTACCATACCTCTCCCCCAATTTATGGTCTCACCAAAAGGGCCATTTCAATGTTTTTAAAGAGGTTTTAATGGAGAGGAATTCAAGAGGAGAAATCCACTTTCTTTCTTTTAATTTTCTTCTAATTTATTTTATTTTCTTATCCTTTACTTACATTATATATTAAAAAATTCATGATATCTCTAGTATATTATATATAATGAGATTTAATTGTTATTATGGGATACCATCAATCAATTCTTTTTTCTTTTCCCTTTTTATTTTAAAATGAAAACATCGTCCCCGACGCGTCGATTTACCTCCTTCGTGAATTTTCATTTTCCAATTCCTTCTTAAAGTCTAGTCATGAAAACATATTTATAGTTATAAAAAAATATAATGTATTTGTTAAATTTTTATTAATGTTCTATAACCAGTATATATACATAGTATTAATTAATAAAACAAAACTCACACATGATGATCAAAAAAATGCCTAAATAATCTAAATGGTTATCATTAACGTTTTATCTAATGAATCATGCTCATATATAAAAAAATGATATACAAAACCATTAAATATTCATTAATATCATTAATAAAAAATAATTTAAATTTTATATAACCATTCCCATTTCACATGATCTTTTGTACATGAATTCAAGTTAACCCATAATGAAAACCAAGGATACTTGAAGTTCTGAATGACAAAGTTGAACCATATAAATAATCAAAAAAGTCATCAATGATATTAATAAAATTAAAAAAATCAATTTTTAATAGGTTCTTAATTAAATTATAAATTAATATAATTTCATTATCGAGTATGTTATGTAGAATATCATAATGCTTTCAGGCATAAGGTAAGAGTTTCCCATCTGACTTTTATTTCTATGAGATTTCCTATATTAACCACTTATTTATTATGTGTGTTGTATATAAAATGAATGTTGATATATAATAGGGTGAATATATTTATCTCCATGGTATATTATGTTTCATTATATGATTATTAATTATTTTTCATATGAAGCAATTGATTACAAAGTGGTAAGGGATTCTCCCTAAACCATAATTTTTCATTCGGGATATACTTTCTTTCTCTTCACCCCAATGTAATTATTCTATATTTTTTAAAAATTCTTATAAATTATATCTATAAGTTCAAAAATTACATATCGAGATTAGTTCAAATATATTTCATCGGGAAATATGTGTTTTACAAGGTACCCTTTTCAATTACTCGTAATAATCAAGCCTAATTAAAGGGAACATCGCAATTTCAAACCTATTTTAAAGTAACATCAATAATATGTTTGAAGACACCCTTTTTTTATAAAATCCCACTTTAATCATGAATATATATCTATCTTCATTCCATGTTTTATAAAATTAGTTACTACTTTTTTTGTAGTAAAGAATCAATTATATTTTCTCATAAACTATAGTGAAGTGTCCCATTTCTAAAGTTTCATAAAAACATTTTTTATATGTTTTCATTATTGTTGAACATCATTTATACCTAAAGAATAATTTCAATTTCATTAACTTTGGTTTTCAGGTATATTTATTCTTTAAATATGATTTTATGAGAAATACAAATGTTTTCCAGAAGAACTATTCTTTCAAAGAAAAATGACATTTCTATCAAGAATTTATCAATGATATTTTTAGAGTATTTTAATATATATTTATGATTCAATTATTTCATATCTCTATAGTCTAATATTATTTAAATATATTTTTTTAATATATTATTTGACATATGACGAATGTATCAGACTTAGTAAGTGATGGGTGGGGCCCACAGTTTTCCCTTCATATATCATTAGGTCTCATGAGGCAAACTAAACTGGTATTTTTTTGAGGAATTAACCATTTTTTTAAATTTGGAAAAGGACTTATTGGTATGTTTATGGTGTCTAGAATTATGAATTCCATCATTATAATACTCGTAATTGACATTCCATTCAATTTTTCGACAAGTAGAATATCCATGGTTACATTTATTTCTCATATGATTATTTATGACATTATTTATCAAGATATTATCCATTCTATATTACTCTCAAGATTATGTTTTATGGTGATGTGTTTTTAGTTATTCACCAAGACTTATTGTTTATGTTTATTTATGATAGATTTTATTGTATTGTTTACCCTTACTGAGAATCTGAGTTAACCCTTTTATTATGTTTGGTTTTCCCCCATGATAGGAAGATAAATATTATGGGTGAATTATAGGGATAATCTACGAGATTGGGTTTTTAAAATGTATTATTTATTTTTTATATTATTTCACATTGTAATGAAATACTTATGATTTTATATTGTTTAACAATGTTAATAAACTATTCCCTCCATCGGGATGAGACTACCATATTTATTTTACTAATGTAAAAAATTGAGGCACTAAATCTAGTCTAATAAGATCAGGGTATTTACACATTCATTAATCACAATAAATAATTTTTGACCTATGGTTCTACATCCACTTATAAATCAATTTCAACATGCCCATTTCTTGGCACAATGATTCAATATTGTTAATATGGGATTAACACGACATGATAATGGTGTGAGGATGGAAGTGGTCGCATATTAGATGGTTTTGGATACCCAATTTTGTGTTCTAAGGTGCATAATGAAGAATGAAAAATGATACCATTTTCCATGTGAATTGAAGAGCCCAAATTTGGAAAAGTATGAGTTGGGGTTGATCCTTGATTTCCGACATGAATGAAGTCAATATTTAAGAAGACAATTGTGTAGATGCATAGGGAATGAAGAATGGTGCTTTTTGAAAAATAATCACAATACACATGACATGTAATCATATATTAAACAAATTTTGGGTCACTCTTAGAGGTGGATAGGGTTTCAGTATAATGTTATGGATCACACGGTGTGTAAACCTATCACACAACCTGTATCCCTGCCCAGATGGATCAGCGTGTACCTTATTGGGTACATAGACATGAGCTGGAGTACATGGGAATGGGCATGTCATGTACTCCCACACAGACATGGACCGAACCAAATGTACCAGGGCTAATCCATGTACTAGTAAATGGTCATAATTACATGGGTAAAAGCATGCAATGTAATTCCACACAGACACTTACATGGGTCGTTTTATGTGGGAAGAACCCAGGGTCAAACAGACATGACGTGTAACCGAAATAAACATGGTGTACTCCATAAAAGTTGGTATGGAACCCTTTTCCTCTATATCATGGACTTGTTTCATTAGGTTTTATTCCCCATATCCATTCCCTGAGGGTTAGTTTGGAATCGACTCCTACATATAGGAAAACATTCCCTTCAGTAGAACTTCTAGTATAGAGTTCTTAGAATCTATCAGTGAGCCCCAGAGTGAGATCTTCTATTTATATTTGTGTCATAGGTGGAGTTATTGAAATCTTCATGACCAAAACTAATCATGTTCTGATCCTATACATAGTGGGTTAATCCATATTGAGTTGTTGGTATACTCTATGGTGTTTGGAGTGATCCTCTAATGGCCCGAAGGCCTTAAATTTTTTTATTGATTTTTGATAATCCACCTTTCAAGGGGTGAGGTGTGTAACGCCCCGACCTGAATTACTATCTAACTGGTGGGTCACACGGCCTCAAGTGCATCTCTCCATACACCAGAGGATGCCGACTAGTAGCGAGGGTCTCGGGAGGTGATAGTGGGGAGACTGTACCCTCATATTAGAGTAACACAATGATATTATCAGAGTAAACAATATTCAATATTATAAATAGTAAAAAATTGAAAGGAAAAAGAAAAAGACATGTAATAACATTTTATAAAACGGTTGTAAACGCCAGTTTACAATGCATTCATGTACAGATGATGATAAAGTTATAAATGCAGGAAGCAATACAACATTCTTTATAAACAATACAAAAAGAAAAGACAGCAAAGCCCAACGACAATCCCTAGAGCATCCCAAGCTCCTGCTTATTCCTTTGATCCAAACTCCTCAGGTATAAACAACACAACACACAACCTAGGAACTGCATGATAGAAGGTCTACTTGGGTACTCCGGTGCAATGGAGGCCCATGTAGGGTGTGAGATATAAATCTCAGTAGGCCGGCACCACCGATGTCTAACCCAATCCAGATAGTGAATAATAATTAAACAGTGAGCAGGTATGGAGAAATAAGTAAACAGAAATACATTAGTAAATAACACCCATCCAGGTTCCCAGGGGACACCAGACTGTTATACCTGCTTCGGCTCATTGTTAGTAAAGTAACCTGATCATGTCACCATGTTTATATATAAAATCATTTAGATCATAGGTGGCGTGGGGTAAGAATTCCTCCCACCCATTAGTCGTGATTAGCGATCATGAGATAAGAATGTCCCTCGTCCCTATAGGTCAACTGGAAAGGGGTTTGAATTCCTCCCTTACACAAATGTATCGAGATTAGAGGGCACGAGGTATGAATGCCTCTTGTCCCTAAATAAACTGGTAAGGGGTAAGAATGCCTCCCTTCCACCACATTCATTCAAATGGTATGGGGTATAACTGCCTCCCATCCAAACATGTAACACATCACTAGGAGTAAATAGGAAAGGGGTAAGAATGCCTCCCTTCTAGACATGTAATCATCAACTGAAGTCAACTGTCAAGGGGTAAGAATACCTCCCTTCCAGACATGTAATTTTACACTGGTATGGGGTATAAATGCCTCCCATCCAACCACGTATCTATCACACTCATCACTCTGGCATGAGGTATAACTGCCTCCCATCCAGACATGAAATCATTCAGAGTAGATGGCATAGAGTACGATTGCCTCCCATCCATAACCATACAAATTCATTATCAGTGTTATAATACAATGCATAAGGCAGTACCTTTTATGCATTTCATGTAAACATTCCACATTCACTATCAATCATATATCTAATTTCTATATAAGCGCCCATATGCATGTCATCCCAAGTATACTTAGGGAAACTCCTCTCATGTATCTATATCAAGACATTCACATATTCATTTTACAAACATAATCCATGATTATTACGTTATCCCAAGGAGTGGTCGTACCACCATAATCCATTCATTTCTAGTATAACAATTTCTTCTTAGAAGATATTTTTATCATTATTTAACCCTTTGATACCTCATATAGGAAACATGTCATATAGTCTTATGTCAACCTACTAAGGTTACCATATTACTCAATTTGCATAACATGGAAAATTGACCCAAACTCAAGTATCAATGCCATTTCATTCTACTTGTCTCAACATGGCAGGTTCATATACAAAGCATCAAGAGGCACCTAAACCATCCAACAGGAAATCATAAAATGTCTATCGCTACTTTTTATCTTGAAGGTAGTGCACCTCTGATTGAGGGGTTTTATTTATAAATTGTTAGTTTAGTGACCAAGAAACCACTTTTATCTCATTCCTTCATTTCAAACGATTTTCATAGAAGAATTCAATCGGAATGAAACATGCATAAATAAAATTATAAGGTAGTGAAATATTAAACTCAATTTCACTTTACATAAATTAAATGGAAAGGATAGGGACCTTACCTCATGGTGGATCCATCCTTCCACTCCAGCACTTGGTGCTTTCTAACTAAGAGTCGCATGCAAGTCGCCTAGTCTTTGGTGACTCGAAACCATGCCAAAACCTTCAATGCACTATCAAACAACCACAAAAAACCTTAAGAAACATAACGAGATCAATTTAGGCAAGGAGAAACCAACCATAAATAATAAACCCATACCTTGGGTGTTGGTGACAAACCAAAACGAAGGAGAACCCACACCGCGAGGTCAAAACACTGCCAACATTAAGCCGAGGGTTCATAAACATCAAAATACCCAAATTCAATTAGTGTGAAACAAATATAATGGTGATATTCTCACCCAAAACCAATACGGCGATCTAAAACCACACGAACCGCTACGCCTTCAATGGAAGTTGCTGGAATGTGCACCAAGGAGTCCCAATAGACCTTCTGCATAACCTAGAATCAAAGTAAAACTGAAAAACTCACCTCTCTAAACCCTATGGCGTTCGGACGATTCTCACAGGGTGACGAATAGGTCGAAACAAGGCCCAGAAGAGAGAGGATGAGGTAGAGGGGAGCTTATCATGGAGGATCGAGTGGAAAATCGTCAGAAAAACCAAAGAAAATGAAGAAGAGGAGGAGACCGGGGGTGGAGTGTCGCACGGATCACACGGGAGATCCCCTTGGATGGTGTCGTGCGGGTTTAGTGAGGGTGATAGAGATTTTAGATGTTGGTTTTAATTAATTTTATTTAATTTTAATAAAAAACCTAAACACACCCGTGCACACAGTTTGACCCGCACGGTTTTCCAAACTGTGCGCAAACCGTGCAGAGTCATCTGCCTCCAAGACATTCGCTGCATGGGCTAGGCGCACGGTTTGGTAAAACGTGCGCAGCTCATGCGCAAGCCACTTTTTCTTTTAATAAGGCTGTACGGTTTGGGCCACACTGTTAGCCAAACCGAACACCAACCATGCACCCTCTACAGCTCTTTTAAAAAGAAGGTTCCAATGCTTCTGGAACCTCTCAGGCCACCTGAGAAACATAACGGGCCTTCAACCATGCCAAAAAACATTAAAAGGAAGGGTTACATACTTCAGACCCTTGTTCTAAAGCCCAGTCTTCAAAAAGACCGGTTCAGTAATAGAAAATTTCAAATTTTTTCAGGTTTTAGTTTGGTTCAAAACGCATGTCATTACAAGGTGGAACCCTTACAAGGCCCGTAGGCATAAGTATAACATGGCCCATAGGCCTTAGAGGAATTCATTTTCTCATAGGCTTAAAACATTACATACAACCCAGACTAACTACTTGGAACTACTCCTCCCCAGTATCTTCATCGTGAAATTATCTCTCCACCTTCGCATGGCTGTTCGGCTGGACATTCCCGTGCATGCACATGCTTGTCCCAATGGCAGGTGTCATGCCCTCTTATTCTTGCAATCCGCTTAAGATTCTAATATGTTGAAATCTCCTTGCTCATCCTCCATGTAGTGCTTACTCCTCATAGGTTGTCTGGTTTGAATCTTCCCTTAATGTGGCCTGAAGGCCTTACTGACCCAAAGGCCTGGGTGGCCCGAAGGCCCTAAAAGACTCAGGGACCAAATCGGTGGCCCGATGGCCCAAACGAGGGCATATTCTCACCTGCTACAGTGCCAAGCAGTACCTGCTATAGTCCATGCTATAGTACCTGCTACAGTACATCACAGTTCCTGCTATAGTATCATATCTCTTTTGACATTCAGTGTGTTATACTAATGGAAATACCCGACACACACTACTTATGTAAAATGCATCATCCGTGCTATCAGAATAATGGAGTGTGTTCTATCGAAAGTGTTCTTTATTGATCAATCGAATTGGAATCCTAGGATTTAATTATGGTTGTGATTTACCCTTACAATGTGTGTATTTTTTTTTGTATATATGGATATTATTATTATATGTAATATAAAAATGTACCTATTTGGACATGAATATTTTAATTTACTATATGATTTGTGGTTATGGGGTGTCCTACTAGGTATTTTTATACTCACCCATGTATGGGCTATTCTTGTACATGTTGTGTTTTGTGAAGATGATAGAAAATTTAGTAGTGTCCATGACAGACCCGAACCAAATGGTGTTTTTTGAGACAAGATTGGCCATGGTGTGTTCTTGTGGTATATTGATAGTAGTTCATATCAATTCTTTCAAGTTGGGAATGCTTTCCGAATATTTTTGGTGGGATTATATTTGGCCCTATTTACATTTTTTACTTCATTTCATACTCTAGTTTATGTATTTAGATATATGTGGGAATGGTTGTTCAGTTGTTCTTATATATCATCATTGTATGGGTTGGAGATTTTTGCATGTGTATAAGTACTTAGGATAAGGCCTCCCATGTTAGTGATATTCCTACTGAGAAGTAGTCTCCATCACCTAGCCTATTAGAGGTGGGATTGGGGAGTCACAGTATGGTCCCAATTGGGATGGGTTTTGAAAATATAGGTATACATATTTTCCAATTATAACATATAAAAATCTTAGATATTTATTGGAATAAAACCATCTATGAACCATATTATGGACAATCCTAATGTAATATCTATATGTTATGAACAAATCAAGCTATGTCTAGTTGGACCCTGAGCCAACCCATCTCATGGTCCAATGCGCGTTCTCGATCTCCATATGTTGAAAACCAATTTTAGGGATTAAACACAAGTCAATGAGAAATTTTCACCTAATAAATCATATAAATAAATAATTGAATTTCATTAAGAAATATTGTATGAAAATTTTGAAATTCAGATAGGCCATACAATTGAAATAATTTTTTTTTGAAAAAACTCAACCAAATGATTCATAAAAACATTAAGCAACTATTTTTTTTTAAAAAAACAACAAATAATTATAATCAAGAATCTCATAAATAAAAATATCCTAGACTTAATAAAACACTGGGTTTAAGACCCTTACGATATAAAAAATGATGAAGGATGAGGATGTATGTTACATGTGATGAACCAAAGTAAATAATAAAATGAAAAGTTTTACATTCATATCCTAAAGAAAAATTAACAATATTCACCTATCCCCACCATAACACATGACAAAAATGATATTTTCAGTAGTGGCATCACAATAGTACCAATATAGAACCTAAAATGAATAATTTACATTATTAAAATTCCCAGTAATTTTCAAATAATAATTTAATAGTATTATTCTAATTTCAAAAAAACATGTTACACGAGCCATAATAAACAACACTATCCTTCAAAACGATTTAGTAAAACATACCTTTTTAGGAATAAGTTTTATAAAGAATTAACTTGAATGAAAATAATAAAATATTTATGGAAACACAATTTGAACATTTTCTTTGAAAATAATCAATATTTCATTTCATTTAAGAAACATTCTAAATAATCAAAATTAATTTATTGAAAAAATAATAGTGGTTAATAAAACCTTTGAAAAGAATCATTATTTTATATACTAGAATTAGTGAGTAAATATGTGTGTTTATATAGAAAGTAATTATATTCTATATAAAATAATGTAATCCATTAAAGGGGAATAATCAAATTTTCAAGATTTAACAAAAATAAAATATTAGTAAAGATATAACAAGGAAATAAATAATAAATATGAGACAAAAAAAGTAACCAAAATGTTAAAATCGTAGTAATCTTGAAGGGAACACATAGGATCCCTTCATATAATATAGGATATCGTAGTAAAAAAATTCTTCAAATTGGAATGATTAATGATATAACTTCTTGACCTTCGGTTTTACCCTTCATTTCCTTGTTTAAGGGTAATTTATCCTATGTAGAGAAAATTCCTAACTTTGTGTTACTATCTAGAAGACGATTAAATAGTAGTGCATTACTTGACCCTAGAAGTCCCATCTAGATACCTATGGTTTCCCATGACAAAAATAATTGTTAGATATCAACATATTGAAGACTTACATAACCTATAACACATACTAAATCACCACATCTACTCATATCTCTCTACTAGTCAACCTTTAGATAATAGTCCCCTTACTTTAATATCATTAAAAACAAATCCACAATATTCAATATTAAAACATTCCATTACCATTTTATTAATTAAGACCATAACCTCATCATGTATTTCCCCTTCTTTATGATTGGAATGATACCTATAATGGTGAAGTCATATATTTATTTAAATTTCACTAATAATCATTCATTTAAATAGGATGTAGAAATATTTCACAACATGTAACTATGTTACCTGATTTCTTACTGTTCTTAGGTAGAATCCATGAATAAAGATTAATGCTATGAATGTATCACATCATGAAATATGGTTTGAAGTCATAAATTATTTAAATAACATATTTCTATTTTTTGAGAAAGATATTTAAGCATACTTATACAATATGGATTTCACGGCATGTAATTATATTACACATCATGAAACAACCCACATCTAGTTTCAAAACACCCATGAAACTAGTTTTTTCATAAATTATTCCCCAAACATGTTTTCTCTCAAACCGAAACTCAACCTGGGTGATTTGGGGAGGCTCTTGTAACACCAAGAGATTTTATGAGAAATATTTTTTTATGTCTTTTGTTATATTAAACACCAAAGGAATCTTTCACAACACACAATACTGACTTGGCTTGCATTACACGCAATCACGACCTTCCTCGATAGCGTGTGTAGTACGCAATACCAGGATTCACTAACCAACGATATATTATTATGAACTAGATTTTATGAATAGTATTAACTACATTTTGAATTGTATAACATTATTATTCATCTTACACATTTTCTAGAACATGGTAAGAGAATAAAATAATTTTTTCGAGTAAAATAAGTATTTTTAAAAAAATGCTGTTTTTCCGCCTTTTGATGGTGCACCCACATTAAATCTAGTTTTTGACATGTTTATAAGTTAAATTTGACAAAATAAAATTCTTCTTTGGAATCAGGATATAATAATTCACTTTGGATAAAACTTTGATATTTTTCTAATAACTTTCATATTTTGATGAATAGTAAAAATACACTAAAATTTAATTAAAAAAACGTTTTTCATTGAGATAAATTATATGGTTAAATTATAATATTGAATTGTTTTAATGTATTAATGTAATATATTTTTACCATTTAATATAATGCATGTCATTAGCATTAATTTAACATTGAATTCATAGGTAAAAACATTTCAATCTTTTGGCAATGTTTTAACTTCTAAAACCTGTTTTCTTAACAATGAGATTAATTTTAAATTAATTAGTACAACATATGGGTTTATGATTTTTAAAAATGGTTTTCATATTTGGAACCAGTGGGTTCAAATTATGTAAATATGCTACTTTTTATTTTTGGGCATTATGAATAGTAACTACGGTAAATTATATATACTATAGTTAAAGGTAAATCTGGTAATTAAGGGTAAATATAGAATTATAAAATTACTCTAACACCTGCCAAAATAATATTTGATGACTAAAGGTTAACCCATATCACCTAAGAGTCGTATTAGATTCATTCAATGGACTTTATTCTATGAAAATAATTTAATTATTATTAAAACAAAAGAAAGTGACAACATGTAACTTTCATAAATCTTATAGGTATAATAATTTTAATTTAGTGATAAACTTAATGAAACATCGAACATGAATAGTATCAAGAAATATAATACAATTATATACAACATATGAATTTATTTATAATTTTTAGGGATTAACTATTTATCATTAATTATGACATAATAATGATGTTGAAATTATATTATCAATTAAAATATAAAAAAAATGATTTTAAAAATATTGAAATAAATATTATATAAACTATTTTATGGTCTCAAATAATTTTATAGATACATATGACATTTTATGAATCTATTAAAGATTTTAGTTCGAACATATCTTCTGTATATATTTTATTTAAATTCAAATAAATGAATAGTGTCAAAATTTACACTATTGTTATTTTATAAAAATAACATATTATGAAATTGTTTAAAAATCACAAAAATATTTAAAAATTATAAATTTAAATTTATATGGTCTAAAATATCATAATGTGTCAAATAATGGAAAATTTAAAACACATATTTAATTATTTATAATCATTTAAAATTTAGAATATTATTACCACAAATAAAATTAAATTGATAAATAAGGATAAATCAAGTTGATAATGTTTAAAATATATTCCTAAAATGTATAAATTTTATTTTTTGATGCGATTACAACCCTAACTCATCTAATATTCAGATATGAGTCATTTTGGAAGTTTTTATGTGGGGTTGGGATTTAATAAAAACTAATATTTTTTATATTTCCAAAGGTGCCCCTCTCCTCCCTTATAAAAGGGTACTTCCTCCCTCTCCTCCTCACACTAATTTGAGCCTTCAATCTAGGCCAATACCTTCCCATTTCACTTCCCCACTTCCCTAGAAAAATCATAGAGGTCCTGGTATTCTTCAAAGACCAATTTTAGTGCCCTAAGAGGAGGTATCAAAGAGGCGCTTCAAAGAAGAGGTAATGTCCGTTACGGATTCTTTCAACATTATTTCTTCTTATACATCTTCTTCTTTAGTTGTTTAATTATGAAGTAATATCATCAGTATCACTCATATACTGATATGTTATTATAAGTATGAAACAACCCTATTCCACCATCTATCCATCCTACAGAAAATGAAATCGTCGCGCGTGCGTACGTACGGAATACCGTCTCCACGCCGTGGTGTAATCTATTTTCCACCACCACCTTACTTGGATGGGTATAATGGTGTAAATAATGACTATATATGATTATTTTAAAGTGATATTCATTCTTAAATAGTATACATACACTCCAATACAATTCCCCAATCATGGGAACGATATCATCGCTCGTGCGTACGTACAGAATATCGTCTCCACGATGTGATGCGACTCGTTCTATATGATATTCATTGTATAATGAATATATAAATAAATTGAATGAATGAATATGATATATATTACAGTAATACCATTTTTTAAATAATACATCTATATCCTATAAATATTAATAAGAATTTATTCGACAAAACACGCATAAGAACAATAAGTAATAAACACCCGAATAACAAGTAGCAATGAAATATTACTACTAAGAAGATACAAATATGACCATATATGATATCATAAAAATGAATATGATTCTATAATAAGTCAATTGACATTATTTAAACCATATTACAAGAGTTTTAGATTCATACGAAGCATATCAGACCTAAGGTAAGGGAAAATCTCACAACCTCATTTTTATCCGAGTTTGTTTATACTTCAGAATTTACTAGGGAATATTTATCATCCACATCCATGTTTCCTCAATATGTAATATTATTTCCATAAACCTAAAATTTTTTAAATCCAATTTTACCCTTCTGTGAGTTTTTAGTAAAAGATATGAAAGGAATCTTTTTTTGTTTTTCGTATGAGGTACTTTTTGACTTTTCTGGCCAAAGTATGGGAAGAATGTTTTTTTAACTTATACGGTATGAATGGATTTTTAGAACATTATTTCCATGAAGCTTCCTTTAAAAGTTTTCAATTTTAATTTTAATCAACTTCTTTTAGTTCAAAATTATATGACATGTTAAGAAAGGAAAATGTTTTTGAAGTAGAAATGATATTTTCCTCAAGAATGGAGTTCAAGTGTTTTATCAAAATTATTTTCCATCTAAGATAATATAGGGTTCTGTTTATATAACTATTTTTATATTTATTTCATTATGTTATGATGGAATTATTTTTACGATAACTTTTTTATGGATTATGTTATGATGACGTGATGTTTAAGAATCCCATTTTTATTACATGGGTTATGCTATGATGTATAGTTTATTATTTTGTGGCACACATAAGAATGGTATAATTGTAAGATGGGTGGGACCTATATCTACCTCCAATGCATTGGGTAAGGATTTATATCTCATGAGATAGAGATGGCTGGAATGGCAGGTTAAACCAGTTCAGTGAAACAGGACATAAACGATGAGTGAACTCGGTTCAGAAATGGACGTTGTCCGCTAAGATAGTCTTGGAAATGAGTCTTGACTACTAAGAAATTATTTTATATGATTATGTGTGTATGCCACAATGCTCAATTTTTATGTTATGATTATGGGAATTATATTTCACTTCTATGATTTATCCCATGTTATGATCTCTTTTATAGGATATGATTTTCAAAATGTTATGTTCTTATGAATATGATATGTTTGATTTTTTTTTGTTTACCCTTACTGACCATTTGAGCTCACCCTTTTTTATGTTTTATTTTCCCTAGGTCAGGAATAAGGATATTAAGTAGGATATGCCAAAATGGGACTCTAGATATGATGAAATAAATGGGAGACAACGTAGATGATTTATGAACCAGTTGTTTATGATTACCATTTTCTAAAGACAATATACCTATACGGTCCATTCATGGTTTTGTTATATGTTGTAATAAGTATGCTTCAATTTTGATGTAATAACCATTTATGTAAAGTATGGGTCTTTAGAGTTGGTATCAGAGGAAAGGTATAGTCAACCTTTTGAAACTAGGATGTGAAATCCATAGTAAGAAACCTAAGGATATTTCTAAGCATAGAACACAATCTTATTGTTTTAGAAATGTCCATGAACAACCTATGATAAGACCTTATGTGTGAAATTTTATTCTTTATTATGTGGTTTTCCTATAATAATTAGTGTTTCTCACACTATTTTTCTCAGTTTGAGTCAATGTATGGAACCCAAATGAACCGTGTTAATGCGGAATGCGATCGGAAATGCAATGATTGTCTCCCTAAGAAACCAAATGTTATGGGAGCTGGAATGAAAAATCTTTTAGCCATGCTCACATGAATTTATCAAGCTATGAATCATGCCGGACTTCCAAACGAGAAAAGGAAGGAGCAACATTCTATTGAATCCTTCACAAGGTAGCATCCACCTTCATTCAGTGGGTCATCTGATACATTAGTGGCTGAAAAATAGATTAGTACCACTGAAAAGATATTTTCAGTTCTTCAATGTTATGAACATGAAAAAGTCGTCTTACCAGTGTATCGTTTAGAAGGTGATGTTGATCAATGGTGGAATCTTTTTAAGAATATGAGGCAAAGGGATGAAATTGAGACCATAGAATGGGACGAGTTAAAGAACATATTTTTCAATAAGTATTTCCCTCTTATTCTTCGAAGAAATATGGAGAAGGAGTTTCTTGAACTGCAGAAAAAGGATGATGAATCTGTTGGTACCTACGAAGTAAATTTTACAAGACTTGCAAGGTACAGTTCTGGGATTATTATGCAACTGAGAGTAAGATCGATCAATTATTTAGTGGCTTAAAACCAAGTATTCGAAGGGTGTTATCCATAAGGGACTTCAATAGCTACGTGGAAATTGTTCGATGTGCTCTCAAGGTTGAGATGGAGATTGGTGTAACCCATCTGTCACATGGGTTTGATAAGAAGAGGAAAATGGAATTCAAAGGAAAATATAAAGAACACACTGAAAAGAAGATGAGCTTTCCCTTATGCTCAAAGTGTGGAAAGAAACAAGGAGGAAATTGTCTTAAGGGGACAAGAAAATGTTATAAGCGTGGAAAAGAAGGTCATCGGGCAATTGAATGTGGAAATAATGGGAAGAAGATGTCTAATGATACAAACAAAGGAATGGATACACATAACGAACATACTACACTTCAATGTTTCAAGTGCAAGGAGATAGGGCATTATACCAATAAGTGCCCAAATCCATGGGTTGATGATGATGATCGACGTCAACAAACTCTTAAGTCTAAAGACAAAGGAAAGCCACATGAAATTACTATTGGCGATGTGGAGTACGACAACGAAGTGGTGAGAGGTACACTTACTATACACTCTAAAGTAGGAAATGTTTTATTTGATTCTGGATCCACCCACTCTATTATTTCTGAAGAATACTCTAAGGGTATCGCTGTATTATCTCAACAATTAGATGTTGAGTTGGCTGTGACAACTCCTAATGGCACAACACTTGCATCAAATGTTTACAATTCTTCTCCGATTGAAGTTTGTGAGAAAGTGCTTCCTGAAAATCTTGTGATCCTTCTTATAATGGAATTTGATGTGATTCTTGGCATGGATTGTATTTCTTTATATGGATCTCATATCAATTTCCAAATAAGGGAAGTCACATTTCATATTCCAGATCAATCTATGATCGTCTATCGATGCAAGGATAAACATAACCTTCCAGTGGAAATTTCTTCCATCTTATGGGTCTTGATTCTACTAAATGAAGGTTATTTATCTCAAATGGTTGGAGAGAAACTCACGATTAATAATATTCCCATTGTACGGGAATTTGATAATGTCTTTCCGGAGGAATTTCCAGGTCTTCCACCAAATCGTGAAGTTGAGTTTTCAATATAACTCGTACCGGGTGATTTTCCTATTTCAAAGACACCTTATAGAATGGCCCCAAATGAGTTACTGGAATTGAAGAAGCAACTCCAAGAGAATCTTGATAAACGATTCATACGCCCTAGTGCATCACCTTTGAGAGCACCTATTCTGTTTGTTAAGAAGAAAGATGGATCAATGAGACTCTACATTGATTATCGATAACTTAACAAGATCACTATCAAGAACAAATATCCTCTCCCACGCATTGATGACCTATTTTGCCAACTATGCGGAGCTCATTACTTTTCAAATATTGATCTTAATTCAGGGTATCATCAATTAATGGTCAAAAGGGAGGATATACCAAAGACAACTATCTATACAATGTATGGGCAATATGAATTTATAGTGATGCCATTTGGTCTTACTAATTCCCCTGCTATCTTCATGGATCTGATGAATAGAGTCTTTAGAGACTATCTTGATCAGTTTGTGGTAGTCTTTATAGATGATATTCTTGTCTATTCAATGGTAAAGGAAGAACATGAAGATCACTTGATAATGGTATTAAAGACCCTAAGAAAGGAAGAGCTTTATGCCAAATTTACCAAGTGTGAATTTTGGATTAAAATTTTTTCGTTTTTGTGCCACATAATATCAAAAGAGGGGATATCTGTGGATCCAACAAAAAAAGAGGTTATTGAAAGATGGTCGAGACCAACAATAGTAACTGAGATCAGAAGTTTTCACGGTTTGGCTGGATATTACCGACGTTTTGTGAAAGATTTTTCAAGGTTATCTAACCCACTCACCAAGTTGACTCAGAAAGGAGTTATGTTTTTTTGGATGGAGGAATGTGAAGAGAATTTCGAAGAGCTAAAAAGAAGGTTATCCAGTGCACCTGTGCTCACACTACCTTGCAGTGGAGAAAGGTTTGTGATCTACAGTGATACATCCAAGAAGGGACTGTGGTGTGTTCTCATGCAAAATGATATGGTGATAGCTTATTCTTCATGACAGTTGAAAATCCATGACCAAAATTACCCAACTCATGATTTAGAGTTAGCTGCGGTAATCGTTGCATTAATTATTTGGAGGCATTACCTTTATGATGAATGGTGTGATATATATACTGATCATAAAAGTTTAATGTATATTTTCTCACAAAAGGAGATGAAAATGCGTCAAAGAAGATGGTTGGAGCTGATTAAGGATTACGACTACTGAATTAATTACCACCCTGGGAATGAAAACAAGGTAGCAGATGCATTAAGTCGACAAGACCATGCTATATTATCCATGATGAGTATAAAAAAAGATCCAATATTTATGGATTTACAAAGGATGGATCTTGGAATTATAATGGAAGGGGAAAAATCTTATCTTTCTCAAATGAATGTTCAACCATCTATAAATGTGATGATTAAAGAGGCAGAGAAAGAAGATATAGAGTTACAAAAGAAGGTAAGAAATGTTCCCGAATTCAACCTTGATTGTTATGGGATAATAAGGTTCAGGAATCGGGTTTGTGTTCCTCCCACCCCTGAATTAAAGAAGGATCTACTGGACGAGGCTCATAGGTCTTCATTTTCTATTCATCCTGGAATTGCAAATATGTATTGGGACCTGAAAGAGTACTTCTAGTGGGATGGCATGAAAAGAGATGTTGCTAAATATGTCTCTCGATGCTTGGTTTTTCAGCAAGTTAAAGCTGAGAGACAAAAGTCTAAGCGGATGATACAACCATTACCCATACCAGAATAGAAATGGGAAAACATCACTATGGACTTTGTCACTGGACTTCCTAAAACATCCAATGGAAATAATGCTATCTGGGTTATAGTTGTTCGTATTATAAATTCGGCACACTTCATTGCTATTAGATAATATTTTTATCCTGATCAGCTTTCCTGGATATATGTAAAGGAAGTGGTAAGATTTCATAAAGTACCACTTTCCATTATATCTGATCGGGATATGAGGTTTATGTGGAAATTCTGGCGATGTCTTCAGCATGCTCTAGATACAGAGTTGAGTTTCAACACTGCTTACCATCCTCAAACAGACAGTCAGTCTGAGAGGACAATTCAAACTCTAGAAGAAATGTTGAGAGCTTGCTCTATGGATTTCAATGGTGGTTGGGATCAACACCTATCTTTGGCGTAATTTTCTTATAATAATAACTTTCACTCCAGTATTCAGATGGCTCCTTATGAAGCCCTCTATGGAAAGAAATGAAAAACTCCAACTTTCTGGGATAAAGTTAGCGAAAGAAAGATATTATGACCAGATCATGTTGATGAGATGGCAGAAAAGGTCAGATATTTTCAACAACACATAAGAGCAGCTCAGAGTCGACAGAAAAGTTATGCCGACAACTAAAGAAAAGACCTAGAGTTTGAAGTGGGTGATAAAGTGTTCTTACGAATATCTACCAGGAAGAGGGTCATGAGATTTGGAAAGAAGGGAAAGTTGAGCCCTAGATATATCGGTCCTTTTGAAATTATGGATCGCGTTGGGAAGTTAGCTTACCGATTGGCACTGCCACCTAATCTATCTCTTTTTCACGATGTGTTCCATATATCAATCCTGAGAAAGTACATACCTGATCCTTCACATGTACTCAGCTCAGAAGTTGCACCACTAGAGCAAGATAATTCTAATGAAGAATAGCCGATAAAGATTCTAGATCATATCAAAAAATTCCTACGAAACAAGACCACTCGCTTGGTGAATGTTTTATGGAGGAACCACCAATTAGAAGAAGCTACATGGCAACTTGAGGATATGATGAGGGAGAGGTATACTCATCTGTTTGTAATGAAGTGATGAATTTCAAGGGCGAAATTCATTTTAAGGGGGGTAGAATTTAACACCCTGATATTTTATGAGAAATATTTTTTTATGTCTTATGTTATACACAACACGAAAGGATTCTTTCACAACACACAATACTGACTTGGCTTGCATTACACGCAATCACGACCTTCCTCGATAGCGTGTGTATTATGCAATACCGGGTTTCACTAAACAACGATATATTATTATGGAATAGCCATTATGAATAGTATAAACTACATTTTGAATTTTATAACATTATTATTCATCTTACAAATTTTCTAGAACATTGTAAGAGAACAAAATAAATTTTTTGGGTAAAATAAGTATTTTTAAAAAAATACAGTTTTGCCGCCTTTTGATGGCGCACCCACATTAAATCTAGTTTTTTACATGTTTATAATTTCAATTTCACAAAATAAAATTCATCTTTGGAATGAGGATATAAAATTTTACTTTGGATAAATCTTTGATATTTTTCTGATAACTTTAATATTTTGATGAATAGTAAAAATACGCTAATTTTTAATTAAAAACAACTTTTTTCATTGAGATAATTTATATCGTTAAATTATAATATTTAATGGTTTTAAAGTATAAATAGAATATATTTTTACCATTTAATATAATGTATGTCATTAGCATTAATTTCACATTGAATTCATAGGTAAAAACATTTCAATCTTTGGCAATGTTTTAACTTCTAAAACCCATTTTCTTAACAACGAGATTAATTTTAAATTAATTACTGCAACTTATGTGTTTTGAATTTTGAAAAATGGATTCCATATTTGGAATCAGTCAGTCCAAATTATGTTAATATAATTTATTTTTGGGCATTATGAATTGTAACTATGGTAAATTGTATTTACCATAGTTAAAAGTAAATCAGGTAATTAAGGGTTAATATAGGATTATAAAATTACCCTAACACCTGCCAAAATCCTATTGGATGACTAAAAGTAGACCCATATCACCTAAGGGTCGGATTAGATTCATTAAATAGACTTTTTTTCTTGAAAATAATTTAATTATTATTAAAACCAAAGAAAGGGACAACATGTCACTTTCTTAAATCTTCTAAGTATAATAATTTGAATTTAGTGATAAACTTAATGAAACTTCGAAAATGAATAGTATCCAGAAATCTAATACAATTATCTACATCATACGAATTTATTTATAATATTTAGGGATTAAATAATTATCATTAATTATGTCACAATAGTGATGTTGAAATTATTTTATTAATTAAAATATCAAAAAAATGATTTTAAAAATATTAAAATAAATATTATATGAATTATTTAATATTCTCCACTAATTTTATAGATACATATGAAATTATATTAATCTATTAATGATTTTAGTTCTAACATAACTTCGGCATATATTTTATTTAAATTCAAATAAATGAATAGTGTCAAAATTGAAACTATTGTTATTTTATAAAAATAACATATTATGAAATTGTTTAAAAATCTCAAAAATATTTAAAAATTATAAATTAAAATTTATATGGTCTACAATGTCATAAAGTGTCAAATTATGGAAAATCAACAACACATATGTAATAATTTATAATAATTAAAAAATTTAGAATATTATTACCACAAATAAAATTAAATTGATAAATAAGGATAAATCAAGTTGATAATGTTTAAAATAAATTCCTATCATGTCTAAATTTTAGTTATTGATCCGATTACAACCCTAACTCATCTACTCTTCGTATATGAGTCATTTTGGATGTTTTAATGTGGGGTTTGGATTTAATATAAACTAATATTTCTTATATTTTCAAAGGTGCCCCTCTCCTCCCTTATAAAAGGGCACCTCCTTCCTCTCCTCCTCACACCAATTGGAGCCTTCAAGCTCGGCCAATACCTACCCATTTCACTTCCCCACTTCCCTAGAAATAACCTAGAGGTCCTGGACTTCTTCAAATACCAATTTTAGTGCCCTAAGAGGAGGTCTCAAAGAGGCGCTTCAAAGAAGAGGTAATGTCTGTTACCGATTCTTTCAACTTTATTTCTCATTATACTTCTTATTGTTTAGTTGTTTCATTATGAAGTAATAACATATGTATCACTAATATACTTATAGGTTATTATAAGTATGAAACAACTCTATTTCAAAATCTATCCATCCTACAGAAAATGAAATCACCGCGCGTGCGTACGTACGGAATACCGTCTCCACGCCGAGGTGTAATCTATTTTCCACCACCACCTTACATGGATGGATATAATGGTGTAAATAATGACTATATATGATTATTTTAAAGTTTTATTGATTCTTAAATTGTATACATACACTCCAATACAATTCCTCAATCATGGGAATGATATCATCGCTCGTGCATACGTACGGAATACCGTTTCCACGATGTGATGCGACTCGTTCTATATGATATTCATTGAATAATTATTATATAAATGCATTGAATGAATTAATATGATGTATATTACACTAATAACATTCTTTAAATGATATATCTATATCCTATAAAGGGTAATAAGAGTATATTCGACAAAACACGCATAAGAACAATAAGCAATAAACACCCGAATAAAAAGTAGCAATGAAATATTACTACTAAGAAGATACAAATATGACCATATATGATATCATAACAATGAATATGATTCTTTAATAAGTCAATTGAAATTATTTAAACCATATTACAGGAGGTTCGGATTCATACGAAGCATATCAGACCTAAGGTAAGGGAAAATCTCACAATCTCATTTTTATCCGAGATTGTTTATAGATCAAAATTTACTGGGGAATATTTATCATCCAAATCCATCTTTCATCAATATGTAATATTATTTCCATCCACCTACAATTTTTTAAATCCAATTTTACCCTTTTGTGAGTTTTTAGTAAAAGATATGAAAGGAATCTTTTTTCATTTTTCGTACGATGTACTTTTTGACTTTTTCGGCCAAAGTACGGGAAGAATGTTTTTTTAACATATACGACATGAATGGATTTTTAGAAAATTATTTCCATGAAGCTTCCTTTAAAAGTTTTAAATTTTATTTTCAATCAACTTCTTTTAGTCCAAAATTATATGACATGTTATGAAAGGAATTTTTTTTTGAAGTAGAAAGGATATTTTCCTCAAAAATGGAGTTTAGGTGTTTTATCAAAATTATTTTCCATCTAAGATAATATAGGGTTCTATTTATATCCCTATTTTTACATTGATTTGATTATGTTATGATGGAATTATTTTTACGATATCCTTTTATGGATTTTGTTATGATAATGTGATGTTTAAGAATCCCATTTTTATTACATGGGTTATGCTATGATGTATGGTTTATGATTTTGTGGCACACATAAGAATGGTATCATTATGAGATGGGTGGGACCTATATCTCCCTCCAATGAATTGGTTAAAGATTTATATCTCATGATATAGACATGGCTGGAATGGCAGGTTAAACCAGTTCAGTGAAACAGGACTAAAATGAGGAGTGAACTCGGTTCAGAAATGGACATTGTCCGCTAAGATAGTCTTGGAAATGAGTCTTGACTACTAAGAAATAATTTTCTATTATTATGTGTGTATTCCACAAATCTTCATGTTTTAAGTTATGATTATTGGAATTACATTTCACTTATATGATTTATCCCATGTTATGATCTCTTTTACTGGATAAGATTTTCAAAATGTTATGTTCTTATGAATATGATATGTTTGATATTTCTTTTGTTTACCCTTAATGAGCATTTGAGCTCACCCTTTTGTAAGTTTTCTTTTCCTCAGGTTAGGAAGAAGGATATTAATTAGGATATGTCAAAAAGGGACTCTAGATATGATGAAATAAATTCGAGACAACGTAGATGATTTAATAACCAGTTGTTTATGTTTCCCAGTTTCTAAATACACTATACCTATACGGTCCTTTCATGGTTTTGTTATTTGTTGTAATAAGTATGCTTCAATTTTGAAGTAATAAACATGTATGTAAAGTATGGGTCGTTAGAGCTCTACTCTACCAAGATCGATCCGTTCGACACTTCATAACTGTTGTGGTTATAGTGTGTCTCTCCAGGGGAGTAACCATTCTTCTTATTTATTGCCTTTGACCATGGTATCACCATTGGATCGAATTTCTACATCTATTTGTTTAAGATGGTGGCTTGTTCTTGGTTTCTTCTAGATTCACTGTTCAATCTCATTGCAGAGGCCTTTTTCTTCATTGGTTGTGGTGCGACAAGTATTCACCATTTACATATAAAGGTTTCCTATCTTACATCAAACCCTTATCTTCTAAATTTAATCAATCGTGATGTGGATTTAATTATAGGGACTTCTTTGATTCTGTTAGTTTTCATTGATTTGGGATTTTATTACGGGTGTGTGCTACCAGAGTTTATTGGTAGCTGGTTCCATATCTAGCATATGATAATGGAACATGTTGTTTTTCTATAAAAACTAATTCAAATTTAAATAATCATGATTATTTTCTATTTTTAGAAAACGTTTTTTTATGAAAAATGGGGTTTCCTTGGTTACTGATAAATGGAGAGAAAATTTGTATTTTCATTGAACTAAAATGGAATTGTAAAATAGATTTGAAATGGTTTTCGAATAATTGAAATGAATTGTGAAAAAGTGCACATGGATTACCTTGGGTACATAGGTAGAAGGTTTAGGTTTGGTCTATTGTCCATTATTTTGTGATTTTCAGGGTGGTTTTTCCTGGTGGTTTCCATTATTTACAAGGACCGTTGTTCTAGGGGACCAACATTGTCGTTAGGGGGGGTCTCTTGGGGTATTCCTCTGCTTCGTTGCATGGTGTTCAAGGATCTGAATTTTTCACTTGATTTATTGGTGTATGAGTAGTATGAGGCCTAGAACTGTATCACTACTTGGTGTTGTGATGCACGTGTCTCTATTTTTTATTTATTATCTTTCTGAGTTATATGTGACATGCATGTTTATTTTTGTGGAAAGTGATATGGAAAATGATATTTTAAATTGATATACCTACTTCAGTTTTGGACTGTTGAAAATGGGAAATGTTTACTATGTTTTCTATAAAACAGATTTACTACATGTCATGAATTTTTATTACTTAAAATGAGTATACATTACATATTATATAGATTCTTATTATGGAACACCTAGGTGGGATTCTACTGAGCCTATTGTCTCACACGTTGCACACCTCATTAGTGGTATGTAGACCATATTTTCTATTCAAGTGTATGGAAATGTAGGGCACCCTAGTGAGGTGGTGAGGTTCGTGTCAGCCAATTGGGAAGATGGTGGTGGGATGGTGGGAGTCTATCTCAGCCATCATTTGGAGTACCTGTTTGATTTTTTGTACTTTTATTATGTACATTTCTTGGAGTTTTAGCTAATGTTTTAACAATGTTCTTCCATTTTTTCAGAGTTATATAATATACATCTTATTCATATTCTACAATCTCTTCTTGGTATATATATATATGACTTATGGTTGATCAGGTTGGGAGAAATTTTTCCCTCCGTTAAGTTTTTGATGCTTGGGTGTTTGTCTCAAGATAGTGAGGATCGGGAACTCCCTTCTGGTATGAGAATGATTGGGTCGGGTGCCGTTTTTGAGGGTAACTCGAGCCTATTCATTAAAATTTGGTATTAGAGGAGGTATTTTCTCAAGATTCCATTTCTTGGGACATTTTCTAGTCTAGAGATATGATTTTTGGGACTTGAGAGGTATGTTGTGATAAGTGCATGGCTATCTATTTTCAAAATGATACTCACGATTCCATGTTACATTGGGTTGTGTGTCACTATTATTTATTTTTGTTTAAAAAATATCAGTTTTTCTTATGTGTTTTCTAGTTTGAGTTGAGATTAGTTATGTTGTATGATCATTCTTATGTTTCAGTTTGCAATGTTATTCCTATGAGATGTCATCCACGAGTTACTCAAGAGGGTGAAAATGATTTTCCTCAAGGGAACCCACGTATAGATTAAAATAGCATCGAGAAAATCATATGAGTTATCTATGCTATTGATCATGATGTGACAGAAGTTCATAACACTATTGTTGTGGTACATCTAGGAGTTGGAGGAGATATTGATCGATCATGGGAGTTCGTTCATGAGAAACCACTTCCATTTAAAGGGATGAATGAAGATCAATATGTGGAGGATTTTAGGGATAGGATTGGTCAATGTTTCTACATTCTAGGGACACTTTTGAAAATCAGGGTAATGTATATAGAGTTCATACATGAGGTGTCTGACAAGCGATAGTGGTATTTTATGTTCCAGATAGATAGGCATGTAGACTTGGATTGGAAGGGTTTTAAAACCCTATTTCTTCAGTAGTTTTGTCCAGAGTCACTAATTATGGTGAAGTCTCTCAAGTTACTATCTTTAAAAAAGAGAGTGAGTTTGGTGTCAGCATAAATCATTTGTTTTTTCAAACATGTCCATTTTTCCTAGATGTGGTAAATAATGACCAGTTGAAGGCATAGAAGTACATGTAGGGTTTGTGACTAGATATTATATCACATCTATTTATGATGAATATATCTACCTAAGTGGGTACAATATATAGAGCTATGATGGAAGAAATGAATATGGTCTATGAGGTCAGATTTTCCACCCCTTATCATCCATCAGGGTGGTTGCTTCAGGGGTGCACATTGGATGAAGAGGAAGTGGAAAGATCATTAAATGAGTAGTGGTAGTGGGTCTCAGCAATGAGCCTCCTCATCTCTATCTGTTACAACAGATAATGTTCATATGACTTGCTATTAGTGTGGAATGGAAGGAAACACAAGATTTTCTTTTCCTATTCCTATGAAGAAGTGAAAAATCAGTTGACATGTTGATCATTTACAATGCTTCTATCAGGATATGACGTTGCCTTATTATGGCCAGGGTTTATTAGCTCCAATGGATTTCATGGTGCCATTAGATGCTTTAAAGACTAAAAAATCTATCCATAGGCCTCAGGAGTGATGCATTTTTATGAGGTATATGAGTGTTTTGTGGATGTTGATGCAATTCCAACAATAGTGAGAGGTACTGTCCTTATTTCATATTCCATGGAAATTTCGTTATTTGATACTGGTGCCTCCCAATCATTTATATCTATATGTTTTGTTGATGTTATTAGAAATCCAATGGAACTTATGTCCTTTAAAATGGATTTAACAACAGATCTTGTAATGAGGAATGAGAAGGGGTTCATGTGTCCTTATTATTTGTTAGCGATAGCTGATACATAATCAGTCTATGATTTTTTTTCATGATCTAGATATATTTTAAGTCATCATCAGTATGGATTAGATTTTCTCTCATCGAACTAATGTTGATTGTTATCATTGGCATTTGTCATTATTTTCTACTGATGGGAGCTCCCATGTGTTTCTGGTAGAGTGGGACTGGAGGTCAGGTCCATCGGGCCCTTCCCACCCATTTCTTTAGTGTTTTTTAGTTGTCGTTGGATTTGATCCCAATGATGTTTCTTCTGTTGGTGATCTCCCAATTGTTGTTTGAGACATTATTGATGTTTACTATACGATTTCTATAGTCTTGTTCTAGATATAGGTAGACTTTATTATTGATATAGTTTCAAGAACTCAGCTAATATCGATACGTTCATATCGTATGGAACCAGTAGAGATAAAGGAGCATATGATTCTGTTTGAAGACTTATTGGAAAAAGGGTTCATTCATCCTAGTGTTTTTCCTTGGGAATTCCCTATACTATTGTCCGAGAAAGAATATGGTTCACTTAATTTATGTGTGGACTACTAGATATTGAACCAGATAACCGTTAAGAAAAAAAATCCATTACCTCATGTGGATTGTTAATTAGATCAGTTAAACCAGGAAAAGTGATTTTAAAATGTCGATTTAGATCGGTATATCATCAGCTCAGATTTCAGGAGCCTAATATGCTGAAAAATGAATTTGGGAGTTGGTATAGCCCTTATGAATATCCTGTGATAATTTTTATTTTGAATAATTCTCCTTTAGTTTTTATGGTCTTAATGAATAAGATATTCCATTAATATCTTGCCACTTTTTTGGTACTATCCGTAGATGATATTCTATATTATTCAAAATTAGTGTGTGAAAATAATCACCATTAGAGTTTGGTTAGAGAAAATTTTAGAATCACTATTTTATGGAAATAATTAGAAATATAATTTCTAGATTCATGAAGTGATATTATTTGGGAACATAATTTATTTTCATGAATTTTCAGTCGATCCAAAGAAGGTAAAGACTATTTTGTCCTAGAAGGAACCAAGGAATGTCTTTGAGATATGAAGGTTCCATTTTCATGCTAGATACCACCGATGGGATGCAAGAACTTATCTAAGATGGTGTCACCATTGAACGATCTTACCAATAATGTGGTCAAATTAACATGGGATGCATTGTGCCATACTTCTTTCGATGAACTAAAAAGGCTTCATATAATGGCTCATATTCTTATCTAACCTATGCCCAGTAAGGGATATGTGGTGTTTTTTTATGAAACTAGTGCTTGTTTGGGATGCATGTTTATGCAGGATGACCATGTGGTAGCTTATTGATCTCATTAGATTTAAATGCATGCGCTTAAATATTAGAGGCTGTATATTTTTGGGGAAAGGGTCACAATATTTTTGGATCATAAGATTTTGAGTTATATATTTTGTTAGGACTTGAATCTTAGATAGAGATGATGAGTAGAATACCTTAAGACATTTGACATCTATGTTGACTATACCACAGGGAAGGGAAATGTTGTTGTATAATCTCTTTGTAGGAATGTACCATTACAGGATATTTTGAAATCAGAGGAAGAGTGGAATCACAATGAGATCTTCCCTTATTTTCATAGAAATTCTCAAGAGGACGTTTTGTGTATGGTTCTGACTAGTGTTCAGTTATAATCATCTCTCCTGGAGTCTATTTTGAAGAGTCAATAGCAGGATGAAGAGTTTCACAAGACATGGGAAAGCCTTTATAGCGGGGAGATAGTTTCAAGTTGGCCACACTCTTTATATGATTATATTCACTAAAGTAAATGGATTGTCATCCCAATATATGTGAGGAGTTTAGTACTGTCCTATTTTCCAAAATATTCATGGGACATTCATCTACGCACTACGAATATGTATTATGACATGAATAAGTTATTCTAGTGGATAGGTATGAAGTGTAACATCATAATGTTTTTTTTCTCACTGTTACACCTTCCAACAGATAAAGGTGGAGCACTTGAATCATTATTGATTACTTTAGCTTATTCCAGTGTGGATTTGGAAATGGGACGAGGTATCCAGAGATTTTGTTGTTGGATTTCCATGGAATTCTTAAGGGAAGAATACTATTTTGTTGGTTATTGATCGGTTAACAAAGCCTTTTCATTTCATTCTGATCAAAAAAACCACTAAATTTATAGTTATTGGTAAGTTATATGTGCAAGAGATTGTGAGGTCAGATGAGATTCCATGTTTAGTTATTCTTTATAGTGATCCTAGGATGACCTCAAGGTTCTATAGGAGTCTCCCAGAGGTGATGGGATCTTAGGCCAAGTTATGAACAAATTGACATCCACAAACATATGGTTAATGGGAGTGAGAGATTTAGATTCAATAGGATATGCCGTATACCTATATCTGGGATTTTGTAGGTTCATGGGATAACCATCTGGGATTAATTGAGTTTTATTATAAAGATAATTATCAGTCATTGATTTGAATGTAACCTTCGAGGTGTTGTATGGTTTCCCATGAAGATCACATGTAAGTTGGGTTGAGGTGGCCAAAGTATCTTTAGTTGAACGAAGATTGGTTTAGGAAATATATGTCATTATTTAAGATGTACGCCGATATTGAGTTACTACTCATAGTCGAAATAAATCATATGAGGATCAACATCCTTGACCATTAGAGTTTTCCATAGGTGACTGGGTTATATCGGAAGTTTCTCCTCAGTTCGGTCATTTTCGACTTGGAAAATTGGTAAATTTGGCTATAAGATATGTTGGACCGTTTGAGGTCACTAAGCGGCTAAAAAACCTTTATTATTGGTAATCAATTTCTGGTTAGTTGACAGGTATTCTTGATGCTTTCGATAAATCTTGTCTCAGGAAATATAAACCTGATGCCACTCACTATCTATGTTTGGATGAAATTGATTTAGAACCAGATGTTTGTATTCTATAGAATCTAGTTGAGATCATTGACTCTATAGTGAAATTCTTTCATGGGAAGTTGATTCTGTTGGTCAGATATCTATGGAAATATGGTTTATATTATCATGAGAATTGGGAATGAGAATCATTGATGAGGGAGAAATGGCTTCATTTTTTTATTGGGATTACATCTTCCTCATGACATTCTGTGGGAAAAAATTCATCATGGTGTTGAGTTTGTAACATCCCATTATCATTTTATCTAGTACTCCTTTAACCTTATCTTGGTTTCCCACTCCTTTGAGATTGGGAGGATACTCATATTGGTGATGTCAATTATTGGTTGGACATACACTAAAAATCATTCATTTCTACATGCTGTAGAAAGATTTCACACCGTGTAATTTGGTTACACACTGTGTAACTATTTCTAGGTATATTTCATGTATGGCTATTCACACTAGGAATGTTACCGATTATGAAAGATGGTTTCGCATCATGAATTATTTAAATAAAATATTTTTTATAAGAGGTGACATATTTTAAGCATACTTGTACTCCGTTCATTTCACTAAATATAACTATAATACACATCGTGAAATGGCCCACATCCAGTTTTAAAAATGCCCAAGAAATTTTTTTGTCATGAATCATTCTACAAAAATCTTGGATCTCGAACCAAAAATCATCAAATCTGATTTTGGGATACTCTTATCAACCTAGAGCGATCCATTCAACAGTTGATCTTCATCATGGTTGTGATTCATCTCTCCAGGCAAGTAACCTTTCTGCTTCTTCATTTCTGTTGACCATAGTATCACTGTTTGGTGGAGTTTGTTTTATCCATTTTCTTAAGAAGGTGGTCCCTACTGAGTTTCTTCGAGATCCGTTGTGTGATGTCATTCAAGAGGCGTTTTTCATTATTGGACATGGTGGGGAAGGTGTTTATATTTGATCTATATATGCTTTTCCCTTATGTTGACCCCTTTTATTCTAAATTGAATCAATCGTGATGTGGATTTGATTTTAGGGCCTTACATGATGTTGTTGGGTTTTTTTTTGATTTTGGATTCCATTATGGGCAAGTACAATACTCATTTTTTTGTAGGTGGTTCTATATCTATGCGAAGATAATGGATATGGATGTTTTTTCATACAATATAATTCATATTAAAATTAGCATGATTGTTTTGTGTGTGCTAAAAAGTGTTTTTTATTGAATAATGGGGTTTCCTTGGTTATAGATAAATGAATAGTAAATGGGTATTTTAAAAGAATTAAAATGGAATTTTGAAATGGTTTTCAAAGCATTGAAATGAATTTTGAAAAAGAGAACCCCTGATACCTTGTGTACTTAAGTGGAAGGTTTAGCATGGGTCCATCTTCTATTGTTTATTATTATCAAGGAGGTTTTTCATGGGTATTTCTTATATTTACTCAACCTCTTGTTCTAGGGGAACAATATTGACATGGGGGGGGGGGGGTTACTAATGGGGCTTCCCTCTACTTCCTAGGACTGCGTTCTAGGATCAAATATGTAAACATAATTGATTGTGGTATGAATAGTCTTCTTCTAGACCTGTAGTATTCCTTGGTGTTGTGATTACGTTTCTTCTATTTCTTTATTTCTTTGAACTTTGAGTTATCCTTGGAATGCATGTTCATTCTTATGAAAATTACTATGGAAATTGGGATTTGAAATTGATATACCTACTTCTATTTAGAACTATGGAGAAGAAGAAATTATTTCCATGTTTTCAATAATACTACTTTACTACTAATCATTCCATGTTTTTAAATAAAATGACCATAAATGAATTTTTACATAGAGTCTTGTTATGGAACACCTCAGTGGGATCCTTTTGAGACTATTAGCTCTCACCATGCACACCTCATCAGTGGTGTATAGGCATTTATTTTTAATTTATTTTATAGAAAAGTAAGGAATCATAATGAAATGGTGAGGTTCATGTATTTCGGTTGGGTAGTGGGTAGTGAGATGGCAGAAGTACATACCTACCATCATTTGGAGTAGCTATTTTGTTTTTAGTCCTACGACTTTGGAATTGTCCTGGATTTTTAACTATATTTGTAGTTGTTCGTTTCTTCTTTTTTCTTATAGCTATGGAATATCTATCTTGTTCAGCATCTACTGTATCTTATTGTTCTGTGTTTCTATATATATATATATATATATATACCACGTGGTTGTTCAGGTTGGGTGAAATGGTTCCATCTGTTGTGTTTTTCGATGCCCAGGGTGCTTGGCACCAACCCAAGAGGATTGGGAATGCCCTTCAGGCATGTGACAGATCAGCTCAGGTGACAGGTTAGAGGGTATACTAGGTTTGTTCAATATAGATATGTTTAATCATTTCAAAATATAACATCCTTACTATATAAAACATTGAAATCAATATGGGGAATAACCTCAATGGTTTAAACTAATGGTCAATGATAATAACATTTACAAAATGAAACTTCTACTCAATAAACCATAAAAAACAAGTAAAAAGAGAAAAATTACATTTTTAAAGTCATTTATAAATAATTTTAATAATAATTAAATAATTAACAACAAGTAATACTTTCTACAGAAAAATTTCAAAATTGAAAAGACCAAATGGACCCTTAATCTTGGAAAACATTGTTAAAAACATGGTAAAATCTTATTATAGAACACAAGACATAATTTTATAAAATGATCTTTTTTAATTCATTAATATCCCTTATTATACATTTTAATAAGGATTTGGTGTGCACACATTCCATGGAAACTTGTCTTAGGTTTTTAAAATTGGAATATTTTTTAGAACCAAAAATAAATTAAAAGGAAAAATGAAAAAAAGATGTAAATGAAACTGATAAACACTAAAACATTTAATTTAATTGAAAACAATGTTATAAAATCGATCAACCACTATGGTGATAATGTATAAATAGATATAAATGGACCCACCTATCATATTAAATGTACAAAAAGTGGAATAAAGATATGACACTATAAAAGATCAATAAACACCATTAAAATACCATTTAAAACCATAATATTTAGAAACCCCCAATTAAATCCCGTGAAATTCAAATCCATATGCCACTGTATATTTTGGTGTGGGGAAAAAGGACAATATGGGAGAAAATGAAGGAGAGCGATAAAAGGATTAAGTTACTTAAAGAGATCATGGTTTTTTATGGAAAGAAGCACAAGTGAATCATGATAAGATGGATATTACGGGATAAAGTTACATGGGAGGTTTATGTGAGGATTGTTGGGAAAGTGATAAGATAAATGAATTCCTCCCTTTAAAAAAACTAAAAAAACATTTAATGAGTTTCACGATAAACCTACATGATCCAAGTAGACCATGATCTGACCATGTGAACTCTACTACCTCCATATCACCACTCTACACAGTGACCTTATATAGTCCCCATAACTATGATATGACTATACAGATCCTACAGTCTTCCCCTCTATATGACACATGCTCCTTTCACAATAATTTAGGTCATGCATCAGGATAGTATAGCCCAGAATATTTCAAATGATTCTCAAAATTTTAATCGAAACTATAAAATATAATAAAAAGTATTTAAATTATAAAATGATCTTTTAAAATTAAAAAATTTGGGTGATACATTTATCCCAAATAATCTCAATTTTTTTTCTATAAATTATTTTTGAAAATTGGTTTATACAATAATAGATGAGGACTATTTTCATCAATTTAGAAAAAAACATTAAAAAAATAGGAACCAAAAAACATTTAAAAGAACGGATCATTATGAAAAAAATTCTATAAAGTTAATAATTAGGATGATCTTATATGATCGGGGATAAAACATGAATACCCTCTTCTAGTATAGACATATTGTTCATAAGATACGACCCAAAATCCTACAAACACATGAGACATAAGGTGATGAAAAACCGTATCACCAATGATTATATAAGTTATATAAAGATTCTGTAAAACATTTATATGGTGGTTAATGGTTCCTTTGATGATTTCCTAGGTAAACATGGGGTTATTTAGAGAAAATACCATCACTATCACTAACAATACACGAAGATCGTTCTATAGTGGCCTCCCTACCATATATATTTCTCATCACATAAAACTTCTTGAATAAAAACGAGATATAACCATAGATTCAATATGATTAGAGAACAGTAAAAGATGACTATAACATGAAGCTAGTAAAAATAGTCCTAAGAAACCCCCTGAAACTATATACTAACAATTCCATTAAAGATGCAAAGATCATTCCAAATAAAATACAAATTAAAAAAACATTATAGTGAGGTATATACAACAATAAAAAAGTAAAAGTGATTATAAAAAAATAATACTTCAAAATTTCCTAAAATTATCATCAGGATCAATTGGATGATATTGGGGTTCTATAGAAGAGGTAAATCTTGGACAATGATTCTTATATTATACTCTTCTGTAGAACTTTTTCATATAGACTAAAAATCCATAACCATGATAATTATTGAGAGATATATGAAATAAAGGATTATTATTCCCTACCTTACCACATTTCATTAAACCAGAGATTTTTTTGGAGGAATACAAAGTGATGAAAAATTATTGTTGATTCATACTTACATCCATCTCAATAGGTCTAGATGTATTTGTCTTTTTATCCTGATAATTCCCTTATATATTTCATAGTATAGAAGGGAATATTGATTACCTTAGGAAACCAAACCATGATTTCCTCAACTCTCATGGTTTTCCATGCCACATTCCCTTAAAATGTTATCCCATAATGAAATGAATGAAGACAAAAGTGAAGGATGAAGGCCCATCTCAAAAGTTATAGCTATCAGTGCATTAATCAGGACTAAATCAGGATTATATGGAGTCAATTTCAGTAAATGAAGAGCACACCTCAACACTAATTGGAAATTTTTTTCTTATGGAATAAAAAAAATTAACATGATTGTATTTTATGAAATATGTTTTTTTAAATAAATTCAAACTTTTCGATCTTTTACATTGCCCACAATGCTTAGTTTTAACAAATCACAATATAGTATTAAAACATTATTATATTATAATTATTGCCCAATGATTGAAATTGTATGTAAGAACATGATTAACTAAATTATGAATGTATTTTGTTCACATAGGTATACAAATATTTCTTCTATTCATAAATTGATTATAAATGGAAATGAAAACAAATTGAAAATAAAGGACATTTTTTTTGAAAAACTATTTTCTATGCACGCAATGTGACATTATCCTAATAATTTAAATTAATGACTATTAGTGAATTATTTTAATGAAATTTATATATTATATTTTCAATTAAATATTTCATCATTAATTTATGTGTTTTATATTCAGGATATAAGAATAAGTCTAATGTTATGCTTAAGATTTCTTTTTTCTAAACGGTAGTTCTGCCGCATTTCCAGAACTTATGTTATAATTAATTTGGGAACTTTTATAATATTAATTTGAAAAAATTAAATTAATTTTTGAAATAAATATGTTAAAACTATCATAGAGTTATTTTTATTGGGTATTCTTAAAAGATTAAATTTACAATGAATAGTTAAAAATATTTATTTTTATTGAAAAATATTTTTTCATTTAATGAATTTAAAAGGTTAAATATTGTTTTAAAATGTTTTGAAAATGAAATCAGTAAAAAAATATTATTATTAATACAGTTTAATTCATTGAAATTAATTTCATATTGATCCTTGATATTAAAACTTTCTATAATTACACAAAAGTTTTCTTTAAAAAACTATTTTTTTTGTTGTAGTTGGTGGTTTAATTTTAAATTAAATTATGAAAATCCTTTGAGTTTAATTTTTGGTAAAATAGATTCAATTTTTGTAATAATAATAATTAATATTATCTAATAATTTCAACCTAATTTTTACTATAATTAATAGTGAAAATAGTGAAAATTAATCTCATTGGATGTGATGAAGCATACCCTTGAAGGAAAAGAACAAATTAAGTACTGTGGTTAAGGTTAAAACATGTTAACTGGGGGTTTAAATAAAAAGATAAGGGTAATATTTCTACTAAAACTTATCCAAAAACTATTTTATAGAAATATCTTAATCTTATCATATCCCAATATCAAATATTTAAAAATATAGAAAATTTTGGATTAGTAATGGATTTGTCATTTTTGATTCATTTGGAAAATTTTGTCAACAGTTTCTATGTGGGTTCCTTTCCCCACTTATAAAAGGAGATCACCTATCATATCCTTTCCACAAAATTGAATCCCATTGGATAAAACAATTCATAATAAAATCCCCTTCCCCAATTCCATTATCACATAATATATACATTTTTTTTATTTGGAAACTATGATTACAAGGATTTTGGTATAATATTAAAGACGATCTCTGATGAGGTGGTATATCTCTTAACCTTGCGTTATGATTATATTTATTGCTACACCAAAATAAAATAATATTCCACCATGACAATATAATAAAACATTTTTCATCTATACACATAAATGTTATTGTGTTAGTTTAATGACCTATACCTACCCCTACTATAAAATGGGAAATGAAACTGTCGATCATGTGTATGAAGGAATACTGCCTTGTAAGACAATGTAATTTGTTTTCTTAAAACCTCTTCTCACATATTCATATAATGATGGATTTAATCTATATGTATATATATTTGATATATACAACATTAGTATAATTTTGGAATTATAATATAATATATACCTTATATATTTCCATTCAAATGGATTATAAAAACACCGCTCAAGTGTACGATGGACTATCGCCTCACATAGTGATGTAGACCATTTTTTCACTCTTGAATTACATTAATGTTCAAAAGGATAAAATTAATTAATATATTTGATGTATATGATATAATAATCAATGTATAATATTATATTTTCATTTACCTTTCTTTCATTTCATCCTTTAAAAAATGGAAACAATATTCATCTGTACGTGCAGACTATCCTATCAACGAATGGTTCACTTCATATTTCTATTTATAAATTTTATAAATGATTTTAAATATGTATATAATTAAATTATATGACATTAATATCATATATGAAACATTGGGTGTGATTTAATGATGATCAAATTGAAAGGACCAAAACTAATGAATCAAAACATATAGGAAAAAAAAATCAATTATCACCAAAAGAAGGAATTTTAAATGAGTGATAAAATGGAATAAGTAATTCATATAAAATATGATATATATTATTATGGTTCTATAATATGTTTATAAGAAATTTACATTTATTATATATGAGTATTGTTCAATATAGAGGTAAGAAGAAATCAAGGGAAGGTATCCCTGTCTCAAAATTTTCTTTTTGAGGAAATAAGTTAAATTATACACTAATCTTATTTTAAAGGGTGTATATAAATCCCCGTTTACATGTCATATCAATAATTTATTTATTAAAATTATATTTTATGTTTTATTTAATGTTATTTATTTCATTGGGCTTAATATTCAATAGTTACCAAAGTGGTGAGGTTTTTATGATACAATCTCATTTTTATTGGGATTGTATTTTTTTATGCTTATGATTAAGAAATATTTTGATATACCTCTCATGAGACTAATAAATTTTCTTATTTCTTAGTAATTTATTTATAATAAATTTTTTCCATTCATTTAACATCCTTTAAGGACTTAATATATAATAATTATTTTTAAGGAAAATAACATTTATTTCTCTCTTTGGTCAAAATATCATATTCTTCTATATTTATGTTTTCTAAAAAATTCATTAAATAAATTTTATAATATTATAAAATGTTTTTTAAAATTAATTTTTACCGTTTCTTTAATTTTTTAAGAGTTATTTAAAACTATTATTCTTTTTATTTCCAAAACTAGGTACTTGTGACTTATTACCAACAATCTAAAACGAATAATTGTTTTAATTTATATGAAATGAATAGTATTTTTCCACTATCATGATAGATCAATGGATTCAAACTTATTTTTTAGTTTTCCAAATTTATATTCAATGAAAAAATTTTTGAAAAAGGGTTTTGAGTTTTTTTATTTTTTAAATAGTTAATTTCAAACTGGAAAAGCTATTTTCATTACGAAATCTTCCATGTAATCTATTAAAATCATTTTCTATATAAGATGACATCCTATTATGTTTCATTAAATTTACTGTGGATATATTCCATATATATTATTCTTATTATTTCTCTAAATGGTTTATGTTTAAGATAACAATATGTTTATGAAACTTGTTCCTATTCCATAGGTAATGCTATAATGAAGTGATGAAATGTTAATGAAACAAGTTTCATTACCATTGGGTTTTCTATGATGAAATATTTATGTAACCCGTTTCCTTTTATATGATATTATATGATGATTTTATTATGATCATAGGGAACATATATTTATGATTTTTATTACATTATTTTTTGGACCTATATCTCCCTCAAATAAATTATTTAAATATTTTAATATCATGAGATAATTATGGGAAATGTGTTGATAGTCTTGATCCACTATGAAAAACAAGTTTATGTCTTTGATTAGCTATAGGATATATGTAATGAGGTATGATTCACTATTATTTATGGTCATGGATGTCAACCTTGAAAAATGAAATGGTTTTTATACCTAGTTTGGTGTGAGACATTTATAACATGATACTATGGTTCATGAATTATGATGGTTTCACACTCTTTTGAATAAATAATTTTGTAATGATAATGCATTTGGTTCTGAATCATGTTTATGATATATGATATATTAGTATGAAATTTGTATTTTATATTCATGATATCATACCCTTATGATAATTTTATGCTTATATATGATCATTAATTCATATCTATCTTATTTACACATATTGATCATCTAATTGCACCCCTTTATTATGTTTTCATTACATAATTTATGATGAAAGGTATTAATAATTATATATCTAAAATGGTACTACTTATGAATAACTTTGTGGGTGATGATGTAGTTCACTCATGAACTATCTATTTGTTTATCCATATTTCCAATGTTAGTATTGATTTATGATCCTTGAGCCTATACTTTTGTATTGAAAATAATATTCCTATAATTTTTTAATAATTTTGTTAAAAATAACATCTTACATTTGAAGGTATCATAAGATATAATTTCTTATCCTACAAAAACATGGATAAGAAATTTTTTATAAGAATCATTTGAATAAGACTATGTATAGGATAACTTCAAAATGTTTAGGTAAGGATGAGATTTTTTTGTTGTACTAGAAATACATCCCTACATAGATACTACAAGTGGAAATGTTTTTTGTAATGGATTAATTTTGGAGATATAACCTTGAAAAGAGTTGGTTGACTATATCTCAACCATCGTTCCAGTGCACATTGATTGTTCCCTTACTTCCAACATGTTTTGACACTCTTAAGGAATATGATTTGTTTAACTCATATTTTATTACTTAACATTATAAAGGATTGGAAAAGATTCTGATAATACATTACGTAGGTTAAGCCAAAGGTTTCATAGATTCGAAATAAGGTGTCTTGATTTAGATATCCTATAAATGATTATTCATGACTATGTGCTTTTTCACTTGGATTAGTCTTCCTCACCATCTAATTTCTGGGGTTAGATAATGGACAAAACCTAAAGAAAATTTGTTAATGCTGAATGTGGTGGACAATGCAATTATTTTACATGTATGAAACAAAATAATATAGTAGCTAGGATGTATAAATATGTTTTTATGCACAATTTTTTTTCAAGTCATGAATTAGGATGAGATTATAAATACAGAAATGACAGAATGACATTCTGTTGAATACTTCATAAGACAACAATTACCTACTTTTATGGGGAATTTTGATCCACTAATATTTTAGTGATGGATAAAAACCATTGAGAATATATTTTTCATTATCCACTGCTTATAATATAAATATGAATGTATACCTATTTATTTTTTAGAATATTAAGGAGATAAATTCTTGAAACTTATTAAGAATATGAGGCAAGAGGATGAAATTGAAACTGTAGTATGTGATGAGTTTCAGAGGATATTAATTATTTATTACTTCCCTAGTTTTCTATATAAAATGACTTAAAATTAATTCATTAATATTAAGAAAAAGGACGATGAATGAATTATAACCTATGTTGCTAATTTTACAAGTACTATAAGTAATTCTTCATGTTCAATAATCTTCCATGAATATAAAAATTGATAGATTTTTTTTGTGGATTAAAACAAATTATTTATAAGTAATTATTTATAATATAAATTAGTAGCTATGTTTTTATTGATGTGGACTCGAGGTAGAAATTGAAATCTTGATTATTACCTTTCCTGTGGTTTTCGTAAAAAAAGAAGATTTATTCTCATGAAAAATCAAATAAATTACACCTTGGTAAGAGATTATATCCATTTAATTTCATAAATATTAGATAAAACATTAAGGGAATTCTTTGGATGGAATAGACAGGTTCTTTAAATATGGCCGGTTGTTTTTTAAAGCCTATAAATATCAAAATATGATGAACGGGACGATTAATGAAATTGTGGAAAAGAGGATTCCAACTAATGCATAACCCATGTTATAATTCTTAAAATTCAAGTAGTATAGGAATTATGTCAACCCATGCATGAATTTGTAGGTTTTTTACGATCAACATAAATGTCCTCATAAACCCAAAGAAAAAAGGAAATATATTTTAATCCTGACTTCCATAGTGGGTTAGGAGAATTATGTGTTCTAAGGTACACATATCATGAACTCTAGAATGGATAATGTATTGTTTAACTCATGATATTACCATTCATTTATATATATGAAATTTGAAAAGGGTATTTAATATCTAGATAAATGATTTGATGTTTTTTAATGGGTAAAAACTTTTTATAGTATAATGGTTGCATCACTAGTCTATATTTCCTATCTCATTGAAGTTTATGGGATAATTCTTCATGAAAATATTATTACTATTCCATTAGTTGAATTTGATGTGATTATGTTAATGGATTATAATTCATTACATAAAGACCATATTAATTTACATGTAAGGGTTTTCCCATTTCAAATTTAAAATGAACCCATGATCATTTATCAATGAAAATATGAATGAAAATTTCCAATGGAAATTACAATAATATTTATGTTCCTAATCCCTATCCATGAAATATATATATATAATATGGTTGGGGAGAAACTCAAAAATGAATACAAGCCTATTGTTTGCAATTTTTTTGTTGTATTTCCAGTGAAATATAATGGTGTTCCTCTAAATCATGAAGTTGAGTTATCAATAGAACTCGTACCTAGGTTTTGTCTAATTTTGAAGACTTCATATCGAATAGTCCTAATTGAGTTGGGAGAATTAAAAAAGTAATTCCAAGAGAATATTTCCCTACAATTTATCTACCTTATTGTTCCACCATAGGGATCACGAGATCTATTTGTTAAGAATAAAAATAAATTAATGAATATTTTCAATGATTTTTAAAGATATAACAATATCACTATCAAGAAAAAGTATCATTCACCTACTATTGATGATTTGTTTGGTGAATTAAAAGGATCATAATATTTTATAATATTGATCTTCAATTTACGTACTATCACTTTAGCATCATAAATGAGGACATGCTTAATACAACCTTCCCAATGAGGTGTGGAAACTATGAATTTATAGTGATTCCCATTGGTATTACAAATTACTATTCTATCTTTAAGGATTTAATAAATAGATTATTTAGAGAATACATTGATCAATTTGTTGTAGTCTTTATAGATGATATTGTTATTTACTCCAAGATGAAGGAAGACCTTTAAGAACATTTTATGATTGTTTTTAGAACCCTAAGAAAAAAATTTAGTTTGAAACAATTTACCAATTGTTAATTTTTGAATTGTAATGTTTTGTTCATAAGTCATATAATCTCGTATAGGGGTATTTTCGAGGATCCTTTAATGATTGATGTTCTTAAGAAATGGTCTAGACCAATAATAGTTATTTAGATCCATAGTTTTCTTTGTTTGGATGGATATTATCAGCACTTTGTGAAGAATGATTCACAGTTTCCTAATCCACTCACCTAGTTTACTCAAGAAATAAGATAAGTTCCTTTGGTTGAATAAATGTGTGGTTAATTTCAAGGAGTTGAATATAATATTGTTCATTACACCTATCTTCACGTTTCCTTGAATTAATAATGTGTTTTTAATCTATAACAATTCATCTATGAAGTGAATGGAATGCATCCTTATATAAAATGATTAGGTGACATCTTATTCCTCATGTCAATTAAAGGTTCACGATAAAAATTAACCAACTCATGGTTTAGATTTATCTACGGTAATTTTTGAATTAATGATATGGAATAATTATACTTTTAGTGGAATATATGAGATATATACTAATTATAAAATTTTGAAGCATATATTTAATCAATATATGTTTAATCCGGGCATGAAATGTGGTTGGATATGATTAAAGATCATGAATAATTCATAAATTTTATCCCTGGGATGGAGAAAAAGGTGGCCAATATGTTAAGTCGAAAGGATCAATCCAAAAAATCAATAAAAATGATCATGATAAAATTTTAATATTTCTGGAGTTGAAAAGGATAGATCAAGAATTATTGAACGATGGGGGGAATCATATTTTTTCAACTAAGTGTTCAACCATATATCCATGTGATGATTAAGGATGCACATAAGGAATGCGTAGATATATAGAAAATGGTTAGATTTATTACAAAATTTATTCATGAATTTGATTGAATTATAAGGTTTAAGAACCATGTAGGTGTTTCATCCGTACCTAATTTCAATAAGAATATATTAGAAGAAGATCATATTTATTAATTCTCTATTCATTTTGGGAGTACATAGATGTATGGAGATTTTAAATAGTATTAATGGTGGTATGATATAAATAGAGATATTAAATATTTTGTATCTCTTTTACTCATATGTTAGATATTTAAAATTGAGAGATAAAACATTATATGGATTTTACAACCCTTAGGAAAACTAGAATCAAAATGGAGAAAGATCACCATGTATTCTTTTATTAGACTCGCTAAAACATATACACGGAATAAAGATATATGGGTTGTTTTTTATCTCTTTACAGAGACATATATCTTCATTTCAATCATATAAGACCTATATCTTAATAAAAGTGTAATAATATACATTAATGATGTGATAAGAATACACAAAGTACCACATTCTACTGTATCTGGTTTGGATTTGAGGTTTACCTTATTGTTTTGAAAAATTATTCTAAAAAATGTTTATATAGATTTGAGTTTTGGAACTATATATCACCCTCAGATAGATGTCCATTATGAGAGAAATATTCGAACACTAGAATATATGTTGAGATCTTATTCTATTTCTTTCAATGGTGGAAGAGATAAACACCTTCATCAAGTCCAGTTTTATTACCAGACTAGTTTTCATTTGAGAATTCAGATGGTTAATTACGTAACTCACTATGGAAATAAATATAATGTTAAAATGTGATGGATGAAAATTAGAGAAAGAGAGATATTTGAACTTAATATAGCTGAAGAGATGGCTGAGAATGTTAGATCCATTCAACAACACATATGGACAACACAAAGATAACAAAAAGGGTATGCTAATAATTATTGACATGATCTAGAGTTTGAAGTTTATGATATGATATTTCTAGGGATAACACATTGAAATAAGGTTATAAGGTTTCAGAAGAAATTAAATTAGAGAACTATATATTAGTCCCTTTGATATTACTGATCATATCAGGACAATAGATTATCATTCGGTTCTTCAACTGAATCTCTATCATGTTTACGATATGTTCCATGAATCTCCACTGAGAAAGTATATACTAGAAAATTCACATGTACTAAACTTAGAGTTCATATTTGTGGAGAAGGATATATCTTATGAGGAACAACTTGAAGATATTTTGGATTATATAGGGAAATTTCTGCAAAACAAAACTACTCTCATGGTTAATGTTTTTTTTGTGAATCTACCAGCTTGAGGAAGCTACATGAGAACCTCAGGATAAGATGTGGAAGAATTATCTTTAATTTTTTAATCGTAATGAAATAATTTAATGGAAGAAAATTATTTTAAGGGGGTATAACGTAATAACCCAATATTTTATGAAATACTATTTTTAAAATAAACATAATTTTATCGATTTTTTACATTACACACAACACAATGTTTTTATGAATTGTGAAATACTATTAAAATATTACTATATGATAGTTATTTTCTATATTTTGGATCGAGGGTTTCATAATGATTAACTAGGTTATAAAAATATATTTTTTACAGATATAAAAAATGTCTTTTTTGAATATCATTTAATTTGAAATGTAAATAAAAACTATTTTTTTGAGAAATTATTTATATGCATGAATTTTGGGGCTATATTAATAAATTATATAAATCAATATTAGTGAATTATTTTAATGAAATTTGACTATTATATATTCAATAAAAAATTTTCATTCATTTATTAAGTTTTCTTAACTTGATAGAGTTTATGCTTAAAAATGTATTTCTATGAAAAAAAAATTCTTCATTTTGTGAACATATTTTAAAATTAATTTTCAAATATTTTATAAAATTAAATTTCAAAATTAAAGAATATTATGAAATAAAAATGAAAAAATTATTTCATAGTGAATTTTTGATAATTTTAAAAAAATATTATTTTTTCAGAAGAATAGGGGAAAATACAATTTTTTTTGAAAACATCATTTTCATTTAAAGAACCTAAAAGTAAAATATTTTTTCTAAATAGATTTAAAAAATTAATACAATTATATTATTATTAATCCAATGAATTTATTAGAATCAATTTTAATTTGAAATTAAATATTAAAACATTCTATATTTATGAAATCCTTTTCCATCAAAAATGGTTTTGTATCATATTTATGGATTTAATATTAAATAAAATTCCACATATTTAATGTGTTGAATTCATTAAAATGGATAACATATTTGGAATCAGAATAATTAATATTATATAATAAGTTATTCTACTTCTGACCAAAATGAAAAGTAAACACTTTAAAAATTAATTACAATTATTCTTATTAATACGGGATTACTAGTGGGTTAAACTAAAAATATAAGGTTAAAATTAATATTAAAACTTTTTTAAATCATATATTATGGCCATATTTGAGTATAATATTTTAACATGTTTTAATATTTGGTCATTTGGATATATGTTTTGGAATTACTTTATCATTTTTTATTATTTTTTGACATTTTTCGTGTGGGTTACTTTCCCCTATTATTAGAGGTCCCCTCCTCTTCTCTTCACTTCACATATTGAAATCCCTTTAGATCACCCAAAACCTACAAAAAGAACTTATTAAATTCTTTTAAAAAAATTTATATGAATTTTTATTATGAAATCCTACAAAAAAGGTCTTAAATATAAACCGAAAGAGGATCTCTAAAGAAGTGGTATAACTCTTAACTTGGTATTAACGTTTATTACTTCATCTCCCACATTCAAATCATATTAAAAAATACTGATATAATTAAACAATTATATACCATATAATTATATGTTATTATGTGAGTTTTGAGAAAAATATTTCCCTCCACTTCTGTCAAATGGGAAAAGAAACCATCGATCATACGTACCGAGGACTATAGTCTCATGAACCAATGTAATTCATTTTTCCATCATCTATTCTCATGGATTTATATAAAGATAGATTTAAAGTATATATATGATATTTAGCACATAAATATACCTTTTCAATTATAATATCTCATATAACTTATTACATTCCGTTAGGAGGGAATACAATAACCTCACTCATGTGTATGACAGACTACCGCCTCACAAATGAATGTGATTTGTTTTTCACTTATGCTTAAATGGAAGATAATATGGATAAATATAATGAATATATGTGATATATGTCTTATCATAATGATAATTTAATTTTAAATTATTATTTATCATTCATTAATTAAACCTTTCAAAAAAATGGAAACTATATTCATGCGTGAGTACAAACTATGTTAGGCTTTTAGGCCATGTTTCATAAAGACATTTATGCCTTAGTGTCTTTTATAGGTTCCATAATTTCACAATTCTCAAAAAATTATCATTGTTTTCTTTGTTTAATAACGTTTAATGATCACTATAAATTTTAAAAAAACATTGTTAACATTCTCACAGTTGTGAAATGAATAACATTGTGAAAGTACCAAAACCAATGAATCAAAAAAATTTAAGAAAAGTGGACGAGTAATAAAAAAAAATTATTTTAATAATGAACTGTAAATAAAACATTATTAAAAGGGTATAATTACATTATATATTGTATGATATAGATGATTATAGTCATATAATAAATTTATAGTATATTTATATATATTATTCAAGAGGATAGAGTTCCTTCATGGAATGATGAACTTGATGTAAGAGATCTTCGTCTCGAAATTGTCTTCTTTAGGAAAAATTTTATTTTTTGAACCTATATTATTTTATGAGGGGTATATACATCCCCATTAATGTATTATATCCATAATTTATTTATTCTCATGATATATAATGTTTTATTTAATGTTATTTATTTCATTGGACTCACGATTCAAAAGGGACCAAAGTAGTATGTATTTTCTAATATCATGATAGCGTTTATCGAGATTTTTGATTTATTATTACAATGATTAAATATTATAATACATATATCTAGAAAATAATAAATTTTCTCATAATCAGGTTATTTATTGTGAATAAAGTTTTACCATTAATTTTTCTTTCTTTAAGTACTCAAGAGATCCAAAAAAAAATTTTATGGAAAATTAATTTTATTTCACCCTTTGGTCGGAAGTAAATTTTTTTTCCATGTCCAAGTTTTCTAAAAAATGATTTTTTATATTCTATAAATATTTTTAAAAGTAATCTTTTCCCTTTTTTTAATTTAAAAAAAATGTTTTAAATGGAATCATCTTTTGTTTTCCCAAAAGAGTTACTTTTTACTTTTTACCGAAAATGTAAAAGGAAGATTTGTTTTAACTTTCATGAAAAGAATGTAATTTTATACAATAAAAACCAATCACTGACACATAGATTAATTTATATGATTCTTAGATTATTTTTAAATGAAATTATTTCTAAATTGTTTTATGTTTTTTTAATTTTTATTTTCAAAATGGTAAGGCTATTTTTCTCAATAAATATTCAACATGATTGTAAAAAATAAGTTTTTATCTAAGATGACATCATTTAATGTATCATATTCTTTATTGGGGATATTATCCATGGATATAATTATAATTATTTCTCTAAATGGTTTATGTTTATATATAAAATATGATTATTTCACCCATTTCTTTTTCACAGGTTATATTATGATGAAATAATGAAAATTTTATGAAACATGTTTTTTCCCAGAAGTAATTCTGTGATTTAATGTTTATGAAAATAATTATCTGAACAGTGGGATTTATATCTCCCTCAATTACATTGTGTAAATGTTTATATCACATGATATAACAACTGGGAACAAGTTTATGGGATTGATACATTATGGGAAACAATTTTAAGGTCTTAATCCACAAAGGGAAACAAGTTTTTGGACATGATACACTATATGAAATAGGTGATGATGCCGGATCCACTATGTTGGACTGTTTTGGCATTTATCCATGAAAAATTAAATAGTATTTCTACCTATTATTGTTCTTCAATTTTATGAAAATAACTTATGGTTCTTGAATTATAAGTATTTCACACTCTTACGAATCCTATATTTTTGAATGATAATGCTTTATAACATGACTTCTGTTTGTGATCTATGATACATTGGGTAGGAAAATTGTCTGTTATTGTCAAAATATAATATCCTTATGATTACCTTATGATTTAATATTATCAAATATTTATATCACCCATTTTTACAATTATTCTATTTGTGATATCACCCATTTCTTATGTTTCTTTCCCCTAGGTTATAAAGAATGGTATTAATTATGATATTTCTAAAAGGGAGATAGTTATTAAGAACCTATAATAAGACGATGTAGTTCACTTATAAACCAACTTTTTAAGTATCCAAGTTTCCATATACACGTAATTTTTATGATCCTTAGCCTTGTATTAGTATAATGTATTGAATATACATCTAAAAAGTTTTAATATTTATATATGAAAATATTTTGTCACTTTAATCAAATTCCATAAAAAACAATCATGGTTTTTGGAAAATACCGTTCAATGAATTTGATCTTAGATTCTTCATATAAAGAGTCCTCATGTATCTTATTCTAAATAATGATCCCCCACCACTTTTATCTTGGACCTTCGGGCATAGACGAGGAAATATTTTTCTAAATACACTAAACGATTCCTATAAGATGAACGATTCTATAAATCTTCTCAAACGACAATTATTAATGATGGAAGTATTTATACAATCAGTAGATATAAGGATTTAAATTTTGAAACTTATGAACCCAATCACCATATTGAATGTGCTATAAGAAATAATAATCCCTATGAATCGATCCAAAGGAATTAAGGGCTTAAAAACATTGAACGAATAGAGGTTCTACTTATGGAAAACCACTGACAACATAATCATGGGAGTTCATTGAGACATATCTTATAGTAAGATATCTAAATCATCCAAAAATAGAAAATAAGATCAAAATACACTCCGAATTTTAGATTTATAACAAAAAAACTGCAATAAGAAATGTTATTATAAAATCATCAAATGATCCATTAAATTATAATTTAAACCATTTTTATTAAAATATTAAATATTACATGTTAAATAAATAAAAATTATATAAAATAATAGAGCTCTATATCCTAATCAATGAATAAATTTATAAAGAAGTTAATTATTTTACTTTTCAAAAAAAATAGATAATACCTTTTGGACATACATAATACCATATAAAAATTTATTTCATAGTGGCCTTTTATGTAAAAAATTTATGAAACCTTCCTTGTTTAATTATAATAAATTATGTGTACCCTTTTGTAAAAATCCATTACAATTTATGTCCATCCATAAAAATAATTATCAAATCAAATCCTTTTACTATAATTGAAAATTATTCATCACACACCATATTATAGTAATAGATAGAGAAAAATGACCTTGAAAGTTATCTACAATGAAAACCCCATTATAGTAGAAAAACATTTAATAAAATGTACTATGGTCACAAATATAACATTTTTAAATTATGATTTAAATTGAATTCATAATTTTATCAACCAAACCTAATAAATAGATTTAACAATTCATTAAATTTATTTTAATCTCCATCAAATATATAATGATAAATAAAATAAATCATTACAAACAACAGAGATAAATTGAATATAATTTCAAAAATATTCTACATTTAAAATAATAACTATTATATAAAAAGATCAAGAACGAAATGAGAACCATTAGGTATGAAAAAATATTAATTTGTTTTACAAATTATAAAGATATAAGGTATGTATTCATGGTCTTTATGACAATTAAATAACTGGGTATGGACCACTAGGACCTCAAAATCTACTTACATAGTCTAAATTAATAGTCTAAAACCCATGCATACCGAACGTTCTTCCCAATAATTCCTACAATATTTCATTTTATATAAAAAAATTACATGAAAATGAAATATATAATGATCATAAAACTAAAATTAATGATATAATACCTCCCATGGAAACCAAAAGCTCATCACCAAAAGCTTAATATAGAATGGTTCTTGTAATATTCCTCTTTAATTTTGAAGATACTATCTCTAATATATCATGAAATCATTGTCGACATCAAATAATATTGGGCCGTAGTACCTTTTTGTGATGAACCAACCCATGATACCATTACACGGTATACAGGTTCAACATTGGCATGGATCGAAAGGTGTTCCAGATCTCCATGGGATGGAAAATAGTGTCGAGCCTAAATCTAAATTCCTTGGGAAATATTTTTATGTATAAAACTATGAAATAAATTATTGATATTCATATATAAATATTTATGAATATTACATAAGTTGAATATGACATCAAATTGAGATTTGTTTTGAAAATAAACTCAACGAAACATGTCACAAAAACATAAATACTACTCAATAATTCATAAAACAACTCAATTAATTATAGAAAACTACTAAAAAATAATCATAACCACGTTTTAATTGGATGTTGGACATATGTCCCCAAGGATAAAAAAATATAGGGAAGAAAATTTGAAAAAATACATTAGATAAACCAAAGTAAACAAAAAAACAAAATCCCAACATATATCTCCCCATGGAAAGTGAATGAACTTCACATATTACTACAATATCTTCCAAACCAAAAGTTATCATCACCCATGAAATCCAAAAATTACTTTTAATGAATCTAAAATGTATAATAAGCATGTGAAAAAAATTCATAGTTAGTATCCTTCCAATACCCACTCATTATCTTTAAATATTAATCTATAAAAATTTAAGAATTTTTATTTTCATGAAAATAAATAACTTGAGATATAAAAAACAATAATTTACATTAAAATAAATTAGTTATAAATTAAATATTACTAAAATGTATTTATAATATTTAACTTAATGTAAAACAATAAATTATTACGGAAAACCAAGTTAAACATTTAAATTTAAAATTCCAAATATTTCATCACATTTTAGAAACACAAAAAACATTTAAAATGAATATAGGGAAACCATAGTTATGGTTAATCAATCATTCTTTCAACACACTAACCTGATAAAATAATTAAGATATTTTAATACGAATGAAATTAACTTCATTAACAAATATAGAAAATTTTCAATGGGGGAAATCATATTTTCATACATTAATATACCCGAAACATTAGTGAAGATATAATAAAAAATAAAAAATAATAATGATCCTCAATAAAGTGTCCATATTTAAAATTTACAGTAATAATTATGGTTACAATTAATATCCCTAGAGATTTTATATGATAATATTCTAAAAAAATCATATAATTGGAATTTTTGATCTTCCAACTACCCAATAGTTTATTTTCCCCATATTTTAATTGTTGAGATGAAAAGAATCATAATATAAAAATATACTAACTTGGGGAATCATCCATAGAATGACAACAAAATTAATACAGTACAAGACCCTAGAATTCCTGCATAACTCCCCAAGGTTTCTCGTGGAATAAATATGGATGATCTATCAATACAATATAAGTCATCATAGCATATAAAACACAATAAAAAATCACATGAACTCACATCTTTTCTTTTAACACACATCTGAGAGAAAAGATCCTTATTTTAATAGTATCAAAAACATAACCATAAAATTCATTAACATTAATCATTTCAAAAAATAATATCATTCCAACATCAAACTAGATAATAGATAATGATAATAATTTCAATGATTGAAACAAATGATCACGAGTATGGATATTTCCAAAAAAAAATCTTATTAATAAACATTTAATGTAATGGAAAAATAATTGCATTCAATTTTTATATGCATAACATAATCATTTAAAAGGATTAAATATTTAATAATTTTGAAGCCTTACTACCAGAATAAGTCATCATTGTGAAGATAAAATATGTAATTAATCCTTAAAAATCATGATTAAAACATAATGAAACTCATTATAAATTATAAGAAATAATTTCAATGAATTATTATTATTTAATTAATCAAAATCTCTATTACCCATTTTATCAAACACTAGGTGTGCACACTTTCCATAGAAATAATGTAAGGAATTTAAAATTGGAAAAAATTTTGGAATAAAAAATAAATTATAAGGAACATTTAGATCAATATAACTATTTCATTGATAAAAAATGTTACATTAATTTAAATATAAAATATGTTTATCGAAATTATCAATCACACATGGTTTAAATTATAATGATAAATTTGTTGGATAACCTATTAAATATGATTTAAATGAATATAGATGAAGTTATTCTACCATATATGATCAATATAGACCCTTAATAACCCATTAAAATCCATAAAATTATGAAAGATTCAATTAAATCCCATGAAAATTATATACCAAGTCCCCCATGTTTATTGTGTGAGTGGAATCACAAAAAATATTGATTAATATGAAGGAAAATGACTACATGGTTAATTTACTTGAAGAAATCATGATATTTGAAAGAAGAAATCACACTTAAATCATAAAAATATGGAGATTATGGGAGGATTACAAATGAGGGGTCCTTAAGTGGATTGTAGTGTATTTGAGAATAGAGATTAAGTCATTCCCTTTGAAAATGAAAATCAAAATTTAAAAATAAACAAATTTTTGATGGGTTGCATGGTCTGGTCAGGCCGTGCTTTAACCATGTGAACTCTATATACACCCCATTTTCACTTTTCACAATCAGCTTTCAGGTTTCCTAAAAAAAATTCTATGACCATAAAAACCATAATTTGTCTCATATATTCCCTATGTAGTCCTGACATGGATTTTGAGACCATGTGTCTGGACCATGTGGCCAAAAATATTTCTCATAATTCTCAAATTTTGACTCCAAATACAAAAAACAAATCTAATATAAATAAATTCTAAAATAAAAAACCCATAATTACATTATATGTGTTACTATAATGCCTTATCCTAGAACATGTTTGACCAGAGGATCCAAATTGCCTCAAGAGTACCTCCCTGTATACTAAAGGCTACCGACTAGTGGTGAGGGAATAATCGATAAAGTGGGTAGACTATACCCTTTAATTAGTGTCATAAAATATTATAAACGACCATGAATCAAATATACCATATTTTGGTACATACAATAAATAAATGTAAGAAATAATGTAAACTATGTTTTCATACAAAACATACAATTGAACGCCAACTGGTCTGATCCAAAAAACAAAATTAACTAAAACACACAGAAAACCTATCCCTACTTTCATCCCTTTTCATTGCACAACCTATCTCTAAAAACCCATCAATATTACCAAGCATGATCTACTATATGTCTGATGATCTGACATGAAATATATAAAAATATATATATATATTCTATACACACACTAAGATGCATGTGTAGGGTGTGAGGATAAAAATCAATAGGGTCTCACTAATCACCCCCAATATACACCATCATATATGTTTGTATGAACAAGGCAAATTAATACATAAACATTTGTTATCATACAATAGCCATGCCCCCACAACACCTGATTAGGTACACATTGTCACCAGGTCATTGGGTGTCAATTGTGTCACCATAACCTCCACCATACCTACAACGACTCCATGATATAATATACCCATCACCTCAAGTCACCCCACTCATAATTGATGCCAATCCTACACCTAATAAATAGGTTAGAGAAGCTTCCAAGACCTTGAACTAATACATATAGACTATTCTCATGTTTATGAATCTATAAACCTTGACTAATACCTTATCACTTATGGGAGTTCTGTTGGTAATCTACTAAAATATACTAGGACGTAACCCCCTAGGATAGTCATTTTCCTTGACCCAGGACAAATCTTGGAATTTATAATTCCAGCACAATAACCCAAGAAATTTATATAAAGGTCTTCAATCGATACCCAAAGAAACAAAGGAATGGAATTTCCATTAACCCATTCAATGTTTGGAAATTTCCTATACCCAATACCTCATTATTGAACAATCATCATACGGACCCATCCCCATAGATATTATGGATATCCATCACACTAACCTATCCTCGCATACTATGGGGGCCACTGACCCATCCTCATAGACATTGGGGACGTCTTGAGGACGTGTAAGAACATAGAGAAATATCTTGTCACACAACATAATATCTCAACCTATCTAGTCTTATCCTCCAAATAGCCTCCCATGCCTCAGTGAATAACATCTCACCCCTCAACATGTCCACTAGTTCCAAAAAACTAGTCAAAGTCTCTAATACATGATACCAATTCAATCCTATCACATTCTAGTGATATCACTTCCAAATGTACAACCCTGACCCATACCCTAAGCTTGGTCCACCAATTCCATTGCACTCTTCACTCCCAGTCCTGCTAATGAGGGACCATCCTAAGTTGTCACATTCTACCCAATCCTGGCCTCATTAGTGGGGTCTAAATCTTGAATAAAACCCCCAAATTATCCAAACATTATGTCTGTAAAGACTTTTATTGATTGATGTTCACCCCCAGACCGACCTACTACCTCAGGTGAGAGTACGTCTTCACATGGGAGACATTTTCTTGCATCATCAACATCAATCAACTATAAGATGATAAAACCTTCCACATAGCATTAGAGAGCCAAAATTAGATATTTTCGTTCTCATCTAACCCCATAATATCTTCAAAAATGCCCACTTCATCTTAATAGATACTCTCACCCCTTGTGATTTCAGCCATTTGGTGATATTGATTCGGCTAAGTACTTAAGAGCCCTTATTTCAGGTGTATAAGGCTTACTAATATCCCACCACTTCTCGCTTGGGAAATAATGGTCCTAAAACCCCATTCCCAAACACCATTTAGTATGCAATCATATATACTCATAAATAAAAATAAAAATGATTTTGTATCATAGTGGCACCAACATCGATACTAATATTAACCATTCATCGAGCTCTGTCGAGACTCTTCTAAGATAATTAGGCATCTAGTTCTCCACGAGCCACCTAATTCCTGCCAAAAATTGATAATTTTTTATAAAAAATTATAATTAATTATTTAATTGATTTCTAAAAAAGGATAATGTCTAAAAACTCATATTCCATCAAACACTCACTGTAATCATGAGCAACCAGCTGTGGTCTACTCCTAACACACCTCTGAGCGTAAACTACACAAAATCCCCAATGGTTAGACCATATTCAATGGTTTATTTTACTTGAAATTTATGAAATCCCAAGGAAAAATTATAGAGTGACATACCTTCTATAAAACAACTTCCATAAGTGTGAAGATCACATGTTGGGATGTTCTCTACGCATACTGAGAAAATACAATAATCCATTTAGTTTAATTCCATCATGATCTGATATATTCGATAATGAAACACGAAACTAAATAAAGAATAATAGTTAAAAGATATGGGTAGGATGAATCATACCAATTATACAATTTAATATCGCCATGAACCGCCTTTAATTGGGAGAATAATGGGAAGAGGGAGGCCCAACCACTAGGATCCGAGGCATGAGCTTGAGATAAGTAAGAGGAAAATAGGGAACAATCCCATAAAAACCCTAGAAACACTTTAGTGATTTCACCAAAGGGGTCACAACATGAATAACCTTATTATGGGGATCAACATTATATCTCTAATATTCACATCATGAATCATGATTCAGTGCATAAAGGGCCTATAGTATGCCCCTGTTGTACCTTGACCAATCTGTTCCTCCTTCGACTAACATTGAACACCATGGTTTTCCAATGAACATTAAACACCATCCTGAATTGTTTTTAAGATATTAAAACCCAAAATAAAAAAACACAGGTCTTGCTTCTCAAAATTAACCATACACAAAACTAAATTCAAAGTCCTTCTAAAAATGTAATGAATCAAGAATGAATGTTCCGTTACAAACTCCCACCATAATAATTCTCATCCTTGATAAGTTGTAGTAATCTTCAACCCATTGTATCTAACTTATCTAGGAAATTTATTTTCCATATACCAGACAATTTTCATCTATTAATTCCAACAATGCTTCCACTACGATACTCTGAAAACCAAACATATCATTCACCAGAAGCCAATCCATCCTATCACTACCATTTCCAAAACCAATACATCTCTCTACCACACCCATCTCTCTAGTCACACCACATTTACACCAATAAATTCATTTATAGGTATGGTTTTTCCAAAAATTAATATCAAATGATGGATACTGGTTCTTAGTCATAGCGTTCCCCACCAAAAGAATCAACTATTGAATAACACCTTTCAAAAGGTCAAAAAACCCATTAACTTTGTCCCTAAAATTCTCAAGACATGTTTTCCATATCACAATTTCAACTATTAACAAAGAATTCAAGTCATATTGCCACTGACCTATTTTTTTCCGAAACCATCAATCAGACCCATCAACACCTCAAAAAGACTACCTTTAATCCAACGTTTCCACAAATGAATCCCCACACATGGGCTCTCACTTATAACCCAAACTAAAACACCAACTATACCTTTTTTAAATCATGTTTTATCAAAAAAATACCTTCCCTAAATTCCATCACCTGATTAACCCCTGAAAAATTAAATGAATCTATGTCTCACCCCCTCATCCATGTTACCAAAATGGTTCACCCCTAAACCATATCGTGAAACTAGTTCACCCCCTGAACCATGGCACAAAATAGGGGTTAACCCCTTTATTCACATGATGAAACTTCATCCACCCCTTTAATCATTTCATGAATTGTGACTCATTTTAATAATCACCCTTGGATCCCATTGAGATCCCCACGATCCAAATTTTTATTTACTGACTCCAACCAACAAGAAATCTACATCTAAATATGTTAATTTACAAGGAACCAAATATTAGTAGATCTTACAAAACATCGATAACTTAGTTTCAACTTGATCATCTAATGAATATTTTAACCACACCCATATCCCTTCCAACATGTTCTTTACCCATGAATAATATTTTACTTCTCACTATATGAGTATCATCATCATCTTTCAATGAACTATTACCCCCATTTTTTCATGTCCTATGATTCATCCATCGCTGAACACTATAATTGGAATTTTTTAATCCCATTCATACATGAGAACCAAGAAAAAACATTAAATTACTTCATCCACTCATAGTTCACCGACAATGACATTGACCAAATCCAATGGTGCACTCTTTTACATATGGATTTCCTTACAGCACTCCACAGGTAGCAAACCATATGTGTCCCCACACCACATTTCTATGGTTCTTCTAATGCCATGAATTATCATATCATACTATGATTGTAAGGATACATGAAAATCCATTTTATTCCCTCTAATCATATAGATCATACCATGATATCATTATCCAATGTAGTTGTCGCCTCTCATCACATTGGGACATCTCCCATGCACTGAAGTCATTGGGCTAGAATTCCTGTGAACATCTGACCACTGAATGACCACCACACCACTTGAACTCCTCCATGACCTAAAAAATTCCCAGAAAGACGTACCCATGGTCCATTCACTGAGTCATAACACAACAAAGAACTGCACAAACCCACTAAAACGTCTTTCAAAATGTCTTACCAAATGAGCACTCTCATACTAAAAGAAGGATGATATAGAAAGATCCCTCCCATTGGTTATTTTCCACAACATATCCTAATCTCAACCAAACCCAATGGATGCATGCTCATGTGAAACATTATCACAAAAATAATGTCATAATATAATTAATCTTATCCTGTATAGCATTGGATCACATGACAATCCCACATACCATGCCCAAATGTTATGTCAGAATCAACCGATATCCTAGATTATCTCACACACCAAGGATAATTACCAGAACACCCACCAGATATGAATCATCTAATGAACTAAAAGCATCCACCCACGATTCCACAAGCATAACTGAGATTTTACCCCAATAACATCTAGGATAGGAACCCAATAAATCTATCCCTCAACAACTACAAAGATACCAATAATTATTCATCCGCATAACATTCCAAATCCCAATGAATTAAAATCCATTTTTATTTAACCTCTTAGGGTCTCTATATAACCACACAGTTAAATTTAGTAGAGTACCTCAAAGAAGAAATACATAAAAACACCATATATGTTTTTGTGATACTTTAAGTAAACTAACCAATCCAGATGACAAACAAGGATGAATCATTATTAAGGAAACTGATTCTCATCATCAAATCACCTATCGAGAATACAATTCCCTAATCGAGTCATCAAAATGGCATCGAATTATCATAACAACCCCAAACTAGTTTCTATGCATCCCCTGATGAAGGGAGTTCTTTCAATCAATAGAGAACATCCTACCACCAGATCCAAATTACCTACCAATGAAATGAAATTCAACATGGTATAGCTGAGAAAGAATTCCAAAAACATGTTATATGGGAAAATATAGTATAAGTTGTTGTTGAATCTTTGAACTATTGACCTCTATTCACGCAATAACCACAGGAAAGAATATGTATGACATTTGAACCATACATTCCTAATACAATTCATGTAAACTGACTCTTGGATGTAGGACAAGATCCAAACCACCATAAACCAAAAACATGAAAATCCATGTGTGTCACCCAAGGTGAAACATAAAACTGGAAAATCAAAAACCAATAATAATTACCCATCACCCAAGAAACCAAGACTTCTCATCAAAAAATTTATTTTTGATAAACTTTTATGGTATAAATCATATACCCTAAAAATATGTATAGAACCTTTATACCACCTCCCAAAAATCATAAAACATAAAAAACCAATAATAAATTTTTTATTCTGTAATCCAAAACCCATTTGAGTTGAGGATCGACATAGACTCAAGTGCACATCCCAATATAGAAAAGGCCAACAACTAGTGGCGGGGGTGTTATCCATTGAGTGGGGAGACTTTTCCAACAAACTAGAGACATGAAAATTAAAAAATTACAAATCAACTTCCATACCTTCAAAAGGTACACAAAATAAATAAACAGAATAAATAACATACATCATGATTTGATACAAATCATAAAATCGAACCACCCCTATGATGATCCCAAATACAAAATAAACCCAAAAAATCAAACTTACAACCTAGAATTGTTCTAATCCTCTGGTCTTATACACAACCTATCTCCATATACACACTGATCCACCCCATTCCAATTTACTGCACATATCGTTCTCTTACCTAAAATATATACATAAGTTCAACACACACATTGTGATGTCTATGATGTGTTTGATCATAAAACTCAGTAGAGTATCACCAATCACCCTTAATATATGTCAACATATGCATGTTTTTTTAGGAGAGAAATAAATAAATAATCACTCTCATCGAGTTTTCATATTCTAACCACACTACCATGAAAAAATAGGATGTACAAACACCTATAAAGTCCTCGGGTGATAACCAGGCCACCCTGACCCTGACCATTCCTACATCAGTGCCATTCTCGAATCCAATCATATCCTGATGACACCACACCTGTAACTAATACCCTAACCATACCCAAACAATATTTTATGGTGGAATCCAAATCGTAAATATAATACCTATATACACATGGCACATGGACGCATCTATAAAACATGACACATACCTTATCTCTCAAGGGAGTTTTATCAATCATTCATCATAATGTACCATGGCCTATCCCCTCTGTCATTCATCTACCACAACTTAATACAGACATGGAAAGGACTAATTCATGTACACCGACTTAATCCTTGGATGGAGATTTCCTCCACCAATACGAAAAAGAAAATAGAACAAGCATTACATTGAACCAAGGAATTCATAGTATGGTCTGGAAACCAATACCCTCATCAATGAATGATCATAAAACCACCAAATCCCACCAGAAATTATAGATTTATATCACATGGGACAATCCCCAAAAAATATAGGTATACCATCAAATGAACCCAACAAAACAGAAATTGTGGAGGTCCCTATGCAAATGAAGGCACACAATGTCATAGCCCATAACATAGTTCACTATCTCAGCACTTATAGGACAGACCTCTAGCAATCCTACCACACCACAAAACATCATACATCTACCCTGATGGCATTTAATGCATCTGAAAACCCCTTCATGGTCCCTATTCTTCAATACCATTTCAATCATGTCATCCACCAGTCACATTACTAATCAAAGGCCCTCCTGGAACTAGAATATATGTTCTTTCTATCCTTATAAAGCCCATAAACACTCCTTCTCATACTACCTAGGTTCTATCCCATGTCATCAAATTCTACCAAACCTTGGCCTTTCCGGAAGAGACAAAATCCATAAAAAACACGAATGAAATCCAAATTTCAATACTTGAATAAATAATCTCAATATAAGTGTACATGAATACTCATCATCTAACTTAGGTGGGAGTTCCTCATTACATGTGATACATATTCCTACATTTTTCATCATCACTCAACTCCTAGCCTCTCACTCCAAATAGTTAGTGATAGGAACCCAACTAGGATATTCTATATCTCATCTAACACCTTGACACCTTTCTAATGCTCTTTTCCAACGTAGATGATACTCTCTCCCCTTGGAGACACAATCATTGAGTGATCATGATTTATCTAAGATCTAATGAGAACTTAGTTCAAGTGTAATATGAATTTTTTTCATCCAACCTATCCTACTACGGTCACTCAAGGTCCATAAACCACATGTGTAAACCCATTAAATATATAGACATGAAGGTTCATAAACAGACATGCATTTGGTTTAGTACAATAGGGTCAACCTACCATGATAACAGAGTTAACCCCTTACTGAGATCTACTGAGCCTCACCCATGTGAACTGAGTGTCAACTGAACTCCCATGAACTTTTATCACACCAAAAACATAAATATTTAATTATATTTTTAAATAATTATTTAACTAATGTTCAAATAATAATAATACATATTTTTTTACTGTGTACCAACCACTCATCAGAATCCTAAGAAATAAGCTGAAATCTACTCCTTATTCACCTCCAGACACAGGTTTTATAAAAACCAATAAAATTAAACCTAATTAAATGGAGGATTCTACCAAAAAACTATGAAAAATATAGAAAAATTTCCAATGAATGTCACCCTTCTTAAAACTGCTTCTGACATTGTGCAGATCACATCTCAGGGTTTCTCCTATGGAATATGGGAAACTTCTCAAACATTTTTATTGTATCCTACTATGCTCTGGTTGAATCAAAACTGTAACCCAAAATAAAAAATTAGTGGAATTAGTAGAATATAAGAACATAGTGTAGGGGTGAAGAATAAAACCTCTCATTCTATGGAATTGCACCTATAACTGCCATTAATGAAGATAAGAAAGTGTATGGTTAGGTCCATCTATCTGCCTCCTGAGTGTGTACCCATATGAGTCAAGAGAAAAAATTAATTGAACCCCATTTTAAAACCACCCAAAACAACATTTACTAATGTGAACAAAGGGTTCAAACCATGAATCGCCTTTATAGGGGTAGTATTACATCCTTTCATTAAAAGTCACATTGCCAATCCCGATTGATGGAATTATGGTTCTGAAACAAGACATTGTTTCACCCCAGGTGTTCTATTCCTCCTCTAATGCTTCCTAAAACACCTCAGGTGTCAACAGAACCATATACCCCATCCTATAACACTATTTTAGGATGTTAAAACATTATAGTTTCTTACCTGATTCTTTTTTCTTAAAATAAAACCATCCAGTAAAAAAATTCAAACTCATTCCCAAAACATAATTACCAAGAAATCCTTGGTACAATATAGTTACACTCTTGGCCCATTATCCTATCAGATTTACCATTAAAAGGGTATCATGTATATAAAATAATCAATTTTTTTAATACATCATGTATACATAGCAATTCAACTAAAATAATAACAATGTTACCATATGATCCCTACTCAATACAATCCATGGGCACCCATATTTGGTATAACCCACTAATACTTGACAATTGATGACTTTACAAGTGCTCACTTTGGAAGGAATATAAGATGTGGAATTTTGGGAAATTTGACTTGTCTCATAATATAATTATATGTACATCTCATGTATTATTTAACACATGAAACATATGCATACATGATTTTAATTAGTTTAATTTACATATAATATATTAATTACCCAATATAACTATGATTATAATGAAATTTTTTTTGAATCCATAGTAATCATTAATTATAATATTCAAACCATATTAATATGCATTACATGAAAATTTTATATTCAATTATTTTATATAAAATATTTAAGCAATATGAAATTTTAATCCCACTAAATTTTATGTATGATGTGAATGGTGGAAAACCTCTACCATTCAAAACAGTGCCACAAACCCTAGGAGGGTAAAACTTTGAACTGAAAACCCGACTATGCACAAATAATTACACAATATTGATTTGATGTTACAATATTATTTCAATTCCATATATGTATGAATAATTATAATAAAATATTTAATTTCGACTATCAACTGACAAACCACCATATTTGGATGAATTACTTATAATCATATGTTATGTACAACAAGAAACTCCTTGAATGGTATGTCACCTGATAGAAATAGTTTTAATAATTTAAATTAATCATTCTGAAATTCATGGTATAAGAAATTTAAATTCATAAAAAATTAAATGATAAATAAATGATAATTTCAAATATATAAGCATGAGACATAATGAACCTCTCATAATTCATGAATAAAAAATATTATATTCATTAAAAAGGAATATTGTATTTCTAAATAATATAAATATTAACAATATATATTTATATCTAAAATATGGACAAATCATATTTTATATTTATTGGTTATATATATGAATTTATTCATATTAAAAATATATGATTAATAAAAGACTAACTATTCATAATTTTAAAACCATATGGGAATTCCATATTAAGAATGTAGAAGTTTTAGTTTCTTTATACCCAATATATTTTATATTTATTTAAACATTTATTTAATCAAAATAAAAAACATCTAATATTGATTTATAAAATTTCCAAAATAATGATTTATTTTGAACATTTAATATAAAATTTATAAAACTTTCATAAAAAATGTAATCATTTTTAAATTTTTTATTTTATAATTAACAAAAAATTTATAAATTTCTTACTAATTTTAATGCAAGAATGTTACTATAAAATCCTAAAATTTATACTATGTAAAATTATAATCTAATTATATTTACTAAATATTAAATTACTAATTATTAAAAAATGATAATATTAAATTTAATATATGATCCCTTCATAAATAAAATAATTTTTTAGATCAACTGTTTAATAATATATAATTTTTTAAATTATAAATTCGTCTAATAAATATGTTTTTTAAATATTTACACCTATATCAAGAGTTTAAATATCATTATACCATGACATGTGATATAAAATTTTCCTCTTTCACAATCCTATCATACTAGTGATATAATATATCATTGTTGTATATTTTGTAAAAATATGTCTGTATATCACTAATTAAGATATTTTCCATTACTAATATTTCTTCACTTGATTGAGGTCACATATGGTTATATTAATATATCCATCACTATGTGATTACTAAAGTTAAGATTTTACATTCATTAAAGACTATGATATATCATCATATTAAATATTATATTATTTTTTTCTATCACATTAACTAGTATTATCATGGTAAATTATATTCCGTACTATCATTCCTAATACCATGATCAATGACCCCAATTTGGACATTCTATTCCAATGTATAATATTTTTGGGAAACAATCCCCCAAGGTAACATTGTAGTGTTTTCTGATAGATTTTTTGTTTTTTGAAAAAAATAGTTTTTCATGGTAAGTTGTGGATTTTTGACATGGTATGTTGAAAAATATTGAATACTATGAAATGGATTCCATGAAAGTGGTACAAAAAATTTCATAAACATGGTATCATCATTTTATGGTGTTTTCCAAAATTTGCGGGGTCCAAAATATTGAGGATAACTCAATCATCATGAAATTTGGATTTTTATGAATGCATCCTGAAAATATGGAAATGTCGTGAGTTTTGCAAATATTGTAGATTCAGGAAGGTAAGATAATTTGGAAAGGAATTCAGTGTCATGATGCTTGGGTTTGGAAAAGGTCTAGAGGATTGGGAATGTGTTGAGGGTATATGGTAATCTCTTTGAATATTAGAAGTGGATCATTATGAATACAGTAAGGGTGGAAGATGATCTTCATGACTACAATAAGTAGATCCTTATGAATGAGTTAAGGGTGAAATATGATTCTCTGCAACTATGAGAATCTTTTTGAATGGTTAAAGTTTCTTGCAGCTTCCAAAAATAAAGTATCTTCATGAATGAGATTGGATTGATTTTGGAAACTATGATGAAGTGGATGGAATCATCTTGAATAGAAGGATATACCTATAAATATGCCTCTACGCTCCCCCCCTCAAAAAAATATAAATGATTAAAGAGGATTCAGAGGCGCTGAATTTGTGATTGTGATTTTTAAAAAATTTTATTGAGAGAAAGTTCATGAAGAAGGAATGTTCATGAAGGATATAAAAGAAGATCGAAAGTGTTGAAGTTTTTAAAGGCTATATAAGCTGACCAAAAGTGTTGATCTTCACAAAGGCTAAGCGAGCTTCACTAATGTTGTCTGGTAATCAAAGGGTAAGTGACCTCTACAAAGGATATCTATACTTTTATAAAGATTTGATAATCAAGAACATCGTGGGGTTCATAAAGGCATTATATAGTTATGAATAATTGAGAGTATTTGTGAAATTTGTGAGCGTTATGATGGTAGTGTGTCGTGAAAGAGTTAAAAATAGATTTCATATTAAATATATGGTAAATTGATATTCATCAGAATGATTAAAGTGGGACTTTAATATGAAATATACCTAAAATTTCGGATACATTTATTATTACTAAAGAAGGGACCAAAATTTTCATAAACTATTTGTTACTCCTTTCTTATGCAGTGAGAAAATGAAGTGGAAGAAGGTGATCCTTTCCATTAGAAGTGATTTATATAAATAATTATTGAGAGATTTACCATTGGTAAGTTGTGAGATGTACCAAAACATTGTAAAGGTAGTACGTCAGGGAATAAAATAGATCGAGACCAATCTTTTTTTTTATAAGTGAGACGTAGTGTATTTGGTACATTTGAACACTATTGTTTTATGATTCTTGGACGTATCTTAGTGAGGATGAACAACCTAAAATCTTTATGTCTCATGAATGATTTGATTTCTCTTCAAAAATTAGTATAAGAAAGGGAGATATGAGTTTTTTGTTTAATGAAAAAATATGATCTCATGGGTTAGTTGTTTTAATATATCATACCACGATTCACCCCATATCCAGGTATTTATTCTAGTTTGGCTAACAATTGTTATCAAAGAATAGGCCAATTTCAGCCTTTCTTTCTATGGGTTTTCAATGGATAATGTAAATAAAAATGGATTCCAATTTTGGTTTGAATAAATTTCAATTATGGAAGAATCTGATGAATCCCTTCATAGGATCTTTATGAATGGATGAATTTATAGAATCCATTCATGGTATGTTATCTTGTAAGAATGACAGTGCTTTATAAAAATATTAATGAAAGGAATTGGATGCTAATATCCAAAGAATCAACGATTTAGTAGGAAATGTATCTAATAAAATCTATAACAATGTTATATCTTTCAAGTACATACATACCATGTGTGAAATATTCTAAATATTTATGATGGTAAATTAGAATTCATATAATCAAAGAATTAGGTTGTATGGAACAAGAATGATGATCTTAAAATGATTCCTAATTAGTTACTTCATTGATTGATTGAATGTTGTTTTGTAATACATGTGTGGTATTAGATAAATTTATGAATATATAAGGATTGTTAAGAATATCTTGAGAATACTTCCATCTTGTTTAATTCAAAAAGTTTTTGTATTGAATGATTAATATCTATTGTAGATGACATTGGATTGATTTCATACTAAACTAGTTTCATATGATATGAAAAATTATGATAATTATTCAATGGAAAAAGTGATGTCTAAGGAAGTGGAATTAGAGGGAATGAAGCATCTCACTATATAAGATAGGTAGGAAGAACAGTAAATAGTTGGATTAATGTCATTCCTATTATCAAATTTATATAGTTGAAAAGGAAAGATTGAAATTAAACTTCCACATGCATGGATTCTATATAGAAATTTGTAAATTCCTATAGCATGGTTACCTAATATGTCTCACGAATATGATGTTGATGAAGTTGAAATTCCCATGATGAAGCCTTCATTTTATTTGATATGTAAGAACATGTTTAATAGATATTTATTCAAAAGGAAGAATATTTTGTCATAAAAAATTGTATTTTATATGAATACATGGACGAAGAGATGGATAACTACAAATATCATAGAGAAAACACTACGGTTGAAGTTGAAGGTATCTCCTAGAAAAGAAAAGAAAGAAGAAACGATGAATCAAAAGTCGAAGGAAGAGAAGTCAGAGAGAATGTAAGAAATTGAGAATCATAATTCCTCATTTCCATTATTCTTAAAAATGGTTTGGGAGGACATTTTTAATGTTGAAGAATAGAAAATAGATTACGATGGTTTGAATAACAGAATGAAGGAATAAATTAAATACATTGAAAAACATGAAATGGAATTCACTGGCCTATGATAAGAAGTTAAGGATTAGGAAAAACTATTTATTCCTAGAATGAAAATGGGAAAGAATATAATTTTTAAGGTAGATAATATGTATATAGAAAAAAGAGTCATAGAATAAGAAAACGAACAATCATATACCAATAGAAAGGCTAGTATGATGCTTGATGGAAAATGATATGTAGTAATTGTTGAAGTCAAACCACAAGAAACCACTCTGAGATTAAATTTTGATTTGGGTATGAAAAAAAACATAAGATTTATAGAACCTGAGGGAGAACTAGTAGTGAAATATTGACACATAAAAATGAACCTTGCTTTAGATTTAAATTTTGTGGTAATATGGGACACTTAGAAAATGTCTTTTTAATAGTATAAAGGTATCAAAGGGAATAAACCAACATATAAATCCATAAAATTCTCAATATTCCAGTACATTATTTGATGCGAACTATATCAGGTGCGGATGATTCAATCGCATGGAAAGATATAGTTCATTAAAAATGTAGAGAATTGTTCCCAAGAAGACTAAATGTGTACAGAATAAGTAGCTCAACACACTAGAAGATGAGATCAAAATGAAAAATCTATTTTAATCTTTTCAAGATGAATATTGTCTCTCATAATCTTAGGAAGATCATGATCATTCAACCATACTATGTATGAAGTCAAAAACATGGATCAAAATGAAAATAGTTGAGTAGACAGTGGTAGTTGATATTTCACTTAAAGCATCTGATCATTCGAATGCATGGATCCTTGATAGTGGATTCACATCCCATATGAATGTTAATAACGATCATCTTATAGGAATAAAATATGAAAAACAATGTCACAACTGAACCGAAACCATGAACCACAAAGTCTGTTTTTTTAAAAAAAATTAAATTAATTAAATTTAAATAAAAAGAAAATTAAAACATAAATGAAATTGAAAGAAAAACTAATCTTTATTCTCCCCTTACCTTTATATCAATCACAAATTCCGCCTTCATTGGCCCATTATGCCACCCCCCTCCCGGACCTCCATCCACACTCCCTCCATTCGGTGAACCTGACCTATCCATGGCCTCTCCCTCTGCTCACCCAGGTAACGACGCTTCTCCCTCTCCTCTACGTTTTCAAATTATTTCCCCTCTTCCCATCACCCCATTTATTTCGAGTGAACCCTAGGGTTTCGGATGTGGTAATTTTTTTACACTTGTCTTGTTTTTAGGGTTTGCGGGGGGTATATTTGTTCAACATCATGTGCATTTTGTCATTCGTTGCTAAAAGAGAAGAACTTTGGTCCATTCTGGTTCATCTGCCACCATTTTAGGATGATTTAACTTGCCCTCCTTTGTTTATTTTCAGTTTATTTAGTGACTTTAGTGACTCTTTGGGTCCATATAGCTTAATTAGTTTTTTCGGTGGATCCTCGAAGGGATACACACACATACCTAGGTGTATATATATATATATATTCACCTTGAACATATTACCTCATGGTGCGGGGAATATGTGAATTGAATTAGGGGGTATATATAATTGAGTGTATGTGTATGAAATTGTGGTGCGATCATTGTCAAAGGCCTCAGGTGTCAAATTTTTTGGGCTTTGTTCTGTCATTTTGATGCCTGGTCTCTATGTGTTGACCATTAAATATAAGAATCATTTATTTCTTTCATTAATCACATATTTTTTATAATAATTACTGATATATAATGTATTGTGAACTCAAATGTCTTTAATTCGAGTGGTTTCATTATTGTAATGTATTGAAATAAATGGTATAATTGCATTTCTTTCACATCAAGTGCTTGAAAAAATGACATGTTGGCCTTTATAAATGTGTTCTAGATATTAAATGATTACATGTGTTTCTTAAATGATTATTAATTTGTATTTTTGGATTTGAAGCTAGAGTGTGTTTTTTCTTTTTAAAATGGTTTTTAAATGTTTGTTGATTTCTCATATATATTTCTTTAATGGGTATCTAAATTGTTTTGAAATTGGAAGTGGTATTTAATTGATTCCTTGGAAATGATGTGGTGTTCATGTTTTTCTTAATGAAATGGTTTAGTATATGATGGTTATGTGGGGCCGAATTGGAACTTAAAAAGGGTTTCATCGGAAATTTCTCCATGGATGGTCCACTTTCCGTGGATGGCTATGTAGTATATTGTGGGAGGTCTGTCGGGTATGACTCCCTAGTGATGAAATACATGAAAGGAAAAAAAAATTATTCATGGGAGGGAATTATGGGTGAATCATTGTGTGAGTATCTTATGTGTGTTATAAATAAATAAATATATATATATTTGATGGTGACTTGATTCTTGTTTATATTGGTTGGGTCACCCCCTTTTTTATTCATGACATGGAAACCTATCATAGTGAGTGATTTTTTAGTGAACAGTTGTTGCACTAGTTTGGAACATGCACTAACTAGGGGCCCATAACAGGAGGATATTCTTTTATTATTTATATAGGATTGGGTCCCTCGGTCAGTCTAGGTAGGTAGACGGTCAGGTGTTTGGGCATTATAATGTAATTTGGTAATTCATTCATCAGGATGAGTCACATGTATTGTACGCTCAAGATTATTTAAGAGATCCTAGGTTCTCCCATGAATTTCAATACTTAGTTTTTTTCTGGTAGATGATTGTGGTGAATTGTATGGTTGGTTATTCATCTGTGATATCATTCCATTATCCTTACTATATGACTGTTGTTCTTACCTTTTGAGTAATGTGGCTTTACATGCCAAGATTGATTAATTATTTGAAAATGTTTGTGTAAAATGGTTTTTAAAATGAATTACACTTTCTTATTCTCTATCCCTCTCTCTTTAGAATGGTAAATATTTTTTATTGAGATATAAACTGATTTAAATAAAGGGGTAAATGGATTGTTTTTTCATTTTATTGGAAAATTTTTGAAAAAAATGCTTTTAAATATTATAGTTCAACCCTAAAATTGATGATTCTTTTGATTAAAGGAAATCAATTGGGTAATAGATTACATGGGAACACCTTTTGAGTTTTAGTACTATTTCATATACTTTGTTCTTGTTTTTAGTCTCAGGTGCATGTTTCAGCTTGATCTTGATCATGGTGAATCATCTTGAGTCTTTTAATCAGAGTGTAACCCAATGGGTCACGTGGAGTTATAATGGTCATCAGGTTCAATTATTAGTTTTTAGTTATTACTTAATCATTCGGTTTTGTTTATTTATTTTGGGATGCTCTTTTACTATTCCACTGCATTTGATTATTTATATTGGGAAAATAATTCCCATCATCACCCTATTTATTCCCTTTTCACTCGTCACTAGCCTGGGAAGATTAGGAACACCTCTCAGGCCTTGTCGTGGTCCAGATTGGGTGACAGCTTCAGGGTTGACCCCAGGTGGTTAGTGACAAATAGGTATCAGAGCATAGGTTCTTTGGAGGAACTATATTTGTGACCACCCTTTTTTATTTGGGTTGTCAAGTTAGATAGAGCAGGACTGGTGTAACATATGGTGTAGTTATGAAGATGTGTATGGTGAAAAAATTCTATATCGAACCTTGGTTTACCATGGAAAGTTAGGGTTTTCTTGGTTTATTTGTATCTTGTAGGTTTCTTGATATTTGGGAAAATGAATGAGATTCAGTCCATTTGTCTCAATGAGATCACAAGGCCTGGAAAAACATGTGGAGCCGGAGACATGGTCTAGGATGATTTTTTGTGATGGTGGTTCAATTAGAATATGGCTTCCAACCATACGTACAAGTCACCCATCAAAAGTAGTTTCCCTTGATGAGTTGGTTTGGATCATTATGAGATTTTGGGATTTTTGAACCACTGATTGGTAGGTTGCTTTTATTTTACTTAATTTTTTTTTTGAATGGTTTTGGGGTGTTTTTATTTATATTTAAAAATGATGTTTGGTTTGACAAAAATGTGACTGTTTTATCAGAAATGATTCTTCAAAAACCAAAACGTGGAGTCTTTTAGAGAGTGAAATATGTTATTTGGGAAATGGGGGTTATTTTTGGCAATTTTTTGGGGGATTTTGAAAGGATTTGATAAATGTTAAATTGGAATAGAATGAATGTGGAATTAGAGAATGCATTTCTTTGATGGTGAGATGTGGTTTTAAAATTGGTTTGTGTATTTATAAAATGGTTTTAAAAATGTTAGTGTTTCTCTTATCTGACTCTTATTATTCCAATTATTTCTCACACATATTTATATAGATTCATACATATGGTAAGTATATGGGTGCTTAAGTTACCACAAAAATGAATATTTGTGAGGCTAAATAGAATAACAATTTTGGGTGTTTGGTTTGAATGTCCTATTATGTTTATTAAATATTTTCTTCAAAAAAGAAGGATTTAAATTGTTTATAATGTGGGAGTGTGTGACACTGCCTTTTTATGTTTGGTTTTTCATTATTTGGATTTGGATTTTATGTGTTGGGGGTGTGATTGAGATGACGTTTTGAGTTTTGGTTGATTATTTGAAAATGAGATCTGAAATTTTGATTTATGATTTGTTTTGAATTGGTTTCATGTTCCATGTTTTCAGATTACATCCCTGCTGAGTTCAATGGAATTTTTAAAATCATATTGGGGTGGTTCTTTCATCACATGTCTTTTGGTTGATCTAGTTGTATTATATATGTTTGATTTGTCTATTTTGGATATGGATCCTAGTGGTTCTCAATATCAGGTGTTCGCCCAAAGGATCTAAGAGTTGAACCCATTTCATATCTTTGGGAAGCTGGAACTATGGAATGATGTGAAATGAATATGAAATATTGAGGAAATCATTTTTATTATTGAATCTCATGATCCTCTCAAGATTGAGCCTTCCACCTCCATGTTGGTTGACCTATGTCAGGAATGGTGGAAATCTGTTCTTCATGGTGATCTATAGAATAATTACCCATGGTAATGCTTTGAAGCCTATTCATCCCATAATACTTCCATGATGAAGTGAAGATACTGATGGGTTCAAGGATGTACTATCTAGATAATGAAGATTCAATAGAGTTGGAATATTCTATGAAATTCTCTGATCTACTGTAGTATCTCCCAAACCATACTGGGAATGAATTTTTGAAAGATCTATACCTTTAAAGGGGTCTATGATCAGAATTCACTAAAGTTGTGCCTTGATTCCATTAGTATTATAAAGATATAGTGATCCATGCTGTTCAGGTGGAATCCAGTTTATCTACGTCCAACTAGTGGAAAAGATGTGAAAAATTTTGTGGTTTCCCCCCTCACAATATACATTTGAGAGTTTGTTCTGACTATGTTTTTAGTGTGGGAAGCTGGTGCATTGGTTGGTTTATTATCGTGACGAACATATGATCTTCTATACATGTGGTCATTTATGTAATTTTCAAAGGTTTTTCTATGGTTCTACTAGTATGTAACATGGATATAAATCTACTTCATTGTAGAACCTTCCAGCTCAGGTGGATGAATGTAGCGTTGGTGTAAGCTCAATCAAAATATCCTTTTGTATTAAATTCCCTTTTTGTTTTCATTAATGTAATATATGTAGCTGTCTTCTTTTGGGTATGGAGAATTATGTAACAGGACTTTTTGGATCATTGTTTTAATTGAGATGTCTTTGAAATATTTTTAAGGTTGTTGACATAGAATGATGGTATTTTTTTCCCATGATTCATTTCATTTTGGTTGTCTGTCCTTCGTTAGGATTCAAGATTTACTACAGCTTGAGAAATAAATGTTTTTATAGAGTCCAAATACGGAGGCGAGAACAACATGGGATGTGCTCATGGGGAATCCAACATCCAGGAATTCTTTAAAGGTTCACTTTATTGTTTTTTTCTACCCATCCCCGATCATAGTAATATGATTTCTTGGAACATTGGTCATGCAACAGATGCTCAGGGAAACCTCGAACAGTCTGTATTGAGTTTTATCGATGGGTTCAATGTTTTGGTTCATGGAGTTCCTTGTTGGGTTTTGTTTAGAAAAGAGTGAGTCACTTATTTGTAAATTATTTGTGGTTTTTTATGCTATTTATCCTTGTGATATATCATTCATGGATGTTTGGACTCTCAATAAGATGGTATCATAGATTTATTTGGGAATTTTTAGTTTTGGGTTTTGAATGGACGTGAGTGTTGGTTCATAGATCTTTGAGTTTCTATGTTTTTCTATGGATTTTCGTTCATCATTTCTATGGTTTTGATCAACTGAACTTTTTGGGGCTTTTAGGGGTAGAAAGTTTCATGGCAGGAAGAATTATCACACCCCAACCCAAATCGTGTGCTGCGGAGTCTGTTGTTTTAAAAGAAAATTAACAAATAAAATTAAAATAAAAACAAAAATAAAAATAAAATGAATTTTTTTTAAAAAAATAAAAAAAATCTTCTCCCCTTCCCCTATCTTAGTGTACATTTCACCCAACCATTGGTCGGGTGATGCTGACCCCCCTCTCTGACCTCCGGTTGCACTCCCTCCATTCGACTAACCTCCCCTATCCACAACCGCTTCCTCGACTCTTCCTAGTAAGCCCACTGCTCCCCATTTGTTACTTTCCTTACTAATTTACCCTCTTCATATCACCCCATTTGGTTTATATGAACCATAGGGTTTTTGATATGGGGATTTTTATTCTTTTTTTAGGTCATGCGGTGGGTCTCCCACGTCTTCCACATGTGTGTTTTGGCGTCTTCCACTGAAGGTGATGTGATTAGGTCCATTTGGGTTCATTCTCCCCCATTTGAGGTTTATTTATCTTTCCCTCATTTATTTGTTTCAATTTTTTTTAGATTCATTGGTAATTCTTCGGGTCCGCATAGGTTAATTTGTTTGTTTGGTGACTCTTCAAATGGATGAACACACATACCCTGGTACATATATCAATATTTTTATAAAAATACTCCTGGAACATATTACCTCGTGGCATGGGGATTATGTGGATTTAATTAAGGGGTATATATATAGGAGTGTATGTGTGTTCAGTTGTGGATATATCATCATCAATGGTGTCTGGTGCCGAATTGTTTGGCTTGGTTCTCTCCTTTTGAGGTAGGATATCTATAAATTTACCATCAATGTCATGGAACATTTATTTATTATATTTTTTACATTTTAATATATTAATTATTTATAATGAAATGTTAGTGAACTATTCTGTTTTGAATGGGAATTGTTTCTTTCTTGTAATGTATTGAAATAAATGGTTTTATTGCATTTTTTCACATCCAATGCCTGAAAAAAATGCAATGATGGCCTTTATAAATGAGTTTTAGATTTTAAATGGGGACTTGATTTTGTTGAATGAGTTTCTAAGTGGATTTTTGTTTTTGAAGGTGGCATTTTTTGGTTCTTTTGAAAATTGTTTGTAAATGTTTGTGGGTTACTCAAATATATTTCTTAAATGGGCGTCTAAAATATTTTGAAATTGGAATTGGTGTTTATTTGATTCCTAGGAAATTATTTGGTGGGTGTGTGGTTCTTTAGGAAATATTTCATCATGTGATGGTTATGAAAGCCTTGTTGTCATATTAGAAATGGTTTTGTAGGAAAAATCCCATTGGATGGTCCACTTTTCTTTGTTAGTTATGTTTTATGTGTTGGGAGGTCCACCGAGTAAGAATCCTTTACATTGAAATAGTTAAAATGTAAGGGAATTTTTCATTGGAGTGAAACTATAGTGAATCTTTGTGTGAGTTACTTATGTGATATATATTTATATATATATTTGTTTTGGTGATTGGATGTCTGGTTGAAATTGGATGGCTCACCCCCTTCTTTATTTGTGACATGGGAATCTAGACTAGTGAGTGAATTTCCATTGAACGATTGTCTAACTTGTTTAGATTATTCATTTGATAGTATCCCATAGTGGGGGGATATTTTGTTATTATTTCTAAGTGATTGGTCCCCTCAATCAAGGTAGGTAGGGAGACTATTGGGTCTTTGGGTGTTATGATGTCTCCGTGTAAGGAATCCCTTCGAAATGAGTCCAATTTATAGTATGTTCTATGTTGTACACAAGCTCCATGGTTCTACCTTGTATTTTGGTACATAGTTATCTATGGTGTATGGCTGTGGTGAATCCTTTGGTAGGTCAATCTTCTGTGATGTATTTCCATTTTCCATGTAGTATGAATCTTGTGATTACTTTTTGAGTAGTGTGGCTTTACACACCAAAAATGATTAAATTGTTTCAAATGATGATTGAAAATGTTTTTAAAAAGGACTTTCACATTATTCATATCTTCCCACTTTCTTTAAAATTTTAAATCATCATTATAAAACAAGCAATTATTTTAATGAAAAAGGGAAATAGACTATGATTTTCAATTATTGGAAATTTTTTGAAAAATATACTTTTAAATATTATTGTTCCAATCGAGATTAATGAATCATTTATTTAAAGGAAATGAGTTTGGGAATAGATTACATTGGCATGATTACTACTTTTAATAATCATGCCTATACTTTGGTCCTATTTTTAGTGGTAGGTGATGTTTTTTGCTTGTTCTCGATCGCCTGGGGTGATGTTGAGTCTTTTGATCGAAGTGTGTCCCAACGGTACTTGTGGAATTTTAGTGGTCATTGGGTTTGGTTCATTTTATTTTTCAGTTCTTGATTAATAATTCAATTTATTTATTTTTATGGGATTATTTTTTATTATTCCTTTTCTTATGTTTATTTATATTGGGTGAAGTTATTCCCATCATCACGTTGTTGATGTCCTTGGTGCTTGTCGCCGGCCTAGGAGGATTCAGAATGCCTCTCAATGCTATTCATAGGCCAGGTCTGGTGACAAGTTCAGTGTTGACTTGGTTTGGATTGTGATAAGGACGGTTTTTAAAATTTTTGATAAATGAAGCCCTAAAGACCATTAGCACAAGACAGTCCCAATTCATGGGGAAAGAAATGAAATCTGCTAATGTACTAGTTTTTAAGGTCTTAATGACAACATTCATAATGTTAGTCAACTATACGCCTCATGTCACACTGTATGCTTTAATAATAATATTTTTATTATAAAAGTGAGTGATCATTCTTTTTTTCTATATGATAAAATAATAAAGGGTAATCACTACCCTATTTGTGGAGAAGAAGATATATTCATTTTAACAAGAGAGGAAGAAAACGTGTTGCGACATGAATGCATTTGTTATCTATGCTAACCATACCTATAAGATCATTTCAAATGTGAATAATATATGGATCTCCCTAATAAATCATGTTATTGAACTCATACATTCGATACTTATCAATAATGGAAGATTGTGAGAACTATGTACAAGGTAAATAGAAAAATTCAACCAGACTGATTGAATTGGTGCATGCAGATGTATGTGGACCTATTTCATCAAGATCCATTAACAAGAATAGGTATTAAGATCTTTTTATAGATGATTTCAGTAATATGGAATAGTTATTTGACATTTACCACAAGTCTTATGTGTTATGTTGCATAAAATAGTATCATAGGGTATCTAAATGATTCTTGTTTTTAAGATTCTAACGTTTTATGCTGTTAATGGTATAGAATTTTCAAAAAATAAGTGGTATATTATCTAAATAAACATGGGATAATGCATCATGTTTCATCAGTAAGAAATTCTCGAAAAAAAAAGGTCTTTGAGAGGAGAAATCAGATAACCAACAATATGGTGAAAAAAATATTATTTAAATTTATCTACCAGATAAATTCAGGAAAGAAACATTCTTGACATCAGACTACATATCTAACAGGTTTTTTTCTGTCCAAATAGAAAAAAGACTCTATAAGATATGTGGTAAAGAAAGAAGAAAACAATGAAATACTTTTGAATATTTGGAAACAAATTTTTTGTTATCAATGTGGAGAAAAACAAGAAATTTTAATCGTGAGGATTCAATGGGATATTTCTTGGATAATCAGGAAAAACCAAAGAATATAAATTTTTTAGCATGTGTTATGGAATGAAACTTGATATTATATGTGGAAATATAATATAGAATGAATAGAATCATTAATAACCTTTTGAATAGTTCCCTATTGAAAGTGATGAGGAGGTAACCACCTCAAGGGGAGTTGAAGTGGAAAAAGCTGGTTTAGAAGAAGATATAGACAAAGAGTGGGAGGAAGTAAAATCTATATTTTCTTGAAAACTAATGTTTTGAGATAAAATTGATAGACCAAACATCATTGGTGATCAGGAAGCGTGAGTTCAAACATGAAGAATGAATTGTATATTGTAGGAATCCGTCATATATTTGGTAGATCTCAAATGCTTTAATTAAGAATTTAGGGATAAGAACCGGGTTTAGTCTATGAATGAAGATCCTGAACAATTTGAGAAGAATCATTCTTGGGATACTATTTTAAGACCAACAATTGAGAATATCATTATCACCAAATGGTTCATTCACAACAAGATGAATGAAGATGAAACAATTATTCAAAAAAATCAGGTTTAGTGTGATAATGGTAATCCCAATTATAGGGTATTAATATTGATGAAACATCATCACTTATTGTGAGGATAGAGACAATAAGATTATTCTTTGTCATAGTAGCGAATATAATGTTTAATAGTTTTCTAAAATTACGTTAATTTAGAAATTCAGAGTGGGGTACTTGAATAAGATGATTATATTGAGAAACTAGATGGTTTTATAATTCATGAAGATGAGAATAGTATTTTTATCAGAAGAGGAAACTTTATAAGTTTATAAAAGCACTAAGATCATAGTAATAATTAATGTATATGTTTATAAAGAAGACCAGTTTTCAAAAAAATGGAGTTGATTACAATATCTATGAAATCAATGAATGTTTTCAAAGGATGAAGGAGTTGGTGTATGTTGACAACATAATATTTAGTATATTTGATGAAGCATAGTGTAAACAGTTCACAAAATTCATGAAAATTGAAGTTAAAATGTAAATGATTGGTGAACTAACATTTTACCATGGTTTATAATGACATGAGGATAGAATGAAACAATTATTTATTTGTATAAATATTCCAAGGAGGTTTTGATAAGACCTTGAATGGATAATTCCATAGATATGATGACTTTGGTGGCTACCTGGATGAAGCTGTCACATGATGATGACGCTAATGCAGTTAATGTCATAGATTATAGGAAAATCATTGGTAGACTATTACATTTGAAAATGAAAAAGACTTAATATGGGTTTTCCCCATGATAAGAAGCATGATATCAATGAAATACCAAGGAAATCCACTTTCTTGGTGTGAAAAGATTACTTTAGTATATCAAGGTCATGATATATATCAGTTTGGTTTATAATAACATACCTCGTCAAGGGTTATTGTGGAAATGGATGTAGATTGATCTAGTTCAACATATGATAGAAAATAAATGACAAGCGGTTTATTCTACCATATTATATTGTGTATTTCTCAACTATGAAAGAAACAATATTGGATTTCTTTTAGAACTGTAGAAGTTAAATAAGCTGAAGCCAGTAAATATTTCATGTAGATATTCTAGATGAAACATTATCTTGACTATATGGGAGTTTAACTGAAGTATCTTGTAAGAATCCATGTGATAATTCATGTTCTATAAAAATTATCCAAAATATAATAAATATCTAAACAAAAAAATCACATTGAAATCAAATATCATTTTATGAAAGAGAAAGTGGATAAAAGGATTTTGATTTTTGGATTGTGTTCCAAAAAACTATAGGTTGAGGAATTTTTGACAAATTCATTACCAGAAGAAGTGTTTGAATGTCATTGACTATCTCTTGATGTTCAGTCAACTCCATGTACTTGAAAATGTGTGAATGCGAGAACCTTTATCTCTAATGTATGGTGTGTTTTTTCCTAAGGTTTTGAATTGTGTTCTTTACCATGTGGAAAAAAACAATGGAGTGCCCTTTACGTTCATTGAAAAAGGGAGATAAATTGTGGATATAAAAGTAAGAAAATGTATTAATCAAGATGAGGTTATAAGTTGATAGGGGGTAGTGATGTATATGGAGTTTTAAAATAAGAAGATAGTAAATATGATCAATAAAAGGTTATATATCATGGTAGATTTTGTTTTTGGATAAAGAAGTCGAGTGTTTTTTGAATAAAGTGATTCATTGATGATGTTTTCCTGCTACTCTATATTCTCACACTCAGTATGGCTGAAGGGGTCTTTGAGTGTTTGATGTGTAAATCACTGATGACAATCAAAATTATAAGAAGATAATTTTGGACAATATTAGAAGAACAATTATCGTGGTATAAAAATGTGTTGAATTGTCAACAAACCCAATGTGGGAGATAAATGGGAAAAAATCCCTCAAGGTAATATTACAATACATTTAGATTTACTATGTTTGTTGACCAAGAAGGTTTCCATGAAAAATTGTGGAGTTTCAGAGAGATTATTGACACGATATATTGACAAATATCTAATATAATTGAACGGATTCCCAAGAAGTTTTACAAAAAGAATTCATACTAGGGGGCATGGTTCACTTTGTTTTCATACTTTTTGTGTCCATAATTTGGGGGATGTCTCAAACATTTAGGATACTGAATTACTATAAATGCCTCACAAAAATATGGGAATGGAAAGATATTTGTAAATCCATATGTAGATAAAGTGGTAGTAAAATTTGATATTACGTATCATGTTCCACTTCATGTATATCATTCCGTGAAATATATTTATGGCACTTCATATCTCATATAGTGATACATCCATATACTAGGCTTAGATTTAATGATTTAGTTTAAATATATCTTTCAGTAACTCCTTATGTTATCACTAAAAAATATCACTCAACCCTCTTTCACATGGAACAATCAATTCAAAAAAATTATATAGATTATAGATAATCAAAAAGGTAAATTGATTTTTTTAATCTCACTAAAAAGTACACCTAAGAAACCTTTATCATCTATTTTTTCACATTTTGACAATTTCATCCAAAAGAATTATAAATAATGTTTTTTGAAAAATAAAAAAAATTCCCTATATCTCAAAAAATAACATTTTCCCTTGGACTCAGAACATTTATCTTAAGTGAAAAAATCACGAAGAAAGATAAGGTTTGAATAAGAGAATCCCTATTTATTTTTAAATTTTAAGGAATCCTATTTAATTCAACATAAAATACTTGTTAATTTAAAAAATTCAATCCTTATATATGTTAACTATTTCATACTATAGTATATAATATAAATGAAGAAATTATATTCAAAATATTTACATGGTTCACCATAAATATTGGTGATTATATCTTTGGTTTAATCAAATAACACCATTATCACCCATTCGACTATTATTCACTTCAGGATAAAGAGGAATAGTTGTCTCTGAAATAATTTTAATATTTATTGTTTATATATAGAATTGGATAATCATTAATCTTTCACATAAAACATCATTAATGCGTTAATTTTCTTTAAGTGGATATAAAAAATAATGAAAACACAAGATACTTACCTCTTCTATTAATTGATATTTAATATGAAATTAGTGATATATCATATTTAATTTTTATGGCCAATATATTCTCTATTATATTCACTATACTATTTAATTTTTTTAATCCTTCTAATAATCCTTAATATTTCCAAACAAAGAATGTTTTGTCCCAAAATATTTCAACGGAATATATCTTTAATTATTTTTTTATTTCTATATTAAATCTACCCCATGTGATATAACATTCACCTTTGAATCAAAAAATATATATAATGGAATCCCATATAATAATTTTTTAAATACCATAATAAATCAATCCAAACATATTTATAAAATAATTAAAAGTGTGAAATGAAAAATTCAACATTTTTTATATAAAATAATATAATTGTCAATTTCTATTAGATCTAGAATTTATAATATTACATGAGATCATAATCCTTGAATTACGCTAATTTTATAGGATATTTAATAATTATTTATACAAATTTAATCATATATATAATTACAAAAATATTAGGACATGAAAAGATAGGAAATATATGCATATTGTTTGAATATAGATTTTAAATCCTAAAAGGTACGCACTACATCCTCATTGGGTAACCATTATTATAATATAAACCATTTTAAACTAATTTCCATTCTATAAGATGATTCATGATCTCCACTATTTTCAATATGAAATACCTTCCTGAATTTAATCATCTATATCCATTAATAATAACCTAGTTCACCCAAGAAGGTATCCATTATAACCTTATGATAGCATAATTAAAAAAATCTTGTTTTAGTATTATTTTTTATTCATTATTTTTTCAATGTAATGAGTGATCATTGATGGACAATTCAACACTCTGAATATTTATTTGTATTTGGGTGAGCAGAGGTATTAAAATTTGAAAAGTGATATTTTTCTCAAGAGTGTAATGCTTTAGAAATCACAAATATCTCCAAAACAATTAAATTAATTTGTGAAATTTTTATAAAGACAATACTTTTCATTAAGTGGTAAAATTTTTTATTTTCGGTTATATATAATATAAGTATTAGTTTTTCTATAAATATAGGAACCCCTCTAAAATGTTTCATTAGAACAAACTTCAAGGAAAGAATACATTGATGAATTGTAGAGAAGGTATGGAAGACCAATCTTAGTTATCTGATCCCATCATGTTAAATTAATCATGCATTCATTGAACATTGTATTATTTTTAATGTAATTTTTTTTATAAATATATGTTCCATAGATGTTAACTGACTATCTACCACCTCCACCCCCTCCTCGTGAGATCATGACATGACTAGTGTTGGTTTCCCATTTCTTACAATAAATACACCACAAATATTGAGTGGAAGTGATTGAATGAGAAAGTGAGACCCAATGTATAATGGGTTGATATTCAGAGTTCTTTATGAGGAATAATTATTCAATATCTATAACTTGTAAGAAAAAAACCTATTTTTAAAAAATTTTAATAGGTGGAGAGTCAAAATGGGGAAACAACTAGCTAGTAGCTTTACCCATATTTATAGTTTAATGATTAGAGTTAGGGAAGGAGGCACAGACCCCCAAAACCAACTATTTTCCAAAGACAAATGGGGTTTGAAGAAACCTCACTTTTTTAATGGTAATATTAATGAACCCTCACACTCATATCTGTGGGTAACATGTCACCCAAGAAATTGTAGGACTAAAAATAATAGGGAAATCTAGTCCACTCAAGGGATAGTATATATCTTTTTTAGATGTCTATGAAAAAATATGATCAATGTTAACATGAGATGGGATTTGGGACCACTGTATTGTATTGGGTATTAGACTAATAGGCCATACCATGTATAGATGAGTTATAGACTTTGAGATGATCTGACTATAGGACTGACCTAGTTTACCACTAACATATTTGAGTTCATGTTCCATAAAAAACATGGACACATGAATATTTCTCATCATTCCATGTGGCATGGGAGAGTTTCCACCACATGTTCCCTTTCATCCAAAAATTTTATATTACACATTTTATCTATTGAATGGCAATTTTTAACGATCCTGGAAGAGTATAATATGATGTTGGGGGGGGGGGCTAGTAGGTTTTAAATGCAATTATATTCTGGACTATTATATGTAAATAATATGATTTAGATGCTTAGTTTATGATTTAATTTAAAAATAATTTGTCACCTTACAAAAGTTTTATATTATTCCTTTCCTACATAATTTTTTTCCCATAATTTCTCACGGATCCATAATTTAATACCTCTACAAATATCCACATCTGATGGATGAAGGTGATATGTTTTTATCAATCCATAAGGTACTCACGTGAATAATAAATATCTCTCAAACATACATGGGGTTATTATATAAGAATATCAGTAATTATATTTAGGTATTTATAGCAATTTGAGTGAGGTAGTTTTGAATATATTTTATTAGAATGTGAGATCTCTTTTCAAATAGAAGTAAATAATCCTTATAAAATTACATCATGTATCACAGTTTATAAATATGAAATTAGAAGTAGGTTACTCCCCTTTTTTTTGAATTATAACTTTGAAGGCCTCATTTCTAATAATAATTAAATTTATTATTAAATAATTACAACATTAATCAACCAATTAATTAATATCTCTTATGCCAATATTTTTCGATTTAATTTTTTAGTTATTAAATGAATAATTATTTAAGTGATATAATAAAATAAATACCATGTAATAATTACTTCAATTTAATAATTACAATGACATGGATGATTTACATGGTTCAAACTCACTTATTATAAATAAATTAATATACAATTTCCCTTACTAAAGTATCTTGTTAATATTATGTGAAATAAAAATCCAACTTCCTTATTTCCAATAAAGAATAACATTTGATGAAACTATAATTAAAATATATTGAATAAGTATTAATCTAGAAAAAGAGTTCACTTATATTCTAAAAATAATAATTTATATTGAATTTAGTGATCTATTTGATTTGCATACTGTGAAATTGAAGTTCCATGGACAAAATAACACCTATGAAGGGGCATTGAATCTGTTGTTCACTTTTTATAAGTTTTAGTACTCTTAGAATATTAACACCTAAAACCAGCTAAATTTCATTACATTATTATATATTAGCAAATAATGAGGCATGAAAAACTAGTATAGGATGTAAAGAACACGAGATTCAAAAGGTTCAACCTTATTGTGAGAACCTATATCCTTTCTATAGACACTCCCATGGGTCCATGAAAATTCAAAATAATGAAAAAGTGAATAAAACTCTTTCCCACTCCCATTAGACACATTCTATCTCATAATAATAAATACTATACTAACTCCCATTAGTATACAAATTTTATTTTCTAAAAATTCATTCACAAAATTAAAGGATAAAAAACAAATTTCTCTGTGAAAATAAGCTTGGAACATCAGTTTGATGTCCATGAGCTTGATTTCCTTAGTCTGTTGAACTCAATATGATGGGATCAATACAAATTACCCTTTCCCAATCTATTCATCCAAAAATCTTCTCGAAACATTTAGTAGTATGATAATATTATGAGATCTCTTTCAAAAAAGTAAATATGACTCAAAATCTATAGTTCCTTGATTCTTTCACACGTGTTAAAATGTTCCAAAGTATAAATATACTAGGTTTCTATTTATAAGCATACTTGAGTGGAAAATGTGAGAAACTGAAAAATATTTTCTACATACTAAAATTCAAAATCGTATGAAATTAATTCATATTTTAACTTCTTCTTTGACCACTTAAAACCTTACCAAATCTTCTGGAACTTTCTAAAACTTCTTATATCTTCTTAGTAATCGACCTTCTTGGAAATCCTTACCTTTTCATTAGAATGATGGATCTTCCTTAGCTCAGTATGATGGAACTTTCTCGACTGATTAGAATGAATCCTCCACATCTAATTATGATTTAATTTTTTACGAAAACCACGTCTGATGTAATTTCATATAAAAATATCATACATTACTCCAACACTTTCTCAATACAATGGACATATCATCAGAATATATATTTGTGTTACAACTCATCTAATGGATCGATGTTAAGATGTGTTTGATTATTTGGTTCTAGTAGATCATCTGATTGAAACCCTGAAATCTCCCATTTTATCTTCTAAAATAAAAAACCACTTTTATAATAATGACATTTTAAAAACTGATCTATTTATGATGGATTGGCATAAAAAACTCTAATTACTCCAATGTTCTTTACCTGATGGTGGCTCTGCTAAGATGAAATTAAATATTTAACAACTTCACACATTCATACTCTTAACAAACTCTATCCCTGGTACATTTTTATATGATGCATAATTATTGGATTTATTAAATCTATATAATATTCAAAATTCCCCCATTTCATCAATGGATTTTATCATTAGTGTTTTAATGATTTATGATGTCTTTAAGATCAAAAATGCATCGTATGACTTAAAGTAAGAAATTAAAAAACATTCTAACCCTTAATTCCCTTGAAAACTATTGTTCATAATTTAGAACCATTATGAATTTCTTTCACAGCTTCTAATATCTAAGAAACATTGTGTTGGATAGATCATGAACATCATATTGATTTATCTGAGACTGATGATGAATCTAATCATCAACATCATCTTTTGGATAAATTCTTTTTATGGTTATACTCCGTCTAATACACTATGTCTGGAATTCGATTTTTTTAAAATAAAAAATTTTCCACCACATTATGTTTGGGTTTGACCATTTAGAAATAATAATTTTTTTCAAATAAATTATTTTAAAAAATATTAGTTTTCAATAAAAAAAATAATTTTTAAAATAAAATATCACAATGGTCCTCCAAACCCCCCATTTTTACTTGTTGACAACACTCTTTAACACCATTTTATCTCCTATAAATGTTTCATAACTCAATTTTTTTTATAAAAATTAGGTTTTTTTAGTTTTACAATATCACATCCTTTCTCAAAAAAGTGTTTCCTGGCTCCACACTACTAGATAATGTAATGTATTGAAATGAATTTCATCCCTCGGTTACAAGAAAATGTTGTGGCCATGTAACGATAAACTCCCCTAAACTTTTACCTTTCCTTAATTTTCTATTCCTATCAATTTATTTTATCATTAATCATTATTTTTTTTCCTACCTTGATTGTTATATCCTCCATTATTTGATAACCAAAAATTTATATTCATAAATTAAAGACAAGTGAAAACTTATTAAAAAGTATAAAGATGTTACTTTATATCCCCCATTGTCTAAATAATATAAAACACAATGGGGGAGTTTCTTATGAGATTTAAGAATACATTGGTGGAGGTTGAACCTGAAGTTGTAGCCTCAACAGAAAAAACCGTTCTTTTGGCATTTATTTGGTAATAATATCGACAATTTTATACTATATTGAGATATATTCCAACAAAACATCTCAAGAAGAAACCTTATCTTTTTTAAATTTAATCATTATATCAATGTGATTTAATCATTAATATTGTATTTTTTTCATTAATAAGATAAATTGTACTATGATTATCACAAATTATCTTTAATGTTTTTGATACATTTTCTTTTAAGACATCAACCTAATCTTTCATCCACAAAGTCTAAGAACAAGTATTATTTTCTATAAAATATTATGATTCTTTAAAGCTCAACGTTATTGAACTCTATTTCTTACTATTACAACTCACACAATATTCACCAAGGAAAAATGTACCACCGAAACTTAAATTTCTAGCATTATAATGTCAAACCCAATTGGTATTAGTATGACAATAAAATCATATATTAAAACTTATTTTTTATAAAATCTCATGTAATGTTTTCCCTTTAATATATCTAAGACTTCTCTTTGCTACCAACATATTAGAAACTTTCAGACCACTATGCTATATGTAGCACAAAGTCCCACAAAAAGCAATATGATGTCCTGAGGCTGTGAGATAGAGAAAACAACCTATCAGCTTACAAAAAAAAATTTCGCATTTTTTTGGATTCATCATTTCTTACATTTTTTCACGAAGAAATTGGAGTAAAACACATTTAGATTCTTCCATCCAGTATTATTTAAAAATTCCCTAGAATAATTTTCTTTAGATAATAAAATATACATACCATTTTTTTAAACTAGTAATACAAGGGTGAAAGTTAATTATCCCAACATTTAAATTTCAAAATTCTTCAACATTTCTTCATCAAATTAATTATAGGTTTCTCATTGTCCCCAGGAGAAATAATATCATCAACATACAGAATAAGAATTAGTGTGCTAGAGTTATCTTTATTCACATATAAGTTACTATCAACCTTTCCATTATAAATATTTTATATTCAAAAAAAACTATAATGTTTTTAATACCAAACACACGTATCATGTTTATACCCATACAAATATTTCTTCAATATAAAAACCATGTTTTCATCATTATCATGTAGAAAAGAGAACATCTATTAAATGTAAAATTATTCCATTATCTCTCCATTTATGAAATTTAAAATTAAGTTCACATAATAAACATTTTAATTTCAATGTGAATCCAATTATAGTAAAAATAAAATAATTTCTAATCTTGCAGTACAAGAAAATGTTTATTCAAAATCCACAACATCCACCTTTTTATAACCATAAATAATATGTCCTTCTTTTTTATGAAAAATCCTTTTTGTTAATTATATTTTTTATATAACCCCACTTTGTTATTATAGTTTTATTTTTTTTCTCATTGAATAAGTTCCCATGTTTCAATTTTCCAAATCCGATCCAACTATTTATGCATATAATCCAACCATTTTTTGTGTTCAATAGCATCTGAAACAGGTTCTAGTTCAACATTTGAGATAAGTGAAGTCTTATGTTATAATCTCATTTTTATTTTGGTCTGAATAAGAGCCTTTAGATTCCCAATAATGTTATTAGTCTCAACTTGTTATTGTAATTTATGAAAATTTAATGTTTCTCTTCCATGTTCACTTTCTTCATCACATTATTCTTCTAAATAATGATGTTTCTATTTTTTCACATCCTCACATTCATTGGATGTATCCAGTTTATCCTCTACAACATTCTCAACAACATTAGTTTGATTTTCAATAATTTACACATCAAATATGTCTACGTATTTTTTTTAAAAAAATTCTATCCTTTTTATGTCCTCCCATTAGGTAAATAAACTATAAAACGTCATTCTTATTATTTATAATCAAACATTCCAAGATTTGGATTTTTTATTTTTAGAAAACATGGACTTGAAAAAACATTTAAGTATTTAAATAAAGGTTTTTTTATTAAAAAAAATCACAATAAGTCATGTGGGTTTCCAACCTCAATATATATCTTTTCGGAACGTGTACAATAGTACAAACATCTTCTCTCCAATAGAATGTTGATTTTTTTATTATCTTAATATACTTCTTCTTTTTCCCGCAAACATCAATTCTTCCTTTTGGATAATCTATTTTATAGTATAGTATAAGAAAATTTATATTGTTGTTTGATTCCACATTTTATCATATAAATTTCAAAATTATTTCATCTGAATTCTATACCATTATTTGTTCTCAACATCATTATAAAAACCCTCATTTCATTCTCACCATAACTTTTGAATAACATAAAAATTCAATAGCCTTCGAATTCTGATACATAAAAATGATGTTTTTAATTCGATTGAAATCATTAGTTAATGTGTTAAAGTACAAAGTTTTCTTTTTTATCGATGTCTTATCGGACCACATAAATAGAAATGAATAAGTTCAAGAGGACAGGTAGACTGAATATATATTTATGATGACTCTTATTAGTAATCTTTCCTTTCAAACACGTTACACATGCATTTATTCTCTTCTTTTAAACTATGTAAAATTTCATACAACATTATCTTTAGAGATTCTATTCAAAATTTTCCAACCAAGGTGTCCAAGTATTTAGTTTCATAACTTGTTTCAATATTAAGAACACAGATAACATGAATTGTTAATCTCCCAAATCCAGAAAATATTTACATTGGTACTTTCTCCACTAGTCAAAACATTTCCATTTTTTATTCTTATTATGATAGAATAATCTTTCATGGAATCAATTTTCTTCTTATCATCTGAATGTTGACTTACAGAATGTTAGTTATGTTTTATCCCATCAACAAATTGACCTTTTTTAGATTTTTTTAGGTCCTATCTCAGTATCTCATATTGCAATGATTTTAATGGAAAAATAATTTCAAAATGTAATTGATCCTCCATCCTGATTTTAAATATGTTTCAAGAATATGATATCATTAATGATGTGTAAAGAACAACCATTATCATGTATCCATGTTTGGTTCCTCTTACCTTATTTAAATGATATCTCAACAACAAAAGCTATTTCTTTATCTTCATTATTTCTATATTACTTTAATTTTTATCCTTATGAAACTTGAAACAAGAGTACAAACATATTTCAGAATTACGACCATCCTAATCGCATCTTCTAGAAACTTATTCCTGGAATTCAAATTGATTTTTTGGACTGTTTATGAAATATTCCGAATTTTATTTCCTAACATTCTACCAGTTAGGAATGTTATTCATTATTCTTCCATCCTCGATTTTAATTTTCCAAAAATTCATTAGGGTGGTGAAAATTTATACAAAAAAATATATTACATGTGCCTGTTGATTCCACAACCCAAGAAGAAACCATGAAATCATGCTTTTATATTGGATTAAGATCATTATTTGAAGAAAATTTGTTGCTGTTGACGACTTCTTCATACTTCAACATACTCTGTTCCTGAACAAAAATTATTACTAATGTAGCATTAAACTTCTATATATGATATAGGTTTCTGACAACTATTCTAAATCCAAAATTTCTTATCACTTTTCTAATCACCTAAAATGATTGAAATATCGGATGAAACATTATTTTTGGAGGGTGATTATTTCACACAAATCTTGATTCAAGATTTCTCAACAACTTTAGAAGTATCAACATTCATATAAAAGGATTCATTGAGGTTTTCATTTATCTTATTCATGGTATTTGTTTACTCAAGATGTTCTTATAGAAACTTTTTATCTTCTTATTACTTATCTCATATCTACATAATGAAATATTAAACCATGTTTCAATATTTATCAATTATAATTTTGTAACATAAGATCATTTAGATATATTATTATTCTGGTTTGGAAATATACTTTTCATGTTCATGAAATATTCAACTATCATTCTTTACCATAATGATATCTTTCTTAAGAGATTAATTATCCACAAGACATGCAACAAGTTCTGTTCTTAGCTGACACTCTAAGTAAGATTCTTCACCTTCTTCTTATACACTAATTGAGGAGTCTTTTATTTTCTCAACTTTTTAAAAAAATGTTATAACCATTTCTAAACCTTCATCTTCTAAAGAATTATTTTCTGTTGAGTCTAATTCATCTTTCTTATTCAATATACTTATCTTATTCATTTTAATATTATTCTTATATTTTTTGAATGACTATTCTTATTTAGTATGTCTGTTCCACTTCTTCCATTGGGTTTTTTTATCAGAATCGTCTCGATATTCATCAACATTATTCAAGTTAAAATTCTAATCAAAGTGTATGATTCCGCCATACTAAAAACAATTGAGAGGATGTTTTCCTATATAACTTACACTTCCTATTCTATAATTCTTTGAAATAAGAGACATGATTATATCATTAAACTAAAAATCATATTTATATTCAGAATAAAACGGATAAATATCATTTATATCTTGAATTTTCATCATTCTCATATCCTCAAAATCCATTTCATATATTATCTTTTTTTAACCATTGTCACTTTTAACATTTCATAAGAAATGATAATTTTATGATATTCATAACTAGATAAATCATTCTAATCTTAAAAAGAGTAAATTTTAGAATCAAACATATTTGAAAGTTTTATCTTAATTTTATCCATTGTTATTGAATCTTATATAACTTTTCTATAACAATTAATGTAGAAAACAATTTCATTTAACTCAATGAATTCTTCATCAACTGTTTCATCATCTTTCATTCTTATCTATTAAACATTACAATACAATATTTTTTTCTTTCATTCCTTCACTTTAGTATTCCATTTTAAAATAATTTGAAGCTTTTCTCGCATACACTTTGAGGTTTTGAGAACCATTAACATTAGAATAAAATTTTCTACTAAATACAACAGAATAATATTCCATGATTTTCCATCAACTTTAATTATTCTAAAATTAGTAAAATTCTTCAAAGAATCTTTTTTAGTAGTGGGAACCCAAATTGTAGCAACATCAGAAAAATAATGTTCAAGAGATAGGATATAAGGAATCATCATAATTTTCAATCCATAATAGGTTTTCTATAAAATATATAAATTCTTACACCACTGACAGAATTGATATTATCCATGATAAGGATTCAACAAGGGATCCACAGAGCTCTAATTTAAATTTATGGTCCAAGGATCGAATAAAAAATTTGAATGTGGTTTTACTTATTTGGTTACTATTTATAAGTTTCAAGACTTTTTAAAAATTAACCCATACAATATATTAAATATCATTACCTTATAATCTTTTAGTAAATACTCATGAATGAAAAATTAATAAATAATGTAAATCACAAGAGATATAGATGTTTTAGCCCCCGCCCTGTGATATCCTACAACCTTTTCATATCCAATCTAATGGGTCTATAAAAATTCATTAAATGTAGAAGTGAAAAAAATCTTTTGAAGACTCCCATTAGAAACATTTTATATCCCATTGAAAAGATTATACTGACTCCCATCAGCTTCAAAAAATTATGTACAAAAAAACATAACTTCAAATTAAAAGAATCAATAAAATTTTTCCTCCATAAAACACTGCTAATAACCTTCTTCTCGTGTCCCTAGGTCAATTTGCCCCATTCCAATGAACTCAGTCCCAATGACATAGTATTATAAAACCTTTCTCAATCTTTGCATCTGAAAAACTGATCAACTTCTCAATTATACCTTCTTTGTTTGGTAAACAAAATTTTTATTAGTATGATAATCTTATAAGATCTCTATCCAGAATGTAAATCTAACTCAAAATCTATAGAGATATATTTTTAATGCACATGTGAAATGGTTTCAAAGTATTAATATATTATTAATACATTTTTAGGCATCATATAATGAAAAATGTAGGAAATTAGAAATGTTTTCCCACACAATGAAATTCAAAGTCTTATAAAACTCACTCATATTTTATCTTCATTTTTGAACTCTTGAACTCTTCCCAACTATCTTGGAACGTTCTAAAACATCTTGAGTCTTATTAGTAAACAACCTTCTTGGATATCTTAATATTTATTCAGTCTAATGGAACATCATCAACATAGTACAATAGAATATTCTCATCACATTATGATGAAACCTTATCATCTCATTCGTATAAACATTCTTATAGAAACTTCATGTGATGGAATTTATTATAAAAATATAATCCATTGTTCCGAAAAAATTTCTCATTATGATAGACTACACATCATATGAAATGTCTATGTTATAGATCATTTTTTCATCGATGTCAAATCATTTTTGACGAGTTGTTATCTGTATCTCATTAGATTGAAAAACTGAACTCTCTCTATTTGCCTTCTCAAATTAAAGCAACTTTTTATAAATATTTATATTTTCATAACTGATATATTTCTGATGTATTAGGAACAAAATCACCAGTTAATATGATGTTTTTCATCCATTGTTGAATCCATTTATACACTATTCAATCTTTAGTAGATTACACATTAAAACTTTTAAAAAACACTATGTATAATAATAATTGATCTGATTCGAAATAAATTTAGATTTATGAAATTGATACAATCTTTACAATTCCTATATTTCATCGAATTATTTGAGAATGAGAGTATTAATGATATATGATAACTTTAATACTAACAATGTAGTGTATGACTTAAGGTAAAAATGAAAATAACTTTATAAATTCTATATCTATTGAAACCTGTATTTCATGGTTCAATAATATTCTATCATTCATTCATAGATTCTACTAACTTTAAATCAAACATTATATTTGTTGAATCATTAACTTCATGATTATGGATCTGCTACCAATGATGTGTAAGATAAACATATTTATTTTCTAATTATATTTTCATCTGGTACTACTTATCCTGATGCACTGTATCCATAAATCTACTTTTAAAAAAAACAATTCTCCCCCATTTTTATTGTTCCAAACATTTAGTAACTTTCACATTGTTTTCAATGAAATTCTATTACAAATGATTACTTATCTAAAATAAAAACCTTTGGTAAAAAACATCACAACATTTATTAAAAAATGCTCTTGGTTGTTTTCGATATGGTAGAAATTGTATCCCATAATCCAAGAGAGGTATCTAGTAACAGATCACCACCAAGATAATGAAATAGAAAAGTTATTACATTAATAACCTCCCTATGAATTCTAACATTCAAATCTAATATAATTTTCATCTAATATCACATCATGCAAGAGGTATACATGTGTTAACATCCATTAGTGATTGATATATATTTCTTGCAATTGTTGTGTAACACCGGTCTGCGTTTACCATGGCTATGGATTTAAGTTACTAACTTTTATCATAATAAAATTCTTAAAGTTATCTTTTTTAACAACCCAAAAAAGAGAAATAATTTATTGACCATTAAATTAACGTCAAATCACTTATGATACTTCAAAAACTATCTAATTCACCGTGATAATATACATCATACTTTTTTCATGCCTTCATGTACATGTTTCTTGATATGCATTAATAATGTACTCAAGTCTAAGGATCATTATAGACACTTATATATAATAATTTCTATGGAAACATAGTACATAAAATCATTACTAGGGAGTATATAACAATGATCCCATACACTTATACATCACAACATACAAACATTATGATAAGATGTTCCAATTATTATGATCCCAAATATTATTATAGTTATACATCATTTGATCCTTATCAAATAAATATATCTAGACTATAAAATATTTTATGAATTTTCTCATAGAATATGTTGGTTCTAAATACAGTCGGAATTGATAAAACCGAGAATCTGATACATATTCTAATTAAATTACCATATAAATTATATAGATGATAATATAATATTTGATAAGTATAGAACAAGTACATATCTAACAATATGCAAGAATTGGAAATCCAAATTAAATAATATTGTTGGTCCTAGAACAAAATCTCCCATATACTCCAACTTCAATAAGATAAAAATGATAACCATTCCACTAGATATATCTAAAATGATATCCATGATTCTACTAATAAATTAGTCCAGTAAATGTATTTTCAATAACGACCTCTTTGGATACTCTTCTAACTATAATTTATACTCTTTAACCATGTCCTGTGAAAATATTATATTCTCCGGGTATATGATTTCTCTATTGGTGTAAGTTTGGATGTTTCAAAATTACATCTATTGAAGTGTTATAAAGTTACAGTATGATACGATGTACAATTATAGGTATAACACCAAGATATTTGATAATTTTTTATATTTAAACCAAATCAAATACTATATTAGAAGCTGCAGTATACTCAAAAATTAAAGAATTGAAAACTAGATGTTACTATGAGCTTCAACAGTTTATTAATAAAACCTATGATATAATATATACCAGATCAATTTTGATAATAGTATCTATATATCCCTTATAAACTTGTTCCTTATATTCTCAAAATTTTTGGAAAATGTTGTTTATATTTTGATGTAATGATCTAACTCCTTCTAATTGATGTTCTTGTGGAATATTATTTATATGAACATTAATAATACACATTATTTAATAATTGATATATCTAATTACTAATTCTTTATGGTTCTATTCAATCTATATTTCTATCATATTACAATAAATATAGCTAAATGAAATATTTATTCTATTTGACATAAGCAACAATATGCTCTTGGACTTCCCTTTCATGTAATTTTTAGTACCGTATCAATATATAAACATTGAATAATACTAAGAATCGTTATATATATATATATATTAATCCATTGAACATATGATAAATTATTACTCGATTCATAAAGAAACATCCACCCAATCAAGTTTTAATAGATTATAATAATGGAATTTATTTTTCATATTTCATGAGGAAAACTATGTTACCATCACTAAACATATATGAACACATGATTCTATTTCATTTTTAATGATGGAAAATATTATTATTTACTCATAATAATAATTATTAGATGATATTAACATACACATAAATCCAAAAGTCATTCACGTGTTATTATAATAATTTTTTTCACAATCCCTTCTTGTGTAGTTAAGGACTTACATAAGTGGTGAGGTCCCCATGTAATTATTCATCAAACCTGGGTTGCATTGAATTTATTTGGTATTATAGCAGTGTTTTATCACTATGAACACTGTGGTAACATAGTTGGGTATTGTATTATTGGTACTATTAATCACATATTGGATTGTGGGATATGAAATTGGTCCATCAGTCCACATCATCAATAGTATTTCAAATGTTGGCCTTTTGAGATTTTTACTAGAGTAGCTACTGACTGGGAGAGTGGGATATATTTTAGGGGAAGCCCCATTGAATTCCAATGGATCTCTGATGGTCATCAGAACATGAAATAGTAGCTTAACATAGAAAATGACTATCAATGAATGCTTTAGGATTAATAACAGAGACACTATTATATAGGATACTGATATATGGTTGTGGACAAGACATCATGGTGAAAAATGGGTACACGACCAAAAATATAGAGGGGTTGTTTTTGTTTGGTTCCATTAATCCCATTAAAATGCTTCTATACCTTTGGGCCATTATTCCATATATTTTGGCGCTTTCATGTCATGTAGTAGTTCACTCTCAGCCTAGTTAAAGAATGGGTTTTTCAATAAAAGTGAAAAAAATGTTATTGGTACCGATCCCTTCTTGTTATGTTCTAAAGACATATTCAAATATCCTTCATCAATGAATTAATATTTCTCATCTATTATTAAAATATTATAATCATGGTAGGATTATATATATTAATTATTTAGATTATAAGTGTTTATAATTCTCAAAATGTTTAATATTTTTCGATAATAGGAAAACCATGTCTCTTTGGGTTCTTTAACATTATTAGTTTACTAACATAGTAGTTATCTCTTAGGAATATATTATTTCATGAATTATTATAAATATTATTCCTATACCAAATTATGTGTTTTTAGATCCCTAAAATTATCAAATTCAATATTTCACCCAATTTTCCCTTTTAGATGTTCCACTTTTCTAGATATATAGATACAATCTTACCTATAAATTTTCTATCTAAGGGATCATACAATAAATGTGATCTTGTTTCCATATGAAACCCTCTTAATATATATTTCATTTATATTTATACATATTTTTTTCGAGATTAGTGATAAAATGATATCTCATTGATTTAACTAAGGTAAAATTAAAAACATTATTCGAATATAGAACATGAATTACTAGGATCATCATCCATGGAATAAAAAAATAGTCACTTCCCTAATTAATTATTTTATTTTTATTGTTTCATAATATAAATACAATGTAAATTAATGGATAAAAATATGTGGTGGGTTGAAGAAAATAAAATAAAAATCAATAAAATTATATAAAACAAGATAAGATGAAATAATCACGATCCTCAGTTTTCGTAGTTTAATAATTCACAACTAACAATACATTCATATAGAAAGTTAATTCATTAACTGAATATCATTCATCAACAATATTACTACACCCCTTTTGTTAATTTAAAATGCTATTTATGACCACCAAGAAAAATAAAAATCAAAATACTCCACATAATATGGAAGATGATAACCTACACTCATAGTGCCTTAAGAATTGGGTTTTAAAGACTCAAAGGCATCAAAACATGAATTTTAATATTCCATAGACTATTGAATTCACCTATTAATCACATAGAAGGACATAAATTACATTTTTTTAATATGTAGCTCTTATAAATTCTTATAAAACCCATTTTCAGTACATGATGAATCCAAATTAAATTAAAAGTTATATAATAAATAAATATAAACAATATTATGAATTTTAATAGTAAATTATTTAAATAAACATAAATTATTAAAAATGTGATTGAATATCAATTATTTATCTTAATGTGTAGATTTAATACATGAATTAGAATAAAAATTCTGGTAAAATGTATTTTTTCCTCACTCACATACACTCAATATTTTTCTATATTTAAAAAAAATCAATCATAAGAATACAAAACATTATAAAATTTATGGGGGAGAATAAGTGTAAAATTATATATAAATGAAATTCAATGATTCTGATTTATAGAATCAATTTTTTCCCTTTATGGTCATTTGTTACATTTTTTTATAAATTAATGAATTCACCCATGCCTTATGTTGAATCCTACCTCAAAATTAATTTACTTCTCCAATATCCCATGGTTAAAAATAAAATGAAGATATGTGCATATCTAAATCATGCATGTTGTAAAATATGCCTGGTAGCATCCTCACTTTACAAAAAAGAGACAATGAGTTGTGTGCCAATGATAGAGATTATTAAGAGGTGTTCATTTATACGTACAGTTTGTTGGGATCAATGATATAAATATTAGTATAAAAAGAGGAGTCATGACTATTTAAATACAAGTAATGATAAATCATTCAATATAAACTGATAATTTATCACTCAATGTACACATTTTTGAGTCTCCCACTTAATTTTACATCATTGTTTTTAAATTTAAACCACAAGGAAAAAAATTACAATGAAGGATTTATTATATTGTTTTATATTTCTTTTTTTTATATAATGTTTTTGTTTTTTTATCTTGTATGGAGAATTGTATAATTAAAGAATATAGTGGAAGAATTACTACACATACCCATTTTTTTATGATATTTATAAATCTTTTATATACTAATAATGTATTTTATTATCCCATATTTTATTTCATATTTCTTAATTTTTTTATTTCAAGAGGAAAAAATGGATTAAGATGAACTACTATTAACATATGGAACTTACCTAAAATGGAAATAAAACCCAAAATTCCCATAAAATTCAACTTATCCCCTATAATAACACATGAACTTTTGTAACTACCCAACACTCATTTTCATCATTGATCAATTAGTAAATTGATGAGTGTGGGTTGGTAGGGAGAATAATATTATAATCTGGTTAACCAATAAATTCATTTCATGGATACTAGTGCCTTGAAAATGGATATTTTAAGGGTTAATATTATAATGAATAATACACAGGTTCATTCAAAATATGTAAATCAATAATTCTAGAAGAATTCATTATTTTCAAAAGCATTGATCAAGGTTAAAAAATGTTCTAGATAAAAAAACATGGATTCTTTAAATAATTTAGGATACATGGAAAAATATGTAAAATTGGTCTAGAATACCTCTTAAGGTTGAAAAAAGAGTGTTGATTAGTTAAGAATGAGTCATCGGTTTCAGCAAATCATTAAAACCATATAAATGTTTTTGAAATATAGAATATAGGGAATGATTCGATATCCACCTTCAATTGAACCTATTCCTCCTCAAATAAAGAATTTTCATTCAAAAATGACTCAATCCTGACAAGTGATTAATATTCCATTTTTGTTCACAGTGTTTCTAAAAATAATAAAAATAAAAGGAAAATTAATTCAATCCAATTAGTTTAACCTTTCACACAAGAATCCCTTCACCAATCACAATTTGCACATTTTACTATATGAATTCTCAATATAATATTATCAATTCCACACAAAATGAAAAAATATAAAAAGAATGAGTTAGTAAGATAGATGGATAAACCTATGTATTATTTAATGATGTATAGTTATATATATGATTGAAATAGAATTTGTTTTTGGAAAAAATGTGTTACCATCTTCATGATAACAAAAACGGATATAAAATATATATGATTAAACGAAAAATAACTGAGCTTTTTATATTAAACTTTTAGTTATAGGTCAGGGAAAAAATAATTTTTCCGTTCTATACACATGGTTTTAAACCTTTAATATTTAATGGAATTGAATCAAAAGTTGTTATTAAAAAATTTTAAACCTATTATAATAAATAACTAATGATAAGGGAAGTATATTTGATTTTATAACCAATTGGGTGTTGTTATTTTGACTATATAATGTTGGATAGTCCATCGATCATCCCCAATCTGGGGGGGGATAATGTTTATTCAATAGGGACAAAAAAATATTTTTCTTACCACCACCCAAAAATAAAAATCTTCTTGAGTCCCCATTATTAATATTGATTATTTACCACACTATTCAACAATAATTTTGATGAAAAATGAGGGTAGATGAATGATGTAGGAGTTGTACTCCCCCTTCATAGTTTTAGGGGAAAATGTCTCTTCAAGATAGCTTAGTGTTAATCCTTATCTAACTTGTACCTTTATGGTATGTTCCAAAAAACATTCTATAATTCCTAAATTAATCTATAAACAAGCCCCTTCTTCTATATCAACCTCAATGGGTAATATGATTAATCCTCAATATTTTTCAAACTTGGAAACCTCTGTTAGTGATTTTTTTCTTCCATAAGTGATATTATACATGGTTTTAATTTTATGATTTATACATATAAGATATTAGGTTTTAGAATATATTTAGTAAAATTTAATTAAAATTTGTCCAAATGAATGTGTTCACCCTCAATATTGTGAGTTTCTAATTATTATTTATTTAGTTCCACTTAAAAGTTAATAAAACAATGGTATGAAGTGTATCATCAATATTCTCTTCTTATGTTATCACATCTACTATTGTTTCATATTTATCATAGAGGGAGAACAATACATGTGCTTATTATACAATAATAGTATAATTTCTATCAATATTAAAATGATTTTTAAGTAAATTATAACGAAGTGATCTTAATGAAAAATTACCACTTACATTAGCTTATAGACGATACTCTACATAAATGACCTATTTTAATCAACTTATTGGAGTAGAAAGTGAATAGACAAAAAATTATTTAAAGGTAAAAAATTATAATTTGGGGTATTATTTTTTATTTACAACATTCTTGATTTGAGATGGGACATCCTTCTTGAACCCTGGTGTTCAGTTTGAATCTATTAGACGATAATATTTTCTGAAAATAATGTTATTATACCTTTTCACCCTTAAAATAATTGTTATGTGGAAATGTTTTGTGTGGGAATATATTTGAGATCTGTTTTGGGACTAAGAGAAGGTATTTAATGAGTTCTCCTTTGTCCTTCAATGGTTCCTCCCCATAAAATTTAGACAGGGAAGTCATGTTCCCTTCTTCCTTAGGTTGATGTTATTGTTTTCATTCCCCCCTTACACTTTTATCATATGCAGTAAAATATATATTATTACAAACATCTACTTATCTTGTTTAATGGAAATGTATTGATATTAACTTTCCATATACACTCGATGAAATTTCTCCCAATGAATTTTTCCTAAACATTCATCAATATCTTCAAAAACCTATGAGTGGTTAGTCCATCTATTAAAATATGTTGGGAATTCATTAGGTATAGAATTTGAATATAATAATTTAAATAAAATGAAACCTAAATTTAAATGAAATTTCATAAAAATGGAAAAAATAGATACTGTTATGTTTTATCCTTCATAATTGATTCAAATGGATAAGATATTATGATAGGGAATTTACTATTATAAATTAAAAAAACACTTTCAGAGTGTATCAATAGTCTAACCCGGGTCATTTTCAATGGATACAACCAATCATTTACTTCCCTAATCACTTATTTATATATTTTTTGTGTTTTGAAGAATAAAAATGTAAATTCTATTGGAAATGTGTGTGGTATTTAGAAAATATAATCTAATGATCAAACATTATGTAACGTAGGTTATGAATAAAAGAGAATTATCCTAGGATTGTCTAGTGGAATCCTTAAATGTCACCTATGAATGTATGAAATTAATTTTTTGATTATCTCAGTAATAGAGATTAATAATATTCCTCTTCTTCTTTTGTGAGTATACAATTCTGTCAATGATCATGAAGCAAACTACACATCTATCTTCTATATAGAGAAATGAAGTTAACAACCCATAATCACATCACACGACTTCCTCAACTCCATAATCCATTGTAATTTTTTCACTACTCAATTACCCCAGTCACATCATACAATGATGACGTTGAGTAATGGGAGGTAAAATGTATCTAAACGATTAAGAAATGATTATATTAGAATGAGGATAGGACTGATGATCACCAATTCAAAATTCACACACCCCAATATCATATCATGGAATTAATTTTGAAAATAAGGAATGAGAAGAAACGTTAGATATTACTCTTCCTCACATAGGATTAGGCTCTCAAATAAAATATACAACATTTTGAATATTATTGTTCAAGATATAAATAGAAATAATTGCAGATAAAAAAGAGACAAACAGTAAAGGAACCCCAAAAAATAAACAAAAAAATTATTAAGTATCAATACCACTAAATTAGGGTTATTCATTGCCTAAAAGGGGTTAATAAAGTGGTACCTTTATTGGTGAAAAAAATATCTGAATCATGGTTGTTTTTCTTGTGCTAAAAAAATCGTTGATAAAATAATTCCATTTACCAGTTCCATTTTAGTGCTGATAAAGGGTAATTTTATCAGTACTTTTATTAGTGATTATAAAATTATTCCTTTTATCTGTACTATAATGCTTTTTTTTAGCACGGATAAATGGTATAATATGTATATATATATTAATAAAAATGAAAAGTGAATATATAAATATATTTATATTTCCATAAATATAAAATATTTTAAAAAAGATGGTTTACATAATACAAAATGTATAATCATATTCGATATAGAAGATATTAAATTAAAATTAGTTTATAAAATAAATAAATATTTTCATTAATTAAATGATTTCCAATTATTATTGCATAATTGTTAGTTTATAAGAGTTTTATGATATAAAAAATTAGTAAATTAACAAATAAACTAAAATAAGTTGAAAACATGAATCAATAATCAAAGGACCATACCTGTTGATTTGAGTGTTTTCTTGAGTTCCTAAACATTTCAAATAAATTATTGAGAAAAAATATATATTTTATAAATTTGGGGGATCCTAGGTCAACATTGTTTTGAGGAAAAACATGTTAGGAATTCCTAAAAAACCGAGTTTTCTTCATAGAACTTTCATTTTTAAAATTTGATTAAAGGTTAGCCTTATTTAAGGGAATATTCTTTTTTTTAGTGGATAAACAATTTATTCTCAGTTATTATGCTAATATATATATATTATGAAGTTAAAATATTGTGAGATTTCATATTTTATTCTTAGTTATAATTATATATATATTCACAAACAATTATAATTTTATAAATAAATTTGTAATCATATTTACATAAAAAATATATTTATATTTTTTTGTGTTCCTTCATTTATATTTATGAATTTTTTTATACATAAAATGTATAATTAATGTTTTTATATTTTGGTGTGTGTGTTTCATTTTTAAAAAATAGATATATATTTTTCTATAAATTCACATATATGTGTCCACATGCTAATATATAATCAATGTAAATAAATATAAATATGTATAATTTTATTTAATGACACAAACACATGTATAAATATATAAATGTACATACGTACGTACCTACGTATGTATATATGTGTGTGTGTATTTATAATCACACACACAATAAAATAATTTATATATAAGTGTATTTAAAAACATTATACAGTTATATATAAATATATGATTAAATTTGTAGCTGAAAATGTAACTTAATATATATAAATTAATCGATATATCATAAAATGAAGAAAAAATCAATATAAGGTAGTGGTGAAGGCATAGTTGAGTGATGATGGAGGTATTGGGTTCCAATCCATGAGGAGGTAAAGACATGGGTGGCTGGGTGGATTTGTCAAGCGCTGATAAAAGCAAGGGGGAGGTTCAGTGCAGATAAATGTAAAGGGGGACCAATATGAGAACTAATAAAATAGGGTTTGAGAATTAATAAATTAAGGGGGTGACCTTTATATGAATCTCTCATCAATTTAATGTTTTTTTTTACTTTTATTAGTTGTATTTTAGAACTGATAAAATAACAAATGCTAAAAAACATGAAAAAGGGAATTTTTATGTGTTTTTTATGTGTGATAAAAGATACCTCTTTTAAGAGTTAATAGATTATCAATTATTTTTTTTCTTATGATAAAATTGTTTTTCATGGGGTGATAAAAGAGGGATATGTTGTGGTATATAGACTAGAATAAAGAATCCCTCTACCGAGGGCCTTATCCTATATTTATAGGAACCAAGAAAATTCCAAAATTGTTAAGCAGATTAAGATATACTTCAAATGAACTTTTCTTGATCTCCCATGAATTACTTTTTGTACATCGGTGCTACACTGAACATCTCACATGATCATGCTCTGTATTCTTGCACGGAGCACTGTTTTGTGTCTAGTAGTAATGGGAATCAAATATAAAGTCGTTTTTTATTTGGAGAATGTAATGAGAGGTTATATTTTTTAATCTAGTGCAAATAACTAATTCATTCATGTATGTATCACATAATAATATATTTTGGTTTAAATATAATGAGCATATAGAAGATGGGTTTCTGGAGAAAATAGGGGTATTCCCACACTTAAGGTTCACTTGACGTAGTGATTGGGCTACATGAAAAAATATTATGTGGGCATCCTAAACACCATTTTTCATATGAGAGGTAACTATGGTGGAATTTAGTTTTTATTAGGCCTTGTGTATCTATTCGCAGATCCTCATGTGTTTTCTACGAATCTATGTGATTACCTACAAATATTCCACGAGTATACCAAGTTTATTATTGAACCAGAACAACAAAATCATGAATATGAATACCTTGTTCTCATCCAAGGATCTTGAAAAATGATATGAGGCTCCCTAGATACAAGATATATTTTAAAATAAGACCTCTATTATTATGACATGATTAGTGGGCATGATCTGGTCACCTTATGCAGCCTATGGTGCCTGAGATTTAAACTAACATGTAATTTGTTTTGTGCATTTAATCCTGCAAAAGTAAATATCATATTTTATTTTCGTCTGCAATAACTAGGACATTCATATGTTCACATGTTTTGGAAAAATTATTTTGATGTGATCCCCTTGTGATTCTAACACGATCACCAGGTTATTTTCACATGAGCACAAATCCACCCTATTAAATATGACATATTGGTTAATCTATGGGGTATTACATGGGGAATTAACATTCAATATAATTTAATAATGCCTTTTGATGTTTTTTTAAAGTCACAAATCCTTCATAATGAATATTTTAATATTCCACATCCTTATGAATTCACTAGATAATCCCACACAAATCATGTAATTCCAATTTATTCATCTACAACACCTAACAATAATGGATAAACCCATTTTGGCGTATAATTAATTCAAATTAAATCCAAATTGATATAGTAAACATAATTCATGAATAATTATTATTTTTATTAAAAATTGATTTACTCAAATAAAATTAGTAAAAATGTAATTCTGGAAAAATTATTAATTAAAATACAAGAATTTAATTAAATAAATTCAATGATAAAATTCATAAAATTTAGGTTCTCATGAATTCTCCACACCCACTCTTTTTCACTCCACCAAAAAAGATATTACATCTAAATCAAATTCCAGAAAAAATATGGTGTTACTATAATATCCCACAATTTTAAAAGGAAACAATATGATCTATAACATATAATACACAACACATCCTAATTAAACGAACAATGATATATTATTATTTAAATGTGACTGTTATAAATTTTATATTAATTTAGTGCGTATGATTATCTATAACATATTTATGAAAAAAAAATATTGGTCTTAACAAATATAAAATTATTAATAAATGATTATAAAATAATAACAAAATGTAGTAATCATTTTAATCTTTAGAAATATGGATTATTCAAAAAATTATTTAGATTACTTTTTTGAATAAATATTATATTTAATTTAGTGATGTTTTAGAATTTTGTTTTGAAAAAATGATGTTTATTTTTTAAATAATAACATAAAATTTAATCTGTGGTGAAATTTGGTAAATTTTATTTAAAGGTAATTTTTTGGTGATTAGTAATAAAATAATTTTTTTAAAATATGGTATCATTTGTGATATCATCAAGAAATTATGGTGACCTCTTATATAAATTTATAGGTCATTTAAATAATTTGGATCTATGATAGTGTTATTATATTTCAATATTTTGAGAAATTTGAAACATTTTAATCACCACAATTATAGAAGGGAACCTATTCTATTCATTTAGTCACACATAAAAACCCTTTTGTTTTTCCCAATATATACCAAAATAATTTCCTAGAATAACTTTTCTCATTAAAGTGAAATTTTTATCAGAAAAACTCCAAACATAGAGGACTAAAAGTGTCATGAAAAGGGATTGTCCAAAGAATAGGATTATAATGAAAGGCACGTGATATGTCATAATTGTGGAAAGTGGATTATTTTGATAATGTTATTTTTATAAGACAATTTTTTATTTTTATAAAAAAACATTATCTTCATTCATGATTATATATATTTTCGCAATTTATAATTTTTATTCAAATTTTATTCATTTTAGTACAAGATTATTTTGTAATTTGAAGCCTCTTAAGTCCATTCCTTTTAATTGTATGTAATTCGTTCTTGTAAAAATGGATTTCTAATAAAAATGATATTTTATTCCATTTTTTATGTTATAAAAATTCTTTTATTCTATAAAAATAATATATGATATATTTATAATGGTTTATAATGGGTTATGAATAAGAAATTAAGTTCATAAAAAAATGTTTTCATATTATTTGGCCCTAGGGTAACAAATGAGATTATAATGTAATATGGGAAGTGAAACCATGAACTCAACGGGACACTGACCTATATGTGATACATCTAATTACCACCTGGATTTAATAAGAACTACCTTGTATCATTTTAATCCATAAAATTGTTATTATTTTCAAATGATTTTAAGGATAAATCAATGTGTTATTCAAAGATGATTTTAAAATTTGGTTTCAACATGATATGTGTTATAATGGGTTTGAACTATATTTTTTTGTAATATTTTTTTGAAAAAAATATTGATAAATTATTTGAAAAGTTTTATATTTGATAAAAAAATGTTTTTCTATTGTATTTTGAAAGTATATAAAAAGATTTTATCCCTGTTTTTATAACCCCATACAAGCCAATATTTTACTCATCCCATGTTTTAAAATATTTTTCACAGTTTTAGTAGAAATTCAAAAATTTCATTTTTCATATAAAAAGGTAAAACATGAAAACAAACTTAGTTAAATTTTTTATAACTCTGAGAATTTTTATGGTTTCATCTAATTCGCCAAAACAGTGATGGGAAAATGTCTTGGAATGTATAGAATACTATGTAAATTTCATATATCTTTAATTAAAAATACATGACATTTATTTATTACTGAATATAGAAGTGAGGATTCATGATTTCATAATTTAAATTTCAAAAATTCTATTCAAATGGATCTCATCGTGTCTCATTTATAGGATCAATTTTATTAATTTTTCTCTTCTCTCACAATTAGATAATTTTTTTTCCAGCTATGAATATTTTTAATAGGATTGTATAAGGTATTAGGGTTTTTTGGGTTCAATGTTTAAATAATTTGTCTACCGAGAGGCATCTTAATTCTATAAATACAAGGTATGATCAATCATTCAAAATTTAAAGGTAACCCCTCACCCAAAGCTCGCAAACATGATTAACTCACTCAATTTTATCCTTTTTTTAAACTAAATCCACAACTCATGACAAATGAATCACAATGATGGATAATTCGTTGTATTTTTTTTGTATATACATTCTTTATTTTTTTTCCTTTTTAGAGAATGAGATGATAATATATAAAAATGAATGAATTATGGTTTATTCCCTTTTCAGTTGATTAGGGATTGAGTCATGAAAATGTACATAATTAATTATAACACACGCCCTTTTCATTTGATGAGTAACTATAGAGATCTGGTTATCATATACGACATCATTTCCATCAAATTTAATTTCACGTGGGGCTTGAGGTCTTTGATATGAGGCTTCTTGGAATATAGAATATATATTCAAAAAACACCCCAATTATTCGGGTAATTTTTTAATATACCGAAAATAATAATAAAATTTCAATATATAGTTGTTTGCTTGAAAAATTTCCCAAAGTAGTGTTGCACGTGGGGTATGGATTTAAATAGGATTAACTTCATCCTAGATAACATATCCATCAATATATCTTCGAAGAAGGAGTTGAAAAATATACTATTTTCTTCATAGGTATTTTAAGTGAGGTGCTTTTTTCTTTATCATCTTCTTCAAAATAGATTTGAAGAAGGTGATATCTGAACATGTACCTTCGTCATAATGTTTTTTTGAAGGTTTTGTTTCAAACAATGCCTTCCATATATTAATTTTTTTAGAATTATTATTTGTTAATTATTATATGTTTATATAATTATTTGTGAATATAATTAATATTTCCTTTTTTATAGTCAAATAAACTACAGTCAAATTATCATAAAATTATTGTTTTTATAAAATAATTATGCACATATAATCATTTTTACTAAATTATTATTAATAATTTATAAAATTACTAATTTTTTTATTATTCATTATTATTAAATGTAAAAATAATTATATTATATATCATAATTAAAATCATTACTTATTTTTTATTAAAATAATAATTATATTACTATTATGGTTAATAAAATGATTAATAATTATATTACAAATTGTTACTAAAAACATTATTATGAACAATTATATTTTATATATTAAAATTAAAATTAATATTTATTTTAAATTTTATAGTTATCTAAGTTAATAATTTCATTAATAATTATATTATATAAATCTTTATTTATAATTATTTTTTAGATTATTGAAAATATTTCATAATATAATTATTATTTATTAGAAATATAATTTATGATATTTAACAATAATAACATAATTATTATTTATTATTTATTATTTTTTAAGTTCCTTTTATTGTTAATTATTTTTTATTTACACTCTCATGGTTTGAAATTTCATATAGATTTTATTTATACAATATTTTATGCAAATTTTTTTTAAAGTGTAAATGAAATGTTTTAAATCAATTATTTTGGTGTCATGTAAATTATTTTTGGTTTGATATATTTATTATTATTTTTATTTTAAACTATTTCTTATATGGTTAATAAATTTTTATTTTTCATTTAGATTGGTTTCAAAATTTAAAATTTACAGGCTTACAAATTCTCTTACATGAAATGTAATAATGTTTCATGTGGGTGACTTTGAAAGCCAATAAAAAATAAACTATATAGAAAATATAAATGAAATTGTTACATCTCATTGCCTTGATTGTTTAGTTTTTCCTTTTTCTATGTTCACATTCAGTAAAAAATCTATTAATATTTTTTTTCTAGGTTTACTGCAGACTGTAGAACAGGTACACGCAGTGCACCTGAAGAACATGTCATGTACTTGGTGTGGGTAGCATGTTGTGGACTAGGTTATCATGTCATGAACTGGGAAATCATGTCATGATCAGTTACATGTTGTGTACCTAAGGTACATGTTGTTTAGATGTCAAAAGTAAGTTTTTAATTCAAGGTGATGAGATTTTCAGTGTAACATATCCAGCATGCACTACACGCGTGACCATGGGGTACATATCGTGACCCAACCCACGTCCTGTTTTAAAACACATGAACAATAGTTCTTCACAATACTTTTTATTCCAAACTGCATAGATATTTAACTTATACCCTTCCTAGGTGTTTTTAAGAGGTTCCCATCCTTTCAGTTTGATCATACCATCTTCTGATTGTCGCTTCTCTTGCTATGTGATTCCTAGGTAAGGGTTCTCTCAAGTTTTCTCTCATTATCCATGTTTGTCTTTTTCTATCCTCTTGGGATTTCATTGCATCACCTTGGGATTTATAGATTCATTCCTCCTGGTGTTGGATATTGCTACTTAGTAGAGTTTTGAGGTTTCATTCACCTTTTTCCTCATTGATGGGTGTCGTTGCGAGTGTCGTTCATCGGGAAAGTGATAGGTGGTTCCGTTCTAATTATCCAAATTGATTATCCTTGTATTTGACGATTTATTTTAATATTTGATTTAAATTGAATTGATAATATTTTCTTTTAATAAAATTAATAAAACACAATTCTAATGAATTGGATGATTTGAAATGGTTTTGGCATAGAAATTTGAAAAAACCCTAAATTCAAATGAATTAGGGTGGGTTTGTGAAATGTTAGAAAATTAAATTTTTGAATTTAATTAGTGGATTTTGATGGAAAGTTTCCATCAAAATTGACGAATTTAATTGTGAAAATTAATTTTTCAAAAAATAGAATTGGTTTTGAATGGATTTCAAACCCATAAAAATGGCATTAAATGATTCGATAGAAACATAGTGGATTTATCTTGGAAGAAAGTAATGTTTTTGAATGAAACCTATTTTGGGTTTAAATGAAATTAAATTTAATGTTTTGAAATGGAAGAATGGGATTGATCATATTTTAATTATTCTTAAAATAGTTCTCCCAACATGTAAGAGATCATACATGCCTTAGTTAGTTAGTGAGTTATTTGGATACACTCTACACTACGACATTGTTATAAAACATGCATACGGTGAGTCACATCCCTGAGGGGTTCGTGACATGTCTCCATTTTTAGGTGTCATAGGTATGTGTGTATACACATTTTGATGAGTTCATTGAGAGTGAAGAATCCTATTTCTGGTTAATTCTGTCGTACCTTTTGGCAGACAACCATGTTGCAAGCTTTTTTATTTATATTTGATATAAAAATGTATTATAATGTTGATTGTACTACATTACAAGCCTGAATATATTATATAAATAGTGTTTTATAAATGTTTTAATGAATCCATTGTTTCATAAATATTCCATCTCATGAAATGTAAAGGCCATTCTTTGAATGTATTTTCCTTCACTTTGAAAATGTATAAGATGTTTTCTTTAAATATTCATTTAAATTTCTAAACCAATTTTTTTTTCTATAAAATTGAAATGTTTTCTTTGGTTAATATGTATTTCTCATTTATATTGAATATTTGGTGGTATCCTATTAGGATTAGGCCCACATCATACTTTTTTCCATCAGGAGATTATAGAATTTCTTCTTCCAGGCTTAGGAAAAGGGAAGGGATCTCATGGTGATAGATCTAACTATTGAGTTTTGGACTTGGTGAGTTGTGTATTTAAAGACCATGGGGTTATTTTTCATGTTTAGTACTTTGGTATTTAGTTCATTGGGTTTTATTCCTCTTTATATCCCAGTAGCTTTACTTCCTCTGTGTTTTCTTCTTTATCTATTTACTGTATTTTATCTTCCGTTGTAGCATTCTTGTGGAAAAAATATTTCCCACTTGTATGTTCTATGATAACAAGTGTTAGTCGCTAGCCTGTGAGGATTGGGAATGACCTTCGGGTCTTTTCAAGGCCGAATCATTTATCATGTTACCAGGGTAACCAGGATGGTTCATGAAAAAATGGTATCAAAAGGAGGTTGTTTATCTTCAATCTTCATGATAGTATTCATTTTATAAATCTTTCTAGGACATAGGAGGTAGTAGTGATTGGGTTGTAGGCTAGCTCTAACCAAAACAATCCTTATGTCACTAGGGGAGGTAAGGGAACGATTTCTTGTAGATTAGTACTAATATTTTCTCTATTGGTATATGGCAATAGGGAAATCAAGAAAAAATTTCCCTTCTATTGAGAATATTTTTCCTTTCTACTCAGTTTGAGTGTTAATATAATGTTCTATTATTATCTACTGACTTTTTGTATCATCAAGCCACAACGAAGACATGAAAATCAGATACAGGAAAAGGCTACAACTGAACCGTAGCAAGATAATAAGTTTATTGATCAGAATTTGGTTGAGGTGATTGTGTGCACTGTCCAAATTTTGGAACATGCACCACCTCTAGTTCCCACATATGCTTCTGTTGTGGATCCTCATAGGGATGTTTTTCGGAATCGTTCTCAAGAGTTATTTCTATATAAGGCATTGGTCTTCAATGGATATACTGATATTCTACATTCTAATAAATGGATGAAAATATTATAATGTTTTTTTTTGAGTTCTTGAATACACCCAATGTGATCATGGTGAAGTGTGCCTCCTTCGTGCTGAAGGGACTGAGTGGGAGATGGTGGGATATGATGGTGATAGGATGGAAGCATGGGGAACTATAATGGAAATAATTCAATATTCTATTCATTAATCGGTTTAATCAAAAGTTAATGGTGTTCTCCAATGCTTGGGAGTTTTTTATGATTGAATAGGTCGAGAAAACCATTACTGAGTATTAAAATTTATTTGATGATTTGGTGAAATTTACACCTTAGATAGCCTCTAATGTTAGGATTAAGGATCAATGGCTTGATCTTGGACATAAATTAGATATCCATTCTTTAGGTTTCTTATTGAAGCTTCCCACTTTTATTGATGTTTTGGATAAGGTGATAGTGGTAGATAAGGACTTTATGGGCATGCTAGGGTTAACGAGAGTTCCTTTTTCTCCCAATGGTAGTATTGGTTCCATCAAAGGAAAATAGAAGCATGATGATCCTCATGAATTTTATTTATGACTGAGTCATTCTAGACATCCTATCGATCCAGAAGTATGTTATATGATTTTCTACCTAGGTGGAAGGACTATAAATTCTTGGAGGGTTAGCACTGATGCATCTAATAATTATAGCTCATGCGGACGTTCAATAAATCTATATAGATTCATCCATCACTTATCTACTCCGTGTAGTGTGCGTTAATCATCATCTCCTCTTAAAACTATAGGGAAACCAAATTATTCACATTCAAAAAGATTATAGCGAAAAATATCTGGAACGAAGCTTCTTTACACAGTGGAAGAGTCTCCAAAGGAAGTGGACACTGTTCCAGTTACTTTGAGAGGTACCATTACATTTTCATCATCATTAGTGGATACTATTTTTGATACTAGTTCATCTCACTCTTTTATTTAAACCCATATTGTTAATATTCATTATCTTCCTTTAGAGGAAATATCTTTTGAAATTTATATTACCACACCCCTTGGTGTGATGAGGGAGCATGGTCTCAGTAGTCCTTTTTGTGACTTCTTTCTATCTAATGTCAATCTATCTTGTAGTTTTCTAGTTCTTCCTATAAAATATCATTACATCATATTTGGGTTGTATTTTCTCATTGACAAAAAAAATAAAGAATTGATTTTTATCTTCGACGAGTCTACTTTACGACACCTAGTTGGGTGCCTCTTGTTTTCCAAGGGGAATGGGACCCAAGTTCAACCATAGAAGAACCTTCTTATCTGAAGTTGGCAAAATTGAAATCAATATTTTCCTTGTACCTAGAAAGATATTCAATGGGTGGTGTTCTTCCTCTAGTTGTCATTGAGTTTTCAGATGTGTTCCCTTAAGATTTTTCTGGAGTTACACTGGCGAGGGAGGTTTATTTTTCTATTAACTTAATGACTAATACAAAACTGGTCTCTATCCACTCTTACTACATGACACCAGTTGAGATGAATGGGATGATGTTTCAGTTGGTTGATATTCCTGATAAAGGATATATTCATCTATGTGTGTCACTTTGGGAAGTGCTAGTTCACTTTATTAAGAAGGTTGATGGTTCTCTTTTAATATGTTTTGAATATCGGAATGTAAATTGATTTATGATAAAGAAAAGATACCCATTTACATGTATTGATGATCCATTTGATCAGTTGAAAGGGGTAAAGTGGTTTTGAAATATTGAACTTCGTTCTGGTTTCCATTAGTTTAGGACAAAAGACTCTGACATTCAAAATACTACCTTTATGAAAAGGTACATGGACTTTTAGTACCATGTTATACCCTTTGGCATGACTAATTCCCCTGTAATTTTCATGGAATTAATGAAAAAAAAAATTCCATGAGAATCTGGATACCTTTGTGGTAGTCTTTGTGGATGAACATCTTGTTTACTTCACATATAGAGAGGATCTTGTAAAACATTTGAAAAAGGTTTTGCATCTACTAATAAATCAACATGTTTAAGAAAAACAATAAAAGTGTGATTTTACGATTCAAGAATTGAAATTCATGGGAATGTGGTGTCTAGACAAGGTGTATCAATTGATCCTGAACAGGTGAATTCTATTTTCACATGGGAGAAACCACCAAATGTATTTGAGATCCGAAACTTCTTTGCAATATCCAGATTTTACCGCAGGTTCATGAAGGATTTCTCGAAGTTTTCTTCTCTAATGATTGCTCTGAACTAGAAGGGGTTGAAGTATTCATGGGATGATACATGTAAGATTTATTTTTATGTAGTGAATCATCAATTATCTACTGAACCATTGTTGAATCATCTAAAATCTCAGAAGGGCTATGTGCTATTTTGTGATGCCTTGGGTTCTGGATTGGGATACATTATTATAGAGGGTGATCATGTATTAACATATGGATCTCATCAGATTATTTCACACAAGAATAATTATCCAACACATGACTTGGAACATGATACAGTGATGCACGTTCTTGATATTTGGTGGAACAACCTTTTTAGATAATGTTTTACGGTTTATTTAGAGCTCAATATACTGAGTTATATCTTCTTTAAAAAATATTTGAATCTTTTAATGAGGTGATGGATAGAGTACCTACAGTCTTTTGACTTTGAAATCACTTATACCTTGGGGAAATAGAATGTCATTGCTAAAACATTGAGTCAGAAAATTCTAACCTAGGTAGTAAAACAATATTTTAAAGGGTAGAATTTGAAGGCTCTTTTTGAACTATTGCATATTGGAATTTAGGAGTAAGGGGCTGAGGTTTCTTTAGCCATCGTTCAGTTGAAATATTATCTTCTCAAGATGATTATCTAAGATCAAGATCATGATAATAAGTTTCGTAGCATTAGAGAATCCCTTTATTATGGGGAGATAGTTTCCCAGTGGCCATTCTCTAAAGAAGATGTTATATGCTATCAGAATCTGTTCGTTGTGACATTAGAATCAAGTAAGGTATTGATGGGGGATTGAAATATTTGTCAGTGGGTTGTGCCCCCAAGAACCACTAAAATGTTTTATGTTATGATGCAGCTGTTTTGGAGGCTTGGAATGAGACATTACATTGCTGAGTTTTCTCTTATTGTTATACGTGCAGGAAGGTGAAAGTTGTATACCAAAAACCTTTTGGTCCACTTCAACCACTTCATGTACCTTCTTGGAAGTGGGATGAGATCTCTATGGACTTTTTGGTGGGGTTGCCTCATAACCTTAGAAATAAGAATGCAATATGGGTTGTGATAGAAAGGCTGACAAATGTGGCAAACTTTATACCCATTCAAGAAATGAACAAAGTTGAGCATTGGAAAATCCCTATGTGAATGCTATTTTTTTCTTGCCCAGAGCTCCATTTTCTATAGAATCTTATAGGGATCCTCAGTTCACTTCACTCTTTTGTAGAATCCATCAAGGGGCACTGGGATATTAGGTTAGTTTTAGAATGGATTACCATCCATAGTTAGATGGTAAGACAGAAAGAGCAATACATATTCTTGAGGATATTCTTTGTGCATGTTTCCTTGACTTCGTAGGGGCTTGGGATGATCAATTGGGGTAGGTTGAGTTCTCCTATAACTATAGTTAATAGTTGTCTATCAGAGTTTCATCTTCTGAGGCCTTGTATGGCCGAGGTTGTAATTCTCTATTGTGTTGGTTAAAGGTTGGTGAATGTTCTTTGGTTGTACCAAGCATGGTGCAAGAGACAACAAAAAAGATTCATATGATATGTCAGAGGATGTTGAAAACACAAAGAAAATATTAGTCTTATGTAGATCGATGTCATATACTTTTGAGTTTTCAATTGGTGATTGGGTCTTCTTAATGTTTCACACTAGTTGGGTCATCAACATCTTGGGAAGAAAGGGATGTTTTCGCATCACTTTGTGGGATATTTCAACATTGTTGAGCAGGTGGGGATAGTGTTTTTATATTTGGTACTTCCACCACAGCTGACATCGATACATAACATGTTCCATGTATCATAGCTACGAAATTATCTATCTGATCCATATCATGTTTTGGGTTGGAGTGATATTGAGATCAAGCCTGATTTAACTTTGACTAAGACACCAGTCAGGATAGTTTATTCTAAGACAAAGGTTCTTCGTGCAAAGGCAATAGCTCTAGTTCATGAACTATCAAAACATAGCTCTGATTGTCACAATATGTGGGAACGTGAGGCACTAATGAGAGAGAAGTGGTATCACCTCATTGTCTTGGAAGGTTCTTAGTAGGTTTTCTAGGAGTATAATGTTTTTATAGTGGGGAGGATGTAACACCTTAGTTCATTGATCATGTCTATTTTCCATTTTCTAAGATTCTTTTTAGGTAAAATTCATATTATGATTTTTCTGGGATTACTATAGACTAAAAAATAGGTACTATCCATGTACTTAAAGTATGTTCCATGTTCATGGTGATAGTTTCATGTCAGGGAATGAGAGATCATGTCACGAACTAGGAGATCTTTTCATGTGTAGGTACACATTTTGTACCTAAGGTAGACATTGTGTAGGGGATAAATGTTAGCTTTTAATCTTAGGCAACAGGTTTTTCTATGTAACTTATCCAACATGGACTACACGTCATGACCCAACCCACATCTAGTTTTAAAACACACAATCTGTAATTTTTCTTAGATATTTCCTTTTCAGACCTCTTGGATCATAATTCTAGATCCTACTTAAGTGTTATTCTATGTGGACACTCCTTCATGTTTTTTTGGATCAGCTTTGGATCATTTCTTCGATTGTGGTGCGATTACCGTGTAAGGGTTTTCTCTTGTTTTCCCTCGTTCTTCATGTAACTCCATTTCTATCCTCTTGAGATTTCAATGGATCACCTTGGGATTGATGGATCCATATCTTGTGGTGGTGGATCTTTTTACTAGTAATAGTTTCGAGGTCTCCATCTCTATTGTTCATATTGATGGGTGTTATTGTGAGTTTCATTCTTCGAGAAAGTCGTAGGTGGTTCCATCCCTATTAACCAAATTGAATATCCTTGTATTGAATGATTTACTTCAACTGATTATTTAAATTTAATTGACAAAATTTTATTTCAATTATATTAATAAATCCAAATTAAAGTGAATTGGATGATTAGAAATGGTTTTGGAATGGAAATTTTAAAAAACCTCATTTCTATGGAATTGGGGTGGGTTTGTTGAATGTTAACCGATTTAAATTTTTCAATTTAAATGGTGGATTTTGATATAAATATTTTCATTGAAATTGTTTAATTTAATTGTGAAAAATAATTGTGAAAATAATGGAATTGGGTTTTCATGGATTTCATACTCATGAAAATGGATGGTAATAATTTTTTAGAAAACTAGTGGTTTTGTCTTGTGAAAATATATTATTTTTTGAATAAAACCTATTTTGGTTATAAATTGAATGAAATTAAAATTTTTGAAAAATAAAAATGGGATTGATTTTATTATAGGAAGTCTTAAAATAGTTCTCTCATCATGTATGATTGAATACAACCCTTTGGTAATTAGTGAGATATTTTGATGTGCCTTATGCTATGAAAACATTCTAAAACATTCATGTGGTTTGTCACATACCCGAAGGGTCGGTGATGAGTTTTATATAGATGGTGTCATAGGGATGCATGTATACACAATTTTATGATTTCACTTAAAGAGCGAGGAATCCTATAACTGGTTAATGCTATCGTACCAATTGGAAGATGGCCATGATGCTCACTTGTTTATTTATATAGGAGATATAAATGTATACCCATATTTTTTAAACTATATTACATTCCACCTGAATGTATATAATCATTTCTATATAAATGATTTACAAAAGCCATTGTTTTAGATATATTCCATCCTGTTTAAATTTAATCATGTGCTTTGAATGTAATTTCCCTCATTTTGAAAATTTATTGTATGTTTTTTATAAATATGTATTTAAATTTTTAAACCTATTTGTTCTGAAAAATTGAATCATTTATTTGGTTATTCTATATGTGGAATATATTATGGAATCATTGTTGGTATCCTACTTGGATAATGACCACACTATAATTTTATCTTCTAGTTTTTGTATAATTTTTTCTTCCAGGCTCGAGCAAAGGGAAGAGATATCTTGGAGGTGGATCCAGATGTTGAGATTTTGACTTGTTAAGTTGTTTCCTTAGGGGCCAGGGAGCAGTTTTTCTTATTTAGTACTTTGGGTTTTAGTGCATTGTCTTTTATGCCTCGTTGTATTCTACTACCTTTACTCCATGTGGAGTTTTCTTCTTGTTATGCATACTGTATTTTAGCATTATTTTTTGCATTCTTGTGGGAAAATAATTTCCCACTTTTATGTTGTAGGATGTCAGGTACTACTCACAAAACTATGAGAATCAACAATGCCCTTCGGGTCATGTCATAGCCGGCTTGGTTATTAGGTTACCAGGGTACCTAGGCTGGTTTATGAAATAATCATAAAAAATGGAAAAAGTATACTAGAGTTATTGAAAATGGTGGTATCTAAAAATGTTTAATGTTCTCATATTTTTTGTGAAATCACATTACAGAAACCGTAAAATGAATTTTGAATTTAAGGAGATGACAAGACATAAAACTGAGCTGTATTTTTCCTGAGAAGACTAAAAAAAGAGTTTCAGTAATTTAAAATACCAAAACATGCACTTTATAGTTAAAACCATAAAAAAGATCTTTATTTTACATGAAATATTGTGAAAGCTATCATAGAATTATATCTGCCATTTTTTAGGACTCAACACATTAATCCGACCTGTGATGTGCTCGAACTAACGAAATTAGGAGTTCGTAAAAAATTGTAGTGATTTAAAACATATACCATAAAGTGAAATACATAAAAATGAGCTTTAATTGATGTAAAGTCACATGACAAGAACCAGATTTTGAATTTTTTATTTTATAAACCAACAACACATGAAATAAAGTGGTTATTTTACTAAGATGAATAAATATATTTTCATTGTAATTTAAGATGTTAAAACCTACATTTGATGGTTAAAACATTAAAAAATATCTCCAATTAACATGAAATATTTTGAAAATTTTATTTTAATTATATCTGACATTTGCAAGAAGACTCTGTATATATATGACTTCTGATGTTTTTAAACTAACTAAATAAGGAGTTATTAGAAAATGATGGTCTTTAAAAACATCCACCAAATAGTGAAAGTCAAAAAAGTGAGGTAAAATTGATGTGCGATCACACAACAAAAAACAATAGAGTTATTTTCAAATTTTAGAAACCTACTATGTGTCAAACTGAGGTGTCATTTATCCAATACAACTAAAAACAATGTTTCAGTAATTTGAAAAACTAAAATATGAGTTTTATAGTTAAAACATCGAAATCAATCTCTAGTTGACATGAAATCTTATTATAGTTTTCTTGGAATTATATATGACAATTTCAAGTAGACAACATGTCAATACGACATGTGATGTGCTCAAAATGACTAAATAAAGAGTTCTAATAAAATGAATCTTTTTAAAAACATGTGCATAGAGTGAAATATGGAAAAATGAGATTAGATTGTTTTTAAATCACACAAAAACAACCATAGATTTATTTTTGAATTATTATTTTCTTTGGTGCATCAAACAGTGGTAACGTTTGACCGATAATATTGAAAACATAGTTTCCGAAATATAAAGTTCTGAAAAATGCATTTGATGACTAAAACCATTAAAAATGATTTCCAATTGACATGAAATATTATGACACTGGTATAGGAATTATATAGGACATGTGTGAGTAGACAATGTGTCAATCCGACAAGCGATGTACTTGAACTGATTAAATAAAGATTAATTAGAAAATGATGGCCTTTAAAAATTTGCAATATAGATTGAAAGCTGGACAAATAAGATCATATTGTTGTGAAATCACAAAATACCAACCATAGATTGATATTTTTAATTTTAGGAACTGACGGTGTGTTAGACTGAGGTTTGGGTTTCTTAAGATGACTAAAAATTTTGTTTCATTAATTTAAAATGCTAAAACATTTATTTGAAAGTTAATACCATTGAATATGATTTATTATTTACATAAAGTTTTTTGAAAAAAGTCTTAGTAATATATCTAGAATGTTTTTGTATACGGTGTGTCAATCCGACATGATGTTTTCTTGAAATGACAAGAGAAGAAGTTCATTGAAAATGATTATCTTTAAAAATATGCACTATAGAGTCCAAGATAGCCAAATGAGCTCATATTATAGTGAAATCACATGAAATCAACTATAGATTGATTTTTCAATTATAGGATCCTATGGTGCATCATATCGAGAGTTTTTTCCATTACTTCTAAATGTGATGTTTCAATAATTTATAATTCTAAAACATGTGTTTGATGGTTAAAACCGACTAAAAATATATCTAATTGACATAAAATCCATTGAATGAGGTCTTTGAATTATACATGACATATTCAAGCAAACAATGCATCAATCTAACAGACAATGCGCTCGAATTGACTAAATAAGGAGTTCTTAGAATATAATTCTCTTTAAAATTTCCACTATAGAGTACAAGATAACAAAATAAGATTGAGTTACATTAAAATCACGTGAAAAATAAACAATAGTTTGATTTTTGAATTTTAGTAATTAATGTCATGTAAAACTGAGGTGTCATTTTTCCTAGATGTCTGAAAATAATTTTTACGTAATTTAAAATTCTAAAACATATGTTTGATGATTAAAACCATAAAAAACAATCTCCAATTAACGTGAAATATTATCACACATATCGTTGAATAATATCTTACATGTTTTAGTATGAGAAGTATCAATCCAATATGTGATGTACACAAAATGACTAAATAAGGAGTTCTTAGAAAAATATTCTCTTTAAATACATACACCAAAGAGTTAAAGTCATCCAAATTTTCCCAGATTATAGTGAAATCACAGAATAATAACAATATATTTGTTTTTGAATATTAGGAATCGACGATGTATCATAATGGGTCACTTTATTCCCGATATGACTAAAAAAGTATTGTCATTAATTTTTACCCAAAAACATACATTTGGTGGTAAAAACCCTTGAAAATGATCCCCAGTTAATTTTAAATGATGTGAAATATAGAGTAGAATTATATCTTACTTGTGTGAGTAGAAGACAGGTCATTCTGACCTATGGTGTGTAGAAAATGACTAAATTGGGAGTTTATATAAAATGACAATATTTAAAAATGTGCATCATAGAGTGGAAGACAACCTAATGATCTTGGATTACTTTGAAAACACACAATGACAACTATAGAATGAGTTTCTTTATTTTAGGAACTGGCAGTTCAGTAAATTGAGGTTTGTTTTATCTGACATGATTGAAAATGCAGTTTCTGTTATTTATAACTACAAATATTATGTTTTGAAACAACAATATTTTATGCTGCTGAATTTTTTTCATCAAATATTTATTCTCAAATTGTTATTATTTTCCACTATTTATTATATTTTTTATACATGTTTTATGTTTAATTTATATTGGTCATATAGTTTATGTGTAACATTCATTCAAAGTAACCTACTAGAAACATTATTACATTTCATGTTGGTGACTTTTGAAGCCTATGAGATAGAAAATATAATAAAAATATAAATAAAATGTAAAAAATGGATTAAATATTTATGAAATAGTCAAAAATAGATAAATTTAATAAGTATACCAAACTAAAAATATTTTACATTACAAAAACATTATTTATTGAAAACGTATCATATACACATCATAGAATTTATACGCATAAAATATATTATAAATAAAATGGATATCAATTTTTAAACATTAAATTTGAAAATTAAAACAAGTGGAAAATAAAAGTAACGTAAAAAATTAATAATTATAAAATTAAACTACACAAAAAATGATTTTTGTAAAAAACTATATAAATACAAATGACATGTATTCGAACAAAAATATTTAATTTCATTGAAAATAATTTCCATCAACAATTTTTATATTTTATTTTATTTTCAACTATTTTCTATATTTTTAATTCATTTTTCATGTTTCATTTAAATAATTATTGTCATTTATATGTTATATTAATTCAACGTCACATACTTGAAAAATTATTATACTTCAAGAAGGAGACTATATAAGCCTATAAAATATAATATATAGGAATAATCTAAATGAAGTCCAAAAAATAGATTAAATATATAAGAAATATTTTAGAATAAAATTAAATAATATGTATAAAAATAAAAAAAACATACATGTCAAAAAATTTACTGATTTAAAAAAATTGTTTACACTTAAAAAAATTATGTATATAAAATATTGAGTAAATAAAATAAATATGAAAATTTTAACCTTGACTGTGTGAATAAAAATTAATTCAATATAGAAGGAACTTAAAAAATTTAATTTTCCACGTCTCATGTTTTTGGATGGGGTCAAAAACAACTCTCTTTTAATTTTTAGAATCTGTGGGTATGCCCATTTCTTTTTTGAGCTTCAGGACTCAATTTTGAGTTTATCATTAATCCAATATCTTTTTGGATTAGTTTTGAGGTTTTGTAGAAGCCTCGGGTAATTGGAATGATTTAGGTTATGTTGGATGCCTGAAGGCCCTATTTTTGGAGTTAAAGGTTAAGGCATACAATTTGGGGTAAAAAATGTGTCCTCTCTTTGAAAAAGGGGTAAATCAGTTTTGAACTGATGCATGGCTTGTATAATATGCGAGGTGGGGAGCATGGTCGTATGTAAACCTATGAATTTTTTCAGAGGGCTTCAACATGGGTATCCAAATAGTGCACAAGCCACATGGGTAGTTGCATTTAGGAAATACCACAACATTGTAGCATTCATAGTCTGTGAATAACTTGGAAAAATGTGCAAGATAACCATGTGAGGTCTTGGTTTATAGTAGTAGTTGTTTCATGCTTTTTCCTTGATTTGGAAAATCTTTCAACACATTATAGTGTTGAAATGATGATTTTCCCCCATCCCTTTTTTTATTTTCATCATTTTTCGCCTTAATGGACACTCTTACATTAGTGGGGGTTCCTCCCCCACATCTCATCTTGGGTGTGGTTTAAATCCTTTGTCTCGGATCCATTTTTATTATTGGAAGGTGCATTGGATTCGTATCAGTAAGGATCTACTCACCCAATATCTTCATTCTCTTTTCTCTGACCTCATGAACCAGTAATTTTTTTCATGTTGTTTTACCCTATTTTTCAGGTAATTGGATGAAGACAAAAATTACTTCTAAACTAGTTTGAGTTAGGGATTTTCATCAGGTGTTCCTTCATTTATGATTCAAAGGTAGGTGGTGTAATATTATTTATGATATTTAGCATCTGTTTGGGGGGGGGGGGCGGATTCTAGTGTTATATTATGTCGACCAACCAAGACACGTTTAATTTAGTGGTTGGTTTTAATTTTTTAATTGAAATTTTTGAGATTCCAATAGGAATATTTACATGACACTACAAAATGATGAGATGTTCTAGGGGATCAGAACTTTGGGCAATTAGGTCGGGGTGTGTCATTTTATTAATATGACCATTTTATATTTAAACGAATTTTTAATTTTATTTTAGATTATCAATTAAATTCAATTTAATTGAATTATTTAGTTTTTATGAATTGAACCATATATGTACATATTTCTTCTGATACATTTCTTCTGAGATCTAAGGGATTGTGATACGATTGGACTGAGGATTGAGATAGTGATGGATATTTGTTTGATGTAATCTGATCATCTAGATGAGAACGGACCAATGAATTTGTGTGGTGTTGACCATTATTTGGGAGATTCATTCATAGAATGAGGAGTCTAGGCCATCAGGTTAAGGTCATGGCCAATGTTATGGGAGGTCATGACAATCATATTTGATTGATATGGTTTCAGTGGTACAAGGAGTCGGTTGATGTGAATTAGGTATATTGTGGTGATGTCAACACTCCCATTTTTAGAAAATACTTCATTTATATTCATTTTCACATCAGTTGACTTAGATGATGTGTTGGTTTTTAAAACTCATGTCGGTAGCGTCCCTCAGTGGTGAGGCCTAGTTAATTTTGTTGGCTGTGTTTGGCAAAGAAATATTTATGAATGTTAAGGAGACTTTGAATGTAAGCATTAAGGATTTTGGTTTGGGGATGAGTCTAACCATACACGAGTACATTGGGTAGGGAATTATTTTGGAAATTGGATCTTTTGTTCCTCAGGATATTGTAATATTATCTAATGATGATTTTTCCTTAAGGACATATATTGTTTTTCCTCCGATTATCAGGCTTCGAGCCAATGGGTGATTTCAAGTTGGGGTTTAAGGGGTGACATATGTATTAATTGGGCATATCATTAGGACATCTATGACATGGAATCAACAAGAGGTTTAAATAGGAACTTGGTGCTTGTGACTTATTTAGAGGCGGGACATGAGTGTTCACGTCGGAATTTCAATATCAGGGGATTCCTTAAGCCATGGGATAAAGATAATCCCAACTTTAGATATTTCGACATTGGATGAGGAGGGAAATATTATCAATGGATTTTGAGAACCGATGATGTTTGTGTTTATTATATGAATTTTCTTCTACAATTTCATTTATTTATAGTTCATTCTTGCTAAATCACAAATGCAATGTATGCACATGTTGGTAGAATCATACTGACACTCATTTTCACACCATACACAGGCACGTCTAGATACCTGTAGAATTTATTCATTTAGGTTAATTTAAGGGTTCAAGATCAAGAGATGTATCCTAGTTGTTGAGTTTTAAAGGATGGAATTCAAAGGGACCTTGGTTTTCTTTACTCATATGGAGTTACCTTTTGAGTTTTCCTTTCTGTTTCAGCATGTTGTGTATGTGAACATACGGTGGTCAGCCATTGTTGGCCACTTAAGGATATTGATATGTATGAAATGTATAGAATTATTGATCTTGTTGAACCCACTGGAATTAAGTGGCTTTATTGTGTTTTGATAATCCCAACCATACTCTCTTTATGTCTTGATTATGCTTAATACATTCCAAATATACTTTAATATATGTTGTTGCTTTCATTATGCTTAAATTAAGTCTTTTGAATTATCAGATATATGTTTACTATGACTTAACTCATTCTTCCAAGTGAATGCTCAAACAGTTTTCAGCTACCGTTACAAATTAGCTACCTATACAGAGTAGAGAAACCGTAAGACAGTAGCTTCCATCAGAACATATAGCTACTGTTACAAGCTAGCTACCGGTACAGCTACCAATACCCAAATTCCATCACTGGATCAAAGTCTACTGATAGAGCTACCGATACAATGAAGTCAACAGTCACCAGTACAGCAAAGTTGACAGCTACCGATATGCTGAAGTCCACCATTATGCAAAGTCTACCGATAAAGACTTACCACTACCGATACAAGGTAGAGCCACAACTACCGATAGAGAGCTACCGCTACCAATACAAGGCAGAGCCACGACTACCATTACAAGTCCACAGCTACTGATGTGATCAAGTCTATAGTTGCAGCCACGGAAATAAAGTCTACCGTTACAATTGAAGTCTACCGATATAGACACCTACTGTAACACAAGTCTATAGATATCAAGAGCTACCATTCCAGAGATAGAACCCGGCACTACTTTAATTTCTTTATCATTGTTTAATCTAACCAACGGTCATATCAGGTATATTTTTATACACTGACATTTATTTAATGTGTGCTGCTGGATGTTAGGGAACCTACCTCGTACCTGCAAAAAGAAAATCATATTTTTCCGGAGCACGTTCTTTAAATAAAGGAAGGATTTGCTACTGCAAAGTGTGAGACATATAGACGAATAAAAAGAGATATACAGACCACAAGGTGTGCTGGAAAAACAACAGAGTGTGAATGTAAAGAGACGACTGAACATACACAAAGAACTCATTAATTACTGCATGACAGGGAAGAGCTGAGAATGAGAACATAACACCAGAGCTTCATCGACTGTCTCTACACCTGGAAGTCAAGGAAACAGACGATACTCTATTTTACAGACAAAAACCAGAAGAGGACTCAGAGCGAATTCTGATCAATGAAAAGGAGTCCAGAACTGCACAACAATCACTAGAGCCATTTCTAAACTCTAAATATTTGCTCTGTGATTTATCTTTTTACATATTGAGCAGTGTGTGTTATATGCTGTATTTTACACACACATTGTATCCTGTACTCTAACTGGATGATTTTTAAATCCTCACTAAACTCTTTTACATTTTGTTTTTCCCACTAGGATAGTGGTACAGGTCGCGCGTGACCTGAACAACTGGTTTCTGTTGTTTTTGTTTCCCATGGATAACAGTGGTAGAGGTCTTGGACCTGAATAGTTTTATACTGTTGTAATCCCCGACCCAGGGTGTGGATCACTTTTATATAAAGTTTTGAGAGGGCTAAGTCTCGGCTTGAGACTGAACCTCTTGGTTAAATCTACTGTGCTTATTTATTTTTCAAAGTTATTTTTATTCCGCTCCTAATACTTTAAAACCAAAATTGTTTTAAAGCTACTTTGATAATTAAACTCGCAAGTGTTTATATTAGTTGTAAATTAGTGTGTTAGTTTCAAAAGTTAATCAAGTCTTCTGATTTGATTAACTGGGAACTAATCAATCCCTTGAGAACCTAACAGAACATTTACTTTGAAATAAATTCACTACAGTTTAATTATGTATTCTATATGGGGGATTTTAACTCGAAGTTTTAAACAAAAATTTTAAATTATAACTCAATTCACCCCCCCCCCCCCCTTGAGAATCCACTCTGACCAACATTTGGTATCAGTGATTGTTTAAATATTTTCTAAAAGTACTCTGTTTTTCAACTGTGAATTTAGTTGTATTTTGAAGTTCTTAAAAAATCTGTTATTTCTAAATTTTTTATCTCTTTAAAATCGTTACTTTAATTTAGTTATCATGGGAAATAGATTTGAAGGTGTTGCTACCAATAGACCACCCATTTTCAATGGAACCAACTATGATCAGTGGAAAATCAAGATGAAAATTCATTTAGAGAGCATGGGTTTTGATATTTGGACTGATATAGAATCTGAATACAAAATACCAACTACTGTTAGATCTACTTGGAATGAAGCTACTAATACAGCCTACAATAAAAATTGTAAAGCTATGAATGCTTTGTACTATGCTTTGGGATATGTGGAATTTAATAGAATATCTGCCTGTAAAACTTCTTATGAAATTTGGAATACATTAGCTGTTTCTCATGAAGGAACAACTAATGTTAATGAGATGAGATTGAATACCTATACTATTAAGTATGATAATTTTAAGATGAAGTCAGATGAACCCATTTCTGATATGTATCTCAGGTTCAATGAAATTTTCAACACAATGACTTCTCTGGGAAATGATGTTCCAGCAAAGGAATAAATCATGAGAATTTTGAGATGTCTACCAGAAAGATGGAGAGGAACCTCTGTCTCCATTAGAGAATCGTGTGACATTGGAGAGCTGCCAGTCAAATAATTAATTGGGAAACTGATGATGTATGAAGAGGAACTTATGGTGAAAAAAGAAGAAGATGATGGAGCTAGAAGAAAGTCTGTTGCTTTCAAAACTACAACTTCAAAGAACAAGGATAAGGAAAAGCTTCACGTTATAAATGAAAGTTCAAGCTGTGAAGACAGTGAGAGTGATTCTGACAGTGATGCTGAGATGTCTCACATTTCTAGAAGGTTTGAGAAATTTTATAGGAAGAGGAATTTTTTCAGAAAGTCAAACTAGAAAGGTAAGTATGATAACAAGGGACATTGGAAATGATTGGAAGAATCCTGATAAATCAGATGAAGTTGTCTGTTATGAGTGCAAAAGTAAAGGCCACATAAAAGAAGACTGTCCAAAGCTAAAATACAAGAAGAAGTATGAATACAAGGATAACAAGTATAAGAAAGCCATGAAGGCTACTTGGAGTGCTTCTGAGGAAAGTTCTATTGAATCAGATGTTTCTAAAACTGAACACAGAAACAAGGAGAACATGTGTTTCATTACAAACACTTCTGAGATAACTTCAGAAACTCATGCTTCTAATTCATATTATTCTGGAGATGATACCGACTCTGATAACATGTCAAAATATGAACTGTTTGAATATTTTGATATGTTAGAAGAAACCTATAATGAGATGAAAGAAAAATACAAAATTTTAAAGAAACAGTATGCTTTAACTGTTAAACATAAATTTGATCTTGATATTGAAGTAGAAATGAATGCTCAGTTGCTTAAAAAGAATATGGAACTGAAATTATCTAATGAGAAACTCAAGAAATACTTATAGAAATTTACGAATGGTAAAGATACTCTTACTCAAATGCAAGGTAAGAAAATAGCACCTAGATACACTACTGGTATAGGATACGAACCTGGTCAAAGGAAAATTACCAAAACTAGATTCATTCCTAAATCCGGACAAGAAGTAGCTAGCTCTGGAAGATTGTAAACTTCAACTAGTTATATTCATAGTTATGGATCTAATAAGGTTTATCTTTCAAAATCTATTGATACTAGAAATTAAATGAGACCCATTAGGCAAATATTGGTACCTAAAGTGTTATTGGCTAACCTGTCTGGACCCAAGAAAATCAGGGTACCAAAATCATTTCCTATTTAAATCTATTTTGTAGGGAACCTGCTTAAAGAGATCCTGTAAAAAAACCTGGTACTTGGACAGTGGATGTTCAAGACACATGTCAGGTGACTTCTCATTCTTTAAAATATTTGTCAATGTTGATGGAGGGTTTGTCACTTTTGGTGATAAATCAAAAGGAAAAATCATCGGCTTAGGCCTGATTGTTAACACTGACACAATATTGATTTCTAATGTTTTATTTGTTGATCGACTTAAATACAATTTGTTAAGTATTTCTCAGTTATGTGATGATGGTTTTTATGTTAAATTTGAAAATGATTCTAGCAATGTTTTCAATTATAAAAATGTTTTAGTGTTTGCTTCTTTGAGAAATGAAAATTTTTATGCTGTTGATTTAAATTATTTAGCTAAGAAAAATATTACTTATTTAAATTCTTTTCATAAAGAGTCTTAGCTTTGGAACAGAAGATTGGGACACTGCAATGTGCATTCACTTAGAAAACTGGCTAGGAAGAACTTAGTTACAGACCTACCCAAACATGAATTTCCAGCAGAAAAAGTTTGTAATCCCTGTCAAAAGGGAAAGTAACAAAAAGTTTCTTTTAAATCAAAGAAAGAAGTGTCAACTTCTCAACCTATCGAGTTGGTTCACATGGATTTATTTGGACCTTCTAGAGTTTCTTGTTTAAATGGGAAGCATTATGTCTATGTTCTTGTAGATGACTTTTCTAGATATACTTGGGTATATTTTCTAGCTCACAAAAGTGAAGCTTGTTCTTACTTTGTAAAATACTCCAAGTCTGTAGAGAACCTTAGTGGACTTAAGATTAAAACTATGAGAAGTGATCATGGCCGTGAGTTTGAAAATCATGATTTTGAATCCTACTGCTCACACAATGGCTATAATCACAATTTATCTGCCCCTAGGACTCCTCAACAGAATGGTGTAGTAGAAAGAAGGAATATAACCCTACATGAAATCTCTAGAACCATGCTTAATGAGTATGACCTACCCGTTTATTTTTGGGCCGAAGCTGTATATACAGCTTGTTATGTTATTAATAGAATCTTGATCAGACCTGTTCTTAAGAGGACCCCTTATGAGTTGTGGAACCATAGGAAACCTAAGGTTAAATAAATCAAAGTTTTTGGCTGCAAATTCTTTATTCTTAATACTAAAGATAATCTTGACATGTTTGAATCCAAGAGTGATGAAGGAATTTTCCTAGGTTACTCTATTTCTAGTAAAGCCTATAGAGTTTTTAATAACAGAACCAAATGCATGGAAGAATCTATTCACATCAAGTTTGATGAAACTGATCCACATGAACCTAAGACCTCTCTGGAAAATATTGAAGATGATCTCTCTGCATTGAACCTTAATGATAAAGACAATAGACCTATAGTTAATGCGTCCAGTTCTGGAAATTTCCCAGAACCTGCTCCTGTTGAACCCCAACCTGTTGATGAACTTGAAATCTCTTGCCCTACCTTTTCAAGACCAACATGGATTCTAAATAACCATCCTTTAGATGCAATTGTAGGAAATCTAGATAGAGGGACACAGACTAGAGCTTCTCTTAGAAATCAGGTTGAACATCAAGCCTTCTTGTCACAGCTAGAACCTAAAAATATCAATGATGCTATCAATGATGAATTTTGGGTAATGGATATGCAAGAGGAACTAAATCAATGTGAAGGAAAAAAAAGTTTGGAAATTAGTGGAAAGACCTAAGGAAAGTATAACCATAGGCACAAAATGGGTGTTTAGAAACAAAGTTGATGAATCTTGAAACATCATTAGAAACAAAGCTAGGCTAGTTGCACAAGGTTTCCATCAAGAATAAGAAATTGACTATGAGGAAACCTTTGCAACTGTAGCTAGGTTAGAGGCTATTAGGATCTTACTTTCATATGCATCACATTTGAATTTCAAATTATATCAAATGGATGTGAAAAGTGCTTTTTTAAATGGTTTTATTGTTGAAGATGTTTTTGTAGAACAACCACCTGGTTTCACAAATCCTCGTTTTCAAAATCATGTCTTTAAACTTTCTAAAGCTTTATATGGTTTAAAACAAACTCCAAGAGCTTTGTATGAAAGCCTTTCAAACTTTCTTATTTCAAAAGGATTTTCAAACAAAATTACTGATTCCAATCTTTTTATAAAAAGGATTTCAAAAGATGTATTAATATTACAAATCTATGTTGATGATATTATTTTTCGATCTTCAAAGAATTCTTTATATAATTATTTTTCAAAAGGTTATGCAAAATGTGTTTGAAATTAGCTTAATGGGAGAGCTTAAGTATTTTCTTGGTTTTCAAATATTTCTAACTAAATATGGTATTGTTTTAATTCAAAGTAAATATACTAAAGATTTGTTAAAACGTTTTGGTTTGGATAGTATTAAAGAAAGTGATATACCTATGAGTACCACCTGTAAATTGGATGTTGATGAATCTGGGAAACCAATTGATCAAACTAATTACATAGAAATGATTGGGAATTTACTTTATCTTACTTCTAGTTTACCTGATATTTTGTTTAGTGTGTGTGTGTGTGCCAGATTTCAAGCTAATCCTAAAGAATCAAACTTACTGGCTGTTAAAAGGATTTTTAAATATCTTAAGTGTACTATGAATTTAGGTTTGTTTTATCCAAAAGGAAAATCTTCTTACTTAACAAGTTATTCAGATGCTTATTTTGCTGGGTGTAAGTTAGATAGGAAGAGCACATCTGGAACATGTCATTTTCTTGGAAAGTACCTAGTATCATGGTGTAGTAAGAAATAGAACTCAGTTGCATTATCTACTGCTGAACAGAATACATAGCTGCTGGTAGCTGCTGTGCACAGATTCTGTGGATGAAACCCACACTACTGGATTATGTATTTGACTTTAAACATGTTTCAATTAACTGTGACAACACTAGTGCGATCAACATCTCTAAGAATCATGTGTCTCACTCTACAACTAATCATATTGATGTTATACACCATTTTCTAAGAGATCATTATCAAAGAGGTGACATAACACTTGAGTTTATTGGCACTGAACTTCAATTAGCTGATATTTTCACTAATCCTTTAAGTTCAGAAAGATTAAGTTTTATCATACATGAATTAGGAATGATAACTTACCCTTGAAACCAATGGAGACCTCACCGTTAGGGATACCTCATCGTTAGGGATACCTCACCGTTAGGGATACCTCCCTGTTAGGGAGACCTCACCATTAGGGATACCTCACCGTTAGGGAGACCTCACCGTTAGGGATACCTCACCATTAGGGAGACCTCACCGTTATGGAGACCTCACCGTTAGGGAGACCTCACTGTTACAGAGACCTCACCGTTAGGGAGACCTTACTGTTAGAACACTTTACCGGTACATTTGCGCGCTGTATTATTCTATAAAGCCGAGTCATCGAACTGTTGTTTATTTTATTTATGATTTATGAGATTTATGAATCCTAAATGATATTAAAACTCTACTAGACTCACTCAATATCACCGCAAACCTCTCTGCTCAAATTCTCCTAAACCTAAACCTCTCGACCTTCAAACCCTAGCCTCAAATCCGTAATGGCACGCGTCAAGAGACCTCAGATGACTGATGAATGTAAAGCGCCGACAGCGAAGAGGAAAAATGTAGCTAGTACTGATGCCAGTGGAAGTGGCAGTGGAAGTGTGGCTTAGAGAAGACCAGTAACCCCGCACCTATTGAAGCGTGAGATTGTTGTTGAAAAAGAAGTGTGTGCAGAATGGATGATGGAAAGCAATTAATTAGTTCTTAAGGTTTTACAAGAACAAGGCTGGGTAGAATGTTTTTCAAACAATAATGGACCGTACTACCCTGGATTGGTAAAACAATTTTATAACTTTGTGCATTTTGAAAAGACTGAGGAGGAAAGAAAAATGGTTTCATATGTGAATGGTCAGGAAGTGTCTTTTACTTCAGGAGAATGGGATGAGAACCTGAGAGTTCCTCATGAGGGAGATTTTACTTATTATTCCATGTCTGTACCTTCGACCAGAGATGTGTTTCAATATGAAGATGATTTGATGGAACTCACAGGGAATGGGACTCCTAGAAAGGTGATTGCTGCAGAGATGGTAGGAGAAGATAAGATGTTGTTTAAATTTATTCAGCATGTTGTTAGTCCGATATGAGGAGACTTTGCCACTTTGAGATTCCAAGACAAATATCTATTAAATTTGCTGAAGCACAGTGTGAGAATCAATATATGTAGATTGATTATGGTTCAAGTGGAAGAGATGACTAGACCAAAGTCAAAATCAAATTCCTTGTTTTTCTCAAAGCTAATTTCTCTGATGCTGAATGTGAAGGAGATAGCTGGACCTCAGGATGAGCTGGTAGTGGTTAAGGATAACTTCTGTATTACAAGAACTGTTTGTAAATACATGAATGTCAGCTGGAATCCTTGGTAGAAATCATGGGTGAATGATGATGGAAAAATTTATTAAAAATTCACTCCTGTGGATCATCCCTCTAGACCAAAGGATGTGAGAGATCCTGGTCTTGGACCAGATGAGCCAGAACCGGTCTACAATGATGATGAATCTGAGGAAGAAGAAACATCAGTAGAGGAAGGAGGAGACCCAGACTTACCCCCTAGTCATGTGCATGAAGTTATTTCTTATGGAGCAGCTAGCCCTCCAAAAGAACTACCAAAGAGAGAAACTGTCTTGAAGGACAATGATACAGAGACTACAGAAGATGGAGACGAAGCATGCCAGTATGTTGTCAAGGACACCTCTAAGGAGGATGAGACAACCAAATCTGATCCTGAAGAAAAGGAGGCTGATGGTGAAGCAGATGATGAGGAGAATGTTGAAAAATCGCTCAGTTTGAGTCCTCTAATAGTCAGTACAGTCAGGACAGTGGATGATCAGGAAGAAGTAGCAGCATCACCTATTGATGAGAGAGCCATTAATGACTCAGAACAAATGGCTATTGAATCTGCTGTGGTTGTAGAGGAAACTACAGAATTACCTCAGGAAGAATAGTTGGAAGAGATACCTCAGGAGAATGTTCCAAGTGAGGGAGAGAATCTTGGCTCACTATTAGTATTATATGAAATTGAAGGTTGGACATCAGATCCCGATTATATGATTCTTAGACTTTCTTATGGTGATTCTGATAAGGAAGACCAACCCCAAAAGGAATCAGTTACCATACCCACTATAGCTAAACATGTGGAAACCAAGGATGACCTTATGTCTTTAAAAGCCAAATTGATAGAAGCAATTAGAGAATCAGTGGTAGATATGAAGAAAAGTATGGTTGAAGAGATGAAAAGCATGGAGAAATCCCTTGAGTTATCCACTGTATGTAGTGTGTCCAGTCCTGTGAACGAAATGGTGGATGAACTTAATGTGTGCCATACTTAGATTGAGAGTTGGACAGGAGCTGTAGTTGCTCTTAGACAATCAATTGCTTCATTGACTGCTTTGAACAGTTCTCAAACCCAGGTGCACACTGACATTCGATATATCAAAGAAGTGGTCAAACAGTTTGTGGATGTTTTTGAGGCCTTTAAGAATTATGTCAAAGAACATCTGAACAGTCAGGATGAACTTGTTTAGAAGGTAGTTAGTAGTCTGACTCAATCTTTCAAGGAGACAGTGGCCTTCTTAATGAAACCTCTTCCCTCAACTAGATCCAGTGTGAACCTTGACCAGATCCGCTCTATTCTTCAGGAAGAATTGGCTGAGGCCAGTCCCAGTGGTGCATCATATATTCAGATTCTTGCTACCACTAGGGAAGTTAGTAGTTCTATTCGTGATCACTTGCGGGCAGCTACTGCTTCTCAAGAGGCAATAAAAAATAAGGTGGATGCTTATTTTGAAAAGGTTTATACCAAGAATCAAATGACAAACAATTTCAAGATTTTGATGGAGAATATGAAATTACCTCCAGTTACCCAAGCCTTCAGAGAACAGGTTAGTAAGCTCAGGGAGCTTACTCCTACCTTGGACAATTTTATTGAGAACAGAGATGATTTTGTATCTGCTATGGAGAGAGGTGGAAGCATAATCATGGATTTCACGAATCTCTTGCTGCCTTTCCTACATGTGGATGCTCAGCCAGTTATTGTACCACCTGCCCTTCCACCATCTGCCTCTGGGAGTACTCCTAAACTGACTCCAGTTCAATCCATCAGGAGCTTGACACCTTTGATCCCCCAGAGCGAGACAGATTAAAGATCTGGTACTGTATCAGTTGCTGATCCTCTAGTGGTTCTTTCGGGAATTCCCAAGCCTACTGACTCTACCTCTGCACACTCTGCTGATCCCAATGGAAAGAAACCTATTCAAGAGGATGATTGAGTGCTTCTAGCTCCATTTTTTGTGGGATTCATTGTATTTTTTGAACTTTTCTGATTTTCCCACTGTATCTTTTTCTTATCAATCAAATACTTCATTCCTCTCTTCCCTGTCTAATTTACTCTGTATATTTTCTTTCCTAGTCCTTCTCTTTTCTCTGATACCCTCCTTTTTGTTAATCACAAAGGGGGAGAAATTATTGGAAACCTGTACCCAGAGAGAGAGAAAGAATGTTTTTTACCTAAGGGGACAAAGGGGGAGAAAATCACTACTTTGGAGGAGAATCCTATAGTTAATTTGATAGGGGAGGAATATGCGAATCTTTTCAAACTAAATAATCTTGTTTGTGTTTTTCTTTTTCCTCTGATACTATTTTTATTTCATTATTTCTTGATATATTCTTGTTTTCATATTTTTCCTCTGAAACTATTTTATTTTTGATATCAATTGCTGAGATTTTTTCTCTGATACTATACTGTTGATATCATACATTGATATATGTTTCCTCTGATATTACGTTATTTTGGCATAAGTTGTGATTATCAAAAAGGGGGAGATTGTTGAACCCTCTAGAATTAAGTGTCTTTATTGTGGTTTGATAATCCCAACCATACTCTATTTATATCTTGATTATGCTTAATACATTCCAAATATACTTTAACATATGTTGTTGATTTCATTAAGCTTAAATTAAGTCTTTTGAATTATCAGATATATGTTTACTGTGACTTAACTCATTCTGCCAAGTGAATGCTCAAATAGTTTTCAGCTACCATTACAAACTAGCTACCGATACAGAGTAGAGAAACCGTTAGACAATAGCTACCGTCAAAACATATAGCTACCGTTACAAGCTAGCTACCGGTACGGCTACCGATACACAAAGTCCATCGCTGCATAAAAGTCTACTGATATAGATACCGATACAATGAAGTCGACAGTTACCGCTACAGCAAAGTTGATAGCTACTGATATGATAAAGTCCACCGTTATGCAAAGTCTATCGATAAAGACTTACCGCTACCGATACAAGGCAGAGCCACAGCTACCGATAGATAGCTACTGCTACTGATACAAGGCAGATCCACGACTATCGTTATAAGTCCACAGCTACTGATGTGATCAAGTCCACAGTTTCAGCTACCGAAACAAAGTCTACTGTTACAAATTAAGTCTACTGATACAGACACCTACTGTAAAAGAAGTCTACCGATATCAAGAGCTATAGTTCGACAGACAGAACCCGACACTGCTTTAATTTCATTATCTTTGTTTAATCTAACCAACAGACATATCAGGTATATTTTAATACACTGATATTTATTTAATGTGTGCTGCTGGATGTCAGGGAACCGTACCTCGTACCTGCAAAAAGAAAATCAAATTTTTCTGGATCACGTGCTTTAAATAAATGAAGTATGTGCTACTGCAAATTGTGAGACATATAGATGAATACACAGAGATATACAGACCACAAGGTGTTCTGGAAGAACAACAGAGTGTGAATGTAAAGAGACGACTGAACATACACAAAGAACTCATTCCTTACTGCATGCCAGTGAAGAGCTGAGAACGAGAACATAAAACCAGAGCTTCATCGACTATCTCTACACCTGGAAGTCACGGAAACAGACGATACTCTGTTTTCTAGACAAAAACTAGAAGATGACTCAGAGTTAATTTTGATCAATCAAAAGGAATGCACAACAATCACAAGAGCCATTTCTAAACTCTAAATATTTTCTCTGTGATTTATCTTTTTACATATTGAGTAGTGTGTGTTATATGCAGTATTTTCACACACACTGTATCCTGTACTCTAACTGGAAGATTTTTGAATCCTCACTCAAATCTTTTACATTATGTTTTTCCCACTGGTATAGTGGTAGAGGTCGTGCGTGACCTGAACAGCTGGTTGCTGTTGTTTTTATTTCACACGGATAACAGTGGTAGAGGTCTTGGACCTGAACAGTTGTATACTGTTGTAATCCCCGACCCAGGGTGTGGATCACTCTTATATAAAGCTTTGAGAGGACTAAGTCTCGGCTTGAGACTGAACCTCTTGGTAAAATCTGCTATACTTATTTATTTTTCAAAGTTATTTTTATTCCGCTGCTAATACTTTAAAACCAAAATTGTTTTAAAGCTACTTTGATAATTAAACTCGCAAGTGTTTATATTAGTTGTAAATCAGTAATTTAGTTTCAAAAGTTAATCAAGTCTGCTGATTTGATTAACTGGGAACTAATCAATCCCTTGAAAACCTAACAGAACATTTACTTTGATATAAATTCACTACAGTTTAATTCTGTATTCTATATGGGGGATTTTAACTCAATGTTTTAAATAGAAATTTTAAATTGGAACTCAATTCACTCCCCCCTCCTTGAGTATCAACTCCTACCAACAGATCTTATTAGTTTCTAAATATATAATGTTGATGTTTTTATTTATATTTATGTTGTTATAGTTTAGTTATGCTTCTACTACTGTTTGATATTGACTGTGCTTCCACCTTTGGAGAGTCTGGTTTGAGTCTGTGAAGTCTTTCCATCCACTGCATGTTATATATATATATACTCATACCATTATTATATCACCACATGATGGTATGGTCTCCGCACTATATCCCTTAATACACCCTCACTTCTAGTTGTTAGCCTTTTTCATACATTGAGGAATGCCTAAGGTCCCGTGGAAATCTGACCCGAAAGCACTATTTGGCTGGCCAATTGGCTCAGGGTGCTACAAGTTGTATTATAGAAGTTCTTGATTATGAATTAGATGTTAAATTCAATAAATTAAGAATTATATTAAATTTTTCTTATTTTTCACATATTCTTATTATTTTGGATATGGTAGATTGGAGATTAGGACATCTCTATAATTATGTTTAAAACTTTCTCTTTGGTTCATGAAACCCTAAGAATGAGGAGTCAGAAAAGATTACATGGGGGAAAAGTTTTGTTTCTATTTTATCATATTATAGTTTACTTGATTACCACCTTGATTGGTGCACTTAAACTATTAATTTTATTGTTTTTTATTTGTTACCTTATCCTGGTAAGGAACTGAAAGATATTGGACACTTGGCCAAGTAAGGCAACGTGTGTTTAATATGAGTACTTATGCTTTTGTTTAGAAACATGAGAGGATTTTTAATATATATACGAATGTTACATGATGTAAATTATTTTTAAGTATGATAAATATATGTGATGTGTGATATGTTATATGATCCTAGAATATATAAGAGTGAAAAGTTGATATGACATGGAGGGATGTTGATCAATAGGTTGGGTGACACAGTCATCATTTTGAGGTGACATGGTTTATTTGGATGGGAATAACTCAATGTATATTTGATACATGGATATTATATTGGTGGTTCAGGAGGCTACGAGGCTAGGACACCATTTGAATTTATTGCAATGGGGGAGGTTTAGGGTAGTGTGTTGGCACTCCCTTTTTCTTCTTCTCCCTACATTCGATAAATATAATAAATATTTATCTTGGTATCTGACCATGGAATTATATTCAGTGGTTTTCCACCTTGATGGATTAGATAGATAATTCAGCAAGCATGTACAAGGTTCCATTAGAGCGTGATTAGGTTGATACCCCTAGGGTCAAGCAAATCTTATACAAGAATAAGATCGGGTATTGGTCCTAATACAGGTGGGGAAGCTACTAGATTTTACAGTATTTGGACTATCACTTAATAAGTATCTTAGAGTGATCCTAGTACATATGATACAGGGTATTGATAGGGGTGATCATGTAGTATATCCTTTGATGAAGTATCATACATGAGAGTTCTAAATGCATTACACATATATTTTTATGGTGAGGGTGGTCCATAAATGGATAATAATTGGATAAAGTCCATTAAAAAGAATTATGGGTAGCTTGTGATGCCACCGGGGTAGAGGGTGAAGTTGGCTACCTATATGCTCATAAGACTAGTAAAGAACATTTGGGATGTGTAGGTGTTGGCAGGAAGACATGAGGGACTGGACTAGAAGTACTATGAAGATAGGTTCTTCGAGCCCTTATTGCTAGAGACAATGAGGTAAAATAGATATTCAGAGTTATGGAGCATTTTTTCTGGGAATATTTCTTTCATGGACTATGCAACGATGTTCACTTAATTGTCTCTTTTTCTACCCACAATGGTGAGATATGACACCTCAATGGGGAGGTGTTTTGATGATGGTTTACAACATTCCATTCATGTATAGGTGAACATCGTAATGATGGACTCATTATCAGAGGCGTTGAACCAGGCTCTCATATCAGAGGGAAATTTGATAGACTAGTCCTACTCGATCCAGTTGACATATACAGTAATTGCCAATGATAACAATTCAGATTGTAGGAAGCGAGCTCAATATGATTTTCATTTGGGTTGTCGATCCAATGAATCAAGAAGACCACTATAGAGTGGATTGCTGATGAATTTCAATCAATGTGGGAAACTAGGGTACGTCGGAACTCATTAAAATCAACATCCTAAATAGTTTCAGGAATTTGGGTTGGTTGGGAATGTCGAGTGGTTCAATAGGAAGCCTTCTTAGATTGTAGATAGTCAGGTGCCAGGGTAGAATCAACATTTTGAGACAGGACTGGGAGTAGTACCAGGTGACTATAGCCTAGTATCAGCTACATACAGAGGAAATGGAAGAGATAAAAGGCCACAATGATGGATTCAATGGCTACTGAATGGTGTAGTATTGTAGAGAGGTTAGGCTTCTGGAAATCCGAAGTAAGGTAAAGTGCATGCCATAATGCTTCCAAGTGATGAATATGATGATGATCCAGTGATAGTCTGAGGTATTCAATGGGTGTAGCTATTATATTTTATTCTATTTGGGAGTGTCCCTTTTGGTGGATTCCCCTTTTGAGTGAATAAGGTCGATAGGGAATATGTATGGACTAACCAGATACTATTTAGTAGGTTATTACCAAATATGGTGAATTATATCTATGTATGTGGTGCGATGAACCATAACTTATGTGAGAATCATTTGATTCATGACTTTTAATTTGATTCGGAATTTGGGCATTGAAGAGATATAAGTTTTGTTAGGTGCATTGGCATATGGTAATTGTTACGATGAAATACTTGATTGAGGTTAGAGACGTTGTGAATTCTTTGAGAATATGATATGATGTGTGACCTCATTGGATCTATGTGAGACATGTGCATGAGGTGTTCACTGATGTAGTGCATGATTTTTGATGGGTGTCTGGAATGAAAATGGAACAAATGATGACGTCTAAAATTGACAATGAATCACTGGTGGAATTTTGAGTCTAGTAATGGATGATAGTCCATTGTTTGATTAGAGTTTTTGGTTGGTTTTTTATTTGGGTAGGTCACTACATATGTAGGGACCCCTTTAAGATATTTTACCTATTCCCTTTTTAAACAGGGTAGTCTGGGTTATTTTAAATAGTATGGGTATGTTCAGTACTATATTTATTTTATGATTTATATATCAAGGATGAGAAATGTTATGGTGGGGAGATTGAAATGTTTCGTGTTTTTGGATTAGGGCGGAAACCTCTCCCTTTTGGAATTTTTTCTAATTGGATGGTATGTCAATTTATTTTGCGAGTTTCAAAACTCAATTATGAGTTTTTTATAAACCTAATATCATAATTTTGGATGATTTTATAGTTATTGATAAAATAATTGGGTATTCAGAAGGTTTTTGGTTGTGTTAGAGAACCAAAGGCCATATTTTGAGAGTCAAAGGCTGAGTCACACAGTTTGGGGTAAATCGTGCGACCTCACTACGCAAATTGTGAATCCTAGTTGTGCACTATTGCATGATTTGGAAAACAATTTGGGGTAGGGTGTATGACCATGTGGGAACTTCTATAGATTTTAAAGATGAAATTTACATATTTTACGGATGGTTATCCAAATTTATCCAAAGCGTCACTGGTAGTGCTACTTAGGAAGAACCTCAACATTGTAGCATGCATGGTCTACCCACAGTTTGACACACTGTGTGATATTATCATTGGATGTACAGTTTTATAGAAGAAGGTGTCACATGGTTACTACATAGTTTAGATAACTATAAGAGAAAACTATGAATCTCATTAAAGAGGTGGAATTATAATTTTTCCCCTCTCCCATTTTTATTATATTCTTCCTTTTTTCTCCTACTTAGTCATGATTACGGTAGTGGGGGGACCTCCATCTCTTCTCTTATAGGGTCTAGTACAACTCCATAATTTGAGATCTATTTTAGTCAATGATTGGTGTGTTGGATCTATATTGGAAAGTCTCTCCTCCCCCATGATTCACTTTCTCTTTTTTGGCCTCACAAACGACAAAATATGTTCGAATTGTTTTCCCCTTTTTAGGGTGTTCATTGAAAATGTTGATTTCTTCCAAAACATTCGAAGTTATTGCTTAGAATTGTTTGTGTATACGTCTGCAAGTACCTAGTATATAGTGGATAATATTTCCTGATATTTTGATATTGTTTGGGGTGAATGCGTTAGGGTGTTGTTGTTTCAATCGAGTAAGAAACTTGTAATTTATTGGATGCTTTAGATTTATAAAATTCAACCATTTGAGATTCCAATAGTCATGTTTTCATGATAAAACAAATATTTGAGATTTGTGATGGGCTCAGACATTATGGAAGTTAATTTGGGGTATGCCTTTTTTTTATAATTTCTTCAGTTTAATGTTAATATAATTGTTTATTTAATTATAGATGAGCCTTTCCATTACATTGAATGATTTTTTTATTATGAATTGAATGATATATACAAATATAATGATTTTGATACAGTACTTATGAGATCCAAGGTATTCTAATCGAAATGACCCAAGGATAGAGAGAGTGATGGTTATTTATTTGAGGTGATGTGATCATTTGGATGAGCCTAGCCCAAGGAATTTGCGTGGTGTTGACCATTGGTTGGGTGGATTAATCATTGAATGAGGAGGATAGGCCATCAGGATGAGGACATGGCCCATGTAAGGGATATCATGGCCATCATATTTGTTTGAAATGGTTGTAGGGGCATGAGATTTTGGTTGATGCTGATTAGGTACATTTTGGGGATTTATTATAACCCATGATTATCCAAACATCTGTTTGGTTTCATGTGCACATAGGTTGGGTTAGATGATGAGGTTTTTTTACCACTTCTGTGGGTAAAGGCCTCTGTTAGATCATATTATATAATTGTGTTGTGGGTTCTTTCCGTAGCAATCCACAGGGAAGCTCAAGAGTCTCCTGAGGTCAGCATTGAGGCTATTGACTAAGGGTTGTGGCACGCCTTACATGATGCAATTAGGCTAGTGATTATTTTAGAGATAGGGAATCATCATTCATTGGGAAGTTGTAATTTCATAAAATAGTGATTTTTTGTTGAGAACGGATATCGATATGCATCTAGATGTTGGGATTTGAGCCAGTGGGTTTTTTCGAGAAGGGGTCCAAGGGACTAGGTATATATTTATTAGGCATGCCATCGAGACATCAATGACATGACATAGAAAAAATGTGTCAGGAGGCACATGGTGTATGTGGATTATTTAGAGGTGGAACCTAAAGGTTAACCTAGATATTTCCACATTAGGGGATTCCTTGATCCTTGGTCTTATGATCCTCTTTGCATTAAATATTCTGGTGTTGGATGAGGTAGGTGAAATCATCCTCATGGATTTTGACTTCCATTGAAAGTTTTTGTTTATTATATAAATGTTCTGCTGTTATTTTAATTATTTATTTTTCACACCTGCTAAATAAAAAAATTAAGATATATAGACATGGTTGACATCCCACTCAGACTATTTCTCACAAATTACAGAGGTAGTTTGGGGCATATGTAGACAATATAATTTTATGTTCTGGTAAGGTTTTAGGTTAAGGTGCCAGATCTTAGTTTTTGAGATAACATGGATGGTAGGAAAGAGAACCTTGATGTTCTCACATCAGATGATGTTTCCTTTTTATATTTCACTTCTGATTCGACATGTTATGTAAATTTATATACTATGGTCATGCATTGATGACTCCTTTTGGATTTTGATATGTAAGACACGTATTTAATTCCTTATCAACTCATTTCCTATAAGTGGAATGTTTTTTATTTATTTTTTTATTTTGTTTTTGTTATGTTATTATTGTGATATTTTTTGACATTGATTATGATTCTGTATTTTTTGGTTCTTGATCAAGTGTGCTAAATCATTCATTCTATTTTTGTGTATAAATATATAATTATAACATTATTATATTGTAACATGTAGGTATAGTCTCCCCACTATCACCCTTAATGCATCCTCAATAATAGTCAGTAGCCTTTGGTGTATGAGGAGCCACACCTAAGGCCCATCGACAATCCGACCCGAACTCACTATTGGGGTGACTAATCGGGTCAAGGTGATACATAATTTTTGAAAAATGGTTTATATAAAACTATTTTATAAGTACAACAGTTATTTTTTGAAATAATAATATTTTGTTCCATTAAAATTTTTTGTTGTGAAATTTGTTTCGATTTTTTTCAAATATTTTTTATATATTTAATTAATGTTTTATGTTTCATTTAGATCGTCCTTATAGTTTATATGTTATAGGATTCCAAAATGACCTACGTGAAAAAATATTACATTTTAAGTAGGTGTCTTTGGAAGGGTACTAAATATAAACTATAAAATACATCTAAATGATACTTTAATAATGGATTAATAATATAGGAAATATTTGAGAAAAATAATAAATATAACTAATAAAAAATAATTTACAAAACACCAACATTATTGATTTACAACATAACATTTCTAGTTTTAAAAAATTTTGTGTATATAATATAGTATAAATTAAATCTATATGAAATTCAAAACATTGACAAAACAAAAAAATTAATTGATAACAAAAGGAATGTAAAATAAATAATAAATAATAATTATTTTATTATTGTTAAATATTAAAACATAAATTTTCAATAAATACTAATTATATCAAAAAAAAATGTATAGTAATTAAAACAAAAAAATATAAATAATGATGAAAATAAAATAATTATTAATGTAAGTAATAATTTCTCAATAATAAAATCTAAAATGATTATTGTCGAAAATTTTAATATTGAATATAAAATTTATCGGTATAATGTTATTGTTTAAAATTTTTAATACCATTATTAATCATTTATAATAACAATAAGAGAAATATAATTATAATTTTGGTAATTAAAAAAAGAAATATTAATTTTAAATATTATATATAATCTATACATTTGGTATTTTATAATACCAAGTTAAAAAATATATAATAATGTTCTTAATTATAAATAAATTTTTTTGTAATCATGATTATATGTGAATTATTATTATTTAGTAATAATATTATTCAATTATAACATGAGGTAATTTATTTGAGTATAAAAATGAAATATTAATTCATTTAATAATTTTTTTAATATTTCCTAATAATTTTTTTCATATATTTAAAATTTAATAAAAAAAGATTTTATTTAAATTATTTTATTTATATACAAAATTATTACTTGGATCATTATTATTATTTTTTATTCAAAATGTGTTATATTTTATATATTAAGAAAAATTAACAAAAAATATTAAAACAATAAAAATAATAAAGGGACGGTGCTCTTTGAAACACAACCTTTTTAAAAACTATCACGAAGAAGGCACCCCTTCAGATAATCCCTTCTTCAATTCTATTTTAAGGAAGGTGTCATTTCAGACAATATCTTCTTTAAAGTACCTTTGAAAAAGGAAACTTATTATTTAGCTTCTTCAAATATATATTGAATGAGGATATATTCAGGACGATACTCATCCACTGGAAAATCCACGCCCCAAATCACAATACATTTATAATTTTTATCTCAAACCTGTATATATCTGAATATTGTTTTATTATTTTTAATACATTAGAAAATTTCCCTAATTATTATGATGCGATTATTGGGAACAACTTATTCATTTGACACAACCTCTAGAGAATTGGATTTAGTAAAATGTGACATGTATTTGGACATTATTAATCATACATGAATGTATATTTAATGATATTGTATTCTTGATGTTATTTCAATGTACCACTATCCATAGAAAAATTATTCTAACGGTGATTCTAACTTACGCTTCCATTGATTCTATGGTGAGCCCCACCTTTCCCTGTTTAATACGACAAAGAGGCACATCTAGATGGGTTAATCATATGTGATTAATTCGCCTTCCATTTAATCTAATATAGTCATTATTAATTTTTTTTAGTTTAACACATCATTCATAAAGTGACATTATTTTTTTCCTTAATAAATACCTAGTTAATCACACACAAGGCCTCGAGTTCCATTTTATCCATCTACAACAAAAAAATATCATGGGTACTCACATTTTAATTGTTTGATTCATCCAATTTACTTCAACAATTATATCAACAATAAAAATTATTCTTTTTAAAACTATTTACAATAAATTATAATATTCAATCAAAATTAATGAAAAAGTGATTTAAGACCAATTATTAATTAAAATATAGGTATTTGGAAATTGAAATAAATAATTTTTAAAACAATTAGGTTTTCACCAATTATCCTTAAAAACTCTTTTCATCCCTATTGATGAATATATTTAATGGAATATTTCATTAAATATTATAATATATATGGGATTTCCTTTTCCAATTTAGTTTGATATTTGTTAAATGCGTATGCCACTATATTCAATGAATATTCATAAAAGGATTATGGAATAATTTTCACCATTTTTTATTGATCTCATCATGAATAAGAATTATATATATTGAGTTGTGATATTATCTCATACTCTTTATGATAACCATATATTTATTAGTTTAGATATTGTTCACATCATTCTAATCAAAATTTCTATAATTTCATAAATAATTTATTATATTTATTACTTTTATATTACATAATTTATCATAAAGGAAATTAAATTATTTTTAATCAAGTGGGCATAACAAAATTTATAAATTGTATCAATAAAAGTGAAAATGTATAAGAATCCTCACTTATTGTCTAATTCAAGCAGTTCAACAATTTCATAGTGAACTAATTCTGGAAGTTATATGGCTCATTCAACATTATTATTCAACGATACCTTAGTCTTCTACCTTTTTAAGCAATTATGATATATATTTGAGGGTTTTAATTCATATTAGTATAAATACTATTCATGATATGATCTTTGTAAAAGATGATAGGTTTTATTGACCATTTTTACAAAGCCGCTATAGAATGTAGTAAAAGATATACTATTTGGTATTGATTATTGATTCCAAATTTATGAAATATTTATTAAATTATTTTTAAATTATAATTTTTGGATTACAACTATGTCCAAACATTACACAATGATGTTTTATTAATATTATAAAAAATAAATTTTATTTAATAAAATAATATATCCACTATGAAATATGAAATTATAATCTCCACTAGTTAATGTAGCACACCTTTATCAATTATAAAATCAAATATATACAACACTTTAGAAATATTCCCGAATCTTATTAGTTTACATATTTGATCAAAAATGTTTTATACACAAGATATATATAATTCCCATGATATTAAAATATATTCACTACATGCATTGATGAATATATGTGAAGAAGAAAATTACTTTTATTTCATAGATAATGCATCGAAATTCATTTTCTGAATGGCTTTATCACCACAAGAAAAGGGGAATACTCTTATTCATCACACTTATTCCTAATCCTGGGATAATTATGAGGTTATTTTATAGGAACCATTAACATTGATACTTTAATTGACCACTTCAACTTTAATTATTTTTCATTCACCAAAATATGTTTTATATAATGTCTATATAAACATACTGAACTGTTAGAAAATTATAATTAAGTGTTTTCTTGATATTATTTATTTTTACTTATGAAAAAATATAACGAAATTTTGTTTTATGGGTGAAACGGTGATAGGCGTATATAAATGTTGATATATATATTCAATCATATTTTTTATAATAAATATTTCTTGTTGAACAACTTGAGTGAATTAGAACCAGAAAGTGTTCAACTATCCATCATATCCATGAATAGTGCATTAAAGATCTCATTTATCTCTGACCAAAATGTCTCCTAGTATTGTTCATTAGGAAGTTCTATTAGAGTAAATCTATCCATGTCTTTATTCTATTATTGAAGATCAATGTAAATTAATGAATAAATTATGTGATAATCATCATGTGCATCATACATTCTCCTCTTGTATGATTCCATATATCCCTTATTGGCCTCCTGTGGTAGCTCATCAAGTAATGGTGACTTCAACATATAACATTAATCTCTTGGCATAGTAATATTCCCAATTTCTTATACCACTCCAAGATAATTTTTTCAGTAACATTATTTATAATAGTTCATAGTGATATTACATATCAGGTTCTTCAAAACATCTATTTTGAAATAAAATAGGTTATCAGAAATTTATATTATTTACTAATTTAAAGACATCATCGATCAACTAATCATCTATACCTATCTTTATTTTTATCAAATCCAAAAAACCTAAATATTTGATTCGAAATATTAATTTTCATGTATATTCTAGTGGGAAAGGAAGAACATTTCGTTTCAGGTAGTGAATACTATATCCATACTAGTCCTTTTTGGTATCTAGGGAGGATTTATTATTTATAAATGTGTTAACACAAAAAAAATTGATCTTCTGAGTGAAATCTTATTCATGAATATTATACTAATAGTTACTCAAAGCATGCCTCCATATTTCAATAAGATGTTTATAGGCATTACTCCTGAAAACAATTTGGTTGATTTGATCCAACAATTGTATTTAAAATTCTTTTTTTAAAAATGATTACCTTACTATGTCCATATAAATACCATAATCTTGAGTTTTATTATAATTAATGATATCAACGGTGGGTGAAGGATTAATATTATCTTTTGAAGAATCTAATTTTCAAGCATATTAAATATATTATTATTTGATAAATATTTTTACCTATTTGATATTATTTCCTAAAAAAATAATTAAGGATACATAATAAAAAAATATTATTCATATTCTATTTTTATCTAATCGTGCTAGTTAAATTTTATAATATATTTCATCCCATAAATATACATAACCATTCATAGATAAAAAAAATAATATAAATTGAATAAGATATTTTAAAATACTAGCTGGTTTATTATATTGTGATGACCTAACATAAACCCTATAGGGAGCAACTCATTGACTCGGTCTAGACATGAGACACATCATCCTACATTTTTATATGACACTTGTATGTTTGGTCTTAATTTGGAATGTTACATTATCCACTTCTTTGTGGGAACTCTTATAATTAAAATTATAAAACACATACAACTACAGGGTATGTGGGAAAGGAGTTACCTAAAATTGACCATGAATACATAAGTATGTAAAATATAAAGTAGGGATATATCATTCATAGTTGATCATTACATAATTTAATTTATATCAAAAAATAACCATGAAATAACTATAATTAAATAATTATATAAAACTAAACACACAATGATTAATTTAAATATTATGACCATTTTCAATTAAATGAATAAATTTATACTAAAAATACATAAATTTCCTCGTTTTAAAGTTAAAATCAAATAAATTATTTTAAATTAATTTAATTAGTAAACTTATATCCCTTTTAAATTTACATTTTCAAAATTTAAAATTAATTTATAATTAGCTATTTTTATTTCATGGCCATATTTTCAAATTAATATTTTTCAAACAAGAATATATATTAATATAAAATTATAAATGTATATATGTAATTAAAACAAAATAATAGAAAATTTTGTCACTAGGAAAAGATTAGTATGGTCTTAAGCATTTCCTGGTATACCAGGTAACATCACTATTTTTGTCAAAAAATTATTTGGAATATATTTATAATTTATTTTGAGCTAGGTGTTGAGATAATGATAGATTCCATGGCCCGATTAGCACAATATTGATATTATAAAATATTAAATATATTAATATCACACAACTAAGAATTTCATAGAAAATTATATTAAGTCCAGAAAAGTGGAATGGATCAGAAATTTGAGGATGCCACTGAGTTCAAAATATATGTTTTAACCTATGAGTGACTTCGTTTTGTCATCGCCATCCGTTTAAAAAAAGTTATCACATGCACAAATAATGAATAAATATATGAATAAATTAAATTATTTTATTTTATGACATAGAAATATAGAATCAATATATAAATATAAAGTTATAACACAATCAATGGGTTATCCACATATGTCTAATATTTCAATAGTATCTTTTAGAGGAAGACTTGGGGAACGACAAAATATCAAGATAATGATTGGGGATTGTTTCACCAATGAAGGTTGTTGATATCGCCAGTGATGTCGACATGTCATGTTTCACCATTAGCAATCTATCTTACCTGAAAAAAGGAAGTTTTATCTATGTTTTATTTTACTGCATTGATTAAACCATGATGAACATGGATCAATTCTTCCAACAATTGGATTCTTGCGCTGATCTTACATACGGTTTCAGGAATATTCATCCATGGGTTTTTGGGAATTGATTAATTGATTATTTTACACTTAATTCATTATTCTAATAAAAAATAATTGAGTCCAGCCCAAATACATTTTACGTTCATTTTTATTTGGGGTTTTATGGATTTATCTCCCACTTCTATTCATGTTCTTTTCATACAATTTCTTTGGAACACGATTTAAAGAATACCTAGTATAGATAATTTAAGGAAAAATATTAAGCTCAATAGATGAATTCTATGGTCGTGGATCATGATAAAGGATCAATCAAGGTGATATAAAAATCGAGGATGATCAGAGGTTTACCAGATTAGACCAGTTATGAACATTATTCTAGGTTTGATGTGTGACGATGTTGCGAGGGATTGGTGGTCAATTTTTGTGTGGATTGAAGGACATAATCTAATGAATGGAAATGGTGTGGATCATAAAGATGATATGTCAAATCCATGGGTGAGATTTAAGGTATATATGAAGGTGATGAAAGTATATGAATATTATTTAAGGGTGTACGGGTTTTCAAAAATCCCACATTACATGTCGTGTAATCCAGAGATAGACACCATGTGGGACCCCAAGCTGTAGAGCAAGGGTTTCTATAGAAAATAAAATATCATATTCCATGTGAAATGCGAAACATTACATTTTACCATTAATTGGAGGTTCTTTTTATATCAAATATGACACATATGCATAATGATAGCTAGGAATAGGGACATGAGTGAAGTACACGAGTATGACCAGGTGTCCACCGCAATGGACTAGAGTACACGTGAACTAGAGGAACCACACTAATAGACCTTGATTAGTCAATACCTGACATTTAATATTAGTTCGCATCGTTTAATTTCACTGGGTAGGTATTATTCTTTTTTAATCTATTGTGTGGACCAATTTTCTTAGGGTATGTTCTCTTGATCCATCCTTATAAGGATATATTTTTTATTTATTTCATATATATAGGAAGGGGATCCTCTCTAAGGGATTTTTCTTAGACCGAGTTCATGGTGTAAACCTATGTACCTAGGTTGGATACTCTATCATCTTTTCCTAATGTGGGATTTTCAGAATCAGTGTGACAATCTTGACCTAAGCATTGATCTACGACTTTGTGGATTATTCTAGATTTTGTTGTTGGTATACCCTCTGTCCCAATGTGTGATCCCACATTTGTGTGTTAATATCGTCTATAATAATTTGTCTAAATCCTCTTGAAGATACCTAATGAGCATTAACACATGGATGGAGTCTATCATTGCTATCAAACTCACGAAATGAGTTCTCTCGGGTGAGTGTTATTATTAACTCTCGAGTATAATCTTAGAATGGAAATCCAATTGTGACTATATATTAAGACATAGTATCTAACATGAGTATATATGGATTTTTATTTCTATATATCTCATATTTATAATTTACATGACCATCTTATGATATGGATTTTATCCTGACACATTATGCTTAGTTATTTTTTGTGGTGTCCTACTAGGTACTCTTATATTCACTCCTATATGGGCTCTACCGACAGATTCCATCTCTTATAAATAAAATAGACTATTAAATAGAGTTATTGGAGGACTAAGAGAATATAAAGATGATATTGTTCAATAAAGGATTTGGTTTATACCTAGAGTCCCATATGATTTTAGTTTAGTAATTTTATAAGGTCATACTTCTTCATAACCTAGGTGGTCTTGAAATTGTCCCTTATTTCATGCATTATTATTTTCGTACATTGATTGTGGGATAAATGTGATTCATGAATTTGTTTCTGTTTTTTATTTTTTATTTTAGTATTTTATGGTATTGGCCACAAGTGTCTCTATATAGGTTCATAAGATATGACCTCTCATGTGATTGTTATGCCTAATCAACAATGGTCACCAAGACCTGGTCTATTGGAGGTCGGCTTGAGGTAGTAACACTCGGTTGGTAATCAGTCAGGTAGGTCTCAGTGGGTTAGGTCATGATATAGTGGTATCTAAGTCAATGTCCATTCTCGAATGGTATTTTGGGGATTTTTATAGATATTATATTAATTGGGGTTTTATGGAAGTGATTTTAATTGTTTTGAGTTCATATTTTAGGAAAGTGACCCTAATTTGTGTGTAGATGCTGATGTATACATACATTGGACTTTGAATACCTTCTTTTAAAATTGATATTTATTGGCACTATAAATCAAATATGAAATGGTTTTTGGTTTCCATTCCCTTATTGAGTCATCTCCAAAGATATACTCATTACATGTGGTATATCTAGTATATTTGAGGATTCCTCAACGATGGATTCCATATATTATTATAAATGAAGAGAACAAGGATGATGCCCTTAGTGGAAGTTCTTTAATAGATGGATTTTTTTCAAAAGGTGTAACCTTCATGTGGTTTTACACCCATACCCCCACCATTTGAGTAGAATGTTGTAAAAGTAGTACCAATGGATGAGGTGTATAGTCTGACCATGCCTCATGAGTTTCATATTCATCAATACCTCATGTTATGTGGTGAGATAGATCCCTTGGAAACTAAGTATTGGATCAAGTGGTAACAAAAGTCTTTCTCCTCATCAGTACACTTGTAGAAATTATGGTGATATTAGTACTGAGCATTCTATATAGATCCTCTAGATGATGGTAGAGATAGTGAAATAATCCTATGATATTACAACACTTTCATGGAAAGTGTTTTAGGACACTTCAAAAGAATAATTTTATCCAACTATGTTATGAGATATGTGTGTCTAAAAGATTATTAAACTTTATTAGGGTAGCATGATTATGGTTGAGTATTCATCGAGGTTCACCAACCTGTCACAATACTTAATTTATATGGTTCACGATCAATTTTTTTGGTATCAGAACTTCAAGCGTGGGCCATGTAGAGACATCTGGGAAGTGTTATGCCTCTATGAATTCATACCTAGGATGGGGTTTTTGAGAATGATTTTGTAATGTAGATATACCTGGATGATTATACACTGATTTTTTGTGTGAATAGTGGTAACACATGAGTTGAGACTTCAATGGAAGGTACCTAATATAATAAGAAGAGATCTAGATGTGTGATACATTTCAAGAGGACATCTCAGGATAGAGGGTATTTGGTTTATGGTTCTCAAGATTGTTTTAGTAAGTCAGTAGAGAGGCAGTTCAGTAATTGTGATTGTTAGGGATATCTTACACGAGATTGTCCACAACACGATATATTTGATAGGGAATGACTGACTGAAAGTTATTTTTATTATTACCTTAAAAACCAGGGTTACATGTCCTGGAGGATGAAAATAATGCAGGCTAAGTGAGTGCTTCCGAGCCACATTAACACACTCAATAGGAAGAGAATTGAGACTATCATAAACCACCAGAGTCTCCTCTGGTCTGCCTCAATTATCCAATGCGTCAGCCACAAAGTTGGACTCCCTCAGAGTATGATGAACAATCCTTCCCTGATTAGTCTCCACTTTGCACCTACGATAAACATACACCAAATCCCAAGAGATGTCGTGATTTCCCTACAGAGATCTGACCAGAACCTCTGAATGCGATTCCACTTCCATCACCAGAAGGCCTATTAGGAAGAGGTAGACGTGGGATTAGGGAGGTACACAAGGTGGATAATGTGGAAAATGTGTAGGGAGAGAAACTGTGGGTGTTAGGTTGTTTGGATTATTTCAACCGCCACCCAGGTTGTCCCCGCCATGCTTACGGAGCTGGTGGATAGGGGAATGGACTGATGCACGTTCTGGTGTCCTATAACCAATAGGCTCTAGGAATGATTATGGTTATAATCTTTGTATTTTATAACATAGATATCATTATGAAAGACAAATGAATGAGGCACTTGTTTCTTTCTATATCCCTAGTCTGAGACCTAGAGATTCTGGTTCAGTTTGTGTCTTGACCTTTATGCTTAAAGTCTATAACCCAATATTACTTAAGGATCACATGCTTATAAAAATAGTGTGATATGAAACATGGAGTAGAATGTTTCTTGTGGGATATCCTAGTAGAATAAATGAGTCTCTATTATGTCTTCTTAAGCAAGGAATTTTTATATATGGTTGATGCATATATTGACATTTTCGATGGATGATGCAGTGTATCTTTAGAGAATGATTACTATTTTATTTTTTAGGTGAGAAGGAAAAATATAAAGTGTAAGGAAGACTCAAATATATGAGAATGTAGCCGATTAATAACTAGTTGTATAACATGAATCTTGGAGAACAGTATCTTATGAGTTTCCAATTTCTTATGGTGGTGGGGTATGAGGATGTCTTTTCTGGGGATGTGCAAGGTTTTCATCCTCACCAAGAGATATAATTCATTATTGTATTTCACCAAATTATGATCCCAATATATGTGTAAGCATATAAAATCTCTCATAAAAAGCTTCACGAGATGAAGGTACAATTGGAGGACATACATGGGAAGGGATTTGTATGGCCTAGTGTTTCCCTATGAGAATCCCTAGTGATGTTATCCCAGAATGCATATAGTATCATGAGGTTGTATGTGGATTTTCATCACTTAAACATGATGACCATAATGAATAACTATATATTAACGAGGATCAATGACCACTTTGATTTGTTGAGAGGATCATGATGGTTCTCAAAGATTGGCCTTGGGTGGCCTATCACCGCATATGAGTAGATGCAAAGGATATAATGAACATGACATTATGATGTTTCTAGAGTCAATATGAATACACTTTAATGCCCTTTTTCATGATTAATTCCCTATAAGTGTTCATGGTAATCATTAACTGGATCATTCATCCATTCCAATACCCATTTGTGGGGTTATTCATCGAAAATATCCAATTGTACATGGAGTCTAAGGATTATCATGAAAGACACTTGCAGATGGTCCTAGTCATACTATAAATGAATTATATTTATGGGGAGACCTCAAAGTGTTATTTTTATGTTTATGGTTTCACTTTATAGGACACATCATTTCGACTGATAATGTAGTAGAGGACCTGACAATGGTTAAGGAAATGTTAGATTGGTATCCACCTAAGAGCGTCACTGAGTTTTATAGATTCTTTTGGTTTATAGGATACCAATAAAGATTCATACCCAATTTATCAAATATATTAGTTCCCTTTACTGATTTGACTAATAATGGGAAGCCTTTTGTTTGGAAAAAAGGTTCTGAATGGATTTTCATGAGTTACAATAGAGGTTGATGGCTCCCCCATCTTGAGAATGCATGAATAGGGTGTCGAGTAAGTTTTTTTCTACTATTATTTAGGTATTGAACATGGGTTTTTTCTAATTTGTAAGTAGTTGGAGATTCCATATGGTTATTGGCAGCTAGAAATTCATAATAAGAACTATGAAACACACTATTTAGAGTTTTCAGCCGTAGTAATTACTCTAAATATGAAGTGACACTACATTATGTGATGGTGGTTTATTATCTATTATGAATAGAATATTCTCAAGTAAATAATCTTATAGAAGGATATTTACTTGATACATAGTCAACAGATAGAGTTCCTCCGTGATTATGACTTGAAGATAGTCTATACTCCCAGGAAGGGGAACATGGTGGCAGATTCTCTTAGCTAGAGGTCATGAATAAAATATTTGAATGATGATTCAGAGGAGTTATCCAATTGTAGTTTTTCATTAGTATACAAGTATAGTTCATATTACCTATAGTTAATGGTTGTTACCAAAATAATTATATCACGTGTTAGGGAGGCCCAAAATTGATATACTGACTATGAGACCTTACAAAATCATATATCCACTAGACATGCTCTTGATGGATTTTCTAATGGTGGATAACATGAAAAAAATTATAGAGGATGATTGATAACATTAGTGATGTTTTTGGAGGTGTTAATGAGGATGTTTCATAAATCACCTTTGGAAGTACATCCTGGTTTAGAATTGTAGTACGAAGACCTCTTGTGTTATTTTGGTGTATAGGAATGAATAATTCAGTATTTGAGTTTGTCTTGTGATTCCTCACTTGTCAATAAGTGAATCATGATCACTATGTTCTAATAGGCTTATACAAACCACTTATGTTGATAGAGTGGAAATTTTATTTTACATCTATATACTTCGTGATGGGGATACCATTTATTTGTAGAGGACATGATTCCATCAAGGTAATCATAGACCAACTAAGAATGTTAGTCCACATTCTAGATATCTAATACATGAGTTTATTCGAGAGATTGTGATGTATTTATATAAAGAATATAGTCTTACTACATGAAGATCGCTTGATGATTTTTTAAACCACAATTCTCACTTCACATCATGAGTATGGAGAGGATTACCGGAATATTTTGGGACTTTATTACTTTTAAGAATAGGGTTTCACCCAGAGACTGATGGTTTTGGAGGAAATGTTTCAAGCATTCATGTTAGACTTTGGCCATATTTGGGAGGATCACCTACCACTAATGAATTATGAGTATAAAAATAACTACCATAAAAACATAGTTTTAATAAAATCATAGAATTAATTTAGAATAGAGGCACAAATCATAAATTTTAAAAAAAAATTGCTCAGAGATTGGATTTTACCCTAGGTGTAACATAATATTTTTTTGGCACTAGACATTTGAAAAAAATACTTTTTTAGGTTAAAATAACGAAATAATGCATTAATATGTTTATTTTATTATGTCTTTACACAGTGACCTTGAATCCCTCTATAAATGTATGATTTATACATAATCACTGGTTTAGAGGAATACCCCTATGATTTTTAAGGGAATACATGGAGAGAAAAAAAAGATTATGATTATGATCGAGGATAATTTCTCCTACATATGTTACTGATATTTCCAGTAACATCAATGAGTGACCATTAATAATAAATGATCGATCCAAACTATGTTGGGGATATTTTTCTATTGTTTATTTTTCCCCTTAGTTTATCCATGTATGAACATGAATTCATTATTCTAATGTTTTGATTTGTTGGTTCATTATTCTTGCGGGCCGAGTATATTCTTCATGGGATTTAAGAATCTTTTTAAACTATTATTCTCTTATTTTATCAATATAATGACTATGAATCAATTCCATTAAAAAACTGTGGTTTTTTATAAATTTTTAATGTATTTCCATTATTTGTTTCACGGTTATCGTAAATACTTTCATTGGCATGAGGTTTGATGAATACACGGGATTAACTCCTTGTGTGAAACCTATTTTAGTGTAATTGATCAATACTACGAAAGAATTAAATGATCAAGGATTTAATTAGGGTGAAACAATGATATAGAATGATCGTAGGGGTATCAGATCAGACTGGTGATGCATTTTCTTCCTTTTTTGATGAAATATGATGGTGTATGGTGATGGTGGACAATGTTCTAGAAGATCAAAAGCTAGAATATAATGAATGATGATTATTAGGCTTATACGGATGAGATCTGCAATATGTAGCTAGGTTTTGAGGAATATATGTATGTGATACTAGTGTGATCATAATATTAAAGGAACTAAGGGTTTCATGATATCTTGTATTACATGGCGTGTAATCCTGAGATACACATCATCTATTACCCCTGGCTCTGGAGTTAGGGTTTTCATGAAAATTTAAATATCAAAGGTCATGTGACATATGTTACATGTAATGTAAACCTTCTGTGGAATCATTGGTTGTATCATTGAGGATGCACAAGATCAGAAATTACTAAGAAGATGGGCACATGAAAAGCACAAAAGCATAACCAAAAGTACACAAAAATGATGAAGTGTATATGGGAACAACGTGGAGTACATGGGAACTGGCTAGAGCACCTGCTTTGACCGAGGTTAGGGAATACATGATATGTACTTCTATTAAATTCCATTGACTTATCTAGTTATGGTATAATTACCTTTTCCTATTTAACATTGAACATATTCTATAGGGGGAATTCACTTAATCTATTATGAAAAGGGTATAGTTTGGATTTTTGTCATAGGGAGAGTATTTTGATCCCATATAAGGGATTTTTATTGGATTTGAGTTCCCAATGTTCCCCATGGAACTAGGTGGGATAACGTATTGTCTTCATCCCTATGTGGGGTTCTCGAAATCGCTGTGATAAACTTTACTCGGGCATCTATCCCCTACTCAACAGGTTATTTCAGATCGGGTAGTTTTTATAAGCTATGGCCCTAGGTTTGATCCCCCCAAAAGTGTATCAATATCTTATACATTACTCTGTATACTTCGTCATATAGAGACTTCATTATGATGACATCTCGGATGGAATCCATTAGTGCTATCAGACTCTTGGAGTAAGTTCCCCCAGGCGAGTGTAACTATGAGCTCATGAGAATAATCTTAATCATGCAATATAGTGGTGACCTTACCTGGAGAATTAGTGTCTACCATGCATATATATATGTTATTATTTATATATCTCATATTTATGATTGAAATTACTATATTATGATTTAACTACTCTAATAATTCTTTATGCTTAGTGATTTCATGGGTGTCCTACTAGGTATTGTTATACTCACCCTTGCATGGGATCTACCCGCACTTTGTGTGTCTTATGAAGATGAAAAGACATATAATGGGGTTCATGATATACTTGGATATAATAGAGCATATATTGGGATAGATAGACCGTGGTTCATATGACGAGTGACATTTAACTACAGTTACGTCATTTCACAAGGTTATACTTCTTCATAGTTTTGGTGGGATGGTATTTGGACCTTATTTATTTTATTATTATTTTTATACAATAATTTTGGTATAACTGTTAGGAATTAATTTGAATTAGTTGTGTTATTTTACATTTCAAAATTTCATTGGCTTCCAGAAGGGTTCTTGTGTACAGGTACATTAGTATAAGGCCTCCCATATGAGTGTTATTCATATTCTACTCTAGTCACTTTCCCATTCCCTATTGGTTGCTGGAATGAGGTAGTCACACATGGATTTTTACCGGTGTTGAGTTCCCTAGTTGGATGGGTCTTGAAATAAAAAATCACTACCAAAGGAATTGCATTACAACTATGTAAATTGATCATATAACTATTTTTAGGGAAAATGTTTGCAAATATCATACAATGGATGATATTTAGATTGGTTTCGAGTATCCACATTTCTATTTTTCTATTCATGGGGAACTATGACTAGAACTATATATATATATTTATCTATCAAATACATGTTTATTATATCTGATATATCTTAATAAATCAAATAAAATATATGTTTCATGAATTAAAAATGATTTCAATAATACCACGTGTTGGGTCTATAAATGAAAAACTTTCTCTCGGTAGGGTTCCATATTAATTTTTTTTTTAAAATGTGAATTATTATATCTAAAGCACAATATCTACCTTGATATTTTATGATAAAACATTAAAATAAAAAATAATATAGTTAATTTTCATACAATTCAATTAAAAATTGATGTTATTGTATTTTTTACTTAAGGGTCTAGACATGAATCCCTCTATAGATATATACACATTCTCTATAAAATATGGTATTTCAGTATAGATATATTTGTTACTAGAAAAACTAAATAAAATATCTAAAAAATTATTATTTTGAACATATAAATACTCTCCCTAATCTTGTTTAGGCTTGAGTGGATTTTTGGATAAGTTTATCTCAGTTGATTTCAGTTGAAAATGAGATATAAATTTTCAATAAACCTAATAGAAACCTTTCAAATGACATAATATATATAGGGTTTATAAATAGGGAACTATAATTGAGACCTTCCTCTTTTTATAATTTCAATCAAAAACATATTGTCATTAATAAATATTTCATTTATTATTAAATTATAATAAATATTATTAAATTATAATAACTATTATTAAATTATTAAATAATTAACTTTGGTGTGGATTAATATTTATTTAATTTATCAAATCTAAAATAAATAATTATTTGAGTGACATAATTATATAAATACCATGTAAACGTTATTCTAATTAGAAAATTATGTGTGCATGCACCATTTACATAGTATGTTCTCTATTAATAAATAAATTATCATATTTTGATACTAGGAATGATTTTGAATATTATGATGCATAAAAATCCATCTACTTAATTCCTTATCAAGAATAATTTATGATATAATTATTATTTTTATAATTTAAATTGTTATTAACCTACAAATTGAGACAAATATTATTTTAAAAAATCAAATTCAACAATATCTGATGAGATTTTTGATAGAATTAGTGTTGGGGGATTAGAGTCTCTCTCATAGTGTTTGAGAATTAAATCTATAGACCATGAGTAGTATCTAAAAACACATCATAAAACCTTTAGAGAATTGTTTTTTTTGTTTAAATACAAAGCATCATAAAAACATTAACTATGAAACATAATTCATTTTCCATTAGATAACTCATAATAAATAATGTATACATGTGTAATTATAAATTGATTCTTGATCTATATTTCTTTAACTTTATAAGATGAAATTTCATATGGTCGCCGTGAAAAAGAATTTATGTCAATATATTCATATCAATAAAAGGGGAAAACATATCTTATACCATAACCTAGAAAGAAAAAATATCCATTTATACTTAAATTGATATCATATATCTTATGATGTACCCAATAAAAGTTTCTTTGATACAAGGATATAAATCATAGTTTTTATCATGTATCATATTATAATTTTTATCATATACATTAATAATGATCTCAGGTCTATAGACCATGACACATTGTCAAATAGAGGAAATTACAATGGTTTATATTACATGGAACTCCAACTTTCTCATTTATCCATTTAATATTTTACATTTATTAATTACCATGTTTTATCTTAATGAGATGTAATATCAATTCCAATATTCCCAAAATATCTAATAGTTATAGAATTTAAATATATTATTATAATTTTGTTTCTAGAAAATATAAGGCACTTTTATATTATTATCATTTCATTTGTTGGTTCCCATTATAGTGGGAAATTCAAAAACTTATTATTGGAAAAAATATTCTAATTACATTATCACATAGTGTATACTAATGAAATAAGAATACATGATCAGCATGAAACATTTGTATATCAAATATTATACATTAATTATTAATGCAAATTAGATAATAAATTTAATTTTATGGAATGGACACCAACACATTTGAAGCAATGAACATTGATATAACATGATTTTTTATATTAATCATAATTATGATATTGTTAAAAAAATATTTTTATCCATGGACATGTTTCTAAATTATAATAATTAAAAAACCTTATCAATAATGTCCCATCCTATGAAAACTCCAATAAGATTTATGGGTTTTTATTGAATACTAGTTAATGATATATTTCAATGGATCAATTAGAGATCCTAAAATGATGTTATATCTAAAATAATATTTTATATATTCAAATTTGTGATTGAATTCCAACGATTATTAATAAATATGAATGTTCACATGGAGCCCCTACTAAGTCTCATGAGTTTTGAGATGACAACTATGATCTCCAGGTATAATTTTATTAGTACTATATACAGGATCGAGGATATATGTTTTATTTATTATCTACTATAACAAATATTTTTCATAGTGAGTGGCTCTGACCAAACTAGAGATAATATATAAAACTTACCTGATGACCAAGATGATTAAAGAGAATAATGGACAATTTAAAAATACTTGGTTATTTGAAAAAATAAATATACACAATAGTAAATGGAAATATAAATTCATTTCATCTCGAAATGTTGGTAGTCAATACTATGTTGTAGTATAATCTACTTAAAAATTTCTTTTATATTTTAGTTTTTATGATTGATTTGAATACTAAAAAATGGTTATCTTGTTGAAACTCTAATATAAGGACATTATGACAACTGTATTTCAAAAATGAATTAATTTTGATGGACTTTGTACATTCCTCTTCAATACTGTGTTGGAAGCTACATGATTCACCACAAGAAAATATATGACTTTTGATTATTCCATTCAATAATATATTATTTTCCATTGCATGATCCCCCCATATGGTGAGAATAATTTTTTACTTGTAACTCATTTTCAACATTGAATAATACCATTAGAGTGTATTGAGATTTTAAGAGCAATAAGTGTATAGTCTTGTGGTCCTCTTTCTTCTTTTTTTATTTTTAATAGCCATGATATTTAGTGTGTGATGTTTTGGAAAGACTGGGAATTGATATTTACTTGTATGTATAGAATACCTCTTAACCAAGATGACCCTAGTTAGTAACATATAGTGAGATCATGGATAAATAATAAATTTATCTTTCATGTATTATTATATATAAATATATATGATTATAATAGGTGTTTTTTCAGTACTTTGGATGTCCTACTTGATTTTTATACTGACACCTACTTGGGATGTTTGGCAAGGATGTACTTGTGAATATGAAGACAAATTGTACCTTCCATGCGACATAGGAGGGCCTCATGGGTTAAATTTAACTAGAAATTAGAGGAGTTTATTATTAGGGTTAAATATTGATACCATGTGATTATTTTTTCTTATTTTATTCAATATTATTTTCCGCATTTTTGTAGTGGTGTGGATATGTACTATCATATGTATTTATTTGGGTAAATGACATCCATTTATTTATATCCATCCTTGGATATAGTTATTATTCTCTATAGTAGGCATATATGTTTTTTGAATTTTGAAATTATGGAATAAATATTAATGAAATCTATCTTTATTATGTCTATCTAGGGAATCCAACTATAGGGTGTTGTATCTAACATATTTCTACAGAATGACTCTAATAATTTATATACTAACTTCAGTACATTGATCATTGGTATTAGTGGACAATTAAGTTAGTACATGACACATTTAGTGGTTAAAAAATGGGTTTTAAGTTATACTTAATGGAATATCAATGAAATTATTGAACAAAATTTTAGGTAAAATTAATTTCAAAACCATTATTTTTCATTATACCATTTTATGAAAATGAGATTTTAACAATGTGAATATTTATTATTTTAATCCACTGTAAATATAAATAGTTAGTAGGAATGATCCAACACATACATAATTAAAAAATATAATAATACAACTAACTATAAATTCTAAGAGTTATGGTCAGTTATTTAACAAATCAATAATAGTAGGATCACTTCTAATAGTATATTTCAACATTGAACCCTAAAAATAGATATAACTTCTCGTCACCTAGATTAATATTGTGATACGAAAAAATAGAGGCTTCCCAGATTTTTGTGAAATATTAACCCATAGATTGAATGTTTTTTATTGGAGTTAGTGACTAGTGTTTTTAACCTAGAGAAGAAACATGTTGTGTAGACGACAGTGCAGACATTGAGTCAATTCATGAGGTTAATTAGAAACTATTGGAAAATGAATTTTATAAGGTGAGGATAGAATTATATACAGATGGATGAGTTTTATTGATTATGTTTAGAGGATTTTTATATGAATACATTATGTGTAGTGTGATTTTAGGTGTAGTTTTTCATTTAGAATGGAATCATGATCATGGCAGAGTATAAGTTTTTCTTCATAAATTTATTTTGATTATCCCCAAAAATTATTTGTAAGATTTCTTAAATGTTATATTCAATGAAAGAGGGATCTACAAAGAAATTTATGTATGATAGATCACACTTTTCAAATCCATATACTAATAAAAAATTATTTAGAAACATTTTATTGATGGTGATTTTTAAAATATACTACTAGATAAAAAAACATTTATTATATATTTTGTGATATTATTATTATTAGTCAAAATTAAAAAAAATCATAATGATTATTTAAAGGTAATTTAAAAAAACAATAGAAAATTTGAACATTAATTTATAGGGAAAATGACATATCTTCCTTCTATACCCTAGATTGCTCTCATATTGGACCTTTAAATCCAAAGTATCCTCACTCTTCATAACTTTAGTTTTAGAAAATCCTCTTATGGGATTTAGTGTCCATACAACATATATCTACCTTTAGCTTCCATCTGTTCATCTATGTTACCCATCAATTCCTCTTCGTGCCTTGTTATCATTCTCCTAAACATATTTTATGCTATTAGTATATGTTTTTTATTTTTTATTTTTCTTTATTGAATATAATATTTTATTCAAATTTGTTGTTATGGTAAATTAATTTTTTTTTGTCTAATTTCAATTTGTTTTTCTAAAAATGTTTATGTACAATGGTTGTGTAAAATACTATTAGGTTATAATATAATAAACATTGTTAGTTTTTTTTTATGTCTAAGATTTACTTTATAATGTAAGTTTTATGAAATGTTATTACTAGTAAAAGGAAAATATGATATGATTTGTTTTTTCATTTTCATGCTTTCTAATACCATGAAGTGTAATCATTTTTTAGTGTTTCATATAAAATATTTTCAATTTTTTCTATGGTTATTTTATTAGTATGGATATATATATATATAATGTACTGCATTTTTTTATATTTATTTTGTTAAATACAAAATTAATGAATTGAAATTGTGAATCATTATCAATTATAAATTATTTATTTATTATTAATATAATTTAATTTTAATAAATTTACTTACTAAATATTGCTTTATTGTTATTTATTTTTACTATTCATTGTCCGTGATTTTTTTAGTAATGAATTATAATTTTGATTTTATTTATAATGATTTTAATGATTTTTTAATTTTTTAATTTAACTAATAAATTTTATATTATTTATATTGATATTTATTAATATGGTACAAATTCATAAAATTTGGATTACTTTGTCACATAATACACCTCAATGAGATAATGTGTTGGATTTGTATTAATATTTTTCTATTAAAATTCAGTCTTTACATGGAAGAATAAAATGTCAATTCCAATGTTTATAACATTAGATAATGGTTGAAAATAAATGAATTCTATGTGAACTTGACATTGAAATAATATATAAATGGAAACATGTGATGGATATGGCATTGAGAAATGGAAAATTCAATAATTATGAGGTTTGAATAATATTATAATGATCAATATACTACATTTATAATGTAGAATGAAATTTATAATGTAATTAAAAAATTATAATAATGATTTTGACATATTACTGGAATTTCTTGTTGAATTTAGTGATACCGATACAACAAAGAATCAACTTATCATTCTTAGACCCGTGGGGATTCAACATGAGCTAGTGATATGTTGAGAGTGCCACCCCAAACCAACCTTCAATAGGATAGATGTTGGAGACCAAAATGAAGAAGGTATATGATACATGGATGGACTTTTCCAATAATATCATTCAAGAAAAATTACCCTACATTAAAAGTCATAAACATAAAACACAAATAATATATATATATATATAGTTTTACTATATTAAAATTAATATATAAGAAAATAGTTATATTGTATTAATTCTCAGAGAAAACCAATATTGATACAATATAAAAAATGAAATACCCCAATTAAAATATTTCATGAAAAATAAAATCACCTCATAACTATAATAACACCTAGGATAAAATTTATAATAACAATTCCCAAATGTTTTTACAGTTAAGAACAACCATGTATCATCTCCACATCTGTTTCACTAGCTATATGTCCACTGAAAAAATTCAGTAACTATAGATCTTCCTTACCAACAGAATGAATGTTTGTGGAAAGCCCTTAAAGCGGTGGGTATAGAAATACCCAATACAATAACCCAAACATAAAAAGGTTGGGTAACAGTAACAAGTTAGTCCAAAACATCAAAACCTGAGGGGAAGTCAGAAGAAAACCTAGATATGTGCAATCAAAAGGAATCTTAATTGCTAGGATAAGCTCCATTAATCATAGCTCATCCCCAAATTCAAAAATCAGTTCCACTATAGATCACCCCTCATATTTAAAATGATATTATGAGTATATTATATGACATATAGAGTTTTAATTATTCATATTAGTTTTACGTAAAAACATGATTGAATCCAAGGCTATAAAAAAAATCCCTGATCACCATATCCTATCTCCAAAAAGATCACATACTGATGGGGACATAATGATATGATAGTTATTCTGATGTGATAACCATCGAGAACCTCATAACTCTAGATATTCAAGAATATACTAAAGATTAGAATAATACAATGTTGAGGAAATGTGTATCAATTGAGTGTATATCATCCCAATCTGTAAACCACTCTCTAACATATGATAAAGTACCTCAGCTCTATTTTATCAACTTTTAACGTTCCATTCCATCACTCTCTAACTATATTGGGGGTACCAATGTAAGACTATGTCTGACCGTCAATTCAAGGGGGACTGATCACTATGGAGGACCTGCACCTATTCACATAAAATGATCATCAGTCGAGGGGGCTACCAAATCCTTAAGTGGTCACCCTATACACTATCAGAGGGGGGTTTATTGACTCCTCAAACTATATAGAGGACCCACATCATTGTATTAGTATACATATAGAGGAGGTTACCAGACTCATGTTTTATCCCAATATCTCACCCACACCTTTTCATAATCACTACAAATCTACGAAACTCCATCTATATAGAACAACATAGAATCTACTCCTATCAATTAAGATTCTTGATTAGACAAGTATTTGTATAATAATAACCGGAATGGATTACATAAATTTTTATTTCTAACAATAATAATATAATTTATGAAACACACTATAAACAATATATTACATGCAATGTACTCTTATTTATATGGTGTATAATACTTGTGGGAAAGGAAGGAATACACTGTTGTTATAAATTCATGTGAGTTATGGCAATATGGAATGACCTCATAGGGTACACAGTGTGTGGGACCCATGACCTACATAGGAATATAATGTAATAGAATATTGATTCAGGACAAAAAGATATAAAAAATTTCAACTAACTCTGGAACTTGTTGGGTTAGAAAGTTAGTGATTCATGTAATCATATAAACAATGAGGTATATTCCCTACTATACATGGTGAAATACCCATAGTTACATAAAGCATGTGTTATTTATCCCTACATGAAAACTACTGTTGAAACTCGAAAGAAAAAAAAAGATACACACTGTGAAGTTTGGTTTTCATCTAGAACTAAGTAATATACCAACTCCACCACTTCCTTTAACAATTTCATTGTTTCCTTGCTAGATATGTTTCAATGTGAATCTCCCACACCTCATTTCCTTATTTACTGGGATCGAATCCCCTAGAGTCACCTCACACTATACCAGAGATCCCTTTTAGTTGTCCACCATTGTCACCATCAGTGATATGAATCACCAAACCCTCTGTCACTTCCCCACTTGATGAAGCATCCAGACCTTATTAAACCAAATCCATGCTTCCACCACCTTATATAAATTCCAACTACCATCCAACTTCATCGTTTAACCCCTCTATTTTTAATCATTCGATCCTCCATAATCTACCCAGATTCATCCTCACATATTATTATCCATATTTATACTTTACCCATATATTATTGAACCAATGAAAATTGTGTAGTTCTATGATGAATTCCTTTCACAATAGAGTTAAAAAAGATGGAAATAAAGACGAATAATTAGGAAAATGGATGTTTTTTAATTTTTCATCATTTATCATACATCGAATTAAATCTTATCATGATGATAATATTTATAATAAAATCTGAAAGATTAATAATCAAAAAAGCATTTCCATTAAAAATAAATAAAAAATATTTAAATTTTAGATTTCGTATTTTCTATAGTATGATATTAATTAATTATATAACAAAAATCAATTCAATATAAAGAATGTGACATGGTAATTCAAGAACATAGATAATTCAAAAACCATAATCATAATCATTAGTATAATTTTCCCATATGAAATCAAATAATTAAAATATAAGTAAGAATAATTTAATTATAATATTAAAGGGGGAAATATAACATTAATATACCCATCCTCATGGAAAAAAATGTTTCATTGATTTTTTTTAATTTTATTAGATTATTTTATTTTAATTACATCAATATGACTCTGATATATCAGTTGATATTGATTCTACCATCACGAAACACTATCATCCTTACATTATATCTGTTGATTCTTCCATTTATGAATGGGATACCATAGAAGTAATCTATAAAGAAGAAAATATATAATGGACTAGATTAATAAATTGATAAAATGAAATACCTAAAATAGATCAATCTAAGAACTGAAGCCTAATCCCAAATAAATACATTATCCTTGGTAGAACTCCATATTCCATGTACAACTACTTTTTCAGAATTATAATATGGGTATATATTTAGAAGATATCCCTACTAACATGTATAAGAAAAATAATAATTTAATAAATAAATATTAAACATCGCTTAAAAGTATAATAGATTGGGACATCTCCCATATTAAACCCAAATACCAAATAAATAATTAATTTTTTCCCAAATCCTTTAGGTTAGTGAATTTTATATTATACACTTTTCGATGTTTAATAATCAAATAATCGACAATGATCTATGTGTTGACCAATGGAAAACAAAATTCACTATATCATTCCCATATTTATACAATTTATTCAATTGGAAGGGAAAAAATGATGCTACTATATGAAAAATATCATAGGTAAAATTTTCATGAAAATATAATCTACTCCTTAGACACTCCATCTTCATTTGAAGGTGAAAATTTAAAGTGAAATTTAAATGAAAATCACATATTAAATCACGATCATAAAATTACCTCCACTCATATAATTTTGTTTATTCATTGAGATGATTCATTTGAGTTCATTATCTGACAGAGAAAAAATGATTGTGTCATAGAAAAACTAGCACAAACTATCTCATTTGACTGACTTATATTGATTTAATATTAATCACTTCCAACAATATCACAAAGAAAACATGTTTCCCATAATTAATAGTTAAACCCATCTTAAAAAAATTCTCTTCATGAAACCAAGAATTAAAATATATCGCTATAAAATACGATTTCTGAATCCACCTCACTCATTTCAGTTGGTCAAAGTATGGGTGGACTGTGTCTAATAAAATATTCCTCCAAAAGGTATCACAACTCCATCATAATCTCACTAGGCTCAATTAGTCTATTCAATAAACCATTGAATATGTTATTTCTTTATTAGAATACAAGTTAATTTAGAAGTCAATATATCAATGAGGTCAGCAGTTGGATTCCTCTATGAAAAATATCTATACAACCTCCATGAACTATAAGAATCCACTCCTCTATAACATTCTTAGAAAAAAAAATTTACCACACCAACTTGTGGAAAATTTATCTATAACAATTAGAAAATTATACATTCTCAAACTTCCTATGGGAAGCACTCACCATTAAAGGTTAATTAATACACATTAACTCACAAGGACAATACCCTATAAGGATAAAAAACCACCAAATATTTTAATATGATTAACTGATCCACATCAAAGAATATTTAATAAGGTCCCATCTCAACATGTTGAAATATAATGAAAGACCAATCTCCACACAATGGATTATCACACACCATTGATAGTTGTGAACAAACTAGTTATCAACACCGGTTAGAGTTTCTTGCCAAAATTATCAGGCTAGTGGATCTATTTAAATATATAACACCCAATACCAATACACTACATGAAAATACTAATTATAATGTTAATGAGTACATGTGACAATTTTATAAGGGTATATATATTATCTCATCCAATGTAACTTTTTATTTTCAAACACTTTTTAGGGAAATTTGAGAATCCTAACAGCTAACTAGATCATAAAGAAAAAAAACTACAAACTTATTAAATAAATCATTATGCTGTTTAGAATCAATCTCCCTAAAAAATTTCCAAGGAAGATACTTTAAATAGATTTCTGGATAATCCTTAAATATTACTTCCTAATGAATTTCTAGATAGTATGATGAATTAAAGTATTCTTATATTCCAATCATCCCCATATTGAACCCTCTAATCAATATGAGGTCTTTCTTCTCAATCCACTCACACTACTACCTAGTAGTGTCCACACTAAGAAATACATCCATTAGTTGATCAAAATATTACTTCATCACCCTAATTGGTAGAATTTCCTTCACCATTACCTCAGCTAAGTGCATGAGAAGTTCAATGTTGAGTTCTAAAGCTACGTATTCTTATTACTAAGGTTGTTTCGGAGTCCTTGCCTCTTGATACTATGAAGAAGGGTTTGAAACCTACTTCAAAAACCGTTTATCCTCTATATTTCTTAGTGTCTCCATAAGCTGACCCTAGGCCATTTCATTTACAAATTCATAAGGAGTATCCATAACTTCCAAGGTCCCCTTATCTCGTTGCTTTAGGGACCCGGTATCACCTACAATTTTATTTTCCTTGCGGTCTTTTGAGGTTAATTCTGTCGGTATAACCTCCTTGACTCTATATATTTATTAAGGCTCCTAATCTTTGGATTTACCATATTTTTTGGCTGACTATATATATTGTTTGAGTAAAATATGAGTTGTCTTGTCATCCTTTTAATTTCTTTTTATTGGTGAATTTTTTCTCACCAGGTCCTTGTTTTCTTTATTTTTTTATTCCTCTTTGGGATACAAAGTCAATTAAAAAAACATACTATTTCGTTTGATGGTTTCTCTCCATCACACTATGCTTATAAAGGACAAATGTTGTTACATTCACCACCTCCATTAGCACTCAGGATCGCAAAGCAGTTGTTCAAATTGAGATTGGCTAATGTTCTTCTTGGGTTGGAACCCTTTATTTTATATGAATGACTTCATGTATAGTGCGTTGAATCCTATTATTCTTGAAAATACTTAGAGAAACAGACACTTAGAGGTTGAATAATTCTTTTATGGTTGATATTGCTTCCTGAAATATCCATGAAATAGGTGTAATACATTCGAATCACAACCCCATTAGCATTTAAATCATAAACTCAAACTGAACCCAAATGAGATTATTCAACATATTTGTTCATATAGACCTTTGTACCTGAATGTGAATCCCATTAAATCAAATATTCACTAGGTAGACCTCCCTAGTCTCATCCCAATCTGTTTAATATACTAGTTACTATTGGCTCTAGTGGTAACACCTTGTCCTGCTTTTTCTCCGCCGCTCTAGTTAAGCTCACAGTACCAGCCAACATGCAATCACTTCAAAATGGACCCCCAAAACCTTCCATTTACCCATTATAGTCCACATAAAGATGCTTTCCTCACACCATATGAGGTCAAACTGAGGGCTGGTTCACCTAAACATCCAATCATGATCCCAGCTACATCATTATATGCATGAAATCTACCATGCTATGACCCTACTTCTTACATGAGGAACATAACTCATACCAAAATTCATATATGTTTTCTTAAATGGCAAGGGTTTAAGCCTCAATTTATTATTAAAGAAAATTATTCATTATGCTAGGTAGAGGGATATCCATTACATATCATGAAGGCCCAAGGCCAAGTGGCCTGAATACAAGGCTTGAAAGCCCATTTTTTGCCCAATGGACCCCTCAGTGAACAGTTTTCTACAGTACCCATGCCGGTACAGTTCCATCAATAGTACCGATGCTACAACAGTACATGCTATAGTCCTCTAATGCTACAGTGCCACCATTTCTATAGTTCCACCACTACTACAGTATCATGAAATTCACCCCCTGCCAGGATTTGATTCTAGGTCTTTTGGATGCCAAAGAGGATCCTGTATCACTAGTGTATAAGAACGATTGAACCAAAATTCATACATTTCCAACTGATTGTATCCTATTTATTCACAAAAAGTAATCTTGAAGGATTATACAGTCTCCTTATACACATATACTTCAACAAAAAAATATAATAAAATCTAATGACATGCTTCTCTATTCCTACTATCTGAACAGAGGTAAAGCCCAACCAAATTACTTATCATGTGAATTATCAAGGGATTTTTAAATGAGGGAGGGAGTTCTATAAATCATACCTAGATCATCATTAATGATGAATATAACTACATTTGATGGTCATATGACCATATGAAGAGAATATAGTGTGAACCATTACATGTGTGAGGCGTGCTTCACTAAGCAAGAAGCTTATTATATTTCTAGGAGAACTGATTCATGATATCTTTTGAGTCAAAAATCCCTATCAAAGTCACTACTACAGACCCCATGTTTCAAAAATTGATCAATAGAAATAATAAAATAATTTTTGGTGGTGAGAGAATCATGAAATCAATGTTAGGTGCAGGAGATAGGATGCATCATTGAATTCTGAGACTGAGATCAGAATTTTCATGGATCTATAGAAGAATTCAAGAACATTCAGAAAGATAGAGATATGAGGGAAATAAGGTATGAAATCAATGTTTGATAATGTACAAAGGGAATCGGTAAATTCGAGAAGGAGGCTGTTAAAGAACCTCCCTCATCGAGGGGGGAGGGTCTAGAGCGGAAATCATCGCCGCCTAGGGAATGGAAGCCCGAGGCATCGACCGAGTGGGCATGTGTTCTTCATAACTGAATGAAATGAATAAGAATACCACCCTAAAAGTATTCATGGAAATACCTACCTATTCTACACGATTCTATATACTTGGTTGATCTTCTTAGATTGATGAAATCAATCACGAACCAATTGTAGGAATATATATGGTCTATAGACATTGTACCATACTCAATCACCACCACACTAACTTCAGAATGCCCCAAATCTCATTAAATCAAATATCACATAGTGTATCCTAATTAAAATCCATTGGATTAAGAACACACACAAATATTATGGTGAGGTAGTCATATCATGGGTCTATGATTACAACATCCACCAACATCCTACCATCTAATGAAGGGATCTCTTTGAAAGAATCACCAAATAATTTGATGATGTTTAATAAATATTGAAACATGTAGCTATACAATTAATATTCTATCATTGGGGGATTGAGATGATTTCAAAACCTATTATGACTTAGTTTTTGGAATGTATGAAGTGAATTTATTCCATATTTAGTCTCAAAAAAATCAATGGTGACTAACATCCACTTTATATAAAGGATTGATCCAGGAAGAAAAGGAAGTGGATATTTCTTATTGATACAAGGTGAAGATACCCTTTATATGATCCCTAAATAAAAACATCATTTATAAACTAATCAATGATTTGAAATAAGAAAAACCAAAAAATTCCCATTCTAGGGCCGATAATTGGACATAAAAATAACACTTATCTTAGAAAAAACCAAAAATTTCTCACATAATAATAATTTATAAATTTAATCACGGGGTTCAATTTAGAATATATAATTTCTCATGTGTGTCAAATAAATATATATTTATTAAATGAATATTAAATTCCCATTAAAAATAAACTATCATTGAATATGATTAAAATTCAACCCATAGGTATACACCATGCCCCGACCAATGGAATGATTTTTTTTTCAAAATCAATTACATCTGTTAAATTAACATTCGACCCTTTTTAATGCTTTATGAATTTAGTTTTCAAGAAATAGATAAGTCTCCTTTAATATAAAACAAAAGTCATAATAATACTTCAGTTATTAAATGAACATTTTAAATACACTAATGATTGAAATTATAATTTATATAAAGTCTATATAAAATTTACAAAATTTCTGTTTCTAGTGAAGTTATAATAAATCAAATGATAATATAGAACTCTAGATAAAACAATAACAACGACATTAGAGTTCCAACAAGATGAATTCATTGAAGATGTGATACTTATATCATTTTTAATGAGTAAATATATTAATTGGGTTGGTCTATGTTTTTAGAAGATACATGCATGTCAAAATGACTATACAATGTATTGGGGAGAGTAAAAACCCAAAAATTAATTAATAAAAATTTCACTTGGTCTATTTAAATGTCTTCTTATGGTTATGTAAAAATTTTAAACGTATTTGGTTCTATGTTTTGGATTTTAAAATACCATTATGAATTGTGACCATTGCTAATATAGTCGTTGAACAGTGATCACATGATTGATGTAAATACATGGTTTTAACAAATCCAATTTACATAAACAAAATAAGTAATGACCTCATCCAGTAGACATTCCTCATACGAAGCCCAAATGTCATAGCTAGGAAAAGAGGTGGCCTCATTGGGCTTCGATGATGACAAATCCAAAGTCAAGCTTGAATACGTTATGCTCGAGCAAAAACCGCATACGAGAGAAGTGGAAGTTGATAGATATTATCACTCGAGTAATGTTATCTGAGCCACCCCAAGAGTCTGTCACCATCACGCACCATAACCGATGGTCTTATTTGGATGTTTTATGAGGTTATGTAACAAGACCCAAGTACTAATATTATGTACATTATTCCTCTATAGAGAATATACATTCTTTTTATTATTTTTACTTTGTAAATAGTTTAAAAGCACAAATAGTAATTTTTTTAGTTAATATTCAACAATGTAATCTATTTTGAAGAATTAAGAGATTTTGGAATTAAAAAATATTTTAATAAAATATTATTAATAATTTAATTTTTATTAAATAAAAATTATCGTACAACTTTTTATGAATATAATTTTAATTTTTATTATGGTTTGAAAGTTGTTTTTTTCAAAACCCATGAATTTTTTATAAATGTATATTTTTATATTAAAATTAAAAATTCACATATTTAGAAAATTATTTAGATAAAATGAATATTATTTTTGGAATCAGGGCATCGAAATAATCCAATGGCGATTCTTTCATAATTTTCAGAGATGGTCGAAATTTTAGGTAAAAATAAGATACCGTTTTAATATATATAATGAGTTTTATGACATGATAATGACCCCATAGTGATTTATTAAAATTTTATAAACATTATGTTCGGAAAATATATGTTTTACCATTATAATAATGTGATTTTCTATTTTTTGAATTATTTTATAAAGCATTAGTGGACCCTTCAAGACTTATAAATCATTTTTTCTTTTTAAATTGCTTTCCTTGAGAGTGTGACTCACCTCCACAAAAGCAACCCTGTTATTTTAAAATGTTCCTCCATTAGCCTTATAAATTTTTTTTCCACTCCCCATTTGATAAAAACATGGGCTGGTATGTGGTTTTTATTAGTTTAATGTTAGGTATCCCAATCCAAAATAATGAAAAATTTCCTCTCCTTTCCTATATAAACCCACCCAAACACCTAGTTCATATTCACTCAAAGCCTTTGGAGTTATAGCTACACATCACTCTTCTCTCTATAATCTACCCAAGATGATCCATGTTCCTAATAATCCTCTATCTATCCTCTCCCAAGCTTATTGGATCACACTTCCAAGCATGGGATATCTTGCTTTCTCATTTTTGTACAATTTTCTTTATGTTGTGGTGCACTTTTGTTTTAAATTAAAAATTGGTGGTATTGTTTCTCACCTCACATATACTATAATATTTATGTTTTGATAATGGGATACCCTTTATCTCTCATTAATGCCTCCCATATACACATGTTACCATGACAAAATTATAGGTGGGATTTCTCTATCCTCTTTTACATCGAAGTAATTCTTTTTTATTATTCATATAAATTCCAGTACTTTTGTTGGGACATGTTTCTATATTACCCCCTTATTTTCCATTTCAAGTACATATGATGACACTCTAATTTCTCTCTCATTGACCATTTTCATGAATCCTTATGCCACACCATTATGCTGCGAAAATTGCACCTCATTTTTGAAGCCAAAATCATTGGGTAGTGTACACCATACCCATGTCTTTATCAAGGGTATAAACCATTATGAACATATACATATTGAATGTTAATTTCATGTATTTATTCCAGATTAAATAATCATGGAATAACATATTATATTGATTGATTCAATTTTATTTGAGCCTTGTGGCACACTTATTCATAAAATGAAATGCTTAAGAATGGTGCACCCTAATAGTGTTTCAGTACATTGGTTAAAGTATATTGTCCGGATAAATCGTTTTCAATGAGTGTTGACTCATTGTTTTTCAAGTTAAATTAGGGTTTACTCGTTCTTCATGTTTAATGAGGGTTTACTCATGCTCAATGTGCAGTGAGCCTTAGCTCATGCTAATTCCATGTTAACTATTGTTTTAACTATTTCATGATATGATTATCATGGTTTATCATGACTTTATGTTAATGTTTATCTTGTGCTCCATTTCTATTTCATTGGCCTAACTTGTATTGTATTTCCCATGTTATTCCATGTTTATTCCCTTACTGGGCATTATAGCACACCATTTTCTTATTCATGTCCACAGGTTATACCATGCAATGCTAAGTAAGAGGTAATATAGTGGTCATGTAACGGATTTTTTCAATAAAGATGTTGTATTTAATGATTTAAGTTGTTATTTAGTGATCCTAAGCCATAATGACACTAAACCGTTCGATCTTTTATGTTTTATCAAGTGTAGTTTATGTAATAAATCATGTTTAAGTGTGTAATAAAGAGCCTGGTTTTTATAGTTGGTATCAAAAAATAGGTTTAGTTATTTTTGGGATTAGGATTAGAAAACCCTTTTGAATCATTAGAGAAAAGACTAAGTATAATAAAAACATCCCTAAGTTTTGGTGGGTACTGGGTATGTGGTTTATCAAGAAAATACATCCCTGTCTGGATAAGAGTAGGTAGAGGCGTCTTTGGAAAAGATGTACCTAGGGGTGAAAACCCTGACAAGAAGTTTCGGGCATGACCGAGGGTATCTTGGTACATGAAAACATGCCTTGTTTCACTCTTGGTTACAATAATCCCAGGGTATTGGCATTGGAAAATTCACAAGCTAGTATCAACGATTATTAATGGAATAAAAAAATTCCCCTAAGAATATATGTTAGAAATTAGATCATGGATAATATAGATTGAATAATATTGATTCATAAGTTAAGGAAATAAATGTAATTTATAAGTCATTTTTTCCTTTGATTACCCTTTATTGGTTATCCCAAAAATTCATTTTATTCTAGACAATAGCCGGTAGTAGGAGGATTCGGGCTAACAACCGATGCAAATACTAATGTGATGACTTTGATAATGAGATACCAAATGTGATGGGAGCAAGAATCATGAACCTTGTCACGATACTCTCTTAGTTAACTAAAGAATTTAATAGAAACATTGGTCAAGAGAAACGTTCAACCCCCCCCCCCCCCCAGAATGAACAAGTCGTTATGGGGAGCTTCATTAGACAAAGGCCTCTAACTTTTATTGGATCATATGATCTCTCAATCTTCGAACAATGGATCAAATTCATTGAAAAGATATTCTCCATCTCATAATGTTCCGAACAAGTGAAGGTACTTTTGATTTCATATCTTATAGAGGGTGAATCCGATCGATGGTGGAAATTGATAAAAAATATGATGTCTGAGGAAGAGTTCGAGGCGTTGGAATTGAATGATTTCTGGAAAATGTTTTTTGATAAATATTTTTTGTGCACCCTCTGAAATAAGATGGAAATTCACTTCTTTCCACTCAAACTAAAAGATGATGAATTCGTCAAAGTGTTTGAGGAAAAATTTCAAAGGCTTGCATGATACAACTATGACTTAATTGTTACCCACGAAAGCAAGGTTGATCACTTCTTTGGTGGGATGAAACTTTGCCTATGGAAAGCCCTGTCCATTTGTGGGTATATAGCTATGAGAAAATTTTCTAATGTGACCTCAAGGATGAAATGGATGTCGGTGATTCTTAGGGGTATCCAGGTGATAATAAGCATAAGGTGGTTTTAATTTCTAGAATTTTGATGGATAAATCCAATAGGGCTACGAAAATCTAGAACCCCACTTGCCAAAGGTGTGGAAAAAAGAACTCTGCAAATTGCTTAAAGGGGATGAGGAAATGCTTTATGTGTGGAAGAGAAGGGAACCTGACTATTAGCTGTCCGCAAGAAATACCCGCTATAGTGATAGAGGAGTTGAATGCTCCATTTGACTCTCAACGCATTTTTTATTGCTTCAACTGCAAAGAACCCAAGCACCTTGAAAATTAGTGCCCTAAGACAAGGGTTTTTAGAGGCAACCAACATCCTCCAAGACAGAAAGGGTATGAATTTTCAATCACTACTGCCGAATTGAACCCCGAAAATGAAGTGGTGGTTGGTATGCTAGTTATTCATCCATGAATAATAAACATACTTTTTGATTCAGGTTCTAATCATTCATTTATACCTAGAATGTTTAGTTGAATAATCCCAACACCACCACAAAATTGGGACGTAAACATTTTGGTGAGATCAGAAAATGGGGCAATCATTGCATCCCATGAATATAACACCTCCCTTATCATAATCGGTGGATTTAACTTCTCGATGAACCTCATCATACTCTCTCTGGTGAAATTTGATGCAATTCTCAGAATGTACGGGCCTTCCTTATATAGATCCAACATATATTTCCATGAGAGGGATATCGCTCTCCATTTAGAGAATCGACCCCCGATTATGTACAAGTAAAAGGTGGAAGATTAATCTTATTTAGGTACATCAACTCATGTGGGGATATTAATGCCCTATGAGCACGCGTATCTGGCTCAGATGATTGAATATAACGTTGGAACCATCCTTGAAGAAATTACTATTATGAGGGAATTTGCTGAAGTGTTTTCTGGGTAATTTCATGGTCTTCCTCCTAGATGAGATGTTGAATTATCAATTGATCTTATACCTAGGGAGATGCCATTTTCCAAGAATCCATAAGGAATGGATGTTTTGGAGCTTCAGAAGAAGAAGAAAAATTTATAGGGGAATCTGAATAAAGGGTTTATATTCCCAAGTGAATTACCATGTGGTGAACCAGTACTCTACGTCAAGAAGAAGGATGGTTCAATGCGCCTTTGCATCAATTATCATGAGTTTAAAAAAATCATGAAAAAGAACAAGTATCCTCTCCCACGAATTGGTGACTTGTTTGATCAGCTACGTGGAGAAAAATAAATCTCCAATGAAGATTTATGGTTGGGATATTCTCAAGTAAGGGTTAAGAAATAATATATCCCCAAGACTACTTTTTGTACAAGATTCAAGCAATTTTTATTAGTAGTAATTCCTTTCAGACTCACCAAGGCTCCAGCAATCATCATGGACATGATTAATTGAGTCTTTTGAGATTACCTCGACAAATTTTTGGTAGTCTTTATATATGATATTTTTTATCCCAAAACCAAGGAAGATCTTGATGAGTATCTAAGAACTATACTATTAACCTTGAAAAAGGATATGCACAATGAAATGTACAAAATGTGTGAGTTCTGGTTGACGGAGGTCTCGTTCATGGGCTATATCATCACAAGTAATGGGATATCTGTGGATCCCTCCAAGATTCCAACTTCAGTAACAGATATCTGTAGCTTCTTAGAGTCAGCTGGATATTATCTACGATTTGTGAGAAATTTATAATGATTGTTCAACCCTCTTACCAAGCTATCATGGAAGGATATAATGTTTTCTTGGAGTAATGAATGTGAAAAATGCATCAAAGAGTTTAAAAAGAGGCTTATAACTACGCTCGTACTCAAATTACCCATATGTGGAGAACTATTTCTGGTATTCAGTGATTCTTTGAAGAAGGCATGGGATTTTTGTTGGTGAAAAAGGACAATGTCAATGCCTATGATTTAAGGAAATTTAAAGTTAATGAGCAGAATTATCCAACACATGATCTGGAGTTGGCTACGGTGATCGTCACATTAAAAATTTGGCGGCATAATCTATTTGAGGATAAGTGTGAAATATATACAGAACAAAAAATCCTCCATTATATATTCACACAGAAAGAGATGAACATATTCCAATGCAGATGGTTGGAGCTAATAAAAAACTATGACTGGTCAATCCATTACCACCATGGGAATGAAAACAAGGTGGCAGATTATCTATATAGAAAGGACCCAATGATTCTATCATTGATGAGAATTGAGAAGGATCCAAACATCTTAGATTTGATGAAGATGGACATGGGAAACATAAATAAGGGAACACTATCAATACATTCACAAATGATTGCTCAACCGTCTCTTTTGGAAAAGTTAAAACGATGATCAAATAGATGATGTGCGAATTCAAAAGAAAGTGGAAGCTATCAAAAAAGGAAAATCCTCGGAGTTTAATTTTAATGAAGAACTAATTGTGAGATTTGGGAAAGGACTAAGTGTTCAATCAAGTTCAGAGCTGAAGAAGGATATTTTGGATGATTAACATAGTTCAAATGTCTTTATTCACCCTCGAAACACAGAGATGTATCAAGACTTATGAGAGCATTATTGGTGGGATAATATAAAGTAGGAGATAGATGAGTATACATCAACGTTCTTGGTGTGTCAGCAAGTAAAGGCAGAGAGGTAGAAGTCTAATGGGATGATGTAACCATTTCCCATAACAACATGGAATTGTAAGACCATCACCATGTACTTTGTCATCAGACATCTGAAGATATCCAAAGGAAACAATTCAATTTGGGTATTTTTGGATCTTCTTACAAAGTCTGCACACTTCACTATAATTCGGGATGATTTCTCATTGGATCAACTGTCACGAATATAAACTAGGGAAGTGGTAAAGCTCCATGGAGTACCTTTATCTATTGTATCCGATCAAGATTCAAGATTCAACTCTATGTTTTGGTAGAGTATTCATCCTGATCTATATATTGAACTGGACTTCAGTACATCCTATCATCCTCAAACTGATGGCCAATCTGAGAAAACTATTCAGACACTAGAAGATATGTTATGATCATGTTCAATGGACTTTAAAGGAGGATGTAATCAACATCTTCTTCTAGTTGAATTATTTTACAATAACAGTTTCCTCCTGAACATTCGAATGGAACCTTATGAATCCTTATATGGGAAGAGGTGAAGAATACCAACATGTTGGGATGATGTCAGTGAGCATAAGCTGCTAGTACCTGAAATGGTATAAGAAATGGTGGAGAAGTTGAAAACCATTTAGCAACATATTAGGGAATCCCATATTCGAAAGAAGAGTTATGTAGATAACCATAGAAGAGTCCTTGAGTTTGAAGTTGGAGAAACGGTATTTATATGCAAATATCCATGGAAGAAGGTCATGAGATTTGTAAAGAAAGGGAAGTTACGTCCTAGGTACTTCGGCCCCTTCATGATTCTTGATCGTGTCAGGGTTGTTTCCTATCGACTAGAACCTCCACCTATAGTGGTCAAAGTACAAGATGTCTTTCATGTATCCTTATTAAGGATGTACATACCAAACCCTTCACATGTACTCTCTTCTGTGGTAGTACACCTAGAGGATGATATTTCTTACGAGGAGCAAACAGTTAAGATCTTAGATCACAAAGAAATAGTTCTACGAAGTAATACAATACCCCTTGTCAAGGTGTTGTGGAAAAACCACTTGTTTGAAGAAGAAACATGGGTACCAGAAGCAGTGATGAAGCGGAGTTACCCACATCAGTTTTAGTGTGGGAAAAGGAAATTTTGAGGGAGAATATTCTTAATGGTGGAAGATTGTAATAACCGAAATATTCATTATGAATTCCCCTTCATCTATATAAATGTATTATTAAGGTTATGTAAATTGTATACACTTATTTGGTTCATTGTATTGGATTTTAAAATACCGTTAAGAACTGTGTCCTTTTCTAATATAGCTGTTGAACAATGATCACAAGATTTTAATAAAAACAGGGCATTAACAAATTCAATTTACTCAGAAAAAGGAGGTAATGGACTCATCCAGTAGACTTTCCCCATAGAAATCCCATTTTTTAGAGCTCACAAAGGATGTGGCATCATTGGTCTTCGCTGTTGACCAAGCCAAACTGAGCTTGGATACGTTAAGCTCAAGAAGAGCCCCCTATGAGAGAAGTGGAAGTTGATAGAGATAACCACTCAAAAATGATATCCGAGCCGCCCTAAGAGTATGACACCATTACGCACCATACCCTAAAGTGTTATACAGGTGTTTTAAGGGGTTATGTAACAATTCCCAAGTACTAAAATTATGTACATTATTTTTTTAAAGATAATATACATTTTTTTATTATTGTTACTTTGTAAATAGTTTTTAAAGACAATAAATTTGTTTTTTAGTTAATATTCAATGAAGAAATATATTTTTATGAATTAATTGATTTTGGAATTAATTAATATTTTAATAAAATATAATTAAGACATTAATTTTTATTAAATATAAATGATCATACAATTTTTTATTAATATTATTGGATTTTTTTATAAGGTGAAAGCTTCTTTAGTCAAAACCCATGAATTTTCAATAAATGTGGTTTAATATTATAAATGTAAAAATTAATATATTTAGAAAATTATTTATAAAAATTGAATATTATTTTTGGAATTTGGAAATCAAAATTATCCAATGGTGAAATTTTCATAATTATCAGAGACAGTCAAATTTTTGGGTATAAATTTAAAACTGTTAATATATAAAATGTGTTTTATGACATCATACTGACCCAAGAGTGATGTCATAACATACTATAAATATTATGTTATTCCAATATATAATTTACTATTAAAATAATGTTATTTTTGTTTTGTTAGATTCATTTGACAAAGCATTAGAGGACCATTCAAGACTTATAAAACATTTTGTCTTTTTAAACTGTTTTCCTTGAGAGTGTGGCTCATCTCAAAATGAGAAACCCTATTATTTTAAAAAGTTTTTCCATTGTAAATATAAAATATTTTTTTCCACTCCCCTTTGGATGAACTATGGGAAAAACCCTGGGCTGGTTTTTGGTTTTGATTAGTTTAATGGGAGGTGTTCCAAACCAACATAATAAAGAATTCCATATCATTTACTATATAAAACCAACCAAGCTCAACATTTTTAGTTTACCCAAACCCAGCCATCCTCTATCTAGAATCATCCCAAGGTTTCCAAAGCTTCAATTAAGCCACTCTCAATCCTCTCCCATGATTTAGGGATCACACTTCCATGTATGGAATTTCATCCTTTCTCATTTTTGTCCAATTTTCATTAAGTTGTTATGCCCTTTTGTTTTCAATTAAAAATGCTCGTGTATGATTTAACACCTCCCCCATACATCCCTCTATATTTTTGGATTTTGGGAGACACCTTTATAACTCATTAATTCATCCCATGTTCACCTGTTACCATGCCAACATTCCATGAGGGATTTCTCTCTTCTCATTTACATCCATGTAATTATTTGGTATTATGCATCTGAATTCCATTATGTTTGGTGGTAAATGTTTCTATATGACCCTTACTGTCCATTTCATGTACCTATGATGAGACACCCATTTCTCTCTCATAATCCATTTTCATGAATTCTTATTTCACACCATTATGCTACCGAAATGGCACCACATTTTTTCAAGCCAAGATCCTTATGTAGTGAATACCATACCGTTGTCTCTATCAAGGGTTTTCACCTTTATGCACATATACATATTTAATGGTAATTTTATCCACTTATTTCACATTATTTAATCATGTAATTACTTATGATGTGGATTGATTCCATATTATATGATCCATGCGGCACACTTATTCATTAAAAGAAATGTTTAAGAAGGGTGTTCCCTGGTTGCACTCAAATGCATTGGGTAGAGTATAGTGTCATGATACATTATGTGAAATGAGTGCTAACTCATGCTAATTCAAGTGAAATGAGGGTTTACTCATGTTTCATGTGAAATTAGGGTTTACTCATGCTCCGTGTACAATGAGCTTTGTATCATGCTAATTCCTTATTAAGTGTTGTTTCCACATTTCAATGTAAAGATTATCACACTTTATCTTTCCATTGAGTTCATGTTTTTATTGTGCTACATTGATATTCCTGTTGTCAAACATTTATTTTATTCCTCATTATATTACATGTTTATTCCATTACTAGGCTTTATAGATCACCCTTTTCTTATGCATGTCGTCAGGTTATCCCATTCAATACTCAGTAAGAGGGAATGTAGTGGTCATGTAACCGATGTTTTCAATAAAGATGATGTATTTCATGTTTTAAGTTGTTTTGTAATGATCCTAAGCCAGAAAGACACTATAACTCTTTATCTTCTATGTTGTATAAAGTGTATTTTATGTAATAAATCATGTTTAAGTGTGTAATAAAGAGTAGGGTTCTTATAGAGAGAATATTCAGAAAAAGAAGAGTAAAAGATTTTATACTTCTACATAGAAATAATTTAACCGTGATGAATGATTTAATACAAATACTTTTAAGAAGAAAATGAAAAATGAAGCTACTATGGATGGTTTTTGTTACTTTATATTGTAATAAAAATTTTAAATATTTTTCATGATGTTGTATAATCATAGGTAAAATAATGTGGCATTGTTTGGAAAAAAAATGATTGATTTATAAGATCTACAAGAGACCTAAAATAATTTAAATAATTTGATCTGATATGTCCAAATTTATCTTTCAAATTTATTAATGTGTGGTTGGGATTTTTATTGGTTTATTTAATCAATTTTGGGCTCTAAGTAAAAATTATAGGATATAATTATTTATTTTTATCTATTATAATTTACCTATATATGCATGTATGAAGTGAAATTATTTCAATACTATGATGAAAATTAAAGGAAAAAAATCATTGAAATGACATTGATGTATACCTACAACTCATACAGAAGTGTTTAAATATTTATATCAAAACTATGTAAATATTTATGATGAATTGATGTAAAAAAAATGTTCAATATGAATAATGCTTAACTGTAAATTATTAGTGATTTATATTGTCTATAAAAAAAGTTAGGTTGGAACACTCACACCTACCGATCATATAAAAAATGAAACATTTACATATAGTCTAAATGACAACCCTATAAAAGGAAATATTGTTTCATGTGTCACCGGTGAATCATAGATGCTTCTTATAGATTTCTTTTTAAGAAGTCACATTTCAATGGATGAAATTATTTGATACCCCCATAAAAATTATAATCAGGTTTATAAATCCAATCTTAATACTCAACTATTGATAAGTATTTTATGAATTTATTCCAATTATACATTTGTAGGAAAAAGAAACTAACTTCATCAGATACATCTAGAACACAACAAATGAAGAAATGAAGAATATTTTGAAACCGCATTTTTTATAATATTAGTTTTCACATTATATTCATGACACTATGTTAAAAGAATATACTTTTAATGATGTTTTTATATTGAATGAGAAAATTAAATTAAATAATTATATTAAATCTAATTTGGACTTAAAATATATAAATCCAAAGAATTATTAGTTGAACAATGATAATGTGAAGTATCTTTGTGAAAATTTTTCATTAAAAAATGGAAAGAGAGTTTTTCCACTAGATATTGAACATGAAAAATTTCCTGATAGATATTTAAGTAAATCTTCAATATATGTCGAATAAAAACATTATAATTTACATGGTATTGAAATGTTTGACTCACATATTTTTATGGAGTAATTTATACCTTTGAAATTATATAAATTATTACATAATAAAATATCTACAGTTATAAATGAGTTTTGTACATTTTTTAATATTTCATGTGAGGGAATTTTAAATCCCATTGATCTTGAATACTTATGGAATTAATTTCAACTATGCGTTTTCATTTTGAGATTTAAATCTCTCATTTTTTCATTAAGATTATTCATTTTAATCAACTTTTGACGAAGAATTTAATTTTGGAGTAATTTTACATTATTGATAAATGTATCTTATAGAGAGGTGTTTCAATTTAGATATTTTTAATCATTACTAAATTTAATTTTCTATACATATTACATAAATGGTGAATTATATTTTTTTACATTCTTTCATTAGGTATCCTGGTCATCTGATGTTTAATTGAGAAAAAAATCTCGTGTAGAAGGATTGACTACGAATAAATATATTGAATTTTTTTGGATCATCTTTTATTCAATGAATTTGGGAAGTATTTATACATGATTCAATAAAGTTGTGAAAATTAATGATATTAAAATTAAAATAAAGTCCAAAATAAAATAATTAAACCATAAAATACCAGGGCATCTCATTGAAACAATATCCTCAATTACATTGAAAAAAGAGTGTTTATAAAATTACATAGATATAATCTAGTGAATAGTGATATTATAGATCCTTTTATTTTTTATTATGTAATGGTATGATCAAATTCGAACTAAAAATGAGAAATCCAAAAACACAACAATAAATATATTATTGATGGGTTCTCCCATTGAATAATATATCAATTAATTTCATATTTATAGTTGATGGATAATTATTTACATTCACTAATAGCATTTTATTTTAATCTATGCTTATCAAGAATGATGATAATAATTCATTAATTTTTTTGGATTTGAAATAATAGGTAAGAGGAACTTTTATGCTTTATATGAGATTTGATGCTTATAATGTTAATAAAATTAAATTGTAGATATTATTATTGGAAGAATGACTGATTTGTTTTCTTCCATATTAAATTTCTAGTGATGGGATACTATGGAATATTGAAAAAAAGAATCACATTAAATTATAATGGATATCTTTCTATTTTGTTATTCAAATTGAAGATGTTTGATATTTAAATGGGCATAAGATGGATTTTTTATAGTTTACCCATGTTAATTTATTTGGGTGGGTCAATATTTTTGAAAATTAAGAAAACAATAAAAATACATTGGATTTACTAGCTATGTTAGAAAATTATGTTAATGATCGAGTTAATGATGAGTGGAGTGTTGCTGTTAATCTGAAACGAAGAGGATATTATAATATGAGTGATAAATTAGAAGATGTTTTTTGTGAAATTAAACCCAACTAATTATAGGAGTTTAATATATCTTTCCAAAATGATATTGAAATTTATATTCTAATAAGGAAGCATAAATATGATAAAATAATTTTTATGGTGGAGGATGTTAATAATATGCATAATGATGAATTAATTAATTGTTTTTATTCTCCCAACGTAATAGATTTTAAAATCTATGTTATTATTTAATTTTAAATACATGAATTCTCTTAATTTTTTAAAAAAATTGTTTGATTTATATCATATATATTGTCTTAACGTTTTTCATACTATTTCTAAATATAAGAATACTGAAATTAAAATGATTTGTAGATACCAAAAGATCCTTTATAACTCTCATATATTCAGATGACCCATATAATACTCTTCCACCTTCATCAGTTGTAGTCCATGCTTTTGTAATAACACCCTTCACTCTAGGTATTCAATTTGATATCCTCCTATATACATTATGTTATTTTCGTACACATAGTGAAACCCATTATGTTTCATGGCTGTCATTAGTTATAGATAGGGGTGATCTGACATTACAGATGATCATAATGAGTTTTCTATGATTTAGATCATCATTATCTTTATGATATTATTATAGGGTTACTATTACTAGTAAATAATTTTCAATATAGAAAGATAATTTTTTATATATATATAAAAATTGTTGAATATATTAACTGAAAAAATCCATATAATAACATGAGTTTTATTTATTTCAACAAATAAAAGTTTTAGATTTTGAAAATCATAAAAAGGTTGGTTTTTTGATGTATACAAGGTTCATACAAATGGTTATTTGGTTTTATAGGGGTACACATTAAGGAAACAAGATTTTGAGATAATGTACCTTACCATTACATATTTTTATAAGAGACACATTAAAATTTATGGAAAAATGTGGGTTTTGATAAACAACCAAATTAAAGTAGGAATAAAAATTTATACTTTATTTTATAAAATCCTATTTTTCATGTACTAATCTAATAATTTTAGAATATCATATTTTATAGTTTATTAATATTTCTATGAATAAAAATAGTGTATGTACCAGTGTACATTAAAGTGTTTTGGAAAGAATGAGGGTCTATCAAATATAGGTTGTGTTGTGATTATATTGACACCACATTGACTAATCATTAGATATATGAAAATATACCCCGAAGGATACCTTAAGATTAATATGAATACTTTAGAGATATGAATCATATATATTTGAATAATTCATTTGGCAATACATATTTAAATATAAATTAATTTCTTAATAATATTTTAATCCTTTTTAATATTGGATTTCATTTTTGGCGAATCATTAAAAACATGAAACCAAAATAGTAGCGAGAAACAATTCATTTGACATAATGATCCCCATAAATGTTTCTATGAGTAAATCGATAAATTTCATATTTTAACTATTTTTTAATATATATTTATTTTTCATTCGGAATTAAATTTATACTTTTTTTCATTGATGATATAAGAAAAATTTTTGATTCATGATGTTTTTAAAACAAAAAAATAACATGAGTTATATAATAAATGAGAAAAATTATATAAATAAACCAAAAGTTTCCATAAGATTAAGATATCTAAACTAAAAATTTGATTTTTTTTAAGTAAATTGTTTTCTCATATTATATTTAACTTTGATATTTATACTAAAGATGGAAGAGTTGAAAGTCCCTAATATATATCCTCAGTTTTCCTGGGTGATATTATTCCCTATGTTTTGGGAAATTATCATTCTAGTTGTCTGTGAATGATGGGTTAAAGAATTCCCCCACCCCGAGTCTATAGGATATTTGTATCTTCATTCACTCTTATTCATCCTTGTTTAGGTCCTTTTAATATTTTTACTAGATGTTGAATCCCCTAGAAAAATGGAAATGCTAGTGAATAGTGTATAAGAGCTTATGTTGATATTGAAAAATCAGGATAATATGTTTCTTATAGTAGTGAGTTCAAGTTCATATATATTTCAAAAAATGAGAGGGAGAAACGTATAGAAATTATAACCTTAATATAAAATAATCCACCACTATATGAGTTATAATATTTAACTAGATTTACATTATTTTGTTAATTATCTGAAACATATTGAATGCACTAAAAATAAAAAAATAAAATAATTCATATTATAAATTATATATAATACATGAACTCATGAATTTTGATAGTATGTAAAATATATAGAAACTAGAGTGTGAATCATTATGGTGATCCTTTCTGACAAAATAGTGTAGGGGTGATTGTAGTTCCTGTTTAGTTTAATATATATCCTCCATTTTAGGGAATCATTTTATTAAAAACTCTATATCAGTAAAATAAAACATATCCCAGTGTATGTTTATTAATTTTTTTATATAAATCATAGGATTACAAATTATGGATCCCCTATTTTTTGTATTTTTATTTAGAATTGAAATTATGTATTACATAGATTATGTATATTTTTTATATTGAAGAAAGTTTCATATTCAATATCATTGTTTCTATGATTGTAATATTCATAGTTATTAGTGATATATTATTTCACCATTATTAAAAATAACATCCATAATTTTTAGAAAAGAAATTTTTTTACAATCTACCACTTTAAAAAAATAATTTATTTTAACCACTATGAAATTATGTAGGAAATGAAATTGTATAATCACTACTAAAATGAATGTGGTGATTTCAAAACAACCAATTATTTCTAATTCATGGTACATCGGTGAATTTTTAATATGTATCAAGAATATTAGGAGTAGTTTTATTGGGATTATATGAAGTGTTCAGAAGAAAAATTTATATCAAATTTTCTTGTTTTTATAATGTTATGTCTTCAAAACATGTTCTAGTTAGATTTTGGTAACCTATGGCTGCCACCAATATAAGCAGGAGGTTTTCATAATGAATTTTTTAAAGGGTTTCATGATGCATTGAGTGGATATGATTTCATTTTAATTTTGCAATAACTCTTGAGTAATTATGAAATTTTCATAGTAGTTATGTAGAAAATGTTAAATAGACTCATAGATTTTTAGGGATGATCATTTTAGAATAATATTCTCATTTTCTAGAAGGTTATGGATAGGATAATAGAATGATTTTTGTTCTTAATTATCCCTTAGGAAATCCATTCATATTGAGATATAAGAGAAGATAAAGAGTGTTTTCTATAAACTAAAGGATATATTTCATGAATGTTTCTTTTTAGACACTAGATCAACAAAGGCACTACAAAGAGGGGCATTGAATCTGTAGTAGAAATTTTTATTTTTAAAAATTTTATATTTTGGAAGTATCACATTTTAATGATTAAATTTTTTATTCAATCATTTAATATATTCCTCACATATAAAAAAAATAGAACGGAAAAATAACAGAATTTAGAATTTTGTAGGGTTTGGATTTGGCAGAAGAGTCCAATCCTTTCCAGCTCTAACCTTTTCTGAGTTCACCAAATTTTGTGTCACTATAAAATTATAGCAATTATAAATTTATAAAATATCTATGGAATGTTGGAACATGTATCATACTATTATTTATGTTGGTAGGTATTACCTACCTCCCACAACATGAACACATGTCACTATTTAAACATGAAACACCCATTATTAAAGAAAATTAATTTTCTCTATAATGAATCAGTTCTTCATTGTGAATCAATATACTTCTAATTTAGATACAATATATTCTTATAAAAGGTCCTAGAATGCCATAAAAAATGGGGTGAGGCATCAAATGATCAACCTTGCTAACATAAGATCAAAATGGAAAACTCATGCATTATATATTTCACACAAGATATTATTATCTCTCTTCTCAAAAATAAGATACTAAATCCAAAACACTTAAAACTAAATTATTTCTAAAAATATTGAAATTTAAGATGTTCATTGGTTGATGATTTTATCAATATCTATATCTTTGACATAATAATAAATTTATTTTCCCCCCAAAATCTCAAATTAAATTTCAATTTTTGTTAATCCCTTTTATATTCCCATTGAATAATTAATATAGATTATATAAAAAATTTATTGAAAATAACATTATTATTGCTGGTATGAAAAATACCTAAAGACTACAACATTTGACCATGAAATATAACCATTAATATTGATTATTAAATCACATGTAAATATACAATAATAATTCTCATTAAATATCCTCAATAGTTAAAATTTGTCTTCATTTAAATATACAAAGTCATGTCTTATTTCCTCATATAGTAGTTAAAAATTTATGACCACATCGTCTCAAATGTTCACATGGATTGAATTATCAAAAACCATATTTTCATGAATTATGAATCACACTGACATATCAAAGATTGTAGAATGATTCATCAATTCCCATATGTATTAATTTTTTAAAACTCCCAATACTATGATATAATATCCATTAAAATATTATTTTTTATTAATCATTAAATCTCATATAAATTAAAATTCAATGAATAATTTCCATATTTACCAAAATGACACAGCCTACAACCATTAACTATTTCCAAACTACTTATTGTGTGGTATATATTTCAATGGTGTGAAAAACATATATATTACATTTAAATAAGTCTTAGTTTATTATAAACACATTTACATATCTAATGACTAACATTATGTAGTTCATTAATCACCATTAAATAGTTCATTTTTACCTTTAGATATCTATATAAACTCAGTTTTCACCCTTTATTGATCCAAGTGACATTAATTCATTTTGATTCACACACACACACACACTCAACTCGATGAAAACTATGCCCATCTTGATGACACTTAAACTCATATAAACACATATACAATGAAAATAATACATATTTTGGTGTGTAAACACACATGTTATGTACCTATTTCACATATATTTTGAAGAAAAAATTCATATATGTTGACGACCCAATGTGAAAATTCAACTCTAGTATGTGTATACCAGCCTTTACTCAAGTGTTCGAGGATATATCAAAAAAACATCTCGAATAACCCAAAATATTTATCAAATAATGATTTCATAAAAGTAAAAATCTAAATATCTATAACATTGTATGATTTTAAATGCATTTTCTTTGAAATAAACGTTATGTAATTGATAGTTTTATTTACACACAACCAAGAGTCAAAATGAACTCGTGATATAGTATAACTTTACAATCCATCCATCAGGTTGGATGGTAAAAATGTTACTGATAAAAGAATGAACATTTATATATAAATATATATATATATATTCTAAAATTTATATTAATTTTTTACTTCCAAATAAAAAATCATTAAATTTATAATAAAATCATTAATTGAACAAAAGATCAATTTTTTGAAGAACTGTATTTTTTTATGTGTTACAGATTTTGAGCTAATCAAATTACGTTGAAATATATTGAAAAATTATTTCAATGAAATATATTTATAATTTAAATTAATAATTAATAATAATTCACACATTAGTTTTATAATGGTTAGAGATAAATATAAGTACATTTAAATGTAAAAATAATAATTTATAAAAAAATAATGATCAATGTGTTTTTATCAAAATAAATTAAATTAAATAAATATTTATTAATATTTTTAATAACATTTATATATTATATATTAAGAAAAATATTTAACATTCATTTTATTCTTTTTACTTGTTAATTAATGAACGCAAATGAAGTTTTATGCTTATAAATCATACATATTTTTGATCTGTGTTTCTAAACTTATTTTAAAATTTATGTATTCTACGTATATAAGTTGGATTTTATAAAAGGAATTAAATAATAATTTTAATGATTTTAATTTTTTTATTATAATTTTATTTTTTGCCGACATAACAAGTAAAAAACAATCATCATTTTTACCCTAATTAATGTCATAATAGGTTTACATGGGGGGTTAAATTTAGAGATTAGGGTAATATTGAAAGAAAGCATCTAAATATTATTGGATGGATATATTTAGACCATATAGTATCATATATTTTAACACTTGGACATTTTTGGGTATTATAATTGAGAATGATATTAATGATATTTATTTATTTTAAATAATTCCTATTGTGGCATCTCATTCAATTATAAAAGGGAAGCTCATCTATACCATTATAAAGAAAGTTTGCGCCTCTTATATCAAATATTACCAGAAAAAATAATTTCCTAAAATACGTATTTACATCCTATATGACGTATTTCTATTAGAATACAATCCTTTCAAGGCTTAAGTTGTAATCCAAAGGAGGTTTCTTAATGAAGAGGTATTACACTTAACCAGGTAATTTCAATTCTATTTCTTCTTTAAACCATCTATAAATATATTATATTAATATTAATATGTTTTATATAGTGTTTTAAATATATTTATAACTTATTACATTTATTAAACTACTATATTCCTCCTCTTACCCATTAAATTGGAAATAAAAGTATCGCTCTGGCATACGTGTGGACTACCACCTCCAGGTAGAGATATAATTAATTTTCCATAACCATATTTAATGGTTATATATTTTTATTTATTTATTTTTTATATATAATATTTATGAAATATTTATGATTTATTTATTATAATATCTTTTCTAACTGCTAACCGACTCATATTTTGTAAAATGATAATTTCATTCTTTCATACGTGTGAACTACAACCATTATTAAGTGATTTCATTCACATTTCATTTTTTACAAGGCTTGTAATAAGGGTATATATATATATATGAAATTAATGATATAATAATGATAATGTAAGGTTAATTATTATTTAACATTTTTTTCATTTATCAAAATGTGTAATCATCACTGATGAGTACGTATAAACTACCATCTCCACAAAGTAGTGTTATTCATTTTTAATCACCTATTAATATGAATGGTTATATAAGTACATATACTGATTAAATATTATACTTATGGAATTAATAATATTATATATATGATTTAATAGTGATAGAAGTGAAAATATGAAAAATTAGGAAGTAAAAAGTACATAAAAACGAAACAGTTATCACCCAGAAACAAGGGTATTAATAAATATTTAATAATAGATAGGTGTTTTAATATAATAAATGGACCATAGATGATATTATATTTATTTAAAATTAGATATTATATACTTATTAGAAATTTAAATTTATTGTACCGAAGATTGAGAACTTAGGAACCAAGTGGGACATAATGTATGGATTCTTCATCTCAATGTTGTTTTATTGAGACATGTTTGATGTTATGATAAAATTATTTATGGGGTTTATATAAAGATTATTTTATATTTTAGATCCTGAATAATTCAACATATTTAATTTCAAAATTCAAATTATTTCATCCAATGAGATTTTATTTGAAATTCTCAAAGCTGTAATGGATTACCATCTCAACATTTCTTCTTTGGGACAAATGATATATTATAAATATATATTATTTGATTATGTGTATATAGTAACTATTTTATATATTTTACCATTAATATCCTTATGTTATTTTTTATTTAAGGTTTTATTTTATTTTATTGCTTTCAATGTAATTACGATTCCAAAGTTACCAAAGTATCAATGGATTTTACGTTGCAATCTATTTTTGATCTATTTGTTTATGATGTCATTTCATTTTAATAAATTATATTATATATATATTAAAAATATTCTATATGTTCTAATCCTATGGTTTTTATGGAAGTTAAAAGTTTTACTTTCATTCTTTTCTCTATATGTAGTCAAATGTTCAAAATAATGTTTTTGTGAAAAATCAACATTAATTCCCTACTAGATTTAAATATTTTATTTTATAACCATAAGTTATTTATAATGTATTAAATAATTTTTTTACCAATTCACAATGGTCATATAAAAACATTTACCTATGTTTTTCTATAATTTTTTAAATGTAATATTTTTTCATTTTCAAAATTAGGGTACTGTTGACATTTTACTGAAAATGTTAAAACAATATTTTTTTAACATACACCGCAAGAAAACATTTCCCACTGTTATGAATATTCATTTATTTTAAGATTAACTTAAATTTTTTACATTTTTATTTTAAAATAAATAATTTTCCTTAATATTTTGTAAATTTTTATGTTATGAATAAGTGATTTAAAAATGAAATGTGTATTTTCTTCCAGAAATGTTTTTATAGTCCTTTATTAAAGTTTGTATTAATTGATAATATCCATTAAAATTAATTGTACTTAATAGGGGATATGATACTATTAAACTATCCTAAATATTTTTTAGATAGTTATGATTCAGATGATGAAATATTGATAAAAATTTTTTCTATTCCACGAGTTAATATATGAAGAATTGATACATGTTTTCATGATATTTTGGAATACATATTAATGGATTATTATTATATAACAGATGGTTCTATTATATACTTTCAGTTTATGGGGTAAAAATTAATGTTTTATGAGATAAATGGTTATAAGTCAGGTTACCCCAAGCCTAAAAGAGGGTAAACGAATGGTAATCCCAATACCAATAGAGGGTACATGGGAAGTTATCCTATACCCAAAGCTGGTACATGTTTTCCAAGACCGAGACTAACACATAATGAATATCTTGGTGGGTACCCTTGACATAAGATGTATATATTTATAATTATAATTTATTTCTTCCAATCATTGTGACATGTTCTTATGATTGTGATATGATATCATATCCCATGATATTAATCCTTTTATGATTCATGTTTTATGTAATGCCTAATTATTATGCCACAATTATGAAATATGAATTATTGGGTTTGATTTTAAAATATTAAGCTTCTTATCACATAATCCTTTGATAAATATGTTCTTACATGTCACCATTGATTGATATCTACCTTATTTTCCTTTACTGAGTATATAAGATCTCTCTTTAATGTGTTTCATTTTCTACATGATATTATGAAATTTTTTAATTATTATTTGTATACGAAGGGTTATAGTAGTAATGAATGTAACATGATATGATGTAGATATTTCATGTATGAGTTCATTTATTTATCCATGTTTCCAATGACACTAAAACTCTATTATTATGGAATTCAAAATAATTTGATTTAATGAATATTTTTAAAAAATGATTTCATGTTTAATTTGGAAATATTTGGATAACATTAGTTGGTATCAGAGAATACTTTAGTTAATTTTGGAAACTTGGATGATAACCCTTAGGATAATCTTATGTATGGTACAACCTATTATGTTATGGAAAACAAAGGATCTCAGGTTTCTTATCGAATATATATCTTTCTAGATACTAGAGAGTGGATGTGGATATAACACATACACACCTAGGGGTAACTACTCTAAATGTGGAAAAATTAGTATTAGATTTATCATCATTGGCGATGCGGAGTGGGAATACTACTACACAACTAACATGGAACACATGTGGTATATTATTAGGTTAATTTAATTTTTCATTATGAATAATTATGAAGGATTACAATAGAATATAACCAATTAGAAACAAGTTGAATCGTAACATGTCACAAATTCAAAAGAAGGTTTCATGATTTATTTAAAATAATCATTTTTTCATGATTATATGGTTTCTAACTATGATTATTTTTTCTCACACTCTATTTTTGGGTATTTGTTAATGGAGGAACCCTAAAGAACCAAGATAATGATGAATGTGTTGGAAAATAAAATTATTTTACACCCACCTAACCATATTTTATGGGAGCTTAAATAAAAAAAAATTATTGCAATGCTTACAAACATTTCTCAATCCACTTATCATGATGATAATCCCAATAGGAAAAGGTGGGAACAATGTTATGTTGAGTCCTCCATGAGGAAATATACACCGTCATTTCATGTATTCACTAGCACACTAATTTCATGTCAATGAATCAATACCACAAAAAATATATTTTTTATTCACTATTTTTCAATGTTCGGAAAATTTATTTTTGATCCTCATCATTTAGAACGTGTAGAGGTTCTTTGGTGGACTCTTATCTAGAGCATAATTAAATAAGAATAAATTGATTATACAGATTGGGATGATTTTTGATGATTATTTTTCACAGGGTACATTCCAAGCATTCTTGGTAAAAAAAATGGATAAGAAATTCCAATATCTAAATTATAAGGATTATGGATCCCTTATTACCTATGAGGAAAATTTTAAAAAACATGTGAGGTACGCTTCTAGTATTATAATAAAACTTAAAAGTATGATTTATCAAGTCTATATTAGATTAAAACTGATTATCCAAAGTTATTAATCTATAAAATTATCTAATAGGTATTAATAAATAATATTATATTATATTAAGACAGAAATTTATATTTGACTTTCCCATCAATATCATGGATTCAATTAAGAAAGAGTGATGGACTTTAAATGAAATTATAATAAAAACCATGGAGGAAATAATATCATTTTTCCATTATCACATATGTGTTGAATGAATCATGTAGTAAATTTTAATTAGGGGAAAAGTAAATTATATAATTATTCAAAGGAAGATGGTTAGTAAAATGAACGTCAATGTGATAGGAGGAAGTTATACAATGATTTGAATGGAGATAAATATCTGTTGAATAAAACAACCACACTCTAGTTTTCCAAATGTACGTAATATGTAAATTATGGTAATTAGTGCATGAATCAAAGTGTTAATGATGATGAATGAAAATGTAAAGAACATATTAATCCTTGATAAAAATTTAAATATCATGTGATCAATATTTCGGATATGGTGTAAGATACTGAATTGGTGAAAGGATCACTTACCATCCACTATAGAATAACTAATTTATTATTATGTTATAGATCTAGAAACTCATTTATGTCTCAATAAGTTTTTTACAGGTATAACAATACCACCTCAGTAATTAGATCATGAAATGGCAGAGAAAATTTATAATGGTACGATGGTCACAACTCTTGTTTTTTTATTCTTATTCGATTGATGTTGGTGGGAATTTGATTCATAGAAATATAAATATTCTTCTTCTAGTTGAATTTAATGATATTTTTGGAATGAATTTTATTTATTTATAAAAATCACATATTAATTTCTAGGTAAGGGTAATAAAATGAGATATACCAACCCAATAAATGATTTTCTATCATTGTGGGGATGAATATAAACTTAAAATGAAAATTATATCAATTGTATGGGTATTTATTCTCTTTCAAAGGGGGTATTTATCCCATATGGTTGGAGAGAAAATCTACATCGAAGATAACCCTGTTATAAGAGAGTATTTTATTGTCTTTTATATATAGGTTCCTAGTCTACCTATGAATCATGAATTTGAGTTTTCAATAAAACTCAAACTTGGTGCTACACATATTTAAAATAATCCATATATACTATCCCAAATTGAGTTGTAGTAATTAATGAAATAAATTATGGAGAATCTTTATAAAGTGATCATTTCACCTGGTGAATTACCATGGGGTGAGACTATATCTTTTAAAAAAAGATAGATAGTTTAATGTGACTATAAATTGATTATAGGGATCTTAATAAGATCACAATCAAGAATATGTATCATCATCCCTATATTGAATATATTTTTTATCAATTATATGGGGATAAATATTTTTTAAAGATTGATCATTAATATTGATGCTATCAATATAGGGGTATAAGACAATATATACCTGAGAAATTATTAAATGTGTGGTATGGATATAGTGAATGTATAAATATGTCATTTTGTCATTCTAATACCCCATATATTCATGGATTTAATATATAGAGTTTATATAGATTAGGTTGATAATTTTTATAGTATTTATATATGATATTATTATATATTCTTAGATAATGGGAGGACATGAAGATCAATTGAGGATTGTAATAAAAACATTAAGGAAGGATAACTTGTAGGAAAAAAATTTCTACTGTTTATTTTGGATGTAGAATGCCTCAATTTTGGGTTATATAATCTTGAGTGAGGGTATATAAGTGGGTCCATATAAAATAGATGATTTTAACATTGTACCCGACCATACATAGTGACTGTGATATGTAGTTTTCTTAGTTTGGATATATATTATCGACACTTTGTGAATAGTTCCAAATTGATTTTTAAACCACTCTCCATGTTATCTCAATGGAGAGTCAAGATATATTAGACTGCTGAATGTGAGAATAATTTCGAGTAAATAAAGATAATATTGTTTAGTGAAATTTTCGGCCACACTACTCTATAGTGGAGAAGGGTTTGTGATAAATTGGGATGTATTAAAGAAGGCAGTGGGATGCGTCATCATACAGAATGATATTGTGATAACTTATTCCTCACAACAATTGATGGTTCATCAAAAACATTACCCAACTCATGATTTTGAGTTAGCTACAAAAATTCATCTATTAAATATATTAATACATTATATTTGTTGGAAAATGTGTGATATATATATACAATAATCATAATAGATTAAATTATATATTTTCCCAATAATATTTGAATATGAACAATAGAAGATTGATAGAATCGATTTAAAATAATGAATGCTCATGATTTTTCAACCTTGGGAAAGAGAACATGTGGTTAAGGATTTGAGTCAAAATGGACATATTAATATATCTATGACGAACATAATAAAATATATAATATTTCTAGATTTGAAACTTACGTATCATGATATCTTTACAGAAGGGGAGAAATCCGATCTTTCACAATTATATTTTCAACTATGCATCGATGTAAAGATGAAATAAGTACCAGTTAAAATTGTGGATCTGAAAAATAAGTTGAAAAGTATTCTTATGTTTGACCTTGATTATGATGGATTTATAAGTTTCATGAATTATGTATGTGTCCCATCAATTCTGTACTTGAATAAGGATTTTTTCGAAGAAGTTAATTTATCGTCTTTCTCTATTCATCCTAGAAGTATGAATATTTATAATGATCTAAAATATTTTTTCATTTGGGAAAAAAAGAGAAGATATTTTTTAGGGTATGTAACTCAATGAGTTTTTTGTTAGGAAGTGAAGGATGAGAGAAAATATTCTATGGGTATGTTATAATCATTACCGAGAGAATAATGGAAATAGTAAAATAACGCCATGGATTTCTCCATCGGATTGTATAAAAAAATAAATAAGAAAAATTAATATTAAGACTGTATTCGATCAACATATGAGGTTTGTAAACATCATTTCCATAAGAGATAACTTTTATCTTGAACATCTTTGATATATATTAGGTATGTGGTATGTTTTCATGGAGTACAATATTCTATTGTTTCTAATTGACACCCAAGGATTACCATGATGTTCCGAAAAAGTATTCAACAAGATTTGGACATAAAGTTGGGTTTTAGTATAGCCTATTTACCCTTGATATATGGTTAGTCTGATAGAACCATTCCAACCCTATATTATATGTTGAAATCCTATTATCTTTATCATTAATATTGTTGTGATCAACACAATCCTCAAGAAGAATATCTTATAATAATAACTTTTACTCAAGAATTAAGATGGATCCTTAAGAAGCCCGATATGGAAATATGTGTAGAATTGCAACATGGAATGATAAAGATAGATAATTAAACTTATGTGTTACTATACGAGCTAAGTAAATTATATTTTATGTTAGATCCATTTAGTAATACATAATGGTATATCGAAGATTACTAGAAATTGATGCTAAAAATAAATGATGGGATTTGGAATTTGAGGGGGGTGCTTTCCCTATCGAAGGATCAGGCTCTATTATGTGAAAACAGAGGTCTAGGGAGGTGCCGTCTGCTCCTCATATCCAGGATGAGGAACCTGGTGTCGTGCAGGAGCATGAGTCTCTTGTTCAATAGGGGGTGGAGATGCCTCGGCTTTCTACCCCCTCTGTGGAGGCCCCTTCTGCTATGGGGAGGGGGAGCCTTTCAAGATCAGTCATGAAGGCTACTCCTAAGGTCTCTGGTCCTCAAGTGGAAATGGGTTTCTTGTAGACTAAGGAAGGATCTGGGTGGAGTTCAGATGTCCATTGGCTTGGGAACTTCAGGCTGAGGTAGTGGTGAATAATTTTCACCCTGAAGTAGATTCTACCAGGCCAGTGGCCTTGTCTAGTGTTTCGGCCAAGGATTGGGAGGACCAGAACCCTCAGTCTCAATTCAGGGGTCGAGTTTTTGAGCAGTCTATGACTTTAGAGAATCTGGTGTGGGCCTCAAAGTTTGTCTTGTCCTATGTCGAGATGCTCAAGGATGGTAGAATGTATTCCCTCTCGCCTAACCATTTTTCAGTATTGTAAGATGAACAGAATCCTAAGGTGGAGGTAGAGGATGAGGTGGAGGCCGATCTGGTTAGGGAGTCTGATTCAGAGTCCCCATAGGAGCCAATTGAAGTTGAACTAAAAGAGGATTATAATAGACTATCCTCTATGAAAGGAAAAAACACCATAGTTGACTCGGAGTGGATTATAAATCACTCTCGGAAGGCAAGTAAGAGGAAAGATTATTCCTTATTTCCTGCCCCTCTTGTCACTATATCCTCAAGAAAAATTTAATTTCCTTAGAAAGTCAGTGTCCTTGGTGGTATAGATAATTCCAAGGAGAACAAAAATGAGGGGGCTTAATTGGGGATTATGTAAAATCCTTAGGGGGATGAGACAATGAGGTTTACGTCTTCGGTGGAGGAATGATGGGATGTTATCATTCATTCCGAGGAGGAAATGTTGGAGAAAATAGTTCCTTTAAATTCCTCAGAATAAGTTTATGGGAAGTTGTATGAGAGAATTATTTGGGTGGCTACTAGCGAGGTGTAAACAGCGTGGATCGACAAGAAAGATCGAATCATGGAAAGAGGGTTTAATGTAGTGATGATAAACATGGAGTAGTTCTTACAGGAATGGGATAAGATTTTATTCTAGTTTGAGGATCTCATTACAGAAGATCCAGACAAAGAGGTAACAGGGATTTTATGGAATCTTTTGCGGAGAAATACTTTTAATAAGCTTATACTTGATTTCAATGGTATATTGGAACCTTTAAGATTCTTTATTATGTGAGGGAATATATCTTATTTCTTTGATCTTCCCCTGAACTTCTTTGAAGTTTGTGATGTGTTCTATGTATCAGTCGAAACAAAGTACAAACACGATCCTTAAGATGCTCAAAAATTAGAGGTTATATCACTAAATCATGACCTTTTCAATGAAATAAATCATTTGAAATCTATGATTATTGAGATAATGTGCTTTGAAATAAACCAACTCACATGGTTATAGTTTTTTGGAGAAATTATTAATTTGAGGAAGAAAAATGAAAACCTGAGGATGTAATGAAGATGATATATCAACATTTTTTTATTAATATGATTTATTTTATTGGGAAAAATAATTTTCAAGGGGAATAATCTAACAAAAAATTATATTAGATTTATTTTCTTCTAAATAAACTTATAGTATTTAAAATCTTTCTTTAAATGGAACCTCAGGTCTAAATAAACCTATAACATAGAGTACCTTTAAAAACTACCTATTGGATTATAATCCATGAATTTTAATAACTTAAATATGAATATATATATATATATTCATAAATTTAAATATATTGATTGATAAATAATAAATAATAATTGATTTTTCAATTAAATCATTTAATGTTTAATAGAATTTTTTTAAATAAATTTATTTCTCTTTTTGTTTTTTATTTTTATCTAAATAAAATTTATTGATCACTATTAAAAAATTATATAAATTAAATATTATAATAATGTTTATGAAAATTAATTATTATTCCTAAAATATTTATCTAATGGATATGATTGATGATAATATCATTTAATGGTAAGATGATTAAATTTTCTGATAATGGTTTTTGAAGATGGAAAGTGTTTCAATAGTAATAAATTAAATATATCATTAAAAATTAGTTTTTAATTTAATTTATATATTAAATATTCTCTAAAATAATTTAGAATTCATTTTATTTTTTTTATAAACTATTGAATGAATGTGAATTATGTTTTATAGAAAAATGAATGTTTCTAAAAACAAGTTTTCATTTCTTCTTGTAGTTTTATTTTAAAATTAATTTCCACAATGTTTATAAATTAAATTTTATAAAATAGGTCATATATTTAAAAAAATTTATTATAATTTTTTTAACTACTCCACTATTATTTTAGGTCATAAAAATACTAATTTTTTTTAAAATTTGTTACCTCAATTATAGTTAAAATCGGTTTACCTAGGTTTAAACCAAGAGGTAATGGTATGATTTCCACTAAAACATGTATAATTTTTATTTCATGTAAATATTTCAAGTCTAGGTTATCATACCTTCATCTAATTTCACCTGATGAAGAAGTATACAAGTTAAATTTATTAATTATATTTACATATTTTACGTAATTCTATATCTATCATGTCCTTAACATATATAAGGGAACCTCTTCTCTACCATTATTCATAACAATTTTTCATATCATATAATAAAAAAATTGAAAAATCCATTTTTAACATCCCTATAAACATCATAGATGTCATTTTTTGTCATAATTTCAACCTTTCCAGGATTAATGTGTAACATAAAGAATGTTTCTCTATTAATATATACGACTATTAAGCGAGTAATTTCAGTTTTATTTCTAATTCCCGATTATATAGAACTATTATTTACATCATAACATGATAAATATAAAATAATTAAAATAATTATATTATATTAATGATTTCACAACCATTTTCATCCTATTCCTCTTAAAATTTCATATAAAAGTGTCACTTGTGCATAGGTGTGTACTACCGCCTTCACGTAGGAACTTCCAGATCCACATAGCGATTTGATTCACCCTCAATCACCATATTTCGTGGTTGATTATTATGATATATTTTCAATTTATGTGTAATACTTGTGATATAACTATTATTCTATAATAATTATATCTTATTTATCTTTTTATCTATAAATATGTTGGAAAACAATAATGTCACTTATGCATACGTGTGAGCTACTGCCTCATGTAAGCGATGTAGTAAATTTTTCATTTCTTCTTCATATGGATGTTAATTAGGATATATTTTATGTATATATATTATATTTATTATATAATAATGATTCAATAATTATGAAATAATTTTTACATTTTTTTATTACATCTATAGAAAAGTGGAAACATCACTTGTGTACACATACATACTATCATCTCCACGAAGTGATGAAATTCATTTTTATCATCGATTTATATGATTTGTTATAAAAGATTAAATTATTATTAAATATTATAATTATAATATGATTATTATAATGAAGATTATGTAACCATGAAAACACATAAAATAAAATAATAACCAACCTGAAGTATACACAAATGAAACATTTACTACCCCAAAACTAGGAATTTAATAAAGAATTAATAAAAAACTGGTATCAAAATGTAACGAGTGGATCATATATGATATTTTAAATTAATAAATGGTTCTATGATCAAATTATTATATATGATATATTATTATATAGTATTTTATAGTGATTAAGAAACAAGTTGTACATAAGGTAAGGGTTATTTAAATCAATTTTGTTCCATTGAGACATGTTTGATGTTCTACACCTATTTATGTTCATGAATAGTATATAATGATCCTTTGGAATTTTTTATCATTGATCCTACATAATTCCTTATATTTAATTATTTCATTGAAATTATTTAACCCTGGGGGATTTTATATGAACATTACCAATGTGGTAATGGTTTACCATCTCAAATTTTCTTCTTTGGGACATATGTTATATTATACTAATATCCTATTTTTTAGGTGTATGTAATTCACCTTTGATATATTGTATCATGAATATAATTTTATTAATGGCATTTAATGTATCATTTTATTCTATTCATTTACTGGGGATTATGACTCAAATGTTTCCAATGTAATAAGGGTTTTTATGTTACAATCAATATTTTACTAGATTTAGTTTTCATTATGTTTCCAATGATGAAATTATATGATCTATCTCCCAAAAATATTTTATTTTTTCTAATATTATATAAATATTTTGGAATTAAAATTTTTAACTTTTTTTCCTCTATAATAAATCAAAATTATGAAATAGTATTTTTAAGGAAACCTGACTTTGATTATCTATTATGTTTGGATTATTTATGCTTTATATAAAAATTTTATTTACAAAGTTCTCAATAATATTTTTACCATTCCATATTGATTATATAAAGTAATTTTTACCAATATTTTAATTTCTCTATTTTTTAACAAAGTATTTTACTGTCATTTTCCGAATGAGGTGCTTCTTAATGTTTTCTAAAAATGTGAATGGAATAATTTTTTTAATATACATCCCATGAAATTATTTTCTATCTATCATGAATAATTTTTTATTTGAAGCTTACATTACAAGTTTAAAAGTTTTTTTCCAAGGATATATGTTTCTATAATATTTAAAATATTTTTAAATTTTAAATAATTAATTTCCAAAAGAATAAATTATTTTCCCCAAGAAATGTTTTCGTGATATTGTGGAGGTATTTCATCTATGATAGAATCATTTGGTGTTACTAATTCTTCACTAATGTGATTATACAATGAAATTTTCCATATTCTTTATTTTGATGGATTTTAATTATAATAATGAAATATTTTATTTTCCAAAGGTTAATTTATAATGACTTGATAAATATTTCTATGATACTATTGTGTACATATGGATAGATTGTGATTATGTGATGGTTGGTTCTGTTATATCTCCCCATTGAATTAGGTAATGACAAATGTTTGATGAGCTTAAAGGGTACATGGGAGGTTATCCCAAGCCTGGGGTTGGTACATAGATAGTTAGACCCAGCCAAACATGTGTTGAATTTTTTGTTGGGCAGTCTTAACATAATATTTCCAATATTATGATTATGATACAATTTTTATCCCTATATTTATGAAATTATGATATGATTTTTATATGATATCTTTCACCATTTTCTTCCTCTAATAATTCATGTTTTATGAACCTTCTATTACTTATTCTATGATTATGAACTATGAATTTTGGTGTATGATTTTAAATTTTAAGGAAATGATCTCACAAAATTATTATCATGAAATCAATATATATCATAATTTATTGATATCAAACTTGTTTTCACTTACTGATAATAGGATTTATACCTTTATTATGTCTCCATTTACCTAGGTTATGAATTGTTTTCGAGAAAAATAAGTCATAGATGGGTTCTAGTTGTGATGAAATTATTTGGAGAAGATGTAGATTTGTTATGTACTAGTTGTTTATGTGTCAATGATTCCAAATACACTAAAAATTTATGTTTAAAAAGTGAATTCTAATAATATGTAATTACTATTCATCTAAAATGAAGTAATATATATGTATGAAATTTTTGGGACCCCTAAAAATTTAAGGTCACCACAATATATAAAATTGGATATGTTTTTAACACATGATACTCTTTCTCAACATCATCTTAAAAATAAAATATTATGTGAGTGAAAAAAAAATCATATATTTTTTCTTAATAAAAACAAATTGACACCATATCATAAGTTAGAGGGCTATTTTTAGAAAATTCCATCTCTAAACAGTAAGAAAAATAATACCCATATGATAATGTTATCCTCCACAAAAATAATGAAATAAATAACTTCAAAAAGTATCCCTTTTCATAATAATTATTGACAAGTAAATATAACGAGAGAAATGTACTTCTTAGGAAATGGATTTTGCAACTTGTCTTCACCTTTGAAAACATAGTACATAGCATAGTGGGGGTTCTTCCCTAATGTTATTAATGATGAAAGAAGATATGGACACCGAGAATAATAAAAAAATATGAAAATTATTCCTCAAGGTAATCCTTGATGAAAATACATGCCAATTAATCTTTAGTGGGAACAAATTACAGCTTCATGTCCCTAGTTTCAACCTTCTATTCAATGAAATGATATATAATACCGTTGTTCCTCGATCTTTAATATGGTACTTTATTTTTATAGAGGTCAATAATTCTTTGATTATTATAATGAATTTTAGAGGTTTTTAAATGTTTACATTCAAATATTCTGACTATCTATTCATCAAAGAATTTGATAAATTGAATTAGTAGCAAAGAAATATTTTTCCCTTATAGTTCTCAATGTGACTGGGTTCTATTTCATTCCATTATAACCCACACAAATGTCTACAATGTGGAATATTATGGGTAATGTGGAACTTTTTATCATCACAATCATCTCACCAATCTACATATATACCAAAATAGATTCATATTATTTCATATATTATAAAAAAATCTCATGGATCAGAATCCATTAGAAATATCTCAGGAATAATTTAGCATCCATACAATATTATTCATTTGGGTCACATGGAGATCTATGATAGATAATCAAAGTAGATAATATTTCAGGTATTGATATTGTGAAATTCTATACGATATTAATCAATCTTATATTCTATTTGGTTTTGAACCTCTCCTTTAACACGTTCAGAAAATGTTATCTCCACATGATTGTGTCAATAAACTAGATTTGATTCATCTATTCCCAAATTCTTTAATAAATCCCTAAAATTGGTTAATTGGGATAGAAAAATGAAATTTTCCTTCTACGTGACCTGTAATATGGTGTAGTATCTTAGTTCATTATTAATGGAAATATTAAACTATTTATTCATTTGGTCTGAAAATTCGTTAAAACATTTTTCTTAATAAGCATTAAAAATAATATCATTCACATATACAATAGAAACCTTGTTCTTTTTGTTACAATCATAATTTGATTAATTGCATAAAATTATAGTTAATACAAACTAAAAAATCGAGAAGACTAGTGTCTTTGTAAATTCGGTACATTTGATTACAACAATAAAGATGAAACAAACCACATCTTTATTGAAACCATGTTTAACATGCTCGAGCTTAAAACTACATGGGATATCCTAAGGGAAATACATAAGAAATGAGTGGGATATAAATACCAGTAAGGGATTAATCATGGAATAACATTAAGATAATAATTCTGGTTATGAAATACGTATCAATGTGGCATAAAGGAACATGAATCATAAATCATGATATAGTATGAAACACAGAACAAGGAAATGTGGAAACAAATAAAAATAGTATATCATAAGTCAAGGATAAAATCCTAAGACACCATAGTGGAAAAAAGTCCCAAAATGGTATTAGGTAAAACCATGTTTCAACATGGAATATCATGATACTAAACATTACATAATGCTTTGGAGAACCATATAATTTCGAGTGCACCTATCTTATTCATTTCATTATCTTGCATAAGTGTTCCACATAGATCATAAAACAATGATTCATTCATCATTATAATTTATTATTTAATCATGGAATTTGTAATAAATACATATAAGTACTTAATAAAAATAAATAGGTGTATAAAAGTTAACACCCCTAATAGGTAATGGGTACGGTATTCACTACATAATTGCTCTGTAATGGAAAATTATATTGCAATTTATACATCCTAACGATGTGACAAAAAAATAAATAGAAATGGTTGATGAGAGATGAAGGGTTCTATCATCATATATATATATATATGAAATTTAATGTAATAAGGCATGAGAAATATATTTCCCAACTTATAGAATTTGGAAATAGAAGTCATTACCTAATAAAAACATAATGAATGAGGAAAAATGTAATAACTCTTAAGAAAATTATGGCATGATAATATGAATACATGAGAGGGATAATGAGAGATAAAGAGTTATCTCATCATTAAATCATATTAAAGGATTTATGGGGAAGGTTTTAAAACACACCCCATTATTTGTAATTGAAAATAAAATTGTGTAACAATATAAGGAAACATGGATAAAAAAATAGAATGGATCGAAAACTTACATGTGTGTGTGACTTAAAAAACATGAATAAGGGATTATTGGGAGATTGGGGAACCATTGTATGATTATAATGGGTGTAAGAGAGTGAAAAAGGAAAGCTTCAAAGATATTGAGAATAGATAAGTGGGATCCTGGGTGTGTTTATGTAGGGAATGAGAGGGGATTTCTTTAATATTCCCCAAACCTCGGTTTTAGAATCTATATAATCAAATAATCAAAACCACAAACTTTACCCTAAGGGTTTTCATATTTTTTTTAATAATAAGGTATATTTTTATTATATTATTATGATAAGGGCTATATATATTAAAAAATTATCCTTGCATATGTGGAGGTTAGTCACATTATTATAGAAATGAATTTAAAATCTTAAAATATAATATACATTTTGGAGGATTCAAATAGGAATTATAAAAATAAAAAAATTATTTTAAAATATAATTATTTTTGGGGTAAATATATATATATTTGGAAAATAATAGCCGTTATAGTATTTATTACATCATTTTGGAGTCATTATGATGACATAAAAAACACATTTTATTAATACAGTATGAATTTTTTTACCCAAAATTAAATTGTCTTAGAAAAATATGAAAAAATAACTGTTGGATAATTTCAATGTTATGATTCCAAAAATTATATTCATTTTATGTAAATAATTTTATAACTATTTTTATTTTCAATTTATTAATAATATTCGACATTTATTCTAAAATGCTGGGTTTTGACAATAATAGTTTTTTGACCCCTTATAAAAAGTACATTTAATTTCCTAAAAATTACAAGGCCGTTTATAATTAATATTCCTTAATTAATGAAAATATTTTATTAAAATAAAATTTATTTAAAAAAAAATCAATTAATTAAAATAAACTCCTTAATTCAATTTGAATATCACCCAATAATACATTTGTGTTTAATTTAATTAGAACCAAATTCATTTAAAGGAAACAACTAAAATGAATATATATACATTATTAATTAATTTAAATATTCAAATTATTAAGGTATTGATACATGTCCCTTTATGACACTAGAATACACCTAAGAGTAAGTTTTTTTACTGTGATATTATCATGGGGAAGTTCGACGAATATGGTTTGGGTCGTGATCTTGATGAGCTGGAACTTCACTCACAAACAGTTTCACTCTTGCTTATGTTGTTTGACCACATCATGGGCTTGTTCAAGGGAAAATCTATGAGATTATAACGCCCGTTGAATCTTCAATAAATGGACTTCATGGGGAATAATTATAATTGTTGGGGTCACACTACCTTTTTATCAGTTAATTATATTTATTAAATTTCTATATTTATACAAATCATGTGATCACTTCTCAATGACTATATTATCAACAGTCAACATTCTTAATGGTGTGTTACATTTAAAATTCAAAAAACTAAGGAGTTTAATGTTTTATACATATCCATTTACCAAATGATACATTTATTTAAATCAAAATGGAAAATTAATTATTAATCAATTTGGTCACACAATCTTCTCCCTTAAGATATTTTCCCATGAATTTTTCATTTACCACATTCAAAAAGGTGAGGGTAACATTGCATCATCACATCCTCTGATTCCCACATTTCTTCTTCAAACTTGTGGTTTCTTTACAACACCTAGACCAATTGCATTGTCTTATTCTATAGAACATTGTCTCTATGATCTAAGATATTCACTGGATTCTCCTCATAAGAGAGGTCATTCTGTAATTGTAGCACATATGGATTGTGTACATGTGGGAGGTTTAATATAAACATTATCAAGAGAGATAAATTTAGTTCATCATGTACTTGAGATAGGTTAGGTGGGAGTGCTAGTCGGTAAGCCACCATTCGGATGTGATCATAGATCTCAATGGGTATAATGTATAATATATCAAGCATTCCATTCATCCCAAATCTCATCACATTCTTCTAGGGAGATAAGCATAGGAATACCATGTTTGCAACATCAATCTATATGTCTCATTGATGATTGTCAACATAAAACATCTTTCGACTCTGATTATCCTTTATGTTCATCTAAGTGATCAGAACCTTCTCCACTATTTCCTTAAATATTTGTGGACCTAGCAATTTTTTCCCTAACTTCAACCAAGGATCAAGGTGTTCTACACCTCTTTCCATATAGGTCTTCATAGCGAGAAATTTTTATGCATTAGTGGAAACTATTTGTTATGGGAACTCAAGAAGAGAAAGATATTGATCACATCCTCTTTTAATATCCGTTGAACATTCTCTCCACATGTCCTCAAGTGTCTGGATAGTTTTCTTAGATTGGACATATGTTTGAGTGTTATTGGAAATGATGATGTTTAACAAAGTATTCAGAGAAATTTGGAGACTCTTCTGGAAAATAAAGGTTAATCACGGATATTGACAAAATAATGTCAATAGTGGTACACCATGAAACCTCACCACTTCTCTAATTTCTATCCATGGAAGTTTATCCAATGAGAAATCATATCGAATCATAATGAAGTGTACGATATTTAGAAGACGGCCCACCAAAACCCAAATAGAATTATTTTTTCTATGTGTATTAGGATTCCCAATGGAAAAGCACATGGTGATGTTTCTTCATTTCCATGTAGGTAAGGGTAATGGTTGCATCATCCCCTTAGATTTATTCTATTCCACCATTAATTGTAGACATACAAGACATATTGATGTATATTCTGAAATATTCTTCCTCATATTGGTCCACCAATAGTGTTCTTAAAGATCTAGATACATATTTGTGCTTCCAGGATGTATATAGACAGTTGATCTATGTGAATCATCCCAGGGAACCTTTAACATAGCACTTGATGGTACACATAGTCTTGACCCAATTCTTTCAATACGTTCTTCATTCACATTAAACTTTGTAGATTTCCCATTTTTAATTTCTTCCACTTTCTTCTGAATTCCTAAACCATATATATGATAATCCTTTAACATCTCAAGAAGATATTATTGGGAAATCATTTTTGAATGTATTGATTATGTTCCATCATTTATGATTCATTTATTGATCCTCTTCAAGTCTAATAAGATCATATCATTCTCAATTCTTGTCCATGAAATAATTGATGGATCCTTTCTACTTATTGCATCAACCACTTTATTCTTTTCCCCAGATGGTAGTGAATTGAGCAGTTATAGCCTTGGATCAACTCTAACTATCTTCATTGGTGTGTATTCAACTCTCCTTATGATAATATATACTGGAGGCTTTTGTGATCTATATATATTTTACACTTCTCCCAAAAGAGGTAATTTCACTAAATTTTAATAAAATATCACTTATAACAACTCTATATCATGTGTGAGATAGTAATTCTCAAGAAATTTCAACTTCCATGAAGCATAGAAAATTAAATTCTCATTTTTCATTAACACACAAATCAATCCCATCTTCAAATCATCACTAAATACTAAGAAAATATCTTCACTTCCACGTTTTTTGAGTAGGAGAATAGTGATAATCCACATTTTCATCTACTTGACACTCTTTTCACTTTCATCAATCCATGAAAATGTGAATCCCTTCTTAGTTTGTCTGGTTAAAGGATTTCACAATTTGAAGAAATTTCTCAAAAATCATCAATAATAACAAGAAAATGCAAGGAAACTATTGATATAAGTCATCGATGTCAGCCTAAAAAATCCTTCAATTTCATCAATAATTGAAAGGATCAAAGATATCAAATTTCTTGTGAGGATATTCCCTATTAAAGACACTTACTTCAACTAGAACTCACAATTTCTTCACATGGCATAAAGTTTTTTCTTTTGCAATGTACCTGGTATAGTTCTTAACTTCTCTTCACGATCCTTACATTGGATTATATTAGAATATCATCTATAAAGGCAACCAAATTCTATTAGGTAATATCTAAATACTCTATTATTCAAGTCCATGAATATTGTGAAATCATTAGTGATTCAGAAATGTATTACGATGAATTCATAGTGCTCGTACATTCTATGAAAAGTAGTTTTGGGGGAATTCTCCTTCCTTACCCTGACATGGTAATATCCTGACCACAGATCCACCTTGTAAATGTATTTTTGTCCATGTATCTTATCTAACATGTCATCAACCTTTGGTAAAAAAATACATTATATTTATCATCATATTGTTGAGCTCAAAATAATCAATGAAAATGTGGATTGATCCATCCTTCTTCCTAATGTTGAGAACTGGTGCACCTGAAGGTGAAACAATTGGGTGTATGAATCATCTATCCTAATTCTATTGTAGTTTTAATTCAACTCATCATGTATAAAAACAACCATTCTATATAGATTCATTGATAATGGTAACACACTAATTATGATTATGATTGAAAATTCAACCTCTCGGTTTGAATGAAGACTAGGAAATTCCTCAGAAAACACATCAGTGTATTTCTTCTCAATGGTCATGTCTTCAAGGATGATTATTTCATTTGACTCAATAATTTCTTCTAGATAATCTTGATCATAGGTATATAATATCTATGCTTGAGATGATGGTGCTAAAGCAGATTCATCCATCTCCCTACATTTCTATAGAACTGGTCGACGATTCACAACATAGAGAGTTATTTCATTCTCGTGGAAATTTATGTCAACTCTATATAGGGAAATCCAAGACATACCTAAAATTGCATCAAATTTCACCAATGGGAGAATTAAAAGGATCTATTGGATGTTAATCCCAAAAATTTGGATGAGGAGGAGTTATGTATGTAAGATGAAATAATGTTCCCATTTTCCATTTTCACGGATAACTCCACTTCTAAGCATTGTTATGGTGATTGAATAGTTAAAAAACATTCTTGATATAAAAGAATATGTAGAATCATAATTATAATGTATGTTATCTATTCTTGAATCAATAACTAATGTACCAGTCACCACATTGTTTTCAGGATTCACTTCAGTTGTTGTGATGGAAAATTCTCTCCCATGCTGCCTTAGAGGATATTGGTTGCCTCAAAAAACCCTTATCTTAGTTCATTGGTTTGATAAATTCCCTGGTTCAGTGAAGATGTAGAAATGAACAATGTTTATAGGGTGTAAAAAATCCTTCCTTTCCTTCATTTAAATAGAGGTAATTTCTTTCCTACAATTTCTTTCTGGGTTCCATTACATCATAAACCTAAAGAATTTCCTCGTCCCCTTCAAGTAGTTTCCAGATTGACTCTTTCTACACTTTTTCAGGTGGGATGCCAAAATTTATTGGAATATTTATATATCTCCATTGGACCACAAGAGATTCACTATACATTCCACTTCTTATCTCGATGAAACTAATAAGATTTACCAATCTCTATTTGGATTTGGAGGGAATATCAAACAATATATTTATAAATATCAAAGTCATTTATCACTAAATCTTTCTTTAGTACAGGATTAATCGAACAAAAGATGAAGTACTCCTTGAAATCAGGGGTAACAACAAAGATAATGGTTTATCATTCATTCCTTGTGATACATTCCTCATACGCTCTGATAGATTCGTTTTATTTTTTCTTGAGGGAAATTTAATCCCTTTCTACATTAAGTTGGAGGGTGTGGTGAAATTGTTTATAGAAAAACATTTTCATGAAATCATTCAATCCCATCATAATGATCTTATCCTTAGAATTAATATTTTGTATCTATTTCCCCCATTAACCCACTTCACCTTCCATACAGTAAGTTGACATCAGAACCTTCTCTTATTCAGAACATTGAATGATGGAGATGATCATCTCAAAAGAGTTAATCCTTTGCTTGGTGGGTGAGAGATTAGATGGTCCATTGAATGTATGAGGAATTTTTTTCCTGAATCACGTGATTGAAAATTGTTATTTCTTTTTGGGGATGGACATTAATCTTGATCCATGTTTCTATTCAAAACATGAGTTAATTGAGAGAGTATCCAAACAAAATTTGTTGTTCATGCTCCCATCGGACTGGAAATCTCATTAGATATGTCATTACATTGATCTTTGCATCAATTTTTATACTATTTACTCCAATTACAGGCCATTCTTTAGAATAAAAGAAAAATCACAGGTATGTTTTTAAACTATTAATCACATAAAGTGGAATCCAATGATATTAAAGGGATAAAATAGAAATTACATTTATTTCATTAACTTATAATTTTCAAGGCTTAAATCTAATTAATCCATGATATACTTACTAATATATATTATTATGGGAAATTTTTCATTAATAATGGTTCGTACTAAGATTATGAATTTTCCAAATAATACATATAGGAGTGTCAAACTGAGAGTGCAATTAGGCCCATTTTCATGCACCAGTTCCCATTTGAGTCTAGCTCAAAGCAGTGTTTTTGGGTTTACCCAAGGATACATATATGTCAGAGCAACATCAAATTGTTTGTATCCATAAAGGGATGTATTTTCATGATAAACCACATACTCAATACTAAAAAAAATTTAAGGATGTTTTTTCTTATATGTACTCTTATCCTTACGAATTTCACTAGAGTTTTCTAATCATTAACCAAAAAATAAAAAATCTACCCATGATAAAAAACGTTTACATTCATACATGATTTAATTAAATAAAATTACACTTAATACCACATGAAATATCAAGAAGTGTAGTCTCTTTGAGAGTTAGGTACATTTCATTTTAACGTTAATCATGAAAATCAAAACATCTTTATTGAAAACATCTTTAGCAATCATGATCTTAAAATAACGTGGGATATCTTGAGGAAAATACATAACAAAGGGGCAAGTTATAAAACCTAGTTATGGGGTAATCATGGGATAAAATGAAGATAATTATAATTTTTTTGGCATGTAATATCAATTAAGCATAATGGAACATTAATCATAAATCTAGATATAGCGTGATACTCTTAACATGGAAATGTGGCAACAACATAAAACACTGCATCATAACTCAAGGCTAAACCACCAAGACACCATAGTTGTAAAATTAACGTAAATTAATTTGGTACACTCTATCCGTGCATTACGTATCATGATAATAAACATAAAATAATGAAATGGAGCATTGTATAATTCTAGGTTCAACCATCTCATTAATTTAATTCTTATTCTTTAGTGTGCCACATAAATCATAAAATATTGATCTATTCATCATCATAATTTATTCCAAGAACAAATAATATGGAATCAATAATTATAATTCCTCTATAAAAATATATATATTCAGAAAAGTGAAAACCATTGATAGGGAATGTGTATGGTATTCACTATAGAATTGTTTTGGAATTAAAAACTGTGCAAATTTAGAATCCCAACGACATGACATAAAAATTAATAGAAGGATTTTATGATAGAGAAATGGGTTTATAATCATAAAAAAATGAACTTGATAGTAATATGGTCATGTAAATACATTTACCAACTTATGAAATTTGGATATATAAGGAATAACATAACAAAAAAACTTGAAGTAAAATGAAAAAATTGAATAACCTATACAAAAAACTCGTCATTATAACATATAAACATGAAAGTAATTAATGAGAGATAAATGGGTCTATAATTATTAAAAAATAAAAATGGTAGTATGTGGAGGGTGAAAGAATATACCCTATAATTTCTAATTGGAAAATTAAAATGTGTAACAATATTAGAAAACTTGGATAAAAAATAGACAGGAAATAAGCCTTCCTTGAGTGCGTGAATTCAAAAGTTTAAAGAGGGTCTTCACGAGAGGTTAAGGAAACATGAGATGAGTCTAGAAAGGTTAGGATAGAGTAAGTAGGATATCCATGTATTCCTGGTGAAGGTAAGTGGGATATTGAGTGGGTTTATAAAGGAAATGAAAGGGGAATTCTCTAATATATCACTAACTTAGGTTTTGGAATCTATGTAATTTTATATTCAAGACCACAAACCATACCATGAGGTTTTACCCTGGTTTCATACAAATAGAGGACATTTTAATTATTTTATAAGGAAAATGGCGAAATTTATTAAAATATATTACTTTCTTTTGTGCAGGTGAGTCACATTATTAAAGAAATGTATTTAAAATCATGAAATATATTATACATTTTGGATGATTATTAAGGGCATTATATAAACAATAAAATTATCTTAAAAATACATTATTTTAATAGAAATACAAATATCAGGTTGATAATATCTGTTATAGTTTTATTATACCATTTGGAGTCATTTTTTTGTAATAAAATATACATTATATCAACACAATAATTAATTTTTAGCCGAAAATTTCACTGTCATGGAAAAATATGAAAAATTAACTCATGGATAGTTTAAACATTATGATTCCAAAAATAAAATTATTTTTTCTTAAAAAATTTTCTACTTATGTCAGTTTTCACTTTTTATGTAATATTTGACATTTAATGTAATGTGCATGGTTTTTAACAATAACTATTTTTCGAACACTTATAAAAAGTACATTACACTACATATATATTACATGACCATTTATAAATAATAAAAATTACATAATAATAATATTTTATTAAAATATTATTAACTTCAATAATTCATTAATTCTTAAAAATATAACCCTTAATTGAATTTGAATATTTCTTAAAAATACAATTTCTATTTAATTGAATAAAACAATAATTAAAAAACAATTAAAATTAAAATATATAAATTATTATTAAATATAATTATTCATGCTATTAATCTTTTTATACATATCCCTTTAATACACTGGCATGCACCCTAAGTGTAAGGTGTGTGATGTTGAGATTATCACGTGGTCGTTTCACATACATGGTTTGGGACGTGATTTTAGTGAGATTTAACTTCTCTCGTAAATGATTTTAATCATGCTTAAGACACCAGATCTCATCAAGCACTTGATCAAGGGAAAATAAAAAAGACAATATGTCCCTCAAAATATCTGATAAATGGACTTCATAGGGAAAAGTTATACTTATTGAGGTAATAACTTCTTTTATCTAAACCAATTAGATTTAGTATATCCCTATATTTATAATAATCATTTGACCATTTCTAAATCAATATATTAAAAATATTTAACATTCATAATGGTCTTTTACACTCAAAAAAATGAAACAAAGGGTGTTTATGTGTTTTATATAATCATTTTATAAAATAAGAAATTTAATTAAATCAAAAGTGAACTTTCATTTTTAACAATTTGTATTGTTACATATAAAATTATAATAAGTTTAAATATCTTCATTTCATTTATATATATTTTATTTTCCAGATTTCAATGAACAAATTATTAAAAATTTAAAAACCTTTCAATACCTAAATATCCAGACCTTGTGCCCAATTTTAATCGCTAAAATCCTTCATCAATTTACATACCTTTGTTGCATCATTATCAAGTACAAACCATAAAATTTCTCAATATACAACTATTTTTCAACAAATCGATTCAAAATAGAGAATTTTACATCCAACTAATATAAATAGAATTTTATATATACTCCAATTCCAAAAAATATTCTCAGGGAAACCGATATTTCAATTGGAGTGAAGTAATTTTAGAAATCAACCCCTTCAAATAGAGAGAATCCGTTGTAGACACGTATGTATTTGTTTTTTACAACATTTAATTGATTATTTAATTTTTTCCAAAAAACCCACTTGGTTGGATTGATATTTTTTTAATATTTCATGGAACAATGTGCCATGTGGAATTATTATCAGTCTTATTTTTATCCTCTTATATTTCTTCAAATGATATAGTGTTTTATAAATTGAAATTCCATTATTATATATATGACATAAAATCAAATGATAACATAACATAATGAACTAATAAGTTCTAGGTGACTTATAAAACTAATTTGGTAACTTCTGTGTTTGGAATTTAAAAAATCTGACATACACGGTTGCGATCAATAAGTTATTTAGAGTCTGATAAAAAAATTAATTTTGGGAGAATAGTAACCAACCATTATGAATAGAAACATAAACTTATGAATAGTGATATAAACTAATTAATAGTAATCATACCTATGATAATATATAAATAATGTTAAAGTTGGATGTATGATATACCTATATTTTAGAATAAGTTAATGAATGCTTTAAAACTGGTTTTTTATAATAAATTATATATTCAATTAAATATTAAAATAGTCATATTTAGAGAATTAGATTTTAAAAATGGACATCATTTTTGGATTCTACACGTCGATAAATTGTTAGGGTGAATTTTTGATATTTTTCTAAAATACATGAATTTTTATAAATAGTAAAATCTGATAATTCCCAATAGATGCAAAAACCGTAATTTTTGCATCATGCATGTGTCATGGAAGATGTAAATGGGATTGGGTTAGAAGTCACATGAATTTATCTTTATTCTTGGTCATGGAAAACTTATTATTCATTTCCTAGTGAGGAAATAATAAGCTAATGATTAAATAATTATGGAAACCCTCCTCACCTCCACTATAACCCCCCCCCCCTCACCCCCTCTTCTCATAACTCCTCTCAAGCCTTGTGCCTTTATAATATTTTACCCAGATCATTCCCTAATATCATCCCCCACATCTGATATCCTCTAGCCTCTTCAAAAATAAAAAAACCTCTCCCCTTAAGAGGTTCTCAAAGGAGGAGGTCTCAAGAGGTAAAATCCTCTATTAAATTCCTCCATTTCTTTTAAGTTCATTTAATTTTGTCTATTTCCTCACCTCCCTTCCCCCAAATAGTATGATTACTCTAGTAACATACATGAACTGGAATGTTTTTATACTAATGGGATATTTCATTATCTTCTCGCCTTTCCCTACATTTTATTTGAATGAAATGAAAGCACCATTTAAGATATGCTAATTTAGCACATTCAAGGAAAACAGTTAATCGATTTCTATTATTATCTTTAATTCTTCCCATGAATCCATTTTGTGTTATGGTTGAACCAGATTATTTTATAGGTAATATATCCTTGTTTTGGTTCTATAATCCTTTTGTACAAATGTTAATAAGTTATAAAGTAAAACATGTCCTTTATAATCAAACCCACTATCTAACAAAGATGGTTGTCACTATAGTTTTATATAATAATTCAACTTCACTCTAAGTAACCATATTAAATTTAAAACCTTGTAATCTCTTGGATGTTCACTAATAGAATATCACTTCAATTCTGGACAAACACCTTCATCTTACATGTTTATCCAACCCTGAATATTAGCGAACTGGTCATTAAAACCAAGTTAACAAACGAGCCCAAACAATGAAATTGAACCTTATAACCAATAAAAACGATTATAAATAAACATAAAATGATTATACTGAACCAATTACATATATAAGAGGTTCTATAATTATTAATTAATATTTCTAATTTTTTTATTCAGGACTTTAATAATAAATGGAGAACACCAACAGATTTAAGGAAAGGGATCCTCTCCATTCCACTCTTAATCAAGATTGTCCTCTATGATATGACTTTTTATGTATAATCCATAATTATGGGGTTTATTTTAGAACCTCCCCCATAATTACCTCATGATTTTTAAGTTTCTAGAAACCTATTTTCTCTCTCATGAATCCATCTTGGGTACTCCCGACACCTTGCCGATAAAACCATAACAAATTCTACTCGAACCTTCTTTGTTCTTTTGGGTAGCCTTATCTTTCTTTATATCAAAATGAAGATATATTATCTATTTATATACTTATTTTAAATTATATTTAGTTTTAAAAAATTCATTTATGATGACCCTTTCATCATACTATTTTGGGGATATACATGTTTTTAAAATATTCCCTCCTTAGAACATTCTGATAAGTGAAGTTGTTTTAAGGGAACTTCATGAATGTTTACCCAATTTCAAGTGCACCCCATCCTATATTTTAGGACAACATTTTATTTATAACATCATTATTTTTGTTATGAAAAATTTCTATGTTAAATTCTATTTTTATATAAAATATTTTCTTCTTTTCTATTTTAAAATCACCTAAGTATTTTCCTTAAAATCGCTCAAAATGTTTCTCAAATACATTTATTATATGTTTCCATATCTATTTGACACCACCAACCATTTTCTATTAAAATTTTACCTTACGAACGTCCATGTATTTTCTAATCCATTTCATTCATGGACACTTTCATGATATACTCATTGGTTATTCCTTATGCCATGATTGTGGTACCCAATTTCTTCCATGGGTACCATTATGTTTATATACGGTTGATTATGTGGGATTATTTATGTGGAAAAAATATTCATGAAAATTATGAGATGGGTGTGCCCAGATAGTGCTCCAATGCTTTGGTAAAAGTTAATTCTCATGAGCTACAATGGGAAATGGGGTTGTCAGTTAGCCTTAACCCATACTAAAATGTGATACGAGATGGGTGGTTAGCCTTAACCCATATTAAAATGGAAAACATGATTGAAAGTTAGTATTAAACCATATTAAATACATTTTTTGGATTATTCCACATTGATATGATTCCATGTTTATATGATCTCATTCTTATATGAAATGATTTTATAAGTTTCATGCTTTGGAAATCATTATGTCATGCCTCCTAACTCATCATCTTGAGATGTATTCTTATGTTCATTCCCTTACTGGTCTTTTTAGATCATTATTTTTTTCATGTGTTCCCCAGGGTACCCTATGTAGATTTAAGGGATCAAAGGATATTAGGTGCTATTTTTATGGAGATTAAATAATGAAGATTTTTTAGCCCAATGTTTTATGTTATATGTTCTTAGTCTTCCAAGACACTAGACTTAACGATCCTTGGCTTGTACTCTAATATATAATTATTCTTAAAAACATGTAATGATATATATAAATGGTTTAGGTCTCTATATTTGGTATCCAAGAATGGACTTGTAAATTTTTGAGATTAGGAATAAACCACCATTGTGAGAACCTTAAGGATGTGACTAAGTATAAGAAAAAATTCCAAAATTTTGGTTAGTATTGACTATATGATTTATCAAGAAAATACATCCCTACATGGATACGAGCTCGTAGAGGTGGCTCTGGCCCATATGTACCTAGGAGTGAAATATCTTATAAGGAATTTCAGGCCTGACTCGAGGTATCCTGGTACACGATAATGAGCCTTGCTAACTCATGTTTACAACACTCAGGGGGATATGTTTTGTTATATTCACGAGCTTAGTACAAACCATTATTAAAGAACAAAAAAACCAATAAGAATATAAGTTAAACAATTGATTGAGCATAACCACGATATAAACCGTAGGAATTAGAAGTTAGGTTATATTTCTTCTTTATATGTTTATCATTTTATGTTCAAATTTTACATTTTATTCTTAATATATAAGTATTAAAGACCACTAATTACATGTTATTTTTCTTAGTTAATGGCAGGAAATAGAAGAACACATTCCACCAACCAATGTGATCTTAAATATTTAGATTTCTCTATTGATATACCTAATATGATGGGAGGAGGTTCTTAAAACATCATGACTGTAGTTTCTCAGATGGCTCGAGTTATGAATAATAACATGAATCATACAGAACGCCCTACTCCATGAAGGAAAGAGAAAGTTGCAGCAGAATCCTTCACGCGACTAAGGCCTCCCATGTTTAGTGGGTCTTCTGATCCCCTCAATGCAGAAAAATAGATTAAATCCATTGGAATGATATTCTTCATCATCCATTTCCTGGAAGAAGATAAGGTTTTAATGGAGGTCTATTGTTTTGATGGGGAAGCTGGTCAGCGGAGGACACTGATCTTGAATAGATTTCCCCAAGAATAAATTGATTCCATGGATTGGTAGGAATTCAAGATGTTGTTTTTCCACAAATATTTTCCTCAAACCCTCCATCTCAAGATGGAAAGGGAGTTCCTCAAAATCAAGCAGAAGGAAGATGAGTCCATCGTGGAGTACAAATAATACTTTACAATTTATGAATGCTATGCCTCTAGAGTTTTCATGAACACCGAAAGGAATGTGGATCACTTCTTTAGTGGACTAAAGCCGAGTCTACAAAAATAGTTGTTGATTTGAGACTTCGATATTTATGAATAGATTTTCTATTATTCCATCTTGGATGAAATGGAGATAGAAGACTCTTAGTGGTCTCATGGGCCTAGTGAAAAGAAGCAGAAATTACAGAACAACATGGGTGGTTCATCAAACAAATCCCATGATGGAAATAAGCATGCATTTTCCCATATTAATGTTTGTGGGAAGAAGTATCCCGGTAATTGTATGAAGGGATCCAGGAATTGATTCAAATGTAGAATGTTTGGTAATCTAGCCAAATACTATTGAGGGGATATTAAAATTCAGGCTAATGTTAATGAAGAAAGGAAGGTTCAGATTAACACTTAACCTGCATTGTAGTGTTACAACCACAAGGAGAATGGCCATTATGTGAACAATTTCCCTAGTCTGAGGGTTGTCGGAAGCAATCAACAACAACCTCCAAGGTAACATGGAAGGGATTATTCTATCACTACTATTGTGGTGGAGCCAGAAAATAATTTGGTGACAAGTACGCTTGTTATTCATTCATGAATAGCAAAAGTAATATTTGATTATGGTTCTATGGATTCTTTCATATCTTTCATGTTTAGTAGAACAATAGAAACACCACCTCAAAATTTGGAGGACAAGTTATATGTGAGAACAGAAAATGGGGAAATTATTGAGCCCTTTGTTTATAACTCCTCCCCAGTTAACATTTGGGGACTGAAACTCCCATAAAATCTCGTTATACTTTCTTTTGTAGAGTTCAACAATATATTGGTCATGGATTGTCCATCTTTACACAAATCCAACATCAACTTTCGAGAAATGGAGTTCACTCTTCACATCCTGATGCATCCTCAAATTCTATAAAAGTATAAAGAAGAAGATGAATATCCTTTATAATTATCGTCTCACGTGTAGATATTGCTACCTTATTGTAACACTCGAGATTTTTATGAGTAATATTTTGTTTTTATATCATCAAAGGAATCTTTCACTACACACTTGCTTGGCTTACTTTACACGCAATCACGACCTTCCTCGATAGCTTGCGTCGTACGCAATACCGAGTTTCACTAAACAACGATATGGTATTAAAATATTATTAAAACTAGCCGTTATGAATAGTAATAACCACTTTTTGAAATTTTATAAATTTTATTTTTCAAAATAGACTTCATTTTTGGATTCGGAATACCGAAATTAGCCTAGGGTGAAATTTTGGTATTTTTCTGAAAACATTCAATTTTTGATGAATAGTGAAACCACTAAGTGGTAGGTTAAAAACTGAATTTTGTATAAAACTTAATTTTACAGCTTCTGTGAATGGAATTTTGAAAATCTGAGAGACACGGTTAATATCAAGGACTGAAATGTGGTTCAATGAGATGAAAATAATTTTTTTGGTGAATAGTAACTTTTTACTTTTTTTACCACGGTTAATAGTAAATAGGGTAACTAAGGGTAAATATGATATTACTATTACCATAACACATGTCCTAATTCTATTGGATAAGTTTAATTCGACCAAAAACAAACTTAGGAATAAAAATATGACCATTTAGGCCCACTTGGATTAGATTAGGACATTTATTATTAATTTATTTAAAGAAGGGTTAAAATAGTTAAAATCAAAGTTTAATAAGTAAATCATTTTTAATATGGGGTTATACATAAGACAAATTCGACTATAAATATTCATTAGAAATCTAAAAAGATTTCCTAAATAATGGTATTTTATTTGTAATTTTTAGACATTAAATAATTTAATTTATTTATGAAACAATGATGATGCAGTAATTATCTTATTAATGAAATATTGACATAATTGATGTTATAAACACCAAAATAAATGTAATTTGAGACTTTTTATGAATTCCAATAATTTTCTAGGTTACTATGTTATATTAATGTTGATTTAATCAACTTGGTTTGAACATATAATTCTGTTATGACTTTCACAAAAATCATATATCAAATAGTGTCAAAATTGACACAAAATAGTTTTTAAATCAAATATTATATTATTAATTGTTATTTTATTCCTAAAAATCTAAGGTTCGTCCAAATGACTTAGATAAGGATATATATATTAATAATAAACAATTTCGGGTTCGTTTTTCATGTTATAGTAAGTGTATTAAACATGTAGTGAAAGAAAACAAAAAGACACGGTAAAAGGTAAATTATTTAACTTAGAGTTAAATCTAATTGATAAGGTTTAAATAATATCCTAAACTTGTCTAAATCCTATTGGTTGATAGGATTTCGACCCTTCCCCACTTTATCTTCGAAATAAGACCCTTTGTAACCATTATAAACCGATTTTGACTTTAATATAAAATAATATTTTGAGGTATTCCTAAGGTGCCCCTCTCCTCCCTTATAAAAGGGCACCTCCTCCCCCTCCTCCTCACACCAATTTGAGCACTCAAGCTCGGCCAGCCCCTTCCATTTTCCCCTATCCACTTTCCTAGAATAATCCTAGAGGTTATGGTCTTCTTCAAAGACCAATCTTAGTTCCCTAAGTGGAGGATTCAAAGAGGCGTTCCAAAGAAGAGGTAATATCCATTACCGATCTTTTCAATTTCTTTCTTCTTCAACTTCTTCTTCTTTAGTTGTTTCATGATAAAGTAATAACATCAGTATTACTTACATACTGATATTTTATTATAAATATGAAACAACCCTAATTCACCTTCTATCCATCCCACGGAAAAATGAAATCACCGCGCGTGCGTACGTACGGAATACCGTCTCCACGTCGTGGTGTAATCTATTTTCCACCATCACTTTAAAAGGATGGTTATAATGGTGTAATGAGTAACTATTTATGATTATTATAAAGTAATTTTGATACTGAAATAATATATATATACTCCAATACAGTTCCACGATCATAGGAACGATATCATCACTCGTGCGTACGTACGGAATACCATCTCCACGATGTGATGCGACTCGTTCTACATGATCATCATTACATAGTAATTATATAAATGAATTCAATGAATAAATATGATATATGTTACACTAATACAGTTCTGGATATAAGGTATCTATAACCTTAAAAGAAGAATAAGAATGTATTCGGCAAAACACGCATAAGAACAAAAGGCAATAAAGACCCGAGTAACAAGTAACAATGAAATATTACTATCAAGAAGCTAAGAATATGACCATATATGATATCATATCAATATGTATGATTCTGGAATAAGTCAATAACATTATTTAAACCATTATACAGGAGCTTCGGACACGTAAAAAGCAAAATCAGACCTAAGGTAAGGGAAATTTCACAATCTCATTTTTATCCGAGATTTTTTATTCGTAAGTATTTACTGGGGTGTATTTTATCATCCAAATCCATGTTTCATCAAAATGTAATATTATTTCCGTCCACCAATAATTGTTAAAATCCATTTTCACCCTTCGGTGAGTTTTTAGTAATATGTATGAAAGGAATCTTTTGTCGTACGAGGTACTTTTTGACTTTTCCGACAAAAGTACGAAGAATGTTTTTTTTAACTTATACGGAATGAATGGATTTTTAAAACATTATTTCCAAGGAGCTTACTTTAAAAGTTTTCAAGTTTATTTTTAGTCAACTTCTTTTATTTTAAAGTCGTATGACATGTAATGAAAGGAAAAATGATTTTAAAATAGAAAGGATATTTTCCTCAAGAATGGAGTTCAAGTATTTTATCAAAATTATTTTCCATCTAAGATAATAAAAGGGTTCTGTTTTTATACCTATTATTACATGGATTTGATTATGTTGTGATGGAAACATTTTTATGAATTCCTTTATCTTATATGAATTTTTTTATGATGTCATGTTTTTTAAGAATCCCATTTTTATTACATGGGTTATGCGATGATGTATGATTTATGATTATGTGGCACACATAAGAAAGGATTCATTATAAGATGGGTGGGACCTATATCTCCCTCCAATGCATTGGGTACAGATTTTATATCTCATGAGATAAACATGGCTGGAACGGTAGGTTATACCGGTTCAGTGAAACAGGACTGGAACGAGGGTGACTCGGTTCAGAAAGGGACTCTGTCCACTAAGATAGTCTTGGCAATGAGTCATGACTAACAAGAAATGATTTTCCATGATTATGTGTTCATGCCACAAAGTTTCAAGTTTTATGTTATGAATATGGGGATCTCATTTTCACTTCTATGATTTATTCCATGTTAAGATTTTATGATCTCTTTTGTAGGATATGATTTTCAAAAAGATATGATATGATTTTTATTTCCTTTATTTGCCCTTGCTGAGCATTTGAGCTCACACTTTTATGTTTTCTTTTCCCCAGGTCAGGAAGATGGATATTAAGTAGAATATTCTAAAAGGGACCCTAGATATGATGAAATAAATGGGAGACACTGTAGAAGATTTATGAACCAGTTGTTTATGTTTCCCAATTTCTAAAGACACTATACCTATACGGTCCTTTGTGGTTTTGTCATATGTTGTAATAAGTGTGCTTCAATTTTGAAGTATTAACAATGTATGTAAAGTATGGGTCGTTATAGTTGGTATCAGAGGAAAGGTATAGTCAACCTTTGGAAACTAGGATGTGAAAGCCTTAGTAAGAACCCTAAGGATAAGTCTAAGCATAGAACACAATCTTAGTGTTTTAGAAATGGCCTTGAATAACCTAGGATAAGACCTTAAGCATGAAAATTTTATTCTTGAATTATGTGGTTTTCCTATTATAATTAGTGTTGCTCACACTATTCTTCTTGGTTTTAGTCAATGGCTGGAACCCGAAGGAACCGTGTTAATACGGAATGCGATGGGCAATGCAATGATTGTCCCCCTGAGAAACCAAAAAATATGGGAGCTGGAATGCAAAATCTTGTATCCATGCTCACACAACTTTCTCAAGCTATGAATCATGCAGGACTTCCAAACGAGCAAAGGAAGGAGCAACATTCTGTTGAATCCTTCATGAGGAAGCGTCCACCTTCTTTCAGCGGGTCTACTGATCCATTAGTTTCTGAACAATGGATTAGTACTACTGAAAAGATATTTTCAGTTCTTCAATGTTCTGAGCATGATAAAGTCATCCTAGAAGTGTATCGTTTGGAAGGAGATGCTGATCAATGGTGGAATCTTATTAAGAATACGAGGCAAAGGGATGAAATTGAGTCTATGGAATGGGACGAGTTCAAGAACTTATTTTTCAATAAGTACTTCCCTCGTATTCTCCGAACAAATATGGAGAAAGAGTTTCTTGAACTGAAGCAAAGGGATGATGAATCTGTTGGTACCTATGAAGCAAATTTCACAAGACTTGCAAGGTACGCTTCTGGTATTATTATCCAACCCGAGAGTAAGATCGATCGATTCTTTAGTAGCTTAAAACCAAGTCTTCGAAGGGCATTAGCCATAAGAGACTTCAATAGCTACGAGGAAATCGTTCGATGTGCTCTCAAAGTCGAGATGGAGATTGGAATAACCCATCAGTCACATGGGATTGATAAGAAAAGGAAGATGGAATTCAATGAAAAATCTAAAGAGCACACGGAAAAGGAGATGAGATTTTCCTTATGCTCAAAGTGTGGAAAGAAACATGGAGGGAGTTGCCTTAAAAGGGCAAGTAAATGTTTTAAATGTGGAAAGGAAGGTCATCGGGCATTTGAATGCCATGATAATGAGTAGAAGATGTCTAATGACGCAAACAAAGGAAGGGATACACAGAATGAACCTACTACACTTCAATGTTTCAAGTGCAAGGAGATGGGGCATTATGCCAATCAATGCCCAAATCCAAGGGTTGATGATGATGGTCGACGTCAACAAAATCTTAAGGCTAAAGACAAAGGAAAGTCACATGCAATTTCTATCAGCGATGTGGAGTACGATAACGAAGTGGTGAAAGGTACACTTACCATCCACTCTAAAGTAGAAAATGTTTTATTTGATTCTGGATCCACCCACTCTTTTATTTCTAAAAAATTTTCTAAGGGTATCACCGTACTACCTCAAAAATTAGATGTTGAGTTAGCTGTGACAACACCTAATGGCACAACAGTCGCATCAAAAGTTTATAATTCTTCTCCGATCGAAGTTTGTGGGAAAGTGCTTCCTGCAAATCTTGTGATCCTTCCTTTAGTGGAATTTTATGTGATTCTTGGCATGGATTGGCTTTCTCTACATGGAGCTCATATCAATTTCCAAAGAAGGGAAGTCACATTTCATATTCCAGATCAATCTACGATCGTATATCAATGCAAGGATGAACATAATCTTCCAGTGGAAATTTCTTCCATCTTATGGGTATTGATTCCACTAAATGAAGGTTATTTATCTCAAATGGTTGGTGAGAAACTCACGATTAAGAATATGCCCATTGTACGGGAGTTTGATGATGTATTTCTGGAGGAATTACTGGGTCTTCCACCAAATCGTGAAGTTGAATTTTCAATAGAACTCATACCAGGTGCTTTGCCTATTTCAAAGACACCTTATAGAATGGCCCCAATTGAGTTGCAGGAATTGAAGAAGCTACTCCAAGAGAATCTTGATAAGGGATTCATAAGCCCTAGTGCGTCACCATGGGGAGCACCTATTCTATTTGTTATGAAGAAAGATGGATCAATGAGACTCTGCATTGATTATCAAGAAGTTAACAAGATCACTATCAAGAACAAGTATCCTCTCCCACGCATTGATGACTTATTTGACCAACTATGCGGAGCTCAATACTTTTCCAAGATTGATCTTCGTTCAGGGTATCATCAATTAAGGATCAAAAGGGAGGATATATCAAAGACGGCTTTCCGTACAAGGTATGGACACTATGAATTTATAGTGATGCCATTTGGTCTTACTAATGCCCCTGCTATCTTCATGGATCTAATGAATAGAGTCTTTAGAGACTATCTTGATCAATTTGTGGTAGTCTTTATAGACGATATTCTTGTATATTCAAAGAGCAAGGAAGATCATGAAGATCACTTGAGAATTATATTAAAGACACTGAGAAAGGAGAATCTTTATGACAAATTTACCAAGTGTGAATTTTGGCATCAAAAAGTTGCATTTTTGGGTCACATAATCTCAAAAGAGGGGATATCTGTGGATCCAGCAAAAACAGAGGTTATCGAAAGATGGTTGAGACCAACAACAGTAACTGAGATCCGAAGTTTTCTTGGTTTGGCTGGATATTATAGACGTTTTTTAAATGATTTTTCACGATTATCTAATCCAATCACCAAGTTGACTCGAAAATGAGTTAAGTTTGTCTGGACAGAGGAATGTGAAGAGAATTTCAAGGAGTTGAAAAGAAGGTTATCCAGTGCACCTGTGCTCACACTGCCTTGTAGTGGAGAAAGGTTTGTGATCTACAGTGATGCATCCAAGAAAGGATTGGGGTGTGTTCTTATGCAAAATGATATGGTGATAGCTTATGCCTCACGACAGTTGAAAATCTATGAGAAAAATTACCCAACACATGATTTGGAGTTGGCTGCGGTAATCTTTGCATTATTGATTTGGAGGCATTACATTTATGGAGAAAGGTGTGATATTTATACTGATCATAAAAGTTTAAAGTATATTTTCACACAAATGGAGCTGAATATGCGCCAAAGAAGATGGTTGGAGCTGATTAAGGATTATGACTGCTCAATCCATTACCACCCTGGGAAAGTAAACAAGGTGGCAGATGCATTAAGTCGACAAGACCATGCTAGTTTATCCATGATGAGGATCACAAAAGATCCAATATTTATGGATTTACAAAGGATCGATCTTGGAATTATAATGGAAGGGGAAAAATCTAATCTTTCTCAAATGAATGTTCAACCATCTATACATGTGAAGATTAAAGAGGCACATAAAGAAGATGTAGAGTTACAAAAGAAGGTGAGAAATGTTCCTGAATTCAACCTTGATTGTGATGGGATAATAATGTTCAGGAATCAGGTTTGTGTTCCTCCCATCCCCGAATTAAAGAAGGAGCCGCTGGATGAGGCTCATAGTTCTTCATTCTCTATTCATCCTGGAAGCACGAAGTTTTATATTGACCTGAAAGAGTACTTCTGGTGGGATGGCATGAAAAGAGATGTTGCTGAATATGTCTCTCGATGCTTGGTTTGTCAACAAGTTAAATCTAAGAGACAGAAGTCTAAGGTGATGTTACAACCATTACCCATACCCGAATGGAAATGGGAAAACATCACTATGGACTTTGTCACAGGACTTCCTAAAACATCCAAAGGCAATAATTCTATCTGGGACATAGTTGATCGTCTTACAAAGTCTGCACAATGCATTCCTATTAGAGAGGATTTCTCTCTAGATCAGTTTGCCAGGATATATGTAAAGGAAGTGGTAAGATTGCATGGAGTACCACTTTCTATTATATCTGATTGGGATCCGAGATTTACCTCGAAGTTCTGGCGAAGACTTCAGCATACTCTGAATACAGAGTTGAGTTTCAGCACTGCTTATCATCCCCAGACAGACGGTCAGTCTGAGAGAACAATTCAAACCCTAGAAGATATGTTGAGAGCTTGCTCTATGGATTTCAAAGGAGGTTGGGATCAACACCTACCTTTGGTGCAATTTTATTATAAAAATATCTTTCACTCCAGTATTTAGATGGCTCCTTATGAAGCTCTCTATGTAAAGAAATGCAGGACTCCAACTTGCTGGGATGAAGTTAGGGAAAGAAAGCTATTAGGACCTGATCTCGTTGATGAAATTGCAGAAAAGGTCAGATCTATTCAACAACACATAAGAGTGGCTCAGAGTCGACAGAAAAGTTATGCCGACAACCGAAGAAAAGACCTAGAGTTAGAAGTGGGTGATAAAGTGCTCTTACGAATATCTCCCTGGAAAAGGGTTATGAGATTTGGAAAGAAGGGGAAGTTGAGCCCTAGATATATCGGTCCTTTCGAAATACTGGATCGGGCTGGGAAGGTAGCTTACCGATTGGCGCTTCCACCGAATCTCTCTCAAGTTCACGATGTGTTCCATGTATCTCTCCTGAGAAAGTACATACCAGATCCTTCACATGTACTCAGCTCAGAAGTTGTACCGCTGGAGCAAGATCTTTCTTATAAAGAACAGCCGATAGAGATTCTGGATCGTAGCGAAAAAGTCCTACGAAATAAGACCACTCGATTGGTGAACGGACGAGCGGGTTTTTCTATCTTTTGAACCGGTGCCCGGAATCGAATTCTGAGGGCACCGATGAAATCGCAGCGCCGGTATTTTCTTAGAAACGCCTCTTCCGGAGTTGCGTTTGCTCAGACGTGGTTTTTAAATTTCGGGGCTTTAAGTCAGAAATAAAATAAATTTGTGCGACAACTTTATTTTATTTCACTTAAGCTGCTTGGAAGCCACTTGAAGCCACTTAAAGGCGGCTTGATCTGAGTTGAACTGGATAGGATGCTATCCAGAAATATCCTACCCCCTTGGTAGGATATTTGTGAGGTGGGGCCCGCACGAGCCCCGCCATTTCTTTCGCTAAGTAACGCACCCGCGAAAACCCGTCAAAGTAACTGAAAAGTCAACCGACGCGTTTTCTTAAATTCTTAACAGACCATTTAATTGAGCGGTTTATTTCGTGAATTAAATGGGCTGTTTCACTCGTTGAATTAATTCAACGAACTGATGGGTCGTTACTTACGCTTTTGCGTTTGTTGGCATGATTATAAAATAAGACCAACCTAAAAATCCTTTGAAAGGATTTGAGAGGATCTTTGTTTCTTCATCTCCCCTCCTCGCGAAGAATGCGAAGAACGCGAAGAACGCGAAGAACGCCGGCGACCGGAATTCGACGACGCACACCGTGATCTGCGACGTCGACGAGCTCTACCCACGACGTTCTTCGGCGACGCCTCTTCTTCCGCGGCCGATCCTCGTTCGGCAACTAAGGTGAGAATCGGATCGTTAATTCTCTTTTTTTTTTAATTTCAATAACAACGGATTTAATTAATTAAATCCATTTGTTCTAGATCCGGAGATCGTCGGCGCGACGTTTTTCCCGCGGTGCGACGAACGTCCCTTCCGCGACGAGCGATTCCGCGACGACCTCACGTCCGACGACGACAAGGTAGGGGTTTATTTTCTTGATAATTCTTTCCCGTGTTTATTCTTTTGAAATAAAGAACCCGATCACGGAACAATTTTAATTTATTTAAAATTGTTGATTGGTTTTTCCTTTTCCCCCGTTGAGTTTATGACTAACGCGGAGGGTGCGGATCTAACGAACAAGACCCGACAACCCTCCGCCGATCTTTTGTTGTGCGGATTTGGCGGACGACGACGAACCGTGCGGCAAGGGCGATCCGTTGATCCCGCAGTGAAGATCGGCCCCTGGGAGGAGCAACGGCGCAGACGAGAGGCAAAACGGGCCACCGGAGCAACTCCGGCGGCCCGCGGAAGGCGGCGGCGGCGCGGGTCGCTGGCGCGGCGGCGCCGGCGACCGGAGGCGGTGGCGCCCGGCGCGCCGCCGTGGAGGAGTTCCGCCGCGGCGGCGGCGGCCGGTTCCGCGGCCGCGCGGAACCGGGGAGGGACGCGGCGGCCCGGCCGCGTCCGCGTGACAGGCGGCCCCCCGCGGGGCCGCGTTTTCCTCCAAGCCGCGGGTCAAACCCGCGGCGGTTGCTTCGGCCGCTCGGCCGAAGCCGAGCCGGCCGGTCCGGTCGGCCGGGCCGCGCCCAGGCCGGACCGGACCCGACCTAGCCGGGTCGGGCCGACCCGGTTCGGCCGACCCAGGGGGGGTTCGGGCCGGGTCGCCCCGGGCCCAGAACCCCCGTTTTCGGGCCTTCTACGGTCTTTCGCCCATATCTTGGGCCTGGGACCTCCGATTGACGAACCGTCAGCGGCTACGCGATCCTTGGATCGATACGGTCGTTTTGGTATATTATACTCAAGGTTTCGGAAGACTTTGGGTTCGGCCGGGTTGGTTCGTACACGAAACCGACCGGGCCCTCGGAGCGGAAACGCTCATAACTTGAGCTGCGGACGTCCGATCGACGTACCGTCAGCTCTGGTAGTTTCCTCAAAGTGAGACGGAACTTTTGGCATACTCCGCCTGAGGATCGGACACAGGCGGAGTACGGTCGGGTTGGTTTTGCCCTAAAAACCAACCGGGCCCCTGGGACGAAAATGCCAATAACTCTCAGACCGGGCGTCCGATTGACGCGCCGTCTGTTGCGTTGAGATCCTGTTGTCGATACGGAACTTTTGGATACATCAACTTCGGACTACGTGTCAGTTGATGTATCAGCCTCTCGGCTCGTGGAGCGGACCCTCCTAAACGAGCTCGCTGCGTGCGGGAACCCTAGTGCTGGCTGTGACTTCGACGACAGAGCAGAGATCCTCCGTGGACTGCGACGACGGTAGAGCAGAGATCCTCAGTGGACTGCGACGACGGCAGAGCAGAGATCCTTCGTGGACTGCGGCGACGACTGTGCAGAGATCCTCAGTGGACTGCGTCGACTACTGCACTCAGCGATCCTACGTGGATCAGTGCTACAGGTTCTGTGTGAGCCCGATCCTATGTGGGTCCTTACTACCGGTTCTGTGTGAGCCACTGCCTACAGGTTCTGTGTGATCCCGATCCTGTGTGGGTCTTCTACGGGGGTTAGTACCTATCGATCCTTCGTGGGTCCGACGACTTAGACGGATCAGTGATCGTCTTTGACGTCATCTGAAAAAGTATACCTGGTTGAGCCGAATCTTATGTTACTCTCCTTTGTGGATTGTGTTGAACTATCCTATGTGGATTTACTGATTACTCTCCTTGTGGATTTGAGTCTTGCTTTCCTTTGTGGATTGAGTTGTTCTTGAGCTCGTGAGCAGAGCTAGAATTGGGGACTTAGGTATATGTATGGGCATATACCTAAGTCGAGTCAGATGTTACTTCGTGATTGCATCTTTCTTTTGTGCTATATCCTTTGTGGATTTCGGGAGACCTTCGGGGGTCTCGGGGTCCTTACTGAGTAGTTATACTCACCCCTGCACGGGCTATGCCCGCACCTTGTTGTGTTGGATGCAGACGACGGACAGCGCTGATCACGATTGGGGCGTGGAGCAGGACGGTACCTGGAGGTGGACCACTGGACGGGACGTGCTCGGAGCGGACGTGGGACCCGAGGAGCCTGGAGGCTATCTGTACCCACCCTTCAGGTGAGATTGCCAGTGGACGACACGAGGCCACCGTCTTTTCTTCAGTTGCTGTTCTTTACTTTTCAGTTGTACTTTACAGTTGGGCTTGTATTTCCGGCCCCCTTTACTTTTCTGCACTTTGTAGTTGCTTTCCGCTTGCTGACTCTGTGGTGGTTGTTACTCATAAAGGCAATGCCTTCCCTGTTTACCGGGATTTTACGCCTTGGAGCTAGTCGCCAGCCCCTGGCCTACGGAAGGCGGGCTTGGGGTAGTCACGGCACGGGCCCCGAGGTCGGGTCGTGACAAATTGGTATCAGAGGTGGTCGGTTCTACCGCAGACTCTGATCGTCTTTTCTTTCTATGTGAAGCAATAGTGTTTAGTGTATTGAGTGTGGTTATCAGTTCAGGGAGCCCAGTGTTGGTGCGAAGGCCGACGTATCCGTACACCAGGACCCTGACTCCTGATTTCCGACTTAATGCATGAAAACATTGATTGCGTGTGTGTTCCAAGTTTTCTTTGTGATTACTTGTGTCAGCTCACCGGGTATACTGATCTGCTTTATGAAAGTCTCAAGTTTTCCTTATGATTACTTGTGCCAGCTCACCAGGTATACTGTTCTGACTATGGTGCTCTTGTTCTCCTTTTCAGGATGGCCCCGCGACGACAGACAGCTAGGGTTCCGAGTGTAGGGCGCGACGGCAGCCCACCGAGCGACGAGGCCTCGGTGCAGGGCCCTTTGCCAGCAGTGGCACCGGCAGTAGTTTTACCCGCCGAGCCACCGATGCTACCAGTACCAGACGCTGACGATGCACGTCGCCTCAGGGCACTGCATGAGTTTCAGAGCCAGCGACCGCCCAGGTTTTGCGGTGAGGCGGACCCCCAGGCCGCCGAGGACTGGCTAGAGGCGGTGGTACGGATCTTCAGGCTAGTGAGGACACCAGCGGATCTCATGGTGATTCTCGCAGCGAGCCTCCTGCAGGCGGCGGCAGGACGATGGTGGATCTTGATGCTCCAGGTTCACGATGAGGCATCCTTGCTCTGGGCGGACTTCGAGAGCCTCTTCCGCTCTGAGTTCGTCCCGGCCACCCTCTGAGCAGTGCGCATCCAGGAGCTTCTCCAGCTGCGCCAGGGCAGCATGACGGTCGCTCAGTACGCGGCGAGGTTCACTGACCTATCTCGCTACTCGACCGACATGGTACGGGACCCCTTCTTCCGGGCCCGGACCTTCGACCAGGGCTTGCGACAGGAGATTCGGGCGTCGCTGATCTCCCTCAGCATTCTGACCCAGGCGGGAGTGCTGGAGCGAGCCCTCCTGATCGAGAGCTTCCTGGCAGAGCCTTCTTCAGCGGCGAGACCTAGCGCAGGGCGGCAGGTAGCTGAGTCTTCGGCAGCAGGTAGCCGACGGATGACTCTCGGGTCCAGGCAGACCAGACCCCCACGCAGACGGCCTCAGGACACCGGCTCAGCGGTGCGGGGCACACAGCGGAGTGCCAGCCTTCCGAGAGGCAGGCTGTGCTACTCCTACGGCGGGCAGGGTCACATGGCTCGTGACTGCCTGACTCGCCGATCAGAGGAGCAGTAGACGGTGGAGGGGCCACCCAGGCAGAGGCAGAGGGTCGACCGTGGCGGTCCGCAGGGAGGAGGCGGACGAGGCAGAGGAGCTGGCCGAGCAGCGGGTGGTGGGCGACGCTTCCAGGCTCTACCCCCACCACCACCAGGAGGGCCACCTCGACCACAGGGAGCTGGCGGGCAGGGACAAGCCCAGCTCCAGGCAGTGGAGGCCTACGACCCCGACATGACAGAGATGATTCGAGGTACGATCTGTGTCTATTCCACCCTTGCTGCAGTATTTATAGACACAGGAGCGAGTCACTCTTTCATAGCCTCTGCCCTTGTTCGGAGCTCGGAGATTCCGACTGAGCCGTTGGCTCGATCCTTACGGCTAGAGACTCCTACGGGAGCAGACTCGACGATTACGCACTGGTGCCGGCAGTGTGAGCTTACTCTAGGAGGCGAGAGCTTCGGCTGGGATCTCCTTGTAGCGGCGTCGAGGCCTTACGACGTCATCTTGGGCATGGATTGGCTATCCACGGTTCATGCCCAGATCGACTGTTTTAGGCGCAAGGTGCGATGTGTTCGCACCGACGGGAGCAGGTTTACCTTCACCGGCGAGAAGGGAACCTTTGCAGCACAGGATGGACTTCCGCAGAGGAGAGTGCAGCCCATCTCTCATCAGTTGGCTAGCCTCATCCTAGGAGCAGTGGACGTGCGGAGTCCAGTTTTTCCTGCAGTGGTGGACCAGTACATGGACGTCTTTCCCGACGACGTTCCAGGGCTACCTCCTCGTAGAGAGGTAGACTTTTACATCGACTTGTACCCTGGGACAGCCCCGATATCTACTCCAGCATATCGGATGGCCCCCGCCGAGCTTCGAGAACTGCGGGTACAGTTGGAGGACTTACAGAGCAAGGGGTTTATCCGACCCAGTGTTTCACCCTGGGCTTCCCCGATTTTGTTCGCCAAGAAGGCGGACGGGAGCTTGCGACTGTGTGTCGACTATCGTCGCCTGAACCAGGTGACAGTGAGGAACAAGTATCCGCTGCCACGGATTGATGACCTCTTCGATCAGCTCAAGGGAGCGCGGTGGTTCTCGAAGATAGACCTCCGGTCAGGCTATCATCAGCTCAGAGTTCGAGACGAGGACGTGCAGAAGACGGCCTTCAGGTGTCGGTATGGCCATTATGAGTTCTTGGTTATGCCGTTCGGCGTATCCAATGCTCCAGCAGTGTTCATGAGCCTCAAGAACTGGATCTTCCAGCCATACCTCGACCGATTTGTCGTGGTCTTCATTGACGACATTTTGGTATACTCGACGACTGAGGAGGAGCATGCCTACCACCTGCGAGATGTTCTAGACACACTCCGAGAGCACCAGCTTTATGGCAAGCTCTCAAAATGCCAGTTCTGGTTACGTGAGGTCCATTTCTTGGGGCACGTCATTTCTGAGGCGGGAGTTGCAGTGGACCCCGTGAAGATCGAGGCAGTGCTAGCTTGGGAGCCACCCAAGAGCGTGACAGAGGTGCGGAGTTTCTTGGGCTTAGCCGGATACTATCGAAGATTTGTGCCGGACTTCTCCAGAGTTGCGGCACCACTCTCAGCCTTGAAAAAGAAGGGGAAACCCTTTGTGTGGTCAGACAGATGTCAGCAGAGCTTCCAGGAGCTGAGATAGAGATTGACCAGCGCACCTATCTTGAGGTTGCCTGAGGAGGGAGTTGGATACGTAGTTTACTGCGATGCATCATGGACTGGACTCGGGTGCGTCCTGATGCAGGAGCGGGCCGTGATCGCCTACGGATCACGTCAGTTGAGGCCGCATGAGCAGAACTACGCCACTCATGACCTGGAGTTAGCAGCAGTGGTCTTCGCTCTGAAGACTTGGCGGCACTATCTGATGGGCGAGCGCTTCACAGTCTTTTCTGACCACCAGAGTCTCAGGTATATCTTCTCTCATAAGGACCTGAAACTGAGACAGCGGATATGGCTTGAGTTCCTCCAGGACTATGACTTTGAGATAGTCTATACTCCTGGGAAGGGGAACGTGGTAGCCGATGCCCTCAGCAGGAGGACGGGAATTCAGCTACTTGAGGAGGCGACAGAGCAGCTAGCCTCCTTACAGATATCCTTCGTGGATAGAGACGGAGCAGCCTTTCTTCAGTCTCTCACAGTCTCTCCTCCACTTCTACAGCGGGTCAGAGAGGCTCAGCGTGGGGACGCTGACTGTGAGACCCGGCGTGCACTGATATCCTCAGGTCAGGCGCCTGATGGCTTCTCCCTTGGAGCAGAGCACGACATCCTTTTCAGAGAGCGTACTTTCGTACCAGTTGCTTTACGAGAGGAGGTGCTGAGAGAGTTTCACACTTCTCCCTTGGCGGTGCATCCCGGAGTGGCGAAGATGTACCAGGATCTCAGGCGACAGCACTGGTGGCCGGGCATGAAGAAGGCTGTGGCAGAGTTCGTTTCACGATGCCTCACCTGCCAGCAGGTGAAGGCAGAGCATCAGGTACCAGCAGGCTTGGTACAGCCCTTGGAGGTCTCGGAGTGGAAGTGGGACGGCATATCTATGGACTTCGTGACTGGACTTCCACGCACTTCCAGAGGTCACGACTCCATTTGGGTGATTGTCGACCGACTCACCAAGTCGGCACACTTCTTATCCATCAGAGAGCAGGGCTCAGTGGAGAGCTTGGGACGTCTTTACGTCCAGGAGATCGTACGGCTTCACGGTGTGCCATCGTCTATCGTCTCCGATCGATATGCTCGTTTCACTTCCCGGCTTTGGAAGGGGTTGCAGGAGGCGTTCGGGACGCGGCTCCATCTGAGCACAGCCTTCCACCCTCAGACGGATGGTCAGACGGAGAGGACAATACAGACACTCGAGGACATGCTCCGTGCATGTGTTCTCGACTTTGGTCGCAGCTGGGAGGACCACCTACCCTTGGTGGAGTTCGCGTACAACAACAGCTACCACTCCACCATCGGGATGGCACCATACGAGGCGTTGTACGGCAGACCCTGCAGATCACCGTTGTGTTGGACAGACCCTGGGGAGTCAGCACTCGTGGGACCAGAGATGGTCCGAGCCACGACAAAGAAGGTCCAGATCATCCAGGAGAGGATGAGGACAGCTCAGAGCCGGCAGAAGTCATATGCTGACAGGAGGCGGAGGCCACTAGAGTTCGAGGATGGTGACCACGTCTTTTTGCGTGTCTCACCTCAACGTGGTTTACAGAGATTTGGCCGAGGTGGCAAGTTGTCTCCACGCTTCATCGGGCCTTTCCAGGTCCTCAGCAGGATAGGAGAGGTGGCTTATCGCCTGGCTCTACCACCTCAGTTGCACCGGGTGCACGACGTCTTCCACGTGTCTCAGCTGAGGAGATACGTGCACGACCCGACGCACATCATCGACTTTGGGGAGCTGGACGTGGACGATGGGGCGACTTTTGCGGAGGTCCCAGTGGAGATCGAGGATCGACAGGAGCGGGTCCTACGTGGGCGGTTGATTCCTCTTGTGCGCGTCAGATGGCAGCACGGGAACCTCCAGGAGAGCACTTGGGAGCGGGAGGCTCAGATGCGTGCTCAGTACCCCCATTTGTTCCCCTAGTTTTTGATGTATCTTTACGAGGACGTAAAGCCCTGAGGTGGGAGTAATGTAAAGACCCGCAAATTTCAAGGAAATTTTTTTCTTAATTTTCTTTGGAATTTTACAAGAGCGCAGCTTCAGACGGCACCTGATTCCGAGGCCCGGTGTGCCCGGAATCAATTTCCGAAGATTGGCTCGGGTACGTTCAGTGAACGGACGAGCGGGTTTTTCTATCTTTTGAACCGGTGCCCGGAATCGAATTCTGAGGGCACCGATGAAATCGCAGCGCCGGTATTTGCTTAGAAACGCCTCTTCCGGAGTTGCGTTTGCTCAGACGTGGTTTTTAAATTTCGGGGCTTTAAGTCAGAAATAAAATAAATTTGTGCGACAACTTTATTTTATTTCACTTAAGCTGCTTGGAAGCCACTTGAAGCCACTTAAAGGCGGCTTGATCTGAGTTGAACTGGATAGGATGCTATCCAGAAATATCCTACCCCCTTGGTAGGATATTTGTGAGGTGGGGCCCGCACGAGCCCCGCCGTTTCTTTCGCTAAGTAACGCACCCGCGAAAACCCGTCAAAGTAACTGAAAAGTCAACCGACGCGTTTTCTTAAATTCTTAACAGACCATTTAATTGAGCGGTTTATTTCGTGAATTAAATGGGTTGTTTCACTCATTGAATTAATTCAACGAACTGATGGGTCGTTACTTACGCTTTTGCGTTTGTTGGCATGATTATAAAATAAGACCAACCTAAAAATCCTTTGAAAGGATTTGAGAGGATCTTTGTTTCTTCATCTCCCCTCCTCGCGAAGAACGCGAAGAACGCGAAGAACGCGAAGAACGACGGCGACCGGAATTCGACGACGCACACCGTGATCTGCGACGTCGACGAGCTCTACCCACGACGTTCTTCGGCGACGCCTCTTCTTCCGCGGCCGATCCTCGTTCGGCAACTAAGGTGAGAATCGGATCGTTAATTCTCTTTTTTTTTTAATTTCAATAACAACGGATTTAATTAATTAAATCCGTTTGTTCTAGATCCGGAGATCGTCGGCGCGACGTTTTTCCCGCGGTGCGAAGAACGTCCCTTCCGCGACGAGCGATTCCGCGACGACCTCACGTCCGACGACGGCAAGGTAGGGGTTTATTTTCTTGATAATTCTTTCCCGTGTTTATTCTTTTGAAATAAAGAACCCGATCACGGAACAATTTTAATTTATTTAAAATTGTTGATTGGTTTTTCCTTTTCCCCCGTTGAGTTTATGACTAACGCGGAGGGTGCGGATCTAACGAACAAGACCCGACAACCCTCCACCGATCTTTTGTTGTGCGGATTTGGCGGACGACGACGAACCGTGCGGCAAGGGCGATCCGTTGATCCCGCAGTGAAGATCGGCCCCCGGGAGGAGCAACGGCGCAGACGAGAGGCAAAACGGGCCACCAGAGCAACTCCGGCGGCCCGCGGAAGGCGGCGGCGGCGCGGGTCGCCGGCGCGGCGGCGCCGGCGACCGGAGGCGGCGGCGCCCGGCGCGCCGCCGTGGAGGAGTTCCGCCGTGGCGGCGGCGGCCGGTTCCACGGCCGCGCGGAACCGGGGAGGGACGCGGCGGCCCGGCCGCGTCCGCGTGACAGGCGGCCCCCCGCGGGGCCGCGTTTTCCTCCAAGCCGCGGGTCAAACCCGCGGCGGTTGCTTCGGCCGCTCGGCCGAAGCCGAGCCGGCCGGTCCGGTCGGCCGGGCCGCGCCCAGGCCGGACCGGACCCGACCTAGCCGGGTCGGGCCGACCCGGTTCGGCCGACCCAGGGGGGGTTCGGGCCGGGTCGCCACGGGCCCAGAACCCCCGTTTTCGGGCCTTCTACGGTCTTTCGCCCATATCTTGGGCCTGGGACCTCCGATTGACGAACCGTCAGCGGCTACGCGATCCTTGGATCGATACGGTCGTTTCGGTATATTATACTCAAGGTTTCGGAAGACTTTGGGTTCGTCCGGGTCGGTTCGTACACGAAACCGACCGGGCCCTCGGAGCGGAAACGCTCATAACTTGAGCTGCGGACGTCCGATCGATGTACCGTCAGCTCTGGTAGTTTCCTCTAAGTGAGACGGAACTTTTGGCATACTCCGCCCGAGGATCGGACACAGGCGGAGTACGGTCGGGTTGGTTTTGCCCTAAAAACCAACCGGGCCCCTGGGACGAAAATGCCAATAACTCTCAGACCGGGCGTCCGATTGACGCGCCGTCTGTTGCGTTGAGATCCTGTTGTCGATACGGAACTTTTGGATACATCAACTTCGGACTACGTGTCAGTTGATGTATCAGCCTCTCGGCTCGTGGAGCGGACCCTCCTAAACGAGCTCGCTGCGTGCGGGAACCCTAGTGCTGGCTGTGACTTCGACGACAGAGCAGAGATCCTCCGTGGACTGCGACGACGGCAGAGCAGAGATCCTCAGTGGACTGCGACGACGGCAGAGCAGAGATCCTTCGTGGACTGCGGCGACGACTGTGCAGAGATCCTCAGTGGACTGCGTCGACTACTGCACTCAGCGATCCTACGTGGATCAGTGCTACAGGTTCTGTGTGAGCCCGATCCTATGTGGGTCCTTACTATCGGTTCTGTGTGAGCCACTGCCTACAGGTTCTGTGTGAGCCCGATCCTGTGTGGGTCTTCTACAGGGGTTAGTACCTATCGATCCTTCGTGGGTCCGACGACTTAGACGGATCAGTGATCGTCTTTGACGTCATCTGAAAAAGTATACCTGGTTGAGCTGAATCTTATGTTACTCTCCTTTGTGGATTGTGTTGAACTATCCTATGTGGATTTACTGATTACTCTCCTTGTGGATTTGAGTCTTGCTTTCCTTTGTGGATTGAGTTGTTCTTGAGCTCGTGAGCAGAGCTAGAATTGGGGACTTAGGTATATGTATGGGCATATACCTAAGTCGAGTCAGATGTTACTTCGTGATTGCATCTTTCTTTTGTGCTATATCCTTTGTGGATTTCGGGAGACCTTCGGGGGTCTCGGGGTCCTTACTGAGTAGTTATACTCACCCCTGCACGGGCTATGCCCGCACCTTGTTGTGTTGGATGCAGACGACGGACAGCGCTGATCACGATTGGGGCGTGGAGCAGGACGGTACCTGGAGGTGGACCACTGGACGGGACGTGCTCGGAGCGGACGTGGGACCCGAGGAGCCTGGAGGCTATCTGTACCCACCCTTCAGGTGAGATTGCCAGTGGACGACACGAGGCCGCCGTCTTTTCTTCAGTTGATGTTCTTTACTTTTCAGTTGTACTTTACAGTTGGGCTTGTATTTCCGGCCCCCTTTACTTTTCTGCACTTTGTAGTTGCTTTCCGCTTGCTGACTCTGTGGTGGTTGTTACTCATAAAGGCAATGCCTTCCCTGTTTACCGGGATTTTACGCCTTGGTGCTAGTCGCCAGCCCCTGGCCTACGGAAGGCGGGCTTGGGGTAGTCACGGCACGGGCCCCGAGGTCGGGTCGTGACAACAATACCGAGTTTCACTAAAAAACGATATGGTATTAAAATATTATTAAAACTAGCCGTTATGAATAGTAATAACCACTTTTTAAAATTTTATAAATTTTATTTTTCAAAATAGACTTCATTTTTGGATTCGGAATACCGAAATTAGCCTAGGGTGAAATTTTGGTATTTTTCTGAAAACATTCAATTTTTGATGAATAGTGAAACCACTAAGTGGTAGGTTAAAAACTGAATTTTGTATAAAACTTAGTTTTACAGCTTCTGTGAATGGAATTTCGAGAATCCGAGAGACACGGTTAATATCAAGGAATAAAATGTGGTTCAATGAGATGAAAATATTTTTTTTGGTGAATAGTAACTTTTTACTTTTTTTACCACGGTTAATAGTAAATAGGGTAACTAAGGGTAAATATGATATTACTATTACCCTAACACATGTCCTAATTCTATTGGATAAGTGTAATTAGACCAAAAACAAACTTAGGAATAAAAATATGACCATTTAGGCCCACTTGCATTAGATTATGACATTTATTATTAATTTATTTAAAGAAGGGTTAAAATAGTTAAAATCAAAGTTTAATAAGTAAATAATTTTTAATATGGGGTTATACATAAGATAAATTCGACTATAAGTATTAATTAGAGAGCTAAAAAGATTTCCTACATAATGGTATTTTATTTGTAATTTTTAGACATTAAATAATTTAATTTATTTACGACACAATGATGATGCAGTAATTGTCTTATTAATGAAATATTGACATAATTGAGGTTATAAACACCAAAATAAATGTAATTTGAGACTTTTTATGAATTCCAATAATTTTTTAGGTTACTATGATATATTAATGAAGATTTAATCAACTTGGTTCGAACATATAATTCTGTTATGACTTTCACAAAAATAATATATCAAATAGTGTCAAAATTGACACAAAATAGTTTTTAAATCAAATATTATATTATTAATTGTTATTTTATTCCAAAAAATCTAAGGTTCGGCCAAATGTCTTAGATAAGGATATATATATTAATAATAAACAATTTGGGGTTCGTTTGTCATGTTATAGTAATTGTATTAACCATATAGTGAAAGAAAACAAAAAGACACGGTAAAAGGTAAATTATTTAACTTAGAGTTAAATCTAATTTATAAGGTTAAAATAATATCCTAAACTTGTCTAATTCCTATTGGTTGATAGGATTTCGACCCTTCCCCACTTTAGATTCGAAATAAGACCCTTTGGAACCATTATAAACCGATTTTTACTTTAATATAAAATAATATTTTGAGGTATTCCTAAGGTGCCCCTCTCCTCCCTTATAAAAGGGCACCTCCTCCCCCTCCTCCTCACACCAATTTGAGCACTCATGCTCGGAAAACCCCTGCCATTTTCCCCTCTCCACTTCCCTAGAATAATCATAGAGGTCCTGGTCTTCTTCAAAGACCAATCTTAGTTCCCTAAGTGGAGGATTCAAAGAGGCGTTCCAAAGAAGAGGTAATATCCATTACCGATCTTTTCAATTTCTTTCTTCTTCAACTTCTTCTTCTTTAGTTGTTTCATGATAAAGTAATAACATCAGTATTACTTACATACTGATATGTTATTATAAATATGAAACAACTGTAATTCACCTTCTATCCATCCCACGGAAAAATGAAATCACCGCGCGTGCGTACGTACGGAATACCGTCTCCATGTCGTGGTGTAATCTATTTTCCACCATCACTTTACAAGGATGGGTATAATGATGCAATGAGTAACTATTTATTATTATTATAAATTAATATTTATACTGAAATAATATATATATACTCCAATACAGTTCCACGATCATAGGAACGATATCATCACTCGTGCGTACGTACGGAATACCGTCACCACGATGTGATGCGACTCGTTCTACATGATCATCATTACATATAAATAATATAAATGAATTGAATGAATAAATATGATATATGTTACACTAATACCATTCTGGATATAAGGTATCTATAACCTTAAAAGAAGAATAAGAATGTATTCGGCAAAACACGCATAAGAACAAAAGGCAATAAAGACCCGAGTAACAAGTAACAATGAAATATTACTATCAAGAAGCTAAGAATATGACCATATATGATATCATATCAATTTGTATGATTCTGGAATAAGTCAGTAACATTATTTAAACCATTATACAGGAGCTTCGGACACGTACAAAGCAAAATCGGACCTAAGGTAAGGGAAATATCACAATCTCATTTTTATCCGAGATTGTTTATTCGTAAGTATTTACTGGGGTGTATTTTATCATCCACATCCATGTTTCATCAAAATGTAATATTATTTCCATCCACCTACAATTGTTTAAATCCATTTTCACCCTTCTGTGAGTTTTTAGTAATATTTATGAAAGGAATCTTTTGTCGTACGAGGTACTTTTTGACTTTTCCGACAAAAGTACGAAGAATGTTTTTTTAACTTATACGGCATGAATGGATTTTTAAAACATTATTTCCAAGAAGCTTCCTTTAAAAGTTTTCAAGTTTATTTTTAATCAACATCTTTTATTTTAAAGTCATATGACATGTTATGAAAGGAAAAATGTTTTTAAAATAGAAAGGATATTTTCCTCAAGAATGGAGTTAAAGTATTTTATCAAAATTATTTTCCATCTAAGATAATAAAAGGGTTCTGTTTTTATCCCTATTATTACATGGATTTGATTATGTTGTGATGGAAACATTTTTATGAATTCCTTTATCTTATATGAATTTTTTTATGATGTCATTTTGTTTAAGAATCCCATTTTTATTACATGGGTTATGCGATGATGTATGATTTATGATTATGTGGCACACATAAGAAAGGATTCATTATAAGATGGGTGGGACCTATATCTCCCTCCAATGCATTGGGTAAAGATTTTATATCTCATGAGGTAGACATGGCTGGAATGGTAAGTTATACCGGTTCAGTGAAACAGGACTGGAATGAGGGTGACTCGGTTCAGAAAGGGACTCTGTCCACTAAGATAGTCTTTGCAATGAGTCATGACTAACAAGAAATGATTTTCCATGATTATGTGTTCATGCCACAAAGTTTCAAGTTTTATGTTATGAATATGGGGATCTCATTTTCACTTCTATGATTTATTCCATGTTAAGATTTTATGATCTCTTTTGTAGAATATGATTTTCAAAAAGATATGATATGATTTTTATTTCCTTTATTTTCCCTTGCTGAGCATTTGAGCTCACCCTTTTATGTTTTCTTTTCCCCAGGTCAGGAAGATGGATATTAAGTAGAATATGCTAAAAGGGACCCTAGATATGATGAATTAAATGGGAGACACTATAGAAGATTTATGAACCAGTTGTTTATGTTTCCCAGTTTCTAAAGACACTATACCTATACGGTCCTTTGTGGTTTTGTCATATGTTTTAATAAGTGTGCTTCAATTTTGAAGTATTAAAAATGTATGTAAAGTATGAGTCGTTATACTTATCAATAAGAATATCTAGATAAAATGACTTTGAAAAGGGAGAGAATCATGCTTGAAGAAATGCCCACTTTGGGGGATTACACTGATGTATTCTCTGAAGAGTTTCCTAGTCTTCCACCTAATCGAGAGGTTGAGTTCTCAATTGAACTAATCTCTAGATCTCTTCCTATATCAAAGATACCTTACAGAATGGCCACCATAGAGTTTGAAGAGCTGATGAAGTGGTTAAAAGAGAATATGGATAAGGGTTTTATACTCTTGAGTGCTTCACTGTGGGGTGTACCATTCATATTCATCATGAATAAGGATGGATCAATATGGCTCTGCATTGATTATCATGATCTCAATAAAATCACAATAAAGAACATGTATCCCCTACCATGGATAGATGAATTGTTTGATCAGCTTTGTGGGGCCAATTATTTCTCTAAGGTGGACCTTCGGTCAGGATATTACCAATTTTTTCAAGGAAGGAATATATTCTCATGACTGCATTTCAAACGAGGTATGGAAACAATGAGTTCATAGTGACACCCATCATAATCAGTAATGCTCTAACAATTTTCATGGATTTAATGAACATAATCTTAAGGTATTACCTTGACAAATTGGTGGTAGTCTTTGTTGATGATATTCTGATATACTTCTTGGGAAAGGAGGAACATGAGGAGAATTTGAATAATGTGTTAACGTCATTTTGAAGGGATAAGTTGTATGAAAAGTACACTAAATGTGAGTTCTTGATGGAGGATGTATCATTCTTGGGGAATCTTATCACCATCTAAGGGATATATGTGGACCCTACCAAGAGGAATTAAATCGAAGAGTGTCCCATTCCACCTTTTGTAATGGAGATCCACAAATTTTTGTGTCTAGAAGGGTATTATCGATGCTTTGTGAAGAATATTTCATGATTGTCAAAACCAATGAACAAGCAGACACGGAAGGGAGTAATGTTTTTCTAGACACAAGAATGTGAAGACTATTTCAAGGGGTTGAAAAAGAGGCTTACCACTACACGAGTAATATTTATACCTACAAGTGGATAATTCATTGTGGTGTATAGTTGTGCTTATATGAAAGGATTAGGTTTTGGGCTAATGAAAAATGATAAATTGGTAGCCAATGCCTCATGGAAGTTAAAAATACATGAACTAAACTATCCCACGTGTGATATAGAGTTAGAGGCTATGATATTTGCGTTGAAAATCAGGCAGCATTATCTCTATGGGGAGAAATGTGAGATATATACTGACCACAAGAGTCTCAAATATATATTCACACTGAAAGAGCTTAATATGCTCTATAAAAGATGGACAGATCTTATCAAGGATTATGATTTCTCAGTCTACTACCATCCTAGTAAGGCAAACAAGGTGGAAGATGCTCTAATTAGAAAGGATCTTGCATCTTTAACAATGATGATAATTGAAAAGGATCTGATCTTCTTAGATTTTCAAAGAGTGGACATGAGAATCATTAAGGGAGGAACATCATCAACCCTTTGTCAAATGATTTCCCAACCTTCCCTCTTGGGGAAAATAATGGATGCTCAACGAAAAGATGTGGAATTTTAGAAAAGGGTGGATGCTATGTGAAATGGGAAATCCTCCGATTTCAAAAATGATGATGAAGGGGTTGTAAGATTAGGGTCATGATTATGTATACCATCTGTTCCAGAGATAATGAAGGAGATATTGAATGATGCACAAATCTCGACCTTATCTATCCACACAGGGAGAAAAAAGATGTATCGTGATCTCGAAGAAAACTTTTGGTGGAACAATATGGAAAGAGAGGTTTTTGAATATACATCAAAGTGCCTAGAATTTCAGCACATGAAGGATGAGAGGCAATAGACTAATGCGATGATGAAACCACTACCCATACCATAATGGAAGTGGGAATACATTACTATGGACTTTGTCACTAGAAATTTAATGACATCTAGAGGAAATAATGCTATATGGTTCGTTGTGGATCATCTTACAAAGAAAACTCACTTTTTCACGATTCGTGAGGACTTCTCATTGGATTAACATGCACATATTTACATAAAATAAGTAGTAAGGCTTCTTGGAGCACCAATATCTATTGAATTCAATCGTGATCTGAGATTTAACTCAATGTTGTGGAAAATTATTCATCATTCTCTAAGCAATGAACTGAACATCTGTATGAACAATCATACTCAAACTAATGGCCAATCTTAGCAAACTATTCAGACACTACAAGACATATTGAGAGAATGTTCTCTGGAAATAAAAGGGGTATGGGACCAAAATCCTCCACTGGTTGAATTCTCCTACAACAACAGTTTCCACTTGAGCATCCAAATGACACCATATGAAGCCCTCTAAGGGAAAAGGTGTATAACACTGACATGTTAGAATTAAGTCGGTGAGCGTAAGCGGATAGGACCTTAAATGGTCGACAAAATGGTGGAGAAGGTGAAACCCATTCAGCATCATATCAAGGCAGCCCAAAGTCGATAATAAAATTCTATAGACAATCATCGATGAGGCCTTGAGTTTAATGTTGGATACATGGTATTTCTACACACTTCTCCGTAGAAGAATGGCATGAGGTTTGGGAATAAAGGGAAGTTAAGTCCCATGTACATCGGCCCCTTCGAGATATTTGATCAAGTAGGAGTTGTGGCCTATCGACAGGAACTTCCGCCTACCATGTCAAAAGTACATGATGTCATTCATGTATCCCTCTTAAGGAAGTACAAACTGAACGCTTCACATGTTCTCTCTTTAGAAGTGGTATAGTTGAAGGATGATCTTTCCTATGAGGAGCATCTAGTGAAGATATTGGATTGTAGATACAAAGTTCTACACAACAAGACTACTCATCCAGATATAGTACTATGGAGACACCATAAGTACGAAGAGGCGGCATGGGAACTAGAGGAAGAAATGAAGGAATAATACCCCACCTATTTTTTTTCTTAGAATGTAAAACAAAATTTCAAGGGTGCAATTTCTTAAGGGGGGATGAATGTAAGGACCCAATGTTTTATAAATAGGAATTATTTTCTTATAAATATGTCATAAAATCATAGGAAAAAAACATAATGAACTAATAAGTTCTATGTGACCTTTAAAAATATGTTCGTCACTTCTGTGTTTGGAATATCAAAAATCTGACTTACATGGTTGTGATGAGTATGTTATTTGGAGTTCGATATGGAAAACAAAATTTTTCGTGAATAGTATCCAACCCTTATGAATAGTAACATACCCATATGAATAGTGATATAACCTAATGAATAGTAACCTTAACTATGATAATATATAAATAGTATTCATGTTGGAATTACGATTAACTATATTTTAGAATAAGTTGATAAATGTTTTAAAACTGGTTTTTGATAATAAATTATGATACTAATTTAATATTAATATAGTTATAATTAGAAAATTATATCCTAAAATTGGAATTCATTTTTGGTTTCTATACATCGAAAAAATGTTTATGGTGATTATTTGCAATTTATCTAAAATACTTGAATTTTTTATGAATAGTAAAATCCGATAATTCAAGGTAAATACTAAAACCATAATTTCTGAATCATGCTTGAGTCATGGATGATGTAAATGGCCATTGGATCAATTTCACATGAATTTATCACTGTTATTTTCCATGGAATACTGACTATTCATTGTATTGGGATGAAATAATAAACTAATGATAAAAAATTATGAAAACCCACCTCCCCTCAACTACAAAAACCCCTCCCCCCCTCATCTCTTCACTCCTCTCAATCCCAGTGCCTTCCCAATATTCTACACAAGTATCTCTCTAATATCCACCCCCACTTCCAAAACTCCTTGCCTCTTTAAAATACCAAAACCTATCTCCTTAAGAGGGTCTCAAAGGATGAATTCTCAAGAGGTAAATTCCACTTTTCAAATCCTTCATTTCATTTATGTTCTTTTCTTTTTGTTTCTTTCCTCACCTCCATTCACCCAATTAGTATGATAAATCTTGTAACATACATGCACTGTAATTTTTTTATTCTAATGAGATATTTCATTATATTCTCTCCTTTCCCCACCTTTTATTTGAATGAAATGAAAGCACCGTTTGAGATGTGCTAATTTAGCACTTTCTAGGCCAACCGTCTACCAATTTTTATTTTTATCTATAATTCTAGTCCTAAAACCATTTGTGTTATGTTGAACTCGATTATTATATTGGAAATATATCAATTTTTGGGTTCTGTAATCCATTTTTACAAATGGTATTAAGTTATAATGAAAAACATCTTCTTTGTAATCAAACACACCGATTAACAAAAACAGTTGACACTATGGTTTTATATAATAATTCGACTTCACTCTAAGTATCCAAATTAAATTTAAATACATGTAATCTTCTGTATGTTTACTCATAGAATATAAATTCTATTTTGGGAAACCACTTTCATGTTAAATGTTTATCCAAATATTAATATAAACAAACAAGAAATTTAAACCTTGTAAACAAACGAGACTGAACAACAGAATTGAACCTCATAACCAATCAAAAGGGTTATAAAGGTACTTAAATGGATTATAATGAACTAGTTAAATTTAGAAGAGGTTATTTAATTATTAATTAATAAACAAAATGTTTTATTCAGGTCTTTATTAACAAGTGGAGGAAACCAACAAATTTAAGGTAATGGATATTCTCCATTCCTATCTTAATCAAGATTTTCCTCTATGCGATGCCTTTTTATGTATCATCCCTAATGATAGGGTGTATTTTTGAACCTCCCCCATTATACACTCATTATTTGTAAGTGATGAAAAACCCCTTTTATCTATCATGATTCCCTCTTGGGTACACATGACACCATGCCGATAAAACCCTAACGAATTCTAAATGAACATTCTTTGTTCATTCGAGTTTCCTTATCTTTCATTATATAAAAATGGAGTTTTATTATCTATTTATATTCATATTCTAAATTCTATGTAGTTTTAATATATTCATTAATTATGACCCTTTCATCACTCTATTTTGGGGATATACATGTTTTTAAAATATTCCCTCTTTAGAACATTCCAATAAGCTAACATGTTTTAAGGGAACTTCCCAAATTTTTACCCAATTTCAATTGCACTCTCTCATCTATTTGAATAAAAAATGTTCTTTATAAAATTGGTAATTTATTTATTAAAACATTTCTGGTTATTTTTAAATGTTGTTTCCTCATTTAAAGACAAAGACATAATTTGTTGAACATAGAAAAGAGGGGTCACAAGAGTCTGAAATATGTAATCTTATTACAATCCTTATCATAAAATAGAAGAAAATCACAAGGAAATTAATCCAGTAGGGTAATATTATGACTTACCCCCTTATTGGAAAGACAATAAATAACCTTTTTGGCTTCACGAAATGCATGAGTGGAAATTTAGTTAATTTATGTGAGAAAAGAATGCAAATTCATCCAACAGGATGTAAGCGGCCATCCAAGATTCACCACACCCTCCAAATAGCATGGAGAATAGTGGTTGAATCAATTTAATCCCAAATATTATTCCAACCCATTTTCATGTAAATTCTATAGCATGGATCACTCTCGTTATTTATGCTTCTAGCGTCGGGGTCATACCACATCCACCAAAGAATAATCCATGACACTTACCAAGACATTCTCTAAACATGGCACCACATCCAATAGGTCCTGAGTTTCCTTTATAGGAACCATCAAAATTCACATTGATCCATCCTAAATGTGGAGCTTCCTAGAATAACTCAAAGGTGCATCGAGGTTGTTTGTAAGATCCTACAATGCAGAGATGTTGAAGGATCTCAAAATTACCAAAAGAGTTGTCACAATGAGCTTACTAAAGTGAGGCATCATCCCGGTCGGAAATGAGAATACACGCCCTACCTGTAGTGAGACTGAATGAGAAATTATTATGAAGAAAATTATTTTTATCATACCATATCACATGTAGGAGTTCCCTAACCGCAGTCAAAAAAAGATTCTTGATTTGTAGAGAAAAATCACAATTAACACAACACTGCAATTGAGAGCTGATAGTATCCATAAGTAACCATCTGCAACCAAAAATGTGAAGAATGTAATTCCAAAGAGTATCTGTTGTAGAACAAGACATAATCAAGTGATTAGAATCCTCTAGGTGTTGATTACATAGATGACATGTAGAGAAAAGATGAATACCAAAATATTGCAGGCAAACTTTAGTGGGGAACCTATTATGAGCAATACACCAAATAAGAGTATGTCTCGAGGGATTAATCCAAGGTTTTCTAAAAGCATTCAACCAATAATGTCTAGGATCGAGATTTATGAAAAAAATTTTCTGGATTCTTTTGGAATCATGAACACAAATAAAAGATGGTTCCCATATGAGGAAGTCCTCAGTGTTGTAGAAAGGATAATTGTCAATGATATTACTGATGTGATTAGGGAGGGGGATTTCATGGGATATAAAAACATCCATAATAGTGGAGTTTGTATTATCAGGAAGAGTGGTGGGGCAGCATGGAGATTAAAGGGACACCCGTCCAATTGTCCAGGTAGAAGTTCAATGAGTAATTAATGCTAACGATCCATCTAGAGTTGTTCATTTTGCTAATGAAGGATTGACTAATGGACGAATAGATGGAATAAGTAATGTAGTTCATATTACCATTCCTGATCGTGGTAATTATTTTTTTTCAAAAAGGAAGAGGAATCAAAGTTATTATCTATTAACCTCGAAATAATCCTAGTATGGAGAGAATCATTAAAAATCTTATGATTTTTTATTCCAAGACCACCATTGTCCAGATGCTTCCAAAATTTGACCCAAGGAATGATCACAAGCTTCCTTTCAATCATACCACCAGCCCAAAAAAAATTAATGTAAACATTGTTTTTCTTATGAATACTAGTAGGACAATTCTAAGCCATCATCGAGTCAACCATTTTGGGAACAATTGTATATTTCAGAAGAAAAACTTTTCCATCCATAGAGAGAGATTTACCCTTCCAAAAACAAAGTTGGCTGGTAATTTAGTCAACAATTCTGGAAAAGTCACATAATTTTTGTCTTCCCTAAAAGATAGGAACACCAAGATAATTGAAGGGGAATGAGCCTTCTTGATTCCTAAGTAATTGATTATGTTACCTTTTATGTTATAGGAAAAATTCTTCTCAATGAAAACAAAGGAATTTCTCCAACATATAGCTTGACCCGAAATTTTTTCATAATGAGTTTGGGGATTTTTGAGGTTTTTAATATTTTTTTTATCACCTTTTAGGAACAAAATAATATTATCAACATATAAAATATGGGTAGGAACTTTTATGTTTCTAGAAGCCTGGATAGGTTTAATCTTTTTTTATCCTCAAGGGGAATGAGAAGTCAACTTATGTAATCCTATACAATAGAAAAAAGAATTGCGAAGAGTGGGTCACTAGGCCAAACTCCCTTGGTGCATTCAAATAAGCCATTGGGAGCCCCATTTACCAACACTGATATGGAGGCCGAATTGAATAAGGAGCGTATCATATCAGGGAAATAATCATTAAACCAATTGTTTTTTTGAACCTTTAAGATGAAACTCCAATCCGTGGTATGAAAAGCTTCCCTAATGTCATGTTTAATGGCCACACTACCTCCCATAGTAAATTTGTTCAGAATATTTGTGAATTTCTAAGTAAGGAAGTTGAAATATTAAATAGACCAACATTTGATGAAGCCAAATTGGTTCCAAGAAACAATTTTATTGCAGATGGAGGTAAGTCTTTTCGAATGGAGTTTAGAGATAATTTTATAAATGGTGTGGATGAGCGCAATAGGTTGGAAAAAGTGAATCATAGAGTCATTTTACGCTTTTGGAATAAGAGTAAGGAATTGATAATTTATCCTATATGAGAGAACACTAGTAGAAAATAAGGTTTTGACCAGTTTTCATACATCCAAATGAATGATTCCCCAATAGTGTTGGAAGAATCCATTGTTGAAACCATCAAGTCCCAGGGCACTATCACAGCTGATGCTGAAAACTGTGTCCTTGATTTCATGATCCAATGGTATGCATATAATATATTCATTGTCGTCAATAGTCACCATATTCGGTATGATAGCATGAATAAGATATTTACAAACATCCGAACCATTGAACAAATTATGATAATAAGCGAAAACATGATTAGAAATAGTTTCCTTAGTGTCAAGAAGGATGTAATCATCTCTAAAGAAGGAAAAAGGCATATAGTCTTTTAGAATTATTTGGAGTGAATTTTAGAACTTAGTTTTCCGGTATCCTTATAAAATCCATATGTTTTAGATAATATTATTTTGCATATAGTCATTTAGTTTCAGAAGAGAGTTGAACTTCCAGGAGGTACTAATTTCAAGCTGAGGATCAAGAAAAAAATCAGAGCAGGTGTTGGAGCTTTGAATTTGAATATGGTCATTCTCCAAAGAGGATATGTACATGTCAAGTTTATTAGTTTTAGAGATACACCAACCCTTGAGACAAATCTTAAGGAGCTTTAATTTAGTAATGAACAAAAAAAATCATTGTGATGCCTCATGCTATCATAAAAATACTTTATCATGTTTGAACAATTTGGGTATGCAACCCAGGAATTGATAAATTTAAAATGGGTAGGATATTTAAAACACTTGGTGAAGAGGCTGACCATAATGGGGTGATGGTTAGAGTTGATCACGGGTAAGGTAATACTAGATATTGAGTTCCAATTATCAAGGGAAGAAATATTCATAAAAACCCTATTAGTTTTTCTATCCCATACCCTATTTTGGCACCTTCTATACCAAGTATACTTGGCACCAATGAGTTTGATTTCTATAAGGTAACAATTCTTAATAGAAGATTTAAATTTTCTTGGGGAGATACAATATTGGTTCGGTCTAGTTTTTTCACTATGGGTAAGAATATAATTGAAATCCTCGATCACAAACCATGGATCCTGGATAACACTAGAGAGGATATGAAGGTCATGACTAAGGGATATTCACTCCTAATATCTATTCTTAGTATATATCATAGAGAAAAAAGCACATACAACATCAGAGTAAAATTCACAAGTAAAAACATGGTATGAAATTTGGAAATCATAAACAGACTGGAAGGATGAATGATAAAAAATCCAAAGTGCTTCAGTAGCATGTCCATTATTGCTAACACCATGGAAATTATACCCAAAAGAGCACAAATGAAAATATTTTAATGAAAAATTAATTTTATTCTTAAAAATAGAAAATATTTTTTGTTTGTGAGTCAAAATAAATCTCTTATGCATAATATATGTGTTAGTGTTTATGATAAACTGAAAACTCAAAAAGAAATAATTCATTGAAACCTACGTTTGGAGTTTGAAATCCATTTTTTTAGCCACCAGATCCGTTATTCCTCACTGATTTTCTAGGTTCATGGGAGGATGTAGTGCTGGATTTATTTCTGTGTTTACTCATTGAAGAGACAACAGATAAATTAGAAGCACTTGTAATATCATCCCTGTGATTTTTCCATGAATTTTCACTCACATGTGGGGTCATTTGAAAATATCTTGGAAGAATAAGAGATGGTTTATTTGAATCATTTGTTCCTGAAGAGAATATCTCATTGGCCATAGAGCCTAGTGGCACTGTTAGGTCATCTGAGATCCGCACCTTGGATGGTTTAGACACTTAGTTAATAGGCAGAACCTTATCAGAAGATTCATTTTTTATTTTAATAGTTCATACATATAAGGTCATAGCCATAATTGTGTCCCTTTCACTCTAATAATGTTGACTGGATTGGACACGAGATCCACTGGGAGAGTCAACAGGTGTGGTTGTGGGGTGTGCACCCACTGCATCTGTTAATTCATTATAAATACAAATATTTGGTTTTGGAGAATCACCGGCAGCAGCTACCAGAGTCACTGTACCTTCAACTTCTCCATCATAGGTGAGCATAAGACCATCCGAGACCACTAGAGCCCAAATATCCTTACCTTTAGTCGAATCCACATGAGTTTCATCCTACAGACCATCACCCAAAGAGACATGTTGGCATGAATCTTGATCAGCAGGATCATCCTACGACTACTCAAGAATTCCCAGCACCATTTTTCAGTCTCATCCATTATTCATACATCTACATTTTCATTATAATCTACCTCAGTCAAGTCATTCCAGGTAGAACTGGATGTCTCTCAAAATTGTGGAAACTTTTTCACCCATTTCCCAGTTTTTTCATGGGTTCTTTTGGAGTTATCGATGTCACAACCTTGTCATTTTTATTTTTAATAACTTGAATCTAGCCATACGCCTTAGGCTGATCTTCGAGGCTCATGACCTGAAATTTCATCATGTGACAGGTCAAATGAAAAAGTCCAATGATTTTTTAGAGCTCACAGAAGGGTGTTCAGTTCTCATACTCAAAATGATCCTTTGTTTTATATTCATTCCCATTGAAAGATACCACATCCAGAAGCTTTTTCTCAATGTTGACTTCCCCCATCACCCAATCAATCATCCCTTGATTAGCATTTATCATCTGATGATCTATCTTAAGAGTTGATCCAATGTAGGAGGCGATGTCATTTAAAATTTTGTGATGCCAGAAGAAGAAGTTTAGTCCGTGAATTCTCACCCATATCTGAGCCAACATATTTCTGTGAGTGTGAGGGTTGAAGTCGAAATCCCATTTAGTGAGTCAAAGATGTCTTGGTGTCAATAGGACATTTCCACGCTTCGAGACATGGTTGACCTCCTCCTATGAGCTTAATAGGATATGAAAGTACCCATTTCTGATTGGTACAAGCTTCCAATCAGTGAAGCCCCAAATATGCAATATCTGAGGTTTAATTTACATGGTCAGCTATTGATTTTCACCTTTTAGTTATGCAATGCGACCCATGACTAAAATCATGTAGATTTGAGAGAGTTGCTATAATGCCTATGGATCGGCTTCTACCACAAAGCAGTTGTATTTCTATTTCTTGCAAAGCATGGTATTCTTCACATTATCCACACACAACTTCATGCCTTTAAGAGCATATAGGAAAAAAATCTGTTTGGGTTTTTTATAAGGTAGGGCTTCATGCTTTTGCGCTATGCTACCAATACCAATGAACGATTTATCCCAATCTAATCAAATCCCGCCATGACGATTGATATTTTAGACTTTTTATTGTGTATCTCACATTTAAATATTGTGGACCCTAGCAGCTGTGAAGAATTCATTTTCCCCTTTTGTGAATGGATAGTGAATGAATTTTTTCCTCTCATCAAAACATTTTTGGTTAAATTCTGGTTCTATATAAAATATTGTCCTTTTTTCTATTTCTAAAGCTCTATAATATTTTCTTATACCAGCTGGAAAATGTTTTAATGATAATGTTTCTCAAATAAATTTCATATATGTTTTAAATTCTATTTTACACCACAAACCATGTTATATGCCTATTTTACCTTATGAACAACCATGTATGTTCTAATAACTTTCTTACATGGACACTTTAATGATACACTCATTGGTTATGCTTTATGTCATTATTGTGGTACCCAATCCTTCCCATGGGAACCCTTATGTTTATGTATGGTTGATTGTGTATGAACATTTATGTGGAAAGAATATTCATCAAAATTTTGCAATGGATGTCCCCATATAGTACGCCAATGCATTGGGTAAATTTATGTTTAATGAGATGCAATGGTAAATGGGATTGGCGGTTAGCCTTGACCCGTACTAAAGACATGTTTTATGGTTCTCCTACATTTATATGATTCCATGTTTATATGATCTCAGGATTATATGAAATGATTTTATATGTTTCATGCTTTGTAAATCTTTATGTCATTCCTCTTAAATCACGTGCTTAAGATGTATCCTTATGTTAATTCCCTTACTGGGATTTTTAGCTCATTTTTTTTCTCATTTTTTTCCCTAGGTACCCTATGTAGATGTAAGTGATGAAAGGATGTTAGGAGATCTTTTTATGGAGATTAAATAAAGAAGTATTTTTTAGCCCCATGTATTATGTTATATGTTCTTAGTCTACCAAGACACTAGACATAATCATATGTGGCTTGTACTCTGATGTATAATTATGCTTAAAATCTTGTAATATTATATATAAAAGTCTTGGATCACTATATATCTTTAATTAATTATTCATTTTTACTGGATTCATCCACAGAATATGGATATATATATATATATATAGGATTAAACAAACATGATCTATAATTGAAATCCTCATTCTAGTATAAATTAGATCCAAATAACATGATTCCAACTCTAGTAAAATCATAAATAAATGTGTAACAACCACAACTATGATATCCCATAACATAATTTTATTTTTGGATCTATATACGATTTAGTAATCTTTGTTACCACCATTTACACAAACCTTATATTAATTTTTTTCACCACCCCATTATTTTTTATTGTGTAAGGGGTTCTGTATTGATGTTATATCCCATGATGTTTACAAAATTATCCAATAAATATTCGATTTTACTCATTTATACTGTCATATACTAATTTATTAATGTGAATTACAAGATCCTTTTGTACTTATCTTTTGTATATCTTGATCTTTTCAATTTTCCACAACATGTAGTTCAAAAATAACATGATTTTAATTCTGTTAAATAATAAATAAATGTGTAACAACCCCGACTATATTATCCCATAATAAATGGCCACATCATTTGATTATCACTAGATATAATGTATCACATCCCATAGGTGGCATATATTTTATACCCATTAGTATTGCAGAATATCCAAAATATTTCTATGATATCCCTAACCAGAATGATCATAATGTCCCTACTTCTATTGTTAATGAAGTGTGTGGTACCAAAACATAAAAAAATTGAAATGTTTAAGAAAAAACAGAGGAATTTCACTACCAAACAATATTAAAATGAAAATTTTAGTTTTTAACGCTCATAGTCTGGAAAACCATGAGACATTTGTTTCTTTAAGACATTTCATTTAGATTCATAGACCTATTTTTTGAAGTAAACCCAAAATATCATTCACTTCCAATTTTTCGTATTTGAAATGTTTGGGTTATCATCAGCTGGGATTCAATGAATATCTTTGGATGATGAAATATTATGGGTTATTGTTTGTGATAGTCTTAAAGAACAAAATCTTTTTTAGTTTCAGGGAGCATCTTTCCCTAATAACAATTAGAGAGGGTTGTAACCAACATTTTTTTCATTTGTATATTACATTTACAATTATTAGAATAGAATAATTATTTTGTTGGACATCAGGTCACATTCTAATGTTATTGAATATATTTGGTCTTTATTTTTTGATTTCAACTCAATACTCAATTATAATGAGAAAATGGAAATGATAAATAAATCGACAGATTCAAGGGATTTCACAATGTTTATTGAAGATAATCATATTTTGGAAGTTAACATAGTGGGAGGTAAGCACACTTTCTATAAAAGAGTTCATACTAGAATAGAGACTAGAAATATTGATAGATATTTTTCAATGATTCTTTACTAAATCATTATGGATCTATTTCTTTCTTCTTGTTATAAAAAAATAATTATTATCAAAATACAACTATAATGAAATTCACCAATAAATATGAGAGGCTTTCCTTACCCTTCAGATTTAATAATTCATGGTCTCTTCACCCATAATATATCATACTTGTTAATGATGTATGCGAATCAGTGCACTTTGGGGAAAATTCCTTGAACTAAAATATCCAGATTAATTTTCTCAAGGGAGAAATGATATAATGGTGAAAGTCTGTTTTTAGTGATTTAGACATGCATATTTTCTCTCGTCAATTGAATCAACAACTTATAAAAGTGATCTTTACCAGCGAGAATTTATATAGGGATATGTCAAATAAAGTTAAGGATTTAATATGGCTTAATAGTCTCCCAAATAATAGGGATAATATAAAAAATGTGATTTTTAATGGTAGGCCAATCAATATTTGTGATAGAAATAAAATTATTTCATTCTCTTCAACGATCGTAAAATTTCAATGGGAATTTATCACACCATAGGAATGGTGATCCAATTCTCGATAATAAGATAGATCTTACTACAATTTTTGTCTCCATCTTTATATGTCATTTCAATGGTCCTATAATGAATTATGGTATTCATGAAGGTATCATTCTCTAATTGGTAAATTATAATTAATAATATCATGCTGGCTTAAATTATTCTTGATTTTGAGGTTAAATATCCTATCTCTGGAATTAATGATGGGAGTTTTCTGAATATAAATTGATTTTCTATTTTTCTATCACAATACTTCTGGGATAGTATTGAACCTGATGTTTGTAAAGTACTCTTTAATTTTAATATTGGTGAATCTATTACTATTAGTGTAAATTATTAATTCATTATTACCATGCCGCAGTGGAAAATTATAATCAGATTTGTTCTTTATAGTTGGCTACTCTTATCAACAACTATAATAGGATTATATGAATAAATCATTACAATATGATTTCTCGGGTTTCTTGAATAATTATTTCCTCTATTCAATTCATCTTGGTTAAAGGAAGAAAAATACAAGACAATCTTATCACTACCTCAAAAAGTGTTAATATTATTTGTATATCTAGAAGGGGTAGAATAATTTCATTTAATTTTTATGTTATAAAATCCTCCAAAAATGGATTATGTGTTCATATTTAATTTGGTTTCTCATTTTGGATTTGACAAATCCTATGTGAATTAGGTAAATTATTGTTAATCTCAACACATATCTTTTTTTACCATAATTGGACATCTGAATTGATAATTCACTTATTCGACCTGATTTATACAAGGTTAACCTCTTTCATCCATTATCATTTAAATTGTAGAGTATTATCATAGAATACGTTTTCTAAATATGGTGTAAAATGGAAACTTAATGGCCATTGGAGCTTCTTCAGTATTATTTTCTCATTCAAATTTTATTTATACTGATGAAATTAACCATTTTACAAAATTATAAAAAATGAAATTTATAAATAATAAATATACTCTCATGCTCTGTGAATTTTTTTTGGGAGAGGAGAATATATATAATAAATAATTTATTAACTTAGAAAAAAATTTTCTCCATGTTGACATTTGATAATTATAATTGAATTAGAATCCATCGAGATTATATTACCTCTCAAATACCTTGGTCTTCCATTATTCTAGGTAACACAAAGAGAATTAATTTTTAGTCATATCTTGGGTTAGGATAAAATATTTTTTTCATTTCGTAAAGGTATGTGTCTCTCAATGCTGGAAAGAGTGTTCATTGTGAAGAAATTCATTGTTGTGAATTTTTTGTTCCTTTTATGGGTTATGAATTGCTTATATATCTACTAAAAAAGATCAAGTATTATTCTAATTTTTTTAGAGAGGATATTTTTTGGAAATGAAAGTAATCGTTGTATCTTGGGATCAATACAGCCATTCATATTCTATTTGTGGTCATGAAATTAGCAATTTGTAAAACATTAATCGATCCTTTCAATACAATTTTATATGGAGAATGATAATTTAAAATTATGGTTCTCTTGATTTTCATATATCAATATTTCTAAGTAATATGAAATCTAGTGGTATATATTTTGTTGAATCATTTATTTGTCTAGCCTTCAAAATGACTTTTTTCTAGAATCTCTATGAAATATCATTATTTTTTAACAAGAATTATTAGTTGAACTTCTAGAAAGTGAATTAGACGTTTATGACTATTTTTGATCTTTTATATTATCCAATAAAAATTGTTTAAAAAATTTAGATATCAAATAAATAATAGATAGCCTATGTATTTTCTGTGAGCTTGTAAAAAATGTCGTAGTGAATTACAACTTTATAAATTTTGATGATATAATGTTCTAAGAATCGGATGTGAATGGTATTACTAATTCAAGATTAATCAATAAGGATTTCACATATTTAATGGAGAAAATTTGCATTATTATTATTAATATATAATAATTTGGCCTTCTAGATTCATCTAATATAGATATTGGTACACTCGAAGATTAGAATTGATTCTTTTATGCAATCGATATGAATTTTATTTTGTTACAAATGAATTATTTTAATCAACACAAGATGGATGTTAACCATCTATTCGTGAGATATAATACAACTTCACCCCTATGTAAATATGTGTTTGATGTGTTATAAGTTCCCTTCTTAAATGAAGAATCTGTTATACTGAACTCTGTCACATTATTTGGTTAATGAGAAATAGTAGAATACATGATCAGGTGAAAATGTTTATTTAGTCTACCATTTATTATATCATTGTGGTAGTAAGAAGTGAAAATACCATTCAATTTTTTTCATTTTTATAACTAATTTCTTGTTTTTTTCTATTTTAAAGTGAATTGATATTAAATGTAATTTTTATCCCCCAGAGGAACTCTAGAAGTATTATAGAAATCTCCATCTATTAGATTAATAAAATGCATCTATGATGGTTCCTCTAATGCAAATATAGGTCCAATAGGGTTAAATGTTATTTTCATAGATCAATATGGTAATTTTTTGAGTTGTTTTCAATTGGAAATAAGGATTTTTGTCATTTATGGAGGTTGAGATGATAATATTGATCAAGGAAGTGGAGATGGAAAGTTAAATTAGATAGAATAATTTATGGTTTGAGTTTGATTCCACTACTATTGTTTATGATGTTTTAGCAGGTAATTATCATTTATAATAGAAGGACACTTCATATTAGATCAAATGTTTTTGATACAATCTTAAATTTTAATTACTTCATTACCCATGTTTTTCTGGAGAAATATTATATTCCATATCTTCTTATGTACAAAATGGTAAGTAGAAAAGAATTCACATCACCAAATGTGTTTTCAAAAAAATTATTACCTCTTTTTCCAAGGGATGTATTTAAATCCCTTCTTTTAGATTTATGTTACATTGTTTTTAAAAATTATGTGTCTTATCACTTAGCCACAATCTTTTTTCAATTAAAATGGTATTTCATCCCAATGGACCAAATATTTTTCTAGTCTTTAATAACTATATATGTACATGATTCACATATTACATTGGAAATATAAGATACCTGCATGAATTAAAATCTAGTATCCTTGATTGTATTCATAAAAACCTTCTCCATGTCCTGGAGAAAAGATAAGAAATAAAATTGTGAGAAATGATGCTCAGTAACAGTTTTAAATAATAGAATATATCATGAATATAAGAAATAATAAATATGTAATGATGAAAACTAAAAATATTCCATTTTATTAATTACTTGTGTAAAAAAATTTATCAATTGATAATATCAATGTAGTATTAACATGAATGATAATAAAAACTAAATTCTCATTGAATGAAATGATTATCAATTGGATTCCATGATCTCATATATCATAGTATATATACAATCATGTTATTTTGAATTGGTATTTTAAAACTATGGGTACGGATACACTAACAACCAATTTAATGCTTGATTACTGATTTTTTTCCTGAGGCCTTTCGATGCATCAATGGGATACATAATTCCAGGCCTCACTCATCATTGTATTTTCAATGCATTCATCATATATCAAATGACTGAATTAATTAATGAAAATTATACCTTATCACAAAAATATTTATATTGAGTAAATAATATGAATTTAACAAATAATTACACACTAAATTAAATTATTTTATCATATAACCCCATATGTAGTAATAGAATATGGAATAGGCAATAATCATATCCATGATATAAAGAATATGAAAATTTATTTGAAAGGAAATATCCAATGATCACAAAGAAGTGAATGTTTCAAAGGATGGTATCATTTAAACATATCCCCATTAGTGAATAATTAAAATAAATTTATTTTCCATTGATGAATATAAATTTCATTAAAATATCATTAAAATATTCTTTAGGAAAATTACCTTTTAATTTATGAAATCACTTATTTCATAAAAAATTTAAAAATTATAATATAAATATATTTATTTAAAACTAACCTTTTGAAAATGTAAAATAATATTCAATAGAAATATAATTCTTGATAGTAGGAAAATATGTTCATTCTATATAAATTCAGAAGACATTTATTCTATATATACATTAGGAAAGTCAAAAAGTACCTAGTTTACGAAATGAGAAAAAATCCTTTCAAAACAATTTGTGAAAATTAAAACATTGGTAAAAATGTATTTTGATAAATCATTTAAGAATTTTAAAAACATTTTATTGAAAATTAAAATATTTAAGGAAAATATATCTGGTCCAAATAGAAATAATATTTTCTTTTCTTTTTAATATTTCGTTTCTTGATTCAAGTTCCAAAGAGAGGAAATGTTGGAAGGAAATATGGAAAGTCGTTATGAAAGTAAACATTAAATGAAATTTCATCATCATGAATAAATATATATTCAACTTAATTACTTCAAAGGGTTATTATATAAACCACATAAAAATAAACAAGAACATAATACTAAAAATGTCTCAATGGTGTGGTAATTGATATGAAATCCCTTACCTTATGTCTGACTTGTTATGTGGGGGCTAGAAACACATGTATAATAAATTTAAATTTATAATAATTTCATTAAAACCTCATTTTAATTTATATGATATAACATATGAATCATTTATAGTATTTTATTACCTGTTTTCAATAATATTTTTTTATTATAATTATTTTGGGTGTTAACTACTTAGTTATTCATGTATGGTTTTTTAGTAGTCTCAATTATTGTTCCTTTATCGTTGTCCCATAATTTCTATAATTTTATTGAAGTTAATATATCATAGATATCTAATATATTTATATTTATAATAATCCATATATATTAATATGATAAAATGAATAACATTGTTCATGATGATGGTAGGTAGAATGAATGCATGAACGAAATTATTACTTTTTGATGGATGGAATAAATAATGGTAAATAATAAATAACCCTTAAATAATCATTATTATATCATATATTGTTATTAAAACCATCCTTATTACCATATATGTAAAATTTTAAAAAAAAAATTCACATCCTTTTGTGAAGAAGGTAATCAATATATACGAATGAACAACTTTATCGTTTCCCACCAGATTAGAAGTTAAGGTGGTATATATGAGATTATAGTTCCAGAATCATATTTCTATCCTAAATATCACAAATACTCATTATTAACATCTTTATAACCATACAATTAATGTAGTGATGAAAAATGAATTACAGCGCAATGTGGAGATTGTTAGCTATACATACACAAAGACAATTTTTCACTTTCTGTAGGATAGAAATGAGATTGAATACAGTTATAACATAATCATAATAACATTTTATTATATTTATGATATTGGATTTATTATTTAATTATCATTTCAACACATTAATAAGAAGTATAAAGTAACAACCGAACGTTTTATTAATGAAATTGCATTCTTATAATTCAGCCTTATAATATAATCACATTAAGAAGAATAATGAAATATCATGATAATAAATACAATGTGATCACTAAACATAATATTTTCCACTTCTATGTTTTGAATTTTTATATCCTAACATACATGGTTGTGATTAGTAAGATGTTTGGAGTCCTATAAGAAATAATTAATTTTTGGTGAATACTAACCTAACCTAATGAATAGTAACCTACCCTTATAAATAGTAATATGGCCATTGTGAATAGTAAATCATCCAAAATATTTGTGACCTATCCCTTGAATTATTAAATAAAATTTAGGCATCTTATAAGTGAAAATTTTACTATAGTAAAAGTATAGGTTTTTTTGTAATTAATAAATAAATAATTATAATTTATTAATTAATTTAGGAAAAAATATTTCCATAAATTTTTTTCATAATTTAAAAATTCTATGCAATTTGGGTTTTAGTATAATTTTATAAGACCTTATATAATTTTTTAAAAGTATTATGAAAATATGTTTTGATTCTTAAAACTGTATTTTTCAAGTAAATTATTGTTTTAATTAAAAATTAAATTAATCACATTTATAAAATTATTTTTGAAAAATGGAGTTCATTTTGGTATTATACACATTAAAAAATAGATATGGTTAATTTTTGGGATTTTTCTGAAATACATCAATTTTTAGGTGAATAGTAAAAATACAGTTTTTCACATAACCAGTGTAACTTAAATTACATCATTAATGATGTAATGATGACATAAAAATTATAGAACTTTATATTTGACCATGTAATATTTAATTTTATAAATTTTTCCTTAAAATACAGTAAACTCAACTTCCAAACCAAAAAAGAACATTCCAAAGCCAAAATTCAAAGGTTGATCCCTTAAATTATATTTTTCTCTTTCCTTCACATTCCTTTTAATAAATTAATGAATTCGAATTATAAAGACTATTTAAAGTATTAAAAGAGTTATATTATATTAATATGTGATTTATGATGTAAAAAAGTTCTATTGCGAGTCTAAGATTTGATTTATTATTTTATCTAATATTTTAGTCTAAAAACACCCCTCCTCATGTATAAATAAACACTCTCCCTCCCTTTGACAAACCACATATCTCAAGATTCAAGACATTCCTAAAATCTTCCCAAAAATCATCCCTATCCCCGATCCCACATTCAAGAGATTCTGGTCTCATCATGATACCAGGTCTAGATTCTTTAAGGAGGATCTCAAGAGGATGATTCAAGAGATAATTCCTCTCTCTCTCTCTCTCTCTCTTTTCCATTAATTTCCGTTCAATTTGAAGTTCTTGTCGTTTTATATCCCAACCTATATTTATCTAAATTGTATGATAACTCCAGTATCATAAATATACTGTAATTTTATGATACTAATGGTATATTATATCATCCAACCCCCTCCTTCTCTTCTTTTATTTTAGAAAGGAAAATGTTGTTCGTGAGGTGTTAATTTATCACCTTCAAGAATGACATATTTTCCTTTTCACATTACCACCTTGAGATCAGGCCATGAATACATTTTTTTTTGTTAAATCAGATTATTTTAAAAGTAATATTTATTATTTAAGGTTCTAGAATTAACTTATTTATATATTACTAAATAATTAAGGGAAACAAGTTCGATGTGGATGAAAAACTGCCGAATTTACCCAAACAATCATCATTTTGACCATATATAATGATTCATCAACAAGGTATATAATATAATAAATTATAATATCATTTAAACTCCAGGATGATAATAAAAAACATGTAATATCAGTTCTTTATGTATGTAACACCCGAGATTTTTATGAGAAATATTTTGTTTTTATATAAATCATCAAAGGAATATTTCACTACATGCAACACTAGATTGGATTGCTTTACACGAAATCGCGACCTTCCTCGATAGCTTGCGTCGTATGCAATACCGAGTTTCACTAAACCACAATAAGCTATTAAAATATTATTAAAACTAGCCGTTATAAATAGTAATACCCACTTTTTGAAATTTTTTAAATTTTATTTTTAAAAATTGACTTCATTTTTGGATTTGGAATATTGAAATTATCCTAGGGTGAAATATTTTTATTTTTCTGAAAACATTCAATTTTTGATGAATAGTGAAAACACTAGGTTACTATTTAAAAACCGACTTTTTATTTAAATAATTATTTATTTTATTTAAATTTATTTTTGGTCAACATTGATACATAATACATATTTAAGTACAATTCAATTCATTGGAGTCATTTTATAATAATTTTAGATATATAAAAATTTTATTGAACTTTTCACCGTCTTTTACCCACCTCCTAGGAGAATTTTCAAATTTGCATAAAACATAATTTTACCACTTCTTTGAGTGGAATTTAAAAAATTCTAGAGACATGGATAATATCAAGGACTAAATTGTGCTTCAATGAGATGAAAATAATTTTCGGTGAATGGTAACTTTTTACTTTTTTTACCACGATTAAAAGTAAATAGGGTAATTAAGGGTACAAATGTTATTATTATTACCCTAACACATGTAATAATTCTATTGGATAAGTTTAATTTGACTGAAAACAACCTTAGGAATAAAATATGACCATTTAGGCCCACATGGATTAGATTAGGACATTTATTATTAATTTATTTAAAGAAGTGTAAAAATAGTTAAAATCAATGTTTAATAAATAAATAATTTTTAATATAGGGTTTTACCTAAGATAAATTAGACTATAAATATTCATTAAAAAACTAAAAATATTTCCTACATAATGGTTTTTTATTTTTAATTTTTAGACCTTGAATAATTTAATTTATGTATGACACAATGATGATGCAGTAATTGTCTTATTAATGAAATATTGACATAATTGATGTTATAAATAATCAAATAAATTTAATTTGAGACTTTCTATGAATTAAAATAATTTTATAGGTTACTATTACATATTAGTACTGAAGTAATTAACTTTTTTCTTCCTAATATTTCTGTTATGATTTTCACAAAAATCAATTACCAAATAGTGTCAAAATTGACATAAAATAGTTTTTAAAACAAATATTATATTATTAATTGTTCTTTTATTCCTAAAAATCTATGGTCCGTCCAAATGACATAGATAAGGTTATATATATTAATAATAAACAACTTGGGGTTCTTTTGGCTTGTTATAGTTTTTTTATTAACCTTATAGTGTAAGAAAACAAGAAGACAAGGTAAAAGTTAAATTATCTAACTTAAAGTTAAATCTAAATGATGAGATTAAAATAGAAACCTAAACATGTCTAAATTCTATTGGATGAGACTATTTATACCCATCCCCACCTTAGCTTATAAATAAATCAATTTGGAGCTATTAAAAACCAAATATGACTTTATAATAAAATAATATTTTTAGTTTTTCCTAAGGTGCCCCTCTCCTCCCTTATAAAAGGGAAACTCCTCCCTTTCTTCCTCACACCACTTTTAGCCTTCAAGATCTGCCAACCCCTACCAAATTCTCTTCTAAACTTCCTTAGAAACATCCTAGAGGTCCTGGTCTTCTTCAAAGACCATTTTTAGTGCCCTAAGAGGAGGTCTCAATGAGGCACTTCAAAGAAGAGGTAATGACTGTTACCGATTCTTTCAACTTTATTTATTCTTACACTTCTTCATCATTAGTTGTTTCATTATGAAGTAATAAAATAAGTATCAATAATATACTTATATGTTATTATAAGTATGAAACAACCCCATTTTACCATCTATCCATCCTACGGAAAACGAAATCAGCACGCGTGCATACGTACAGAATACCGTCTCCACAACGTGATGTAATCTATTTTCCACCACCACCTTAATTGGATGGGTATAATGGTGTAAATAATAAATATATATGATTATTGTAATATGATATTTATTCCTAAATAGTATACATACACTCCAATACAATTCCACGATCATGGGAACGATATCATCTCTCGTGCGTACGTACGGAATATCGTCTCCACGATGTGATGTGACTTGTTCTACATGATCGTCATTGCATAATGATTATATAAATGAATTGAGTGAATAAATATGATATGTATTAAACTAATAAAATTCTGCAAATGAGGTATCTATACCTAAAAAAGAAGAATAAGAATTTATTCGACAAAACACGCATAAGAACAAAAAGCAATAAACCCCTGAATAACAAGTAACAATGAAATATTACTAATAATAAGCTAAGAATATGACCATATATGATATCATAAAAATAATTATGTTTCTTGAATAAATAATTGACATTATTTAAATCATTGTACATGAGGTTCAGACACTTACGAAGCAAATCATACCTAAGTTAAGGGAAAATCTCGCAATCTCAATTTTTATCTGAGATTGTTTTTACATCAGAAATTACTGGGGAATATTTATCATCCACATACATGTTTATTCAATATGTAATATTATTTCCATCCACCTATGATTGTTTAAATCTAATTTTACCCTTATGTTAGATTTTAGTCAAAGAAATGAATGAAATCTTTTGTCGTTTTTCGTACGAGGTACTTTTTGACTTTTCCGACAAAAGTACGAGAAGAATGTTTTTTTAAATTATACGACATGACTGGATTTTTAAAGCATTATTTCCAAGAAGAGTCCTTTAAAATTTTTCACGTTTATTTTTAATCAACTTCTTTTAGTTTAAAATTGTATGACATGTTATGAAAGGAAAAAAGTTTTTGAAGTAGAAAGGATATTTTCCTCAAGAATGGAGTTCAAGTGTTTTATCAAAATTATTTTTCATATAATATAATATAGGATTATGTTTCTATCCCTATTATTACATTGATTTGATTATGTTGTGATGGAATTATTTTTATGAATTCCATTATCTTATATTAATTGTTTTATGATGTCACCATGTTTAAGAATCCCATTTTTATTACATGGGTTATGCAATGATGTATGATTTATGATTTTGTGGAACACATAATAATGGTACCAGTATGAGATGGGTGGGACCTATATCTCCCTCAAATGGATTGGGTAATGATTTATATCTCATGAGATATACTTTGATGGAATGGCAGGTTAATCCGGTTCAGTGAAACATGACTGAAATGAGGAGTGAACTCGGTTCATAAATGGACTGTGTCCGCTAAGATAGTCTTGGAAATGAGTCTTGATTACTAAGAAATGATTCTCTATGATTATGTGTGTATTCCACAATGTTTCTTGTTTTATTTTATGATTATTTGGATTACATTTTACTACTATGATTTATCCCATGTTATGAAATTATGATCTCTTTTGCAGGTTAAGATTTCCAAAATGATATATTCTTATGAATATGATGTGATTGATATTTCTTTTGTTTACCATTACTATGAATTTGAGCACACCCTTTTGTATGTTTTCTTTCCCCAGGTCACGAAGAATGTTATTAAGTTGGATATTACAAAAAGAGACTCTAGATATGATGAAATAAATGGGAGACAACATATATGATTTATGAACCAGCAGTTTATGTTTCCCAATTTCTAATGACACTATACCTATACAGTCCTTTGATGGTTTTTGTTATATGTTGTCATAAGTGTACTTGAATTTTGAAGTATTAACAATGTATGTAAAGTATGGGTCGTTATAGTTGGTATCAGAGGAAAGTTATAGTCAACCTTTGGAAACTAGGATATGAAAGCCTTAGTAAGAACCCTAAGGATATATCTAAGCATAGAACACAATCTTTGTGTTTTAGAAATGGCCATGAACAAAATATGATAAGATCTTAAGTGTGAAATTTTATTATTGATTATGTGTTTTTCCTATTATAATTAGTGTTGCTCACACTATTCTTCTTGGTTTTAGTCAATGGCTAGAACCTGAAAGAACCGTGTTAATGCGGAATGGGATAGGAAATGAAATGATTGTGCCCTTGAGAAACTAAACATTTTGAGAGCTATAATGAAAAATCATGTAGCCATGCTCAAACAACTTTCTCAAGCTATGATTCATGCAGGAATTCCAAATGAGAAAAGGAAGGAGCAACATTCTGTTGAATCTTTCATGAGGCAGTGTCCAACTTCATTCAGCGGGTCTTCTGATCCATTAGTGGCTGAACAATGGATCAGTACCACTGAAAATATATTTTCAGTTCTTCAATGTTCTGATCATGATAAAGTCATCTTAGGAGTATATCATTTGGAAGGTGATGCTGATCAATGGTGGAATCTTATTAAGAATACGAGGCAAAATGATGAAATTGAATCCATGCAATGGGACGAGTTCAAGAACTTATTTTTCAATAAGTACTTCCCTCGTATTCTTCAAACAAAGATGGAGAAGGAGTTTATTGAACTAAAGAAAAAGGATAATAAATATGTTGGTACCTATGAGGAAAATATTACAAGACTTGCAAGGTACGCTTCTGGTATTATTATCCAAACCGAGAGTAAGATCGATCGATTCTTTATTGGCTTAAAACCAAGTCTTCAAAGGGTGTTAGCCATAAGGGACATCAATAGCTACGAGGAAATTTTTCGATGTGCTCTCATATTTGAGATGGAGATTGGAGTAACCCATCAGTCATATGGGTTTGATAAGAAGAGGAAAATGGAATTCAAAGGAAAATCTAAAGAGCACACTGAAAAAAAGATGAGTTTTCCCTTATGCTCAATGTGTGGAAAAATACATGGAGGGAATTGTCTTAAAGGGACAAGTAAATGTTTCAAATGTGGAAAGGAAGGACATCAAGCTTTTGAATGCCACAATGTTCAGAAGAAGATGTCTAGTGATGCGAACAAAGAGAAGGCTACACAGAGTGCACCTCCTACACTTCAATTTTACAAATGCAAGGAAATGGGGCATTATGCCAATCAATGCCCTAATCCAAGGGTTATTGGTGATGATCGACGTCAACAAATTCTTAAGGCTAAAGAAAAAGTAAAGTCACATGCAATTTCTATCAGCGATGTGAAGTACGATAACGAAGTGGTGAAAGGTACACTTAGCATCCACTATAAAGTAGAAAATGTTTTATTTGATTCTGGATCCACCCACTCTTTTATATCTGAAGAATTTTCTAAGGGTATCGCCGTATTTCCTCAATAATTAGGTGTTGAGTTAGCTGTGACAACCCCTAATGACTCAACAGTCACATCAAAAGTTTGTAATTATTCTCTAATTAAGGTTTGTGGGAAAGTGCTTCTTTAAAATCTTGTGATCCTTCCTATAGTGGAATTTGATGTGATTCTTGGCATGGATTGTCTTTCTTTATATGGAGCTCATATCAATTGCCAATAAGGGAAGTCAAATTTCATATTCTAGATCATTCCATGATCGTCTATCGATGGAAGGATGAACATAACCTTCCAGTGGAAATTTCTCCCATATTATGGGTCCTGATTCCACTAAATGAATGTTATTTATCTCATATGGTTGGTAGGAGACTCACAATTAAGAATATGACCATTGTACGAGAGTTTGACGTTGTCTTTCTGGAGGAATTGCTGAGTCTTCCACCAAATCGTGAAGTAGAGTTTTCAATAGAACTCGTACCGGGTGCTTTGCCTATTTCAAAGACACCATATAGAATGACCCTAATTGAGTTGCAGGAATTGAAGTAGCAACTCCAAGAGAATCTTCATAAAGGATTCATATGACCTAGTGCGTCACCTTGAGGAGCACCAATTCTATTTGTTAAGAAGAAAGATGGACCAATGATGCTCTGCATTGATTATTCAGAACTTAACAAGATCACTATCAAGAACAAATATCCTCTCCCACACATTGGTGACTTATTCGACCAACTACGCGGAGCACAATACTTTTCCTTGATTGATCTTCGTTCATGGTATCATCAATTAAGGGTCAAAAGGTAGGATATACCAATGACGGCTTTCCGTACAAGGTATGGACACTTTGAATTTATAGTGATGCCATTTGGTCTTACTAATGCCCATGTTATCTTTATGGATCTGATGAATAGAGTCATTAGAGACTTACTTGATCAGTTTGTGGTAGTCTTTATAGACGATATTCTTGTCTATTAAAAGAGAAAGGAAGAACATGAAGATCACTTGTGAATTATATTGAAGACCCTAAGAAAGGAGAAGATTTATTCCAAATTTAACAAGTGTTAATTTTGGCTTAAAAAACATTCATTTTTGGGTCACATAATCTCAAAAGAGGGGATATTTGTGGATCTAGCAAAAACAGATGTTATCGAAAGATGGTCGAGACTAACAACAGTATCTGAGATCCGAAGGTTTCATGGTTTGGCAGGTTATTATCGACGTTTTGTGAATGATTTTTCATGATTATCTAATCCACTCACCAGGTTTACTCAAAAAGGAGTTAATTTCATGTGGATGGAGGAATGTGAAGAGCATTTCAAGAAGTTGAAAAGAAGGTTAGCCAGTGCACCTGTACTCACACTTCCTTGTAGTGGAGAAAGGTTTGTGATCTATAGTGATGCATCCAAGAAGGGGCTGGGGTGTGTTCTTATGAAAAATGATATGGTGATAGCTAATGCCTCACGGCAGTTGAAAATCCATGAGCAAAATTACCCAACTCATGATTTGGAGTTATCTGTGGTAATCTTTGCATTAAAGATTTGGAGGCATTATCTTTATGGAGAAAGGTGTGATATTTATATGGATCATAAAATTTTAAAGTATATTTTCACACAAAAGGAGATGAATATGCGCCAAAGAAGATGGTTGGATCTGATTAAGGATTACGACTCCTCAATTCATTACCACCCTGGGAAAGCAAACAAGTTGGCAGATGCATTATGTCGACAAGACCATGCTATATTAACCATGATGAGGATTACAAAAGATCCTATATTTATGGATTTACAAAGGATGGATCTTGGAATTATAATGAAAGGGAAAAAATAGTATCTTTCTCAAATGAATGTTCAACCATCTATACATGTGAAGATTAAAGAGGCACAGAAAGAAGATGTAGAGTTACAAAAGAAGGTGAGAAATGATCCTGAATTCAACCTTGATTGTGATGGGATAATAAAGTTTAGGAATCGGGTTTGTGTTCCTCCCATCCTAGAATTAAAGAAGAAGCTGCTGGATGAGGCTCATTGTTCTTCATTCTCTATTCATCCTGGAAGCACGAAGATGTATAGGGACCTGAAAGAGTGCTTCTGGTGGGGTGTCATGAAAAGAGATGTTGCTGAATATGTCTCTTGATGCTTGGTTTGTCATCATGTTAATGCAGAGAGACAGAAGTATAAGGGGATGTTACAACCATTACCCATACCAGAATGGGAATGGGAAAACATCACTATGGACTTTGTCACTGGACTTCCTAAAACATCCAAAGGCAATAATGCTATCTGGGTCATAGTTGATCATCTTACAAAGTCGGCACACATCATCGCTATAAGAGAAAATATCTCTCTGGATCATCTTGCCAGGATATATTTAATAGAAGTGGTAAGATTGCATGGAGTACCACTTTCTATTATTTCTGATCGGGATCCATGGTTTACCTAAAAGTTCTGGAGAAGTATTCAGCATACTCTAGATACAGAGTTTAGTTTTAGCACTGCTTATCATCCTCCGACAGACGGTCAGTCTGAGAGGACAATTCAAACTCTAGAAGATATGTTGAGATCTTTCTCTATGGATTTAAATGGTGGTTGGGATCAACACCTACCTTTGGTGGAATTTTATTATAATAATAGCTTTCACTCCAGTAATCAGATTGCTTCTTATGAAGATCTCCATGGAATGAAATGCAGGACTCCAACATGCTGGGATGAATTTGGGGAATGAAAGCTATTAGGACCTGATCTTGTTGATGATATGGCAGAAAAGGTCAGATCTATTCAACAACACATTAGAGCAGCTCAGAGTCGACAAAAATTTTATGCCGACAACTGAAGAAAAGACCTAGAGTTTGAAGTGGGTGATAAAGTGTTCTTACGAATATCTCCTTGGAAGAGAGTAATGAGATTTGGAAAGAACGGAAATCTAAGCCCAAGATATATCGGTCCTTTAGAAATACTGGATCGTGTTGGGAAGGTAGTTTACCGATTGGCGCTTCCACCAAATCTCTCTCAAGTTCATGATGTCTTCCATGTATCTCTCCTGAGAAAGTACATACCTGATCCTTCACATGTACTTAGCTCAGAAGTTGTACCGCTGGAGCAAGATCTTTCTTATGAAGTACAACTGATAGAGATTCTGGATTGTAGCGAAAAAGTCATACGGAAAAATACCACTCGCTTGTTGAAGGTTTTATGGAGGAGCCACCAATTATAAGAAGTTACATGAGAGCTTGAGGATATGATGAGGGAGAGGTATCCTCATCTGTTTGTTACAAAGTGACGAATTTTGAGGGAGAAATTCATTTTAAAGGGGGTAGAATGTCACACCTGATACATTTATGAGAAATGTTTTGTTTTTATATAAATCATCAAAGGAATCATTCAATACACAGAACACTATCTTGGCTTGCTTTACACGCAATCACGACCTTCCTCGATAGCTTGCATCGTACGCAATACCGAGTTTCACTAAACAACGACATGCTATTAAAATATTATTAAAACTTGCCATTATGAATAGTAATACCCACTTTTTAAAATTTTTTAAATTTTATTTTTCAAAATGCACTTCATTTTTGGATTCGGAATATTGAAATTAGCCTAGGGTGAAATTTTGGTATTTTTCTGAAAACTTTCAATTTTTGATGAATAGTGAAAACACTGGGTTACTATTTAAAAACTGACTTTTTATTTAAATAATTATTTACTTTATTTAAATTTATTTTAGGTCAAAATTAATACATAATACCTATTTATGTTCAATTCAATTCATTGGAGTTATTTTATAATAATTTTAGATATATAAAAATTTTATTGAACTTTTCCCCGTCTTTTACCCACCTCCTAGGAGAATTTGCAAAATTATATAAAACATAATTTTACCGCTTCTGTGAGTGGAATTTCGAAAATCTGAGACACACAGTTAATATCAAGGACTAAAATTTGTTTCAATGAGATTAAAATAATTTTTGGTGAATAGTAACTTCTTACTTTTTTTACCACGTTTAAAAGTAAATAGGGTAATTAAGGGTAAAAATGTTATTATTATTACCCTAAAACATGTACTAATTCTATTGGATAAGTGTAATTCAACCAAAAACAACCTTATGAATAAAATATGACCATTCAGGCCCACTTGGATTAGATTAGGACATTTATTATTAATTTATTTAAAGAAGGGTTAAAATAGTTAAAATCAATGTCTAATAAATAAATCATTTGTAATATATGGTTATACATAATATAAATTCGACAATAAATATTTATTAGAAATATAAAAGGATTTCCTACATAATTGTTTTTTATATTTAATTTTTAGACATTGAATAATTTAATTTTTGTATGACACAATGATTATGCCGTAATTATCTTATTAATGAAATATTGACATAATTGATGTTATAAATACCCAAATAAATGTAATTTGAGACTTTTTATGAATTCCAATAATTTTCTAGGTTACTATTACATATTAGTACTGATTTAATTAACTTTTTTAGAACTAATCTTTCTTATATGATTTTCACAAAAATTAATTACCAAATAGTTTCAAAATTGACATAAAATAGTTTTTAAAACAAATATTATATTATTAATTGTTATTTTATTCCTAAAAACCTAAGTTCCGGCCAAATGAATTATATAAGGTTATATATATTAATAATAAACAACTTTCTGTTCTTTTTTCTTGTTATTGTAAGTTTATTAACCTTATAGTGTAATAAAACAAGAAGACACGGTAAAAGTTAAATTATCTAACTTAAAGTTAAATCTAAATGATAAGGTTAAAATAGAAACCTAACCTTGTATAAATTATATTTTATGAGAGGCTTTCGACCCATCCCAACCTTTTTTTTAAATAAATCAATTTGGAGCTATTAAAAAACAAATATGACATTATAATAAAATAATATTTTTTGTTTTTCCTAAGGTGCCCATCTTCCACCTTATAAAAGGGAACCTCATCCCTCTTTTCCTCGCACCACATTGAGCCTTAATGCTCATCCAAACCCTGCCAAATTCTCTTCTCCACTTCCCTAGAAACATCCTAGATGTTCTGGTCTTCTTCAAAGACCAAGTTTAGTGCCCTAAGAGGAGGTCTCAAAGAGGCGCTTCAAAGAAGAGATAATGTCTGTTACCGATTCCTTCAACTTTATTTCTTCTCCACTTCTTCATATTTAGTTTTTTAATTATTACGTAATAACATCAGTATCACTCATATAATTATATGTTATTATAAGAGTGAAACAACCATATTTCACCATCTATCCATCCTACGGAAAATGAAATCACCGCGCGTGCGTACGTACAGAATACCGTCTCCACACCGTGGTGTAATCTATTTTCCACCACCACCATACTTGGATGGGTATAATGGTGTAAATAATAACTATATATGATTATTGTAAAGTGATATTTATTCTTAAATAGTATACATACACTCCAATACGATTCCGTGAGCATGGGAATGATATCATTGCTCGTGCGTACGTACGGAATATCGTCTCCACGATGTGATGCGACTCGTTCTACATGATATTCATTGCATAATGATTATATAAATTAATTGAATGAATAAATATGATATTTATTACACTAATATCATTATATAAATGATGTATCAATAACTTAAAAATAATAATAATAATTTATTCGACAAAACACACATAAGAACAAAAAGCAATAAACACCCGAATAACAAGTAACAATGACATATTACTAATAAGAAGCTATGAATATGACCATATATGATATCATAAAACTATGTATGATTCTGAAATAATTCAATGACATTATTTAAATCATTATACAGGAGCTTCAGACACTTACGAAGCAAATCATACCTAAGGTAAGGAAAAATCCCGCATTCTCAATTTTTATCCTAGATTGTTTTTAGTTCATAAATTACTGGGGAATATTTATCATCCACCTCCATGTTTCTTAAATATTTAATATTATTTTCATCCACCTATGATTGTTTAAATCCAATTTTACCCTTCGGGGAGTTTTTAGTCAATGATATTAAAGGAATCTTTTGTTTTTTTTCGTATGAGGTACTTTTTGACTTTTCCGACAAAAGTACAAGAAGAATGATTTTTAACTTATACGGCATGAATGAATTTTTAAAACATTATTTCAAAGAAGCTTCCTTTAAAAGTTTTCAAGTTTATTTTTATTCAACTTCTTTTAGTTTAAAATTGTATGACATGTTAAGAAAGGAAAAATGTTTTTGAAGTAGAAAGGATATTTTCCTCAAGAATGGAGTTCAAGTGTTTTATCAAAATTAATTTCCATCTAAGATAATATAGGGTTCTGTTTCAATCCCTATTTGTACATTGATTTTATTATGTTATTATGGAATTATTTTTATGAATTCCTTTATCTTATATGAATTGTTTTATGATGTCCCGATGTTTAATAATCCCATTGTTATTACATAGGTTATGCAATGATGTATGATTTATGATTTTTTGGAACAAATAAGAATGGTATCATTATGAGATGGGTGGTAGCTATATCTCCCTCCAATTCATTGGGTAATTATTTATATCTCATGAGATATACATGGCTGGAATGGCAGGTTAATCCGGTTCAGTGAAACAGGACTGAAACGAGGAATGAACTCGGTTCAGAAATGGACTTTGTCCGCTAAGATAGTCTTGGTAATGAGTCTTGACTACTAAGAAACGATTCTCTATGATTATGTGTGTATACCACAATGTTTCATGTTTTATGTTATGATTATTTGGATTACATTTCACTACTATGATTTATCCCATGTTATGAAATTATGATCTCTTTTGCAGGTTAAGATTTCTGAAATGATATATTCTTATGAATATGATGTGATTAATATTTCTTTGGTTTACCCTTACTGAGAAATTGAGCTCACCATTTTTTATGTTTTATTTCCCCATGTCATGAAGAAGGTTATTAAGTAGGATATTCCAAAAAGGGACTCTAGATATGATGAAATAAATGGGAGTCAACGTAGATGATTTATGAACCAGTTGTTTATGTTTCCCAGTTTCTAAAGACACTATACCTATATGGTCCTTTCATGGTTTTTGTTATATGTTGTAATAAGTGTACGTAAATTTTGATGTATTAAAAATGTATGTAAAGTATGGGTTGTTATAATGTATAACCATATACTACAAGAACGTCCATTATTTAATACAAGTTAACGGCTCAAGAAAACCATAAAAACGAACATTCCTAAAAATATGTTTTAAACACTATAACTCATCCAAAGACCCATAAAATAAATTAATAAAACTATAATAAACCATATTCACATAAAAAATGTTTTGAAATTGATAATTAATTACTTTATTGTGGTTATACAATACATTAAAGTGATGAAAGCGTTCAGATACAAGGTATGGGGAAATTCTCAAACCCAAATTTATTTCTTCGGGTTCTCGCAATTGCACTACATTTTTGGTATAGTTACTCCTTGAAAATAATTTTTCCATCATTATAATTATGTTTCTAGGATATAAATGTTTTCCACATGAGTTTATGTCAAACTAATATTTTCCAAAATATCTCTTCTTTCATAAACACACCTTCTATTTATCACTCAAGGTTTTTGGTTTTTGTATCATGTATGTTATTCCGATTTTCTTTTAGGAACCCGAAGTATATAAATTTCTTATTATTATTTAAAGACCTAGAATATCTAGGTAATTTTTATAAATAAATGGGAATTTTATGAGTCTGCGAAAATTGACGGTGCGTGATTTCGAGGCCCGGTGTGCCCGGAATAAATTTTAGAACTTTTTTTCAGGTACATTCAGTAAGCGTGCGAGCGGGTTTTTGTATCTTCTGAACCAGTGCTCAGAATTGAAATTTGAGGACACCATTGAACTCACAATGCTAGTATTAACTTAAGGAGACCTTCACCTCAATCTTAGTGGGTCAAGAGTGATATATAATTTTTTTTCTTATTCGTGAAAGAATAAAATAAAATAAAATTGTGTAATATTTTATTTTCATTTGAAACTCCCATGTGAATGTTAAGAGGTGGAGACCACCAGATCTAAAACACCCATTTGGGTGTTGAGAGGTGGGGACCAACAGAACTAAACATCTCTTGTGGGGTTATGGAGGTGTGTACCACCGATCCTAAAACCACCAATTTGAATTTAATGGTGGGGACCACCCGAACCCTCCTAATGTGAGAATCCTCTTGAACTACCTCTTTAATAAAGGTGGTGACCTTTAGGATTCCCCAAAATTTATTATGCCAGCCTCAATGTAATTATGATGCCAATTTAATTTGTATCAACAATTACATTGGGGAAACATATCATATTTCCTACCTTTTCATTTTGGTGGAATTGGGGGAAGTGTTGGCCAAGGGAAATTGGGAGATAACGTTAGAGTAATTCTTCTTCTCAAATGAAGAAAACTACTCCAATGAATAACGCCGACACACGACTTTGAATTATTCCTTGGGACATCCACCAATGTGGGATATCTTCAATCGACTACCGTTATTCTCTCCTCATCGACGTCGACAAACGAATGAGGTAGGGGTGTGTTTTAAATTGAGAAATGCTAATTTTCCTCTCACATTCAATCATTCCCATTGAGCCTCTTTCTACCACCCTAAAGAAGTGGGTACATTACAAAAAAACATGTCCTGAACCCTGTAACCACTAGGTCCCAGTGACAGCCAATCCACCCCTCCATAACATGGTTGTCGGGTCTTGGCCCGCTAGGTACCACCAGTAGCCCCACAGACATGTGGTACCCACCCCTGGGGACCACCCACGTGGCCGAACAGGTCATTTGACAAATGAATTTCCCCACAGGCCAACAATTGTCTTTTTTAGTGGGCTTTGTCCTCAATCACACACACCCTGGGGAACTTCCCAGAAGTTCAGCTATCCTTATCACTACTCCAAGCCAAGAATGTTTAACTATGGAGTTTTAATCAGACATCCTCTTGAAAACGAAGGTGCACCTTGTTGTGTTGGATGCAGACGTCTGACAACGCTGATTATGGATGAGAGTACCTACATTGGATGGTACCCATAGGTGGACCTTATGAAGAGTCGGTAAACGGAGGAGACTGACAGATGTGGAGTGCTGAGGAGGCTATCTGTACCTCCCCTTCAGGTTGGAATCCCAGAGGATGACCCAACAACTGTTTTTCCTTTCTTTAGTTGTACTTGTACTTCCACTTCCTTGTACATTACAGTTGGACTTGTATTTCCTTCCCCTTTTACTTTTCAGCACTCTCTTCTTATACAGTTTCCTAAGTGTTTTGTATCCAGACGTGTTCTATGTTGTGTTCTTTTACCAGATATAAAGGAATTTCCTTCCCAGTTTAAGGGAAATACGCCTTTGGTGCTAGTCGCCAGCCCCTTGCCTATTGAAGGTGAGCTTGGGGTAGTCACAACATGGGCCCCGGGGGACGGATCATGACAAATTGGTATCAGAGGAATCGGTTTTACCACTGAACATAGGACTGTGATATTTTATATGAATCAATAGTGTTAAGTGTAGTGAGTGTGTTTTTCAGTTCAGGGAGTCCAGTGTTGGTGCGGAGGCCGACATATCTATACACGAGGACCCTGACTTCTGATTTCTGACTCAGTGCATGAAAAAACTAATTGAGTGTGTGTTTTCATTGTGATTTCTTATGTCATCTCACCAGGTCATCTCACTAGGTATAATATTTGGACCATGTTGCATCTATTTATTTCAGGATGCCTCCATTCAGATAGCTAGATATAGGTCCAAAATTTGTACACACTGATATCCAACCGAGCGACGAGGCTCCGGTGTAGGGCCCTCTTGCTAGGATGGCACCTTCGGGTGGTGTACCAATAGCACCATGACCAGTTGGGCAGCAGATACCCCCAACCACACTAACAGGCAGTGCATGCTGACGGAGAGAGTTGCATGAGTTCCAACAGTAGAGGCCTCTGATGTTTCGAAACGAGACAATTTCCCATATAGTTGAGGGCTGGCTGGATGTGGTTTCTACAGTTTTCCACCTTGTTGAGACACCAGTATAGCGTATTGTACTAGTCTTTTTTAGTGAGTGACCATGAGGATGGTCCTCTTATTAATGAGGCTTCAGTGCATGGACTATTTCTCGAGATAGTACCTTCGTGTAGTGTGTCAGCTATATCACTACCTATTGGTCAGCAGTTACGACCGACGGTACCGGTAGAGGACACATGTAGGCTTATTACCTTACACATGTTTCATCATAAGATACCCCTCAGGTTCTGAGGTTAGCCCAACTCACATGGGGATGAGGACTGGCTCGAGGAGGTGGCTGAGAGTTCTCTAGAGCTTCTACAACTTCGGCAGCATGACATGTCGGAAGATGAGTAGTCATCGAGTCGTACCGATCTTTCTTGGTACTCGATGAATATTATACGATAAGTTCTTCAGTGATCGCACATCTATGCGAGGTGTGTTTAAAAGAAATCTAAGCCAAAACTATTCCTCTATGCATTCCTACTTAGGTTAGTGTGCTAGAGAGAACCATTGTGGTTGAATGTTCTTTGGCTAAGCAGATACAACCAGTGAATATTAGTAGTGGGAAAGCAAGAAACTTGCACCAGTCTCAGAGACATGGGCATGTAAAATGTTTCGGGAAGAATAAGTATTAGGGATAGATGAGTCTGCAGGGCAGCAAAAATGGAAGTAGAACTAGGAGAGCAGCATGAGGTGGTGTACTTTTCGACATGTTACAACCGCCCCATTTTTTTTTGTGGACCCCGCCAGGCTCTGGAAGCTAGAGGACAGGGGAAGAGAGTAGTGGTATGCAGTCACAAAATGCGACCCAAGGGATCAATGAATGATTTGAGGTATGATCTATGTCTACTACTAGTTGTCATATCAATAGACATAGGTACGATGCATTCCATCCTTCCATAAATCTTGTCCAAGTCCTAGAGTATTCTGTTAAACCATTGTCTTGACCCCCATGTCTAGAGATACCTTTTGGAGGAGACTCGATAATCACACTTACACCGATGGTGTGATCTGACCATGAGGCGAGAGTTTTGGTTGGAACCCCTTGGTGGCAGTGTTGAGGCCTTACAACGTTAGTTTTGGATTGGATATGACATCCATAGTTCACACATAGATTGAACGTGTTAGGAAAAGAGGTTTTGGTTTAACTACAACATTGGGATAGGGAATTACATGGTCAATGAAAAAGGAAACATAGGAAGCATAGGATAAACTCATCCATAGGAGGGTATAGCTGATCCCTCATGAGTCTCCCAACCTCACCCCAGTGGTAGCCGAACTTGACTTTAAAATAGTATATACTCTTGGGAAGGGGATCATGGTTGCAGAGGCACTCAGTAGAAGGTCTGGCCTGCATATCCTGAGTGAGGAGAGAGAAAAGCTAGCTGCTTTGTAGATATCCCTTATGGATCGAGAAGGATCATCTTTTCTTCAATCTCTTAGTGTCACTCCCCCACTTCTTCAGTGAGTCTGGGAGACGCAGCATGGTGATGCTAACTGTAAGACGCGATATGCTCAGATATCGATGGGGAAGGCACCTGATTGATTTTTAGATGGTAGGTAGCACGTCATCCTCTTCAAAGGACCTACCATGGTACCTGTTTCGCTTGAGGAGGAAGTGTTGAGGAAGTTCCACACATCTCCTCTAGCGGTACTTCCATGAGTGGAGAATATGTACCAGGACCTCCGATGATAGCACTGGTGGCCAGGAATGAAGAATCCTGTAACAGATTTTGTCTCTCGGTGACTCACTTGTCAGCAAGTGAAGGCTGAGCATCAGGTACTAGTAGGATTGGTTCAGCAATTATAGGTCCCAATGTGGAAGTGGGATGCGATATCCATGGAATTCAATGTAAATTTAGAGGACATGAATCGATTTGGGTGATCGTAGACCGACTCACCAAGTCATCCCACTTCATACCTATCAGAGAGTAGGGTTTTGTTGAGAGCTTGGGACACCTCTATGTACATGAAATTGTGCGGTTACCTGAAGTACCTTCAACGATTGTCTCTGATCATGATACAAGTTTTACATATCAGCTATGGAAGGGGTTGAAGGAGGTTATTGGGATGCAACTTCGTTTGACCACTGCCTTCCAACCTCAGACGGATGGCTAGACTAAGCGGACCATTCAGACCCTCGAGGACATGCTCCGTGCTTGTGTCCTCAACTTCAGTCACAGCTGGGAGGATCACTTACCCTTGGTGGATTTTGCATACAACAACAGCTATCACTCCACCATTGGGATGTCACCTTTTGAGGTGTTATACGAGTGACCATTTATATCAACATTGTGCTGGATTAACCTAGGGGAGTCAGCAATAGTGGGACCAGAGAAGGTATGAGTGACCACATAGTGGTGCATATCATCTTGGAGTAGATGAAGACTGCATAGACCATGTAGAAGTCGTATGGAAACAATAGATGGAGACCTCCAGAAATCGTGGATGGCGACCACGTCTTTCTACAAGTCTTATCTCGACGAGGTTTTCGACGATTTGGCCGAGGCGACAAGTTTACTCCGAGATTCATCATCCATTTTCAGGTCCTCAACCGAGTTGGAGATGTGGCTTACCGCTTATCTCTTTCACCTCGGCTGCACTGGGTGCACAACCTCTTCCACGTATCCAATGTGAAGAGATACGTGCACGACCCTTCTCACATCAACAACCATGGAGAGATGGACGTTTATGATGGGGCGACTTTTACGGAGGTTCCATAAGAGATTGAGGATCGAGAAGAGCGGGTCCTTCCTGGATGTTCGATACCTCTGGTGCGAGTTTGTTGGAAGAATGGGAACCTCTAGGAGAGCACATGGGAGCAAGTGGGTTAGATGCATGCTCAGTACCCCCCCTTGTTTACCTGGATGAGTTACAGCTTACGAGAACATAGATCCTTGAGGTGGGGAGAATGCAAAGACTCATAATGTCCATGAATGTTTTTAAATAAATGGGAATTTTACGAGTCCGCGGAATTTGACAGCGCGCGATTCCGAGGCCCGGAGTACCAGAAATGATTCATCGATGTTTTTTTAAGCGTCAGTTAACGCACAAAATAATTTTTCCAAAAAATGTGTAATAACTCATATATGGGTACTCAGATATAAAATCGGAGGGCGCCATTGCACTCTGGATGGCAGGTTTACCGTATGCGCGACTTATGATTAGTTGGCATCGGCCTCCTGTGAGAGAACCCAAAAATGGAAGAATCATAAATAAAATAATAAAAATTATTATTTTATTTTTTCAAATGATTATAACTCATAAATGTTAACTCGGATTTAAAATACAAGACCACCGCTGAACTCATGAGGGTATTCTTTCTTTAAATAGATATTAACTTTTGTAGGCGCATGCCACTAGAGAATGTTAGTTCTAGGCTGAAAATAAAATAATTAAGGGAAAATTATTTATTGTAAAATAAATAACTACTAAATGGTAACTCGGATGGAAAATCCAATAGTACCGTTGTGTTTTTTGGGGAATTTTTCACCTAGGAAGAGCCTAACCTTGACTAACGCATGTTGAGGGCGACTAATTATATTTTTCCAAACATTTTTTTAGGTAGGTTCAGTAAACGTGTGAGCTGTGTTTTGTAACTTTTGAACCAGTGCTCGAAATTGAAATCTGAGGGCACCGTTGAACTCGTTGCGCCGGTATTATCTTATGGATAATTTCACCTAGATGACAGATAGATGAGGGATAATGTTAGTTTTTGGGTTTTTTAATGGAAATAATAAAATAGAATAAACAACATTTTATTTTAGTTTGAGCTTCCATGTGGATATTTCAGGTGGGGTCCAATGGAACTAAACCTCCATGTTGAAGTTGGAGGTGGTAACAATCAAACATTAACCTTCCATGAGAGGTTATGGTGGTGGGGAACACCCAATCCATAACCGCCCATGAGAGGTTATGGTGGTGGGGACCACCCGGGATGAAACCCCCATTTAATAGGGGAAACCCTCAACTCCCGCAATTAATAAGGGAGAGCCTCTTGAAATCATCAACTTTAATTGTGACAACGTGCATACCATTAATCATTCCAATGCACTACATTGTTTTCTCCAACGCACCTCTTTATTATGCCAACAAAAATTAATTTGATTTCCCACTTTTTAAATTTAGTAACAACGTCATTGTAATTTAGGAATGTTCCTAATAAATGAACCATCATAAATTAAACGATCGTTACCTACCTCCCCACTCTCCTATATATATGGAGCTTGGGAGGAGCATTTTGACGGCTTCACCAAGTGACAAAGCACTAGAAAAGTGATGCGACACCCAACACATGTAGCATTACTCTCTCCAACTAAGTACATGTTCTTCCACAATGAACGCCGGTGAGGAGCGTCTTTGACTTCTTTCTCATAAGCACCATGCATAGGCAACCTTCGTGGAACATCTTCAACGAATGACCTTCCCTCTTCATCATCATCAAAAAACCTACGCACGAGCTCAGGAATGGAGTTGTGTGGTAGACGCAACAAATGAAAAAAACACTGCATTCTTCCCCGTGACTCCTTCGATGAACAACGAACAAGGTAGGGGTTTAATGCATTTTTTATCACTTTCCAGGTACTCCATTATTCTCTTGTGTAGGATTGGGAATGATTATATTACGGAAGATCATGGGTGGCTTTCTTTTCTTCGTTCTTGTGAACCCTATGCTACCACTCTAAACGCGGAGGGTGGAGGCCAAACTAATATAGCCTGACCCCCCTCCGCCGTTCTTCTTTGTGGTGCTCTTCGGAATGAAGGAAGGAAAAGAAGGCGGAAAAGGAAACGGTGCCGCCACCTGTGGCCACCGCGACCCGCGCCGCCCCTGCGGTGCTCCGGCCTCCCGACTGAACCGACCATGTGCCCGCCGGCTGAGCCACCCCGGCTGCACCTCCCATCGGCCGAGCCACCACAACCAGCCCGCCCACCGGCCCAGCCCCCACGTCGTCTTCCGGTCGAGCCGCCATAGCTCCCGCTGCCCGCCGGCCTCCCGAAATGGCCTGCAACTCTCGCGGCGCCCTGGCCGAACCGACCTGTGCCCCTCGTGGAACCCTGGCCGAACCGTCTGGTGCCTCTCACCGTGCCACGACCGAACCATCCTACGCCCCTCACGATGCCCCCAGCAACTGTACCGCCCAACGGAACCTTCGGGATCCGCAGCCCCTCGCAACCCTCACCGCTTGCCAGACCTCTTAGCGGATACGGCCGCATCACAGGCCAGGCCTGACCCAGCGGGTCGGGCAGGGTCGGCCAATTCCAGGTCGGGCTGGGTCAGTCTGGTCGGGTCGGACTGGGCCCGGTCCTACTACGTCCCTTTTTACGCTCCTTCGGCAATATCATTGACACCAGACGTCCATTTGACGAACAGTCAGACGAGCTAGAAATTGTGGATGGAGAAGGTCCCATTGAGTATACACTACAAGAGTTTTGGATTGATGTGTGAAACAGTAAGGCTGGATCATGAGCGAAGCCAACCGGGCCCTCGGGACTACAATGCTAATAACTAACAGACATGACATCTAATTAATGCACCATCTTTTACGTTGAGACCCCTATGATGTGGCAAATTTTTGTGATACTTCTTCATGGGACTTCATGAAAGTTGGAGTATCGACCAGTAGCTCATGGAGCGGATCCTCCCAGAGATAAGCGAGCAGAGTGTAGAGACCTTGTAACAGGTTGAGACATGACGACTGCTGATCGACTGACTCGTAGTGACTCGACTATCCCCCTGGGGGGTTCCTGGTTGCAGCGGAAGACCCATGGAAGAGGAGTGCCTGGTTGTGGTGGCAGACCTGTGGTACTCAACAGGAGGAGTACCTTTGGAGGCTATGAAGGGGAGCGACTAGTTGTAGTGGTAGACCCATGGTGGGGAGTGCCTTTGTGTGACGCGACTGACCCACAGTAATCGATAGGAAGAGTACCTCAGCAATCCAAGGTTTGTGGGATGTGTGTTTGGTGTCGTAGTAGGCCCATTGTACCCAATTGAGCAGGAGTTCTCCAACAACCGTTGTTTCGATAATGTGAATAAAATCGTAGCTGAGAAAAGTCATTACTTTTGTGTTTTCCTCATGATTGATATGGATCACTTGATAACATAGGTATATGTATGGGCATATACCTAAGTAGGGTTATTTGTTTATTTCATACTTTATGGTTTATTCTTGTTGGATTTTGTGAGACCCTGAGGGTCTCGGGGTAACTACTGAGTATCTTTATACTCACCCCTACACGTGGTATGCTAGAAACTTGTTGTGTTGGATGCAGACGACAAACCACAAAGACTGAGGCTGAGAGTACTAAGACTGGATGGTACCTAGAGATGGACCTTATGAAAAATCGGTACAGGGAGGAAACTGCCATACGTGGAGGGATGAGGATGCTATCTGTACCTACACTTCTAGTAAGAATTCTCGGATGATGACCATCAATTGTTTTTCCTTTCTTCAGTTGTACTTTTACTTCCAGTTCCTTTTACTTTATAGTTGAGCTTATATTTCCAGCACCTTTTACTTTTCAGAACTCTTTTGTTGTAGAATTAACTTAGTGTTTTTATCCATATGTATGCTCTATTGTGTGCATTTACAGGATATAAAGGAAATGTCGTCATAGTTTAATAGAATTATGCCTTTGGAGTTAGTTGCCAACCCCTGGCTTATAAAATGAGGGCTTGGGGTAGTCAAGGCACGGGCCCTGAGGGACGGGTCATGACAACCCCTATGCACACCATATGGTTCTTCTTACGTGTTATTCGTGATGGTGACAGTGACCACTGTTGTCATTTGGAACCGGTGGAACTCGAGAACCGCGGCTGGCACCACGACCTGCTATGATGAATTCGACAAACGGAGGGCGGCCGATCAAGCCGGCCGCTGGCGAAGGCACAGCGCGTGACCGCGCCACCCAGCCAGCCATGACGGCCTGTTGCCCCGCGGCCTCCACCATCCCACGGCCTCATGGCCCCCTTGGCCTAGCCTCCCCGCGGCCCTCACCGCCTCGCCGCCTCGCAGCCCTCCACCTCCCCCGCGGCCTGGCCACCTCACGGTCCTCCGCAACCCCGAGTCCTCTGCCATCCTACGGCCTCGTAGCCCCCATGACCGCGCTACCCCAGGACCATCCAGCCTTCGCGGCCTCGCTGCCCCGCGTCCCTCCACCGCCCCCGCGGCCTCTGCCGTCCCGCTGCCACGTGACCTCCGTGGCCCCCGTGCCGCCGCGCGGTCGTGCCGTGCCGCACTGTCTGTGCCGTGAGACTAGACCGCCCAGTGCGGGCTGAGCCAGACCTAGTGGGTCAGGCCGGGTTAACCCAAACCGGGTCGACCAAGGCCAGGTAGGAATGGGATGGTCCGATCGGGTCATACCGGACCTGGACAAGTTTTGACCCTATATGCTCATTTGGCCATAATGTTGGCACCAACAATCCTTTTGAAGAACCGTCTATAGTGCTGGAAAACATGGAGCAAGACGGTCTATTTCATATACCCCACTGAAGATTTGGATAAAGTTGGCATACAGTCCGGTTGGACCGAGCATGAATCCAACTCGGCCCTTGGGACAAAAAGGCTAATAACTAACAGACCGTGCGTCCGATTGACGTACCGTCTATTGCATTGAAACACCTATGATGTGTAGGTCATTTGGGTTACTTCCTCTTGGGACTTAGTGGCAGTTAGAGTATCGACTAGTGGCTTGAGGAGCAGACCCTCCTACAGATGAGAAAACCTAGTGTGAGAACCCAGTACCTGGTTGTGATGTGAGGAATGAATAGTGATCATGTGTACATCAACACTGAGCCATCCTATGTGGGTCATCACTGAGCGATCCTGTGTGGGTTAGCACATAAAGATCATGTGTGGGTCAGCACCGAGTGATCTCGTGTGGGATAGCACCGAGCGATCCTCTGTGGGTCAGCACCGATCGATACTATGTGGGAAAGCACATAGAGATCCAATGTCTGTCTGACGACGTAATCGCAATATACAAGGATCTTGTGTGGGTCTGACGATGTACTGACTAGGTACCAGGATCTTTGTTGGTCTGACGATGTACTACGATCCTCCATGGTTCTGATGATGATAAGGGATCCTTCATCGGTCTTCTTCTTAACAGAGTAAAATGATTTAGTAGTTACATCTAATAATATCTACTACTGTACATAAGAAAAACCTTTTGTGAGCTAAGTTCATACCTTTGTGGTACTTCCCTTTGTGGTAATATCATTGTGGTATTCTTCTGTGTGACGTACCTATGTGGTACATTCCTTCAGGGTTTTCTTTATTTTGTGGAATAGTTGAGCTTTAGACTTTTGGGTTGGACCCTATGTTTCCTCATTATTGTGTTGGGTATACATGGTAACTTAGGTATATGTTTGGGTATATACCTAAGTACTGTTTTCAGTTGAATTCATACTTTGTGGTTTATCCTTTCTAGATTTTGTGAGTCCTTGAGGGTCTCAAGGTCCCTATTAAGTATCGTTATACTCACCCCTATAGGGGATATGCCTGCACCATGTTGTGATTGGTGTAGACGACAGACAACGCTGATCGAGGGTGAGGGTACCAGGGCTAAATGGAGCTCGAAGGTGGACCATACGGCGTGACGGTACCTAGAAGAGACGGGAAGACGTGGAGTGCTAAGGAGGCGATCAGTAACTACCTTTTAGGTAGGAACCTTGGAGGAAGACATAGTAGCCGCCTTTTTGTTTCTTCAATTGTATTGTATTTCAGTTGTACTTTTACCATTTCTGTTGGGCTTGTATTTCGTCCCTTTTTTACTTTCAGCTGTCATTTTTCTATACTATTGACCTGTGTTCATATCTTCTTGTGTGCTTGGTTGTGTGTGTTTATAGGTTATAAAGGCAATGCATTCCCAGTTTTAGGGAATACGCCTTTCGATGCTAGTCGCCAGCCCCATGCCTATGAAAGACAGGCTTGGGGTATTCATGTCAGCAGCCCCGAGGGATGGGTCATGAAAAATTGGTATCAGAGGAGTTGGTTATACCATTGAACATCTGACTCTGTTCTTTTTAACAACAATATTGTTATGTGTAGTTAGTGTGGTTATCAGTTTAGGGAATGCAGTGTTAGTGCGGTGGCCGACATATCCATACACCAGGACCCTGACTTCTGATTTTTGACTCAGTGTACGAAAATGTTCACTATGTGTGTGTTTTGAATAGTTTTATTTGTGATATCTTTGAGTCAAATCACTGGGTATAACTTATTGACTGTGCAACATCTGTTTCTTTTGATGATGCCTCTATGAAGACAGCCATCTAGGGTTACAGATATAGTACACACTGACAACCCACCGAGCGATGATGCCTTGGTGCATGGCCCTCATCGAGCAGAGGCACTAGTGGTACCATTACCCATTGGGCCGCCGATGCCACCTGCCCCGTCATAAGAGGGTTCCCGCCCCATGAGTGCATTTCGCGAGATCCAATGCCTGAGGCCACCCAAGCTCTGGGGAGAGATGGACCCACAGGCGGCTAAGGATTTCTTAGAGGCTATGGTGAGTGTCGTCCAACTGGTAGAGACACAAGCCTATCTCATGGTGAATTTTTCCGCCAGTCTTCAATATGAAACAACATGAAGATGGTGGATCTTGATTCTCTAGATTCACGATGAGGTGATACTTCTCTAGGAAGACTTCATGATTTTGTTTCAGTGATAGTTTATTCCAATGACACTTCACGCAGTGCACATACATGAGCTTCTTCATCTGCAGTAGGGAAGAATGACTATGGTTCAGTAATCCGCGAGGTTCACTGAACTCTCACGCTACTCCATAGATATGGTGTGGGACCCATTCTTCAGGGCTCGAACCTTTGATCAAGGACTCTAGCGAGAGATCAGGGCATCGATTATTTCTCTTAGCATCCCGATGTAGTAATTGGTGTTAGAGAGAGCCCTTTAAGCGAAGTGTTTTCTTTGCTGAGTAGTCACTAGAAGCGAGACCCACCACCAGACATCACGTAGTAGAGTCTCTTGTAGCTGGAAGCAGACAGATGTCACAGAGGTCCAAGAGGACCATACCTACAGTTGGAAGACCACAAGATTAATGGCCGGTTGGGTGGGGCACCCGAGGAAGAGCCAATCATGCAGGGAGTGGGAAGTGTTACACATTCACCGGGCAGGTTCACATAGCTTGTGACTATCCGACCTACCATACAGATGATCAGTAGATGGTCGAATGACCACCTAGGAAGAGACATAGGATAGAATGAGGATGTCTGCATGGAGCAGGTGTACGTGGAAGAGGAGTCGGTCATGCAGGTAGCACTGACCGACGATTCGAGATGTTACCGCCATCACCACCAGGTGGTCAACCCTGACCACATGGATTAGGAGTATAGGGGAAAGCTCAGCTCCAGGCAGCTAAGGCCTACGATCACAGAACTCCAGAGATGATACGAGGTAAGATCTCTGTCTACTCCGCCTTAGTTGCAGTACATAGTGACACATGTTTCAGTCATTATTTAATTTCTACCACCCTCATCAGAGCTTGGAGATTCCGATGGAGTTGTTGGCTCGACCTTTATAGCTAGAGACTCTTACGGGAGCGGATTCAATGATTACTCACTGGTTTTGGTAGTGCGTGCTTACTCTAAGAGGCAAGAGCTTCGGTTGGGATCTCTTAGTAGTGGCATGGAGGCCTTACGATGTCATCTTGGGTATGGATTGGTTATCTAGAGTCCATGTTCAGATTGACTTTATTTGGCTCAAAGTGCAGTGCGTCTACACAGATGGGACTAGGTTTACCTTCACCAGCATGAAGGGAGCCTTTATAGAATAGGATGGACTTACACGGAGGAGAGTGCAGCAGATCACTCATCAGTTGGATAAAAGTACCCTTAGATCAGTTGATCTAGAGAGTCTGATTTATCCTGTAGTGGTGGACTAGTATGCAGATGTCATCACTAATGATGTTTTGGGTCTACCTCTTTGTAGAGAGGTGTAATTTCACATTGAATTGTACCTCAAGACGAAACTGATATCTACAACTTCATATCAGATAGATCCCACGAAGCTTTGTGAGCTGTGGGTATAGATGGGGGACTTACAGGGGAAAGGGTTCAATCAACCTAGTGTTTCACCTTGGGCAGCCTCGATATTTTTCACAAGAAGGCGAATGTGTGATTGAGACTTTGTGTCAATTATTTTCTCCTCAACCAGTTGACCATGGAGATCTACTACCCAAACCAGAGGATTGACAACCTCCATGATCTGTTGAAGGGAACATGGTGGTTCTCGAAAATATAACTCAGATCAGGCTATCACCAACTCAGAGTACGAGACGATGATGTGCAGAAGATGGATTTCAGTTGTTAGTATGACCATTATGAGTTCTTGTTTATGCCATTCGGCATGACCAAAACTCCAGTAGTGTTCATGGGACTCATGAACAGGATCATTCATCCATACCTAGATTGCATGGTAGTAGTCTTCATCGACATCATTTTGATCTACTCGACAACTGAGGAGGAGTGTGCTTATCATTAGCAGATAGTTCTGGACACAATCTGAGAGCACCATCTTTTTGGTAAGCTCTCGAAGTGCCCATTCTAGATATGACATGTTCACTTTCTGGGACATGTCATCCCATAGGATGGAGTTGCGGTGGATCTAGTGAAGATTGAGACTATACTTAAATGGGAGCCACCCAGGAGTGAGACGGAGGTACATGGTTTCTTGGGATTTTCCGGATACTACTAGAGATTTGTGGTAGATTTATCCAGAGTTTTAGCACCTTTTTCAGCGTTGATAAAGAAGGGGAAACCATTCATGTGGTCTGAGAGATGCTAGAAGTGTTTTTGGGAGTTGAGGCAGAGGCTGACTAGTGCCCCCATCTTGAGGCTACCATAAGAGAGCATATGGTATGAATTCTACTGCGACATATCATGGACAAGACTCAAATGTGTCCTGATGTAGGAGCGAGAAGTGATCTCTTATGGTTTCTGATATCTGAGACAACATGATAGAACTACGCTACCCATGAACTGAAGTTAGCAGTAATGTTCTTCACCTTGAAGATGCGGTGACATTACTTGATGGGTGAGCATTTTACGGTGTACTTTGATCACAAGAGTCTCATGTATATCTTCTCTCAGAAGGACCAAAATCTGAGACATCAACATTGGATTCAGTTTTTCCAGGACTGTGACATTGAGATACTCTATACTCCTGGGACAAGGAACGTTGTAGAAGATTCAATCAGTAGGAGGTCTAGTATACAACTACATGGCGAGGCAACAGAGCAGCCAGCCTCATTGCAAATATCTATTGTGTATCGGGATGGATCAGCATTCCTTCGGTCTCTTACAATCCCTCCCCCACTTCTTCTGCGAGACACGGAGGTGTAGAATGGAGATACTGACTGCGAGAATCAATGTTCTTAGATAACCATCGGACAATAACCTGATGGAATTTCTGACGGTGGGGAGCATTTCATCCTCTTTAGAGGATGTACCATGGTAACATTGTCACTTTGGGAGGAAGAGTTGAGGTAGATCCAAAAAACACCTCTAGCGGTACATCTAGGAGTGGTGAAGATGTACCAGGATCACCAAAAATAGCACTGGTGGCCAGGAATGATGAAAATAGTTATAGCGTTTGTCTCTTTGTGCCTCACTTGTCAGTAAGTAAAGGTGGAGCACAAGGTTCCAGTAGGCTTGGTTCATCTATTATATGTTCCATAGTGGAAGTGGTATATGATATCCATGTTCTTCATGACAGGACTTCCACATACATCTGGAGGTCATGATTCTATCTGGGTGAGTATGGACTGACTAACCAAGTCGACCCACTTTCTACCGATCAGAGAGCTAGGTTTAGTAGAGATCATGAGACGCCTCTATGTGCAAGATATCGTGATGCAACATGGAGTACCCTTGACTATTTTCTCTGATTATGATGCATGTTTTACTTCCCGACTATGGAAGGGGTTGCAATAGGATTTCAGGACGCATCTTCTATTGAGAACCGCCTTCTGTCCTCAGACGGATGGTCAGACTGAGCAGACCATTCAGACCATCGAGGACATGATACGTGCTTCCATCCTCGACTTCGGTCGCATTTGGGAGGATCACTTGCCTTTAGTAGAGTTTTCATACAACTAAAACTATCACTCCACCATTGATATGGAACCTTTTGACGAGTTTTACGGGCAACCTTGCAAATCATTTTTTGTGTTGTCCTGTCCAAGGGGAGTCAGCACTAGTGGGACTAGATATGGTATAGGCTACCACAGAGAGAGTGCAAATAACTCAAGAAAGTATGAAGACTGTACAAAGCAGGCAGCTGTCTTATGCCGGCAGGAGACGGAGACATCGAGAGTTTGAGGATTGAAACCACATCTTTCTACGGGTCTCACCCCAATAAGGTTTACGGATATTTGGACGAGACGAAAAGTTATCTCCAAGGTTCATCAGACCTTTTTAGGTCCTCAGTAGAGTCGGTGAGTTCAATTACCACTTAGTTATTCCTCTTAAGTTTCACCAGGTGCACGACATCTTCCACATATCCCAACTGAGGAGATACCTGCATGAACCATCCCACACCAACGACCATGGTGAGTTGGACATTGATGAGGGTCCGTCATTTTTTCGAGGTTCCTGTTGACATTGAGGATTGAAAAGAGCAGGTCCTTTTTGGGAGGTTGATACCTCTGGTGCACGTTCACTGGCCGCACGAGATCCTCCATAAGGGAAAATAGGAGCAGGATGCTCAGATTCGTGCTTAGTACCCCCACTTGTTTTCCATGATTTGTGAGGTGGATTTTGAGGAAACAAATCCTGGAGGTGGGGAGAATGTAATGACCCAGAATATATATGTTATTTTTTAAAAATATATGGGAATTTCACGAGTCAGCAAAAATTGTCGGCGTGTGATTCCAAGGCCCAGTGTGCACAGAATGAATTTATGAACTTTTTTTCTGGTACATTCAGTTATCATGCGAGCAAATTTTTGTAACTTTTGAACCAGTGATCGAAATTGAAATCTAAGGGCATCGTTGAACTCATAGTGCCAGTATTCTCTTAAGGAGACCGTCAACTCGATCATAGTGGTTCGAAAGTGAAAAATAAGTTTTTTTCTTATTTGTGAAAGAATAAAACAAAATAAAATTGTGTTACATTTTATTTTCATTTTAAACTCCCATGTGGATGTTAAGAGGTGGGGAACACAAGAATTAAACCTCCCATTGGAATGTTGAGAGGTGGGGACCACTATAACAAAACCTCCCATGTGGGGTTATAGAGGTGGGGAGCACCGAACCTAAAACCCCCCAATTTGACTTTAAGGGTGGGGACCACTCGAACCCTCCCAATGTGAGAATCCTCTTGAACTCCCTATTTAATGAGGGAGGTGACCTTTAGGTTTTCCCAAAGTTTATTATGCCAACCTCAATGTAATTATGATTCCAATTTAATCTGTTCCAACAATTAAATTGGGGAATAATATCATATGGGCTACCTTTTCTTTTTGTTGGAATTGGGGAAAGTGTTGGAAAAGGGAAATTGAGAGAGAATCTTGGAGGAATTCGTCTTCTCCAATGTAGAACGCTCCTCCAACAATGAATGCTGACACACGATTTTGGCTTCTTCCACGGGACATCCCCCAACGTGGGATGACATCAATCGACAACCGTCCTTCCCTTCTCATCTACGTCAAAAAATGAATGAGGTAGGGGTTTGTTTTAAATTGATCAATGTTAATTTTCCTCTCACATTGAATCATTCCCCTTGATTTTCTAGCGATCTACCTGACACAAAGGGTACGGGAAAAACAAACATGGCCTGACCCCTCCGTTAACCTTATTGTTCTTTTGTGTGTTCTTCGCAATGGTGATGGAGACCGGGGCCGACGTTTGGCACTGGTGGAACTCAAGAACCCCTGCCGACACCACGACCGACCGAGACAAAGGAAACAAATAGAGGGAGGTCATTCAATACAGCCACTAGTGAAGGCACGACCCGCGACTATGCCACATGGCCAGCCACGACAGACCACCGCCCTGTGGCCTCCGCCATCCCGTGGCATCAAGGACACCACGACCACACCGCCCCGCGGCCCTCGCGGCCTCGCCGCCCCACGGCACTCTTCCATCCTTGTGGCCTCTTTCATCCGGTGGCCTCGCATCCCCACAGCCCTCGTTCCCCCACACCATGTTCCCGGCACCGTGTGGCTCTCTACGGCCCTCGCGGCCTCCGACACCCCGCAGCTTTGCGGCCTCGTGGCCTCTACGACCCCAGAACCACCTCGCGGCCTCTGTGGCCCCTTCCAGCCCTCGCGGCCTTCAAACTGCCTCGTGCGGCCCCGCGACTACACCACGCAACCTAGGACCAGATGCTAGAATGGACTGCCTAGCGTGGGCTTGGACGGGTAGACCCAAACCGGGTAGGACCGGACCCAGACCAGTTTTGACCTTATACTCTCTTTTGGCCATAACATTGGCATTGGGTGTCCGTTTGACAAACCGTCTTTGGCGCTGGAAATCACGGAGCAAGATGGTACATTTGGTATACCCCACTGAATATTTGGACTATGTTGGTGTATGGTCGAGTGGGATTGAGCACGAATCCAACCGGGCCCTCGATACAAAAAGGCAAATAACTCACAGAATGAGCATCTGATTGACGTGTCGTCTATTGCGTTGAGACCCCAATGGCGTGGTGGTCCTTTGGGCTACATATTCTTGGGAATTCATGTAAGTTGGAGTATCTACTAGTGTATTGAGGAGAGGACCCTCCCAGATACAACCAAGCATAGTGCGGGAACCCAGTAGCTGGCTGTGACGTGAAGAATGAATAGAGATTATGTGTAGGTCAACATTGAGAAATCTTGTGGGGGTCAGCACCGAGCGATCCTGTATGGGTAAACACATAGAGATCCTATGGGGGTCACCACCGAGTGATCCTGTGTGGGTCAGCACTGAGCGATCCTTTGTGGGTCAGCACTGTGTGATCCTGTGTGGGTCAGCACCTAGAGATCCTATGTGGGTCTGACGACGTACTGGCGATGTACTAGGATCCTATGTGGGTTTAACGAGGTACTGAATATGTACTAGGATTCTGTGTGGGTATGAAGATGTACTATGATCCTCAATGGGACTGATGATGATTAAGGAACCTTTTTGTGTCGGCCTCTTAACAAAGTAATATGATTTAGTAGTTTCATCTAATCATATGTACTACTATACCTAAGAAATACATGGTGTGAGATGAGTTCATACCTGTGTGGTACTTCACTTCGTGGTAATACCTTTGTGGTATTTTTCTGTGATACGTACCTATGCAGTACTTACCTTTGTTGTTTTCCTTCCTTTGTGGAATAGTTGAGCTTTAGAATTTGGGATTGGACGCTGTGTTTCTTCATGATTGGGATGGGTATACACGGTAACTTAGTTATATATATGGGAATATAGTTAAGTAGGGTTGTCAGTTGACTTCATATTTGTGGTTTATCCTTTGTAGATTTTGTGAGTCCATTGAGGGTCTCGGGATCCCTACTGAGTATTGTTATACTCACCTCTACATGGGCTATGCTCGCACCATGTTGTGTTTGGTGCAAGCGACGGAAAATGCTGATAGAGGATGAGGGTACTAGGGCTAGATGGGGCACAGAGGTGGACCATATGGCGTGATAGTACGCAGAGGAGATGGGTGAACATGGAGTGATAATGAGTTCATCTGTACCTACCATTTAGGTATGAACCTCGAAGGATGACCCAATAGTCGCCTTTCATTTTATTCAGTTGTATTGTATTTCAGTTGTACATGTACCATTACTATTTGGCTTGTATTCTGGCCACTTTTTACATTCAATAGTCTTTTTATTATATAGTTTACATGTGTTCGTATCTTGATGTGTGCTTGGTTTAACGTGTTTATAGGTTATAACGGAAATTCCTTCCTGGTTTTAGGGAATACACCTTTCGGTTCTAGTCACAATCCCCTAGCCTATAGAAGGCGGGCTTGGGGTAGTCATGACATGAGCCCTGGGGGATGGTTCATGACATATGATATGAAACAAATTCCTTTCCATGGGTTAGTTATGATCATTTTTAATATATTTTCTATGTGGCATGCATGATAATGATAATCTTATGATGTGATGGGTGCACCCAGAATTTTATAGGGCAATATAAATGTTTGAATGTGACAGGTGCACACATAATTATAAATCACTCCAATGCATTGGGTAATGTGATGAATTTAATGAGTCCATGTGAAATGATGTGTTAACAAAATTCTAGATTTGTTCACAAGTATGTGTGGTAGTTAACCACAAATACATGTTGTTTCATTTCTATTCATTTCCACATTTCAAATCTTTTATTAATGATTCCTCTCATGTTCATGATCCGTTTCAAATATTATGATTATGTTCACCAATTTTTGTTTTTGTTCTTATCTACCCTTTTCCAGGACTTTTAGCTCACCCTTATTGATTACTATCCTAAGGTGACTACTTATACAAAAGAGAGGTTAAGGGCCAATATAATTCTGGAAAAGAAGGAATTAAATAAAATATTATGTTTGATGATGTAAATGTTAGGTTTGGTCTTAGTTTGACCAAGGAACTAAACCTATGGATACACATGGTGTAATACAATTATGTTTTTTTTATCATTATAATGATGTAATAGTAATATATGTAAAGGAAAGGTCACTAAAGTTGGCATTATATGCCTGGATTAGTTAATTTGGGTTTTAGGATTTGTGAACCCTATAAAAAATCCCTAGTATGATACAATGAACAAATTTTCACACAAGAAGCTTTATATAAATATCCCAGAAGTTATAATTTTAGTGAAAAAAGTACAAATTAATTAGTTATTCATGACTTTCTCAGTTATATTTTGTTCTAACCTTTTTCATTTTAGAAAATGGTGTGAACCAGGATGAACAAGGCCATCAAATCGTGCGAGGTACAATGCAATGTTTTCCCGAACGACATCCCCAATTCATTGGGAGGTGGAGTTCAAAAATTCCTGGAGTTTCTTACCCAACTATTTCAGGTTATGATGAATAGCCAGAATAAATTGGAATGTCTTCTTTCCCCAAAGAGGTAGAAAATGGTTGTTGAGTGTTTTATGCAGTAACGACCACTGACATGTAGTGGATCTTCCAATCCCCGATGTTTTGAAATAGTGGGTCCCCTCCATGGAAAAGAACTTTTTTGTGTTTCATTTTTCTGAGACAGAGAAGGAAACACTATACATTAATCGTTTATATGGAAGAGCCGAACAACGTTGAGATTTAATTAAGAACACCAAGCCATGTGAAAATATTAAAGAGATTGAATGGGGTGAATTTTAGATAATTCTTCTTGAAAAGTATTTCCCAATAAATCATCAAACAAAAATAATGAGAGAATTAATAGAGCTCAAGAAAATGATGGAGAATCTGTCACAAACTACAAAGAACGGTTCACAAGGCTTACAAGTTACATTTTGGGTTTTTTTATAAAAAATTATAGAAAAAATGATAGATTATTTATTAGATTAAAACCAAATCAGTGAAGTGATCTTGGAATTCAAGATGTTGGGATTTATGAAGAAGTTGTTTGATGTTCTCTCAATGTCGATATAGAGTTCGGAGAATGGTCCCATGGATATTTTGATAAGAATAAAAAGATGGAGTTTCAAGATGTGGGATCTAATGATAAAGATGGGAAAAAACCCAATGACCCACATGAAAAAAATATGGGAAGTTGCGTCATGGAACTACCTCAAAGGGACGAGTAAATGATTCAAGTGTGGGAAATAAGGACACAATTCTCAAGAGTGTCGAAAATACATGAGAAAGAAAAAGAATGGAGTGGAATAATGGATAAAACCAACCATGGTTAAATGCTATATCAATAGGGAGTAAGGGAACTGTGCAAGCTATTGCACTTAACCTCGAGCCCTTGAGGGTAATCGGCCTCATCATCCACCAAAGCCAAACGAACAAGGTAAGGATTATTCCATCACTACTATGGATGTAGATCAAGATAATGAAGTCATACAATGTACACTTTTTATTCTCTCAATAATGGGAAAAGTATTATTGGATTCTGGTTCTATACATTCCTTTAAATCATGATGGTTTTCTATAACTATAGAATTGATGCCACAAAACCTTTAAGTAGTGATATATATAAAAACACTTAGTGGTGCGATAATTTTAACCTTAGTGTTTGACTCTTTTCCTATTATCATACGTGGGAAGATTCTTCCAGTGAATATGTAATAATTCCCTTGGTAGAATTTGATGATATAATGGGAATGGATTGACTCTCGTTATATAGAGCACATATAAAATGTCAGGAAAAGGAAATTACTTTTCATTTTATGAACCATCCCATGATACTCTAAACATGAAAGGAAGGTCATGAATCTCCCTTAAAAAATCCATCAACTTTGAGTGTTTTTATTACCTATAAATAATAATACCTCTCCCAAATGGTTGAATCAATGGAAATGTACAACCTTGTGGATATTCCCATCATTAGGTAATACAGTTATGTATTTCCCAAAGAGTTACCCAGACATCCCCCATATCATGAGGTAGCATTATAAATAGCACTTATACCTAGAGCTACTCTTATCTTATAGTGTCTCTATTGGAAGGATCATATCGAACTGGAGGAGATAAAGAACCCAATACAAGAGCATTTGAACAAAGGTTTCATACTCCCTAGTGCATCAAATTCGAGTGAATGTGTGCTCTTTTGAAGAAGAAGGGTGGAACAATGCTACTATCTATTGAATATTAGTAACTCAACAATATCACCATAACGAAAAAGTATCATATTCCAAGGATTGATGACTTGTTCAATTAGTTAAGAGGAGATAAATTCTTCTCAAAGGTGGTTCTTCGTTCTAGATATCATCCGTCATAGGTTAATTAGGAAGATATTTAGAATACAGCCTTTCATACAAGGTATGGTAATAATATTTTTTCTGGTGATTCCTTTCAGACATACTAATGACCCTAAAATACTCATGGATGTGATGAATATAGTATTTAGGCATTACCTCAAAAAATATTTTGTTAGTGTTTATCGATGATATTCTCATATACTCCATGACAATGGAGGAACATGGATAAAATATAGTACATCTTTTAGAGACATTGAGAATAGAGAAGTTGTATGCCATGTTCTGAAAGTGTGACTTTTGGATGAAGAACGTCACGTTATTGGGACATGTGATCACATGTGGGGGAATTTCTGTGGACCCTTCTAAAACAAAGGAAATTGAAAAATGGCCCAGGCCCTATAGTGTCAAAAAAATGGTAGTTTTCCTAAAATAGGTGGGTACTACAAATGTATTGTGAGAAATTTCTCACAATTTTCATGCTCACTAACGAAGTTAACATGTAAAGGGGTAAAGAATTTCTGGACATAAGAATGTGAGGGAAGCATCAAAGAGCTAAATAAAAGGTTAATTACTTCACTAGTACCCACATTAAGGAAAAGTAGAGAATTTATTATGATATACAGTATTTCTTAAAAGAAATTAATCAGTTGAGTACTCATGTAAAATGATAACATGATTTCATATGCCTCATAGAAGTTGAATATCCATGAGTAGAACTACAAAAATCCTGATCTAGAGCTGGAAACTGTGATTTTTTCAATGAAAATCTAGGGGCACTACCTTCATGGTGAGAAGTGAAAAATATACACCAACAACAAGATCTTAAAGTATATATTCACACAAAAGGAGATCAACATTCATAATAAGAGATGGTTAGAGAAAATCAAGGATTACAATTGATCTATTCACTATCACCCTAGAAAGGTGAACAACGTAGATGATTAACTAAGCTAAAAATAACTAGCTACTCTATCCAAGCTGCCGATTGAGAATGACCTTATAATCTTGGATATGAAAAGGATAGATTTAGAAATCATAAGGGGAGGGGATAAATCCTCCCATGCCCAAATGATTTTACAACCATCAATCCATGATATGATTAAGGAGGCAAAAAAGGATGATCCAGAGTTACAATGGAGTTTGAATGTAGTAATGGAAGGGAAACTGTAAGACTCCCATATCGACAATGAAGTTTTGATTCAGTTTGGAATGTGGCTTTGTGTTTCTTCATAACTCAGGATAAATAATGTGTTATTGGAAAATTCACATAGCTCACCATTATCTATCCATCATGGGACTACCAAGTGGTACCATCATCTCTGAGAAAACATCCGGTGGGACAACATGAAGAAGGAGATTACGAAATACATATCAAGGTGCTAGTCTCGTCAGCAAGTTAAGGTAGAGGTAAAAATGTCCAAAGGGATATTACAAACATTGCCTATAACCATGTGGAAATGGTAGAATGTTACTATGGATTTTTTCATGGGTCCCTCGAAGTTGTAAAAGGGAAATAATGTTATATGGGTTGTAGTTGACCGACTCACTAAGACTTTCCATTTTATTGCTATTAGGGAATATCTCTCACACAATCAACGTGTAATGATTTATGTGAAGGAAGTGGTGAGACTGCATGTTTTTACACTCTTGATTGTCTCTGATCATGATCTAATGTTCACATCTAAATTCTGGAGGAGCCTTCTATCTGTTTTGAGTACTGAACTAAATTTCAGCATAGCCTATCACCCCCAAACTGATGAACAATCAAAAAGAACTATTTAGATGCCTGAAGATAGGCTAAAAACCTGATCTCTAGAATTCAATGGTAGATGAGAGCTGCATCTGCCATTGGTTTAGTTCTCATACAACAATATCTTCCACTCGATTATTCAGATGGATCCATATAAAGCATTGTATGGAAAGCGATGTAGAACTCCAACCTTTTGGGATGAATTTGGAGAAAGAAAACTACATAATCTTGTGTAAGAGATGAAAAAAAGATTCACGTCATCCAGAAACACATTAAAGATGTTCAATGTTGGAAAAATTTCTACACTGACAACTATCGAAGGGACATGTTGTTTGACATTAGAGATAAAGTCTTCCTTCGAATATCACCTTGGAAGAGAGTCATGTGGTTTCAAAAGAAAGGGAAGATAAGTCCAAAGATCTTTGGAACTGTTGAGATTCTTTACCGCATATGAGTCGTGGCCTATCGACTTGCACTTCCACTGAATATGGATCTAGTTCATGATGTGTTTCACGTATCACTAATGAGAAAGTACATACCAGATCCCTAAAATGTACAAAAATCATAGGTGATAGAGTTGGAAGATGATCTCTCCTATGAGGAGTATCCATCAAATATTCTAGAATAGAAAGATAAGTTTCTATGCAATAAGACAACCCTCCTTGTCAAACTGTTGGGGAGGAACCATAAGTTTGAAAAAGATACTAGGGAACTAGAAGAGGCGATGAAGGAGAAGTACCCTCACCTGTTTTTGTAAAACAAAATTTCAAGGGAGATATTTCATTAGGGGGGAAGAATGTAATGACCAAATGTTTTATCAATAAAATTACATTATAATAATTATTCCTTATATTATAATCACTTTAGTAATCAGAATGACATTTCATAAAAATAAATACAATGTGATCACTAATCATATTTTCTTTTCTACTTCTCTATTTTGTATTTAGAAAACCTAACATAAACTGTTGTGATTTGTAAGATGTTTGGAGTCTGATAAGGCATAATTAATTGTTGGTGAATAGTACCTAAGATTGTGAATAGTAACCAACCCTTATGAATAGTAATATTTCCCTTATGAATAATAAACCATCCAAAATAATTTTAACCTCACCCATGAATGATTAAATAAAATTTCGGCATATTACAATTAATAATTTGACTATAGTAAAAGTATTGGTGTTTTGGTAAGTCATAAATAATTAAATATAAATAATCAATTAATTTTAAATAAATTTGATTGTATTAATTTTTTCCATAAATTAACAATTCTATGTCTTTTGGGTTTTGTGAAAATTTTATATGCCATTATGTAATTTTGGAAAATCATTATGAAATTAGATTTAATTATTATTATTTTTTCTTTTATATTATAATTTTAATTTTAATTTATATTAATCATACATAGAAAATTATTTAAAAAAAATGGACTTTATTTTTAGATGCTACAAATTGAAATATAATTAGGGTGAAAATTTGGTATTTTTCTGAAATACTTCAATTTTCATGTGAATGGTAAAAATTCGATTTTTCACATAACCGGTGTATCTTAAATTGCAACAATCATGATTTAATGATGAAATAAACATTATAGAACATTATTTTAATAAATTTTATACTTTATTTAAAAAATGGTTCCTTAATATAAATAAACTCAACTTTCAAACCTAAAAAACATTCCAAAGTCTAAAGTCAAATGGTGATTCCTTAAAGCATCTTTTTCTCTTTCTTCCACATTCCTTTTAATAAATTAATGAATTTGAGTAATAAATATTATTTAAAGTCTAAAATGAAATATATTATATTAATATATGATTTATGAAGTTACAAAACTAATATTACAAGTCAAATAATTGATATATTATTTTATTTAACCATTAATTCAAAAAAACACCGCCTCCTCGTGTATAAATAACGCTTATCCCTCCCCTACCAAACAACATATCTGATGCTTCAAGACTTGTCTAAACTCTTCCAAAACATCATACCTATCCCATATCCCATGTGATAGTGTTTATGGTCTCATCAAGAGACCATCCTTACCTTTTTTAAGGAGGATCTCAGGATGAGGATTGAAGAGGTAATTCCTCTCTCACACTTTTCCTTTAATTTCCTTTCAATTTCAAGTCATTTTCTTGTTATATCCCCATAAATCTTCCTCAAAATGGAATGGTAAATTACATATCATATATATAATAGAAATTTATGATACTAAGGGTATATTATAGCAATCAAACCCCCTTCTCCTCTTCTTTTATTAAAGAATTAAAAACGTTTTCCATGAGGTGTAAATTTATCACCTTCAAGAAAAACATGTTTTCTTTTTTACTTTACCGCCTTCATATATGGTCATGAAGCTATTTTTATATTCAAACCAGAATATTATATATTTATTATACCATATTTAATGTTCCAGAACTAACTTATTTACATATTACTAAATAATTATAATAATCATGTTCGTTGTGGATGAAAAACTACCGAATTAACCCAAACGATCATCATTAAGATCCAATCTAATGATTTATCCACATGGTATATAATATAATCAATTATAAGATCATTTAAACTCATGGAATATTATTAATAACATTCAATATCAGTTCTTCATGTTTACCCATGTTCTACATGAACTTCCTTTTATGAATACAAGTGAACCTCTCAAGATAACCTTAAAAACAATCATTCCCAAACAATGTTTTTAAACTATATAACTCATCCAAAGGCCCATAAAATAACATAATTATACCTTAATGAACCATATTAATATAAAAACGGTTCTATAATTAATAATTAATGAATCTAATATGGTTATATAGGACATTAAAGTGAAGAAAGTGTTCAGACACAAGGTAATGGGAAATTCTTGAACCCGACTATCTTTCTTCGGGTTCTCCCTCATTCACTCCATTTTTGGTATGATCACTCCTTAAAAATAATTTTTTCATCATTATATAACCTTTTCAGGGATATAACTATTTTCCACTAGATTTTATGTCAAAAAAAAATTTTTTAGAAGAACTCTTCTTTCACAAACACACCTTTTATTTCTCACTCATGGTTTATGGTTATAGTATCAAGTATGTTATTCCCACATTATTTTGGGAACCCATTTTTTATGAATGTGTTATAATGATATGAAACGCATTCCACCACATGGGTTTTTAGGTTAATTTTTTAGATATGTTCTATGTAGAATGCTTGATAATGATAATTTTAGGATGTGACAGGTGTGCCCATAACTATATACCACAATATGAATGTTTGAATGTGACGGGTGCGCCCAGAATTATACAGTGATCTAATTCATTGGGTAATGTGATAACTCCCTTTAGTAAAACTGAAATTATGTGTTAACAATATTCTAGCCTTTTCACATTTATATGCGTTATTGAACCACTAAGACATGATGTTTCAATTTTATGCATTTCCATATTTCTAGTCTTTGATTAATGATTCCTCTCATGTTCTTAATCCATTGCCTATGGTATGATTATGATCACCCATTGTTATATTGTCATTATCTACACTTTTACTGGGCTTTTATATCCCCCTTTTCTATGTATACTCTCTGCTCACTACATGTACTAATGATAGGTTAAGTGCCAATAAGAAGTTCAGTGGGAAGGAATTAAAAAAATGTTTATATTTGATGATGTAAATGTTATGTTTAGTCCTAGTTTTCCCATGATAATAAAATATTAGATCCTTGTGGTGCAGAAACACTATGTTTTTTATATTTATAATGATTTAATATTAATGTAAGAAAGGTAGGGTTGCTATATATAAGAACAAATAAACAAGAAGGACTTGGTAAATATGATTACATCTTCTTCAGTAAATGTCCTCTATATATATCATTAAGAGACCAAGGGTAGGTCTTTTAGTGAGGCCATAACCATAAGAACTTGTATAATGATTTTTTAAGAGTAATGGGTGGGTTTTTTGGAGATATTATTATCAATGTGATGTACATATGTGAATGAAGGGGTTCCTAATTATAATTGGGGCCAGAGGCACTTTTAGATTTTCTTAAGGAAATTAAAATATAATAAGACTATCCTAGATCAAAATTAAAAAAATTGACATTAATTTAAACTAAATTTTTTAGGGTCGAAAAAAATGATATTTATACATTCTTATATCATTATAGTTTTTATCTTCTTTATTATCCCTTATTAATTTTTATTTAAATTTAACCATGAGAACCACAATTCTAATTATAAATGTTTAATAATGTTATTATAATTGACCAAGTGAATAATAAATTGAAAAGATATAATATTTTAGACCATATAATATCCTAAATTTTCAATTTAAATATTTTAATTATATTTCAATAATTTATTTAAATATTATTTTGATAAATTATCAATAATGTCAATTTTTGCGCTATTCCTATAATTTGACATTAAAAACATCATGAAAATTGTGGAATAACAATATAATGAATTAAAACCTCTATAATGTGTCACATGGATATAGAAAGATTTTTTTACAAATTAAAACATTTAAATAATATCACTATTAATATTTTTAAAATCATTTAATTATTTTTTCTATTAATTATAATAATATTATATTTGTAATGTAAAATCATTGAAGGTAATTGTATAATATCATAAAATTATAAAAAAAGTTATATCAAGAAAAAATTTCATTACGTTCAAAATAGATATTTATTTTCATTCATGTCTAGTTTTTTTCTATATATACACATAATAAATATAGAAAACTAAGAGAGGGATATTTTTTTCATTATTGGTTAAAATATTATTAGGGTCATGTTCATGAACAAATTCCATTAAATGTATTAATGAAGGATTTAATATGATAATGGTATAATTAAATTCATTAAATAATAATTAAGATGATATATCATTACCATATTACTTTGTTTTAACACAGATCATCACAATTTACCCTATACCAAGTTGATAAATTTTACCACTTCTACAATTCCTAATTCCTAAAAATAAAATGGAATTATTTACAAAAAAAAAAATTGAACCTTAAATTTCCAATATTAAATTCATTTTATTCAATTCAGCCTTTATAACTGGAAAAATGTAATTTTAAAATAAGTTTGAAAAACTCAACGAAAACTAATTTTAGAAAAAAATGATTTTAAGCATAAAAATGGTTTTTATTCTTATATAATTATTATAAAATAATAGATGAATATTGATAAATATTATTAATAAATATAATAACTATATTTAATTAATCTAATTAAAACATAATGAACGATTTAATTTATTCATAAAAAATACATTACGCGTATTTTTTCCATAAAAACACATTTTTATATATAAAAATGTTTATATAACAACACAAATAATAATATTTATTATAATGAAATTAATTATATTATTAATAGTGTAAGATAATTTTTTTTAAATAATTTTAGAACAAAATTGAACATTAAGAATACTTGAAATAATAATATAGTTTTCCATAAAAATGTGTATTTTATAGAATTTAGAGGAAACTAAATACTTTCAAAAAAATAAAAAACAGAACCCTAATATAATTATAAAATATTTATGTCAAAAATGATATTATTATTATAAAATAAAATTTATATAATTTCAATAAATTATTTATAATATTTTCTCAAAAAAATTAATAAAAATAATTTTTAAAGAAAAGTTATTTTAAAAGTATGAAATAACCTTATTGAAAATTTAGTATTGTTTTACTAGGAATTAATAAATTTTTCATTATTAATTTGAAATATATATCTCTTATTCATTTTAATTCTACTCATGTGTGCTAATTTTAATTCTTGGTTACAATGACAAAAGTTAAATAATAACTTTCTGCGGTTCGTTTAGGCTTAGTGTTGCAAGTCATAATCACTATCAAACACAGTGTTTTTTTAGAATCTAGCTGTTTCAAAAAGTGATAAAATTCAAGTCAAATTACCTATATTTATGTATCATATGTCTATACTAATCTGATTGAAATAATTCTAGTTACCATTTTGATTGTGTCTCTACATTCTTGTTCTTCCATAAGACCATTTTACAGTTTTGATAATTCGTAAAACTAGATCAATATATTGAATAGATGTAGATAAATACATTTCAACACATTCATTCGAAATATTACTCAGAATATTTTATCTAACATGGACAAGTTTTTGGTTTCATATTTTTTTTCATATATGGATCTAAAATAAATAAAATTTATCAAATATCAAATCTGAAAATATTTGTACTAGTTATTTATCCTTGTGTAAGGACCCATTAATATTGAATTATTTCAACAGGGAAATGATTTTTATTGAAAAATGCATCATTTCCATCATCACATACCTGAATATCTTTTCACAGGTCATGCCTTATTCTGTCAATTTTTTTTGTGATTTCTATTTGTGTTGCATAATTTCATCACATCACATTCCCTTAATATTGAATTACTATTAATTATCAAAATTAATAACTACACCATTGTACTCCTTAATTTTTTATAAAATTTTTTACACTTTTAAAATGTTAGTGTCATCCACTACAGAGAATCTATGGTTTACTCCTCTTGGGATATTTTAATACTACATTCATAATCAGTGATTTTTAAGTCATTCTTATATGTTTAATATTATCACCTTTAGAAATTTATTTAGATTAACCTATAAGAATGGTCAAAAATCCTCAACATAGTTAAATATAAAATAACTCATTCCCTAAGTATCCACTTGTCCATAAAAATTGGTTTGGTTCAGAATTACATATGATTTTTCATTTTATATATTTCTCCTCACATGTATATTTCTATTTTAATATGAGTAGACCCCCCATAATTTTCTCCATTCCTTATTAAAAAGAAGATACATGTTGTACCATAAATGATTAGTTTTTTATATGTTCCAAAACACAAATATTATCCCCTGATGTTTGATCTCCCATAAAACTAATAATACCATCGTAGAAAATATTCATGTTGTAATTATAAAATATTCAATATTTTTTTCATAGGATTTGAAGAAACATGCTTTTATGGTCCCTCAATACCACCATAAATATTTAATACATATTTTTAAGGTTTCTATAAATCAATGTTTTCCCCAAATTTATCATGGAACCCACATAGTTAGGATGTTAAAATTTAATATTTTCATATTTATTCAGTAAAAAAATTACCTAATTAACTATAATGATTTCATGGAAATATGAAATTACATAACGTTAAATTAAAATTTTTTTCATAATAAATCCTTATTTTACCGAGGGTCTTATCTTAGTTAACCAAAATTGATTTAGACATATTAATTTCTTCTTCATGAGTAGTCATATTCTTCTCTGATTCTAATAAAACATTTTCTTGTTCAACTACATTACCTTGAGAAGTTTGATCCAATCAATGTATTCATTTTATATACATTCAAACCCACCTTCAAATATATTCATCCCATAAAACACCTTATACGTTTTGAATTTATTCTTAAAACCAAAGTTCCTTATAAGATAGAATTCATGTTATTTCCTCGAGATGTGAATCATGCAGACTTAATATCCTTATTCTTCTCTACCATTGGAGATATATTCTATATTTTCATCATGTTCCATTCTGTTTTTATATTTTATAAAAAATATATCATTTGGATCACAAATTTAAGAAGATCGTTATTCTCCCTTTATTCTTAACATGGTTTTCTTTTTCTTTCTAAATTTATTTTTTTCTTTCATCGAATTTGATAATGATTTTAGATGATTTACCTTTAACATAAACTATTATTTTCTTATTAGTTTTCATCTTACTCTATATTTTTCTTATTCTTATGAAAATCTATATAAAAATTTCCAATTATTATATAATTGAATAATTTTATCATAAGTTTTCTTTTCAATTTACCCTAATCACTTTTGATATTTTTAGATATGAGATCCATTATTTTCATGTGATTCTTATCACTCTCATAATATTTAACAAAAATATAGTGCTCACACATTTCAAAATCCATTATCATCCACTTTCATTATGAATTGAAAGTCGCTTCTTTTTTCTCATTTTTCGTAAAAATTTTAGATTCTATCATTACGTAATTTAAAAGAATAGCATGTTTCTCATCAAGATGAATATATAGAATTTATTTATATTATGATATCTTTGTTTCATATAAATATAGAAAGTGTATTAATTTATTTTTGCCTATATTTGAGACATTATAATTGTCTTAAAAGCCTCTAATATGTTTATATATCTCATTTCCATTATTATGCAATCATTAATATTCTCATATTCATCCATTATCAATATATATATACATATACTAAAGCATGATTTTTTCTGACACTTATCACCACCAGGGTAACTCTTTCCATTTTCTCGTCTCATCCATCCATTTTCCCCATGCTTCCCATAGTCTCACAATCGTGACTGTCCTCCTCACCTTCTATTGTTTCAAACCCTCCACACATATTCCATACTCTTCAACATGCGATTACACCAAAATCAGCCACTATTTTATATATTCTTTGGTGTATCATGGTACTCCATCTCCGATGCATCCTACATCCACTGTGTCGCAACATCGTTACTCGATCTTCACCTTTACCAAACTCCTCCCTATCTTGAGTTTACTATTCCAAAATATCTGTATCTAAACATCGATTGTTTTCTCTTCCTCCTCATCTGATGATTTCACTAACTCCGGCCTCCCAAAGCTACTGTCAGTGTTTCATCTCGACACTTCATCTTCACTTATTCCAAATACTACATTCTATGGTTTCGTAAAATACTCCATTTAATCTCCTAAATCTAGATTTTGAAGTACTTCGTGCTCAGCTACCAGTACTCCATCACCTTCGACTATCTTTAATTCATTCGTGTATGTCTTCTAGCAGGAGATCCTATAAATTTGACTAATATTGTCATAAGGTTATTATTTTTGAAGGACGACATCGAGATATGCATGTCTACTCCAAAAAAATCACCTCAACAACCGAAGATTTGAAAAAAAATCAATCCATTCCTTGGAGATAACATTGGCTTGTGAATTGGGACACCTGTATTTGAGGTAATTGTATATTTATGTTGTCGTAACCTAGACACACTACAAAACTACAGTCATCTCCTGATTAATTTTGACTCTAACTACATATATATTTTATCTTGTGCGTTGTTATCCCTGCATCATGCAACCATTACATGACTTACTTCTCACACAAGCATCAATATTGGTTGTCTATTTCAGGTATAACTTCTTCAACCCTATGTACTGGCCTCCAAGATATATATTCGAGGCTGTATTCTACACTTGTGATGGCTTCAGTTTTCTTTTCCATTTCATATACCTATTATTTAATGAATACTGAAAAGGTATATCAATTTTCATTTATTCATGCTTCAATAAATATGTATTTTTTCACTTTTAGAAAATTCCAAACAATTGTCCTAAATTTTGTACTAAATATCCCCTGTTCTAATTCAGTAGAAACATCTAACCACCTATTGTTCATTTATATTTCATATCTACCAATATTGGAATCTTTCACTTTCACTACATCACATAGTAAACCACCCGTAAATGTAATTTAGTTTTAACAATACATTATGTCCTCTTTTCTTATGTTTCATGATTTATCTAGTGGTCAATGAAATTACAAAAAAAATTGTTACCTTACATAGTTATGGATTTATCATTTGTCTTCCCAATATATATTTTATTCAATGTTCCAACAGATATAATTTCATTTAAAAAAAGACAATTCAACAGAAAGAAAACCAATAAGAAGATTCAATCTCCATCAACATTTAGAGATGCATGTTAGCAGAGAAGACTGCATACAATATAATGGAAAACAGGGTTTGAGTACTAAATTAAGTATACATTAAATTATTCTACCATTTTTTAATCTTTAGATAAATTTGATTAATATTTTATTAAAAAACATGTATCTACATGTACATGAAAATCTATTATGTACTATACTCACTAGTGTTCTACAACAGCTGGTGCACTACAAAAAAACTGCATCATCAAGAGAAAAGGATTCATAACATTGTCACCATTATCTATGAGCGGTCTGTTTAATTTTTATTTACCAGTAAATTCAATTAGATTTATTAATTTTCATCTAACTACAATTGATTAATTAAATTAATCTACTATTTAAATGACATTGTAGCATGAATGTGAAACTTCATCAACAATATCTATTAGAAAAACCTCTCTGTAATTGGTATGTTATCATATTATCCTTAAATACCTATCCTTTTTGTGAATCTTTGATTCACTAAAGGTTATCAAAAGGTGATGACACATTCATACTACTTTTTCCTTTTCAAATACTCCTATTACACAAGTTTAATCTGCTCAGCCTTTAATTATTGACCATTCATTATTAGCAGGTTTTACATTAGATTCATCATAGTAAATAACTGTAATTGGTAGTATACAACCCTATTAGTGAAAACTTGAACATTATAAGGATTATTTTATCATAGAATATACATTTTCTATACTCTCATCACAGTACTGGGTACATGTTCAATTATACTAGACTTTTTGATTCATTTTTTTCTGATGTAAACATACAATTTTTTTCTCTATATGGTTTGTGATGTGTTGATTCTATTAATTTCAAGAGATGGTTTCACATTAAAGAATAGGTTTCTGCTCGGTAATGTGTTATTTATGAAAACATTAGAACCCCATTGTTATGGTACTGTAACAACTTTCTTCATTTTACTATTACATTAATTTGTAAATGAATACTATATTTTTTTATTTGTGTATTGTATGATGATGGATTAAGGGAATTTTTTACATTATATGGTTTTTATCGTGTTAATTATATTGATTTTAGGATGTGAGTTCGCATTGATGAACATGTGTTTTCATGGAAAATGATGTTTAAGTTGATTTTGGTACCATGAAATCTTATACTACATCATATGTAAGATTATTCAATTTTCTAGACTGATTATCTATTTGAGCTTTTTTGTTGCGCCGAATATAGGTTTCCCACTACATTCTCAATTTTCTAGATTCCTTCCTCATGGTCTCTATGAGATCTCCCTAACCATTTCCCCCTTCAATCATCCCTCCATCCCTCGATTCTCTTCCCCTCACACCCAGGGTTTCAACTGACCTACTATCCAATTTCCTCCATTTCATCGATATAATACAGACCACCCATGTTTCCTTACACAATAAATGGTTCCCCCTTCCTTACTTCCCTTACCTCTCATCCCTACTTGAATATCATAACCAAAAAATACTTATTATCCTACATTTGCGACATCTAACTACAACACCCCCTCTCATTCTTCCTTCAACACGATATGAATGGGAACATTCTTCTCCCAAAAACATCTATATTATCCTAATCTAGGTTTCTCTCCCCTTATACATCGATTCTTCCATGTGAATCCCCTCTTCTCATCCTAAGGTTTTTTCATAATAATGTTGGCATCGTGATACCGCAACCTCATCGGTGCTCTACCTCCAGGAAAAATGCAATAGTTTCAACACCACCGACTACGGTGGAGGTTACCCCCTAGTTACTCTTTAGGAATCTCTTCTCTTCCGATTTTATTTCTATCCTAAAATTTTTAGTATATAACTTTTGTTAGGAATTTTTCATACATTGTAACAATACATGTATATTTAAGAATCAACAATTGGGGAATCTCTTTCATTCGGACAGCCAGTATGTAGTCACCTAGAAAAGTTTTTATGATTGATACATATTTCCTACACAAATAGAGCTCTAATTTCAGAAATGATACATTGACTATCAGCTCCAAAACAAGGACCCGATTTCTCTTGGAGCATTAGCTCTTAGTCACCAGAGAAGGTCATTCTTCTATGTTTTCATTCATTGTCTTCTATGTTTCCCAACATTATGTTAATTTTTTGAAACTATAATTTTCATGGTTTCAAATATTATATGCCCATAATGTTATAAAAAATCTAGAAACAAAGTAGTGCTTATCATAGGTGATACGTGTTTTCAGAAGTTTTTGGTTTGTCCTTCCAAATCCATACCAATTTGTAAGAAGTATGGCCTTATGGGCTACTGTTTTGACTGATTTTGTAATTTTCCAGGGTTGAGATTTTTCAAATAGACTGGGTGATGCATATGAGTCTTTACTACTACTTTTCGATGTTAATGCAGACTATATTTTTTATTTGTTTATTGTTCGATGATAGCATACTATGGTTTTTTCTTTTCTATGGTTTTTGATGTCTGAATTATTTTGACTTCAGGATAAGGGTTCGCTTCAAAGAAAATGTCTTTTCATTGAAAAAGCGGTGGTTCATTTGAAGTTGCTACTCAGAAATCCAACACCACGTCATTAAATTTTCCCAAATGATTATCTATTTGAGCTTTTTCATCTAAATGTGATGGATGTAATCATGTTGTTCATGTTTGGAAAACTGGGATGGATCATTGCTTTTCTTTTTGAATTAATGATTTGAAATACTATCCATTTAATGTATTATTTTCATTATTTGTTCAAGATAGCATCATGTTTCACTTTATTTAGTCTACTGGATCCATTAGAGTCTTTAGGTCTATTACTATCACCTTCAAGTCTATTAGAATTCACTATATATTTATTATTTATTGAATAAATTATTCTTCCGATAGAATATATATTCAGATCTCTGCAATAGGTATGTTTTCCTAAAATTGTGGAATTCACCACCATTCTATCCTTCATTTTTTAGTTGCGGTTACACATTATATGAATGCAGGTAATTTGTCCTAAAATCATGTAGTGAAATTCCTTTTTTTCTAATATATAACTATAGGTAATTTGTTTTAACTATTGAATACACTACATATTGTTTTTTATGCACTAAACACACGTGAATATGATTCATATGATATAATACACAAAAAACCAATATTTTAGGTTAACTGTATGCATCTTCCAGTTATGCATGACTAAAGGAACATGCATGAAACATTCACTTAGATTCTCCCGGGTTCACCTCCCGCAATCCCATACGTTATCAGCTTCAGTGACTACTGTTGATTATGAATCATGACAACCACCTCACAAACCACCTTAACATCACCCATACATTCTTCAAACATCGTAAATACCAGATTTTCCATAACAGATATGTCATCCTACTTTTCCTTCAATAGATATCCCTTTTGTGCATCTAGGATTCTTTGTAGTTTATCAAAAGGTAATGATATATTCATACTACTTTTTCGTATTCAAATGCTCAAGTAAAGATGTTTAATCTTCTCAGCCTTTATTTGTTGACGCTTCATTATTAGTAGGTTTTACATTCGATTCATCATAGTAATCTACTATAACTGGTAGCATAAAACCCTAAAAGTTGCTACATGCACATTCTAAGGATCATTTGTCTTTATAGTATACATTGTATATACTCCAGTCATAGTACTTTGAAGAGGTTCAATTATAATTTATTTTTTGATTGATTTTTTATCTGATGTAACCTTACTAGGATTTTTATTCTTTGCATTGTTTCACAATGTTGCTTCTATAAATTTCAGGATATGTTTTTTCATTGAACAACCTCTTCAATCATCAGAAGCTGTCAGTTTTGATGAAATTGGTACACGATTACGATAGTATTATCACAACATTCTTTTCTTTATTCGATTATTATAATTGCATTCTAATATTTTTATTGTAATTGAATACTATATTTTTTTGTGTTTATTCTCTGGTGATGGATTACTATTGTATTTTCCCTTATATGGTTTCTGATATGTGAATTCTGTTGATTTTTTGATAAGGGTTCGCAATGAAGAACATGTTTTTGAATGAAAAAACTGTTGGTTCAGTTGAAGTTGGTACCTGACAATCCTATAATACATCATATGTAAGATTATTCATTTTTCTAGACCAATTACCTATTTCATATTTTCATCTCTCAATGTGATGGAATTAATCATGATGTTAATTTTTAGAAGACTTTGATGGATCTCTGCTTAGTTTTTTGAATTCATGACAAGGTATCTTATCCTTTTAATGTATTCTTTTAATTATTTTTTGAAAATTCCATCACGTTTCACTTTATTTAGCCTACTGGATCCATTATATTGTTCTGGTCTACTAGCATCATTTTCAAGTCTTCATAAATTTAAAAGGATTGATGTCATTTTTTTATAAAGAATTAGTTATTTAAGAGAATTGTAAGATGCCTTCCTTTCTTATTAAGAAAAATTAGAATATATTTATCCAAAAAAAAATTTCTTTCCACCACTACTATCCCTCCTTTTTATATCTATTCTTACAAACATATGAATATTTACATTAATGAATGTATTGTTTTTTCGAAATTTCTATGCAAATATATTATAATTTTTATTGCATATGGAGAGGCATGAAAATGAATTTAAGGAATCAAAATTGGCTAACTTGAAAAACATGAACATTAAAGAAAGTACCATTCCAAGAGGTATCCAATGTCTTTATTTGCTATTTAATTATTAATATTCATCTGATTCAAATGAACACAAATATTTGTGTTTCCTGGGGTTTCTGACATTTCTCTAAGACAACTATAACTGCCACATTGTCCTGTCTATTCATAACATTCTGGAATCATCATTCTTGGTTGTTTCGGATTTGCACTCATTTCTTAAAGCTGAAAAAATCGTCTTCCATGTCATCACTGACAATAAAACATATGTTACATGAATTCATGGTTTACCCTAAACCCCATTAACCCTACAACATTTTATGTTGAATGAATTCACCAGTTAGATTGGTTATCATTTGATAATGTTCTGGTTCTTAAAGCTGGAGATATTCTTAATGGTATCATGAATTACTACTATGGGATCCACATTCCCAATTTCAAACTAAGCGATACTAATCGAAGAGTCGTGGAATTGGTATTGAAATCTATGAGTCCCAAGTATATTTCCTTTCTCTACCATCTACCCATATATTTTCTAGAGGTAATTAAATGTAATGGTATTCATTTTCTCCCAATGAGTATATGTTTTTAAGTAAAAATCATTATGTGTAAATGAACTAAAAAGTGGTAAATGAGTTCCTTATATTTTGTTTGAATATTTTTATACTATCTATCTCGCTTTCTCTTTCTCATTTACTACCAAAAAATATCTAATTTTCAATTTGTTAAGTGTAGTAGTATCTATAGCAACAATATAAATTTACCTTTCATATTGAATGATATTTCTGAAACATGACATTACCATTGACAAAAGTGAACATATTCCTATAATTGTTGTGACATTCAATAAATTTACACATTTCTTTCCATACCAATCATTCCAAGGTTTATATACATGAAATCACATTACATTCAACATGCCCAATAACCGTCAAACATTTATAGGATGATAGAATTTGAGTTGAATAAAAATGGTAAAAAAACATTCACATCATTTGAGCTTTCATGAAAAATGTTAGTACTTATATTTTTACTATGCTTTATGTTGGTTGGGTAGGTTGTTTGGGTGTGTTGTTTGGGTGGGTGTGTTTATTATCAATCAGTTTTGTTACTTAGTTTCTTCCCCCTACAATATTTTTCTGCACAATTAATTTCATTTCGTTTCATCATTGATAATTTGATGAGAAATTATCTTCTGAAGTCTGAACCATACAATTTTTTCTATAATCATTAGGAGTTTCATGTGATGTTGTGTTTTTAAATGGGTATGCATGTTTATGTGACTCTAATTTTAGTATTTTTTAAGTGTCAAAATTTAATGACTACTATGTTTTGAACAGATTTTCGATGCCTTTCAAAGGAAGTATTTTTAGAAGATGATTTTGGGAGTCAGAAAGATTTGTCTTCATTATGGTATATTGATCACAGTTGAAAATTTAATGGAGTAGCAGAAAGGATGAAAAATTGGAGATCAGTGGGTGATATCTATGATGTCAGACATAATTGAATTTTTGTCATCCATGAATAGATAAGGTTTCAAATATTGATCAATTTTCATGGGCTTATGGAATAAATGATTTTGATTTACATACATGGAGGTCAAATATAAGTTCAAATATATGGAAATTGGACAAAATTTGAATTTTTATGATTATTTTAATTTTTGGAATTGTTAAAAATACATTCATTGTTATTAAAAAATATAATAGTTATAAATATAATTAAAAAATATTATATAATTAAATTAAATATCACTATGTAATAATAATTTTTATAATGTAAAGTGATTAGATTCAATTATCCACTGGCATATCCACCCCCCAATTCTAGATTCTTTCCCTTTATTTTTTACAACTCTCAATGATTTAAAACCATTATATTTCATGCTGAAACTATATTTTTATTCATTTTAAATTATATTAATTGTTTTCTACTAAAATTAGGATCTCTAACCAATTTTGTAACGTGTATTGAAAAATATGAATCTTCCATTTTAGTTTTCTATTAATTTTTTTTTCACTCTACAAACCAATGTTTCTGGGAATGTTATTTTAAATGTAGTTCAATCATGTAATTCAAATCTACCTCGTTTTCTTCTATGTTGATGATGTCTCTATATTTTTTACACTTGTATTCCAATATTTTATACTTCTATATTTTAATTTAAATATACTTAATGTTAATGAAGTATATTAAAATTGAAAAATAATAATTTGTTATTGAAAATAATTTTTGACCAATAACACCGTGCAAATTCATGGGTGAGTACTAGTTATATACTAAAATAGTGCATTTTTTGAAATTTTATTCTTTGGCCTTTATTATTTCTTCAAACATGTTCTTATGTTTATCTCTCATTTTATTAGTTGTATACAACCCTATCAACTTATTCAAAACCTTTTCAGAAAAATATGAGAGTATAAATTTTTTTATTTTTACTTATATATCAATATTTATCTTATCTAGATACGTAATTGTACAATATCATTAAAGAGTGGATAAACCACAGTGATAAAATCACTTAGATAATGTCATTGAAATTATAGACAAGAAATATTTTAGTTCATTATCCCATGAAATTTATTTAATTAAAAAAGGTAGAACTTTTGTTATTCACAGAGTTCTAATTCTATATACAAGTCGTATGATGCATAGAATGTATTGGGAACCTTTTTTTCTCTGATACTACTTACAAATCCTATATCAATTTGGGATCTAAAAAGTTTGAATTAGTTGTACATATTTTTCTTTTTAAAATTATTTATTTAGAAAACCATATAACTAATTAAATTCTAAATTCAGAAATTTAATCTCTTCATGACCCACATAAAGAAACAAATGAAATATTGTACATACACCTTGTATTCTGGGGTTTTCCGGATTTTAAGACTTAGAAACTACTCTAGAAACCCATAAAAACACAGAAACAAACAATAAAGTGCCAAATTAAAACCCCTGGGAGCCCATTATCACTGCAAGTCAAAGAATGTAATCTTCTTTATGTATATAAACAAGTATAACTGTACAATTAATCACATGATCCACCAAATTCTAATCCAAGTGGTCCCATAACACCTATTGGACCAATGTTTGGCGCCCATTAGAAAGAAAAATTACATATTATAAATACACCCATCAAAGGGCATGTATTATATCACGAAATCGATCACAACATAATGCATACCAAGTACAACATCTATCACAATAACATGTTATCACGAATGAACCCTAAATGGCATGCCAGGAATTCATGCCATGTGATCTCTAACAAGTTCCTAAATGATGCATGAGATGGTATACCGTCATCTCATTGGGTTAAAATATAAATAGAACCTCAATAATATCAATGACAACATCAAAAAAAATTTGAATCACCCAACGGTGAAATTAAATCAACTCTAAAAATTGAAAAACCATAGAATTGAAATAATCGAGGCATATTGGTTTTTACCTATACATGGATTAACTACTCCAAGGTAAAACTTATTACCAACTAACCATCTCATCCTATCCCTATCTATTTCTTCTAAAAAGTATGTCAAAAAAGAAATTAACCCCCTCTGATACCACTTTGTAACATCCCAGTACCGGGTGCCGCCCAAAGTTGCCCCATACCTAGTTGGTCACTTGGCCACAAGAGAATTTCCCTGAATACCAGAGGCTGATATCTAGAAGTGAGGGACTTGGGTGTGATAGTTGGGAATCTATTCCCTCATTGGCATAGTAGCAGAATGAAAACAAATTGATAATAGTGGTGGAAGAATTAATACTATAAAATATGTAAGAAGAAAAAGACTGAAAGTATATAAACAACTAGAGAACATATTTATGATGCATCTCACATATTTCTAGGAAAGCAGCCAAACAAGTCACAATGTAGGAAATATAGTACTAAACCAGTTTAAAAATAAAAAAAATAAACAACAGAAGTATCACATGCCTCATCTTGGTCTCGTGCTCTCCAACTCCACTGGAATCAAGTACCTGAAGTAGAAAGGTGGTTTCCATTATCTCTACCTAAAAAAATATAATATTTGTGTGCCCAAATAAGGACCCAAAAGGGTGTGAGACGAATTACAGAAAGAAATCACACAAATATATGTTCCAAACTGTTTTTGAATATATATATACAGATGGTAATATGAAAAATCAAATAATAACAAGGAAGTACTCAAAAGTAAACCATCTTATAATTTTTATTTACATTCATTTGCATTTAATGTTCATCATTTAATCAAATATCACAACCAAGAATCTCAGAAAAATACCTAACATGACTGAACCCAACCTCGGGCTTTGGCCTGGAAGAGGCGGCACACACATTCAATGTTTATGTTAACCCTCTCGGTATGTCACACAGTATAACCCCTATAGACAAAAAAAGTAATAATAAGGGAAAAGACACTCTGAGGAGCACTCACTGTCAATCCCCCCTATGGCCTTTAAGGTATAACTACATAATCTATGGGGAATCACTCAAAATAAATTCCCCCTATGGTCTCATAACGTAGACTATTGATACTTTTATGGAGAACTCATTGTCAATCCTCCCTTATAGTCTCGTAGTGTGAAAATTATAATAGACACTCTGGGAAACCCTCATGGTAAATTCCTCCTATGGTCAAACTACACCAGGTTCTCATAGCCCTGTGTAATATAATCGTGCACAAATGATATCCATCATCCAAAGAAATCTCAAATACTACAAGGCTATGTAGCTAAAAAGCATGTCACTAGCATGTCATACAATACCAACTCTATCCTAATAGCACTATGAATGGAAACAAAATAGCCTAAAATGTAGTTCTGGACCCAACATGCAATATCAAACAAACATATGAAAACATATTTATAAATAAGGTAATGATCCTAAATCATAATCAAAACCATGTTCTTAAGAAATCAAAACACGGAATGCGTCAAATTGGGATAAATGTCCAAAACACGCAATACCCTAAACTAGCGTATTGAACACTTGTTTCACATATTATCCAAAGAAAACTATAGAAAGTCATAAACCACCAACAACGATGTTGTATGATCGATATAGTTTAATCAAATTCTTTCAATTGACCTAGAACATTGTAGATCTAAAAATGTGTAAAAACACTCAACCTCGAATTTTACATGGTCTAAACTTAACGTGGAAGCCTACTACATTCAATGTTCAAACATTATCTAGTACCTATATTATATTATTACTATAAAATTGAATTAATTATAAATATCTAAAATTGGAACATAAGTTTTGATAATTTATGATCCATTTCCTTATGTGGGATGGTATATTCCAGTTCCCACATCTTAAAGTCTTGATGTTTTTTAGATAGGAACCACATATTAATCATGATAATCATAATTGTACCGAATGAATATGAAATTAAATATGTGATAGGATTATTCTAAATTCAAATGGAACTCTTCTAGAAGATACATTACTTCTAGAATAATGAGTGATGTATGTGTATGCCAAGATTTCTATCAGTAGTTCAGAATGAAAATCTCATTCATGAGACCATGATCCCATGATATAATCCTCTCCCTTATCAGTAGTATGATCCTAAATCAATATATCTTGAAAAAAACCAGATAAAATCCACACAATGTATAGATTCCTATAGGTAAATGAATTTATAAGAAAATATCTCCTTGATAGAACATTTTATACTCTTATCTCAGAACATTCAAACTCTTTTTCATTATTTTTTTATTCCTTTTATATTCTCATTACTTCAAGAATAATATTTCCAAAATGATTTATAGAAACTAACATGACTCTCAGTTGTATGAATAATCCCTAAAGAACAAAACATTTTACCATAGTTGATAATTTCATATATCTAATTTAAAATCCTATGGAAATTTCCTACAATCCTTCTCATTTAATCATATTCAAACTCAGAATATAGATTTTTTGAAATCAATAAATGTCCTTGTATTATTTTTTTAACATGGATGTTGGGTATCCATGGAATCATAATCTACACAAATCATGTGAAATTAATTTTTTCAACCATATCTATGTGAATTAAAAGACAATATGTAATATCCTATAATGTGGAGTGATTAATCATTTACCATATGTATTTACCTTTTATGAAACTTCCATGGATATGGCATAGTGTCCATGAGTATGATGTTTTTTCATTAACATTATAACTTTTATACTTCAACATTTCCTTGATTCATAACATCGAAACCACTATAGAGTACCTTCCAATCATTTTCTATTTAGTAACTACTAGTATCAGGGTCACTATTTATTTAGTGTGGAGAAATTTCCAAATTACCATTATGTCGGTCTCAATTTGTTAGAGGTTCCTCTATACATCTCTTTTTTTAAAGTACACAAGCAATGATTAACCTTTAAATTGTTTAAATTTAGCATTATTTTGATAGTTTAATTTATTATTTACCCTTACCTAGGCCCTAAGGACCTAGTCATAACCCAATTCACAAATTTGACTAGATTGATGACATATACAACAATGTTTATGAAAATCAAACTTAGTAGAAAAATGCTTTTATAGATCATTATTTTATTAATTTCCTTTATTATTTAGATATGAAATATATGTTTGTGTGTAATCACATGTACGCAGATTTATAATGACACAGACATCAGTCCTCATTTTCATATACACTAATGAATAAAACATATTTATTGGTAATCCATTATCATAATTCAACTCCATACTATGTATTCTAGACATCACTCATGTTGTTTCAATGTATTATCAATAAAACCACTTCTAAAAGCACCCAATATATTCTCATATGGGGTTTATAACAAAGAAAACATTAATAATATAAGGCATCTATATCCTTTTTCATTGAGTATCTTGGATGAAGATTTTTCCTTAATTGAGATTACCTCTAATGACATTTATCACTCATTTAATACCATGGATAATTTTACGTGTTTCATGGAAGATAATATGGGTCAAATTTATTTATATTGTACGCCTGGGGATGTTTCATTTATTGTTCTTGACCTAGTGTTGAATATTATTGAAATGGTACATATAATCTGAGAGAATATGAAATCTACTCATGATCATTATTAATATTTTGTGAGTTTTAGGCTGTTGATCATATCCTTTAATATAATTATACTTGACATGTGAGTCATATTATTAGTATAGGTAGTTATGTTACTCCATGGTTTATCAAAACTTTTAAGGTGATAGAGTAATGTGGTGAAAATGCATATAATTTGTAACCTCCGCCCCATATGAAGATAGTTTCTGTTTTGTTCTTGTATCAAAATTTTTATGGAATATTTATACTAAGTCACATATTATCAATTGGGGTGTGATCTATATATCATAGGACGATAAATTTATAGAATCTTCTATTGAGGTATAAGATCAAACTATGATGGTTTCTAGGGGATAATTCATTCCTTTTTGTTCTTATTATGTAAAGTCCTTGTGACTTAAATGAAATTACAATGAAGTGGAAATAATATATGATATCTTATTATCCTTATTTGTTTCAAAATTCTGTATTTATTGTGATTGCAATATTTTTTATATAATTGTATCAATGAAATTACTCTTTCTCGATGAGTTTTATTCATTTTGAAGATGGTGATATTCTTTTATGAGTGGTTTTTCAATGCGATTAGTTTTTTTGTTTTGTTTATTTCTTACTAGGTTTTATATGAATTCTAAAAAAATAATCATTTTAGAGATAACTAATGTAAAAGACGGGATCTTCCTGACCTTTTAATTTTGTTTTTTGGGTGTTGGAGGTGGCATATAAGATATTGGAATTCATTGATGGGTAGAGAAGAGAGTCTTGACTTATAAAAGGTAACAGAGGTTGTGGAGGTGATCCAACTATTCCATGATATATTTGATAATTAGTCATGCTTAGTATGTAGGAATGGTCATGAAAGTTTTCTATGTATGCATGGATTGTGTCATTAGGTAATTTTTTGGGAAGGGTTATCCTATGTTTGATGAATTATTCCATGTTGGACCTTATTTCAGTAATTCTGATATGATATGGGATTTTGGGAAATCAATATTATCAAAGGAAGGTTGAGAGGCACATGTTGGTGTTTTGGTGGATTATTTTTTGGTTAAGTGAAAATTATATTTTTGTGATTTCATAAAGGTATGGTGGAAATAAAGATTCTAGGGTAGTTTATTTCTTAGTGGTTTGGGGTTTGAGTTTAGAGTTAAGGGAAAATACTTTGGTATGGTAGCCAAATCCCTGGTATAAATAAAATATATTATAAAAAAGAAAGGACTAATGATTAATGATGATGTTAATTTTTTAAAGCATGAGGTTTCTAAATTTTGGTTGAATGAACTCAAATATTCCATAGTGTATCATTCACCATGTTGTGGTGTGGTCACCCAAGATGGTATTATAAATTCACTTGACTAATTTATATTTTACGAATTACCATACTCTCTCTTAAACCATACATGTATTGGAGACATAGTTTGGGGAATCTGTTTTTCCCATTTTGATCTCAATCCTTTACTTCATGTGATAAGGATTTTAAAAACCAAAATACTATTTATTTCCCATTTCTATCATTATATCATGTTATTCATTTTCAAAAGGATAATAATATTTAATGAATTTTGGTTTTAGGTGAGTTTGATTGTGTTAATGATGATGTTTTGTCAAATTTTAGTGTTTTGAGGGATTAATCAAGGAATTATTGATATTTTTACGGTGTTTGTGTCAACTTTTCTTCTATTTCTGAATGACTCATTCTTCTAGAATTATAAAGATGGGGGATTCAAATATTAAATATTGAAGATTTTGATTATATTAATATAATTGGGTTGTTGTGTTATTTAATTTTCCTTTTATAATCAAGGAAAATATATTATAAATATTATATTATAGTTGAAATACAAAATTAAGGAAAATGTATAATAAGATAATCAATGAATTTAATAATGAATTAAAAGTATAAAAAGTTTTAAAATATTAACAGTTTTTAATTACATAATCATTATAATGAATTTTATTTTGATAGTTTATATTGAATGTTATAAATATTTTTTATGGTAATTAATGTTGTAACACCCCAAAATGTTAAAGCGTTCATAAGATAAATTCTAATACCCATGTCGACAAGGTGTGACATATATTTTGGATCATTCCTAATTAAAAAATTATATTTATGTGAATTTTGTATTGGGTTATTATCAGGATGGATGGCCTCTTGGTATGTTTCTTTGTGTGTGTGTGTGAGAGAGTGAGGTAAAAGAACACTGAATTAACATTGGTAGGCGTATAGATAAATTCATTAGTCTGGTGATCCTTTTTGGTATTTTGGTGGCCCCAACGGGGAACAACGCATTTATATGGGGTAAATGGTGATAATTGCAGGTTAAGGACCTAAAAAATATTAAATAATGGTTCTTGAGATGTCATTCTGTTCTATTTATTGTTTTTGTATCAATGATGGTACCCAACTAGAAGTTTAGTGGAACTTCCTGAGATGAAATATAGTATCTATAATGGGGATGTTGTGCTCTGAATGAGATGGGGGACAAGTCACCCAATAAATTTTAATAGTTAATTGTATAAATGATGCTACCCATTTCAACCAGGTGCCCCTTACATTGTATGATCCTTCAAGATTAGAAATACTTAGTTTATTGAGGCTAGGTCCAGAATTTTGTTATGTTTGGTGGCTAACATATAAGTTTATTAGGATGTTTGTGAGTGAAATCCCCCCACTAAAACAACATGTTATCTATTTTCTGGAAATTCAATAGTTTGATGATCCATTCAAGCTTGTGGGTTATCTCTTTGGGTAACAACACATTTCTATAGGGAAACTGGTAGTGCCCGGTAGAATAGAACCCGATGACCCTGTTATGGCGGGGTTCCTATGATGAATATAGAGCCTAATTTTTATATAAGATTTATATTATTATTACATAATAATATTAATCTTTTAATGAGGCTGTGAAAAGAAGGTGTTGTAAAATGATAGACTTTTGAGGGTTGTTTTAGATTGATGTAGTTCTCACTTGGGAAAATGTGGATGTTTTCTAAGATACGTGTTTAAATGAACAAAGACATTATTGTTGTTGATTCCCATAAAATGAACATCAGAAAGTAAAAAATTGAATAAATACTAGAAACATGGGAATTATATTTCCTTCATATAAAAGGTAGTGAAGGTGTATAGAACTCAAGTGTCGTGTAATCCTCTAAAAGACACAAGGTCGTGAGACCGTATGAAGGTCAAGTAAATGGGACATTGAAAATGCATGCCCTGCATCCAATCCCATGTATCCCCCTTGATTACAAATTCTTCTCTCATGAAGTAATATAAGGAACTAAATGATCACATAGTGGGGGCCATATTGGTTCCCCCAAGTCACACAATTTCATAGTTGACATGCACCTGAAAGACCATTAAAAATACTTGTAAATTATGGATAAAAATATTTAAAAGGTTAGAGCTTCTAAATGTAAAACTATTTATGTGACACAACCTTGTGGTTCATAAGAAAATGCATAAATCTCAGTGACATTCCCACCTTATAATGTAAGAAACATTTAGTATGTCACCCTCCACATATGAAGGGATTAAAGCATGTCCAGTCTGTCTTGTGATCCCCTCTGGATATAAAAGAAAATGAAGTGGTTGCAATTGATAAATCCTAACACATCACTATATGACCCTTTGTTGTTCATGTTATGGATTATCAATGGGGAGAGTGATTGTGTTAGAAAACAATCATATAAAATTGTGAGATCCCCAACCCTATCAAAATTAACAATGAAATAAAAGGGGAAGTGACATGAGTTTATTTTGAGGGGAGGATATTTTCATATTATTTGAATGTTGGTACATGACTTGAGATACCCCCATTAATCATGTGAATACCCCATCAATAAGCCAGAAAATCCTGAAACCCCCTTGGGAATGTCATCCTCATCTCACAAAAGCCCTTGCAAAACAACCTTTTTCTAATGGAAAGTCCTAGAAAAGCTATCGAATATCACACAAAAGCCTTTCAACAGACATCCTGACCTCATGAAGGCCCTTATAATTATCAAAGTGACCATAAAAATCTCCTTTTCATGTCCACTGGATTAGTATATACTCGATTGATTGAAAAAAATTAATTGATATATTGAACTGATGGTATGGTCTTGTGGTCACTAAAAATTAGATGACTCCACAGGGATGAAATGCATAAAAATATCAAGAAACATGTGAAAAAAAATCACTCCACCGACTCCATTCTAGATGTGAAAATATTCTCAAAAGATGAAGTGGCTATAATCAAGGTGGAAATTTCAATAAACCCCCCTCCTAACATAAAAAATGCATCTTTGGATCCACACACTAGTACACCCAATCATTATAACAGACTTCTATGAGTGGAAACAATTTGAGATCGAATGGTATTTTACCTGATAAAAATATTGGGAATGATCTAAGAGATCATAGGGAATGCATAATAATTTCATGAAATCATTTTAGATTATGTAATGAAATAATGTAATGTCCATCAAGAATATATGAAGGATGCAACAATTATCTACTGAATCATGTGAGACCTAAATAAAATAACAATAAATAAATCTAAGTAACATATGTAACAAAAGGAATGAAAAAGACTAAAAGGACGTGATACTTTGGCAAATGAAATAAACACTGATCCTTATTCACATCACATGAACCACCCAAATCATTATACAACACCCATACATGTCACACATGCAATGATCCCATGGCATACTATTTGGATCATGTAATGTCCCATGGAAATGGCATAGTAAGTCACATGGCTACCCCCAATAATGCCACCCATGTCTCTTGAAAATCTATGAATTCACCATCCAGGCCCTGAAATGTCGTGTAGATATGTCTCCCAAATCATATATCGACACCAGTGCATGTTAAAAGGGTCTCCAGAGGGAACCAAGCCTTATCAAGTGGCTTTTGTGATGTCCTCTGGAAAAGTCATCTTGGTCATACAGAACCCTCCATACATGTAATTTATGTCATGTGACACCATACAAGAAATTTCATATTGGTCTTGAAATGTCCTATGCAAAATCCATATGAGATCATGTGATGAACATAAAGAAAAGTAGTCCATTTCTCATGATGTTCTTTGGATAATTCGTCCTTGGTTATGATATATTCTACAGAAATACCATCTAGATTATGCAATGTACCTTGGTTGTGTCAACCGGATCATGTTATTATCTTGAAATATTCCCACAATACAACCGTACATGTCCAAAAATCCATCACAATGTTAGGTATATATTCAATGGATGTGAACCAAACAATCTACCAGGTTGGGCCGACAACTGGTCCAGGTAAAGAAGGCATCTCCGGACTAGATAACCACATCCTTTGAATAGGCTAGGGAAGCCTCAATCTGTATTCCATGATATGTGGAATAATATTATATGACCTAGATATTGTTGTATCTTCAGTGGGTATACCACAATTGGTATTATAACAGGATATACCCTATATATTGTGGAAAACATAGTGTGAAATCCCTAATCAATGGAATAATATGATATGCCCCACATATTAGGTATACCATAAGGTGTAATGCCCTAATCAACTGAACAATTATGAATCTTATTTGTACAATAACTCGGATACATAGGATTCCATCCTAAGGCCTAATCTCAAATGGGAATTCACTATGTTATAAGTCTCATAATCTCCCTCACATTCCAACCATTGGGACCTAATCATTCCCATAGGATGATCATTCTTCTTCATCCACCAATGGACTGAGAAATCAACTAAAAATTGATGAGTCTGAATCCTTCTATAATAAGGATATGTAGGATGCCTTAATAAGGCCCGATCGCCATACTAAACATCAAAATATAATTACTATCATGTAATACCTATATCGATATTCAGTGAAACAAATTAAATGTTATCTGTTGTTTCATACACCAATCATATCTCATATAGTCTTAGGGAGTTTCAATGATCACATCATTTTCATCATGAATCTTCACCTAGTAGGGAAACCTCAGTTTGAAAGTCACAACCAGTGGAATGATATGGTTTCCATGATATACTGGTATATACCTCGGGGCATGTCCCAAGGTGATTATAGAACTTTGATTACATTTATTCAAGCTATAAATAGGATACATATGATGCATCCCTGAGGCTTGAGATAAAATACTCAGTGTCTAAGTTCGCACATATATGTCCTTTCCACATGATGTTACACAACAAGTGTTTAACAAACAATGTGGGATTTGATTCCTAAAATATGAATCATATGTAGGATGCCTCATAAATGCTCAATCGCATCATAAACATATTAAATTCCTATCTACATGGAAGAAAATTCCAATTTAATTGGATATACAGAATCAACATAAAAGTAACTCCTCCTTAGGGGAAATGGATGAGGATGCTCATATACATATAGATGAAGACACTAAAAGACTCCCCTTTATACATTTGATAGTTTACCCTTTTGTAATTTTGTAAGGATAACTGACTCCATAACAGGATTATGACAGGAATTGATAAACTATCATAATTATTTAAGTGTGTCATGTAGTCGGCAACAAGTTCCATCAAATGGGTGTGATGAGACCGACCTCCCATCCTATCAAAAAAAGTATATTAATAAGTTCCTTTGGGACTGAAACCCCAAAGTAACACATTCCTTGGTATGCTAGGTTTGTATTGAGTTATAGATGTAGGAGATTTTGGTGGATTCTATGAAAGTCTATCAAAATGTAAAATAGAGTTGAGTGATTGAGAAGTGCATTGAGCAGCCAAAATCAACTATCTTTAATATCCCATTCATGTATTTTCCTATGAAACAAAAAATGGTGATCCAAATGTGAACTCCATAAAATTCATCATCTCCTTTAAAAGAAAAAAGGATAGACGACCCATTTCTCATATGAATTTTTTTTTCAGTCATAGGGGTGTTTAAGATGTTTTCTTTTTCAATGAAACAAATGTGCACCCAATTTCAACTCAGTTAACGTCATCATGTACTTCAAAAGAAATGTTATATTGACCTATTCTCATCCGACCATTTTGTTCCTGTCATAAGGGTGTTAAATATGTGGTATTTACACGGCAATAAAAACGGTGAAACCAACATGAACTCATTTAACATCACTATCTCTATAATAAGATAAAAAGTTTATACTTCCCAGTTTTTATCTAACCATTTTGTTCCATTCATGTGGTTTTTCATGATAGTTTTTTTCTAATGAAAAAATGGTGAACCTAGTGTAAATATAACAAATAAAAAAAATGATATTTTGGCCTTGTGTTGGGAATTTTTTATATAATCATTGAAAAAATGCTGAACATGACATTTATCTCTAAAATGAAAAAATGATCGGTTGACCATGTGTCAGGCTATGTTGTTTGCATATCCTATGTGAACATGGATACAAAACAAGAATCTTATGGCTAAAATTCTATATTCAAGGTTATCATGATATAATTCCATCATTGCTTTGAAAAATACACACACGAAAAATGGATGAATCAAGAATGGAAGGAAAATTATGTTACCCATGAATATAAGATGGAGAATATATCATGCCTCCGATGATTCATTTATCAGTGCCCTTCTTCCCTATTATCATTGTGAATATAAATACTGCGCACTCAAACAACACCCTGATCTAACATTTCTTCATCCAATAAACATTTTGGAATATCAGATGAAAGTGACACCCCTGTGGGCCTCAAAATAAACTCTCACATTGAAAAACATCAGTTTAAGGTGGTGAATGTAATGTTTTAGAAATACCAATAGCATGGTATTATATTGAACATTTAGAAATTCGACCAGGATCATCATGTTCTAAAATTGATGAGTGTCTTTCATCCAAATAAAGATATGGTAAATCTAGTGACACTACTATCCAAATCAAACAACTTTAGGATTTTATCCTTAGAGTGTTACAATCACTAACATTAGTGTCTGATGAACATGGAAGAAAGAGTTAGATGTGGCTCCCTTGTAGTTTAGGGGCCACCAAAGAGGGACCATAACAGCCTTAGTGGCCAATGAAATCCTACCGGTTCCATTCATTCACGTACTGAGGGTATCACCTGACACACAACGACCATTGATACCCATGCACGGGGGCCATGGAAGACACATTTAGTTTAATGTATCTAGATAATAATGAGTGGGCATAGATTCCCACTCCCACTAACAACGACTACCAATATATTATGAATGTAACTAACGAGCAGGTTAATATCCCTTCTCACTTATAACATGTTTTCAAGAATATTCCTTTATGTGACATGAGATAGACAAATATCCCTACCCCCATGCATGAATTCCATCGACTTATTATGTTTTCACAAGGAGTGAATATGTTGGATCATATTCTCACTTTAATCGAATAAATCTTATGGTATATATTTGAGATGGAAAACATGTAGCCCAATATTCATTCTCACAATTTAATAAAGTTTCATTACATCATAGAATCAACTAAAATACTACATTGAAGTATTCCAAGGTTGTTTAAAATAAAGAGATGGGTGCATATTCTAATACAAATAGTTTGGGTTGCACTACACTCTGATCAACATGAAAAATTCGTTATTCTAGAGAAAGTGAACATTAATTCTCTTATCTCGGAGGATTGGCATCATATTCCATTAAAAGAAAAGACACCAGATTGGGCTCATATATTTGTTTCAACTAGATATCACAAATTAAGAGTGATATATCCCCTAGGATAGGTGAAATTCCTATAAATCATGAATGGTGGAATATTCTAAAGGCCTAGGATCAGGCTCAAATCCCCATTCTGGAAAGGGATCCATAGGTGAGAGTGGAACATTCCAGGGGAAATGATTATATTCCTATCGAAAAAGACTTACCAAATCCTCCAAAGGCCCTAGATCATGATCAAATCCATATATGGGAATTTCTCACCGAATGATAAAAACACATGCCTTGGAATAGGATCATATTTCGATAAGAAAATATACTCAGCATATTTTGGAAGATCATGTAATCTAGGATAATATCCCTACATTTTCAAATGAACAATTACATTAGCATCCTTATGACGATATATTGGAGGAGGATCATATCCCTTCTCCCATTTTGAATTTCCATCAATACATTCCAATGGGGAATGAATCTTCATAATGGGATCATATTCCCACTCTAATTGGGGCTCACCATGTGGTAGAGTTACATTACATAGGGAATTCTTATATTACTTTCAAAAAATACAAGTGAAATGTTCTAAAGGCTCAAGATCAAGCTCATATCCCCATTCTAATAGAGGATCACAATTTGAGAGTGGGATAAACCATGGGGTTGCATCATATTCCTAGGAAAAATTAAGAATCTAATTTTCATATTCTAGTTTCTTCATGGTAGTGGGTTCATATTATCACAGCACAAGATAGTTTTAAACATGGTCTGGTAGTCTTCATGGAGTAGGCTCATTTCCTTGCAAAATTTTGAAAGGTAGTTCTGATTATTACTTCCATGACATAAAGCGAGTATCATATTCTTAATCTACTCAATGATACTATCCTTGAGGTTTTTCGAGACATATTCTAAACACTAGAAGGGTCTGTCAACACATTAACCAATGAAAAAGGTAATCATTATCATGATATTACTCCTCATGGTATTGTGGAGATGGTTCATAGGGACAATACTCCTTACATCCACCATGGCCAACCTCACCATGGGGATATTTCCTCTTGGACATGGAAATCCTCCCCAATTGTAGACACCTCTATATTGAGTGGTTCTATAAACAGAAAAGTATTTATATATAGGGGTTATTGAAACATTGGGTTCAACCTCATATAGTTCCCATAAATGTCCAGAATCACTTCACATTGATAAGAAGGCAGCCCAAAGAAGCACGTTTTGTGGAATGATTAGAAGGAGGTGTGTATGTATGATGAATAAAATGACAATATTGACATTTAGATAGAGTAAGAAAAACACCCCCACCATGTTATGGTCCATTGATACATATTAATTGGAGATCCCAGATGATCTAGAGAATGAGTGAATGCCTTATCTTCACAAAAATATGTGTGATAATAATCATCAAAGAAAGGCTACACACCTTCATTATCTATTATATGAGTGTTAGATCCATAAAATCAAGATACTATATTTCTAGCTAGACCTAGTTTCTATCTCCATTTCATGGAACCCAAAATCTGAAAAAACAATTGTGAAAATATTCAATATTCTTGCCTAAATTTCATCAAAACTCTTCTTCAGCTGATCTCCAAAGCCATTTCATGCAACCATATTTGAGATTGGGGAATTTATTGCGTGTTATATTTCACCGCACACATATAACAATAGATCCCCTTAGATAAAAAGTCTTGTAAACTCATAGTATTTGTAGAAATGAAATGGATATGTAATTAATGAGATGGATCGTAACTATAATATAATTCCCCACATTAATGGTTCCAAGACCACATAAATGGAGGAAGATAATAGATAAAAAGTTTTCAAACTAGGTCCCTCGAAGCAATAAGAAGTAATTTCATACATGGGAGATGATGTATCAATCAACCCCAGAAATTCCCATAGAAACTAACTCCCATCATGGCCTACCATTTCACCCATCTCCTACACAATCAAAATAGGTCTATATCAATTATGTCTCAATATCGGCCTTTATATAATCCATCTAGGAGAGAACCTATCATCCAGGCTAGGGGAATATCTACTAGTGCCTCCCCCCTCAGATCATTAATCCTTGAGAGATTCTTGGGGATATCAAAAATAACTGTAATCAAACCCCATCTCACTAGGTATGGAGAACTTATATCTCAATATATTTCCCCGTGTTCATCATCCATCGAGACGGCCTTGGAGAAATCAATTATAATTCTCAGTCATCTCGTACACACTAGGATAGGGGAATTTATATCTAATTTATTTATCAGGAATTATTTTATAATCAACTAGAATCATTGGAACATCAATAATAGGTTCAATCAATGCTAATGGTCGCCCTAAATAGACCTCATCCCACTATGAATTGGGAATCATCATCCTCATCACCACCATATGGTGAATTGATCTTCTCTAGGTGGAGAGGTAAATATGAACAGTTTCCATCTGATCCTTTCTTCCTTTATCAAGAAAAATCACAATTATTCAAGGCCCATTCATCAATCATTATCGGAAACACACTCGAGGTCAAAACCCACATGTTTTCGGAGAGGAATATACACGAAGATAGTGAAACACAACTACGGTCACAAGCCAAAATGGCCTAAAATGAACAAGTTTTTGAGAAATGGCCCTGATACATGTAGTGTAGAATCATCCTATTGCGTGGAAAGTAATGGTACAACTAACATTTCCATATATACCTCTCTAAATGTAGTCTCTATAGTAATAAAATAAACTTTGGATCAATACAGAAATAAAGAGGGCCACAACATTGAAAACAAACTTTGAGATGTGGGTGATCTGGATGCACCAATCAAAGCTAAAAACACCCATAACCCAAGGAGGCTTCAAAACCTGGAACCTCCAAATATTGAGCTTCCACCTCTACAATGGAACACAATCAATGGTAATGTTAAAGATGTGGCCAAATCATAAACACCTCCCAATAAATTTTAAATCCCTTAACATAGTAATAATTTTCATGATTTGAGAATGAGATAAAAACTCTCAATCATGGGAAACATTTTCACTAGCTATGATCTTCATGATGAGATCTATATTTTCCATCCTAGAGAAGATTCAACTGCAAGAGGATAATCTAAGTGTTAGACCATCTTTGGATCTAGGCAGCTGGTGTATATGAATTAAGATATTGAAAATAATGGTGAATTCCTTCCAGTTCAATGATAGCCTATCCGCCCATATTTACATCATTCATTCATAAGATGAATCAACAATCAAAACGATATTAAAATGGTGCCTCATAATTAAACCCCACACACTCCCTTTAGATAGGAGGCATATCAAATATGAGTACCTCAAGAACTTTTTAATGTTATCATGTTCGTGGACACTTGGAAGGAAGATAAATATGGGAAATACGAACATGTTCTACAGAAGAATAATCAATTTAATGAAAGGGTGGATGAAACTCCCCCTATTTTATAAATCATATCTTCTCCACCTTTGAACGTATGGGGTACCACATACAACATCTCACTCGCTTCGTATCCTGCTATGGTCCGATAATGGGCCCTCATGATCAACAAGAGTAGAATAAGCGGAGGAGTTCTATATAAACTCTAGTATGGTGTTCTTTTTTTGGTACAGTCTTATCCCAGTAGGATCACTTATTGGATGGGAAGACCTTATTCAACATTTAATATACAATTTCAACTCCATGGTGAAGAAAATGACAAGTTGTGACCTGATGAACTGTATGATATGTGAAAACAAGAGAGTGTATGAGTTCAAAGTGAGATGGAAGTGTTTATCCTATTCGATTAACATTCCTCTCTTCTAAGAGAAATTTTTAAAACCCAGTGATAAAAATTATAAGGATGATATGTAGACACCTTTGATAATAATGAATTGTCTAGGTGGATTCTGTGAGTTCAAAAAAATGAAAAAATAGTTGGAAGATACCATTCAGGGGAATATAGCTAAGTATCAACTCATGATTGCATGATAGGGGAAAAGACATAAAATACAAGAAACTACCATTATTACCCTCAAACTAGTATTTTTTACCATTCAAGAACTTAGTAAGTCCCCAAATCACCCAATTACTCTTATTGAGTAGAAGAATTCAAAATAAATTCATCATTTAAAAGCAATAAGAAATCAGTGTTTCCCATGATTTAAATAATTGACTAATAAAAAAAGTTCTTCCAAAATGAAAAAGTCCCAAGTTATTTCCTAGAATATTATTATAATAACCTAATTATGTTTCTATGGTCTAGGAATCTAAATGAGGTTAAACTCGCCAATTTCCTTGACTATTATCCCTTCCATAAAAATTTGGGCCAAAACATCGATGTTTTTTTATATTTAATGTTTTGTTGTATGTCATGGTCAATTATAGATAGGTTCCTCTATATAACTCCCCAGATTAGTTGACCATTAAATCAATCACCTGGTAAAAAGAGGAATGTTATTGAAAAAAAGATCCAACTAGGTGTGAGTGGAATTTTAACAGTTGGTTGATACCAATGATAATTGATCATATCATGACAAACTAAGAGTGAATATCCATAAAAACATAAATATTCCATTACCTAGGTATTTCAAACTATATATTCCACCCAAATGTGGATGTAACCATTATAAAAATGAAGATACAAAATAGGAATAGTCATTTGCATCTCAAATATAAATCTAACTCTTTCAGCTTTCATCCTGGTAGAATCTGAATCATGGAAACCATCACACCAAATGGAACCCTCACCAGACGAAGAAATCATATTCAGATCTATTAAGGTGATACACATGGAATAAACCTTCTCCTATGATGAATTTTCCTCTAAGTAAGAGTTTCCTACACCTAACTTGGGGAAACAAGGTTGCATGCCTATGAACTGAGGATATAGGTCACAACATGGGTGTGTCCAGACCTGATATTTCATTCAAATCCCAGTAGAAGTGATTTATATATCTATGAACCATGGGAAAAAATCCATCATGCTTAATATAGACATGTATATTTTCTAAAACCATCTAGTTATTGGGTGTGTCTAGTTTTTCTACTGGAGCACCTCGTAGGGGTGCAGTTATATTATCATCCTCAGAAAATGTCTCAGCTAGAATGACCTATGCCACTTTCTGCAGATACTCATTGATCTTGATCAAATTAAATTGGATTCTCTTCCCTAAAATATTATTTGATAAACTTTATAATATGGAGGAACCCCTCGCCAGGAATCATCAAACTCTAGCACACAAGTACATTATTCTGGAATAGATGGTTGTTGCCCCAGCCATGCTGTTAGTATTGGATGCAAATAAAATTTCAAAATAACTCATAGATACACACATTTAATATATACAGAACTCATAGAACATGAAGGAATAAGTTTCTATATCCAACCTCTATCTAGTGGATACTACACTATCATAATGAAAGGTCACTATCTCATTTATAGTCCCGGATCCGGTAGTGGTCATCCAAGGACACATTAGACCACTATATTTTTCAGTCCGACCAAATAATTTCAATTTTCGAAGGGCTCTGATAGGAATTGTTTTTGGGATCAACCTCATATTGATGTGATCCCTTCGATGTTTGGGATATAGTGAAAGATACATATCACCCATCAGGCTGGCCATTCGAGGTTATGATAATCATGAGAAAAGACATCTTATTAAGAAAGAAATCAATAAGTAGTTTTTGGATCTCAAATATAACGTTGAGTTCACGGTTATCTAGAATTACAGTACATACAATGAAAAACTCAAAATGCCATGTCTATACAACCATGTGGCAGTACCCTCAACATTCCACCAATGCCTGAAATACCTCATCGAATGAAGGATCACTATAATAAATGGTGAAAGATCCACCTTAGAGTCTTTTGTAGCCATATATGATGAAGAAGGATTCTATAAAAAAAGGGTAAACAACCAATGAATAATGAGAGTGTAAATATTACATCCCCAAATGGATCGTGAACCACCACTTAAATCCCCATTGTATTCTCAATATTTATTAAATGCCACCCATAAATCTAGTTGAGGTAAAAGTCCTCATCAAAAATGCGTAGAACCCTTTGGTCCCCAGTGACATTGTATAATAAAGACAACACCAAAATATATCTATAATGACTATAAAAGAAGGGGATGATAATTTATTTTCTTATGGACTCTATAATCTCGACAGTTATAGAGTTTCCAAAAAAAATTACATTCATTTAAAAATTCTATCATAGACTCAGGGTTGGAAGAAGAGCAAGATGAACTCTGGGAAAACTCTCCCACATTATAGGTAGGAATCTCCACCACTATCAGCGTGATCAAGAATGGAAGTATGGGATTATAATAAGAACCCTGCCCTATAATGTTTAGTTCCACCATGAATCTCAAATATAAATAGATGTACATGACATTTTTAATGTACCACTGATATGTTTCCACTGGGAACTATACATAAATTCCTAGACTAAATCAAACTATGGTTATGAACCATATTGGCTTACTCGAGGACCATCAAGGATTCAAGCAGGTGTCTAGGAATATGCACTACTCTCATTATACAAATTTAGAGGTGTATGTTAAAAAATTCCTTAAATAAAACATTTTATAATAATTAAAGTACCCAATATGGATCACAAACATTTCCCAATATGGATCACATAACTATTGATCGATGAAACTGTTGGCTTCCAAGACCTTCCCATCATGGATTGGTACTCAGGGATATAATTAGATAAAGATTCCCCATAAATATGAGGATGCCACTACTTTCAGAGAACCCAAGAATATATTTTTCTATCTGGTCATGCCCTTTGAATTAAAGAATACTAGAACCACCTAACAACATGCTATTCATCATATATTTATGTCTTTCTTGATATGAATAGCCAAATTTTATGTCAATGGACTAGTTTTCAAATACTAACAATGATGTGATAACTTCATAGATCTTCAAATAGTCCATGATAAGCTGTGGCAGCCCAATTTAATGATGAATCTGCCAAAATTCTCTTCCTGGTTTACATCAGTAAAGTTGCATGGATTTTTAGAATTCCACTATGTCATTGTGGTTGACCTATAAAAGACTAGTTCAATCTTGTAAAATTCTCCCATCATAATCTCAAATAACTGAAGGGGATCTAAGGTTACCTCACCTATATTTGGATTTTCAAAGACAACTTGGTCATAAAATCTCCCCCCTTCAATAGATTGATGAAGAAGGGGATCACATATCAGTGGGACATGGACTTACAAGAAGCCTTAACTGGTATCAAGTAGTAACTAATACAACCACCAGTCATGATGCTATATGTGGAAGTAAATTCACTCATATTTATGTAGATTCCATAGAATGCTCATGAGCATCCCTCCTCAAATATAAAAATGATGCTTGGAGTGAAAGATGTCTCTACTACCTCAGTTTAATGATTCTTGGTACTAACACATGATACTGATATTATAATAAGAAAGACCTGACACTCATATTTGTAGTTCAAAATATTTTTTAGTGATTATAAAGCCATAATTTCCACTAAGTATCTCTTATTTATCCGCTCAAGTACATACTTGGTTTTCCAATGATGACTGGGTGCTTGGCCTGATGTACAATCACTATAAAATAATAAAACATCATGTTTGTTTCAAACTAATTAGTGAAAGGATAGGCCCTGGAAGATTTCCTAGCAGCACAACCCACTCTAGAAATATTATAGTAGACACTATGATTCTAGATGTAGAGGATTCCTTTTCCCATAATGGTCCCCTAATATGGTATATGTATTTTAATTACACATTCTAGAGTCCTCCTGTATTGTGAATGGAAGACCTAAAAATCAACATAGTTGTCTTAGGGATTGAATTTTTTCTATTTAAAAAGAAACATTTCCCCAATCCCTCTCACTATACAAAGGCTAGAAAAATAATGTGGTAGAATACAAGACAGTTATTGCTACATTGGAATTATCCTTATAGATATCGATAGTCTACCTGAACATCTGATGAGATTTAGAGATAGTGATAAAGAATATCAGTGGAGAATATTCAATAAAAAGGAAAAACCAACCCATAACACAAGATACCTCAGTGGAATAATGGTATAGTTATCTTTTGATTCCACATTTCATCATGTTCCCGAATCGCATAATGATCATACTGACACAGTTTTTAATTTAGACACAATATTAGCCAACCCAAATTAAGAGGAAGAAATATTCCCTATCAAACACTAAATAAAGGTATCATCAATCATCATCTGTGATATAGAATAAATTAATTAGGTCAACCCCAAAACAATGATTGATGAATTGATATCCACCCCTTGATGGATGGATTTATTAATTTATTATCTCTCAAATGGGATCATCTTAATAAACTAAACCATAAAAGAGTTAAGTTGATGGAGGTTAGTGAACATCAAACCATAGGATGGTTTAAATGATAAGAAATATCTCAAATGGTGAGGCTTTGAAGGAATGATACAAATATATATAGAATAAATAGAGATTACCACTACCATGGAAGAATTCTATGAGGGATCATGTGATTTTCATCAATCATGGATTATACTCTCCCAAAAAATAGGGAGGATGGGTTATAATTGGAAAACCATGATAGAGGACTATGAAAAATTCACCAATAAATTTTATTCATGATAATCTCTAGAAAACATCTTCCATGAACCCCTTGAATTTCTACACACAGCTAAATATTACTTATCAATTTCTGTTTGGGGATTGGATTTTATTGGTCTATATCCACTAGCAACAAAAAATCAGTTTAACTACAACCTAGTGATACTTAATTCTAATCTAAATGAGTTGATGAAATACCCCTCAATGAATTTGGGATGAGGAATATCATCAAAATCATGAATACCCATATCATCACTGGGGTCAGAGTCCCTCACACTATATTGATGGACAACAACACCAAATTTTTTTCTACATAGTTGATGAAATTATAAAAGTATTACAACATGAAGTACCATAATTCATCCTACTATCATGTAGTGAAAAATTGATAGATAAATTCCTTTAATATGAATCTTTAAAATATAATCTAGTAGATGGTAAATAAGGACAAAAAGTAATGGTCGGATAAGTTTCTCTATGATTTATGGGCCTACCATATCACCACACATACTACTATAAAAATATCTATATTCATTGGTATACAAGACATATGATGTGTTTCACATATAATTCCATCTACCTTCACTTTAAATACATATTTGTAGAAAAAATATCGATGATGAGAAATCATAGAATTGAGTGGAAGAGTTAGAGAGACTTGATGAGTACATGTTTCACACATTAGAAAAACTCAATGTTCATCAGAATCAAATATCACATGCCTTTAGTAAAATGGATCACCCACATTCTTTTATCCTTGAAAAAATGGCATTGGATCTCAGAACCCAATTTATACCATGTAAAAAATCTCACCACATGGAACCAAAATTGGAAGTAATTTATTTCATATATAAGGTCTATCAAAAAGGAGCCTACTCACATTCCACAATGGACAAGGAGTCTATACTCCCCCCCCACCAATATAAGGATTCTTAAGAAATACATTTCATAACAAGAATTATAAAATATTATCCCAGTAGAAAGAATTTAAAATTCACATCCTCCCACATCTTGACCTGAAAATGCTTAAATGTATAGATATTTTTCTGATCACATGATCTTAAACTCTTTGAATGAAGTCCATACTGCACAACCTTGAAATGCACAAAATATCACATCATAATTAGACAAAGTAAAACAATACATATCTTTTCTTTATCCCATGATGTTATACTATATGAAATAAGTCCATTTGGAAATCCCTTAAACATTACAACATATCTCATCCTGACCACAATAAGTTAAAACCACACGGAATTTTTCCTCACCACATGATGTTAAACTGTATGGAAATCATTGTCTCATTGACAATTCAATAAAAATGAGCTATATGTGTGTGAAATAAATATTAAATTTCTTCTATCATTTCATGAGAATCAGATCCATCAAGGGAATATCCTCATTTAAGAATTATGTGTGTCTTGATTACTTCTATCATATAATACATAATGACATCTAAATCTCAATTCTTGAGACCAACTGTGATATTTATTTTCTTCCACACTGAGTGAACCATTTCATTAATGCATTTCATTTACATACATGATATATTTCCTTTATTCATGTAGAAAAAATTTATGGATCCCCAACATTCCTCTTCTTTCATGATGAGTCACCCATATCCATAACACAATATATTAAACTACACGACTGATGTCCTTGATGTATGTCACAAAAATATACATGATTCTAAAAATATATCGATTTATTCTCATTTCAATGAGATAAAAATAGATTCATATATCCTATTTCCTATTTCATCCACAACATGATACCAAACACCTCTTTCTATTCTCTAACATCTCTTGGGTTATGAAAAGAACCCAAGTCATTCCATTTTTTTCATGACGAGCATTGCTCTTGAGAGCTTAGAAACTTTGGTAAACACCCCCTCTCATAAATTAGGAATGTAATTTAATGAAAGTTTAATTATTATTCCTCATTTTATGATGATAAACTACATAGTTTATGCCCCTTGAATGACTCAAATTGTTTATTGCTTTGGAACTCACATGATTGGAATACCTTCCTGGGTGTCTATATAATGACCCATAATTTACATACATTGTTAGTACTTCAAAAATTGAAGCACACTTATTAAAACATATAACAAAACCAGGAAAGGACCGTATAGGTATAGAGTCCTTAGAAACTGGGAAATGTAAACAACTGGTTCATAAAGCATCAACTTTGCCTCCAACTTATTTCATCATATCTAGAGCCCCTTTTGGCATATCCTAATTAATAACCTTCTTCTTGACCTGGGGGAAAGAAAACATACAAAAGGGTGAGCTCAAATTCTCAGTATGGGTAAACAAAACAAAAATCAATCACATCATATTCATAAGAACATAACATTTTTGAAGTCTTAACCTGCAAAAGAAATTTTAATTTCATAACATGGGATAAATCATAGTAGTGAAATGTAATCCCAATAATCATAACATAAAACATGAAACTTTGTGGCATACACACATAATCATAGAGAATCATTTCTTATTACTCAAGACTCATTTCCAAGACTATCTTAGTGGAAAAAGTCCATGGCTGAGCCGAGTCAACCTCGTTTCACTCCTGTTTCCCTGAATCGGTTTAACCTGCCATTCCAGCCATTTCTATCTCATGAGATATAAAATCTTTACCCAATGCATTGGAGGGAGATATAGGTCCCACCCATCTCATAATGATACCATTCTTATGTGTGCCACAAAATCATAAATCATACATCATTGCATAACCCATGTGATAAAAATGGGATTCGTAAACAACATGACATCCTAAGACAATTCATATAAGATAAAGGAATTCATAAAAATAATTCCATCACAACATAATCAAATCAATGTAATAATAGGGATAGAAACAGAACCCAATATTATCTTAGATGGAAAATAATTTTGATAAAACACTTGAACTCCGTTCTTGAGGAAAATATCCTTTCCACTTCAAAAACATTTTCCTTTCTTAACATGTCATACAATTTTAAACTAAATGATGTTGATTGAAAATAAACATGAAAACTTGTAAAGGAATATTCTTGGAAATAATGTTTTAAAAATCCATTCATTCCGTATAAGTTAAAAAAACATTCTTCTCGTAATTTTGTCGGAAAAGTCAAAAAGTATCTCATACGAAAAACGACAAAAGATTCCTTTCATATCCTTTACTAAAAACTCAACGAAGGGTAAAATTGGATTTAAATAATTGTATGTGGATGGAAATAATATTACATATTGAGGAAACATGGATGTGTATGATAAAATATACCCCAGTAAATTCCAAAGTATAAACAATCTCGGATAAAAAGGAGATTATGATATTTCCATTACCTTAGGTCCGATTTACTTCGTAAGTGTCCGAAACTCCTCTATAATGATTTAAATAATGTTATTGACTTATTCAAGAATCATACTTATGGTTATGATATCATATATGGTCATATTCTTAGCTTCTTGTTAGTAATATTTCATTACTACTTGTTATTCGGGTGTTTATTACTTTTTGTTCTTATGCGTGTTTTGTCGAATAAATTCTTATTCTTCTCTTTAGGTTATAGATACCTCATTTAAAGAATGGTATTAGTGTAATATATATCATATTAATTCATTAAATTCATTTATATAATCATTATGAAATGAAGATCATGTAGAACGAGTCGCATCACATCGTGGAGACGGTATTCCGTACGTACGCACCAGTGATGATAACGTTCCTATGATCGTGGAATTGTATTGGAGAGTATGTATACTATTTCAGAATCAATATCAATTTATAATAGTCATATATAGTCATTATTTACACAATTATACCCATCCAAGTAAGGTGGTGGTGGATAATAGATAACACCACGGTGTGGAGACGGTATTCCGTACGTACGCACGCGCGGTGATTTCTTTTTCCGTAGGATGGATAGATGGTGAAATAGGATTGTTTCATACTTACAATAACATATCAGTATATGAGTGATACTTATGTTAGTACTTCATAATGAAAAAACTAAACAAGAATAATTGGAATAAGAAATAAAGATGAAAGAATCGGTAACGGACATTACCTCTTCTTTGAAGTGCTTCTCTGAGAATTCCTTTTAGGGCACTAAATTGTTCTTTTAAGAAGACCAGGACCTCTAATATGTATCTAGGGAAGTGGAGAGGATAAATTGGTAGGGGTTGGCCGAGCATGAAGGCTCAATGTGGTGTGAGGAGGAGGGGGAGGAGGTGCCCTTTTATAATGGAGGAGAGGGGCAACTTTGGAATAACTAAAACTATTATTTTATTATAAAGTCAAATTCGGTTTTAAATAGCTCCAAATTGATATATTTAGATGCTAAGGTGGGTAGGGGTCTAAATACTCTCATCCAATAGAATTTAGACAAGTTTAGGTATCAATTATAACCTTATCATTTATATTTAACTTTAAGTTAGATAATTTAACTTTTACTGTGTCTTCTTGTTTTCTTACACCATAAGGTTAATAAACTTACTATATCAAGCCAAACGAACCCAAAGTTGTTTATTAATAATATATATAACCATATCTAATTAATATTGCCGAACCTTATATTTTTAGGAATAAAATAACAATTAATAATATAATATTTGTTTTAAAAACTATTTTATGTCAATTTTGACAATATTTAGTAATTGATTTTTGTGAAAATCATAACAGAATGATTAGTTCTAACCAAGTTACTTATATCAATACTAACATGTCATATTAACCTGAAAAAATAGTGTTATTCATAAAAAGTCTCAAATTACATTTATTTGGGTATTTATAACATCAATTATGTCAATATTTCATTAAAAAGATAATTACTGCATCATCGTTGCGTCATAAATAAATTAATTTATTTAATGTATAAAAATTATAAATAAAATACCATTATGTTGGAAATCGTTTTATATTTCTAATGAATATTTATAGTCGAATTTATCTTATTTATTACCCCATATTAAAAATTATTTACGTATTAAACTTTGATTTTAACTATTTTAACCCTTCTTTAAATAAATTAATAATAAATGTACTAATCTAATCCAAGTGGGCCTAAATGGTCATATTTTATTCCTAAGGTTGTTTTTGGTCGAATTACACTTTTACAATAGAATTAAGACATGTGTTAGGGTAATAATAATATCATTTTTACCCTTAATTACCCTATTTACTTTTAACTGTGGTAAATAAAAGTAAAAAGTTACTATTCACCAAAAAATTATTTTCATCTTGTTGAACCACATTTTATTTACTGACATCAACCGTGTCTCTCGGATTTTCGAAATTCCACTCATAGAAGCGGTAAAATTATGTTTTATGAAAAATTCAGTTTTTTAACTACCACTTAGTGGTTTCACTATTCATCAAAAATTGAAAGTTTCCAGAAAAAAACCAAAATTTTACCCTAGGCTATTTTCGATATTCCAAATCCAAAAATGAAGTCCATTTTGAAAAATAAAATTTATAAAATTTCGAAAAGCGGTTATTACTATTCATAATGGCTAGTTTTAATAATATTTTAATAGCATATAATTGTTTAGTGAACCTCGGTATTGTGTACGACGCAAGCTATAGAGGAAGGCCGCGGTTGCGTGTAAAGCAAGCCATGATAGTGTTGTGTGTAGTGAAAGATTCCTTTAATTATTTATATAACATAAAAACAAAATATTTCACATAAAAGTCTCGGGTGTTACATTCTACCTCACTTAAAATTAATTTCATCCTCGAAATTTGTCACTTTGTAACAAACAGATGAGGATACCTATCCCTCATCATCTCCTCAATATCCCATGTAGCTTCTTCTAGTTGGTGGTTCCTCCATAAAACATTCACCAATCGAGTGGTCTTGCTTCGTAGGAATTTTTCACTATGATCCAGAATCTCTATTGGTTGTTCTTCATAAGAAAGATCTTGCTCCAGCGGTACAACTTCTGAGCTAAGTACATGTGAAGGATCAGGTATGTACTTTCTTAGGAGAGATACATGGAACACATCGTGAACTTGAGAGTGATTCGGTGGAAGTGCCAATCGGTAAGCTACCTTTCCAACACGATCCAGTATTTCGAAAGGACCGATATATCTAGGGCTCAACATCCCCTTCTTTCCAAATCTCAAGACTCTCTTCCAGGGAAATATTCGTAAGAACACTTTATCACCCACTTCAAACTCTAGGTCTTTTCTTCGGTTGTTGGCATAAATTTTCTCTCGACTCTGAGCTGCTCTTATGTGTTGTTGAATAGATCTGACCTTTTTTGCCATTTCATCAATGAGATCAAGTCCTAATAGATTTCTTTCCTCAACTTCATCCCAGCAAGTTGGAGTCCTTCATTTATTTCCATAGAGAGCTTCATAAGGATCCATCTGATTACTGGAGTGAAAGCTATTGTTATAAGAAAATTCCACCAAAGGTACATGTTGATCCCAACGACCTTTAAAATCCATAGAGAAAGCTCTCAACATATCTTCTAGAGTTTGAATTGTTATCTCATACTGACCGTCTATCTGAGGATGATAAGAAGTGCTGAAACTCAACTCTGTATCCAGAGTATGCTGAAGAGTTCTCCAGAACTTTGAGGTAAACCTCGGATCCCGATCAGATATAATAGAAAGTGGGACTCCATGGAATCTTACCACTTCCTTCACATATATCCTGGAAAGCTGATCCAGATAGAAATCATCTCTAATAGCGATGAAGTGTGCAGACTTTGTAAGACGATCAACTATGACCCAGATAGAATTATTGCCTTTGGATGTTTTAGGAAGTCTTGTGACAAAGTCCATAGTGATGTTTTCCCATTTCCATTCGGGTATGGGTAATGGTTGTAACATCCCCTTAGACTTCTGTCTCTTAGCTTTAACTTCCTGACAAACCAAGCATCAAGAGACATATTCAGCAACATCTCTTTTCATGGCATCCCAACAGAAGTACTCTTTCAGGTCCCTATACATCTTCGTGCTTCAAGGATGAATAGAGAATGAAGAACTATGAGCCTCATCCAGCAGATCCTTCTTTAATTCCGAGATGGGAGGAACACAAACCCGATTCCTGAACTTTATTATCCCATCACAATCAAGGTTGAATTCAGGAACATTTCTCACCTTCTTTTGTAACTCGACATCTTCTTTCTATGCCTCTTTAATCTTCACATGTATAGATGGTTGAACATTCATTTGAGAAAGATTAGATTTTTCCCCATCCATTATAATTCCCAGATCCATCCTTTGTAAATCCATAAATATTGGATCTTTGGTGATCCTCATCATGGATAAACTGGCATGGTCTTGTCGACTTAATGCCTTTTCCACCTTGTTTTCTTTCCCAGGGTGGTAATGGATTGAGCAGTCATAATCCTTAATCAGCTCCAACCATCTTCTTTGACGCATATTCAGCTCCTTTTGTGTGAAAATATACTTTAATCTTTTATGATCAGTATAAATGTCACACCTTTCTCCATAAAGATAATGCCTCCAAATCTTTAATGAAAATATTACCACAGCTAACTCCAAATCATGTGTTGGGTAATTTTTCTCCTGGATTTTCAACTGTCGTGAGGCATAAGCTATCACCATATCATTTTGCATAAGTACACACCCCAATCCCTTCTTGGATGCATCACTATAGATCACAAAACTTTCTCCACTACATGGCAGTGTGAGCACAGGTGCACTGGATAACCTTCTTTTCAACTACTTGAAATTCTCTTCACATTCTTCCATCCAAACAAACTTAACTCCTTTACGAGTCAACTTGGTGAGTGTATTAGATAATCGTGAAAAATCTGTCACAAAACTTCAATAATATCCATCCAAACCAAGAAAACTTCGGATCTCAGTTACTGTTGTTGGTCTCGACCATCTTTCGATAACCTCTATTTTTGCTGGATCCATAGATATCCCCTCTTTTGAGATTATGTGACCCAAAAATGCATCTTTTTGAAGCCAAAATTCACACTTGGTAAATTTGGCATAAAGATTCTCCTTTATTAGGGTCGTCAATATAATTCTCAAGTGATCTTCATGTTCTTCCTTGCTCTTTGAATATACTAGAATATCGTCTATAAAGACTACCACAAACTGATCAATATAGTCTCTAAAGACTCTATTCATCAGATCCACGAAGATAGAAAGGGTATTAGTAAGACCAAACGACATCATTATAAATTCATAGTGTCCATACCTTGTACGAAAAGCCGTCTTTGGTATATCCTCCCTTTTGACCCTTAATTGATGATACCCTGAATGAAGATCAATCTTGGAAAAGTATTGAGCTCCTCGTAGTTGGTCAAATAAGACATCAATGCATGGGAGAGGATATTTTTTCTTGATAGTGATCTTGTTATGTTTTCAATAATCAAATATAGAGTCTCATTGATCCATCTTTCTTCTTAACAAACAGAACTGGTGCTCCCCAAGGTGACGCACTAGGGCGTATGAACCCCTTATCAAGATTCTCTTGGATTTGCTTCTTCAATTCCTGCAACTCAATTGGGGCCATTCTATAAGGTGTCTTTGAAATAGGCAAAGCACCTGGTACGAGTTCTATTGAAAACTCAACTTCACAATTTGGTGGAAGATTCGGTAATTCCTCCGGAAAGACATCATCAAACTCCCGTACAATGGTCATATTCTTAATCGTGAGTTTCCTACCAACCATTTGAGATAAATAACCTTCATTTAGTGGAATCAAGACCCATAAGATGGAAGGAATTTCCACTGGAAGGTTATTTTCATCCTTGCGTTGATAGACAATCATGGATTGATCTGGAATATGAAACGTGACTTCCATTTTTTGGAAATTTATATGAGCTCCATATAAATAAAGCCAATCCATGCTAAGAATCACATCAAATTCCACTATAGGAAGGATCACAAGATTTGTAGGAAGCACTTTCCCACAAACTTCGATCGGAGAAGAATTATAAACTTTTGATGCAACTGTTGTGCCATTAGGTGTTGTCACAGCTAACTCAACATCTAATTGTTGAGGTAATACGGTGATACCCTTATAAAATTCTTCAGAAATAAAAGAGCGGGTGGATCCAGAATCAAATAAAACATTTACTACTTTAGAGTGGATGGTAAGTGTACCTTTCACCACATCGTTATCATACTCCACATCGCTTATAGAAATTGCATGTGAATTTCCATTTTCTTTAGCCTTAAGAGTTTGTTGACGTCGACCATCATCATCAACCCTTGGATTAGGGCATTTATTGGCATAATTCCCCATCTCCTTGCACTTGAAACATTGAAGTGTAGTAGGTTCATTTTGTGTATCCCTTCCTTTGTTTGCATCATTAGACATCTTATTCCCATCATCGCAGCATTCAAATGCCCGATGACCATCCTTTGCACATTTGAAAAATTTACTTGTCCCTTTAAGACAACTCCCTCCATGTTTCTTTCTACACTTTTGGCATAAGGGAAAGCTCATCTTCTTTTCAGTGTGCTCTTTAGATTTTCCATTGAATTCCATTTTCCTCTTCTTATCAAACCCATATGACTGATGGGTTACTCCAATCTCCATATCGAATTTTAGAGGACATCAAACGATTTCCTCGTAGCTATTAAAGTCCCTTATGGCTAACGCCCTTAGAAGACTTGATTTTAATCCACTAAAGAATCGATCGATCTTACTCTCAGGTTGGATAATAATACCAGAAGAGTACCTTGAAAGTCTTGTAAAACTTTCTTCATAGGTACCAACAGATTCATCATCCTTTTTCTTCTGTTCAAGAAATTCTTTCTCCATCTTTGTTCGGAGAATACGAGGGAAGTACTTATTGAAAAATAAGATCATGAACTCGTCCCATTCCATGGAATCAATTTCATCCCGTTTCCACGTATTCTTAATAAGATTCCACCATTGATCAGCATCACCTTCCAAATGATACACTGTTAAGATGACTTTATCATGCTCAGAACATTGAAGAATTGAAAATATCTTTTCAGTAGTACTAATCCATTGTTCAACAACTAATGGATCAGTAGACCCGCTGAATGATGGTGGAAACTGTCTCATGAGGGATTCAACATAATGTTGCTCCTTGCTTTGCTTGTTTGGAAGTCCTGCATGATTCATAGCTTGAGAAAGTTGTGTGAGCATGGCTATAATATTTTCCATTCTAGCTCCCATAACATTTGGTTGCTCAGGGGGGACAATCATTGCATTGCCCGTCGCATTCCGCATTAACACGGTTCCTTTGGGTTCCAGCCATTGACTAAAACCAAGAAGAATAGTGTGAGCAACACTAATTTTAATAGGAAAACCACATAATAAAGAATAAAATTTCACACTTAAGGTCTTATACTAGGTTATTCATGGCCATTTCTAAAACACTAAGATTGTGTTCTATGCTTAGACTTATCCTTAGGGTTCTTACTAAGGCTTTCACATCCTAGTTTCCAAAGACTGACTATACCTTTCCTCCGATACCAACTATCTCGACCCATACTTTACATAAATTGTTAGTACTTCAAAAATTGAAGCACACTTATTACAAAATATAACAAAACCAGGAAAGGACCGTATAGGTATAGAGTCTTTAGAAACTGGGAAACATAAAAAAGTGGTTCATAAAGCATCAACTTTGCCTCCCACTTATTTCATCATATCTAGAGTCCCTTTTGGCATATCCTACTTAATAACCTTCTTCCTGACCTGGGGGAAAGAAAACATACAAAAGGGTGAGATAATATTCTCATTAAGGGTAAACAAAACAAAAATCAATCACAACATATTCATAAGAACATAACATTTTTGAAATCTTAACTTGCAAAATAAATCTTAATTTCATAACATGGGATAAATCATAGTAGTGAAATGTAATCCCAATAATCATAACTTAAAACATGAAACTTTTTGGCATACACACATAATCATAGAGAATCATTTCTTATTAGTCAAGACTCATTGCCAAGACTATATTAGTGGACAAAGTCCATTTCTGAGCCGAGTCACCCTCGTTCCAGTCGTGTTTCACTGAACCGGTTTAACCTGCCGTTCCAGCCATGTCTATCTCATGAGATATAAAATCTTTAACCAATGCATTGGAGGGAGATATAGGTCCAACTCATCTCATAATGATACCATTCTTATGTGTGCCACAAAATCTTAAATCATACATCATTGCATAACCCATGTAATAAAAATGGGATTCTTAAACAACATGACATCATAAAACAATTCATATAAGATAAAGGAATTCATAAAAATAATTCCTTCCCAACATGATCAAATCAATATAATTATAGGAATAGAAACAGAACCCAATATTATATTAGTTGGAAAATAATTTTGATAAAACACTTGAACTCCGTTCTTGAGGAAAATATCCTTTCTACTTCAGAAAAATTTTCCTTTCTTAACATGTCATACAATTTTAAACTAAAAGAAGTTGATTAAAAATAAACTTGAATACTTGTAAAGGAAGCTTCTTGGAAATAATGTTTTAAAAATCCATTCATGTCGTATAAGTTAAAAAAACATTCTTCTCGTACTTTTTTCGGAAAAGTCAAAAAGTACCTCGTACGAAAAACGAAAAAAGATTCCTTTCATATATTTTACTGAAAACTCAACGAAGGGTAAAATTGGATTTAAAAAATTGTAGGTGGATGGAAATAATATTACATATTGAGGAAACATGGCTGTGGATGATAAAATATACCCCAGTAAATTCCAAAGTATAAACAATCTCGGATAAAAATGAGATTGTGATATTTCCCTTACCTTAGGTCCGATTTGATTCGTAAGTGTCCTAACCTCCTGTATAATGATTTAAATAATGTTATTAACTTATTAAAGAATCATACTTATTGTTATGATATCATATATGGTCATATTCTTAGCTTCTTATTAGTAATATTTCATTACTACTTGTTATTCGGGTGTTTATTACTTTTTGTTCTTATGCGTGTTTTGTCGAATAAATTCTTATTATTCTCTTTAGGTTATAGATAACTCATTTCCAAATTCGTATTAGTGTAATATATATCATATTAATTCATTAAATTCATTTATATAATCATTATGCAATGAAGATCATGTAGAACGAGTCACATCACATTGTGGAGACGGTATTCCGTACGTACGCACGACTGATGATATCATTCCTATGATCGTGGAATTGTATTGGAGTGTATTTATACTATTTAATAATCAATATAACATTATAATAGTCATATATAGTAATCTTTACACCATTATACCCATCCAAGTAAGGTGGTGGTGGAAAATAGATTACACCACGGCACGGAGACGGTATTCTATACGTACACACGCGCGGTGATTTTTTTTCCATAGGATGGATAGATTGTGAAATAGGGTTTTTTCATACATATAATAACATATCAGTATATTAGTGATACTGATGATATTACTTCATAATAAAACAACTAAAGAAGAAGAAGTGGAATAAGAAATAAAGATGAAAGAATCGTTAATATACATTACCTCTTCTTTGAAGTGCTTCTTTGAGACTTCCTTTTAGGGCACTAAAATTGGTCTTTTAAGAGGACCAGGACCTCTAAGATGTATCTAAGGAAGTGTATAGGAGAAATTGGAAGGGGTTGGCTGAGCTTGAAGGCTCAATGTGGTGTGATGAAGAGGGGGAGGAGGTGCCCTTTTATAAGGGATGAGAGGGGCACCTTTGGAATTACTAAAACTACTATTTTATTATAAAGTCAAATTAGGTTTTAAATAGCTCCAAATTGATATATTTAGAATATTAGGTGGGTAGGGGTCGAAATCCTCTCATCCAATAGAATTTAGACAAGTTTAGGTATTAATTTTAACCTTATCATTTAGATTTAATTTTAAGTTAGATAATTTTACTTTTACCGTGTCTTCTTGTTTTCTTACACTATAAAGTTAATAAACTTACTATATCAAGACAAACGAACCCCAAGTTGTTTATTATTAATATATATAACCTTATATAAGTCATTTTTCCGAACCATAGATTTTTAGGAATAAAATAACTATTAATAATATAATATTTGTTTTAAAAACTATTTTATGTCAATTTTGACACTATTTAGTAATTGATTTTTGTGAAAATCATAAAAGAATGATTAGTTCGAACCAAGTTACTAACATCAATAGTAACATGTCATATTAATCTAAAAAATTAGTGTAATTCATAATAAGCCTCAAATTACATTTATTTGGGTATTTATAACATTAATTATGTCAATAATTCATTAAAAAGATAATTACTGCATCATTGTTGTGTCATAAATAAATTAATTTATTTAATGTATAAATATTATAAATAAAATACCATTATGTTGGAAATCTTTTTATATTTCTAATGAATATTTATAGTGTAATTTTTCTTATGTATAACCCCATATTAATAATGATTTACTTATTAGACTTTGATTTTAACTATTTTAACCCTTTCTTTAAATAAATTAATAATAAATGTCCTAATCTAATCCAAGTGGGCCTAAATGGTCATATTGTACTCCTAAGGTTGTTTTCGGTCGATTTACGTTTGTCCAATAGAATTAGGACATGTGTTAGGGTAATAATAATATCATGTTTACCCTTAATTACCCTATTTACTTTTAACCGTGGTAAATAAAAGTAAAAAGTTACTATTCACCGAAAAATTATTTTCATCTCATTGAACAACATTTTACTTACTGACATCAACTGTGTCTCTCGGATTTTCAAAATTCCACTCACAGAAGCGGTAAAATTATGTTTTATGAAAAATTTAGTTTTTTAACTACAACTTAGTGGTTTCACTATTCATCAAAAATTGAAAGTTTTCAGAAAAATACCAAAATTTCACCCTAGGCTACTTTCGATATTCCAAATCCAAAAATGAAGTCCATTTTGAAAAATAAAATTTATAAAATTTCAAAAAGTGGTTATTACTATTCATAACGGCTTGTTTTAATAATATTTTAATAGCATATCATTGTTTAGTGAAACTCGGTATTGTGTACGACGCAAGCTATCGAGGAAGGCCGCAGTTGCGTGTAAAGCAAGCCAAGCTAGTGTTGTGTGTAGTGAAATATTCCTTTGATGATTTATATAACATAAAAACAAAATATTTCACATAAAAGTCTCTGGTGTTATAGTCTATCCCTCACCACACCTCTATTTAAAGAACTATGTGTTGATGGATACCTATTTTAATATGACACATATGGATGCCCATATATCATCTCATAGGTCTCATGGAAATATTCCATTTTTTCATGTTAGAGAGCCTATGCCCTTTCAACATGACATTAAACTGCATGGTTTCAAAAGGAATATTTGTGGATTGATTCCTCTCATCATAGGATATATAGGGACACCTAGTTCTCCAATTCTATGACCAACTAAAATAATCAAAGGGAACAATTTCATCCTCTATGTGTGGGTTATACCTACATAGGGAATTTATATTCCAGAACTGTCTATGGATTGTTCCTATACATCACATGATACGTAGCAACACCCAGATCCCAAATCATGGGATCATCTACTACATAAAAAATAGAAAAATTCACCATTAAATACATAATATCCATACTAGTGTGGTGAATGTACTTACCATATTATGTCAAACTACGCTGAAGAAAATAGGTCATTTCAATATGACATTAAGCATCATGGAAACAAATATGTCTTTTCTGCATGAAATTAAACTGCAAGACACGTGTTCTTGTCACAAATAATTAAAATAGAATGATAAATACATAACCACTACGCAATGTTAAATTGTTAAAAAATCACCAATTTTCATCCCTTATCAAAGGACCACATGATTTTGACCCTCATAAAACCGAGTTAGTGGTGTTTTTGTCAGCTTTTATTCTCCTTATCCCATATATCTCACTTCATATCTTCAGTACATTGAGTCACTAGAAACCATTCAAATCACTTCCAAAAATATTCTGAGCTTTTAGGGACCTTTTTTTGACTATGCATATATGCCTATGGATCCTACATATAACCATATGGTCTTCAACCAAAATTTTCATGCATCAAAATAACATTTTGATTCATGTGATCCCAGATGTAACCATGGCATAACTCAACCCCTAAAAGTGTTCTGGGCCACACCTGACAGGATTGTACCATATCAATAGACCAGAAATCAGAACCTTAATCTATTATTTACAAAATTATCATTCACTTTCCATAAAGATTTTGGAGAACTGTTAATCCTTTGTATCATAATTAGGATCTTCAGTAACATTCCCCTCATATTATGTTCATGTGTTCCATGACCGTAATTTTTTTATACCAATGTGAATGATTTATCACCTTAAAATATATACTTTGATAGTCCAAATCGTACATCACTAAACTGCTATATAAATATAAACAAATCATGTGAGTTTGAAAACCCACAATAGGAAACCTGAGAAAAAAATCAATTCTTCAATTGCAAAACTGTTTATATCTAGAGTTTAGGAAAGAATTAGTGTGTAAATAAATAAGGCATAAAGCACATGGGACTGACTTTTTTGCGTAAGTAAAGGTCGAGTCATTATCATTTGACCCCGTGGTATCAGATAAAGTTAGAGTAATTGGTATTCACATATCATGGTCATTATAACATTTTCACTACGTGGTGTCAAAAAAATTTGGATACTCAAAATGTTATTGAAAATCATCTTCTACATAATTCACAGTTCATTATTTGAGAATCTTAGGGCATGAAAAATCTTACATGGCCCTTGGAAAAAGATATACAGCTTTAAGGAACCTTCTGTTTGACTATGCATACAAACCCGCTTCTCATTATTTCACACATAAACATAATTTGTTATATAAAATAATCACTTGATACAGAATAATTTATAGAGATGACTAGGGTCTTAGGAACATTAAATATCAACTTAGAACATAAAACACTACATCTTCACTAAAAAATTCTTTTACATGACCACAACATTTCTTCGTACTTACCCTTTCTTGGGATAACCTAAATACATAAACACGAAAATGGTGACTTATAAAGCCCAGTAAGAGATTAAACAAGTCATAACATGAAAATACAGTACATGTTAAAAATTAGGCATATTAATGGTGTAGAAGAGAAACATGAACATAAATTCATGATATTTCATGATTATTATAACAATGAAATGTTGTAAGAACATTTAATATGATATTATCAGGAGCCAATGATCATTTCCCATGTAGCAAGAGAAAATACTCATTTCACATGATGTATCATGGTATGAATCTTTATGCAATGCATTGGAGATCTATAAGGGTGCACCCTTTATAATCATTTCATTTTATGCATAAGTTTTCCACATGGATCATATAACATTGATTCATTAAACATCATTATTTATTCCAAGATAAAGGAATGTGAAATTCATACACGAGACTCTATAATGAATATTTAAATGATCATAATGGTGAATACCCGTAATATTGAAATGGGAATGATATTCACTACCTAATGACTTGGGTTTCGAAAATTGCGATGCACTTTCGATAGAATAACAGCGTGACATGTGAATTCATAAAAATGGTGATGACATATAAATGGGTGTATAATCATATGTACATAACATTGATAGTAATGTGTTCATATAGATACAGGTCCCAACATATCTATATGAATTTAGATTCATAATACATAATAATTTCTTGAATTTAAATGAAGAGGTAGAAATCACTTATGGAATTTCTACATGGTAACGGGTGAACATGAAAGGCATTAATGAGAGAGAAAGTGATGTCTGATCATTAAAAAATAAGGAGGGATGTATAGGTGATGTTGGAAATCATAACCCAATGTTTTTAAATGAAAATAAAATGGACTAACATAAAAAATAAATTTGTGAAAAAATGAGAAAGGAAGAAATACCTAATTTGGAAGTGTGATCCCAAAGGCTTGAGAGGGGATTATTGGGAGCTCTGAGCACCTTGGGAGGATTATAGACAGAGTAGGGAAGAGGATGGTAGAGCTCGAAATTCATTGAGTGAAAATGACATGGGAGCTAGGGTAGGTTTATATAGGAAAAGAGATTGAATTCATTATTATTTTGGTTTTGGACACCACCCATTAAACTAATCAAAACTGAAAACCAATCAAACGTTTTATCCCATGGTTTATTCCAAAGGGGAGTGGAAAACATTATTTTATAAGTCCAATGTCCTAAATTATTAAAATATTTAGCTTTCTTATGTGGAGGTGAGTCACAATCTCAAATAAATCATTTTAAAAGTTAAATTGTTAAATAAGACTTGGAGGGTCCACTAAGGCACAATAAAATTAACCCAAAAAATCAAAAACCACATTATTTTAAAAGAAAACCATATATTGGAAGAATATACAATTTATAGTCTTTTATCACTTCAATATTGGGTCATTATGATGTCATAAAACACATTATATATTACAATAGTATTTATTTTTTACTCAAAAAATCAACTGTCTTAGAAAATTATGAAAATTTTAACACTAGATTATTTTGATGTCCTGATACAAAAAAAATATTCATTTTATCTTAATAATAATAAAAATATTTGTATTTATAAATTTTTAAATAAAAACCAACCTTTATTTAAAATTCATGGGTGTGATGGAACATCTGACAATTTCTTCATAGTTCTCGGATTCACTGATCACGAGGGCTTTCTACAGGCTAGGTTTTATCCCACTAAAGAAGCGGTCAACCTTGAATTTCAGCGGAAACGTCAATGTTAGTGGCATATCTTGCAAGCCTTGTGATGCTTTCCTCGTACTCATTGATGGATTCATAATCTGTATTCAAGAGGGAAAATATGTCCCTTTTCATATTAAGTCATAGGATGAGAGGAGAATATTTTTCAAATAACATTTTCTGGAAATGATTCCTTTCAAATAACTCAATCCCCTCCTCAAGCATGATATTTTTTATAAATGTACACCATGATCAACTTCACCCTCCATATGATAATTATCTATAAGTACCATTTCTTTTTTATAACATTGAAGGATGGACAGGATCTTCACAATGGAGTTGATCCATTGTTCAGAGATTGAGGGATCCTATGATCTATTAAATGTATGATCCCTTTTGTCTCGTGAAGCTTTCAATTGTTTCTTGTTGGTTTCTTGGGGGGGGGGGGCTTAATTTTTCATATTGAATAATTTTTCTTTTCAAAAATAAATTTAACTAAGAGAGTATCATGAAAATGTTCACGATTTTTTCTCCCATTAGATTGGGAACCTCATTAAAAAGTCATCACAATGATCTTTACATCATTAATTATATTGATTTCTCAAATTTCTTTCCAACAGATATAATAAAAATAATATTTATTGGTTACACATAATGGGTAATCCAAAGATTAAAATGGATGAATTATTAATTAATTTTATTTCCTTAACTTCTGAATTTATTGGATTTAATCTATGTTATCCATGATCCACTTCCCAAAATATATCTTGAGGGGCATTTATTTATTCCCTTTATAAATGTTCGTACTAGGATTATAAATTTCAAAATCATATCCCCTAGCAGTGTCGTAACTAAGAGTGCTGCAAGGCCCATTGTCGTGCAACAATTCCTATTTGATTCTAGCTCAAAGTGGTGTTTTCTGGTTTTACCCCTTGATATATCTGTGATAGAGCCACCTCTACCTACACGTATCCTGATAGGAGTGTATTTCATGGATAAAACCCTTACTAAATACTCACTAAATTTTTGGGATTTTTTTGTTATAATTAGTATTATCCTTAATGCCTTCTCTTGGATTTCCTAATCCTAATTCCATAAATAACTAAACATATCCCCTAATACCAACTATATCAACCCTTCTCTTTATTTCACACAAAAACCTAATTTATTAATTAAACTATATAATTGATACATGATATAATATCAAGTTTTCTAGTGTATATGGTTTTTAGGTACATTACATAATATCTTAGAACATAAAACACAACATCTTTATTGAACACTTTTTTACATGACCAAAACATTTCTGAATACTTAACATTGAATGGGATAAACTAAGGGCATGCATAAGAAAATATTGATCTATAAAGCCCATTAAGAATAATGAAAAGTCATAACATGATGAATATAATATATGTTAGGAAATAGGCATATCAATGGATCACAAGAGAAACATGAACAGAGAGGCATTATATAGCCATATTATCATAACATGGAAATGCGGGAACATCATTTAACATGATATTAGCATGAGCCAAGGATTATCACACATTGATCAGGAGTAAACCATCATTTTAGTTTAATTATCATGAGAAAACAATCATTTCAATTGATTTATCACGATACTAATATTTACCCAATAAATTTGAGGGCTATCATGGAACACCCTTATTAATCATTTCATTTCATTCATCATTTCGCCACATGGATCATATAACATTGATTCATTAAATATCATAATTTATTCCACAATAAGGTAATTTATAATTCATAAATGAAACTCTATAATCAATAATTAAATTTTCATACTGTTCAATACACTTGATAGGGAAATGGGCATTGTATACACTACACAGTGACTTTGGCTTTGAAAAACACGGTGCAATTTCGATAACATAATGGCGTGACATAAGAATTAATAAAAATGGTTGATGAGAGAAAAAGGGGTGTACCATCATATAAAAATGAAATTTAATGTAAGTGGGTCAAATATAAACATTTCCCAACATATCTAATGGAATTTAGGTTCATAATAGAAAATAATTTCTTGAATATAAATGAGGAGTGATAAATCTCTCACCGAATTTCGGCATGGAAATAGATGTAAATAGGATGAATTAATGAGAGATAAAGGGTTACATAGTCATTAAAACATATATAGAGAAGTATAGGGTAGGTGAGAAATCACACTCCAACATTTCTAATTTAAAATAAAAGGACATAACATCAAAAAGAAATTAGGACAAAATTGAGAAAGAAAGAAACCCCTTACTTGGAAGTCTGATCCCAAAGGAATGGGAGAGGCTTCTTTGGCTCTTGGGGAGCCTTGGGAGGATAATATACATAGTAGAGATGCGTTTTTTCGATCTTATGTGGATTTTTGTGAAGAGGAAGTGGGGTCTTAGGTGATTTTATATTGGAAATGTGAGGGAATTCGTTATTAATTCGGTTTTAGACACCACACATTAAACTACTCAAAAACACAAACCAAAATATGGTTTTCCCACATGGGTTTTTAAAAATGGGAGTGAAATACATTATTTTATATGGGAAAAGACACAAATTTATAAAATATTTGTCTTCATTAGGTTTAGGGGAGTCACACTCTCAAGGAAATCCATTTAAAAGTTAAAATGTTTTATAAGTCATGGAGGGTCCACTAAGGCACCATAAAATTAACCAAAAAAAATCTAAAATCACATTATTTTAAAGTTAGAACATATATTGTCCCATAATTGCATTTATATAATTTTATTACATCGCTATTGGGAAGTTATAATGTCATAAAACACATTATATATTAAAACGATATTTAATTTTTTCCCAAAAATTCATCAGTCTATGAAAATTATAAAAAATTCACCACCATATAATTTCATCATTGGGGTTCAAAAAATAATATTAATTTTATCTAAATAATATTATAAATATATGAATTTTTTTTATTACCTAAAAGCTATCATTTATTGAAAATTCATGGGTTCTGTCAAAAATAGATTTCAAACCTTAATAAAAATTACAATTGTATTCATAAAAATTAACAGATCATTTATATTTAAAAAATTATAAATTAAGTAATAATATTTTATTAAGATTTTATTTAATTCAATAATCCACCATTTCATCAAAATATATTTCTTAATTGAATAATAAAAAAAAATACAATTTCTGATTTAAACACTATTTACAAAGTAACAATAATAAAATGAATGTATATTATTTATTATATAAACAAATAATTCAAAGAATAATAGTTCTAGGGTCTTGTTACATAACCTCTTATTACACCCGCATATGACCTAATGTTAAGGTGTGCAATGGTGACCGACTCTTGGGGTGGCTCAGATAACATCGCTCAGGTGGTAATCTCTATTAACTTCCACTTCTCCCATAGGCGGTTTTGTTCAAGATTAACGTGTCAAAGCTTAGTTTGGGCTTGGTAATGATTGACTCCTAGTGACACTACCTCATTTATGAGCTCTGACAAATATGCTTTGTATGGAGCATTTCTATTAAATGAGTTCATCTTTTCCTTTTTCCGAGTAAATTGAATTTTTTAAAGCACTATATTTATACTAATAATGTGATCAATGTTCAACGACTATATTAGTAATGGAAACAATTTTTTAATTGTATTTTGAAATCCAAAATCATAAAACCAAAGAAGTGCATATGTTATACAACCATTTTACATAATAAATCATTAAATTAGATCAAGAGTAACTTTCATTGATAAACGTTTGGGTCGTTACAATGCATTTATGAATTTGGATCATGCATAAGTTTTTATGGTCCTCAACCAAATGTGTCACTATAAAAAAGGAATTTTGGATAATTGTGAGTCCCGAAATCATCGTGGAATATATCCACACCTTAGTGTGTTCTGTTCCATTCAAAAAATTATTTTCATACACCATCCATAGGATCCAATCACTTTAGACTATGATTTACAATCCCTAAGACAATAATATTAAAAATATTCATATCCATAGTGTTGAAACAACGTGTTTTTTACACATGCCTAATGTTGGAATGTGATAACACATTATCAAACCATTTAATGGAAAAAAATTGTTATCGGAAACCATAAGGCATATGGCTCAATCTACCTGATTAATGTGATAACTACTCTAGGGTATTGTAACCCTTAAATGATATAATTTATTTCCATAACCATCCCCATCATCTTGTTGTTTGAGTCTTCAAAAATCTCTCATGGTACAAGGAAAGGTGTGGAGATCAACTTTCTTTAACCATGAAATCAATGCAATAGGGCTTTGGCCAACCCACTAAAGGTATCTTCTCTTTGAAAGAAATTAACCCCAATCAATCTGACCAATAGAAACAATATTGATTAACATGAAACCTCAGGGTGTTTTAGGATATCCCCATCATGTTTTCCCCTTCTCATATTCATTTACTCAAACTTTAGGGTCATGACTCACACTACGCAGATTATAACTATCCAGGTGAACCTATAATCCCATGTATTTTACTCTCAACAAATATTACATCCATAAATCTTCCATGAACCATGTAAAATAGTTGATTCAACTCTGTTTGAACATTATACCAGCACATAAGTGACATTAAATTCAAATAAATGGTGCCTCATCCCTGAAGGAAAGGGAGACTAATAATCGTGATCCTCAAAAACACAATGGTGGAACCTTGTATCCTAGAGTTGTTGGGTTCATCCCCAACATGTTTTACCTATATTCTATATTCACAATTAAAATTCATAGAAAATATTTTTTTTTACTTCACAATATTTAATTTCTTGGAAGATAGACATTAAACTACATATCATATCTACAACCTTACATAATGACACTATACTACATTGAAGATGTATTTACCACATGAAATTAAATAGAATGAAGAATAACACATCAAAAATGGTATATTATCAATTATATAAAGTCCATGATAAAATACCATACCCTATATAATAGAGGGTGTGTGATTAAATAACAAAAATATAGTTATATAAAGTCTAAGATAAAATACATTAAACTAAAGCGATATAACGTCCGAGCTAAAAGAGGATAAAAGAAAATTATAGAAGGTCTGAGCTAAAAGTCTCTAAAATAAGTTGATATAATGTCTGAGGTAAAATACCCAAAACTACAATGATAGAAGGTCTATGAAAAAACAACCTAAACTATATCAGTACAATTTTTTTGTCTAAAAAATGAAAGAGATACAAGGTTTGTGAGGACAACCATATAGACATTAAAAAAATTAATCTATTATCTCAATGTGTACTGACTCCAGACAAATATTGGTCATTATCCATCCAATATATATATATTCAAAAAATATTTTCCTTTTTTGAGTTTGATTATCTGAAGATAACTAGAGATGATAATTCAATAATGAATATCATGTCTGTATTAATTCATTAGAATTTCATAATAAATGTATGTTATTATTTCAATATTCAGATCAAGAAATTATGGTTTACATGATATTAAGGAAAGGTTGGGTATCGTTTTTTGTTTCATAAATTATCAAATCAGAAATATGGCATGAACATCTTGGGTGGAATAAAATTGTACCACATGATATAATGTTCATAAAATCCATTCATTGAAGGCTTACTGAAGGAGGGATCTCCACATTTTGAAGACTATATAAAGATTAAACCAAAACAAAATAGACATCAATGAATAAAAAAAAACTATATTCGATTAAATGAGCTCACCTTGTCTGTTAGATTATGTTGAGTAGCTTCGACTGAACATTGTAGTGCTACTAACCCCATTTTTTCTACATCCTCTACCATATTAATGGTCTCGATCTGATTAGGCAACTTCAGATTATTTTTTGAGTGGTTCTTGGGGAGGAGGATGAAGCCAAAAGATCAAACATTGAGTGAGCAATGATTTCCTTATTTCCTTATTTCAATATGGTCGATATATCAATTTGATCCAGAATCTTTGATAAAAACTGATGAATCATTTCCAATGAATATAAATCATCCATCATCATTTTGGCCAAGGGAGTTTTACCATAAATATCACACAAGTATCTCCCATTAGATTCCATTTCTTGTCATGTTAGGTTGATTTTTTAATGATTTAAAATAATGATAAATATAAAAACCACCCTCCACCATATCATGGAATATACTGTGAAGGATTTTTTTTGGGTAACAAACATTCCTAGAGAAGTCTCAATAATAACATCATGATATTTTAGACTAGTTAGCTCAATGTATGACCCTCAAAAACTTCTTTATTAGAAAAACCATAAGGTTGAGAAACCATCTTAGCAGATGAGGAAGCAGGAGAGGAAAATCACCATTAAAGTCTTTCCTCAAAATACATCACATATATTGCTAAAATGGAAGGGCCAGTCTCATTGAATAATTCTACCACATTAATGGGTTGGTCATCATTTGGTTGATAATGTTTACTCGATGAATCTATTAAATATTTAATTTACTCCACCATTACTATTAGAATGGGGGTTAGTGATGAAAAAGGAATGTACACTAGATGGACCAGTTACTTTAGTACATCCCTCAGATAGACCTCATCCTTTTCCTGGGCATAATCATGTGATAAGAATTTTGTAGTAACAAATGGTGGAATAATTGTCTCAGCATTTGTATCATTGAGAACCAACAATATCCAAAATAGGCAAATGATCCCAATATGTATCTCTCCCCACACATTATCTGAAGGAAGAGGGAAAACCATTGGATACATATAAACATGTGGGCAAACCAATTTGGGGTATATAGATCTCAAATGAAAAACTCATCCATCATGGTCGGAAGAACCCAATCCTAAAGATATATCTTCTATTACCATTCATTAAGAGATCCACTACCATTTTCAAAAATAATCTCAATCTATATGGGATAAGGCATGAAAAAATGAAATTGGGCTGGCTCAACACATTGGCAATGAGGGACTAATGACATGGAATAAACTCATGATATATTCAACAAACTCATAAAAAATAAGTAATATCGATCCTTGTTGTACTGTAATATTCGTACTAGTGACAAATCTACCCTATAAAACAAAATAAAAAATAGAAAGGGCCACTGATACTATAAGGGGTGATTCCCTATTGAATGTGGACAAGGAGATGGTAAATGTGAGCAGAAGTCATTACCACCAGGTTGAGTGGTCCTCCCTCTTATAGATATTATTCCATCACTAGCATTTTAAACCGTATTTTTGAATTCATGTACCCCTCCTAGAAAAACCTCATAATTATCAAAATATCCATAAATCCTACTATTCTAAAGCTCATGGATATTTATTGAGACTCTATATATTATCATTGGTATGATCTTCAGCTTCCAAGATGTCTATGTATGAACTTTAACTATCATGATCCTATTAAGAAGGAAACCAGTAAGGAATATTATAGTAGGAATAACTCCATAATTATAAAGGAAAATACTACTGAAATATTTAAAATATATTAGTGATTATATAGTTTTCTCCTTTCTTAAATTTCTTTTCTTGATTTTGAATATATCAATCTCCAATACTAGTGTTTTCAATGGGTTGTCCTAGAAATTAGTGACATGATAGAACACATTACACATCTCCCGAAGAGGGGACATCCAACCCAGAATATAAATATTCTTAAGCATCATTTCTTCCACACCTTGTGGAAAATGAAATGATTTGTTGTGAAGACGATAATGACTAAAAAAATTTCTAAGAAGTTCATACATGTAAAAATGATGAATTTGGAATCCCATTCTACTTTATATAGATTGGCATAATATAGTTGATCATAAATCTATATGAAGCATTTTCTAACCTATTATGGTTGTACTCATTCATCAGAGTAGTTTCCACCTGGGTTCGAATATCATTTCGATATGTAGCCACCCCTTGATTTGAATAAATTTGAGGCATGTATACAAGAATACCTCAAAATGATCAAATGGTTAGTAAAATTACATGCATCTAGACAGAGAGGTTATTTTTCTGTCATATAAGATGACCCTTAGGATCACACTCTGATTAGATGGCCTTCCTCAAATTTTTTTGTCTAGATGAAATAAATAGAGGATAACACCCAAAATGTTGTACTGTTTTAAATATGTGGTGGGATAACAACATCATTCATTGTGGAAGACCTGTATAGAGGAATCTGATGTGATAATAGATAATCTATAGTTTTAATAGAAGTAGTCTTTTCATAACTATGTTCTCGGAGCACACAAAATTGTGATGATTGACATTATGATTCAGAGTAATCATATCCCTCTAGTTTTCCACGTGTTGGAAGTGTGATGAGATACCCAATCCATATGAACAAAAGAAATAAGAATACGTTGGATGAGTGAAATGACATCAATTTTCATTAATGAAACTAGAACCCTCATACAAATCACATGACCCAAAAGGGAATTCACAACTGCATAATGTATTCTTGAATTGCATGGACTATAAAATGACTCACAGACCACATAACCCATAGAACCTCACAGGAAAAAATGACCAATCATGAGATTCACGAGTGCATGACCTTATCATTGTTACACGATTTATATAATAGTCAAATGGCCATGTATAAAAATGAGTAGATCTCACAAACCCTACATGATTGCCATGCTTTTGTGGAATATGGAAAAGGTTTAACCAATTACTGAATATAAACTCATGGTTAATATGAACACGTGCATGGGAAAATAAACTCATGTGAATGAATTGTCATGAAATTGTCTCATGATGAATTATCATGATTAGTTATTATGGGTGGTCTGGTGAAGGGTTTATAGGATAGAGGAAGGGAGAATGGGTTCTATGAGTTGGGTAGTCAGTGAATGATCCACCATCCATTCTCATATTTATATGGAATTAAATATAATACAAAAGTATTCCTTGAGGAGAAAGCATATCCCAATAAATTGACTTGAGACAAAACAGAAGACTCAGGTGGGCATTTAATTTCCTCAGAACTGAGCCCCAGTCCCCAATGACATCACCCTTGAGGGAAAGAATTTAGTGATTCCTTCCAAATGATCATATAAAATTATAATGGGGAAAAATACTCAAAAAGTGGTTATTATTTTCCCTACAAATCAAAGGAAGTTTTGTTTTCAGGAACATGTGGATCGCATAAACATCTAGAATACATATTGTCATAGGTTCTTCAGAAGGTCACACGAAAGGACCAAACACTATTCATGACAGGCTTCAGATAACATGGAGCACCTTTGACTACACATTCGACTCTTGAGAATGCATTTTTGAATATCATCGATCAGAGGGTGATAATAAAAAATTCTCCCCTTAGTCATTAGATTTTTCATCAAATAAGAACCTCACAAACCTTCAAATAATACTTTTAAAATAAGGTTGAAAATATGTAATGAAGGAATCTTATCATTGTTAAAATATTCATGCAATGTAGACATGCGGTTTTCAAGAAAATAATAAATTCTTGGTGACATGCCCACCTTATCATAAAAGAGACGACTGGCATGTCACCCCCACCACATGAAGGGCTTGGTGCACATCTAGGTTGTCATGAACTCTCTATTTATATCCAATGGGAAATAGAATCATTTTCTATGATAAATGATCACTCATCACCAAATGAACCTTTATTGGTCACACGATGCATTACTGAAGAGTTGAGTAATTGTATTCGACAATACTCTTACTATCTCATGAGATCCCCATCCTTTATAAAATTAATAAGGAAACAAAAGGTTAAATGATCAGATATTCTTATGAGGGGTAGATATATTGACATTACATGAATAGGGTTATATTTCTGATGAGATCACCATTTATCATGAGAATTACCCTTAATACACCATCGTTATCTAGCTATACCCCTTGGAATATCATCTTGGTATTTCAAAATCCCATGGAATGCCACCTTTTCCTCACAGAAACTCCCAGACATGTCATCTATGATAATGTGAAAGGATTTCAATATGAATCTTAATCCCATGAAGGCGAATATACATGTTATCAGGGCCTTTTAAAATCCCAATAGAATGTCCACATTATTAATAAAGATCCATTTGATTAACTAAAAATCTAATTAAATAAGGAATTTGTGGGATGTTCTTATAGTAGATGAAAATCATGTGATTCCCCTAAAATTATATATGATATAATATTGTGAATCACGTAATAAGAAATCCCTCCAAATACTCCATTCTAGATTTGAATGTCACTCGTTATATGACGAGGTGTATAATTATGGTAGAGGGGCCTATAAATCCCCCACCATAGCATTATAAAGATGTATTCTCAGATACAAGCACCATTTCACCCAAGCATCAAAGTGGGATTATCAGAGCATCCACTCTCACGATAACATGATATTCCTCTAGGTAAAAATATAGGGAACAACCTAAGGGATCCTAAGAAAAGAATTGGAATAATTCATGATCATTTCATATCACATGAATGACTACTTTCATGTCTACTAGATTATGAAATATATATCTCATATATCAAGAAAATCACGTGATACCTAAACAAGATGAAACTAAAAACATCCAATGCACATATGAAATGATAATAAAAAACAAATACAAAAAATATAATAGACTAATGTGATGAACATATATGATAATCCCATTCACTTTTCATGAACCACTTCGGTCACACAATGGAACTAGGACATGTCACCCATATCATATGACACTCCCTTAGAATAATATTTGGTTCAGGTGAAGTCCCCCTAGACATGTTAGATAAACTCACATGGCTCCCCGCGGGCATGCCACCATAGTCTCATGAACCCCTTCAAGGTCACCATATGAAACTTGAAAGGTAATCTAGACATATCATCACAATCATATAGAAACAAAAGTGTAGGTCATCAAGGTCTCATGATAGAACATTGGAAAGTCAACTGGATTTTCATATGTCCTCCATACAAGTCACACAAGTCATATGACATATTCCAGACACATTATCCAGGTCAGGCGACGCACTATAGAAAAAGTCATCATGTTTTTGAAATTTCTTATGGACAGGGCATCTAAGATCATGTGATGACCATAAGGGAAAGTCATCCATGTCTTACGATGTCCTCTAGACATGTTAGCTTTTTTTATGTGACGGTATTCAGATATACAACCATGTTTATGTGATATCTCTTAGATGATTCCACTAGATTATGCTATTTTCATCATACATGACCACAACAGGACCACATATTTCCAGAAATACTCTGATATATTAGGATGACAGCCATGTCGTGCCATGAATAATATCATATAGCATGAGTATAAACCTAGGTTAGGTCAATTAGTAATATCATGAAATTAAAACCTTCTCCTATTAATAGGCTTGTGAAACCTTATTGTGCAAGACTCGATTAGAAGCATTATATGATATGACCAACATGTTAGGGAAAACTCACTGTTTATGTTCTAATCTGTGTAATAATATGATATGGAACACATATTTGGGAACCCTAAGTGTGTAATCCCCAATTTTTGTAATAATATTATATTCTCCAAAAATTTGTAAAACAACATTGTGTTAGCCTCAATCAACTAAACTATGATGAATCTATTTCCCACAATAATTAGGATACATAGTACTCCTACATAAGGCCTGAGCTCAAATGAAAATCCACATTGCTATTAGGCCCTTAATGTCACATACATTCCAACCCTCAAAACCCAATAATTCTAATAGAATGATTATTCCTCTTCATCCAACAACGTATAGATAAATCAACTAAACATTGATGACAATGATTCATGCTCTAACAGGGATACATAGAAGGCCTTCTTGTGACCCAAGATCTGTACTAAACAACCATAGGATTGTCCCAGTATGTATTCCGAACCCCAATATGTAGGGAGACCGATTTCATTCTATCCATAGTTTCCAACACTGATCATGGACCACATAGTCTTAGGGTGTTGCAATATTTATATTATTTGTTTCTTGAATCGCTTCATACCATGGAAACCACAGTATGTAATCGAAAACCAATGGAATTCTATAGTTTCCCTCATATAAGGGCATCTACCTTGGGGATAGTCACATGGTCATGATTAAACTATGATAAATTCAATTATAGATATAACTAGGATATGTTGGATTCATCCCTAAGGCCTGATCTCAATAATATGTTCCTATATTCCTACCTATATATCCATTATTCATGAAATTAAACTAAAAAGGATTGAGAAAATTCACAATTTTTAATTATAGAAATAAATTGGATACTTACGATTCCTCATAAAACCTCAATTTCATCTTCAATACTTTAAATATCTCCCTATATGGAATAAAATTCAGGGGTGATTCACTATACAGCTTCAACAAATAAGAAGCTACTCAATAGGGGAAATGGAAGAGGAACCATAGATACATATAGTTTAACTCAGTAAAAGACTCCCTTGAATATACGAGAGAATTTAAACATTGGAAATATTATTATTTTAAATTATAATATACCGGTATTTGGGTGATATTCATGAAAATATCATAAATCATTAAAAGAATCTCAGAGATGGTAAAATTTCCCCTCCAAAGGGTGTGATGAGGCTGACCTCTTGCCCCCCCGACCAATCTGAGTTCCTATGTTCCATTGGGTATAATACCCTAAAGGACGTCTTCCAATTGGAATGAAGTCCAATACTTGGTTATAGATGTCGGATGTGACATCCATAGTATTTGGAGTGGCCCAAATCCCCAACAATCTAGTTTTTTTGGAGTTTGGGGGCGTTCTAGAATCTTTATCGATCATGGAATCCTAATTCAGAGTTTTTTAACAAAAAATTGTTTTTAAACAGGTTTAGAGATTTTTAAATTTACATAACTGTTTGATTGCGTTTTGAATACGTGAGAGGTTTCAAGACCCAGTTTTGGATTAGTTCAGGTTGAGCTGCACATAGAGATCAAACCGTGAATCCTCTTAGTGAAAAATGTGTACCCTATTCTATTATTGAGTACGATTTAGGAAACCATGCTTGGAGAGGTGCATGGTCATACCTGAACCAGTTTAGTTTTTATAGAGGTATTTCACATGTCTCACACATGGTTAGGAAAAATTCATCGTAGGCTACAAAGTTAGTGCTAGTGGGGTAGTTTCCCTAAAAATTTTCATGTTTGTTTGTACAAGAGTAGGACTAACCATGCAGGATTATTGTGTGGGGCTTGGTTCCTTATACATAGGAGGTGCATGGTTGCAGAGCGGTTTCGAAAAACATTTGAACTAAATGTACAACCTTTTAAAGATGTGAAATGACCAACATTCCACTCCCTCATTCAACAGAATATTTATTCTTTCTTTCTTCTCCTCTAATAAAGAACAATATTCAGATTTTATCATTCCTTCCTCTTCTTGGGATTGATCCAAATCCTTCAATTGACCTCTATTATTAAAGGTTTTTTCTACATTGGATATTTCTCAGTAAGGATCACCTCTATCATGCATCTATTTCTTCTCTTAAATTGCACACATACAAAAAATAAATTCGAGTCATTTTTCCCTAATTTTAGTTATTTCATCTATAACATCCATTTCTTCTAAATTAGTTAGAGTTAGAGGAAAATATCGAACATTCCTACATTTATTACTACATGGTTGGTGGTCTATAATTTTCTTTGGGTTTTCATGACTATTTTTGGGGTGTTGTTTTAAGCATACCATGGCGTTGACCATGAAACACCATGTAATATACAAGTATTTATTTTAATTAACAATATTTAACAATATGAGATGTCTATAGGAATTCCTAATCTGGAGTAAAAGTGGCTGGGTTTTGAAAGAGTCTTGGACCATGGAATGTAATTTTGGGGGTGTTCTTTTATTAAATTATTCTATATATAATAAATTGAAATTTATATTTAATTCAAGAAATTAAATTCAAATTCACTGAATTTATGAGTTTATTTTAATTGATATATATAGAATTAAATTTCATGACATGCATTACTGAGATCCATGGGATCATAACAAGTATCGATTAATGATTGATATAGTGATGGATATCTGTTTTAGGTGATGTAATCATCAGGGAAAGCTTGGATGGTGACTTTTGGGTGGTGTTGACCATTGGTTGGTTGACTTAGTCATTAGATGTGGTGACTAGGACCTCCGTTTAAGAGGGAGGCTTGTGTGATATGATATGGTATGTCCATCAGTTTTGAGTGATGTTGTCGTATGGGCACGAGGTGAAGGGATGGTGTGGATTAAGTTCTAATTGGTGATTTTCAATCACCCATATGTTCCTAACTAGAATTTGGAGTAATGTTCACAAAGGTTGACGTAATGATAAGGTTGTTTTGACTACTTGTGTGGATAGAGACACCTGGTTTTTACAACTAGGTAAATATTTTTCGGTTCATATCGTAGAAAGCCTCATGGATGGTAAGGATCCATCATAGGACAATGTTGAGGATGTCAGTTGGGGTATGAGGCTCACTGTGTTTGAGACTATTGGGCCATAATAATATTGGAGGATAGGAATTTCCATTTCTCAGGATATCGATTATTGAGAAAAAAATGTTTCCTTCTGTAGAAAGTTGTCATTTCTTCTATAGAGGTCTAACTTTGAGATGATAGGGTACTTTGAGAAGGGGCCAAAGGGACCTTCTTCATTTGGACATGCCATCAAGACTTCAATGACACTGTTTATGGAATGAGGTACTATGTAACATTCAGATGAGGGATGTGAGGGTTCACCTAGGGATACGTGACATCAGAGGATTCCTCAACCTGTGAGCTAAGGATCCTCCACACTTCAGTTATTTTGGTAATGAAAAATGTAGGTGTTAACTTCCTAATAGCTTTTGAGTGCTAGGTAGGCTTTTGTTTATTATGATTTCATGAAATACCTTTCCTTCATTTTCAGTTCACACACACTTAGTAAAACATTAAAGGTAAACATACATTGTTTTTCACCCACTCAGACTCATTCTCTAACCTTACACTGGACTGTCGGTATAGTTGAAAACAATATGCTCCCATATTTTAGTTACAGTATGAGCAAAGAGATTGATCTTAGTAGCTATTTGGCCTATGATGGATGGGAAAAATCATTGGTCCTTTCTTCAGATCGAGTTTACCTTTTTTGTTTTCAATTCTATACTGACATGCCTATATATATACCTCTATACAGTGTTCAACCATTGGATACCTCTTCTGGATATTGTATGTATGATCTGACATGTATTCCTTATCTTTTTTAATTCTTATAAATGGTCTATTAATGTGTTTATTTATTTATCCCACTATTTTTAGTTATTCTTATAGTATTTTTGGATGTTGTTCGTGCTTCATCCTTTGGAGGGTTACTTGTTATAGTCTGTATTTTCATCCTTCCACTTCTTATATTATATATTCTCCCATACCATTATCATATAATTACCTCAATAGTGTATATTCTTTACACTGTTACTCCCATAATCTATACTTATAGTCAGAAACTATTGGCAATCAGTGAGGATTACTTTTCACCTTGTGGCACTGGGTACATTGCACTATTTGGATGGAAATTAAGGATGGGGTGATACAAATGGAATTAGTGGTGGTTCTTGACTGGGAATGAGTAGCTGTGTTCAACTGGTTAATAATAGTACCAAATTTTCTTCTTTTATATTTTTCGTACTAATTGGATATGGAAGAATGGAGATTATTATGTCATTGGAACTGGGTTTAGGTTTCGTGTTTGGGTGCTTTCATCCCCATTCTTGATGGACATACCAAGTTTCCATGGGTGGGAATTTTTATTCTATTATTTAATATTTCAAATTTCAAATGATCACCACATCAAGTGTTGAATTCGGATTGTAATTATTTATTTTTTAATTATGGTGATCCCTGGACTTATTCGACAGGGAAGGAGGTATGGATCCTTATCCCAGTATGGAAAAGGGTGTTAATTAGGGTTGTATATTCTTTTGAATAAAAAATAATAGGATGTTTTCAATTATATAAGAATGTTCCTATGATAGAAAATTCTTATGATTTCTATTTTGGACCATTATATTTCTAATAGGGGTAAGTTTTTCTATGGTTTCCGGAAAGGGAACTAAGCGGTGTTTCCTTACCTCACTCCCCTTTGGTGGTATTTAACTCAACTATCTAATGTTAGTGGACTCAATGAAAGAGGTTTTTGACATGTGATACTTATATGTATGGGATTAGATCGTACTGGATTGGGCATGGATAATGATATGGCATGATATTGATCAATAGGTTGGGTGATGATTTCCTTGGATTGGAGAAATGTTGTTTGTCTAGATGGCTGTAGCCTGAGGAATATTTGTTCTTTTTCTATTGAGCTTCATTGGGTAGGCTAGGAGGTTGGGATTCTCTGAGGAATGGTTACCGTTTGATAGGGAAAGGGTAATGGGATCATGTGGTATGTTAATACTTTCCATATAGGTTATTTTTCTATATATTTTATGCGGGATATCATCCCATGTCTTGGTATTCCAGGGGTTTCCAGCAATATGACTTTAGATGTAGCATTAGGCAGACAATGATGTGGTACTGTAGGAGTATGATCTAGTTGAGATGCATAAGGTTCAACAAGATCAGGACCTATATGTACAATATTTGGATAATATTCCATTGATGGAAAGGAGGCCACTATATCGATCCTCTTTTGTGAAATTCCTTGATGATAATCTCAGAGTGATCCTAGTATGTGTTATATAGTGTTTCTATAGGGGATCCTAGATAGAAGATCCTTCAATGGAGTATCTGACATGAGAGTTCTTGTCATAGCAGCCAATACTATTTTAGGATGAGGGAGGCCTATAAGAGGTCTAGAAAAAGATTCAGACTATATAGATGATCATCAAGAATATAGAGAATCCTCTATGGAAGAGGGTGAAGATAAAGACCTACATGCTTAGGGGAATAAGTAACTGATGGTGGGACATGCAAGTTCATGTAGTCATATGTGAGGGACAATCCTGGAATAACATTGAGGCCATGTTCTTCAATCACATTTTCTAGGAGAGGATGGGGAAAAAGGGAATGGTATTTCTTGAGTCTTCAGTATTGAGACATGCCCGACATGGACTATATTTTGATGATTACTATATTTTCTCACTTCAGACCCAACATGGTGAGAAATGACACCTTGAGGGAGATGCATGTTAGGTATGGTTTACAACAATCCATTTGAGTGAAAGTATTCCTATTTTGTCTGGAAACATTTTCAGAGGTGGTCAAAAGGAGTTCATAGGCCTGGAAAATTTTATAGACTTGTCATACTCGAACTGGGTAATGGATTCAAGTGAATTTTGTGGCAGCATTTCATATAATAGTAATAAAGTATGAGATGAGTACTAGAAACTAATTCAGGACAATTACTGAAGTAGACCACCTCGGAGTGGGTATTTGATGGTTTGATTATAGTGTGAGAAGTGAGGACATGGCTGGGCTTAGTGTGAGTTGCCTCTAAAGATTTACGGGCATGTGGACAATCTAACATCTTGAAATGTTCTATATGAATCCTTCTTGGACAGTTGGCTATCAAGAACATGCGTATACTCTGGGTTCTGAGTTCAGATCGAGAGTGGTAATATGTGATTTTAGATAAGTTTAAAATACATAGGAAGGTAGTTTTAGACACAGAATAAGACAATAGGGGGTCAATGTGAAGTGGCTGGTGCAGCATTGCAAGGAGGTTAGTTTTTACGTAGTCAGACATCAATCTAGGTGCATTCCCTAGAGCAGTCAGGTGCTTAGAAGTCTGGTCATCCAACAAAGATAGAGGTATAAAATGAGTAATATTAAGATTCAATTTGGTTTTGTTTTCGAATTTCCTTCTTAGGAATGTCTGTTTTGGGTGCATAAAGTGCACAAGATATATATAGACTAACCAAATGATGGTTAGGAGGTAGTTCCTCAATATGGGGAGTGGGTTGTAATAAATATATATATATATACATGGTGTTCATGTAACCAATATTTAATGAGGTGAATTGGCATTGGGGAATCGAGGAGATGTGGGTTACTTGAGGTGAGGTGGAATATGAGCATCGTTAGATATAATAATGGATTTAGGTTCAGCGAACTTAGACTAATTTTATCATATAATGATATGCATGACCTCATTGGTTTCATGTATGACATCAGAATGAGGTGGGAACCACTAAGGGGTAGGATTCTAAGGGTTGTATGGTATGAAACTGTATCACATGAAGAGTTTAGTGAGTAATGAAGCCTCACTAGAGGAATTTGAGTCCAAGAATGTTTTATGGATCATTGTTCTATTTGAGTTTCGGTCAGGATGTGATGGGGGTACCAATATCCTATGGTTTGGAGTGTCTTTAGATAGTTTATCTATTACCTTGAAATAGGATATTATAGGTTAATTTATAATGGGATGGGTATGTTCAATACCATCTCTAGGGTTTTTATAGCATTGGAATGTGCTATGTTAAGGTGAGTAGATTTTAATGTCCTGGGTATTTAGAGCGATTTGAAATATTTTCCTATTTTGAATTTTTGGAGTTTGGTGGATGTTCCAATATCCTTATAAACAATAAAAACCAAATTATGAATTTTTATTTAATCCAAAACATTTTTTATATAGGTGGTTCAAGGTTCTGAAAATTCCTCAGTAGTTCAGATGGGGTTTCGAGGACATCCAAGTCCTAAAAGACAAATTTAGGAGAATTGAAGGTTTAGGTGCACAGTTAGAACATACCTCGATATATATCAAAGAAAATCATGTGACCTATTTTCCCAGGTGAATGGTTTGGTAAACCATGATGGTCCAGGAAAACCATAGTGTGTGAACTTAGAAATTTTTGGTTGAGGGTTTTCACAGGGCTTGTACATAGTTAGGGAAAATTGTGAGCAAGATGCACTGTAAGTTCTAGTTGGGAAGTATATCAAGACTATAGCTGCAAGAGTTTCACATGACTAAGACTAATAATGCATGAAAACCATGTGGGGATGGGTACTTTTTCATCATGAGTCACACGGTTTCTACCCAGTTTGGAAAACCATGTGATCTAATCTGGAAATATATTAAATGTTTGAAATGACAGATATTCCCATCTGTTATTAAAATTAAATTTTCCATATTATTTATTCTCCTCCATGCATGCATAGTATTGGGATTTCTCCATTTACTCCTCCACATAGAGTTTCTCAAAATTCATCATCTTACCTCTGTTCTTTAAGATGTTTGTTTTGTTGGATCCATCTCGGAAAACCTCCCCTCTTCCATGCTACTATTTCTATTCACTCATGACTTATGGACTGAAAAATATCTTTGTGTTTTATTTCTCTATTTTAGTGGTATTTATCCGAAACATAAATTTCTTCAAGCTCTGTTGGAGTTTGAGTCATCCATCGGATGTGCCTATGTCTAGGACTACAAGGAATGTGGTGTGTACATTTCATTGTGTTTTCATGATGTTTTGGGGGAATGGCCTCTTGTATATCCCAGTATTGACAGAATAAGACCCCATAATTTACATGATTGCATTTAATTAACTAAATTGTCCCCTATCTAATTTTTATGGTCATGATTTATCAAGACTACAAGTGGTTAAACCATGTGTGAGGCTTGAAATTTGGGAAATTGGCCTAAGGTGTCCTTTTATTAAATTGATCTATTTATATTAAATCGAACTGTGTATTTAATTTTTGATATTCAATTCCATTTCATTGAGTATTTTATTTGATTTTAATTGATATATAAATATAGATAATTACTTGATATTTGATACTAAGCTCCTTGGGATCCTGATAGGAAGGGATTAAGGATTGAGAAAGAAATGGGTACCTTTTATAGGAAATTTGTTCATTGAGATGGAATTTTCCCAAGGAATCATGGTGGCATTGACCATTTGTTATGAAAACATGTTATTGGATGAGCTGTCTATGTCGTCATGTTATTAGTTGGGATCATTTGATAAGTTATGGCATGGCCATTGGTGTGGAAAGACATGGTCACTAGGGAATGATGTGTCAAGATGGTGTGTCTTATGTTCTAATAGGAAATTTCCAATCACCTATATTTTCCAAACAACCATTTGGAGATGGTGAAAAAAGGTTCACACAAAGATGATGTGGTTTTACATAATTGTTTTGGAAGAGGCCAATGATATTTACAGATTTGTTAAATGGATGGGTGTGACTACAACAGAAAGCCACAAGAACGGCGAGGATCCATTAATGGATAGTGTTAAGGATATTGGATGGGGGATAAGGATCACCATATTTGATGCTTTTGGGATAGAATAACTTTTATAGGATGGGAATTTCCATTCCTTAAGACATCAGGTTTTGAGTGGGCGAAGATTACTTTTCCTAATAAATATTTTTGTTCCTCCAGATGTTGGGCTTTGAAAAATAAATTTCTTCTATTCAGTGCTATGAGGTAAAAAATACTTTTTGGAATGACATCTATACATTAGTTACATGGATGGTGGAATAAGGATCCATGTAAATTTCAGAGGAGGACCCTGAGGGTTCACTTGGGGATACATGAAATCAGAGGATACCTTTAGCTATGACATAAAAATCTTATTCACTATTTATTTTGGTGATGGACGCCGAAGGAGATAGCTTCTTGGTGGCTGTCTAGGACTAGATAAGCTTGTATTTATTTTCATTACATTAATTTTTTTCCAATTATTTTCTATTCATGAATATTTAGTTATAAATGTAAGGTTTACACACATTGCTGGAAGACAACATAGACTCGTTCTCACACCCTACATGGGATCATCAGGATTTATATTGAATTTATGATCCTGCATTCAGGTAATGGTACATGTTTAGGATATGGATCATAGTGGTTGTTTGGAATGAGATTTAAGCGAAGGGACCATTTGTTCATTCCTCAACTACAGTTTTCATTTTTAGTTTTCCTTTACTTATCCGAATGATTATATAAATACATATATATATATATTGTGTTCATCCATTGGAGACCCATTCTATATATTTATATGTATGACATGGTATGTATTAAAGAACTGTTTTAATTATTAAAAATGGACTATTAATATTTTTATTTATTTTAACTAATGTTTTTTCTATATTATTCCTCTATTATATAATATTTTTTTACTTCCACCTTTAGTGGGTTACTAGTTCGAATATTTCATTCCTTCCTTCCCCATATTGTATTATATATTCACTTGGACCTTCATTATACTATTACTACCATATGGTATAGTCTCCCGAATAACACTCCTTTCCACCATATTTTCTTGTTGGAAGTCATTAGTGTTTAGGGAGGTTGACTTAAGGCATAGTAAAACTCATCCCATTGCACTGTTTGGGGGTAACATATTGATGGGGCACTAAATTGGATCAATTGGGAGTTTCTAAGAAAGAGTAAAAAATGTTAAAACCAAAACGAGTTATTGAGAAAGGCATTAATTCAATATAGCAAACCATTATAAAAAACCCAACTACCTATTTTTCGATGAAACAAAAAATAGTGAATCTGATGTGAACTCATTTTACATCAGCTCCTATTTCATAATATAAAAAATATATACTACCCAATTATCTTAAAACCATATTTATCCTATCATGATAGCTTTAAATATTTTCTCATTTATGAAGAATCAAAAATGGTGAACCCCATATGAACTTATTTAACTTTATCTTCTCCTTCACAAGATAAAAAGTATAGAATTCCCTGATTTCATCTTATCATTTTTTTCCTCTCATTATGGTGTGAAAGATGTTTTATTTTCCAAACAAAATGGTGAAACAAATGTTCACTCATTTAACATTTGATTATCCTTCACAGTATACATGAGAAAGACTGCCCAGTTCTCGTCAGAACATTTTTTCCTATCACGAGGGTGTTCAATTTTTTCTATTCTATGATGAAAGTGTAGTGGCCAATATATTGAGATAGATTTTTTTATTTTTATAAGACTATGATTCTTTATATGATTATTACAATTAAAATTAATTATATAATATTTTTATTGGAGAATAGGAATGTGAATACTTTGTTTGGATGGTTATATTGTATATGGTGCAGTTTTCCTAGAGGATGATCAAGAGGTGGGATATAGTATTCCCACTATATATAAACATGTTATTATTTTTATAGTTATATTTACATGTTGTATTTTTTGTTGGAGTTTTATAGTTCTTGTTATGGAAATATGTTTTTGTTGTTCTTGGTCCAATATCATCAAAGATAATGTTATCTTGAAATGATAATAATTTGGCAGAGGTAGTTTTTTAAATAATAAATGATTATGAAATTATTTTTTATTTATGTGATTATTATTTATTTCTATTGGAATAAATAAATTATAATTATATGTGTCATTCATTGTGGTTTTGTTATATTGAATCACTTAATACATGTGAGGTTGGAGAAAGAACCTACTAAGTATAGATGTATGATCACACTATTAGCATCTAATTTTTTAGACATCCATAATCATGTTTAGGGTGTTCCTAGGAATCATTAATTTAGGCATGTGGCAAAATTTGTTGGAATAAGTGGTGTCACTTGTGGGTGTCTATCCTCATATTAATTTTGTGGAATTTTTAGTTGATTCATGGTTAAAGTACCCATGAATATTTTTTTAATTTATTTTTAATGGAATAATATAATATTATGCGGTAAACATTTTCCTTTTAGAGTTATATATTTATTTTTTATGTGTAATTACTCTCCTTTATTTTGGTGTATAAACTTGGTTATAGTCTCCACTTTAAAAAAATTATATTCTAGATTTGAGGGACACTCTCAATCTTGTTTCATTTTCAAGAAGAGTCATTGTAAAGTTGAATAATTACATATTAACGGTTCATTATTAAAAATAATATACTTATAGTATAACATCCAAAGATGGATTGTTGGCATCATTACATGAGATTTGGATCATTATTTTATTTTGTAGGAGGAATAATTCTTGGTCATAGATAAGAGGATTCATGTTAGGGGGTATGATTCCTTTAGGATTAGTATATGGAGTTTTAAATGGGCTTGAAAGAATATTGTTGAAAGGACATGGAATACATATAGGTTCTTTAGGCACAAGTTCTCAGTTTGTCTATCTGGGTGATCAAATGAAGTATATTATAGTTATAGAGTGGACGGTTTATTGAGATGATTTCAACACATATATTATTGAGAATTGTAATAATTCTCAATAGATCACCCAATAAAGGCTAAAGGAAGTGCTAGTGGTGATTTTTTTGGATGATGATTCAATCCAAGCGTATCATAACATACACCAAGATTAAATTGAATCATTATGGGGGGAGTTCACTGGTTTGTTTTAAGACTATATGGGGTGACAAGCATTTTCCAGGTAGAGTATGACAATAAAATTCTAAATAGAACATGTCGTCTAATTAGAATTTTCTATAATTTATCAAAAGTCATGATGGAAACTACCTCCACTGACACATCCTAAAATGACCTCAAAACTAGAAACATAAATCGAGTGTATACTTTACAACTTTGGCATAAGATAAAACTAATCATATCCAAATGGATGATTTAGTTTTGTAGTCTCGTAAACTAGATACATAAATGATTCCCACATTATATTTACACAAAAAAAAACATAATAATTTTTTCTAAAATATCATTATTCTGTAGATAATATTTTTGATGTATATAATAGGACACTTCTTGGATTCTTAATGAAATGAAAAAAATAAAGATGAGCTCAAATGATTAAAAAGGGAACATAAAGTGGAATCTAGAATTATTAAATAAAGAATAATCTATTTGAGAAGGTAAATAAAAGAAACATTGACATTTAATCAGTAAATTTAGTAGATGGGGATACTAAATTTAAGAAACATAATTAAATAAAAATACATTCCATTTAATCAACAGCTTGAGTAGATGTTGTTAAATAATAGAAAACACATTCCATTTAATCAATAAATTGGGATGATAAGGCATAACTAATATGGAATGGTAAATAATTGAACACATTAACCATTTAATCAATAAGATGATAACAAAATACATCCTTAGATAATATCATTGAAACAATACCATGTATAATAATAAATGAATTCTTAATAAAGGAAATTATTAATGTTGGATTCTATTACCTCAGACATCATGATATCAATACTTTTAATACCTTTCATATGATTTTTTAAAACTATGGGTAAACCCCCATTTAATGATATATTACTAATAAAAATCATGAGACTATCAATGCATCAAGGGGATATAAAATTTTGACCCCACCTTTCACAACATGTCTAATGAATTCCTCATATATTGAATGATCGATTTAATTCAGGAATAAGATTACATATCAATAAATATCCATATAGAAAAAAGAAAACAAAATATCAATATTTTTTATCCAACAAATATCCATCAAAGTAAAAAAATAAACGTGAATGATATATAGTTTTTGCAGCAACCATACCCATGAAAAATAATTTGGGTATTTTTTGTAAATTAAATGTTCATATATCACAATAAAGGGAATATTTCAAGAGAAATTTAATGGTTATAAAAGTTATTTATGAAATTTAATTTAAATACAATCTTTGGTCAAACTGATTGTAAAGCATACTAATAAATAATATTGATTTTATCATTACAATGTATCCCTTGTGAATTACATTTAAAATAAAGGGTTTTTTCTTTTATGAAAATAAATAGCATAAAAAAATTAATTTTTCTTAGGAAAATAACCATTTTACATTGAATATATACTTTAAAAAATCTATAAGTATCGTGAAAATTATGAAAATAATTACATTAAAAAATATCATTTTGAATCATAAGGGAGGATTCAATGGAATTAGTGGTCATGGTGGTGTGAAATTTCATCCATCCCAAGCATACTAAAATAACAATTCCTTTCTCATTTTAGTAAGAAAAATCAAAAGTACCTTTTTTAGAAAATGTCCTGAATATTTATTTTACTTTTTTTTTAAATTAATAAAATTACAGAAAGTAATTACATTAAACAATCTTATTAATTTTTTTTAGAATAAACATTTTTAGTAAAAATGGATTTGAAAGATTTAATAATTTCTGGAAAAGAAAGAAATGAATTTGGATTTTTTTTAAAACATTGTCTCAGTCGCTTAAAATACCAAAGAGTGGAAAATGGTTTCATTATATGAAATATTACTGAATAAATATATGAAAAAAAATAAAAGTCCCTTATTAGATAATGATCTAATATTTTCCTTCAATTGAAATTAAATCATAAATAATCCTGATAAAGATGAGATTGGGAAATAATCCCTTAAAAATATCGTAATGATGAAGTTAGAATTAACATATGAAGTGATTGTGTGAGTGAAATGTAAGTACGAATAAAATAATATGATAAAAAAATAAAATAATTAAATGTAATTACACACATAATTTTTTAATATCAATATAATGGAAGAAGTAATATTACCTAATTAGAATAAATTGAGTTATGAAATTCCTTACAACTTGGTAAAATGCACGTCAAATCCATTTGGATAAAATAATTTAAATCTAAACATTAAATAACATAAATTATGTAGCAATCCTGGTATAAATGTTAAATGGGATATATATATTCCATATAATATAAATTAGGTTTATAATATTAAAAATTTATCAATAAAGGGAATATGAGATGAAGTCCATTTCCCCAAAATTCTTTTTGATTGAACACACTTTAAACTCATGTATAATGTTATTAAGAAAGTAATTAATTTATAATAGAACCATATTCATGTTTATAAAATCATATATGAAACACATATAATATCTTACCACCCATTCATTAACAATCATTTATTAGTGTTGTTGTCTTTTGTGTTTATTACGTTGTTTTATTATGCATGTTTTTCAAAGAAATTTATGGTTCTTGTAAATAGGATATATATATATATACCATCTCTATAATGATATTAATGTTATAAATATAATATTTTTCATTGGATACATTCTTATAAATATTATTTATTGTTGTATAGGGAAAATGAATCACATTACTTTGTGGAGAGACTGGTTCATACACACACACACACAAGCAATGATATCATTACATTATTTGGTGAAAAGGTAAGGTATTTGATTATATATTAATTCATAGAAAAAATACCACATCATATATATCATCTATATTCATTAAATTTGTCTTTTATCACCTTACATGTAAATCATTAGTGATAATTAAATCACATCACTTGGAAATGTGGTTGTATTCCATAGACAAGAGTGACATTTTAGTATCCACCACATAATAGAATTTAATAAGGTACATGTTATTTCATGATTCAATTGTTATAATTAATTTTAAAATATCATATATAATATTTAAAATCATAATTTATCCATTTTTGAGAGGTGATAATGGAAAACAAATTATACCGGTTCTTGAGGCGGTAGTCCATTGTACACACAATCAAAGGGTTTTCTTCTTATTTGATCAAAAAATGAAGGATATAAATTTTATCATTAATATAATAACATATCAATAGATTTTACATAAATTTATTATCATATTTGAAATGTTAAGATATAAATCAATATAATATAAGATGAATTAAAAGAGAGCCGACCATGTGTTGCTCAAGTGTTACTGTGTAAGGAAACCACTCTATGGTAACAATACTAGATCAAGTTTGAGTCCATAAAGAATCAAATTTTTTTGGGAATGATGGACTGTATGTGGAGTATTAGGCCTAGGAAATACATGGTATGGGGCCTAGAATTAACTCTTTACCTAAAGTCCTTATGCAGTTTGGGTGAAACTTGAGTTGTAAATCCCACATTACTTTATTTAAAATACCTCAAATATGATCTTAGAAATACACTTTGGAGTATGATGATGCTTGTACGACATTGCACTAGGATTTGGGGCAATTTTCATCGGTGACATGGCATTGAGCCTATGATATATTTAATGGGTATCCCTCTTCCCAGATAAAAAGAGATATTTTCTTTTATAAAAAAAGGATTCAAACCCAATATAATTTCTTTTAAATAATTATCTTACTAAAGAAAATTACCTACTCTTAGAAGAACATCCTTTATATCTCTTACTAAGGGCCCTAGGGTTGGTATTTTTAGGAAGAGAACCTATATAATGTGTATAATTATTTTAGGGAGTGATTATTTATGGGTTGTTTGAGATAAATGTCTTGAGATGTGTGAATAAATGATGGGAGGTAGTTCCCTTTTATAATTGAGGAGTGTATTTTTTTGTAAATATTGATATCACCCCATGTTCCTCAAAAATATATTATATATACTAATGGTTGTGCCCCCACATTATATATGTAATTAACAGATCAATTTTTATTACACTCCACTTTTTAAAATCTTACTAATTTGTCCCAATTAATAATCTTCCTCTCCTCCCTGATGCCATTTTTATATCTACATAATCCTCATGTACCTCCCTATATATCCTTATCCTATAACTCATCCACCTCAATATCCACCTCTACCTCCTCCCTCACCTAAGTCTCACCATAATACTCTGACTTCACCTCTTATTCCACCTCCAACATCACATACATATCCTCCATCTTCATTTCCTACCCCTTCATATATCATATTCCCTAGTCAACACTCCTTCACCCATCTCTACCTATACCTCTACCCCAGAATTAAAGTCAAAATCTTCCTCTAAATTTTCCTCTACCTCAACCTTTTATTCTCAGAAAATAAAATATCAATGTTTAGATCTCCTTCTCCACCCCAAATATGAATCCACTACCACCTCCAACTCCACATATAAATTTGTATCTATCCCTAAATCCTTGTAACCCCTACTTTAATCTACTTATATCCATAATTGTTTTGACATTATATTCCCTCCCCTCAATCCAGTCATTTATTCCTTCATCTCCAGGAATTGGTTATACTGATTATTTTTAGGTTGATACATCCATTTTAGGCAATATTCATTGATATTTATTGTGCAATTGATACCATCATCATTTTTTGTTATTGTGTTTGACTATTTTAGACACATATAATCTAATTATGAGAATAATCATTTAATTTAAAAATTCAACTACACTATTATTGATGGGTTGTTTTTCTATTATATAGTTTTCCCTACTTGTTTTTGTTAGAAATGTTGGGGAGCTATAGCATGTGGAGTGGGGCCATCTAGGTAGTATGAACCTAAATTTCAGTTCCATGGGGATATTTTCTCTGACTACTAGCCTCACCTTATGAAACCTATCCCTTTGAAAATGGATTATAACACCTTCAAAGAGACTTCTGATCTCTTCCAGAGTACACAAAAACATAGAAAATCCCCGATTCCTATTAATGATAGCAAAATAGCCTAAATAACTTCCTTAAAATTACATTTCACTATATATTATTTGGTGTTGTTATTATAAAATTTAAAGGTTTTTTCTTTCATATATTTCCTCAAGACTGGTAATTTTCCCTTTAAATTTATTTCAACTCTCATTCTCATTATCATTCTTTGTTTCTTATTTTTTCCACATAATGTTTTTATTTCCCATTGTTTCTTGTAAACTATTAATTGTGATGTTTTGATGTGGTGAAATTATTTCTATGAAGGGTATAGATATATCTTTTAATGGAATTTGACATAATTTACATTATTTATTAGATGAAAGGCATTTCATCCAATCTATTTAATATAAAAATCATGTACTTTATCTTTTAAACAGACATTCCTTGGACCAATAATTTCTGTTATTGATTTGGTACCATATTTTTATTTTGAATATAAATTTATTTGCGTAGAACATGAAATGGGTGATTTGTAAAAAATATTTTGTGTGTGTTTAGTGTCTCCATGGCGTTCCTAATGATTTGTTATCCAAACAGTAAACACCGTTGTTATGTCCTTCTAATAATGTAGTGATCATTACATGCACTCATAAAATTTTAATTTAGATAGTTATTAATAAATATGGGTTTTATATAAACCATGAAAATTTATAATTTAATATTTTGGTTAATATGTGTATTCATTTTATATTTTATAGGTTCATATTAAATATATGGGTTTGCAAGAGTTATCATTTGAAATTTTTGAAATCTTCTTGCAAGTCAATTTTTTTGAAACACAATATTTCATTTTTCCTAATACATAACACTTCTTTTATTTTTTTGAAAATATTTCATTTTATTTATCTTCTCTCAATTTTCAATTTCATCTTATTTTCAATATTATGAAACAAAATATTACATTTCTCGAAAATATTTATTTTATTTCTCTAAATGGTTACTTATTCCAGTTATTTCTTGTCTCAAAATTCATGAATATATATATATATATATATATTGATATTTCTACTATATATATACTAGGCACTATAATAATTATAGAGGATGTGTTTTTCGAAAATTAATGTATTCATATTTGGCATAAGGGACATTCATTGTTAGTTGAAATTCTTTTCTGTGAGTCCATTTAATATAAAAATTAAATCAGTTTATCTTTTAAATATAAGGTCCCTATTGCATTAATTTTAGTTAATTATTTTGTAGCATTACTTTATATTGAACTTAAATTTAATGGCTTAGAACATGAAAGGGGTCATTTGAACATATATTTTTGTTTGTGTTATCTATTTCCATGTTGTGACCAATGTGTCGATATTTATATATTAAAAAAAATATTATTATGTCCTTATTACTATATTATGATCATTTTATGTCTTCATAAAATTTTCCTTTAAATAGTTATTAAAAAATATTTATTATCTACAATCTAGGAGATGATAAAATTGAATAGTTAGGTTAATATGCATCTTCTTTTTAAATTTATAGGTGCATACCAAATATTTGGGATTACAATTGAACTCCCTTTATAATTTATTACTCTTATTTGATGTTAGTTTTTCTTGAAAATGGTATTTAATTTTTCATAATGAATACCACATATTTTTTTGAAAAAATCCATCATTTTATTTATCTTTTCACAATTTATTTTTTCATTCAGTTTTCAATATTATGAAACATAATATTTCATTTTTCTAAAATAATTTATTTTATTTATCATAATTGAAATTGATTTCTTTTATTTTATCTATTTTATTTCAAGTAAATATATATAATTATATTTCAACTTTACATATTCTAGGCACCCTAAGACATATAGAGGACATGTTTTTTGGTAATGAATTTATTCTTACTTTTAATTTCCTTTTATTGATCGTTTTATCCTAAAAGTTTAAACACATTTTTATGTTTTTTCATAAATTTTAGGAAATATTCCTAAAAATAATTTCTACAAAAAATATTATAATAATTTTTTGGTCATAGGGTTTGATTATTTTAGATATTTTTGTTCAAATTTGGAGAATTCATGATTAATTTACCTTCTTTAATATTTTGTTTTTAATTTTTCTTTCAATGTTATGCATCCTAATATTTTATTGCGAATTTTTTTATAAATCACAATTCATACGTCTTTCTTTTATATTTCTAATCACAATTAAGTATTATGTATATTTATTTGATAAAGATTATATATTCCCTGGAATTATTAGACCTGTTAAAGATATGTGCATCAAAAATAAATTTATTCTTAGTATAAATTTGATTCTGATGATTGTTCTCAATAGACAATTTATTCTCATTGAAGGAAATATTTATTAGAATTTAAAAATGGAAAAATGTTCACAATTTTACTTGAATATTTTATATGGAACATTAATTTAGTAAATGTGATTGGAAATTTTAAAAGGGAAACATGTTCACAGTTTTACAAGAATATTTTCTATGTAACATTCACTATGTATCCATAAAAAATATTAAAAACCTTTATTTGGTAAAATTACAAATTTGAATTTTTTTAAACATGTTTTGAGTGAGTTATTATTTTTAATTTTTTTAACTAGATGAAAAATAAAAAATATTAATATATTTAGGAGTACAACATTTTCAGGTGTCCAATTACTATAAAATTTCCCATTATAAATTTTCACATATTTGTTAATTGAATTCATGTTATGTTTTAAAGGTAAAATAATGTCTCATAATAGAAATCAGTAGATGGAGAAGCCTAAAATCAAGAGATGTAAATAGAATTTCCATTATAAAGCGATGAATCAAATGTAAAATAGAAGATGTTGAATAAGGGTATGAAGAATAGAATCTCTCTAGAGTAATGTTGAAGAATTGTAATGGACTACTAATATTATTTTATCAATATATATATTACTTTTCAATTCATCTTTATAATATTCCATATGGAATTTTTTTCTTATAAAAAATCATAAATGGATTTGAATAAGTTTTTTAGACAAAAAAGAACAATCATTATATTTTCTCTACAATCCAAGTTGAATATATTTTCGTTGAATGTATTGTAGGTTAATATTTACTGAACAGTTCCCTTTAAGTCATTGGACCTTAATGTTTCTTGTTTCCATTATCCATGATTATTATTTTTTGTATGTTAGGGAACACAATAAACTAAAAATAGTTCTTTTTTAAGGTTTACTAGTTTTGAGATATTATATATATATATATATATTCATATTTCCTCTTTCCTATGTATCATATTTTAAATTAGTAATTTTAACTCTAGGAATCAATTTTTTGAGGGAAACATTATGCTGATTTTATTTGTATATAAGAATGTTTTTTGGTATTAATAATTTTCAAACTAGAATTTGATATTTTCATTGTATCCTTCAACTTTTGATGTATGATTTTACATTGAGCTGATCATTAATATGATGTTCATAATAGTGAAAATAATCAAACATGAAGATATATTTATTAACATGAAAATGTGGATATAGCGGATTTAGTCCAACATAATAGAAAATTTGTTTATTGTATGATTTATCATTATAGGTAGAGAAGTTTCATTGTGTATAGTGATAAATTTTTATTAGCATTATTTTATATTTAATTCATTTCAAAGGAATGTATTTTCACCATTCATGTTTATCTTTTAAATATATCACTTATCAAAAATTTAAAATAAAACATTTTTCATGCGTAATTGTTGAAACTAGAATATTTAATTTAGATTGTGTGTCATGATACATAAGACCATAACTTTTTGATTCTTCCCTATAAATTAAGGTTTTAGGATTTTAATGGAATAATACTAAAAATAGTTGGCCATGTTAAATTCAATAGTAATTTAAAAGTAATTTCATGTAATGGTTTTATAAATGTTTTAATATATAAATATTATTCTTGTAAAAAAATATCCATTTTTTATCATGTAATGAAGTTTTTATATTGAAAATTCATTCATTGTTTTAAATGAGAAGTTATCATCTTGGTTAATGAATAAAAATACCATATTATTTACATTTTTCATTTTGATAAATTTTGAAGACATTTTATGTGCTTTATTGAATTGGGTGTTAAAAGTATCTATAATGAAGATATCCACTATAACATTAAAAATGGATTCTCAAGACTCATTGATATAAAGCTTTCTTCTACATGAACATTTTATATGGTTTTATATATAATTTTCTTCAAAACGTTTCTATGGATTTAGTTGATGACAACAAGACATGCTTAAAATAGTGACCTTTGATGAAGCTAGATTTTTTCTATCGGGAGAGACAAGACTTATTCTATTACCCATGATATCTGTATGTCTATTATAGTACTATCTATGCACCTGAAAATAAAAAAACCTTCAAATTATAATCCACTATTTTAGGATTTTCATTGTGACTTAAATAATGCTTATCACATCAAGTCAGTTTTATTAATGTAAACTTGGTCTACTATTTAAGAGATTTCATTTCATAGAATAATTTCAAAACATTCATTATTTTTTCATTACAATAACATATTTTAATTTAACCAGTTTCATTTTTTTCAATATTATATGTAGTACATTTATTCCATGTTTGAATTTTTGAAATAATCATATTTCATTATATTAAATTGTATTTTATTATTCAGTAAAAATATATGAATCTGTAAAATTTTATCTATGAGTATTATGGTTAAATAGTTCATTCAATAAATAAATTACATATTTGAACCATTTTTATCATTTTACTTTGTTAGTATCAATTGAAATGTTTCATTTATAATCTGTAATGAATTAATATTTATACTTTTTCCATAATCAGTTGTTTAAACAATTTTTAGTACGACTTTGAAATTTTTGAATATGTTAGATATATATTTATATATCTTTACTACAATTTATTATATTATTCACTATAATCATATATTATTTAGTAGAAGCATATACATGTGATATGTTCTCACTATAGTTAATAACATTAAAAAGTTACTACATATAGAAAACAAGTTCATGCATAAATAAGTGCATATAGAATATGTATATAAAATATTTCTATAAATATAAAAAAAGAACATATATAAACCTATTTATATATAATTATATTTCTATATTCATTGTGATTCATTATAAAAATATGTAACATTTTGTATGCGCTTATCTCATTATTCATATAGTATATTAACTTATTTTCCATAAGTACTTTTTTATTTATTCAGTTATTTATCTATAACTTTCCATAGAAATACTTATACCTAATCAATATAGAAAATATTTAAATTTATTTATTCAATTATTTAAAAATTTATACTCTATATTTTTTAATGATAAAAAGTTCATTCTTATGTGCATATAGAAAATAAGTGAAAATATGAACTTATTTCTTTATGTATATATTTATATATGTATTTCAGTGGAATTCATACTAAAAATAAGACAATTTATATATTACCTTATATGTGTTTTCGTATTATATATTTTATTATTCCTTATATAGATTTATATTTGTATTAATTTTTCGAGTATACCCAATAATAAGTGTAATCATTTTCATGTATACATTACTACTTTTCACTTATAAAAAAATAAGTGTGTCATGAATAATATATTCATTTAAATATGAATTTATTTTCTACATTAAATTTCACATATTCAATAAAAAAATTAGTGAATTTATATTAGTGCATTCTTGTATTCACTTATATTCCAAGAAGGCATATTGGAAAAATCCAAATTATGTGTAAGTGATTTTATAATTAAATTATTATTCCAAGAAAATATATATGTTCAATACTAGTTGATAAATAAAAGTGTTGAGGGAAGACAGGTCCGATCCACACCTTCACCACAAAAGAACAATTATACTAAACCTGCTATTCCTGGGCCATTATGTTAACTCCTTTTACAAATTTAGTTGTCACCAAGATAGTAAGTTGTTTTACCTAAGTAATTTTTTATTTGTGCCTTAAAATTATGTGTGTCTTATTATATAATTTGGAACCAATGGATAGATATATTAAATCCAATTTATCAAATAAAAATACAATGCACGTAGGAAATTAATTTTAACACAAGCACATGTATCATGAAAACCCCCTTTAAACTGTAACTTTGATAATTAATTTATAATGTTTTCAATGTTCATTATGATCATAGAAAAATTTTAGTTTATTCCCATATATTAATTTTTTTAATCAAAAATATGCATCCTATTTCTTCATAAAAAATTACTATAAGTGGAAGAATTTACTGTAAAATTAAACCGGAATATGTGTAAAAAATGATTTTTCAATAAATACATTTTCAGTTATAAAATGGTCATATAATAACTACATGAAAAGTAATAATATTTACTTTAATTTAAATAAGTTTCTAATGATATATAATCTATATTTTTAATACAAAACCTTCCTCATTATATGTAATTTTAATTAGTAGAAATTGGGAATCATTATGTTCTTTAAAACATATTTCAAAAATGAGTTTTAAAGACTAAAAGTAGACTTTAGTTAAAAAATTGTATAACGATGATTTAGATGGAATTAATTGAATTATATATAACAAAATAATACTTATTCTACATTTAAATCATATTAAAATAATAATGTTACTTTTAAAATAATTTATTTATTAAAAAGAAGTGTCAGTTTTACCAAAATTTGTTATTTCTTACAAATAATTAAATAGTCAACCTATTTATAAAAAAATCACCATAAGATAATTTTCAAATGATAATTTGACAAGTTATATTCTTTTTATACAATATAATTTTCTAAATTAGTATAAATTGATTATAATTCCAAACATAAAAAACCATTTTTTGAAGTGTTAGTATTTTAATGAATAAAATGAGATTATGAAAAATTTGTGTGGTTATTTACCTTGAATTAATAAATAAATTTCTACTGATTAAGAACTATTTATATAAATTTCATAATTCATTTAATCCTATTCACACTTTTAATTCAATGGCTATGTTATAAGAGTGATATTTATGTTATATATTTTACATGATTTTTAATATTGGTGTTTCATGTAGTTTACAATGTAATAAATATTGCTATTTTTGTTAAATACTTTGGTTTCAAATAAATAAAGATAATGGAGATATTAAATATATTTAAAATAAATATTTTTTAAAATCATGGGGGGTACAAATATGTTTTCCTTTAATGAGAGATGTTATTAAAGATTTTAGAATAAGAAATTTGGTCAAAAATCCCCAAATTTGAAACCCATCAATTGTTTCACATCCTCTATATATAAAGTATTTCATTAAATGGGGATTAGTTCACTCAATTAATTTTCATTATATAAGTAAAAGTTTATAGTTTATTATTTGGGATGTACTGGTTCTCCTAAACATGAGAATAACTTAAATATTATTAATTATAAGTTATATTACATTGGACTAGAATATAGTTTTTAGTATTCACTATTTAGGGAGACTCTTAAGAAGGAGGGGATGCACCGAATTAGAAGGATCCTATACTGATCACACATATAGACAAAAAAATTACTTTTTATGGTATTATTTTATTAGGTATAACACTTTTCATTTATTGTGAGAGACTATGAAAGTATTTTTGATTGATATTTTGGGTTGATTAGGGAAGAGAGACTGCAATTAATATCATTATTCATCCAAAAAATACTTTTATTGCTTTATGATCATAATATATATAAATTGAAAAGATCACATAGTTGGTATTATAGTTGAATTGAATTTTTTAAATTATATTTTTACATCAATGATTATTTCCTTGGTTTTGTCTGATGATGTTTTCATATACGGTGAATAATTTTATCTGACATGGTATTGACATATATTTATAGAATATGGAAACCACATAGAAAATATATCCAATCATAACGATTTATGATATATTTTATCACATAAAGTTATAAAAATATTTCTCATGTTTTGAAATTAGGTTGAGATATCACGATATTTAGGAAAAAATGAGGATGTTACATTGAACACCTTTTAGTGTCATTATAAAATTTATCTATTTATTGATATGATATTTTGGGTGACAAAAACTACAATGATGGTCATAAATCTCATTAATTATATGGTTTCTCATACCGAAAACTAATTTTGGTGATATTAATAAATGATAACCCCAATCAATATATGACATAGGATGAAAATTCTAAAAATCAATGAGCTATTTTTGAATTACATTCAAAGAACCATATTTATAAGAAACACTAAAAGTATTAGTTCTAGATTCAGTATGTGGACATGTTATGATACACCAATAAAATTTAATTTTACATGTATATCATATAAAAATTCAATATATTTCATTTATAGGATCAAAATAAAATTATTATGACATGAAAACATCCATTGTTTATATGGACTTGATTTGATCTTTGATTCATAATTATATGTAATTTCTAAACATATAACTACCATTAAATAACTGGGAAGTAATTTATATAAATAAATCGTATCCAAGATGAAATTGGAGAGGTGAAGAGGACTATGTATTGGCATATAGTGATAAGATTTCCATATGATGGAATTAAGGTAGAGGAATTATGTAAAAAACTATGAGTATGTATTTTCTACAACACAAAATAATATAAGTAAGTTAACTCTTATAGATCATAATAGTTTGGTAATCTATACTAGAAATATAAAACACATGATTTAGAGTTTGAAAAAATGGATGATTCCTTAAATACATGGAGGAATTATCTTCCTTGTAGCCATTTATGGTCAATATTAACCACAAAAGTCTCAGATATATATTTTCATAGAAGGATTTAAAAACTGGGAAACATAGGTGGATAAATTTTATGAATGACCATGTTTTGAATATTATATATACCCCTAGTTAATTAATGTTTATTGTGATCACTCAAGAGAAAAATAATTTATCATTTTCCGAGAAAATTAAATATGAGTGACATTATATAAAAAAATTAATTAATTTACTTATAGATGGGTGAATTTGGGATATAATATATTGGATAACAGTGACACTAACCCCTCATCATTATGTGGGCGAGGACTAAGTTGGATAAATTTTATATGTTGTGGTGGGCTACACATACTCTTCAAGATATTATTCCATAAACACATACTTTAAATACTTACATAAATAACTGATAAAAAGTTATAAATATAAACATCTCTAATTGAAAACTAAATAACTATTTTTTCATCTCTTATAACTAAAAGATCATTTAAATTTTAGATCATTAGATAATTTGGAAAAAATCACAATAAATAATTTTTATATTATTTATAGGAATAATATTTTTTCATTATATATGAAAAAACATCATCTATAATGACTCTTCAATATCTCTCACAATTTACATTCAGTATTCTACCCTTATAAAAATATAACATGTACTTATTTTCTTGAAAGCCTAGTGAAATTAAAACACATGATTGGGTGCACTCAAATGCTTGGTAATGGAATACAAACAAAAAAGGAAATAATTGCATTAATATTACGGATGGAATAAGTAAAAAACTTGAATCCACAATCAACCTTAATCTGAGAGCATGTTATATCGATGGAAATAAATTAAAACATGGTGAACAACAATACTTATTTGATACTGATTTAATGAATGAATATGTAAATAAAAAAACATATTGTCAATACCATGTTTGAAGATAATATCTTATTATGGGGTGGGTTATGCACCAAAACCCAACTTCTTTTTCCCCAAGAGACCAATCGATGCATCGAGGTGTAATATACTTATAGCCCTCACCGACTGGTTAATGATGTCTAATGCGTTAACCAATAGATTCATGATGATTTTTTATTTCATTTTCTATTGAAACTTTTGCTGAAAAAATGTTATCTATATAATGAAATATATATAATGTCAATACATAATCAACCTGGGTTAGTTTTCTATAATTATAAGTGAATATTAATATTTTTCACCATAAAAATCAAAGGTATAACATTATAATAATCCATCCAAATAAAGAAGGTGGATGGTCAAAAAATATATATTAAACAATCCATTAATCATTCATGTTGAAATAATATCAAATAGAAACCGAATAAATTTCTCATTCTCAATAAATACAATTTCATTCTAGAATATCTTCCTCCAATATAAATTTTTAAAATTTCATTTTCACACTATATAGGGTAATAAGTACCGAGATAACTTAATGTTTTAATAACATGATTATAATAAAACTAATGAAACAAGTTGGGTGGTTGGAAAAGAACATATTCAATAATGGAAACTGATGAGGGAGTGGACATAAATGGGAAACACCCTCACAAAAAGAATGGTTCGAATAATTTCATAAAATAGAGGAACACAAATCAAATTAATAGAAACTATGATATCAATCCACCAACATATATATATATATATATATATATATATATATAAATATCAGATAATAAATCCTAAAACAAAAACACCATCATATAATTTATGTTCATGAATAATGATTGAAATGGAAGAAAAAACATTAATGGTATTTTTGAAAAAATTTATAACATTTTTCTAAAATAAAACATTAACATTTCAATTTTATAGGTAACTTTTTAAAAGGTAACATGAACTATGTTCAGTAAATTTTATATTAAAAATAATCTCATTAATGAAACCTTTAAATTAATTAATGTTTTTCTTGGAGAAATAAGGAGACGAAGACAAAATATGTGAATGGGAAAGGAAATCACTTTTTATTATTTTTGAATTAACTTATTTTTGATCTCGCATTGTAATAAGAGTAACAAAATATTAATTTATATTAATATTTATTTAATAAAATGTTTTTAAAAAATTCCATATAATAACTATTAGGTTTGGTGTACCCAATCCTAGAAAATGGACGTTAAATATGAAACATTATATCTCAATGAAATAATATTTTATTATCCCTATCCATTATTGGAAGCATACTCTATGAAGCATTAAATATTTGAAAAATTATTTATGTCGTAAAAATGTATTCAATGAGACAATACAACATAATACAATATTATTTTATAATTCACCCAACTTATATTAAATATGATCATGTGAATGACTATGAATCAATGTGCACAATTTGAGTTACCAAAACTCCTATGACTGGCATACGAATAGAGTTCAACATAATTTAAAGTAAAGAATTTTATTTTGATTACTTTATTCAATTAAATAAATGGAAATAATATATAAATCATTCAGGGGATGGTAAGTCAACAGAATATCATGCAATTAAAACATGTTTGATATTGTGTAACATGTCTCAATCAATATTAATTGAGACTAAGAAAATCCTTGTAGCTCGAGTAATACATTAATAAACACACCTTGAATTATTTTTATTATAAATGAACATTAAATAATATGATTAAAATATATTTTATTATATTATATCACAAATAAGAATCAAATACCCCAAATAAATTAAATTAATTTCACAGTGTCGAACAAGTCTCAAAGAGAGGAATTTCTAATGAAAACCATTACGTAGGTCCAAATTTTGTTATTCACATGGACCAAAATTCCAGAATAATTAGAATAAGTTTATTAAATAAATAATTAATAACACTATTAAAAAATATGACCATTTATAATCCTAATTTATAATCATTATATATATATTGTGTGTGTGTGTGTGTGTGTATGTTTGAGTTTTATCTTTTAACTAATATCATGACTTGTTGTAAGTGTTATTTTTTACTTTGGACTGGATTCATAGAAGAGGTATTATTATCAATTTTTTTCCATATTATATCACAATTCTATCACCTATGATACTATATTATATTTTCCCTGATATTTTAAAAATCCATAATTCCATTCCATGGTTTTTTTGGTTATCATTCATGAATTTGAAATCAGTCATGAGCATGTTTCATTGATTCTTAAGGAATGATGTGAGATTTTTTAATTAATGTATTAAATATTGATACAAAATTATAGCAAAAATTTATTAACATATTTAAAACATGCTATTACATATTTTCTTATAGCCCTCAATGATATAAATGTGTAGTATTGTACAAGTATGTGGTTAAACTGTGAAAAACATGAAATTAACATGATTAATGGATGATTATGAGGTGGTTTTGTTGAAATAACATAATAAAAGAAGAATAATGATATTGTTTATGTTTATTAATGTTAATATAAATATTTTAGTAAATTATACAAATCATTAATTTATATGAAAATATTACATAGTATAGATGAAAATATTTTCTTCTTAGTATAGTTGTTTATAACCAATAATGATTCAATGTCCTATTATTTGAATTATTAATTATAGAATTCTTAACATATATATGAATAATATAAATCAAATTAAACGTAAAATATATATTTACTAATACAATTTAAAAATCTATCCTTGAATGTTGGTGATGAAAAAAGAAATGTGTCATTCATGGAGGAGATAGTCAGCACACGAGTACGATCAACATTTTTAATTATATTTTGATTGAATTAGCGGGTAATAGATAATGGTTATAAAATAAATTTTAATAAATTTCTATATATTATTTACAATTATTTAATAATATGACTATAGATATAATGGTTATCGAAGAGGGTGGATGGGAAGTATAATAATTGAAAGTAAAATGGGTGGTAATAAAAATGTTGAGATTTAAGATCATCTATTGAGTTATCCTTTAGATACGAAGGACTAAAGGATCTTTATTGAAGATATGGGATACCAAAAGTATAAATTGGTCATATAAGAGGTAAATTGAATTGATTTACATAGTTATTTATGACTATACGTGTGACTTAAAGTGGTAGGAATTAAACTATTTTAATAGTTAAAAAATAGGGACAAATATTTAGATAAGAATGTTAGGTAATGGATAAGAATGTAATTAAATGGTAGTTAAGTGAGATTTGTGGAGATATGGTTGGTCAGATACCTATGACTGAATCTCGTACCTAAATACATATTCTTTAATTTTTAGTGAGCATTTAATTATAAAAAATTTGAGATATATCTTTTAACCATTTTACATGATAAATCTTGATTAAAAATTTACAATTGAAATTATTTTTTACTAAAGAAAAGAATATTCCCCATCTTCCAAAATTTAAATTTGTTAAATTTGAATTTATATTTCATTTAACCTAATTAAATATATATATATATAAGATAAAATTATCTTTCAAATTAAAATGTATCCTCCATTGAAAAACTACTTTCGTAGAAGAATATTATTTCAATCATTATGGGTTCTTAAAATTATTTATAATTGATTAAAAATTGAATACATGTTAATTTATTTTTATATATTCATAAAAAAATATAATAATATTTTATTTAAAAATATCATTTTAATTTAAAATATCAATATTTGTAAATGTATAGTTATTGGAACAAAAATAATTATTTTACAGTTTGAACTAGTTTTTTTTTTGCATAACTTAACATTATATTTATGCCTAAAAATATAGTAGAACTTATTACATAATTTGGAACCAATAATTATAAATTTTAAATCCAATTTTTATTTATTATAAACGAAATATAAAAAGTTTATTTTAAATAGGTATAATGTATTAGAAACAAATTATAACAATATTACATATGTGCAAAAAATTCACATATGAGTTTATAAATTAAACAAAATTATTAAAATTATAGTCACATATAAATAAATATTTTATATTATTAAAATTATTCATGAATTTAAAATGAATTATTTTATACTAATAATTTCCAAAATTTCAATTTTTTGATGATACATTATTTTAACCTAAAGATCTTTCTTATTAGAGAGATCCCAAAAATTCATATTAAAAATTATTACTATGGTGGATCCAAAATATATTGTTATCTTTTTAAATTCATAATTATAAATTTTAGATTTTTAACTCTAAATAAAAACAGTGGTATAGAATTTAAAATAGTTTTAGAGGAAAATATCATTTTAATAATATTAACCATTATCATTCATGTTGATTATCATTTAATAATTATAATAGTTTATACTGTGAATTCATATAAAATATATCATATCATAATTAATCATAAATTGTGTGATGTAGATATTAATATCCCATTGTTTACACACTATTTTTATAGAGGATAGAAAGATTAAGAAGAGCACATTGAGCATGTTAAAATGTAAAGGAACCATAAGAAGATATGAGATACTTGTCCAAATTGAATTACACAAACTAACACCAAAATGATAAGTGGCCATAGTTGCCCCTGCCCACTCATTCTAGATGGTACATCCACCCTGTGTGGTACAACAATGATGGGCCTCTACACTGAGGACCTCCAAAGGTGAATTATTTTTACCCCCTTTGCAGGATAGATGCATCGTAGACCTGAGCTATGGACAAAAACAGATATTAGCTTTGAAATAGGGTCCCCTATTTTCATGTAGATATTACCATTGGGCTCTTCATTTGAATAAATAGAAAATAGGGAAAACCCTCAGAGATCTCATTTCCAAAATCCTTCACCCAGGTCCCTCGAAATATTGTGGGTACCTCTCTAAAACACAAAAGAAGATTGAATTTAAGGGTATAAAAAAATTAAATCTCCCTCAGGGTTTGAAGTCCTAATAAATCTGCATGAGGACCACTCTTCCATAAGGGGAAACATTCTATTATAGTTCCCAATCCCTAATCAAGGATTTGCACCAGACCCATTTCAAAACACCCAAGGTGACCTAGGGTGCATTGACTAAAGTCTCACCCAAGAATTTTCACCCCTATATTCGATTAACCATGGAATATCCATCTCACACATGCTTATACTCCCTAAAAAGCTCATTTATTTCCTCCAAGGACCTTTGTGGTCCACCTGTGTGGCATACCAACATCAAGCACCTATGTCAAGACCCAACACGAGTCACCCTTTGATTCCTCTTTTAAATCCACCAATGGAATGGCTTGACTCTCCTTGGTTCCCTTTCATGAAGGGGACTAAGATGAAACCTCCACCAAGACCTGTTGAACTACCAAACCTTGGGAAGAGGAATGACAAAGTGGTTCCAATTTGGATTTGTATTTCTATGATCATATGTTCCTCACACATGTATTACCAAAAGTTCAGCATCCTTTGAGAATTTGACGATTTGTATATCTATGGTTATGATGACCCTTACCCTAATGAGAAATTTGAGGAGTTTCTAGATTGGAGGATTATGGTTTGGAAAATGTACATCCTTTATTATCTCACAGATATCGAGCCTCTATTTCCCAACTTGAAGGGATATTATTAAACATTCATTTCCATTCAACATGGAATCATATCTCCATCCCACTATGAATCCAATTTTAGGTAATCCATCCTAGAGTAAGCCCATATTCAACCACGTAAGAGGACATTGTCTTTTTCTAATCTACCTCTTTATCATTCACCTTAATACCATACTAACATTGGATTCACATCCAATGTAATTTGAAGAATGGGAAGTGTTTTATCCCAAAACTCTTTCACCATTATATATGAAAATCTATATGGTTTGTCAAATATTTTACTCCCTCTTGTTTCTTATACCTAGCATGAATCGGGTTGGCTTTGAGGTGAGTGATGATCAGGACACCCACACAATCCACCTGAAAGATAGAACTATGAGAACACTAGTTACTTCTAACAAGAATATTTTGGAATCCCACCATGTACTCGAGCTCAATAGGTATCCTCTTTTAGAATAATCCCCGTGTTAAACCCGCAAATCGCCATGAGTTAAAAAATTCTTCCTTGTTTCATTTACAAGGGAATCATCTTCATGAATATTCTTTAATATAATAAACTCAAAGGTCCATAATTCCCTATGGGACATACCCTTGAGGCCCCCCTAGGTGTGATTCTTCATGACTGATCTTTGTGTTATTTTATTCCCATCCGAATGGTATATATAGGAAGCCTCCATGAGGTCAAACCGAACACCCAAATCAACCCTATTCTTTTAGGCCATATCCCTATAAGGGTATAATTCAACTTAGAAACTCATATACCATCCATGTTACATGGGTTGTTTCAGTATAATTCCCCCAAAAAACACTGACTATGAACCTTCTATGAAGACATTCCTTCCACATGACATTAAATTGTATAGTTGGGTCCTTATCATATGGCATTAAAAGGAATAATGTTCCTTGTTAAGAAACACCAAACTATGTGGTTTCTAATTCCACTTTTAATGACACGTATAAATCCCATCAATGGGGTTGATACCAACATCAAAACCAATCCCATCTCCCAAGATGACGATATACTCCAAAGTGACCATATTATCCCTGTATGATAAGAAACTATGTAGTGACCCACAAAGTGTCTTTAAAACCATCATCATCATCATAATGACCAATGAATATCAATGTAGTATATAAGTGGATACCATCGATAGAGAACCTCAGATATATGCATATTTCCAAATTGTTGAAGAACCTTGGATACATAAAATTTATTCTAATATTTATACATGCTAAAAATTGATTTATAATATAGGGATGATCCATATCATACTAGTCAACTAATGAAGATATCATGAAAATTTATTAAGTCTATAAGAGAGCCCCGAAGTGGTCATTAATTCCCCCCAAAATACTATGATGACCCCAACCACCCGTCCTCTCAAACAATGTGGGTTCTTATGTATCATAGGTCAAAACACTTATTGAGCAAATACAATTTGAAAATAGGTCCCTATGGACACGGAACCATTGGTTGTTTTCAGTTCTATAAACATACCCACTAAAAACTAATCTAAAATTGTGTTTCCTCACATGAACACACATTTGGAGGAAAAAATGGTGATCCCAATGTGAACCCATAACCAAAATGAATATTTCAATCACTTATTGGGACGCTACAACTCTCAAATGGAATATGGGACAAGAAATGAAATCAATCACACAATTTTTCACTCAAATGAGATTACACCTTGATAGAGTTCCTTGTTTGTTTCTATCATATATATATATATGTGTGTGTGTGTGTATGTATGTGTGTGTGTGTCTGTGTGTGGTCACTCCCTTTAATAACTCCCTTTGGTGTAATATAATCCTTCATGTTTTCACCAATGAATTCCCTAACTGCTACTCAGGCTGAATCCTCATCCAAAAAAGGACGTCGTCACCAACCTCATGTCTTCAACTCTGGGTCTAAAAAACACTCCTTCAAGATTTCTATAAAAAAATATGATCCCAAACCTAGAGGCATTCTGACAGGCTCCCCAGATCAACCAGCACCACCAATCATCAGGTAAATAATGGTATGTGGTCATGAAAAACCTCCTACCAACAAACATTTTATACTATTTCAAGAGCTTATCCCCGAAGCCAAACAATATGTCCCTCCAATATTTTTGGGAGGTGGATTAAGAGGCCACTAATGGAATCATCTGGGAGACATTACGGTCCTTCTCAATGGTATCCTACCAAAAATTTACACTTCCATCACCGCACGGAAGGTAACCCTCAACATGAAGAGGGTGTTTTCCGTAACTAACCGGCTGAGGTTCTTAAGACTTGAACACATAGGGTGGTCCCCTAGGGAAAAAAAATTTGAAAACAAAGAGAATGTTCAAAATGTTTCCCTCGCTAAATATTTCCATGAAACCAGTTTGTTGGAAGACAAAAAGCAGGAACACACACCCATTATCCTTCCTTCAGATAGCTAGAGAACATTTCTGGATGCATTCAAATAATCCCACCCACAAAATACGGCTAAAAACTACCTGCCGGAACACACACATACTTGAACCCACAATATATTGCAGTTTACTTATCAAGAATAACTCCAAGAAATTCAATGGATTTGTATGGATGAAAATAGAGAGTGGGCACTCACACCTTCCATTAACCATCTTTTCTACCAACAACCTCATTTCGCTGTACAAGAGAAGTCAGTAAAAATATCCCAATGACAAGTATGGAAAAGATCAACCCTCTCCCCCTGCACATGAATTATGGCAGTATACATTGGAATGAAATGGAGGACATTATCATTCACATAAACCTACTCAATATATAGAATGGGTATATATCATCTTACCAGTCACTAAATTCTCCAACAATATCTAGAAAATTCTGAACAATAATTTGGGAATTCATACCCAAATCCTATAGACATACCATGACATAATCACGACGAAAAAAGGAGTGCATGGGGGATGATAAAATTACACCTCCACCAAAAATTGGGTATATTGTCAACAAAGCAACCTAGAGTAGACACACATATCTAATCTAATCCATGAGAATCCTGGGAAAATTCTCCATTATTATTTCAAAAATCAGATCTTGAACATACACCATCTCTAATAGGAGGTAATCAGCCCATTCGAATGGCCACTATAAAGAATACACAAACACATTCCCATTAAAGCCACTTCTCTCATCATGTTTCCTCAATCTCTCATAAGATGGAATCTATGATGAAGCGTTATCAAACATGATTGTAAAATCAAGATCCAATCTATAATTAAGGTTTTTATAATGCTGGAGTTCTTCATGCCATCAAATTTTTATCTATTGTGGATGAAGATAGTACACTCCCATTACAAAATTATTGGATTTATAGCAATAATTATGAAGTTCCACATAAGAAACATCACCATGAAGGGTTTATTCATGTAAACCATTATGGTGATCTTGAGAGATTATCTCTTGATGAGATCCCCTAGAACCCCCCATGTGGACCGAAGGCCAGTGAGAAAGATTATATTCCCCTTGATGCAATCCACCATGGTAGTCCTATTTATGAGGGGGGTTTCAGTTAATGATCACTCCTTATAAGTGATTTTCATTTTCAATAGAATTATCCAATTAAGAAAAATAGTGACGAAAAATCCCACCTATCATGAGGCACATGAAAACACAATGATATTCATGTTTAATGCCTTTTCACAGGCAGGTGAAATAATATCTCAACCAGAAGACCGCCAATTATTATAGTCGTTCTCTAAACCTCCCTTGTGTGACATTCCTTCAATCATAACAGAGGAAATCACAATGAATCACATTTCTTGTAATAGGACAATATGGATTCATCCACTCTTCTCGGACTAGGTTGAAGAACCTCTTGGAAAATATGTAGAATATCAACGAAACATGATGAGATACTATCTAAATATGACAAACTAATAATGTAATTTACTATATCTTCCCCTAAGTATTGAATTCTATAGTAGTTGGTGGAATATTAGGCACACAACATCCACCTCAACATATAAATAACTCTTCGTCACTTATAAGAAAATTTATTACCCAATGATAAGTATCAAAATAAATTCAAGGTAATAAAAGGGACACATCACCAAATTGAAAGGGAATCTCTCATGGATTCTTGACATCCGAAGGTCGTCGAACAACAAAAAACCATTCAACATACATGCCTCAACAAATTATTGATGTTGCTACCACAGATTGCAGATACCCCATCTTGTGTTCATATTAGAGGATGGTGTGTGCATGGAGCATTGGATTTGATTTCACTCCTTAATAAGAAGATACCACCAAATGTGGCATCATGAAATGGAATATTTAAAATATGGATAAAGGAAATAAAATATGTTTATAAAAAATGATATTTTCAAAATGAACATGCCTTGACTGAATCATAACAACGTCAGACCAAAAGAGAGAAGACTGTTGAGATACTATTGCATCAGGCATATAGGAATATAAATCACACATCCCACAAAGAGGATACCATCCAACAGATCATGAAAATGTTATAAATTGAGAGATAATATATAGAAATATGTGATTTAATTGAGTTTCAATTAATGCATCCATCCCATGTTCAAACAAAGAACTGTAAAATCAGAAAAGAAAAAGATGGAATATTAGTCTTAGTAGTTCAGGAGAAACCCCAACCCATAAGAATGGGGGTTTCTTAACCCAACCATCAGGGAAAACCAATCATGATTGTTGTTTTGGAAAATCAAAATATTAATAGCTCTATCCCATATGGATGAAGGCTCTTTGACTTAAAAATTCCCTTCCTCCGGAAAAATAGGTTTCCTACCGATTAGGGAATATGAAGCGGAATGAATCCTCCCAGTTTGTCTCATTCCACAATCTGGTACATTCACATAGAACACATAAAAATAACAATTTATATTTTACCTTTGATTTATTATCCATCAAACATATCACAAGGAATCGATAATAATTTGGGCAAGGTCTCATAGAGGATACAAAAGAAGATGATCTTGTAGAGATATGAACAGAATTCCCGCAATGCATTACACATCAGTAAATGTAAATACTTCTATCATCAAAGACCCTCTAGAACATAAGCCCATCTTAGAGTAGTCTGAATTGGAATTTATAGTTCAAAATAATATACAAAAAAAAGGAGTTTTATATACCCAGAACCAGTGGCTTTCCCTAATTCTTGACACTCCCTCGAACAATCCCCTTTACCTCATCCAATGGAACCCAATGGAAATAAATTAATGGGTTAGACTATGTATCATCTCCCTCTAGGATAGAGTCAGTCCCTTTCACTATAGGAAAGAGTTTATTAGTAAGTGGAGGTGATCTGAGAGTGGAGAAGTTTCAATGAAGAGTTAATATGATGAATCTTTCCTTTTAGATATTCTCTATAAGAAGATCCTTAACTCGCACTTTAATTTTCCTCACCACACCAAGAGGGTTTGCAGAATAAATGGAAGCGGATAGAGAGCATCCATACAATGAGTGATATGAGCCATCAATATATTTAGATCATTAAATAGTATATCAATAATTCAGTCCATTGGGTACACAACAAGAATAGGTCCAAGAACATCCTTATAGGCCTGTCACTATAGGTTACCCACTATAGATACATTTTGTGCTATAACAAGTGGTCTTACATGTCGTTGCACCTATTCATGCTCCAACCACCTAACCTAATCATGTACTGACTCTTACAGATATTCATCAAAATCTTATGAACACCATTTAATCATTAATGAATCAATTGGAATCCATCAATGGTTAGTGTTCCCTAGTACAACGAGATATTATGTCTTACAAAAAATGGGAGGATCAAACTCCTCCACCGTGAAACATTGGGAATCCCATATTTCGAATATTAAATGGCTTTAGAGATTCACCGAAATATTGGATGCATTTTTCATCTCAGTGTGATTCCAATATAGGGACCCCTAAGCAATATAGTAAAGCAAAACATATATTCTTCATATAATCATTCTAGGGGACATTCTTTGTATTGTAAATGTGTTTTAAGTCTTGATCGATCACTAGATGAGAAGTTATCCATAAAATTTTCATCTTCTAATATAGATTAATGATATAGAATACTACAATCTTCAATCATAAAAAATGAAATGAAATGGATAATGAAAGAATATCATATTTCATTTCATGGTAGAACGGATTGGCATACACCTCAAAAATACAACTCCCTCAAGAATATATATTGTTTATCTATGTTGAAAACCATCATGATGAGTTTTTTCAAATCGTTTGTCCATGGGAAATACACAGTAGGGTTTTAGGACTAGACCTCATTTTCTCAACACCGTGATAATTCCATTATAGAGACCAATGAAAAGTCCTGAGTGATTCCATTTTCCCATGGAAGGAGAATATGTAACTTAGAGGCCTCTATTATTTCACGTAAGATATCTTTTATACCCACTCATACATTAAACACCACATTATACCATTGGGCTCCACCATTAAGTGTCATCAATAATAGAGACCTCATTTGGATGATCAAAGCAATCAGATGAAGAAACCACTTGTGGAGATAAAAAGAAAGGTCGATTATTTTCAAATGATCAAGTCTCTAGTTACATCATCTTGGCATTGAAAAACAACTTTGTTCATTTGTCAATGCCATGGTAGCCTGATAAAAAAGATGATGAAGATATCCCAAACTATGTCCCCTTCCATCAAAATATAGGGTACCCCATCTGGGATTATTTTTGTTTTCAAACAACTCTGAAAAAATGGTGGACTCTGGGAAAAGGAAACTAAAAAACTCACCAACCTATGTAGTATTAGTGTTTCCCACTAATCAGGGTATGGAAAGTGAGTAGAAGGAACATAAAATCAAGAGTACATGTGTTTTTTTATGGATGGTCAAGAAAATTTCCAATAAAACACATGTTGTTCTCTGAGTGTATTTTAAATAACCAAATTTTCCCTCAACCCCTCCACTACAGCACAACTAGCATCATTAAAATCACAGTCCTCTAAAGGACAATCCATAAAATAGGGACATGGCCAGAATTACGAAGTGAAAACTAATGAAGATGTGCACAAGGTAAAGAAAAATGTGTACCTAACCACAGAATAATACATGCCAACCATCCAAAAAGCACCGGAATCGCTGCACCAAATAGAAATAAAATTGTCGACCCACAAAGAAGAAATCTTTATCAAATGAGGAGTTGATATTCAGTTCGGTTATGTTTATTCACATAAAATATCCACTCTCATATAATAATTATGATTATATTACTGATTTCCCTTTAATTTATTGGGAAACAGGGGGAAGATGTCATCATAGTTGAGGATACATGGGTAGATGTGGTAGTCATCCGAGCCACAACATCAACCAAACCCTCACTTGAACTGTCTACAAGGACAAAACTCAGGGTACTTCTCTCTTGCGATCTCAGTAGGAACAAGAGAGTTCATCATCCACACATTACAAGGCTTTCCAAGACAAGACCATCTTTGATGACCAATTATAGGATACAAAATTGCTTCCTAGATGGTTTGGCCATTCCAATAATCCTAATTCACAAAGAAAAGGAACACCTCTAGGTCTAATCCCAAGGGATGGATCATCCACTTCATGGAAATAATCTCTTAAGGTGTCTACAAAAGAAAATCCATGTGTTAGTAAGAACATACCATTAAATATGAAAAATGATTTATTGAAGAAATTATCTCATGTTTTTACAAATTTATCAATTTTGTATGCTTTGAGACTATTGATGAACCATGGGTAAGCACTTTGTCCATAATTTTTAATCCCTAGGAGTTTGAATTCATGGTTTCCGCTACTGAAGCCTATAATCCATAGAACGATCATACAGAATACCATGAAATTATCAATTTCACATACCATGATGAAGATGTTTTCCTGCACAGAAATATTCAACCCTTGTATATATCCAGAAAATTCCGTCACATTGATATTCGATGAGCCATTGTTGACAATAGTGCATGGGTCAACCACATTCTGGTCTGGACACTTCAATAACTAGGTCTCAAAGAATCTATTGTGTCTCCCCACCGTCTCATGTTATAGGGTTATGATAAAAATGAGCAGGAGTCTCTTGGTGATATTATACATAGAATAGAATTTGGGGATCTCATTTCTAACTCAGAATTCATGGTTGTCCAGTAGAATAAAAATTTCAATGTTTTCTAAAAATACAATAGTTACATCTTCCTGAATCCATTACTTTATCATACCACTATTGTCTCAAATATTGATTCAATGGACAAAATGGGAAATTTTGTAGTGATAAGTCCCTATTAAAATTATGTGATCCACAATACATTGTTGTAGGATCTATCATAACGGTGGAAACAATTCCATGAAAATTTATGTTACTCAAGTAAATTCCCCATATGGCTTGGATATGATCCATTATAACCCTTTCCAAAACCTCATTACTGATTAAATGAATCCTATTAATCAAATTTAAAGGGTGGGAAAAAATTTATGAGTACACATAGCATCATCACTAATGTCAATCATTACAATTGAGCCCAATTGGAGATGAAGATGTTACTAAATCATTCTATGATGGAGAAAGCTTATATGAAAATGTCTTTATTTCAACCCATGAGGTAAAAAAATATTAGTTACATCAGATGGGATGGATGAAGCCTCCATGATAATAGGATTATGTGAGGAGACAAATTCTTTATCCCCCTTTTCCCCTTGATGACTCAAAGAAGGATTGATTATCGCAAGAGAGCATGAAATGGTTTCATTATCTTATGGATGTCCAAATGTTGGATCCCTACCTCCTTCTGAGGAAATTTTTTTCATCTCCTCCCAATGAAAAAGAACATGTAGTGGAGCATGAGGAAGAGGAAGAATATGATCATAGAAATTCCCCTCTATAATCTCAGGAGGCATCTCCACCACCATATATGATCTCATCGAAATAAATATGGGTAGAAATGAAGACCATGCACCAATATAATTAGAGTGTCCCTAACTCCATAAGAAGATAAATTATATACAACTCTCTTAAATCAACGATGAGATGTGTTTCCCTATAACAACGTAGAAACGGAATTCCTTGACCTTAATGATGCAACCCGTCAAATAGGTTTTTGAGAAGGTCATCGGGGATACAGGAAAGTAGCCAAAAAAAACCCAACTCACACCTCCAAAAATTATGGATGAAGTACACAAGAAAATCAATGATGAATTGAATAAAGAGGTGAAATATGAAAATTGGATATCAAATATTACTGCTGTGAAAAATTAGGATGGGATAATTAGAGATTCCATTGATTTTTGATATCTCAACATGCATTGTTTGAAATATGACATCCCAATTATAATCACCAAACTCCTGATTGATGCAACAAGTGGTTATAAATCTCACTCTTTCATGGATGGTTATTTATGGTATTTCCAAATCCATATGGACCAATAAGATGAGGATTCTAGAACATTTAGAGCCCCTTGTGAAGTATTTTGATATTGAGTAATGTTGTTTGGCATAAAGAACACTGGTTTTACAAACCAATGTTCTATGTATCACATCTTAAATCTTTATTGGGGATATTAATTGAATTCTATGTTAATGATTTATTGGTCTAGTCCCAAAAACGTTCTACCCACTAGTCTGACCAAGAGAATATCTTTAGTAAGATTTTATAGCATAATTTAAAGATGAACCCCTTGAAATTTTTTGGGTAACATCACAAAAAATTATCAGATTCTTCGCATTCTATCGTGACAATGATGTTGATCATAAGAAAAGTAATTATATCATTGGAATGTCGCCTACATGAATCATGAAATAGTTGATAGGACTTCAAGGACATTTGGACAACATCCAACACCTCATAGTCAGCCTCATAGAAAATTGTTTACCCATCACCAAATTGATGAAGAAATAGGTTAAATATCAATAGAACAGTTAATTTCAAGAAGACAGTGATTCCATCAAGAAACACCTCTTGGTCCCACCAGTATTGATTCCACATTTTGAAGAAAATATAGTCATTCTGTATAATACGACAATTGAATAATTGTAGGATGCCTTCCTCGCAGAAAAGAATGATGCAAGGAATGAAAACAAGCATTATTATATCATTCCAACCATGATTTACTCTATAAATCATTATTTTAATTTTGTGAAGAGCTTCATGGAATAAATATTTTCATTTTATAAGATGACACTAGTGCAGAAAACGTTTTTTACGTCACCATTTTTTACGTCGGTTATATAAAACCGACGTCATAATATGTAAAACGAGGTTTTTTACGTCGGTTATTTCTTAACCGGCGTAAAAACCTGTGTTCGGTACACCATTAACGTCGGTTATTTTTATAACCGACGTTATTAATCGCGCGGCTTCATTTTTTACGTCGGTTATTTTTATAACCGACGTAAAAAACGCGGTTATCGAAGGCCTTTTTACGTCAGTTATTGAATAACCGACGTAACAAACGCGGTTTTTGAAGGATTTTTTACGTCGGTTATAAAATAACCGACGTAAAAAAAGAATCCGCAGATGTTTTTGACGTCGGTTATTCCATAACCGACGTAAAAAAAGTGGATTTTGAGCCCTTTATAACGTCGGTTATAAAATAACCGACGTAAAAAATGAATCGGAGGAAGGTTTTTACGTCGGTTATTGAAATAACCGACGTTATAAATGTTTTTAAAACAATTATCACGTCTGTTATTGAATAACCGACGTGATAACTCATTTAAAAATTTACCCAGACCCGTGGATTGTCATTCGCGAGTTTACCTTCGACAGTCGCGACTCGTCTCTCTCGCGCGTAAACTCGAATCGGCTCGTCCATTTCGTTGGTTTAGATTCGTTTTGCGATCATCTTTTCTCATATTTAATCTCCTCGGATCAATCATCTAATCTCGCAGCACTCAGGTAATCCTCCCACTCATTCGTTTTTTTTTCGCGGATAGTATATATATATATGTGTTGTGATTTTTTTGTTGAAACTAGCTAAGATTCTTCGATTGCGAACCCTTTTAACTCGTTTTGGCACCATAATCTTATTTATCATCCCTAGATCTATTTGTTCGACTTGCACTATTGAGTAATTTTATGATTTCACTAATTTTTCATCGTTTTCTATAAATCCCCGAGAGGGTTGGGGCGTGTCCATTTGGATGGGTTGCCCTTTTACAGTTTTTACTACTTTATTCACACACAACCATGGCATAGGTGCATGGATTTGGGGTCGGGGGGTGTCCAGGGGGGTTTACAAGGGGGTGGGTGGGTGTGGGGGGCTGTCCAAGGGTGTGGGTGGGTGTCCAGGGGGGTGTCCAAGGGGGTAGGGGTGGGGGTGGTGTTTAGGAGGGGTGGGGGGCTGTCCAGAGGGTTGGGGGGTGTCCAGGGGGGTGTCCAAGCAGGTCGGGGGTGGGGGGTTGTGTCCAGGAGGGGTGGGGTGCTTTCTAGAGGGGTCGGGGGCTGTCCAGAGGGGTCGGGGGGTGTCTAGGGTGGTGTCCAAGGGGATGGGTGGGTGTGGGGGGCTGTCCAAGGGGGTGGCGGCCTGTCTAGAGGGGTCGGTGGGGTGTCCAGGGGGGTGTCCAAGGGGGTGGATGGGTGTGGGGGGCTGTCCAAGTGGGTGGCGGCCTCTCCAGAGGGTATTTGGGGTTGTCCGGGTGGGTGGGGGGCTGTCCAGAGGGTTGGGGATGTCCAGGGGGGTGTCCAAGGGGGTAGGGGGTGGGGGTGGTGTCCAGGAGGGGCAGGGGGCTGTCCAGAGGGGTCGGGGGGTGTCCAGGGGGGTTTACAAGGGGGTGGGTGGGTGTGGGGGGCTGTCCAAGGGTGTGGGTGGGTGTTGGGGGGTGTCCAGGGGGGTGTCCAAGGGGGTAGGGGGTGGGTGGTGGTGTTTAGGAGGGGTGGGGGGCTGTCCAGAGGGTTGGGGGTGTCCAGGGGGGTGTCCAAGCAGGTCGGGGGTGGGGGGTTGTGTCCAGGAGGGGTGGGGGTGCTTTCTAGAGGGGTCGGGGGCTGTCCAGAGGGGTCGGGGGGTGTCCAGGGTGGTGTCCAAGGGGATGGGTGGGTGTGGGGGGGCTGTCCAAGGGGGTGGCGGCCTGTCCAGAGGGGTCGGTGGGGTGTCCAGGGGGGTGTCCAAGGGGGTGGATGGGTGTGGGGGGCTGTCCAAGTGGGTGGTGGCCTCTCCAGAGGGTATTTGGGGTTGTCCGGGTGGGTGGGGGGCTGTCCAGAGGGTTGGGGGATGTCCAGGGGGTGTCCAAGGGGGTAGGGGGTGGGGGTGGGGGTGGTGTCCAGGAGGGGCGGGGGGCTGTCCAGAGGGGTCGGGGGGTGTCCAGGGGGGTTTACAAGGGGGTGGGTGGGTGTGGGGGCTGTCCAAGGGTGTGGGTGGGTGTTGGGGGGTGTGCAGGGGGGTGTCCAAGGGGGTAGGGGGTGGGTGGTGGTGTTTAGGAGGGGTGGGGGGGCTGTCCAGAGGGTTGGGGGGTGTCCAGGAGGGTGTACAAGTAGGTCGGGGGTGGGGGGTTATGTCCAAGAGGGGTGGGGGTGCTTTCTAGAGGGGTCGGGGGCTGTCCAGAGGGGTCGGGGGTGTCCAGAGTGGTTTCCAAGGGGATGGGTGGGTGTGGGGGGCTGTCCAAGGGGGTGGCGGCCTGTCCAGAGGGGTCGGTGGGGTGTCCAGGGGGGTGTCCAAGGGGGTGGATGGGTGTGGGGGGCTGTCCAAGGGGGTGGATGGGTGTGGGGGGCTGTCCAAGTGGGTGGCGTCCTCTCCAGAGGGTATTTGGGGTTGTCCGGGTGGGTGGGGGGGCTGCCCAGAGGGTTGGGGGATGTCCAGGGGGGTGTCCAAGGGGGTAGGGGGTGGGGGGTGGTGTCCAGGAGGGGAGGGGGGCTGTCTAGAGGGGTCGGGGTCTGTCCAGAGGGTTGGGGGGTGTCCAGGGGGGTGTCCAAGCAGGTCGGGGGTGGGGGGTTGTGTCCAGGAGGGGTGGGGGTGCTTTCTAGAGGGGTCGGGGGCTATCCAGAGGGTTCGGGGGGTGTCCTGGGTGGTGTCCAAGGGGATGGGTGGGTGTGGGGGGCTGTCCAAGGGGGTGGCGGCCTGTCCAGAGGGGTCGGTGGGGTGTCCAGGGGGGTGTCCAAGGGGGTGGATGGGTGTGGGGGGCTGTCCAAGGGTGTGGATGGGTGTGGGGGGCTGTCCAAGTGGGTGGCAGCCTCTCCAGAGGGTATTTGGGGTTGTCCGGGTGGGTGGGGGGGCTGCCCAGAGGGTTGGGGGATGTCCAGGTGGGTGTCCAAGGGGGTAGGGGGTGGGGGGTGGTGTCCAGGAGGGGTGGGGGGCTGTCCAGAGGGGTCGGGGGGTGTCCAGGTGGGTTTACAAGGGGGTGGGTGGGTGTGGGGGCTGTCCAAAGGTGTGGGTGGGCGTTGGGGGTGTCCAGGGGGGTGTCCAAGCAGGTCGGGGGTGGGGGGTTGTGTCCAGGAGGGGTGGGGGGCTATCCAGAGGGGTCGGGGGGTGTCCAGGGGGGTTTACACATCGATTTGTTTTATATTTCAAAATTGTTTACATTCAAATTATGATTTTTTTCATATAATCATATATTTGTCTTATCTAAAAAATATATATATTTTTGCTATTTGTTATAGGTAATAATGAGTCGAAGTTGGATTACGGCACATCGAATGAGCAATGAATATGAGGAAGGTGTTGATGCCTTTTTGGAATTTTCTAAACGAAATGTTCCAAGTAGTGACATTTTTTTCTGTCCATGCCCGAAATGTCTGAATATGAACAAGTTGAAATGTAGAGAGATAAAAGATCATCTGATTTGTCATGGTTTTAATCCGAGTTACAACCCTTGGATTTGGCATGGCGAAACTGGACAGAATGTCACTGATGATAATGAATCGCAAGATGGTAACTCCGATGGAATTGAAGAAATGATTCGCGATATTGTAGCAGAACAAATTGAGATAGAACCGACAGTTGCACGTCTATATGGTGATGCCGAAAAACCATTATATCCTGGTTGTACAGATTTTACGGTTTTGTCGGCGGTGTTAAGATTGATTAACCTGAAGGCGAAACATGGATTGAGTGACAGAAGTTTTACAGAGCTGCTACAATTGATGAAAGACATTCTTCCAAAAGATAACGATCTTCCAGATTCACATTATAAGGCCAAAATAATATTATGCCCGATGGGATTGGGATACAGGAAAATACATGCCTGTCCAAATGACTGCATTATATATAGGAAGGAATATGAATTTCTGAAAGAGTGTCCTAAATGTGGGACATCACGGTATAAGGTGAAAGAAAAATCACAAGCTGATGTAGAGATTACAAAGCTCCCTTCAAAGGTATTTTGGTATCTTTCTATAATTCCTCGTTTCAAACGTTTATTTGCTAATTCACATGATGCAAAAAGGTTAAGATGGCATGCTGATGAGCGGGTATGTGATGGAAAAATACGTCATCCAGCTGATTGTCCACAATGGAAGAAAATTGATGCCCAGTACCCTACAATTGGAAATGAAATTAGAAATCCGAGACTAGGCTTGTGCAAAGATGGAATGAATCCATACCGAACCCTCAGTAGCACACATAGTTCATGGCCTATTTTATTGGTAATTTACAACCTCTCTCCTGAAGTTTGTATGAAGCGCAAATATGTCATGTTGAGTATCATGATCTCTGGTCCAAAGCAACCCGGCAATGATATTGATGTATACTTGTTACCGCTGATTGATGATTTGAAACTGTTATGGGCTGATGGTATTAGGGTGTATGATTCTTATAAAATGGAATATTTTCAACTGCATGCAATGCTTCTATTCACTATAAATGACTTCCCAGCATATGGAAATTTGTCTGGATACAGTGTTAAAGGGCATAAAGCATGTCCAATTTGCGGAAAACAGACGTCATATTGTCAATTGCATCATGGGAGGAAAACAGTGTACATGGGTCATCGAAAGTTTTTGCCTATGGATCAACCTTATAGAAGACTAAAAATGCATTCAATGGCTCACAAGAATTTGATACTGCTCCTCAACCTTTATCCCCAGAATTGTATTTTGAGAGGGTGAAAAACCTTGATGTGACATTGGGAAAGACACAGAAATCTGGTAATGATAGACATATTTGGAAGAAAAGGTCAATATTTTTTGAGCTACCATATTGGAGGTATCATGAAGTCAAACATAATATTGATGTCATGCACGTGGAGAAGAATATCTGTGATTCTTTGATCGGAACATTCCTAGATATTAAAGGAAAGACAAAAGATGGGTTGAATGCAAGGTTAGACCTACTGTCAATGGGAATACGTTTGGAGTTAGCTCCCACTCCTAAAGGAAGACGAACATTTCTTCCCCCGGCTTGTCATACATTATCGAAGAGGGAGAAAAGTAGCTTCTGTCAGTGTCTTCATGATATCAAAGTGCCTCAAGGTTATTCTTCAAATGTAAAAAATTTTGTCTCATTGAAATACTTGAAGTTGATAGGTATGAAATCACATGATTGTCATGTCATGATGCAACAAATTCTACCAGTTGCACTGCGTGGAATATTGCCCATCCGTGTCAGAAAGACTATAATGAGGTTGTGTTATTTTTTCAATTCAATTTGCAACAAGGCGATTGATGTGAATGATTTGAACATTTTGGAAAAGGATGCAATTTTTATACTTTGTCATTTGGAAATGTATTTTCCTCCAACTTTTTTTGATATGATGGTGCATTTAATGATTCATCTGGTTCAAGAAATAAGGCTTTGTGGACCTGTATATCTTTGTTGGATGTATCCTTTTGAAAGGTATATGAAAATATTAAAGGGATATGTTAAAAATCCATATCGACCTGAAGCCTCCATTATTGAAAAGTATATTTCTGAGGAGGTAGCAGAGTTTTGTACGAGCTAATTGGCTACAGAGCAACACATAGGTTTGCCTCCATCTCGCCATGAACGGGTTAATAATGAGGGAAAGGGGATTCGTGGCTTGAAAGTCAAATCACTGTCAGCTGAACATATGAAGAAGTTAGAATCATACATCTTGAATAACATAGCTGATGTTCAACCGTATATCACATTGCATATTATTGAGTTGAAACAATGTCATCCAAAGAAGAAAGAAATGTGGATTTTGAATGAGCACAACAAAACTTTTTTGCCATGGTTTAAAAAGACCTTGCTTGGTAGATCAGATGTATCAGAGACATTAAAATGGATAGTGGGTGGTCCATCTTTAAATGTGATAACATGGTCCGCTTATGACATTAATGGCTATACATTTCATACGAAAGCTCAGGACAACAGAAGTGCAGTTCAGAATAGTGGTGTATTGGTGTTTGCAGAACCAATGCATTTTTCGAGTGCTAAGGACAGAAACCCAATTTCGGAATCAAGTGCATATTATGGAGTGATTGAAGACATATGGGAGGCTGATTACTTTAAAATTAATGTTCCCGTTTTTAACTGTAAATGGTTTATCAGTAACAACAGTGTCAGACACGATGAATTTGGAATGACACTTGTTAATCTGAATAGATTGGAAGACACAGCTGATTATTTTATAATGGCAACACATGCCAAACAAATTTTCTATGTAGTAGATCAATCAGATATGCAGTGGGCTGTTGTTTTACAAGGGAAAAACCAATATGTTGGTGAGGATGAATTTGATGAAGATGCTGATTTATGTGAGATCCCTACTTCCATGGAAAGATTAACAGAACATAATGATGAGTATGTTGAAGACATGGTTTGTGCCATAAGGAACGATCACGACGAAGGAATTTGGGAAAACAATCCAACTGTACATTCCTAAAATTACAGGTAACACAAGTTTATTTCTTGTTTACATTTAGTTTTTTCATATAATGTTAGATACTGTAAATTTTTTACTTATTAAAACATGTATCAAACCAAAACGATAAAACAATAAAAACCGTAAAGAGGAGAAGTCCTGGGCGCACCGGCCGGCCGGTGGTGGATCACCGGTTGGCCGGTGGACCAGACAGAGAGCCTTCCTCTCTGTCTGGATCACCGGCAGCCGGCCGGTGATGAGCCAGCGGCCGGCCGGTGGTGAGCCAGCGGCCGGCCGGTGGCACCAGGGAGTGGGAAAGTCTACTGTCTGGGTCCTCCGGCTGGCCGGTGTGCTCACACCGGCTGACCGGTGGACTCAGTGAGTCCACTTTTCAGCTTTCTTGGGCCAACTCCTTGGCAACCTTTTGCCTGTGTTTACCATGTTTATCATTGTTTAACATTCTTACCATATTACCAATGTTTACTATTATGTAATTTAGTACACTTTTCTATTTGTGAACTAATGTTTGTTTTTTTGATTTGAAGGAAAATGACAGATCAATCAGTTGATCAGCCACATGATTCTGGAGATGAGCATATTGGTCATACATCTGGGGAGGAACATTCACATGCTCCTATTACGAAAAAGAGTTCAAAGGTTGGTAAGCGTGGGTGCACACGTTTACCAAAATTATCACTTGCCCGTACGAAGGAGGAGAGGATAGTCATGGAGTTTGATGATGATGATCTTCCTAGAGGTCCAAATGCTAAAGATTTTAAGGGTTTTGTAGCAACTCAGGCTAAGAGCAAAGTAATAATTCTCTATGATGATTGGAGAAGTGTGGATAAGGCGATAATTTCTCAGCTGTGGGAGACCATTTTGGTAAGATCTTTTTCTATTGTTTGACTGTTCTTTAAATGTTTCTAGTATATATAATATTTTTAACCTCTTTTTTATCAGATGACATTTGATATTCCTGACACTGGAGGAGTCAGGAAGAAATGCTTATCATTGGCTGCTAGGAGATGGAGGGATTTCAAATCAACCCTCTCATCTGATTTCATTTATGGTCATAGGAGTCGTGAGAATCCATGTCGTATATATCCTTTTATAGATGAAGACACATGGAGACAATTTTTTGAAAGTAGAAGAAAAGAATCATTTTTGGTAAGGGCAATGTAAACTTTTATAAGCTTTCTTATATAAATGATCTTATTATTGTTTTGTTAATGATTACTTATTCTTAATTTACAGCAAACAAGGAAAGCTCATCAAGAGATCCAATCTAAAAATGTATACCCTCATAGTTTATCACGGGGAGGGTATGCATTATTGGAAGAACAAATGATGGCAGAAAAATTTCAACAACTAAGAGTTGAGTCTTCAAGCTCTGGAGAGGTGGCCCCTCCATCCCCTCCATCTAGACATGAGAAATGGAAAAGAGCTCGGAAGGGCAAAAAAGGACAATATCTTTCGGAAGAATCGAGACTCGTAGTTGAGAGGATTGTAAGATATCTATTTTATTTATTTAAGTTTACTATTTTCGTCATATATTTCCAATCATTATAGAAATGTTCAATTAATTATTACAGGACTCTCTTGAGGAGCAGAGTTCACAGGGGACATTTACACCATCTGGGAGGGAAGATATTTTATCTGTGGCATTGGGAAAGCCCGAACATCCTGGCCGTGTAAGAGGATATCCGGCAGGTGTATCGGTAAGAAAAGTTTTGCCATGTTCCTCAACTTCTAACGTTGAGGGAGTTTATAAAAAAAATAGAATCCTTGGAGGCTGAAGTCCATAATATTAATGCGACAATGGAGGACAAGATTAGAGCATCGGTGCAGTTAATGTTTGCAGACTTGCAAAGACAATTTCAGGGTGCAGCTCCCACTCCACCTCTCCCAGTAGCTCCCACTCCCCCACCTCAGCCTGCGGACCCCATTTTTGATCCTCCTCCTCCGCCGCAGCTACCTACTTATTGTGATTTGTATGTTGATGATCCTCAACATCATATAGTTGCATATGGGATGGTATATTGTATAGGAGATACAGTTCATCATCAACAGTTAGAGGTAGAGAATCAGAGGGTCACTGTACAGGATATTATAGATAGATCAGCTCGGATACCATTACCTACAGATGGGGTGACGAAAGTTGGACATAGTATCGGCCATTTTTTTCTTTGGCCATCCAGACTTCTTCGACTCATTACCATAGAGGTATGGATGCTATATCTTTTATTTTATATTTTTATTAATGTTTTATCATTTGAAAACTAATATATTTTTCAATTTATTTTTACAGGAATACTTCAAAGGTAAAGAAATACTGTATAGACAACAACAAAGACAGATAGCTATGACATCAGATGCAGATACTAGCAGTCTTGACAAATTGTCAAGATATTCAAATTTGTTGGCGGATCATTATGACTTTACAATGGAATCTCATGTCTGTGGACGTGAACTATGTGTGGGGATTATGAAAACTGATATCATGGAGTTTGTCACTGGAGATAAGTTGGGCATCAACGTGGTGCAAATTTTTATCATGTAAGTCTTAACACCTTTTCCTGGCGTTATATTTATTAAAAATGTATACTTATGTCTGCTTTGTATTAGGTATCTGTATAAAATTTGTGAGAGGAATGAGCTGACAGATGTATATGGATTCGTGGACCCACAATTGATTTCCCCTGAAGCATGTGCATTGGATGAGGAACAAAGAATGCTTTATATTGCTGATAGATTTGAAAAGAATATAATCACACAGTGTTGGATGATGCCTTTTTGTGAGAGGTATGAAACACATCCCTCTCAAAGAGTTAATTATCTTTTAACATAAAAAACCACTAACATTAAATTTCCTTTTATCAGGGATCATTGGATGTTAGGGGTTTTTTGCCCTAGGGAGAAAACACTTTATTGGATATGCTCTCTCCATGATGATGTGTGAGAAAGTTTTAAGAATATATTGGAAACGTAAGTTTCAATTTCACAATAGTTTTATATATTATAATGAATTTTAAATTTACCCCATTCGTATTATTTTCTAACAGGGCATGGGTCCACTTTCGAAAAAGGGAAAAGAAAAGGAATTTCAAGATCAAATATGTACATGCGAAGGTAAATATCCATTTATAATTTGTACATTTTGATTTATTACATAAAAATAATATATTGAATTTACACTCATTCAAACAGAAATGTCATGAGCAACAAGGCATCATCGAATACAGATATTACATGTTAAGATTTATGTATGAAATAATAACAACTGGGACAGTTCTGAGTTTTGACCTGGTAAGATTTCCTCTTTCTCATAATATTTCAATTTGATTTATTCATTATACACGTTGACTACTATCCTTTTCCTTTGTAGCTTTTTGATGACCCTCAACCCTTTACTGCTGATGATATCAAACACTTACAAGTGGAGTGGTCAAATTATTTTACATGTTTGATTGACTTTTAGTTGTTTGTAATGTAAAATGTAATTTTGAATATTGTCAATGTAATTGTGTATTTCGTAGTCGTTTAAGTTGGATTTAGTTTTTTTTGAAGTTGAGAGTGTAAGTTTTGAATGTTATATAAGTGAATGTTTAATTTTTCTCTACTTCTTGTTTTGGTCTACTGTTGATGGTTTTTCTGGTCTGGATTTTGGTATGGGGGGAGAGGTTCCAAGGGGGTGGGTGGGTGTTTGGGGGGTGTCCAAGGGATATGGGAGGGGTGTCCAAGGTGTGTTTGGGGCTGTCCTAGGGGTCGGGGGGGTGTAAATGAGGGTGGGGGTGTCCAAGGGGTGGGGGGTGTCCAAGGGATATGGGAGGGGTGTCCAAGGTGTGTTTGGCGCTGTCCAAGGAGTCGGTTGGGTGTAAATGAGGGTGGGGGGGGGGCTGTCCAAGGGGTGGGGGGTGTCCAAGTGGTGGGGGTGTCCAAGGGATATAGGAGGGGTTTCCAAGGGGTGTTTGGGGCTATCCAAGGGGATGGGGGGGGGGGTTCCAAGGGGTCGGGGGGGTGTCCAGGGGGTGGGGGGCTGTCCAAGGGGTGGGGGGTGTCCAAGGGGTGGGGGGTGTCCAAGGGATATGGGAGGGGTGTCCAAGGGGTGTTTGGGGCTGTCCTAGTGTTCGGGGGGTGTAAATGAAGGTGGGGGGGGGGTGTCGAAGGGGTGGGGGGTGTCCAAGGGGTGGGGGGTGTCCAAGGGATATGGGAGTGGTGTCCAAGGTGTCTGCGAGTTCTGTCCAAGGGGCCGGTTGGGTGTAAATGAGGGTGGGGGGCTGTCCAAGGGGTGGGGGTGTCCAAGGGGTGGGGGGGTGTCCAAGGGATATGGGAGTGGTGTCCAAGGTGTCTGGGAGTTCTGTCCAAGGGGCCGGTTGGGTGTAAATGTGGGTGGGGGATGTCCAAGGGGTGGGGGGTGTCCAAGGGGTGGGGGTGTCCAAGGGATATGGGAGGGGTGTCCAAGGGGTGTTTGGGGCTGTCCAAGGGCTCGGGGGGGGGGGGGGGGTGTCCAGGGGTCGGGGGGGGGGGGGGGGGGGGGTGTTCGAACGGTCTGGGAGGGCTGTCAAGGTGTGGGGGGGTGTCCAATGGGTGTTTGAGGCTGTACTAGGGGTCTTGGGGGTGTAAATGAGGGTGGGGGGGGGGGGCTGTCCAAGGGGTGGGGGGTGTCCAAGGGGTGGAGGGTGTCCAAGGGATATGGGAGGGGTTTCCAATGGGTGTTTGAGGCTGTACTAGGGGTCGTGGGGGTGTAAATGAGGGTGGGGGGCTGTCCAAGGGGTGGGGGTGTCCAAGGGTTGTGGTGGGGCTCCAATGTGGTGGGGGAGGGCTGTCCAGGTTGTTAGGTGGGTATAGATGAGGGTGGGGTTCAGTTGGGGCTTGGGGGAGGGCTGGCATGGTTATTTTTGTTTGGTTTCTGGTTGCTTTTTGGTGAGAGCAGTGCAATTATTTAAAAAAAAAAATTCCTTTCACGTCGGTTATTTTATAACCGACGTGGTAAATAAATCGGTAGGGGTTTATCACGTCGGGTTTTTCTAGAACCAACGTGATAAACCGTTCCCGGGGCTTTTATCACGTCGGTTCTTAATATAACCGACGTGCTAAAAGGCCTGGGAATCGATTTACCACGTCAGTTATTGGATAACCGACGTGGTAAAACGTTTCCCAGGCCTTTTTATCACGTCGGTTTCTTAAATAACCGACGTGATAATAGGCCAGGGGAAGGGTTTATCAGGTCAGTTATGACATAACCGACGTGATAAACGATATCCCAGGCGTTTTATCACGTCGGTTTAGGGAATAACCGACATGATAAAGCCCCCCCCCCCCCGTGCATATTTATCACGTCGGTTATTATATGAACCGACGTGATAACCACCATGATGTTAGGGATATTACGTCGGGTTTTAAATAACCGACGTAAAAACGTTATTTATAACGTCGTTCGTATTAACGTCGCCTAAAAACCGACGTAAATAATAAAAAATAACCGACGTAAAAAATGTTTTCTGCACTAGTGTGAGGCACTACCGGAAGCACCATGATATCAACTTTGTTTCTCCAAATAACCCACTAAAATTTATCCTCAGTTGTACAATACTAATAGGAATTCTTACATGGTGGGATGTTATTCTGTAGCAGTTGAACATATAGTTTATGACTCAGAATGTTCTAAAATGTCATGATTTTGTGGATTTCATCTCTAAACATTTTTCTAAAGAATAGAGTCCATTAAATACTAATGTTACAGAATAATACATTTTTACCCTTAAAAGAGGCCCCAAAACAAAGTAAATGTATTTTTATGGTGCATCCAGGAGCCCAACATGAATGAGAATGGAGTACCTGAAACTCAACAATCCATGATTAGGGATTTTTCTTATCTCCTTAGAGAAGGAAGTTTTTCCATACTCCCTCATGTTATCAGAAGGTTTTAGTAACAATGAGGAATAATATCATTCTCTCATTACATTGTTTTTATTGTATTAGAGGATTACTGGAAGAATTCTACTCAGAACTATCATTTTATTACATCTCGGTATCATAGAATGTCCATGAGGATGTGTTATAAAATATAAGTACATTTTTTGTAGATCCAAATCGGGATGAAAAAGACACTATCATTTCCCACTGATGAGTGGTCTCACCTTTTGTTTAGATCATAACAAAAGAGATCAATGAAATTAGTCACATCCTAGAGCGATGTTTTACAACCAAAAGATGTATAAAACCCATCATGAACTATCTTTAGGATGGGGTGTTCCCACTGGGATATGATATAAGAGGGATGATTTAGTGGAGATCATCCAATTTCACTCCTTATGGGGGAAAAACAACTATAAATTCCTCTATAAATGAGGATTTTATGGACTCCTTTTTAGATGTGTTGAGGGAGAAGCTACTACGACTATATTAGAAGATGTACATACAGGATATTGAGGTACCCACCAATCAAGGATAATGCTTTTTGATGAAATTAAATGTCTGAGATACATCTTTCATTTGATGGCACTGGATTATATAAAGTTCTCTAAGAAGTTCCTTACCTTCTAAGTTCATGAAAACACCATTCATCAACCCATAGAGTTTCTACCCACAACCAAATACTCATGGCCACTTTCCACATGGGGAATGTATATTGTTGGACCATATCCTCTAGTAATGTCTAAGTAGTGGAAGTACATCCATACTGTTGCTGATTTCTTCTCCAAATTGGATTAAAAAATTCCCGTCATAAAATTCAAATCCAAATGATTTTTTTAATATAAAATTAAAAATCATCACAATATTTTTTGTCCCCCATCCCATATTGACAGACAACATCACCAATTTCAATTCAGTTGAGTAGTGAATCTATATCAAGAATACAACATCAAACAAATTCATTCATCACACTACCATGAAGCATAAAATGTAAAAATAAAGGCTTTCTACAAGACCCAATAAAACATACTATAGAAGATGTTAGATAATGACATGAAAACATAGTCTTGCATGTTCTTGCATGCCTTATAGGCCTACCAAACTATAACCTGTACTGAAACAAAGGCAACCCATTCTCTTTGGTCTACAATTTAGAAGATATCATTCCCATTGAGGTTTATTTTTCATTTCTCCATATGTCCTTTTGTTCCAAGCTATATGTAGTTGATTAGTATCATAAATGATTGGATGAAAAGAAGGTACTGTATAGAAGCATATTTCTTACCATTCATCATATGGAGGTATATCATAACTAGATAACACATGAATTTAACATGAAACTCCACCTTCGTTCAATCCTCCAAGGAGTGTTTCCGTTCGCCCTTATGAATCCAATAATACTAGAAAAAAATCCACAAAATATGATCCAAAGTGGTAATGGAATTAATATATACATAAGGTACACTTTAATGGACCTTATATCTTAATCTAAATGGATGGAGAAGTCACTACAACTCCAACCAATTCAAGGTTCATGAAGAAATAATTTTTTTAATAACACATATTTCCTCATAGTTACACGAAGATAAACTGTGTAACAATAATCTTCTTAGAAACATGAAATTAATGTAAATATCCCCATTTAGGTCGATGTTACATGACATTAAATTGTGTAGTAACATCATCCGTGTTTCATGGCGATAAACTCCACGACATTAGGTCCTAGTCGAAAGACCTAAAAATGAAAAACAACATTTTTCCTCGCCACATGAAATTAAACAATACCATTAATGTCCCCTTTATTTTACATTAATAAATTTCCCCTAATTACCATGGGTTGATATTCCTTGTGGTCCGTCAAAAAGATGGGTAGCTTCCATGCATAAAAATCACTCATATCATTTCCAAACCCTAGTGGTACATGAGCCCCATTCATCTTTGTGTTTGGATTAGACCTGCATAAGAATCCTAGTTTCCATAACTACATGTGGCTTGATTTTCATTCCAATGGGATACATAGTGATGTCCATGACTCCAATCTCAGGAATTTCCATGACTATAAATAAAAAAATTCCCATTTTCCTATGTATGAATAAAATCTATATACATCACTCATTTAGGACTTTTGTATTCATTGTCATTACAAGGAGATGCATGGGGATACATGAAATTCATGATTTAGGCCCAACTATTGGTCTGGAAATTCTCAAAGGCCCATTTTCCCCACATCTAAACCCAGTTGGTGGGGGGATCCATTGTCAATAACTAAATGAGGCCTAATTCCAAACTTAATAATATGTGTATTTATGTCCATATCATTGACCTAGGGCCCAAGTATAATGTTCCCATCAATTTAAAAATGTATATTTTATTCCTTAGCACATGAAGTTAAACTACATGGTATGCCAAGAACTACATGTGTCTTAATTCTAATTCTAATGAGATATCATATCTTGGGTCTAGCTGCAATTAAAAATCCCCCACTCCATAACTATGGATCAGACAGGCCTGAGGAACTTTATCACGAACTATGTATAACTTTATTTTCAACCAAATGAGATATGAAGAAATTCCAAGATTGTATATCCTAGCTCAGACACCACATAATTGACAATCCCTAATCATTTACTTACGTTCCCCTAACACTGCAAATGCATCTTTCACCACACCTTGTTCTTAAAATCGTGCATAATTCACATGTTCTTAAGAGTTGGGTGAAGTATTTACCTATGGGAGTAATGTTTATATAATCACATTGGGGCTATCATGGTACCAGTCGCAAGACCTTAAAAGGCACAAAGTATGACCTCATCGCATGATAATAAACTGCACGGTCCATTAAGAACTATGTGTTGCTTGAATCTCACCTCCATGTGATATATAGTGATGTCCAAGTCATCAAAACTAGTACAAACCACAGTATAAAATGTAAAATTATATACTCCCTTATATATGAGTTAGATCAACATGAGAATATTCAATAACATTTCTATCTTTATGTGTGAACCATTATTTTTTATAACTATTTATGGCTTGATTCATTCTTTGATAAGATACATAGTGACGCTTGGGTCCTATTCCCTAGTTTAGTCATGTTATTTTATTTCTATTCACATCGAGAAACCTTTATCCTTATGGAATGGCATTAATCTTCATGGAAAATGTTATTTCAACATGACATTAACCTACATGTTACCCGGATAAATATGTATGGCACGAATCTCATCTTATTGAGGTATGTATTGAAGAATAGGCCATCTGTCTTAGTCCCAAGAATAGTGTAAAGAAAAATACCCCTCTCCTATATAAAATAAAAAATTCATGAAAGCGATTTTATATTTGGTCCTATCTATAGGGATCCCACCATGAAAAAATACATTCCCCACTTCTACATATGCATGAGTTATAAGTAAGGGAATCCAAATTCATGGCTGATTTTATTCCAAAAACCTAGATTGTTCATGGAAAATTCCCCTTTCACATTTCACACTCATAAAATTTCATAAATTAAAATATTCATAATATTTATTTGTATTTTGGTAGCATAATGTCTGTTACCTTCGATATCATTTTCTTTACCCTATATTATGTGTTGCAGTTGGCCTTACATATGTTTCCCCAATAACGGGCTGATTTGGAAAAGGATGCCACTATTTGGATATGAAGTACATGGCCGAGTTACCCTTGATTTAATAGACCTCATAATAGGTTTTTCTAATAGTGTAAAATCCTCCCTGTGGATAATCCTCTTATGTCCCTTTAAGTTTTGATGATTGTATGTTGGAACCCACAATTCAGAATTAGAAGCCATCCCATGCAGAATTTTCCCATATAGTTTCACTTAAACATAAAGTCAGTAAGACCATGGTTTTAATTATTCCTCATAAAATGTTCAGAGAATATTGGAATAATCATTGGAAATTTGACCACAGACCATCCATCATTTCCATAATATTATGGTACTTGTCGTACTACCAGAAACTACTAGCACTATAATTCCTATGCTTGGGTCATACCTTTAGAGAAATTTGGTTTTCCTGATTCAATGGATATCATGACTTGAAATACCCCTATGTATTCATGATCTTCTCTCCAGAATCCAAACCCTATCTTTGGGGAATTCCGAATCTACAAAAACATTCATCGGCTTTTATCAATATAATATCAGAATTCATTAACATTCATTTTCCAGACTATGCGGTATGTATCACAGTTGTCCTTGCATAAGTCACCCAGATAATTGGTATATTAGCCAAAGGATTACCCTATCGATTATATAGTATTTTCCCTAGCTGGACTTGCTTAAAACAACACCCATAATGGGTTTGTCAAGAATTGGTAACTTCGTTCTCAATAGAGTCCTCCTCTAATGCCATAAGACCCTTTTCCCATACCATTTCTAGACGCCAAAGATCTATAGGTTATATTATACAAATTTATGCTACCATTGATGAATATAATACCATATTCCCAAAAAGATTGTAATGAATTGGAGAACCATCAATTCATTGGTCGAAGCTAATGATATAAAATTAATATCTCTATAATGTCCTTGATACATGAATTTAAATTACACAGCATAACATCATTGCGGAATGAAATTAAATTTGACATAATAATGTTACTGTTTCATGAATTTAAATTACACAACATAATTTCCTTACTCTAGGAAATCAAATTTCAAAATAGAATGTCCATGCTGCATGAATTAAAAATTGCACCACATAATGTCCTTGATGCATGAAATTAAATTTCATAACATAATGTCATTTCATCATGAAATTAATGTACATAGAATAATTTCTTTATCGGAACATGTATAAGTACATGGTTAATTTATTAGTTTCACGACATTAAACTGCATGATACCAATATTTTTTTTCAGAGAGGATCATTTTCACCATACAATTGTTATAAATCAAAATGTTCCCACCTTCACACACCAAATTCATATAAGAGTTGTTTTCCATTCATAACCTATGATGAAACAGACATTCCATTCATTTTTGGACATCATACCTTAGAGAAACCACCCATTGTGGTCTTCAGAAATCCAAATCATAAGCTTCCTTTGTCCATCCACAATATAATTTCAAAATTATTGAGAAATTATTCACCTGGAAATACAGTATGCACCCTAGTTGGAATTGCATAAATTTCTCATATAACTGGCCATTCATCCTTTTATTCCACAATTTTACTTTGTAGTACGTTCTCTATTTGTACTTACATAAAACAAGCCAAATGGGTTTTTCAACCAATGTTATCCTCGTGCTTAGATGAAACCTCCTTTATTCCTGAATATGATATTTTTGATTAAAAACCCAAAATTGTGTCTCAACATTCCCCTTGGAAGTATCTATATAATTTTAGAACATCCATAATTAGAAATATATGTAGAGTAATTATTTTAAATGGTATGGTCAAATCTGTTTAACCTAAAACAGTACCCTCATTAGTCTTCTATGCATGAATTCTAGCGTCCCACAAAAAGGGACATAATACTCACTAGGTTGAAATCCCATAAAGGGAACTATTGGAAAAGATGAGTTTCTACTCACTAAACCTATATTCTTTATGGTTTATGTAATATTGAGAGATAAAAATTTAAAGGGAACAAATCTAGTTTGGGTGAAAACCATAAATGGAGGCATAATAAAAAAGAAAAGTTTCACCAACAAAGTCTCCTTCATATTGATTTTAGGAAAAAATTAGGGTAATGAAACAAAAGACACAATGATTTTAGAGTTTTACCTATAACCCTAGTAATAGTTGATCTATGTTTACTGGGACAATATAGGAATACTAAAAGATTAATTCTTTCTATCAAATGTTACAAGATTCCATCAAAAAACCTATTCATTTGTTGAACAATATCCTGAGCCCTATCAACTTATTATTCATGTTCATATAGTCGATTGAATTTGGATTCCTCAGCCTAGAAAATCTCTTATTTGGTAGCCTCAATGGTCGTTAACCCTCCTTTTTGGGATTATTATAATGAATTGTGGAGTTTTTTGAGACCCTCCTAAGAATCACCCAACTATTTCTAAAGGTGAAACACTAGAACAACCTTCTCTTAGATTTACCATTTAAATTCTAATACCTTTGTTTTATGATTTTCTTCCTCTTAGGATAATAAAGCTCAAACATCTTCAATGTTTTTGAGATGTTTGGCCTTCATGAGGTTTTAACGAAACATATTCTCTTTCTCCCACCAACAAACAATATTATTCACAGCATTATAGATTGAATGAAAATAAAATCCACCAAATCCAAACATGCTAAATAGAACTAGAAGTCGACTAAAAAGTGAATGATGTTATTTAAAAGAGGTCATAAAAATTATTTTTAGGATGACCACCAAGTCCTACCATGTGTGACATATAGAGAAGAATACAACTCTATGTCTGAATTGGATCCACTGTTACGAGGAGTGATGTATTTCAGAATCAAATCAATCAAAAAGGTTCCTTGTAATACTACCTCTGATATTGTGGCTGGAATGTCATTTGTTACTAGTCAAGATAATATGTAAGCTTCACCCTCATAGCTATTCAAAAAATCTAATGATCCTAAATGAATAATTAGAATCATTGTTAGCTTCAAAATTGTAGTAACAATGGAACTTGATCAAGGAAGTTAGTGAAATTCACCTAGAAATAAGTCAATAGAGAGAATATATACATCCTTTATATTTCTAAATTCAATAGTTTGGGTGAAAACATATTGGAGAGGAATACACATATGTGTTTAATCAGAAACTATGAATAGAGGTTCTGGAGAACATCCAATTTATGGATTATGGGCCAATACCTCTCTAGCATCTACAGGGGTAGCTTGGATTTAGATTCACTGCACACGAAGTGTCTTTGAAATTTTCTCTATAAAAAAATAGGCATGGGTTGAACTTAGATGTAAAATATCAGATAAAATAAGAATAACTATGTATGATAAATTAATGAAAGACAAAACTCATTTCCATCCAATTCCTTGTGAACATCCATGGAATCCTTGATGGAACTTGGGATATCAATATTTGGATTAATAGTATACATCATTTCATGATATATGTCATCACATATTTTAGTATCCTGACCATTTAGGGTATCCATGAAATGATGATCAAGAACAATATTGGCTCCACTAACATTCTTCTCCATCAGCTTATCAAATGGAATGATATTTCATGTCCTTGCAGAGTCTGGACCACCACAAGACCCTTCATTGGACTGCTCAAGCACCTCATTTCTCCCTTTGGGAGAAATAATAACAATATTTACAATGAGTACTGTAGAGTCCTCTTGTTTAGTTAATATATCTGAAATATTATGAGAAGAGGAATGTTAGAAAACTTATATGACACCCAAAATAACTGCATTTGATATTACCTTGATCTACATACCTCTATATTGATGCGGGAGAAGACGCATGCCCACACCTTGATACTTTGTCTGTTAAGGTGACAAATTCATCCACATGAGTATGTATCTCCCCCAAAGTATCATTATCGATCCTTGAAATACTAGTACCAAATACCTTATGGGATTAATTCTATTCAGGTTCAGCAAAGAGATAATGATAGACAGAAATGTGTGTCATGCATGTTGTAATATTAGATGTCATCTCAAATACAAACAATGATGTATTCTGTGGACCAACTTTAGTTCTCTTTTTTCACTTTTAATCATGAGATGGAGAAGATACAATTCTACTCCTTTTTTCAATGAATAACTTAGGTAACAACAGACAAATTCCTATCACAATTACCTCCATCATGTTCATTCCACCTAGATGGAATTTTTGGGACCTAGGGGCCTCATCCGCTATCTCAATAGGGGTGCATGTACGAACATTCTTTCTGACCTATAATAATTTTATTCTACTCCACATTCTCTTATTCCAATATTCACAATAAAACCCCCTCAGTATTAATTATTGTGGAGGAAAGAGATGAAATGATAAATAAGAAAAGAGAATTACATCATCATGGTTAACGTAAATATCCCATTCACCCCCAATATAAAAAATTAAACCTTCAAGTTCCCCTTGGTCCAACATGTCAGATAATCGCTTAGAGGTCATTACATGATCACCAGTTGCATATATGAAATCCTAAAACAACATAAGATAATTTGTTCCATCAATAATATTATTTTCAGGATGAAAATCTGATGGTTCTCTAATATCACACAACTAGAGGATTCTAAGTCCATCCTAGAGAAACATTCATGTATCCCTTATATCTTGAGTAATGATTCCCCAAAATTATATTGTTAAGTGTCAAACATAGTTTTGATTTAATGCAGCTGTCTACGGTGAATACTCAATGCCCTTCGATTGGAAAACCTCTTCATGTATCCTTTCCCCTTCATAAGAATGAGGTGATGATACCGCAACCTCTTACCGATGATGGAGACTAGACCACCATGGAACTAGAGTTGTTACCTCCATAACCTTGGATTTTTTTGGTGGTTTTAGTACGATAATGTTTGACGGATCTAGAGCATCCATGTAATCCTTGGTTTTGTCCTTCTTGTTACACATTCCAGGACAAGTAGTCGTTGTGGCCTCTACTCGATATGTGACACTTTACAATGCCTCCTGAGGGTATGATGAAACCCAGGCCTTGGAATTTCTAGCATCCACTCTGATAGATTCCTCTAATGGAGGTAGCATGATGAACATTTTGGATGCCTCCAGATCCATCTAGATGCATAATTGTTGTGCTACCATTTATTTGTAGTCATGTCTATTATGCCAAGGAGGAAATGTATTTGATTGATATATACATTTAAACTAGGGAGAAAACTAATATGTAGCATATTCCTCACATATAATCTCACCATCAATACGGGCTACCAACACGCTACCTCTAATTACTATAATGTATGAACTCTACACATAATTACTTTCCAAACCATCGTAGGTAAACTTTTCAGTTGGTGGTTACCATATGAAAAGAAACAAAAGTCTCCTGATATATTCAACACCTTCAGCAAATCAGCATGATTCATGTTCAAAGGATGAATCCCATATTCTTTTTGAAAAAATATGTGAAATCAGTTGTCGAGTATAATAACTAAATTTAATACTGAATACGACTTAAAATATGGTTCAATCTATCCCAACAACATCTGGAATGGACATGCAATTCTATATAGGGAATACCCTTTTTATAAAAGAAATAAATAGTGATAGATTCTTCAAAAAAAAGGTAATCCAACCATATGTACTACCCATATATTAATTTGGATGCAATAACAAAACTCCCTTGCCTCAAATCACCACTAGACTCACAAACCAGGTGAAGATAAATGCTTAGACACAAGCCAAGGAATCCACTTTAGTGAACCATAACATTGATATTGGGGTTAATATTGTAACCTAACATTTTTACTCAACCTTATCTAATGTGGGAAAAAACATTCAAGAATAAACTGGATTATCTATAGTGGATAAAATAGTAGGGTTGATGTACATAAGACCACACTCTTTTACTGGTTCTATGAAATCCCCCAGCCACTTTTCCGTATAGGTGTCTTCCCCGAGATGATGATCCTTTTCCTTCTAAAGTTTCTTAAATAATTTGAATTGATCCCTGTAAAATGAGTATGTCATATCATCATTGTACCAGGTTATCTTTTTTGGGATAAACACATCATACATTTCCATATGAATGGGGACCCTATATATATGGTCAATATAACACAAAACAATACCAAATTCATTGTGTATCAATAAAAAAGAATTTGTCTATGTACTCAATCGGCTCAATAATTTTATTATGCTGTCAACATTCCTTTAACAACAGAACTATCCTATCCAAACAAACTTATTGATATTAACATCATGTAGTTTCTTTTTTAAACTCCATGAAATTTTTCCATACACAAAATGCCCATATCCACTAAGGTGAGAATTACCCTCCAAAGAAGAAGCCACATTTTTTTCCATCCATGAGATTGGTCTCTCTTTGAAGAAGGAAACGTTATGTCGTAACAACGACGTCTTGTCTCTATGATAGGTGACTTAATATTAGGAGTAATTCAGTTGTGATTTAAAATACATCTAATAGGGAATGTTCGTTCCCTAATGGGAACACCCTTCATATATATATTTGAATAGGAATGGTTGATATGTTTCAAAGACCAAGTAACTAGAAATTATTTATTAAATGATAGAATATGATAATCCATCAAAAGATTGTGCTTGTACAGATGTAGTTATTCACTTTGTATATCGTCGTATTGATATAGAATCAAACACTTTCCTAAATCTGGAAGGGTAACATCAAAAACATCATAATTATCTTGTTTGATGGAATCAATAATTTCTGTTTGATACAGAACAAATTCCATAGTTTTAATGATGAATTTAGAAATTTTAAAACCTATATGATTTCACAAAATTCATTCATAAATTTTAAATATTGTCTTTAGAAAGTTCAGATTTTCTGATATTAGAATCTATGAATTTGGAAAGGGAATGTTCCATCATGCAGGTCCCCTGAAAAGGTTCCCCACGTAGGCCCCTTGATAAGGTTCCCCACTTTGGTTCCTCGAAAAGGTACCTCAAAGAGGTAGTTATACACAACCTTTTAGACCAATGTTACATCACGTAAGCCAATCGCATTGGTGAATATACCTTGAGAAAACCTTGTGGAGAGCTTTGTGGAAGCACAACATGATGAAGATGAACAGAAGCACATCATGTTGTATCTGGAAGAATGATCTTCTTGGAACGAGTGAAAATTGAAAACATCAAATGTGAAGAAAACAAAAAATGAAAGGGGTATTTGTAGACACTTTAAGCTTGTGGTGCTCACCTATTCCATTGGCGTGAGCCCAACACCAATGTGGGAACCCTATGTGGAGGGCCTACACAATTCAGCACATTATCCTTCATAATCATATACCTATTTCATTTTACCGTAGTAATTGACCCTCCTCTTTTATTCAGATCCAATCCTATTTTTATGGGGGTTGTTGTTGACAGTCCATTTTAATAAAGGAGGAATAAAAGATTATGAAGAGTACATTGAGAATGATAAAATTACAAGGAACCTTAAGACGAGTTGAGATACTTGTTCAAATGGACCAACAAGCACTAAAAACTATGTTCCAAGAGGTTAGTGTAGGCCCTTCCCATGCTGTCTAGAAGGTACAACCCCTCTAGGTGGTACAATAACATCGGGAACCTGTGCCGAGGTCCTCTAAAACCCATTTATTTTTCCACCCCTATTAAGCAATGCTTTCTCATAGACCTATATCTTGGAATTGCATGGGAATGATCCTACAATAATTGTCCCCTAGTTTCCAAAAAATAAGAGTATTGGGATACTCATTTGATCAACAAAAAGTCTGGAAGAACACCCAAATCTCTCATCGCATATCATCTTCAACCTGTTCACACAAAATTTCTCAGGTATCTCTCTAAAAAATGAGAAACGATAGAGTTAAAGGGGATAAGAAAGTTAAAATACCCCTCATCATCTAAATACATAAACCATTTGCACAAGGACCATTCTCCCCTTAGAAAAAACAACGTCCATGAGATCCCACTCCCTAATCAAGGACCTACACGAGATCCTTTTAGAAATAGAGGAAGAGACAAATTTTTCCTTAGCCATAACCTCACACATGTGTTTTCTCCCATATATCATATTAATTGAGACACAAACAAATCGTACATGCCTATAAACCTCACGGGTAGCACATTCATTTCATCCTAGGCCCAACGTGGTCTAACAGGATAGAATACCTATGATGAGAACCTCCACCAAGCCCCTAAATGAGTCACCCTTTGAATCCTCTTTCAAAGCCACATATAGAAGAGATCCTCTCCCATTAGTTCTCTTTCCTGAAAGACAACTAGATGAAGCCTCCACAAATACTTAATTACCTATAAAACCCTGGGAAGAGGCATGATAGAGTATCTCCAATTTGGATTTGTATTTCTACAGTTAGAGGTTTCTCACACATATCACACCATAGGGTCACGGTCTTCAGGGAATCTATAGATTTTCGTATCTATGCCAATGGGGACCCTTAAACTTTGGATAATGTTTTGGAGTTCCTCATCTAGGGGACATTGGTTTGGACTATGCACTTATCTTCTCATCTCTATGATCTGGAACCTACAGTTCTGAATGCTAAGGGTGAGGATGTCACATTATTTTCCATTGATCATTGAATGAGATCCAAAATCTTATTGCAGAACGAATTTTAGGGAATTCTCTCATGGAGTACGTCCATAGTATTTCATGTAGTATGTTTTAGTCTTGCTCATCCCTACCTACACATCCTTCACCTTAATACCATCCTCGCCATGTAATAACATCTAATGTAAAGTAAATAGAAGTAAGGGTTGTATCCCCGACCTCTTCCACTAGAGGGGAGAAAAATGTGAGTGGTTTGTCAAATCATCTATTCCCACTTTTTTCTCACATCGAGCATGACTCACCTGGGCCTAGAAGTTGGTTTTGATCTAAAAAACCACACAATCTCCTAGACATATTGAACTATGGGAACTCTAAATAATGTAAAATAGTATACGTAGGAATCCCACATAGGGACCAAGCTCAAGAGGAATACACTTTAAGAATAACCCCTAAGATAAATCCCCCAAATAACCATAAGTTAAAACATTTTCATGGTTTCCATTACAAGTTTTTCCACTTAATTAATAATTCATATCATAACAATATCAAAGGGATACACTCCCATAGAAGGAATACCCTTGAGGGCCTCCACAGTCTTGAGTCCTCATGACTGAACATTGTGGGCTTTGATTCCCATATAAATGTGATACGTAGGAGGCCTCCATATGGTTCAAACCCAACAGCCAAATGAACCCTATTTTTTGGACTATATCCGTAGTATGGTCTAATTATTCTTGGAAACTCATATTACTTCTAGGTAATTTTTTCTGTTTCAACATAACTCCCACACCAAACATTGAATGGGTTCCTTCTACCAAGATATCCTTGCCACATGATGTTAAACTATATAGTTGAGTCCCTATGACATGAACATAAATGGTATGATTTTACCTATTAAGAGGAACCAATCTATGTGTGTTCTTATTCATATAACAAGGATTCATAGGAAACCCATCTACGGGTTCAATCCCAACATCAAAACAAACCCTATCTCCCAAGAAGATGATAAAATCTAGAGTGACCTTAGTCTCCTGGGATGAAAATAAACTCTATAGTGCCACACTATGGAGTTAGTAAACCAAAATTGTCCTAATAACAACCATAGAATTTCAAGGTAGTAAATAATAGGATACCATCGATGGAGAATCTATGATTGAATATATATCACAATTTATGAGGAACCTCTGATACATACAGATGATTCAAATATATTAATATGCTAATAATTAGTTGCTAATATTGGGATGACCCACATAATACGTGGGAATTAATGAAGGATTCATGAATATTTCATAAATCTATAAGAGTCATAGATTATAAAATAATTCCCCCAAAAGGGTGTGATGTGCCCAACCACCCATCCTCTCATCACATACGAGTTCTTAAGCATCGTAGGTCAAGAAACCTAATAAGTGTATTCCACTATAAATCATCTCTATGTGAATACAGAACCATTGGGTATTTCTGGTTCCAATAAAAAACATAATGGAAAGAATTCTAAAATAGTGTTTCCAAACTAGAACACACAGTAATAAGGAAACAACAATAGAAATGAAATATCTAGATAAACACATATATTAGTATAAAATGATATAATTAGTCATTTTAGTTATTATAATTTAATTACATTCATATTAAATGCATCCTTTATTTTCATTCATTATATATTTCATAAAGTAGTTACACTTAATCATTCGTAATAATTCAATAGATAATTTATAATGGTAAAAACACATAGTTGATATTTTTTTGATGCATGTAGAGAATGATTTCGAATGCACTGACTTATTTAAAATGTGATCATGTACTAATATATTAGGTTGTTTTATTCTCCATGATTAAAAGAATTTCATCACCACAATTTTAATTTTCACCCAATGAATAAAGTAGGTGAGGTTATTCTTAACATATACATTATTCTGGGTATAACCTCTAATATTACATCTACCATATTCTCTTAGGCTATATCAAGTTACATATCTTTGTTTGAAAAACATTATACATTCGTATAATCATATAACAAATCATTTATATAACCTAATAAGATATTCTATATAAAATACCCTTCCCAAAATTATTTTAATATCCATGTTAATAAACCTAATATATTTTATATATTTGTCCAAAATTTCACTCTTTATGTTGGATTAGCCCCACACCTACTTATTTTAATGATCCCAAATCATGTTCATCTAATTATTAATGATCTTTATATTTTCGATAATGATACCTAATCATTTTCATCTTATTATTTATAATATTTATATTTTTATAATGATCACATGTCATGTTCTTATTATTATTAATTATTTTTATGTTTTCTCTAAGAAAAATGTTTTAGAGAAAAAATTTCATAAAAGGATAAATATAGAGATTATTTTGACACTTTACCATATAAAGGGCCAGTGACCATGTCACCTTTCTACATGTTATCATTCACCTTTCCATATGTACACTAAAATTATACCCTAATATAGATGAATGAAATACATACATGTATTCAACTAACCATAATAATGAATCACATTACCAAAAGAAGTAATCACTTTACCATAATATGGAATAACCTTGATAAAAGAACAAGTCACCATTCTATAAGAAGGAATCACCATACTTAATGAAGGAATCACCTTACTAAAATAATAATTTAACATATCGTGACAAGGTACATAATGTATCATAAATTAATATAATGATATTATGTTTCTATTAGAGTGAACAAATGAATAAAGTGGTTCCCTCATTTGAAAATGAGCTAACAACATGAAGCACTAAACCTGCAGCATCAACTCTCTGGATTAGCACACCATGAATATTTCTATGATAACATATTAAAAATAATTCAATTGATAAAACACACCATTTTTAAAGTATAAGTGGAGTATTTAAAAATCCTCAATAGCTCGTTTTGAAGCATTAATTGAAGCATTATTAAATTTAATGTTGAATGATTATTAAAAAAATTCTATTTAATATTAAATATCTCTTTCAAGAGATCATATTTGAATGTGAAGAATATGATGATGTGCTACAAAGACGTTTTAATGACACAAAGTGAATAAAAAAGTATTTATTCAATGAGATAACATTATACGACACTCTATTTTTCTAGACACACTCTAAAAACTGTTTAATAACTATCCAATGAAAAAAAATCAAGGACTCTGAATAGCCGAATCACCTTTCATTGAGAAACATCAAATATTATACTCATATATCAATTTACCTTTCCAATTTATTCCTTACTTTTGAGTAGTGTGATATTTTAATCTGTTTATTTGTACACACTAGATACTATTAATAAATTGGATAAAACTAAGTAAACATTCAAAAGTTATTTTATCTGTATTCACATGGATAACTTTGGAAGAGGTACTACAGAGCCTATATTTTTTTCTTCCTATATATAAATATGGAAGTTGATTTTCACCAGGGAATCTAGTGTTCTATCTTTTATTGAAACCTGATTTAGGTAATGGATATGATTATCATTATAATAATACTCTTGAAATAATGTGATTTCCATGTGAGGATATTAAGACTTGTCTAGAGACAAAACCCCTTGTTTTGTTCTTCTGTGTGTTTTCTGTTAGTTTTTTCTATATTTGAAATCTAAAAATATATTTGGTTATTTGAACCTATAAAAAAATTTACATTGATTGTTCATAATTAAATGTGTTATTATAATAGATTTGATTATGAAAATATGTTTTATGTGTTATAATCTTTTCAAATATTGTTTTTACCGAGCCCTAATCCATAATTGAGAACTATTATGAAAAAATTAACATATATATTTCAATTATTTTGATTCATATTAATTTATTAATTAAAATGGGGGATTTTGTTTTAAATTTTTTTAAATGTTTTTTTGGAACTCATTTAACCCCCCTTCTTGAGTTAACCACACTAACCAACATTGGGTATATAAGGGTTTTAAAATACATTTTCTTCAAAGATGTCTCAAAAAAATATTAAATTATTATTATTTCTAAATTTAGTTCCTTATGGATAAAAAACATATAGATATATTACAAATAAAAACCAATATTTTAATGGTTGAAACGATGCCCAATGAAAGTCTAAAATAGAGATGCTTATTGAACTCATGGTTTACAAAATATGGATGGTCATTCAAGGAAAATATGAATTAAACAAAACTACTAGAGTAGAATGGAATTTTCCTAATAAAGATTATAATAATAATTATTATTATAAATCCATTAATTCCATGTATTGTGATTAAATATTTGAGTAATTTAAAAGATATTATTATTTTAAAAATATTAATGAAATTTGAGATACATTAGTTGTTTCTCATGAAGGAACTTCTAATGTCGAAGAAATTTTTGTTAAATTATTATAATACTAAGTATAATTCTTTTAATTCAATATAATTTGATTTTGGACATGATTAATGTTAAATAATTTCTTATTATACAATTGTTTTTAAAATTTGGGATAATATAGTTTTTATCATGATGAGACATCTAATATAAAAGATATATGTTTAAAGGATTAAATTTTTAAATATTATACGTTGAATATGAATCATGGTGAACATATTTGTGATATGTAGCACATGATAAGTGAGATTAAGAACACAATGAATTAAATGGGAAAAAATTACTAAAAAAGATCACATGATGCACGTGCTAAGATTCTTTCTAGAAAGATGGAAGGGGATGTTAGTTTAAATAAAAGAATCATGTGATGATGGAAAGTTTCCTATTAATGATAAGATAAGAAAACCTATTTATTTACGAGGAGGAAATTAATGTAAATATGGAAGAATATGATGAACCAAAAAAACATATAACCTTCAAACCCACTAATTCAAAACAATATGAGATTTTAAAAGATGATAGATCAAGCGATGAACAATGTCCTCCTAATAGTGTTGATGAAATTGAAAACTTGGAAAAAAGAGTAAAAGAGTTTTATAAAAATAATATGTTCTTTAGAACAATAAATGAAATTGGATAAATGATTTGAATAATGATGAGGTACAAAATGAGATAATATGTTATGAGTGAAAAGGGAAAGGTAATGCCAAAGAAAAAAGTCATAAGATAAAATTATAAAATAAATATGATAATAATCAAAGGAGGAAAAAGAACCACATGAATGAAATTTGGAGTTCTTCGAAATAAATTTGATTAATTAAGATTCATCCAAGGATGATAAGAATGAGATATCCAACATGTGTTTTATGAAAAAAAGACATCTGTGGTATTTAATTTATTTTCTACATCTCTAATTAATATTTATAAAAATTAGAAAATTTAAAATAGTGGTGAAAACATTTCTAATGAAAAAATGTGTTGATAATCTAATATATTGGAGGTTACATTCAATGAACTCAAATATAAGTATAAGATTATAATGAAATATCATTCCTTGTATAATGGTTTTAAGAATGATCTCACTATTGAGGAGGACTAAAATTCTAATTTCATAAATGAAAAAATTGAGTTTCAATTGTATAATAAGACAATAAATATAGATTTAGAAATATTTAGTAGTGGAAAAATATACCTTGACTTAAATTATTGGTAAAAAAACTGCTCTAAAATACACTACTATTATATGGTATAATCTTAGACAAAGCAGAATAATTTAAAATAGTTTTATTCCTCATCAAAATTTTGAAAAAAATATTACTAGTTTTTATGATTACATTACTATTTTTTGTTTATAATGGATTAAAATATTTCTACAATAATCCTTTAATGAATTTATGGGTACCTGAATATTTGATTACTAACATTCCTAGGCCCAAAAAGATTTTGGTACCAATGTTATTTTTTGGTTTAAAATTTTTATTGTATAAAACCAACCTAAAAAGATCCTATACTAAAATATGGTACATGTATAGTGTCTATTCTAGATACATTATTGAGGATTATTCATGTTAAATGAACTTGGTCATGGTGGATGATGGACAAGTCACTTTTTTTGACAATGTTAATAGAAATTTTTTTGGAGTTTGTCAAATTGATAACAATTACACTATTTTATTTTACAAAATATTATTTATACATGGATTGATGTGTAATATTATATGAATATCATATCTATATGATGATGGGTTTTATGTTATGTTAGAAAATAATTTCGCTAAAATTTATGATTCTAAAATTTCATTAGTTTTTACTACATTTAAAAATCACAATATATAAGATGATAATATAGGTTCATTGTTTTCTAAAAATATTAATTTTTAATTTATTTTCACAAATAATAATGGATTTCAAGTAAGAGACTTTTCTATTTAAAAATTATTTCACTTAGGAAACTAAAAAAGTAAATGGTATTAAAGGATCTACTGAAACAAGAATTTCAAAACGATAATGTTTACAACCCTTGTCAAAAAGGGAAATGAAAGTAGTACAGTTCTTAATAATTGAAATATATTTTATCTTCTCATCCCCAATTTCTAATCCACTAGGAATTTTTGGGCCTTCTATAGTTTCTTTATTAAATGGGAAGCATAATATTTATGTTCTAGTAGTTGAATTTTCTAGATATAGTTGGGGACTCTTTCTAGATCACCAAAGTGAATATTTGTACTTATTTTACCATATCTGCTAAATCTATATAAAATATTCATAGACATAAAAATAAATCCATATGATTAGATCCTAGATATGAGTTTGGAAATCAATTAATTGAAATTCTTTCTCACAAAGTTTCTATAATCCTACGTTTTCAACTCCTAGGACTCTACAATAGAATGGTGTAGTGTAAAAGGAAAATTATACCCTTCTAGAAATTTCTCAAAACATGCTCAATGAGTATGACTTAATTATTTATTTTTGGTCATAGTATGTGAATACAACTTATAACATAATCAATATAATTTTTATTAAACATCTCTTAGAGAAAACTCTTTATGAATTATGGAATAAAATAAAATAAAATATTAATTACTTTCGAGGATTTGGTTGCAAAGTATTTATTCTTAATACATAGAATAATTTAAAAATGTTATATCAATAGTTATTGTGCATTTTTTATTAGATATTAAGTATCAAGAAAACCAATATGTTGTTTAAAAAATGAACTAAAGTGTTGGGATAATTAAATTATATAAAATTTAATGGAACTGTTCCAATAGAGCCTAAGACCCAGTTAAAAAATCTTGAAGATGATCTTTCAAATATGAATATTTATATAAAACCTTATAATAATTTTTGTGTAATAAGATGAAAAATAATCCAATTATAAGGAACAACCTGAACATGAACCTAGTGAAAAAAATGATATTTATAGCTGTTCTATTCCTAGAATAATTAGAATATATAGATACCATCTTCTAGATGATGTAGTTGGATACATAATAAGAGAAATATAGACTAGAGATTCTCTTTTTAATGAGGTTGAACATCAAGCATCCATATCACATCATGATCCTAAAAACATAAATGATGAAATAAATGAATTATTCTTGGTAATAATAATTGAAGAATAACATTATCAATTAGAAGTAAATATCATTTGGAAACTAGTAAACAGTCCTAATTAAACATTCACTATTGTCACTAACTCATTGTAAATAAAACAAAGATGACTCAAGTACTAAAGATAGAAATAATTCGGGATTGTTTGCATAAATATTTAGTTCAAAACATAGTATTAACTATTAGGAAACCTTTTCACCAGTGACTAGAATTGAATCATTTAGAATACTTCCAGATTATGGAACACATTTGGTTTCAAAATATATCAAATGGATGATGAAAGTAAACTATTAAATGGTTATATAATTGATTATTTATTTGTTATATAACCCTTAGATTTCAAAATCCTTAGTTTCAATAAGTATATTTTAAATTAACTAATTATTTATTATATTTAAAACAATCTCCTAGAGCATGGTATGATAGTTAATTTGAATTTTAATTTCTAAATATTATACTAAAGGGAGATTTGGTCCTACACTATTTATATGAAATTTTTTTAAATATGTCATAGGAATTCCAATTTCTATTAATGATATAATTTTTGTATCTTTTAAAAATTATTTCTGTACAAAATTTCATTAAATGATGAAAACCAAATTCGAAATGAGTTTAATGGGTGAACTCAAAATTTTTCAAGGTTTTATGATTTTTAAAAATAAAGAAGGAATTATTTTAAATTAAATTATGTACATTAAATTAATTATAAAATATTTTTTTTGGATATTACAAAAGTTAGTTTCAATGACATGATTACAAACTTCAATAAGAATCCTAATGAAATTTGAAAATCAGTTGATAAAAAACTTACTGAGGTATGATGGGACGTTTATTATATATAAATACTATTCAACCAAATATTATGTTTATTGTTTTTATGTGTGTTCATTTTCACGATAATAATAGAGAATCACAACTATTGGATGCAGAAAAGATATTTTAAATACCTGAAAAACAAAACTAAAGTAATATTTTTCTATTCCATAGGACATACATTTGATTTAGTTAGTTAATCAGATATACATTTCTGAGGTTCAAAGTGAAATAGAAAAAGAAAATATAGAGATTTTCAATTTTTGGAAATTCTATACTACTGTAGTGTAGTAATAATATTACCTTTGTTTCATTATAAATTATTAAATCTGATTATATAGCTTTTAAGAGGTGTTGTGAAATTGTTTATGGATGAAACCAACATTACAAGTCTATAGATATCAATTTAGACATGTCCCTTAAAATGTGGTAACAATTGTGTGATAAATATTTCTAAAAACACCATATATAATTCTAGAAATTTTAATATTGTTACAATACATAAATTCATGATAGATAATTATCATAAGTGTGATATAACTCTTGGATACAAATGTACATAATGTACGCTTTCTTATATTTGAACAATGCCATTGAATTTTGAGAGACTCGACTATATCAAACATGAACTAGGAATGAAACTTTTTATTTAGATTATTAGTTATTAATTTTAATGTTAAAATCATTTAAATTGTATTTTCAAAATTTATATAACAAAATGTAATGTTTAATTCACATTGTATTATGGCTCACAGTGTGTTTTTTTTACGATTAGTACATCTATCATGCCCTATGGTTAGCATGATTACCATGCATATGATATTTATTTATTTATGGTAATAAAAATTACCGTGTATATTTTTAATTTGAATATATAAGAAAATATTTTGGTTGTATTTCATTCAATTTAATTATTATTTGAATCCCTAAATGATTTAAATTTAAAAAATTGAATCTTAATATGAAAATGTTCATGAATTTTTCTTTAGATATCCTATACCCTTTAGGGTATTTTGATCAAATCTCTTATTTACCATGAAAACCCCATCTCTGATATTGAATCTATCTATTCAAACTCTTATTAAAAAACATCAGATTTCTCATATAGAATGAGAATGTCAAAGATGAAGTATTTATTGGATGTTACATTTATAGTTTTGTATCCTTATTCAGTATAGTCAAAAAGCATAATGAAATTCTATAGTTTTTAAATAAAACCAATAAACCCACATGTTGTTTATTTTCTAGTTTCATTTGATAATGTAGTTTATGATTAGTGGTTGAAGTGGGGAAAATCGAATGTTTGGAATGTGATCTAGATACAAGGTCGTAGAAAATTTTGTAAATAGAATTATATATCCTTTTATCCCAACATAGTCGAAGAATCTTATGTTTATCTTGAGTTATTTTTTAAAGAAATAAAAGAAAAAGAAAATTAAATTATCGATGGTGTTTTTTTAAAATTCACATTGAATAATTGAAAAACATGTTTGGGTGTACCACACAATGGTGAGTATGAAAATTATAAATTTTTGTATCCAACCAATCGTCCTAATTTCGAGTTTGTGAACGATCAATACAAATTCACTTCTGATGGATCTCTTAGAAGACCCACTATTGTTGAGTTATGTGGTAAATGCAGACTTATAGTTATGTTTATCCCACATGTTATCTTTCTAAGAAAAAAAGACTTTTTATTGTAGGGAATAAATATTTCTTTTCAATTTTTGATGATGAATGTAATACATATTAATTCCACTGGATTTTATATGAGGTATATGAATGTTCTATGTAAGTGAACTTCTAGGTTTATCTCCATACGATAACCAAGACTGATTTCACATTTTCTTTAATTCCAAGGATTAGTTTCTCATATATGAGATAAATTATCTACTAATGGTAGATTATCTCTAACAAAAAATGTTTTCAAGAAGATGAAAGGAAATTTGAACACATGAAAATATGAATGTGTATTTGCACCATATAAATTATATGGGTAACTTAACCTACTGAATTATCGATTATTAAAAGAGATCTTATAGATCCATGTCTTGAACCACATGAAACAGTAGAATATTTTGTACATGTTTCTTATTTATCTAAAATAGAAGAGGAAGAGGAAGAACTTAAGGAAGAGGAAACTAAATAAGTTGTTGCTAAGGTAAAAGAAGAAAAAAAATAAGAAGTAATAGGGTCATTAGATCTTAATGAGGGAGCTTTTAGAAATGTACCATTGTGGGATATGTTAGTTGAATATTATAATGATGAATTTATTTCAAAATAGTCTACTATTATTAAAATTTCCCCTATAAAAACACTACTTAATGCACCTTCTAAGGGGGAGAAGTCCCCGAGATAATTTAATATAGACTAAATTACCCTAGCCCTATTTGTAAAGACCATGGTGGCAATCCAGATAGACATGGTTGAAATTCCACAATTTCTATTCAAGGTAATTTGGATCGATATTTAATGGATGAAGTTATTGTCAAAGAATTAAATGAAAATTCATAGTTTATTTCTCATTAAGATGATTTTGATGTTTCTGCAAGGATTAAGGATAATACTATGAGAACAAGTCTAATAAAGTGTTTACCTATAGTATTTATTAGGAATTTATCTAGTGTCCCATATCCTTCTAATTCTAGACCATATGTTCCATCGTTCTCATATCTAACCGAGGATGACCATGTTTTATTCAAACATGATATATTGGGGATAATGTATTTTAAAAAAAATCATAACCCTCTAAATAATGTGTGGTAAAAGTATCTTTCTGAATCTATTAATAGTGTTATCGTACATTGCCAACCTGGATATACATTCATAATTGAAATGATTTAGAATGAGATTATAGACATGAGAAAATTTATGGGTGCTTAAAAAGACGATCTTTCAAATATGATTACTCAGTTTGAATAGTGACTCATCAATGTAATGTCTCAACTAGATCTTGTGTCTTATGCTCCAATAATGGATAATGATAAGATCACATAGTCCATTTAGGATAAGCTTCATGACTTTTATGAAGTGTTTATTTAGATTTCAGACTAATGTTTCCATGACCCTCACTTTTCATTGTTATGTTGATAAAAATATATTTAGGGTAGATGAATAATCTAAATAGAAATTTATTATTCCCTCAGTAGGTTCTTTTCCATACGGATTTGAAGTTAATGTTCAGAACACTTGATTTGGATTTAAAAATTCCTCCAATGACTCAAGATTTTTATGTCTATGCATGTGAAGAATATAACAATGAACCGTGTTTTTGAACCCTTCTTGATGAATCACGATGATTTTATTCAGGCCTTAGAGGATAGTTATCGAGCTACCGATGAGTATACCCGGTTGATGGAACTATACATGTATAAGTATCAAACTATTGTCTAATCTTATTTAGACATTCCTATGTCTCAACCTACAAATTCCTCTACTATCAATTCTTTTGGTATCACTCATTCCCCATACTTTCAACATCTTAGACCAGTCTCGTGGTGTGTACTTAATAGAGAACATACCTCCATTTATACCCCATCATCTACTTCTACACCTTCCTCTACCCATGATCCATATTCTACATCCAATTTAAAGGACCTTAGCCATCATATATTGAAAATTTAACCACCTTAGTTTTATATTGATTAGGATTTATGATTGTTATATTTTATATTTTGATTATATTCTTATGTTGTAATATATCTTATGATATATTTATTATATTCCTTCTTTATTTATTTTATTTCTTCTATATTATTTATTTTTTATAATCACAATAGGAGAGAAGTTAGATACCTGATAAAATAAATATTCATTGAATCAATAATGTGTCCACATGGAGAAATTTTTACTAAAATAAAATATGTAAATCCTTTGAATAATATTATAAATAATTTTAATTAATATTTTTTAAATATTTTTTAAATATTTATTTTATTCATTATATTCATTTAAATTGACATATAATGATTTATGATAATCAAAAAGAGAGATATTGTTGACTTAAACCAAGAACCTTTTATTTGTATTGTCCCAAATCATGTCCAAGTTACTACTAATGTTCTTTATATTTTATGTAGTGGTCTCAAATCATGTTCATATTATTATTAATGATCATTAAATTTGGTCTAATGGTCTCATACCGTGTTCATTTTACTATTGTATATTTTAATGTTATTTGTAAGAAACTCATCTTCATCCAGAAATGGAAGAAATGGATAACTATAGAGCTTACTGTGACACGTTTTCATACAATGTTTAGGTGACCATATCACTTTATTAATTTCTATGCTTTACCATTTCATATCAATAAGAACTGAGTGCTGAGAGATATATGATCTTAATATATTTATGGAATCACCTTATCATAATAAGGAATCACCTTACCATAAGATGGAATCACCTTACTGCAAGAGGGAGTCACCTTAACTAAAGAAAAAATCACCTTACTAAAAAAATGATTCACATTACCATTAAAAGGATTTACCTTACCCTGATAAGGTATGAAATTTATAAAAAGTGATATACTGATATTATGTTTATTATGTAGTGACTACACAGACAATATGATGGTAACATGGGTAAGTGAGTTGGTGGCATTAAGCGATAGACCTACTGCATCAACTCTCTTTATTAGATGATCATGGAATGTATCTATGGGCACTACTGATTATAATTAATGTGGAGATAGAATAAAATTTACAACCTAGTCGTGTAGTAGTTCAAAATCTCAAACAACTATTTTTAACGCATTAAGTAAGGTGTAAAGACATTTACAACTTAGTAGTGGAGTAGTTCAAAATATCAAACAACTATTTTTACATTACTTTTCTGTAGCATGATATTGTTCTATGATTATTCATAATCATTGTTTCCTCTTCTTAAATTAGTGAATACTCAATATTCTATCATACTCCCTTTTTTCCTATATTTCCACGAATAAATGTGGATGAGGTCCTACAAATAATATATTATATTTCTTCTCATTTATAACTATTGAAGAGGCTTCCATCATAGACCATGTATGTGTTGTTATTTTTAAAAACCCGAACCAAGTTGTGGATCTGATTATTGTCATAATAGTCTACCTGACATCAGGTTATTTATGAGTGGATGGGATTAAGTGTTAGCTTTAGGGTGAATCCCTTGTTTTATTATACTATGAATTTTTAGATATTAATTCCTATATTTTAGAAGTAAAACTGATTTTTTATATGAAAAATAACCAAAACTTTTACTCAGATAGTTATTCTTATTCAGTGTTTATATATTTGATTTATTTGAGTAATTAAATTTTAAAAGATAAATTGACTTCAACTATTGTTTTAATTGAGACATAATTCTTCTTTATGAATTTTATGATAGATCAAACCTATATAATTCAACTATTCTGATTAAATGGTCAGATTAAAATAACATGTGATATTTTTTTGTAGAAATTTTTAATGAAAAATTTAATTCTTCCCCATTTTGAGTTACACACTTTAACCAACATTATATTTAACGAACAAAAAGTATTAAACACTCATTCACAAATTTAAACACTCGTGTGTATATATATTATAATAAAAAAATTATATGAAGACCACCATAAATATTATTTATTAAATTTTCATTAAATCAATAATTAATTCGGAGGCCATCAGTAAAATATACGTCACATTTCTAAAAACCAATGAACATTTTAAACTTATGAGTTACTTATCCCTCATTCATGTGTTCATCAATAGTTTTACTAGGAAACATAAAATTTTCAAAAAATCACAATTCAAGGGTATTGATACAATTTAATATAATTTTCCAAACCCTTAAAGAAATATTACTAAAGCAAAATAATTATATGCTTCACAAAATCCCCAAAAATATTCAAATATACCATAATATTGTGGATAAATGTCTATCAGTATTGAAAATAGCTCTGATTATCTGGATTTAATTTTAATTTTGATATGAATATCACTAACATAGATTAGAAAATTAATCTCACCTCTTTCCACCATAACTATATACTAATATACTCAATAATTTAAGTATACTTTTCTTTATAGTTATAAGATATAGTTCTATGTTTATATATACCATTATAAAACTTATTTTTTTGATTTTTTTCACCAAATACTAAAACCAATATTTTTATGATAATATCAATAATATAATCATGAAAACATCAATCCAAATATTTTTCCCTTATGATACCTTAATTATTAACATATGATTATTTTGGATAAGCTTATGACATCTTTTCCCACCTTGGCTATCTATTTTCATTTTTATATTATGTTTTCTAATTGAATTAATTAACATCGTTATTTAATAAATCATAATGATTCATAAGGGGAGTTTTATTAACCATATCATATCTCCTTGAGGTGTTAATTTAGGTGTGTATTTAGGCAGAGTCTACATCAAATTCTAATTTCTAGATGGGGATGTTATTGGATGGAGAACCATAGAATCTCTAATTTAATAAAACTATTCTATTCGGTCATATACTTATAATTATCTCGTGGGATTATCCCTAGGGGTTTCACTATAATTTTCGAATATTAATCCCAAAAGAAAGTGTGCAATATCACCGTAACATTAAATCACATAATATCTGAAATGGTCATCTATATCCTAGAAAATATGATCAACATTAACTAATTTATGTGGCATTATTTCAATATATTTTTCCACATAATTTTCATGAATTTATTTTATTTTTTATGAATAAATTTTCTCCTAATGGAATAATATTGAGTTTTGATTATTTAGGATTTTATGTGTTATTCTTTAAATATATGTTAAAAATTGATTATTCTCTCTTTGTAATGATAAATCATTTATTTGAAGAGTTAATTAGTATTGATTATTTTAAAAATAGATAATAATATTATGCTAATGGTGGTGATGATTGTAATATTATATGTTTAGTGATGCAGTCTACATAGTTTTATTATATGTTGTTGATTTGGAAATTTATGATATAATTAAAATGATTTTGTAGAAGTTAATATTGATTATAGAGTAGTCAATGAAAACTATAAGTTTTTAGGTAAGAAAATATATATTTAGTTATCAATATATAAAAATTAATGAAAATTAGTTGATCATGAATGTTATAAATATTTTTTATAATGGATCTATAATTATAAATAATTTATTATTTTTTCTTATTTTTTAAAATTTTAATTGAAATTTGTGTAAATAATTTTTTAATTTAGTTTTTACAGAAATTTAAAATTTATATTTTTTATGATATTTTAAATCTTTGATTTATAATTTATATTCTAATAGAAATCTATTTCTAGGGGAATGGATGTCAACAAAATTCAGAATAAATCAATTAAATGATTGAAGAAGGCCACATATGTCTATCTGGTGATGATTTAAGGAAATCGAGTACCACTTTGATGAATGGTTAATGCTTGGAAAATATTGTTGATTCACATGAACTCATCCATTAATGAACATGGGTCATTCCATTTTATGAAATGATTATTTCCTTTTAAAGAATTTATGATTCCAAAGCCTCATGTATGCATGATGTGCTCAATTTATTTGGTTTCTAAAGAAAGATTATTTGATGGATAAAATTCATGATGACATTGTATCATCAAGTGCAAGAATTAAAGATTCACTACATCTAATTAAAGAAGACACCATGAACCATTAAAGCCTAAAATAATGAAATGAGTCCCATAAATGTTAATCCGGGATACCCCAAATTCCAAAGAGTATTCCAAATGTTATTGAGATCCTAATTTAATGAATTAAGTCTTCTACAAGAAAATTTGGTCATGCCGAAGAAATCAATTGATGATTAGACCCTAGATATTGTGAAGTATCTGGAAAGTGATATAAAATCAATCATAGAGTGAGAATGTGACGAATCAGGTTTAAAGAAAATATTTTTGAGACCTAAATTTATTGGACCACGAGTGTAGTTATAATCACGAGATAAAATAAAGTAAAATTTGTTGAAATAAATGGTCAAAAGATGTAATGTGGAAAACCCGCAAAATGAATTTGGTAAAACCCCATGGGAAAATAGAAGGATCAATATGGATACAAGTGTGTACATAGTAACTCAAATATAAAAGGATAAAAATGTCATAATATCTCTCTAGAATAATGGGGAATCTACCACACAAAATACCACAAAAAATAACTGATGGTGATGAGAAGACCAGTGTTATTGATGAGATCTTCAATATGGGAGATCCTCCTTTTACAGTCCCCTTAAATCCCATCATGACTATTATCTCATTTATCAAAAAGGTTTTTTGAGTGTTCCACCCACCAAACCTACCACCACACATACCGTCCATTTTAAAATTCATTGTGGTGGTGACTTCTGGAAAAAATAATTGTTTCGATATATCTCCCACATGATGATTTGATTATGAACCAATCACATATCCAAAAATCATTTCTATCTACCAAACATTCTGATCACATATCTATGAGGCTGCTCAAGGATCTCATCCTTTGAACTTATGAGAGTTAATCCCTATCATTATAAAATCTTCATTATTTTCATTAATGTTAATTTAATTCTATTACAATCTTCATTCAACTACCATATCTCATAGAAAGTGATATGTTAACCTGATGTGCATCATCCTAGAATGAAAATATTATTTCCTTGTAATGTATAAGGAACTCTAATTAATAAAAAAAATTAATGTAATATTATCTTTTTTATGCCCACGCTCCTCCAAAAACCTACTTATCCAAATTAACTCTTTGAAATCTTATATATCATTCATTTACTCTCCCTCATTCAGGGATAATGCCACCACTAATAGTAACATCAAAATCCTACTCATAGTTTATCATGTAAGAGTAAAAACACATCATGTTGTGGATTTTATCATGTTATAGTCACCTTCAAAATATTAATAAAAAAACTATTGATAGTGTACTATGATTGTCTATAACGTAATGCAGCATTTGAGGTCTCATTCACATATAATATTTTCCTCTTCTCTATGCACCAATGCTGCTATCATGGATTCTCCATGTTCAAATTTACTGGTACCACAACATGTACAATGTCTGGTCTACTAAAAAGATTAGAAAACATCAAACTACCCACTGCTAATTCATATATTACTCAAGACATATCTATCATCTATGCTTCACTACTAGGACTCATCATAGTGGATAACATGAAATTAATTTTAAGTTGGGTTGAGATAGTATTATAATCTTACATGTTGATGTGTATCAATAATATCTCTAAGTTATTATTATGTGATTGGTAAATATTCTCATTATTTATGTCTTAGTAAATATGCATCCCAATAATCTAGTTTTTTTTCAATTTCTTCATATCAAACTCCCTGTCCAATAATACCTTCATCTGCTTGATCAGATCTTTGTTGGAGACTAAAACCACATTAAATCCACATAAAATAGAATAATTATGAAATCATTACCAACTAAAACCCTAAAATATGTAAAACGATATGAATGATTTCAATTTAATCATTGAGTCATGATATATGAATCAAATATCTTGTACAAACAACATAGTTCCCACATTACACCATACAAATATTTTTTAAACCTAGAAACCATATTAATTTTCTCCTTATTCATTAAAGCATTAAGATTAGCGAATATAGATCTCTTAATGAAGTTCAACATGGATAAAATTAGACTTCACATCCAGTTCTATGATATGTAAAAGGTATTTAGAAAAAATCACCATAACTATCAAAATAGTTGTTATTCAAACATCTGGAGAAAATATTTCATTAAAATAAATACTTTGTTTTTTAGAATATCCTTCGACCAATAGCCATTCATGATATATTTCAACCTATTCCTTTACATTCCACATGATATTAATGAACCATTTGTTTATGATATCATCCCTTAAATGAGGTAATGGAACAATATTCCCAGTCTTGTTCTTGTGTATGGAATTAAGTTCCTCCCGTATCTCCATTATCCATGATGATACATCGGGAATCTAGGTCACCTCCATAATATATGGTTTCACTCCATCCATTATTATAAATTTGTATGCAATGTTTCTCTCAATAACTTACTATGAGTGCCATACTGGTGCTCTTTTCTCTTGAGTATACAATCATAGTCCAGACTCAATTGGTATTTGAACCGCAAGATGGTGTAATGACTCGGAAGAAACTAGTTCTTCCTTGGATATTTCCTCTACATCAACTATTACAGTTTTTATATCTTGTTACTCCATGTCTTCATAAATTTCCATTTTCACCTTTTCTTTATAAATAAATGGAATCTCTATCGATGATATGTTTATAGGAAGTGGGGTTCCACAGATGATACCCCTTCACACCATCAACATACTGCAAGAAGATATATTTCATGGATCACAAAACCAACATTGAACATTTCTTGTCATTAAACAATACATATATAGGGACTGAAATAGAATGTAACTGGGTGTAGTAATTAGGTTTAGTAGTCCCCATATCCATTGATGTCTTTGGATCAATCAAAATTTATGGTGATCGATTGATCACATAATAAGAAAACTCATTAATTATTCCTAAAACATTTTTGGTCATTTCTAATGTATTCAACAAAACTCTAGTTCTATACAATTAGGTTATGTTCATCCACTATAAAAATCTATTTTTCTAAAGAGTTTATTCCACTATGAACTGTTACTTGATTCATTCATGTTGAAAAAAATCATCAATCTCCTCGCTTGTATAATCTCTACCATTGTTAGTCCTCAAAAATATGATCTTCTTTTCATAGTGAAGTTCCTTCCATGGATTTAGTGTTTTACATAGTTAAAAATAATCTACTTTTTACTAGATTGGATACAACCAAAATATCCTCTAATAATCATCAATTAATGATATAAAGTATCTTGATCATTCATGTTATATAACCGGTGATTTCCAAATGTTGGAATGAATCAACACTATGATATCCTTTCTTACTTATGTTGATGTTCTAAAAATTAACATGTGTTTTTTATCCAAAAAGAATTCTCAAAAACATTAAGGGTTCTTTTGTAATCAATTCAAATATCATCTGATCTATTGGAATCATTTGGCCTCATTCTGAAATATAGACACGCTTCTTATTCCATAATGTTAACAATGATTTTATCGAAGTAGTTGGTGGGGAAAATATATCTAAATCATTGAATGTTTCAACCCTAAAAAAGTATATGTTTGTTGAGGTCTTCTTTTCCTTTATCACCATAAGCACACCCTACAAAATTCTGATCACTCCATTATCAGTGTGAGTCTTTCACATGGTGCCATCAATTTATCCCAAATAAAATATGGTCTTCTTCAAGTCCTTCATATGGAATACTCAATGTATGTTTTGAAAAAGACCATAATGCATCGTCATTTTGATGGTACCAAATCCAATGACCTCGAGGGTATGATCAGTCACCATGTACAAATTTCCACCTAGGATGGTTTCATACAGATCAAATGATTCCCATCAAGATTTCATGTTCCATGTGGCTATGGAATCGATTATCCATGAATAGTTGAGAAGTTTTCTTCTTCCAACAGTCATCAACGATTCACTAACTACCATATCTCTAGAATTTCATGCCAAATATCTACTGATTTTATGATTCTAGACCCCACTGGAACAAAAATACATCATTACATATACTAGTATTTCTTCAATTTTTATCCATTAATCATCCTTATGAAAATCTATCTGCATCTTCATTTTTTCCAAAGAAAAATTATTCCCGTAGAATTTTTTGATCACAAATTTCACTGCCATATAGTCATGCCAATAGTCCAAAACATCGTATATTTCACAATGATGTATTTAATGATCATAATAATTTTTTTCTAAAGTTATATATCCCCCAATGTCACAATCATAAATCATAATCAAATTATGAGAATTATTAAGACCCAAAAAAGGTAATAATATCACTCCAGAACATTCTTATGATACCTCTTGATAGGACATAAATTGATTGGCATGTGGGTTCATGATAATCATGAGATTAAATAATGTGGAAATGATAAAACAAATGGATTCCATATGTAATGTGTAAAAAAACACTAAACGAACGTTTGAAAAAACATACAAATAGACTAATAATTAGGGTTATAATTGGGTACACATTCACTCACTATTACAACGAAAAAACCATTCATAGTATCTCTATTTAATAATGGGGAAAATTCTGAAAAAATATCATACAAAATTAACTAAAGGTGATGAGATGAACAGAGAATATGTTTGGATCTACCATTTGGTAGAGGCTCATTTTATAGGCCTCTTCCATCCCCTCATTCATCTTCTCTCATTATTTTAAAAGGTTGAAAGGGTTGTCCACCCACCCAACCTTCATCCACATCTACCCTCCCTTTGAAAAATAAAGGGGAAAATTTCCATTCGGAAAAATAATTCTTCCAGCACATTATCACACATACTTTATATCTTTTAAACATGATTATTAAATCTCTATGAGGCCACTCGAATAAATTCACCATCAAATCTTATTAGAGTTCATCACCTTCATGAGGAAATCTACCAGATTTTATTTATGGTGAATTTTATACATGTCCATAATTCCTTCCTCTACCACATATCAATAATAGTGATACTTTACCAAAATTTTCCTCATCCTAGAATGAAAATATGATTATTTGAAAAGTGGAATGTGCTATGACTTGCACAAAATAATGGATTTTTCTTATATATATTTCAGAGCTCCTCAAACAACCTTATCACCCAAATCACCTCTATTCATGCCTGTGTAGCTGCCATATACTCTAAATCTATCATGGATAATTCCAAAACTGAATGTAAAATTTAACTCTAGCTCATATATTATCTGGTATCAATAAACACATAACCTCTATCAGATTTCTTCTAGTCACAATCACCTGGAAAATCAAAATTAACATAGTAGCTAATAGTAATATATGATCCTCCAAATCATAATTCGGCATATGAGGTCTCCTTGATGTATCTCAATATCCTATTCACTATATTATAATTCTCCAATCCCAGATTATCCATGTCCCGAGTTACCAGTCGCACTATATGTGCAAAGTCTAGTCTAGTACAACCCATTATGAACCTCAAAATTTCCCCTTCTAAGGAATTCAATACTCGAGTCATATCCAAAATCTCTAATTCACTATAATTACTCATCATATAGTATAACATAAAATTACTAGGAAGAGGGTTAGATATTGGCTCACAGTCTTGAATTTTTAAGCATATTAAGAATCTCCTTTAGTAATTCACTCTAACAGAAAAATATTCCCATTATTTATATCTAGGGAAAATCTTCCTCAAAAGGATATTTTTTTCAAGTCCTATATACCTCATTTCAAAATCCCTAGACATTTTTCACTTCATCTCATAGATATGATCTTTATTAGGGCCTAAAAGAAACATCTCTTCCACATACAATAGAATAATGATTAAATCATTACCCTTTTAACCCCTAAAATATGCACAAGGATCTAAATGAACGTTGTTGTATCCATAGATTATGATATAGGAATAAAATATCATGTACCAAAACCTCGTCACCTACTTGAAACTATTGATAGATTTTTTCAACCTAAAAAAGAAGTTGTTTATTCTTTCTTCTACAAAGTGTTATAGTTAGAACATATAGATATATTTTTTAAGATCACTATGGAGAAAAGAATGATTCACAACCAACTCACCATGATGTAAATTGTATTTACCAACCATCATAGGTACTATCCAAATATTTTTTTGTCAATAGAAAAGAGAAAATATTTCAATAAAATCAATACCTTACTTTTGTGAATATCCTTCAACCAATAGAATTACAAGATATATTTCCACCTTGTGCATTCCATCCTAATTGATCTTAATGACCCATTTTTATTTGATATCCTTCCTTTCATTATTTAATGCAACAAGATCCTAAGTATTTTTCTATTGGATGGAATCATGTTATTCTTGTCTAAACACCATCCAAGAAGAAATATCTAGACACTAGGTCACCTCTATAAAATTTGGGGTCTCTCCAACATGCTTTAATAAGCAGTACACAATATTGCTCTTACTATCATATTTTGAGGACAATAATTGTGCTCTATTCCCTTAAGTTTATTGTCATAATCCAAACTCAATTGGTATTTGATCATCTAGCTTTGGTAATGCTTAAGGGAAAACTAGTTCTTTATGGGATTTTCCTTCCACCTCAACAATGGTAGTTTCAGTACTTTCTTTCTCCATGTATTTATAATTTTTCATTTTTACCAAGTCTTCTGAAAGAAAGAAATCTCTACTGATGATATGTTTTCAAGCTGCGGGATCCCATAAACTATACCCCATAACACTATCATCATTCTCTAAGAAGATACATTTATTATATTTCGAATCCATCATTGATATCTCATGACCATTAAAAAATACATATAGAGGGATTCTAAAAGCATGTAACCACACAAAGTCAATGGGTTTATCATTAAATATTTATATTGATGTCTTTAGATCAATATCTAGTGAAGGATATTAGTTGATCACATAATAAGTGGTATTCACTACATCTTCCTAAGTTTATTTGGAGATTCCAACATTCATCAACCTAACCATTATTATATCCAACAAGGTTATTTATATCCTCTATACAACCCGATTATATTGTGGAATGTATTACACCATGAATTGTCTATTGATAACATCATATTGAAAAAAAATTATCAAACACCACACTTGTATATTCTCCACCATTTTCAATCACCAGACACTTAATCTCCTATCCATATTCATGTTTGTTCCACACAATGAATGACTTGGGGTCTTTAAAACCATATGCTTTACACATGGTTGGATACACAAATAATCTCCATGAATAATCCTCAATAATGGATACAATGTACCTTACTCTTCCAATGGATAAAACTTGTGCTTTCCAAACATAAATGTGGATTAGCTCTATGATCTCCCTGCTTTTTTTACTAATTTCTTGAATTAAAGCCAAGTTTCCTGGTTAAAACACAATACACAAGAAATTTTAAGGATACCCTTGTAAGACCAATCAAATACGATAGATCTAGATGAATATAAAGGCCACATTATGACATATGGAGAATCTTCTTATTCCATAACATCATCAATGCTTCCATCAAAGTATTTGGAGGGAAAACTATTTGTTAAGCCTTGTAAATTTCTCGCCTAAAAACATTCAAGTTCTTTGAGATCTTATTTTCCTTTTTTACCACATGAACACCCATCACAATTATCGTCACTCCATTCTCAGTGTGATTTTTAATGCTAGTATCCTCATATTTCCCCACAGAAAATATGTTCTTCATCAGGCCCTTCACATGACATACTCATTTTATGGTTTGAACAACACCATCATTCATCTTCAATATTATTTTATTCACTCCAATGTTATTTAGTGTATGATCTTTCAATATGTACACATTTCTGTCTAGGATGGTTTTATACTGATCAATTCATTCTTGTTGAGATGTCATGAGGTGTGCTGCTCCCGAATCGATAATCCATTCATCATTGATATGTTGTTTACTTCGAGCAGTCATCAACACTTCAGAAACTAATATATCTATACAACTATTCATCCCTTTCTGTCCTTGTTATGATTTTGGATTTGACTGTAAATACCCTCTATCATTACAAATACCATAATTTCATCAATTTTCAATCTATAATTACCCTTTTATAACATTGTAAACTTCTTCATTTTCCAAATTGATAAAATTTTAACTGTTGATTTATTCGACCTTGAATTTCTACTTCATCTGGACACATCATTAGTCTAAATCCATCACTATATCCAAATGGTGTATCTAATAATCTCAATATATTTTTATGATGTGAATGATCAACTAAAGTTGCAATCACAAACCACACCCAATTTAAAGGAATTATTAAAACTCCAAAAAGTGAACAATATCGGGCCAGAACCTTACTCTGATATTATTTATTGGAAAAAGAATGATTGGCACATTGGTCTAGTGGTAATAATGAGATAAAATAATGTGAAAAATGAGGAAATAAATGGACACTAGATGTAATGTGGAAAACCCCGAAAATGAATGGGATAAAAAACCCACGAGAAAATAAAATGATCACTATGGGTAAATGTAGGTACAAACACCCTCACTATTACAAGGAGAAACCCATTGTAATATCTCTTTTTAATATGGGGAATACATTCTAAAAAAATACTACAAAAAAGGAACTCAAGGTGATGAGAAGACTGGTGAATTTGATGAGATCAACATGAGGGAAGATCATCATATTATAGGCCTCTTCTAGGACCTAACTCCACTTATCTTGTTCCACTCAAAGGTTGTTGGGGTTATCCACCAACCAAACCTACCACCATTCCATTCCTCCATTTGAAAAATCAAGGGGGAGGTTCGATATGTAAAAACGAATTCTTCTGAACGATGTCACTAGTACATAATAAATATTGATTTGGAATCCATTTTTGAAGTTATTTCTTGCTCGATGAAGATTTACCCCACGATCTATCATGAAAACTAGGATCCTAAAATCGACATGAAACTTGTTACTCATGAAGATGACAACTATTTTTGTAAATGTTGATCATTTCTTCATTATGTTGAAGATTATAATCCAAGATGGTATTAATTCAATATGTGTGGGGGACTCTTGAGGATTTAAATCCATTGATTGAACGATGGATGTTTATTCTTCAACAAGTCTTCATTGGAATGGTACAATAAAGATTTGTTTTTATTTGTAATTTTTCATAGTGGAGATCTTATTTTTGGGATGGAAAACCAGGTTTAGATGCCACATAGTAGGCCATCCATCCTTCATAAACTAATTCAAAGGGATGGTTTTAATTGAAGTTGAATAATTTTAGGGATTCAAACTGTATAAAATTATTTAAGAATCTGATAAATAATATTATATCAAATAAAATAGTCATGCGATTTGATAAGGTGCTCGATTTTTTTGCAGTGTTCTATTAATGATACACGTGACAAGAAGGAATATTGATAATCATGATAGACATGTCAATTTAGTAAACGGATGTTTATGGAACCTTCCCTTAATAAAATGAATGAGATGAATATTAGAAGTATAATTAGACATGGGGATGAATCATTTAGGCTTATAAACAATAAAATATCTAAAAATTAGAGAGAATAATAATTTTATGGAGTGTGGTAAGATGTATTAATGTGAGGGGAAATTAAAGATAAGGATGGAAGAGATAAACATAAAATAAAGAGAAAGATGATATTCAGTCATTTTTCTTCATTTTTTTAAATATTTTTTTTGTTCGTGCATTATTCTTAGTTACTGTATATATACATTATTGTCCCCTAAATATTTAATGGCATGTAATGGATTCTACTTATTGTGTAACAATTATCACTTTTTCCTAAAACTGCCAATAGTTCCCCCATTCATAGCAGGGTACTGACTTTCATTCCAAAGGGTGGCAGTCATTGGGCTTTTCTGGATCAATGACTATTAAGGACTCACATTGGTCAAGAGGATTGGAGGTTTGTCTCTTTTCACTATTTTGGGGGTAATTTTATCCAAATATGGGACTCTATTATATATTTAAGACATGTTCATGAATATCTTCCTTATCATGATGCAATACCAGTTACCCTAACAAAATATCTATGGATTAAATCTGTTTTTTTTGTGATAGACTGAAATATCTTTTGTGAATCCATCATTATGTATTCTAGTTTCTTCACCATTTTCTAACAATGATCTGTCACTTATATGCTAAAACTATATGACGAAGTGTATCAGGCCATGTTCCCTTTTGTGGAGGCAGTTGATATTCTATGGATAGGAACGAGTCGTTTTGGGGCATCCTACGTATCCTATTTATTGTAGTAATCAAAAACCATGTAGTTCAGTTGATCTGTGCATGTTAACATCATGTAGGAAAGAAAAATATGGGGGTGTTTAAAGAGTAAATATTTTAGCTTTGGTCTGGAAGAGAATACCTGTGTATCCTGGTTATTCAAAGAATTCGAGTCACCATAGGTCACTTGGATATGTTGGGGCACACACAATGAGGATTCCCTATTGAATGGGTATTTTATGTCTAACGAGGTGTTAGTTGCACCCCTATGCCCATGTGGGCCTTGCTAATTGTGATAATGATGTGAGAGCACATGATCAACCTCAAAGAATATGGATATTTTACCTACGTATTGGGGAATTCCTTGGAGTGTTTAAAATAGAGCTTGGTCCATTAATGAGGTGTGCTACATATCACAATTATGGAAGGAATTAGAGTCCTCATAGTTTTCTTGGATATGATGGGGCATATACATTGAGGCTGCCCTGGAGAACAGGTTTTTGATCCCTAATGAGGTGTTCATTTCATCCCCCAAAGACTACATGATCCATGATCATTGTCACTAACAAGTGGGAGTGCATGATAAAAATCGTGGCATTTGTATACGGGATCTGCATATTGGGTATGTGCTTGGGGTGATTGATATTGTGCTCGGGCCTTTAACGTGGCATTATACATATCACAGTTATGGCGGGAATCAAAGTCACCATAGTTCTATTGAAGATATTTGGGCATACACACTAAGGCTTCCCTGGTTAATGGGTATTTTAGGCCTAATGGGGTTTTCATTACATCCCCCATATCTCACATGATCCACAATCATTGTAACAATCAAGGTGGATTTTTTGAGTATTATCATGATGTATGGATATGGGATCTATATATTAGGTTAGTCCTTGGTGTGTTTGATATGGGTCTAGGGTCTATAAATAAAAATCCTACATATCCCAAATATTGAGGTAATGTTTTTCCTTGTACATTTATTGGAGATGTTTCTTCTTACTTAGAAAGGGTTCCGTGATGAATAAAAATTCTTAGCTGGAAGGTGTCACATGATCCTATAGGAATACCTTTCAGTTCATCATGACACCTAGCTCAACACTTGTGGAGGGTGTTTCATGAGTCATTTTATCATCATCTCATTGGTGTGATATGAATTGGGTGACACCACAGGAAACTGTAGGACCATAGCGACAAGTCTAAAGGGTGTCGTAAGTCAAGGCGCACCCCTCAGGGGGACATCGCAGGACTTGGATGACATGTCTATAAGGTATACCATGAGAGTTGAATTATTATTTCCATATGTGTTTATGAGACTCATATGACATATCCGGGTTCTGTTATATGAGTCTGGATATGCGTCTTGAAGATGTTTCTTGTCCATCTTGATTAACCCTGATGGTTTTCTGGATCCAAATGGTGTTTGTGAAGGCTCAGAAATATTTTTCTTGACATGTCTACATTGTTCTGTATATCCTAGATGACATTTTGATGGGATTCCAGATGGTTCAGGTGGTGCAACATGTACCATCTTGTATTCATTATTGACACATACGATGTACACAAAGGTCTTCAATAATGTCTCCATCTTGGGGTTTCCCCTCTGAATCCTATTTTTCCCATATGTTGTGAGTTCCTTGGTTTGGTTTAATGTCAGTTTTTTTGGGTCTCATGTGATCTAGAAGAGATGTGATATGTTTTTCTCTTGTATCACCAAAAGGAATCATTGTTTTCTTTTATTGATCATGCAGAGGGATTTATGTGTAGCTCAGGACTGCATTGTCGGTCCACCGATGTATTACCTAGTTGATATTCAACTAGTCATGTGATCAGATGTGTACAGAATCCATGAGTTTGAGCATTTACGTGTGTACTAGAAGTCTGGTTCAAATCATCTAGTGTTTGATCAACCAACCAAACATACCCTTTTTGTTAGTTGCAGTAAAGAATTTATTAACATCGCCATCCATGTACATGCTGGTTTCTATGGGGAATCAAGAATGAGTACAGGCTAATGTCGATGCGGGGTCCAGAATTATACAATTTCAAGAGTATCTATGGTGGATGCATCAAAAGTGCCACCTGATTTTCATCATGTACAAGTCCATATTTACATTATTAGATTATTCCCGACTATTGAGGACTATAACTTCGATGGGCTTACATGTAATCATGTCGACATGTCCATGGGTCATTGGGAGATATTAAATAATGTTAGATGGAATTCAGGAGTTCATATATTTCTTGTCTTAGGATGTCATGGGACCACGTTGTGGGTGCACGTGGCACATCGCATTCCCTTTAGTGAATTTGATCCCTTATGGAATCCTTATTTCCTATATCCTTCTATTTATTTGATGAAGTTCAAGAGTCATGTGAGATTGAACATATGATGTGGAGGGTATTTCTTATATTGTTTTACAGAGACGTCTCATGGCCATTATGGGTCATATTATTCAGATGATTTTTGTGGACATTCCCTAGAGCCAAAGGGTTTTTGTGAGGCGATTATGTCCTATCACCAAGGGCTCATGGTGATGCAAGTGTCTTCAGGGGGTGCACTACAAATCATTCATTGACAAAAGACCCCTCTAGATTCCACTTTTTTTATTTACGTTTTTTAATTTCATTATGTTTGAGTTATGTGGGATTTTATAATCAATTTCTAGGTTTATGCCTGATTTTTGGGTGATGTATTTCTTGACCAATATAGAGCACATAGAGATCATGTGACCATATAGTGGATAAGTTTGTTTATATTATTTAGATAGTCAATGAGTTGTCTGGGTGTATGTGTAGGCTTCTGAGCAGACTATTTGAAAAGCCAATGGGACTTCACCAGACATGAAGGTCATTACATTGAGGTCTCGTGATATCTCATGGATATCTCGGGGTGTGAATCTGATGTCCTTTAGTGATCTTGGATACAACTAACCTCATCCATTTTTATCCCCATTGTTTTATGGGACAAGGGTTGAGAGGTATGAGAGTTTTCTCAAGTGATATCAATAATTTTTACTCTATTTACTAGTGGTGTATCGCATGACCAATGTGTATCATATAAGAGTATAAAATTATGGTGTACATAACCATGCATATATCCTTATAGCACCGTTCAATTTCTTAGTGGATTCCTTGTGGCCCAACTAATGAGCTGAAGGGGTTTTCTGAGGGTCTCCAGATAGTTTGTGGTGCATCACATGTCTTTATGGGTGCACCACATGTCCTTTGGTTACTGAAAGCCCCTCATGCCTCCTCCATGTTATCTACACTGTTCCTTGTTAATAAGGTTGGGATTTATCAAAAGATGACATAGATATTTTTTGGGATTTTATTATTCCTAGTAATGGTTTGGGGAGTTATTTGGGTGACCATATGGGTATCTACCATGAAATATATCTTTCCTTGATTTTTGATAGATTAAGGATGTTTTTTAGGTAAATTTGATTGAATAGAAGCATGGACTTGTGGATTCTCATCTAGCTTTAACCTTTCGGCTACTGGTGAACAAGTGTTCTCTTTGAGGATGTGTTTTTGAGACTTTTTTCGTGGTAGGTTCTTTTCCTGGAGACTTTGCGTTACCCTAGAATGGTCATGAAATCACAAGACTTTAACAGTTTTAATCTTCCGTGATCTCATGGTGAAAATAATATCCATGTTTGGACATTTCTTCCTTTTATGTATTTTTGATGCTGATTTGGTGGGTGTCAACAAATGAACTCCTCAAGAGACACATCCACAAGGACATAGACTCGGTCTTGAGGAAAACTAAATGCACAATAGAGTCCTTGGTTGTACCATGAACCTGTTCTCTCTAGTGACATTCGTTTTACAGGGTGACCATTGGATTTCTATGAACCACCTGTATAAGGGGGAGTGTGGAGGAAATTTTATTGCACAATTCGACTACTTCTCTAGAGTGATCCCTCTACAGCCTTATTGTAGGACCTCACCATGAACCCTGATCGTGTGTCCTACCCACGAATTTGCACTATGAGTACCAACCACGAGCCTTTCCCCTGTGCATGGATAATTTCAATTAGACATTCATCTATTTCAACCATAGCATCAGATTTGGTAATTACAAAAAATTTGGTAGTTTTTATGAGGGCTTTGTGATTTCCACTGTCTAGGCATCTTGATCGATTTCATATGACCATGTCTTGGTCACATGATTCCTAGCATCCAAATAGGTCATGTGATGTGGTTGGGGACTCCAAGGGGCTATGGGGATCGCGAGTCTTCTAGAGACTAGGAGGTTCAAAAACTTATTGATGTGGCTCGTGGACCCTTGTATTGGTTATGTAATGTTCATGATGCCATCAGAGTATTATCATGGCCTTTTCTTTTTTCAAGACATTATATTTTTTCATCTAACATTCACCACATACTTTTTAATTTATATGGATTATGTATTTTATCAAGGTTCCTCAACCATGGATGATATAATGTCCATGATTTCCATAAATCACAATTCAAATCCCAGCTATTGTGTGCGTATTGATATCAAGATTTTTTGGATGTTACTTTCACCCAACATCCATGATTACCCCCGATTTGACTGACATCCATAATGTGAGTTTGGTCTGTTCGGTGATGTATCTATTCCCTCCCCATAAATCAATCTTCTGTCTCATTGGGTGCTTAGTTCCTCAAACTATTTTTAGATATTTATTACCAATGGATGGTCAGCTAGAAATAGCCCCGTGTTAGTTCATATCCTACCTGATGTTCAACTCCACCCACTGATCCCGAATGGTTTTGATCATTACCAATAGCCTATACCTTAGATATATTAAAGAATATTTTACTATTTATTTGTTGACCTTGATTAAGGGATGGTACTTAATGTGGGACCGTCTCCCCTATGGAAAATTCTACGATGAATGGGAATACCCATAGTGGGTACGAAAAAGCTGTTTGGAATTTTCCAATGATCTATATAGGGTTCATATTAATGAATCATTATGGATATCTTAGTTAATCATTTATCTCAATCCTGGACTACATCGAGTAATAGTCTGCCACTGGTGGCTTGGGACAAAAACATTTCTCCTTCTCCAAGGAGAGGTGGGTTTCAGCTAGTGGGATATCCACCATTAAGGCAACATACCTCTTTATGGAGAGATGTATGACGAGTTAATCGCTACTATAAACATTAAGGACGACCCTCTATATACTCTAACATTAGTGAAAGAGAATCTTGTCCCCTCGAGGAAGAAATTAGGGATGGAGATGATAGTTCTCTCTCTTGTTTTCATTCACATACTATATCAAATATTTCATATGTTGTAGTGAGGTTAATCCCAGCATCATTTTCACTCTTCGGCATCCCTCCCAATAGGTTTACGATGATGCTGGCTCATATTGGTCCTTTATGGATAGTGGGGATCATAATTGTTGGGGTTTCAACTAAACATTTTAGTTTATCCAAAACATAAGGTATCAGTTTTTTTAGCTACGTAACTAAAAAGGTGGCTCTTTATAACTTGTGATGCATGCTCTAACATCTGTGTTAGCACCCTGGTGATGGTGGCATGACTAAAAGAGTGGAAATGTATCAAAATGGGGGTACCGGTATTTACACACATTTATCAGATGTTAGGTCTTATCTTTAAAGGAAACACACCCTATTGAAATGGAGGTCCCCTTCAGTTCTAGTTTTGTTTGATAAGGGATCACTTTTTCTTTTATGATTACTAGAATACTTCCCAAATTCTAGACACCATATCCTACCCAAGACTACTATACATCTATGATGTTGGGCCTATTCCCCTAATTCCTATATTGATCAATAGTGTACTATAATGGTCTAATTTTTTTGAATTCTCTAACCTATATGTACTGGCTAGTTTAATCATTGATAAATATTGTGGCTCTCTCGGTGAGATATCATAGATGGTTTCCCATTATGATGGGGTCATTGTAGCTAGGGTAGACGAGATTTCTATCTATGAACTGCACTCACTGAATCAGTCTGAACGATAATTTGGCTATGTGCAGTATATTTACCCCATTCTGTTGTTCAGTTTCCATGGGAAATTAAATCCTGGAATCATCTTCCGATTTTGGAAGACACTATCTTGTAAATACAGTGAATATATAATTATATTTCCACCTACCCATGCTCCTGCTTTTCCCACCAAGGATTATGTTTGGGCTTGGATGATGGATTATCCCAAACATTTATTAGGACATCTAGTCCATCATGTGGATATTCCACTTGAAGTTCTGATTCTTCTATCCATGCATATTGATTGATCCCATTGCCGATTTTGGCAAGGCATCCTAGAAATGACTTCGCTTGGATGATAATTTTTCTGTCAGCGGAAAAAATTCTATTGAGAAAATAGGTTACCTCATGTAGGATATAGATGATTCACATGTAAAATGGGTGGGGTATATGGGGCCCCTATCCTATTTTATCATTGAGTTGACTGGTTGGTGATTCTTCTTCCATACCTACTTCCTCAGTTGCTGAGGCTCAGTCACACCCTAGGCTAGTCTAGGACCATATATAGGCCTTGATTATTGGGACCCCTTGGAGACATTCTATCATCATTGGGAGAAGCATAGCCAACAATTCCATGATCGGGGGGAATACGGTTTTGATTGGAATCCTCTATTCAAAATTAATGCAATGGATCATTCAAACCTAGAGAGACCTGGATGGACATGATAGGATCATGCAGGATTTTGCGAATGATTCCTCCCTCACAAAATAATTGAAAGAAAAAATAGAACAATTGGATAATGGTCATTAGTTTACTTCTGGATTTCAAGGCCATATGGTTTCTTGGATGATGCATATATGGAGGAATTAAGAGATTATTACTCAATTGATGTCTAATATTTCAACACCACTGAATTCATTTGCCACAGCTCAATGGTGGGTTGAAGAGATGCCTACTATAGTAAAATTTCATCATCTTCTGATAGAGGTGGATAAAGTGGGGATGTAAAAACATCAATGCTCAATTGACGCATCCCACCAAACCCTAATCGACTGTTCTTGGACTGTTTATCAATTTTTTCTATGATCTAGTTTTCTTACATAAAATCACATAATTTTTTTGTACACCCCATTTTTGTTGAGGTTTTTTTACTACACCCCATTTACTATTGTAATATATTGTGGACCATCTATTTTTTTTAGTTTATCTCCTTTATCTCATACCACCTATTTCTTTAGTTTAGGGTCCTTAAACTGAGCAATTTTAATTCCTTAGTTTAGGTTCTTTTTTCATGAACATTTTCTTTATTTTGTTTTCGGTCTTTTAGCTCGGACCATTTATAGATTTAGTTTATGATCTTTTATCTAAGACCTCATATTGCTTTAGTTTATGGTCTTTTAGAGTGGACATTCTTTGTAGCTTTATTTTAGGTTATTTTAGCTTAATCTTTATGTTTTTTAGATTATGGTATTTAGATTGAACCTTCTATTTGGTTAGTTTATGGTATTTTAGCTTGAAACTTGTATTTGATTAGTTTAGGGTCTTTTATTTTAGAACTTCTATTACTTTGTTTTAGGGTATTTTAGTTAGGAACTTCATTTGTTTTAGTTTAAGGTATTTTAGCTCAGACCATCATGCGATATGGGGCTGGATGGCCAGAAACTACTCAATACAATATGGTGTAATGAGTTCTGCGATGGTACTGACAGAGCTCATGAATATAGGATTTCCTTTTATGTAATGGAGGAGATACATTTAGATGGTTGGTTAAGCCCCTTACGCATCAGTAGTGTGTCCAAGAAAAGCTAATATCAACTCTTCTCCCATGGCTATGAGAGATTCATGGGGTGAATACGGTTTAGTGTGAAATACTAAGGAAGATAGGTCTTCTGGATAGTTGAAATGTCGGTTCTGTATGTTATAATCAAAAATTCAATGTGGGTGATATAGAATGGGGTAAAAATTGTATGTATAGCCCTAAACAATTTGGGTGGTTAGGTTCCACTACGGTTTCAATGAGGCCCAGAATGAATAGGAGGCCCTTTAAACTAGGATAATATGTTTCTAATCATTATGTCTGATCCATTTCATAAATAGAATAGACAATAAGATAAATATCTATTCTTTTATAGGGGCTATGAAATATTCAGGAAGGATCATACATTAGTATGATGATGTCTGATATATTAGGAAGGACATATAAGAATGGTTCCAGAACCCTAGGGAAACATATCATGTAATTGAATATATAAAACCTTAAAACTTTTAGATTTGAATCGTGAGGCGTGATCCATAAAGATTTTAAAGAATGAATGGTTGCATTCCATCTTTGAGAATGAGGACAAAACACAGTGACACAACATTGAGGATATCAGATCGGCTAGAATAGTCTGATATAGAGACTCTAAATAAAAACATAGGGTTTTTAGTCAACATAATGATATAGGAAAGTCATAAAAGGATTGTTTAGTATATACTGAGATGTTGAGTTCTACCATGATGATGTTAATAATCATGATGGTATGAATTCAATTTTTTTAGAGCGGTGCATTTCAATGACATCTATTTGATCATATGGAAGAGAATTGATATTTTATTAATAGTTAAAGAGAGGGCCCTAGAATCCAAATATCTTTTCTATGGGATTTGTAAGTTTATGGTGATTAAAGACACTCTAATTTGTGATATATGGTTAGTGGAAAGTGTAAAATAAAAGGAGTGTTCAATTACCCTAGATGTTATGGCACCTCATAACAAACACATTATCATGGGGATGTTTTGGGGGAAATCACATCTCAATTTTTTTGGACCAGGGTTTCTAGAAATCTTAGATTTAATTTTATAAGGGATATAGATTAGACTCGATGATCATTATGATTTATTTAGTTGCTCTGTATGTTTTTACTACACTCTACAGATGGCATGTTTAGCAGGTGGACACATAACTTTTTCTCAGGCTACCCTTGGTGATTTTCATCCCGACTTGTTTTTCTTTCTCTCTCACTGGTAGTTTTTGTTCTGGAAATTCGGACCATTATGTGATAGAGTATAAGGACAAAAATCTTTGACCAATGTGTGATATGTTTAAGATCATGATAAATGTACCTGGTATAAGGATGTTACAGGAGTGACTCAATAGAATACCCTAGGTTATGAGTACTTGAAAATAAATTTTATTGGGTGATGGACATGTCGTAAATCATGGATCATGGTTCTCAGGTCATGAGTGATGATTTGTGATAATCATTCGTGGAATGACCTAAAAAAAGTGGAGTTATGGGTTCTTCCATGGTGATGTCATGATCAGAAGAATCAAAAATCTATTACACTAGGCCATGATGTCTCTAGTTGGATTGTATAAGACCTCGCATCAATAGTATTGACAAGTAGAGAGACTTATATTGTTATTCAGGGGAAATGAATGGTTTCTGAAAACCCGAGACACTTGATACAAGAGTTTGTAACATGGATTGAGGGGATTAAAAATATTATGGAAGAACTATGTTCTCTGGTAGGCCATGGTATGGCTCTTTTAGTCCTTTGTTAAGGATGGGTGATCTATAATGACCTACATAGTTTATCATCTTATAGTGGGGATGTATATCCATGAAATTTAATGTAATATAGTAAGGATGAACTTCAACACAGTTTAAAATCCTATGGAGAAGACTCTTCCCTACAGTTTAACGTCTTGAGATGAGGATGTTATGACAAATGTGAATGGGGGTAATGTTGTGGACGAGCCCCAGGATGAGGACCTGAGAATCAATATGTATCCCACCAGAATGAGAATCAAGATCCATATAGTTATTGTATGTTTACATTCAGTTTAACATTATGTGGTAATGATTAAGGGGAACTGACGTGATGATTATGGAATAGATAAGGTCCACAAAACATGAGAATTGAACCCAAATAAGGTTTCCTACATATCCCATTTGGTTGGGAATCAAATTTTGTGTTGTTCTTTGAAAAGGATTCACTATACATACTTATGGTCCATATGTTGGGGTGGGTATTATCTCTTATTGATACATTTATATAGGTCTAGGATATGATATTGAAGTGTCACAACATATCTCATGGGAGTTAGAATCAAGCTACATGTAGTTCTTAGAATTCCATGCAATTTAACGATATTGGATAAGGACAAAGTTCAAGGTATGAAGAACTGAAGGGGATGTGAATGAAGTGATAAATAATACATGATATGAATGAATACCAAAGTTATCCACACTATTCCATAAATTCTTGAAAGGGGCTCAGGTCAAGAGGCTGAAAAGAAGGCATGTTTTGCGGTATCTTGGCATAGACCCATGGATTAAATTCCAAGGAATTATTACATATCCATTAATGGTGTAAATCATGCCACACATAGATTAAGAGGAAACATACATATTATATTCATGGAAATGTATGAATTTCTATGTAGTTTAACGTCATTTAGAAATGAAGGGGGTAACTCTACATGAGTAATGATAGATGTAATGGGTCATTGCTGATTTCTGTCATGCACAAAGGACATTTTCCATGAAGTTTGTGTTAGAGTTGGTGTCCTAGAACCAATTATTTGTAAATTAAGTACATGAATATTCATTGTATTTAAATATTAAGCATCTTATTACATATGTTTCATTATTCTACATGACTATAATGTAATAATGTCCAAGATTATTTTCTTTATTAATAAGGTCATAGTAGTTCCCCGTTATGATTAGAACCATGATGTGGAATGAAAATATTCATCAATATAGTTCTAAAATTGGATGACATACTATGATGGGACACATAGTTTATAGCTCATCAGATGTGAGTAATTTTAAGTTGATGATACTTCTTCTCATGATGTTCGATCATACTAATCTCCAAGATGTGAGATTATGAGAATAATTTTGGCAATATGAATGGTGAATCTTTTCTATGACATCTGACATTCATATATATGAGCATGTATAATGGTCCATAGTCTTTCAAATTATCATTAATATGTGTCATGACTCACACACATTGATTTACTGAAGAAAATCATCATGCCATTTGTTTGCAGGAGGTAGGTTACATTGGGTTCGTCACAAATGACATGTTATTAATGGATAATTTGGGGAAGGATTTTCACTTCCACTTATGGAAGTTGACATCTCAGCCCTTTGATTGAAATAAATCCATTTCTTTAATTTTCATGTCCATGGTGTAATGATGAGTTTATTTTAGGTAGTCAATGAATGACGTATCAAGCATATAGGTTGATGAAACTATCATGAAACCTGATTGATGGGATATTGTGACAAAGGGATTATATTACACAAGGAGCGTTTGTATCTAGATGTCATCATTGTGACTTTATGTACATTCTTCTATGTCCCTTGACATATTTCTAGATTTTACTCTAGGACATTAGGCTAGCCTGCCTAATTCCAATGAGAAAGAATCCTAGAGGGTCCCACACTAAGTGTTTTTTGTGGTCTCGATTACATTCTATTTGAATTTAATTAATGGAATAAATATTTTTCTCAAGACCATTAAATTATTTTATTCTAGTTAAATCGATCTCATAAATTAAGTAAAATATATTTATTTATTTTATCAAACCATTAATAAATATTTATTTACTAGTTCTTAAATAAAATAATTAAGAGAATAAAATACTTATTTATTTATTCAAGTGTTTAATAAATGGAATTGGAGTTCTTGCAAACTAAAGCGGGTCTGGTAGTAAAATAATTATTTACAAGACGGTAAATAATTATTTAACTAGTTGAATCAATAAAAAATAAATATAATGATGTTATCATTATGTGGCATGTTATTTCATTTATAATTTCTTTATGCAAAAGTGGGTGCACCAAGAATAATGGTACTGTTATTGTTATTATGTAGCGTATGTTTTCTCTATGGTTATGAATGACTTTAATTACAATTACACAATTAAATATTGTAAATGAAACCCCATGTCATTAAATAGCTATGTACATATATTGTCTCATTATGCCTTGTGAACAGAATTGCTAGTAGTGAGAGAATTGTTCAGTGAAAAAATTTTCACTCTTGAATCATATCATTTCACCTCTAAAGATTGAGAGACGATCATCAAGATCGATGAACTGGTGATCAAGAATGAAAAAAGTCACTCAAATTACCACACTAGCACCAATAGAATGAGTGGTGTCGATAGTAAGCCGTCGGAACACGTGTGGATCACTGCTAGAGGGATTCTCATTTGGATCCTCACATGCACAACGAGACAATCTATAAGGTTGATTCCATATGATCATCATCATCAACGAAGAATGTACTAAAGATCCATTTATTTTATTTATGCATATTATTTTCAAATTAATTATAAACATGATGCACAAGATCCTATATCTAGGTTCCGATGACCCATTCTTCTTTTTCCAAGATATTTGATCTTAATCTATAGATACTATCATTTATCATCATATTGATATCAGACTGGTCATCGATTTCAGTAATGGAAATGTTGGACCCTCCCAACCACCATACATCTACTATATCCAAATCCTTCATGTGGTATATGACCGGTCAAATCATCATTTATAATTATTTAAATAATTAATAGAAGATTAATGATTCAATAATTTAGTTTTTCAGTTTATTTTTAATCATTATTGTAATATGAATTTTGAGCTTTTTTCTTAATCTATCATTTCTTTTGGATAGATATTCAAAAGGAATTATTATTTTATTAAAATTAAAAAAAGTATTTCATCAGGAGGCATAGACAATTCTTTCCATGTAACATGATAGCACACACATTATATTAGGAGTTACACACAATGTAATCTATGATAGAAGCCTTGTAATATGGATTACACATCATGTAGTTTGGTTCAACACATTGGGAGTAGTTCAAAAATTACCCAATCTATTTTCATTTATTACATGTTGTGTAGTTAATTCTTACACAATGTGTTGACTCGGACAGATAGGAACACGATTAATGGATTAAATGACTTGTGGCACACTAGACATGACATATAGTACCTTTTGGGTCTGGGAAATATTGTGTAACCCATACATGACTCAGAAAACTAGTGACTGTGTAACCCAGAGACAACATGTCTTGTGGCTCACTAGGCACACCATGAAATCCTAGATTTCAAAAGTATTCCACACAGGACATGTCCCTTGGTGTGTACACCATATAAGATGGTGAAGACAGTACACATCATTTAGTCATAACTACATGTCATGCTATTTAACAAATTATATATAATTAAAACATTAATGTTTGTGTATTGTTCGAAATTAAATATCGTGTGGATTTTAATTGTTTTTCACTATGATACCTCCATGGTTATGGACAAGAAACTCAAGAAAAATTTAGAAATGGATTAAGATAAAAGGATTTATTGATTAATCTTACTAATTAATTGATTTCAGCACAATGTTTCATAATAAAAATGACCAAATTATTGAATGACAGTTTAATTAAATGTATAATCCATTTCATGTATGTGGATGATCAGGATCTTGACCAAATCATTGTATGTGATCGGTTTCCTTTAAATTAATTTTAAATTAAATTGTTGGCATTTGTGCCATATATCCTCATTAATATTCAGGGACAGCGTGCCCATGGTCTCTTTTATATAAACCCCTTTTTACCCCTCACCTGTGTGTTAGTTAAAACTAATGTGCCATGGATGGAGATCCCAAGTTTGTGGAGGCTCTTCAAGTAAGGATCCCAGGTGAAACCAATCCAAGGGGAGACGAAGGTGGATAGGTGGAATGTTTTAAACATGGAAACAATGGTTCACGGTGTTTCTCACCTTGGTCTGCGGTTAGTTTATAAATTTATAGATAAACTAACCATTGGAGGAGCCCATGATCATGTCGTTTACTTTATTTTATTTCTATCACTTGCATGGTTTTTCATTATGAATGTATTTTCATGACTACATAATTAATGAATTAAAAAATTGCAAGATGGAACTAATATAAACAAGGATTATCCGTAAATATTATCAATACATGGTTAATCAGTTATGTAAGGGACACTTAATATTATAGAAAATGTGATAAATATTATAATTCTATTTATACATAAGAGATAAAAATCACCCAATAAAATATTAAGTCGGACTAAGACTTATGTTACATGATTAAGGGAATAATTCCAGAAAACTATGAGTTTGAAGTACCATAATTAGGACTCTTACATTTATACAGTATTCTCTTGTAAAACTTTTTTGTTCACTTAACCATTTTACATCAAAAGGAGTATCCTTTTATAGACTTGGTGTAATTTTGGAGGCATGTGTAGATGAAATCCAAGTTCAAATTTCTATATTAGGAAGTCCACTCAATGGATCAATGAGCTGCAATACTACAGTTTGAAAATACATTCCTTCCTAAATACCATTAAATATCTTGAACAACCCTTGTTGGGGTTATGTAAATAGGAATATAGATCCTTATCTCTAGAATTTTATAGCAACTAGAAATTATGAGTTCAATGGTTGGGTTCATTGGAAATTGATAAAAATAATGAGTGTCATAAGAAAATTAAATTATTATTTCTCATAAAATGTAATCAAGTATGTACTTATTATATAATCTTTTAATTGTAGAATAAAAATTTAAATCTTGTAAACCACATTATCCATGTGTTCAATATTTGATAAATACAACATTCTCACTAGTAGTAACTTTCAAGAATGTTTTAAACGCTTTTGGTTCATTTTATGCCATGATTGGAAGTCTTAACTGCTAGAGTCCTCATTGCATGCTATACGTACCTGAGAGGTTAGTCATGAAGAGTTCTTGGTGTTCGAGAAACAAAAGAACGATGTAGACGATGTTCAATATTTGATGTTTTCATCAATGTTTAGAGAACTCGTGAAGTCTCATGAAATCATGGATTCCTATAGTCTTCTAGAGAACCTATGTGGTCTTTACCAGGAGGTAGAAAGATATAAATGGTTTGAGATCTCTAATGAACCCATTCATAGTAATCATGGATTGGGTACCCCAACTAGGACTTCTGTTGTCATGATCGTTGTCTACATTGATCGCCTGGGGGTTCTGAGATTTAAACTCCACAAATAATTGGGTACGAATCCCATTCTCAATTCACTACCTTAGAGATTCTCCAGTTTTATTGTAAATTTCAATATGAACATCATTGAGAAGTCTCTACAAGATCTTTTTATCCCACTTCTCCAAGTGGACAAAGACATGAAGCATGAAAAGCCATCTATATTTATAGTTAATAAGAGGAAAGGAAGGGTGGAGAGAATTAAGCCTAAATCTTATTCATGGGATTCCATGAAATTGAAGATCATGGGGGAAGGAAGGGAACAAGAAGGTATTTGTTTTTCATGTGGCAAGAAGGGCCACTGGTTGAAAAACTGCACCCATCTATAGAAGCAAGGGGAAGTATTAGGTCTATTGGTTATCAATTGAAATTTATCTATTTATAAAAATTGGCTATTAGATATATCCTATAGTTCTAAAATATGTATCAAAATATATGAACTGAGTAGTTAAAATTAAATTAACTGAGGGGAAGTAGATCTATGAGTTTCCAACAGGTGTAGACTTGTCGTGGTAGTAGTGGGGAACTACATCCTCATGTGGAAGACATGGATGTTCGTGGTGTTAAAAGGTTGTTATTATGTGCCTTTTATAACCAAAAACATTATTTTTTATCCATACATGATACAAATGGATTTTATTTCACGTATGGAAATGAATGTTTCTTTTTTTTATAAAGATATAATTTGTTTGGGTAAAGAAAATTTATATAACGATCTTTACATGTTTTATTACACAAACAAAGTAATGGAAATCCATAATGATGTTACTTAACAAGACTCATACCACACCCAACTTTTGGAATCACCATCTATGTCTTGTAAATGAGAAATACTTGAAAAAAGAGACATCAAGATGGATATTTATATTCCATCGAATTAAAACCACATGGTGTATGTCACTCATGTTTACAAGGAAAAATGGACAAGTACACATTGAGTGATAATGGTTAAAGGGGAAATGAAATTTTGGAATTGGTTCATATCGATGTGTGTGGACCATTATCAATTAAAACAAGGGTAGTTACTAATACTTTATTACATTTAGTAATGATTTTTGTAGATATGGATATAACTAACTAATGAGTTATAAGTCATATTTCTTTGATATGATTAAGGAATGAAAGAATGAAGTTTATAATCATCTTGGTATAATATTAAGAAAATTTTCTCAGACTGAGGTGAATAATATATGAATAAAGACTTAATTGAATACTTATGGGTGTTTGGGATCCATTCTATGCTCACTCTTCCTTACACGCCCTGGTGGATGGTGTAAGTGAAAGAAGTAACTACACCATATTGGACATGGTGATATTAGTGACGAATCATGAAAGTCCTCCATTATCCTTCTGAGGATATGTGTTACAATCAGAGAAACACATTATTAACCATGTGAGAACTAAATTGATAAATGGTATTCCATATAGTGTTTGGAGGGGATAAGAATCCATGTTATTGAATTTACATGTGTGGGTAAGAGAAGAGTTTGTTAAAGCATTTTTTTATAAAAAAATCACACCTCTAGGAACAAAGTGTTCATTTATAGAACACCCTAAAGAAACAGGGTGATATTACATATAAAACCTATAAAAAGGTAATAGTTGAAAGACATAAAATATTCCATGAGTGGGAGAACATCTAAAAAAGATATAGTGGATGTGAGATAAAATTCTATAAAGATAAGGCTCAAGGCACACAATAGATGGTACATGAGCATATTGCACAATGTTTCATGGTGGAATGTTCTAGTCCAGAGACACAAGTACTACATTGTAGTATAAGAGATGTTATAGAACTGAAACAATCTAATGTTTTAGTTACTAAGGGTGGGGACTAATTTTTAGTTGATAATAATGATCCTCTTACCTATAGGAAATATGTAAGTGGAACATAAATTTCCAAGTAACAAGAATCCATGAATTCTTAAATGGATTCAATTTACCAAAACAATGATTGGATTTTGGTAGATCCTCGTGTATATGCGAGGAAAATTGGTGAAAAATGGGTATTGAATAAGAAACATGACATGGATGGACAAGTCAGTACCAATAAGGCATGAATTCTTGAAAACGTTTTTACACAATGTCAGGGATTTAACAATGAATAATCCTTTTCTCCAGTTGCAATGATGAAATCAATCAGAATTATACTCATTAATGATTCTTACCATGACTTTGGGATTTAGAAAATGGATTTCAAAATAGTCTTCCTTAAGAGGATCCTTCAGGAAGTTGTTTACATGACACAACCTTATGGTTTTTTGACTCCAAATTATTCCAATAAGATATGAAAGTTGACAAAAATACATTTTTGGATTAAAGTAATCATATTGGTCATGGAACATTCATTTTGATGAAGCCATAATAGAATTTTGTTTTATAACGAATGAATGTGATCCTTATGTCTACGAAAAGTTTAGTGGAAGGGAATTCATTTTACTAATAGTATATGTTGATGAAATATTACTTATTGGAAATGAAATACCAGTCTTACAGTCTATTAAGGCATGGTTGAATAAATTCTTCTCAATGATGGACTTCAGTGAGGATCAATATATTTTTGGGATCATGATCCATTGTGATATATCCAATTGATTTTCAGGCTAATTTTATAGTACATACATAGAAAATAGACTAAAGATACTCAGTATGAAACAATCCAAGAGGGGATTGTTGGTAGCATCAAATGAAATTCTTCATTCTAAGAAACTGTTTCCTCAGATGCATGAGGAAAGTATAATAATTGAAATAATTCCATAAATAGAATTGATTGTGCCAGTCATCTATGCTATGATATGTACTAGGATAGTTGTTTCCAATCCATTGAGTGTGTTACAAGGATTTCCTACTGATCCAAGTGACTTACATTGGATGGATGTCTAGAATGTCCTTCAGTATCTAAGGAATACTAAGGATATGTTCCTATTTTATGGAGGAGATAAGGAACTGGTCATTAGAAGATATGAAGATGCTGGTTTCCAGATTGATCAAGATGAAATGAAGTCTCACATGGGATATATCTTCACGTTAAATGAAGGTGTTTTGAGGAGAAAGATATCAATGAAAGGTGTGGTTGCAGATTCTAAAGTAAAGTCTGAGTATATCATAGATTCAAGGGTAGAAAAAGAATCAGTTTGGTTTTGGAGATTTATCTATGCTTTTTATATGGTTCCTAGAATTATATATCCCATCACACTCTATTATAACGAAACCATAGTAGAGGCTCTGACAAAAGATCCCAGGAGACATTAGAATACATAACACATATGACGAAAGTATCATCTATTGATGGATTTTTCTCAGAGAGGTGAAGTTGCAGTGAGAAGTATTTCTATAGAAGGCAACATAAGGTAACCCTTGACTGATCCCTTGACTCATAAAAACAGGATCATCATGTGTAGTATACTTGAATAAAAGTTGTTGGCAGTTGGTTTTAGTCCAAGTGGAAATTTGTTGGAGTTGGTGTCCTAGAACCAAATAATTGTACATTGATTACATGAATATTTAATATATTTAAATAATTAACATCTTATAACATATTTTTCATTGTTATGGATGACTATAATGTAATAATGTCCAAGATTATTTTTTATATTAATAAGGTCATAAAAGTTCATTTCTATGATTAGAACATGGAAGTGCTTGCACAATATTATTAAATATTTTATTGATTTTTTATTACATAATATTATGGGAAATATATTATATTGACCATTAGGTGCATGTACTCATAAATGGATGAGACTTCTTCTCATGAAGTTCACAGTTGGTAGTATCCAAAATGGGAGATTAGGGGAATATACCCTCCAGAAGGAATTCAACATATATTGGTGTTATCAGATATTCCTATCTATGAGAATGTGTAATGGTCCGTAGACATTAATTTTATCATTAATATATATCATGAATTGCACACATTTATTTACTAATGAAAAAATTCATGCAATATATTGGTGGGAAATAGGGTATGTTGGGTGCATCAAGGATGACATGTTACTAATGGGTCTTGATAGAAATGATTTTTACCTATCATTTATGGAAGCTAATATCTCAATACATTGATTGAAATAAAACTGTCACCCTAAATTCAATGTCCATGGTGTAATGAAATGTTTATTTTAGGTAGTCAAAGAATTAAGTATCATGCATATAGATGTTGGAACTATCATGAAACCATCTTGATGAGATATTGTGACAAAGAGACTTTATTAAACAGTGAGTGTTCATGTAACTCCCAGACCATAGTTACCTAGAGTTGATGCACTATTATATAACATTGTTAGGATCACAAAAGATCAAATCTTGAAAGAACGATTAGTTTAGTAACCTTATAAACACTAGATTCCTTCATAAAGATTACATTACATCATAAGGTGAAAAACTACAACAACATCTTGTCTCCATAGAACACACTCATATCACTTCATACTATCCCTGTAGGTCATTCATAAAAAACATCTTCATATCCTGGAAAAATAAAACATATAAAGGGGTGAGCTCATATGCTTAGTAATGATAACAATATAGCAGAAACTTTCATAAATAAGAATAAATATTTAAAGAAATGTATAACTAAAACAAAATCCTTTTAAACAGCATAATATGGAAGAATTAAAATAAAATAATTCTATTTACCTATTCACATGGATATTCTACTAATCGAATAATCACATTCAATATCAATAACCACATTCAAAATGATGGAATGCATAATGTCATACTATCATAACCACATATTCAAGTACTTGTGCCAATAATCCAAATAAGAATTTGTTATGTCCTTATGTTAAGACACTAGTTTTTCTCACGAGACCTACCGATTCATCTAGGAGAGATAGAGGGCTCCACCCTTCACTTATTAAGTCCAATGCATTCCACATATGTATAGGTTTAAACATAACATAAACATTCGTATTAAAACTAGCATAAAAAATGTCAATACCTTATCCATAAACCATGAATGGAATAAAAATAACATATCCACATTCAAACATATCACAAAACCTTCAATACTATATGGAAGTTTTGTATTATAATAAATCAACTTCAAATAAGCTTAAAATCCATCAAAGGATATTGTCATAGATGAAATCAAAACTATTTGAGAGAAATATCTCTTTTTTTGGAAAACATTTAAAAGACACATAATTAAAACATTTACTTTGAAAATAGTCTTATAAGATTGTAAGGGAGGCTTCGATGATTTTATAATAGCGGAAAATAGCCACACCCACTGTATAAGTTAAAAAAATACATTCTTACCTTAATTATGTCGAAAAGGTTAAAAATGACCTTGTTTGGAAAATGACGGAAATATTAATTTATAAACATATTATAAAAATTCAAACAATGGTATAAATAAATTTAACCTATATTATGACAAATAGTAATAATGATTTTATTTTTTTAAGAAACATGGATGTGGACGATAGAGAGGTCGCAGTAGATAATTACGTATAAACAACCTTAGATAATGGAGAAATTGTGAAATAAACACTTATCTTGTAATTTTCCTTGATATAGGGTTAGATTAACTCTTTTATAATGGTGAAATAATTTTTATTAAAATATAAAATAATCATATACATTAATATTATATCATATATGATCTTTTAACATTTCATTGTTAATAATATCTTAGTATTATCGTTGTTTTGGGTGTGAACTGATTCATTTTCCTTTATATGATTTGTTACGTAAGCCATGTTTTTTATGGATAGGTTCTAACTTATTAATATCCAGATTGATATCAAGTCCGTAAAACTTTATTTTAATCATCAAATAATAATTAGTCTTTAATAAATAGGATGGGGAATGAATCTCATCGTGTTCGTGGAGACGGTAGTACGTACGTACGCACGAGCGACAATATCATTCTTTTGATATTAAAATATTATATAATTGGATTTTCTATCATATATCCAGAATCATTATAATGTTATATTTATTATTTACTTCAATTAAACGTCATTATCATACCCAACCAAATAAAAATGTTTTGAATAACTATTAGACCACGATGTGGAGACGGTAAGTCGTACGTACGTACGTATGGTGACATGTCATTCAAAAAATGGATATAATTCTGAATATGGTTGTACCATATTTATAATAACCTCAAATTATATAAAATATACTAGATTTATTATTCTAGAATGTATATAACAAAGAAAGAAGAAGTGGAAGAAGAAAGGAACTTGAAAGAGTGTTGTGAAAACATTACCTCTTCTCTGGGTTCTTCCTTTTAATTTGATCAAAAGTTCATCATAGGTTGGCTTTCTGATCAAAATAAGGCCACCAAGTTGAATTGAGGGATGTTTTTAGGATATTTGGGCAGGGTTTGACAGAGCCAAATGGGTTTTAAGGTGTGAAATTGAGAGTAGGGGGAGTGCCCTTTTTTAAGAGGGGTGAGGGGAACCTTAGGAAATGCTAGAAATATTATTTTATAATAAAAACATATTCGGTTTATAATGTATCAAAAGTGACTTATTTCTTGGATAAGGTGTTTATGGGTCGAAAACAACTCAACCAATAGGTTTTAGACATGTTTGTGTCACTATATTAACCTTATCATTTATACTTAACTCTTATTTAAATAGTTTGACATTTACCATGTCTCTTTGTATTTTTATAATATATAGGTAATAAACATACTATATATATCCAATATACCCCATAATGGTCCATTAATGATACACCTATCATTATATAAGTCTCTTTACTGATCATTAGATTTTTAGTAATTGAATATCAATTAATAATATAATATTTGTTTTAAAAACTCCATTATGTCAATTTTGACACTATTTAATAATTGATTTTTTTAAATTCTTAACAACTTTATTATTTAGAAAAAAATTATTTTTATTAATCCTAAAATGTCATATTAAGCAATAAGATTTGTGTATATTATCAAAACATTCAAATTATATTTATTTTCACATTTATAATACCAATTATTTTATTCTTTCAATAATAAGGAAAATACTTCATCATTATTGTGTCATAAATAAAATAAATTATTCAATGTCTAAAAATTATAAATAAATTTTTATTATATAGGAAATATATTTATCTTTCTAATGAATATTTATAGTCGAAAATATACCCTATATAACCATGTGTAAAAGTTGATTTTCTAAAAGTTATATGCTCATGTCATTTTTGTATTCAGTTTATCTTAATTAATATAAAGTGTCATTATCACTTAAAAGTGGCTCCATGAGGTCCCAAAATCGACCCAAATATGCCAATGTTCGAAAATTTATTACCAAATAGGGTAAGGACACGTTTTAGGGTAATTTAATATTATTATGATATTATTTTTTACCCTTGTTTACAGGATTTACCCTTTAACCATGGTAAAAAAATATTTACCGAAGTAATTATTCACAATGTTTAAAAATAAAAGTTACCTATTTAAATAATTTGGACCTACTGATTCCAAATATGGAATACATTTTTCTAAATTAAAAACAAGGAATTGTCAGAAATTAATTTATAATTAATTCCCGTTGTCGAAACAAAAAAGCGTGTTTTTATTAAATAATAAGTATCAAAAGATTGATAGTTGTTTATGTCAAATTTAAATGTGAAATTACATATAATGACCTAAAATGTATTAAATGATAAATATATAATCTAAATATACTACCAAACCATTCAAATTCATAATTTATAACTATTAATTATTTTTATTAAAAAAGTTGGTTTTAACTAAAATTTTGTAATTTTCACTATTCATAAAAAATAGAATGTTTTCAGAAAAATAGAAAAAATTCACACTAAGCTAATTTCAATACTATCAATCCAAAAATGAATTCCATTTTGAATGATAAAATTCATAAAATTTTAAAAAGTGGGTATTACCATTCATAACTTCTACATTGATTGGTCGCGGTGAGTTAGAATCTCGAAGTTGCGTACAATGCAAGCTATTGTATTATTAAAATGGAAACGTACCGTGGAATCTTTGGGTGTTACAGTTCATATTTGGATGTCGTCTTTGTGACTTTATTTTCTTTAAATTTGGTTCCTTGACTTGTTTCAAGTTAATATTCTTGGACTCTAGGCAATCCTTCCTAATGCCAACGAGAAAGAATCCTAGAGGGCCGAACAGGAAGCATTTCTTGCGGTCTCGATTAAATTATATTTAAAATTAATTAATGGAATAAATATTAATATCAACACCATGTAATAAATTTCTTCATGTTATAATTATCACTTAAATTAAATAAAATATATTTATGTATCTTATATAACATTTAATAAATATTTATTTAATAGTTTGTGAATAAAAATTTTTAGAGAATAAATTATTTATTTAATTGTTTGAGTGTCACACACGGTTTTTTTTTCTTTTCTGTCATTGTATTGATCCAGCCCATTAGAAGTACCGATCCTTTTCATGGGTATTTGATGAGATAAATCTCGATATTTGAAGTTTCATATATGTATAACCTCCCAAATTTGGGATCCCAGTTGTTTGTTTAGTAGTTTTTGAAGAAAGGGTGGTTACTTCAAGATTTGGGCCAACCGTGAGCCCATTTCCAGTTTTAAAAACCGAATTTGTTTCTTTTATCACTCTTTTGTTTTTCATCCTTTTTCACCCATTCAACTTCCCACTTGACCTATACTGATATATTTAAACTAATTTATCCTTTTGGACCCATTATAAATTCATAGGCCTGGTGAAGTTGGGTTACTCATTTAGGTATTGGGCCAGCCCATGGGCCCATTTCCTGTTTAAAAATAATAATTTGTTTCATTTATATATTTTTCATTTTTTTACTATTTTTCAGTGATTCCACCTCCCCCTCAAAGCCAATAACCCTATCCTAGCCCTCATAATATATGTTACCTCTTTGGATCTCATGTGGGTCGCGAATTAGGGAGAAAAGCTCAGGAAACCTCAAATCGATCAGAATTTCCAAGGTAAATTTTATCATTCATAAATCAATCAATTTGTACTCCTTTAGCCACCAATATTCTTCCCCTGGTTCTTCCAGACCTTAGGAGTCTCTCTAAGAATTTTCAAGCCATTCCCTTTTCTCTAGGGCTTCAGATCTAATGGAAGATGAAGAGTTTTCTAGGATGAAAGATGAGATTCCTTCTCCTTTCGTCTTCCTCTTCCACCTCCTTTCATTATTTCATGGTTTTATATTGTACCCTAGTCTTGATCGACCAAGGGTTTTGTTATACCATGTTTTTTTGATGGGGTTTCTGTTTGTTTAGGTCTGATCTTTATAGGTTTATCGTTTATAAACCAGCGGCGGGTGATTTCGGGTGTGCGTTTCAATTACGCCAAATATTTGAGGTAGGATACCCCTTTCACATGACTTTATTATTTAAGTTTCATCATTTTATTATATTTAACACCAGATATATATGTTTATTATTGTTTTTCATCCTTTGGATAATTTTATTGGTGTTCAAAGTGGTTGTTTAATCATTGGTTTGTGAACGGTAGTGTTGTTTTGTCATGAAAGTTCTCAACAAGTGTTTGTTTAAATGTTCCGTTATATTTTGAAAATATTTTGTGAGGTTTATAATATGGTCTATGGTATTTTTAACATGTTACAATATCTTGAATGAAAATATGCCTTTCAATTGGTGTTTTATTCCTTTTTATGTACTTAAAATAAATTGTTTTGTTTAAAAAGGGCATGTCATGTGTTCGGTAAATTTCCTGGTTGGCTTTTATGTGTGATTGTGATTTAAAAGTTATTTGTTTGGATTTATAAAGGAATTGGAATAATGATAAATGGTATTTTTGGGTACTTATATGGATTTCATATTTGTATTTGTTTTTACAATCAAGTGGGTTTTGATTTACAACATATTTTGGCACGAGTTGCCCAAAAATGGACTGTTTCACATCTTTATGAAAATTGTTGTGTTTTGAATATGTAACCTGAGTATTATAAGAGATTTATGAATGTGGTTTTCTTCTGAAAATTGTGTTTATACATATCCTTAATAGAATTAAAATTCATACCTTCTTCAAAGGATAGTTTTGAGAAAATAATTAAAGACCCGTTTGGCATTTCCTAGAAATGAAGGAGTGTTTTACTTGTATATAAAAATTTGTGCAATTGGGATTGTTTTATGGTTCATTAAATGATTTTATTAAATGTTTATTGGGCTGAAAAATATTATTTGGTTTGGTTATGATGTGTGTTTATAATTTAAAGAGTGTTTTTGAAAGAGTTTTATGTGAAAAGCCTCAATACACTTCATGAAATTGTTTTACCGAAATATTTAGCGGTTTGTTGATTAGTGTAAGAAATGTGAAGAATGATTATAGGCTGTTTTTGTTTTTATGGTTTCGTAATGGGATGGGGATGTGAAATTTGTATTTGATAATATGTGTAACTTGATTGAGCACTAAAGGGAATCCCGGGTATATAGGTGGGCGGACGTGTACTAGTTTGCTAGTGATTCTGGGGGGGTTGGCCCCTGTTTCACGTAGCAAGTTTGACGATGACAACACTAACTAAACTATGATGATGATGATGATTGGGGACCACTAGGTTATGGTTATGTTCCCTACTAGTGGCTCGTGCACGAGAACAGATATTTATTATGGTTACTTTCACCGAGATACGAGGTACCTGGGGCTCACAACTAACTAGTGCCTAGGGGTATTCCTCTGACTAGTGCTCATTGGCTATTTTGTACTCACCGTCGGCATACGGTGTGTTTGGTTGGTAAATTCAGTAGTATGTGTTTTTTATTTGAATGTTAAAATTCTTTAAAGCAGCCCTCTTGAAAACTATTTTCATTTTGAAGTTTCACCTCTTTGAAAATAATTGTTACTTGCATTTTTGTTTATTAAACATGCAGGTTTTTGTCTCATAATTATTATATCATGGAACCTCATTTGAAAACCATACTTTAAAATCATGAATTTTAAACTATAAATTGATGTTTCTTTTATTTAAAAGTAATGTTCATTGGGAATAGAATACCGGGATAACCTACTGAGTTTTAATACTCACGCCTATAGTCTTCTTCTTTTTTTAGCCATTGTGCAGGTTTCATCTTTAGTTCGATCACCTTGGGAGACTTTTTATCATTGTGTTGGAGAGTGACCAGAAGTGTCACATGGAGTTATTTTTTCATCAGGATTGTTCAGTTGAGTTGTTGGTTTTGTTCTAATTTTAGTTTCTTGTACAAATAATATTTAGTTCAATTTTTATATAAATTCATTTTGGGCTGTCCGTTTATTTCCGCTGTTTGTTTGATTGTTTATATATGGGCGAAATCATTCCCTTGTGTACTCTATTGATGCCCTTTGTGCTTGTCACCATCCCGGGAGGATCGGGAAAACCTCTCGGGACTTGTTGTGGGCTGTCTTGGGTGACCGGTTTAGGGTCGACTCGGGCTGGTTCGTGACAAAATGGTATCAGAGGGGGTTGGCTATTAGCGGACCATTATTTTTAGAGATCCCTTGTTATTTTGGGGATGTAAAGGTAGATGGAGTAGTATTTTTGGGACTTTATGGGTAAGTGCAAGAAGAGCGTCGCGAACTCTTTCTTGTTCTAATCCTCAGGTTTCCATGGAAGTCTGGTTTTATTAGTGTCCATTGTTCTAGTTGATTGTTTGGTATTGGGATATGACATGGGGAGTCTGACCAATGGCCTTCATGAGCTCACAGGGCCTGGAAAGCTATGTGGAGTTGGGGAATGGATCTAATAAGTCTCTTTGTGTTGGTGTTGTGTTTGGCATATGGCCGCCAACCATATGGTCAAGTCACCCACCGACACTAGTTCCCGTTTTTTGGGTCTCTTAAACCTTTCATGAATTCTGAATTTTTGTTTTTAAAATCCTTGTGTGAGAATTGTGGAAATGGGTTTTAATGTAAGGATTAGATTTTGAAAAGTTAAAAAAGGGGGTTTCAATAATTAAATATAAGAATAGTTTTGGAAAGTTGTTTTTTTTGTGAAAAAAATGGAGGGAAGCAGAAATGATTTAAATGGATTGGATTATCCATAATCTAAACTTGTGGTTTGTTGAAATAAAATGTTTTGAAATTGTGAATAATTTTTAAGTGATTCTGGATCATTTTTTTAAATGGAGTATTTTGGGATTTCAAAAAGCTTCTGAATCGGATAAATTAGTTTTGGCAATTGGTTTTGATCGGTTGGTGTTTTACTAGAAACAGTATTGGTCTCAATGGACCTTAGATTATGAAAACATACCTTGCTGAATTTTTTTTTTAAAAAAAAATTGGAAGGGGTTGTTTGGAGTGGCTTGGTTATTTAAAAAGTTTTTAAAAATGAAAAGGGGTAGGTTTTTAAGAAAATGGTTCTTAATTAATTGTGGTTTTTTTGTGAAACATGAAAATGTTTTTTGACTTGGTGGTTGGTGTTCCTTTTGAAGTAAAATTGTTTTTTTTTGAATTATGATGTCTAATTTTAGCCTTTGGTGTTTTCATGGGTGCTCACATGCATGGTTTTTTTTTATATTTCGAAGTATGGACTATATGGTATGGTGGTTGGGTGTCAGCGGTGGCATGGAAATGTGCATGTGGGTGGGACTTGATGAAACACCATTGGTGAATGTGGAAACCCACCAAGTTAGTTAGTTTTTTAAAAATTGCTTTGAGCTGAAAATTATGGCCTTTTTTAAAAACCAATGGTTATGTGGCTTTCTTTTTCTATGTATTAGAAGAGTTGTTTATTTGGTTAGCTTCCATGTGATCTAGAATTCATACTCTTGTTCTATCTAGTGATGAGATCTTGTTGGTGGCTCGGTTTTGGAGTAATTTTCATTCGGTTTCTAAAAATGTGTTTGATGTTGTGATGTGGCCATGGATAGTTCTGCGTTGGAAATATTTCCTACAGATCAACCTAAGGATTCCTTTAAAATTTTAAATCCACCTATTTTGATGATGCCTCAACTTGTTTGTTGGAATAGAGATCTGTTTGGGATCTATTAAAAGTGTTTCTAGGTCATGATAACTCTTTTGGACAGAGCAGTTGTGTTCGGTGATGTTGATGTGTTTCGTCGTATTCCTTGTCCATTCTGCCCCTCGTTTGGAGTGAGATAGAATTTTAATATGTATCTATGAGTTCTTATTTAGTTTAAGGTTTTTTTGGTGATCATGTGTGGTTTTTTTGAGTGGTGTTATCCTTATCACCTGACTGCGGTGCAACAAATGCTTCAATAATCAGGGCTCCAACCGTAGGCCTCGGAGTGAAGCTTTTCACGCAGTCAAAAAATCGATAGGGGTGTGGAGTGCTCGATTATGACCCTTACTCCTCTGTTTTGTTAAGTTATTTTCTATTTCAATGTTTTGGTTCTTCATTTCTATGAATTTCCCTTTGTCGCAACAAGCGTGGTGGACATAACCCCTCACACGGTGTCTATGGTTATTCCTTCATGGATGTGGGTTTTCAATCAATGTCCCTGTGTGGACCACATGTAAAAATCAGATGCAGTATTGGTGTTACCTATTCATATGGGGAGAGTTTTGGGTAGTTTCTTTGTTTCTTTTGTTGTTTAAGTGGCCAAATTATTGGGTCCCCTTCCCTCCCTTCCCCAAGTGACGGGGGTCCAGAATTGTGCTGAATGTGTCGACCAAGTTATTGTCCCCTCCATTCGGGAGTGGGTGGTTTATATGTTCATTTTTTAACTCTATTAACTTGGTATAGTTGTTTTTTTTGTAGGAGGGGTTTTTTTGGGGCTTGTGTGAGTGAGTCCCAACTCTAGCTCATGTTCAATTCTTGTCTATTCATTGTTAGTTGGTTTCTAATGGTGGGGAGACCCACCATGGGTCTCCTGGATTTTCATCCTAAGAACATTTCTAGTTATAGTTGATTCTTAATGGTTTGGAGTACATTCTGGAATCCTTAGGTGTTGTATTTTTTTCAGCCGGAAAGTGTTATGGCTTTCCGGGGGCGGAAAGCTTTAATGGTGGGGAGAATTGTCACACACGGTTTTTTTCTTTTCTGTCATTGTATTGATCTGGCCCATTAGAAATACTGATCCTTTTCATGGGTATTTGATGAGATAAATCTCGAGTTTTGAAGTTTCATATATGTCTAACCACCCAAATTTGGGATCCCCATTGTTTTTTAGTAGTTTTTGAAGAAAGGGTGGTTACTTCAAGATTTGGGCCAACCGTGAGCCCATTCCCAGTTTTAAAAACCGAATTTGTTTCTTTTATAACTCTTTTGTTTTTCATCCTTTTTCACCCATTCAACTTCCCACTTGTCCTATACTGATATATTAAAACTTATATATCCTTTTGGACCCATTATAAATTCATAGGCCGGGTGAATTTGGGTTACTCATTTAGGTATTGGGCCAGCCCATGGCCCCATTTCCTGTTTAAAAAATAATAATTTGTTTCGTTTATATCTTTTTCATTTTTTTACTATTTTTCAGTGATTCCACCTCCCCCTCGAATCCAATATCTCTATACTAACCCTCATAATATATGTTACCTCTTTGGATCTCATGTGGGTCGCGAATTAGGGAGAAATGCTTAGGAAACCTCAAATCAATCAGAATTTCCAAGGTAACTTTTATCATTAATAAATCAATAAATTATTACTACTTTAGCCACCAATCTTCTTCCCCTGGTTCGTACAGACCTTAGGAGTCTCTCCAATTATTTTCAAGCCATTCCGTTTTCTCTAGGGCTTCCGATCTAATGGAAGATGAAGAGTTTTCTAGGATGAAAGGTGAGATTCCTTCCCCTTTCTTCTTCCCCTTCCCCCTCCTTTCATTATTTCTTGGTTTTATATTGTACCCTAGTCTTGATAGACCTAGGGTTTTGTTATAACATGTTTTTTGATGGGTTTTCTGTTTGTTTAGGTCTGATCTTTATAGGTTTATGGTTTATAAACCCGCGGCGGGTGATTTCGGGTGTGCGTTTCAATTACGCCAAAGATTTGAGGTAGGATACCCCTTTCACATGACTTTATTATTTATGTTTCATCATTTTATTATATTTAACTCCAGATATATATGTTTATTATTGTTTTTCATCCTTTGTATAATTTTATTGGTGTTCAAAGTGGTTGTTTAATCATTGGTTTGTGAACGGTAGTGTTGTTTTGTCATGAAAGTTCTCAACAAGTGTTTGTTTAAATGTTCCGTTTTCTTTTGCAAATATTTTGTGAGGTTTATAATATTTTATATGGTATTTTTAACATGTTACAATATCTTGAATGAAAATATGGCTTTCAATTGGTGTTTTATTCGTTTTTATGTACTTAAAATAAATTGTTTTGTTTAAAAAGGGCATGTCATGTGTTCGGTAAATTGCCCGGTTGGCTTTTATGTGTGATTGTGATTTAAAAGTTATTTGTTTGGATTTATAAAGGAATTGGAATAATTATAAATGGTATTTTTGGGTAATTATATAGATTTCCTATTTGTATTTGTTTTTACAATCAAGTGGGTTTTGATTTACAACAAATTTTGGCACGAGTTGCCCAAAAATGGACCGTTTCACATCTTTATGAAAATGGTTGTGTTTTGAATATGTAACCTGAGTATTATAAGAGATTTATGAATGTGTTTTTTTGCTGTAAATTGTGTTTATACAGATCCTTAATAGAATTAAAATTCATACCTTCGTCAAAGGATAGTTTTGAAAAAATAATTAAAGACTCATTTGGCATTTCCTAGAAATGAAGGAGTGTTTTACTTGTATATAAAAATTTGTGCAATTGGGATTGTTTTATGGTCCATTAAATGATTTTATTAAATGTTTATTGGGCTTCCAAATATGATTTGGGTTGGTTATGAAGTGTTTTTATAATATAAAGACTGTTTTTGAAAGAGTTTTATGTGAAAAGCCTCAATACACTTCATGAAATTGTTTTACCAAAATATTTAGCGGTTTGTTGATTAGTGTAAGAAATGTGAAGAATGATTATGGGCTGTTTGTGTTTTTATGGTTTTGGAATGGGATGGGGATGTGAAATGTGTATTTGATAATATGTGTAACTTGATTGAGCACTAAAGGGAATCCCGGGTATCTAGGTGGGCGGACGTGTACTAGTATGCTAGTGATTCTGTGGGGATTGACCCCTGTTTCACGTAGCAAGTTTGACGATGACAACACTGACTAAACTATTATGCTTATGATGATTGGGGAAAACTAGGTTATGGGTATGTTCTCTACTAGTGGCTAGTGAATGAGAACATATATTTATTATGGTTACTTTCACCGAGATACGAGGTACCGGGGGCTCACAACTAACTAGTGCCTAGGGGTATTCCTGTGACTAGTGCTCATTGGCTATTTTGTACTCACCGTCGGCATACAGTGTGTTTGGTTGGTAAATTCAGTAGTATGTGTTATTTATTTTAATGTTAAAATTCTTTAAAGCATCCCTCTTGAAAACTATTTTCATTTTGAAGTTTCACCTCTTTGAAAACAATTGTTACATGCATTTTTGTTTATTAAACATGCATTTTTTTGTCTGATAATTATTATAGCATGGAACCTCATTTGAAAACCATACTTTCAAATCTTGAATTTAAAACTATAAATTGATGTTTAATTTATTTTAAAGTAATGTGCATTGGGAATAGAATACTGGGCTAACCTACTGAGTTTTAATACTAACGCTTATAGTCTTCTTCTTCTTTTTTAGCCCTTGTGCAGGTTTCATCATTAGTTTGATCACCTTGGGAGACTTTTTATCATTGTGTTGGAGAGTGACAAGAAGTGTCACATGGAGTTATTTTTTCATCGGGATTGTTCAGTTGAGTTGTTGGTTTTGTTCTAATTTTAATTTCTTGTACAAATAATATTTAGTTCAATTTTTATATAAATTCATTTTGGGATGTCCGTTTATTTCCGCTGTTTGTTTGATTGTTTATATATGGGTGAAATCGTTCCCTTGTGTACTCTATTGGGGCCCTTGGTGCTTGTCACCATCCCGGGAGGATCGGGGACGCCTCTCGGGACTTGTCGCGGGCTGGCCTGGGTGACCGGTTCAGGGTCGACTCGGGATGGTTCGTGACATTGAGTGTACAATAAATGGTAGTGGAGTTCGAGTGGACCAAAGCTTGTCTGATAGTAAAATAATTATTTTCATCATTTTATATAATTATTTAACTAGTCGGCACAAGACAAAAAACTAATAACGTTGTTATCATTATGTGGAATGAGATTTCATTAATGATTTCGTTTTGCGGAAGTTGGCGCACAACAATTAATGGTGCTATTATTTTTATTATGTTGCAAGGGTTTTCTTAAGGTTATTATTGTATTTGATTTTTATTATGCAATTAAATATTGTAAACAAAACCCCATGTATGTAAATAGATTGATACATCTATTGTGACATTATGCATGGGGAGTCGAATTGCAAATGGTGGGAATATTTATCAGCCAAAACAACTTCTAAATCAAATAATCTTCTTTCAACTCTCATGAATGAGAGACATCCTTAATGGCCAAAGAACATGAGATTAAAAATGATAGATAGAAGACACACCCTTGGTCATGCTATCACTCGGAGAACAAGTTGTGTCGATCGAGAACCATTGAATCACATGTGGATCACCGCTAGAGAGATTATGGTTTGGATCCTCACAAGCGCAATGAAACATTACATAAGGTTAATTATAGAAGATCATTATCATAAACGAAGAAATTACTAAAGATCTAGGAATTTAATTTCAGCAATAATTATTTGAATTAATTATAAACATGATGCGCAAGATCCTATCTCTAGGATGCAGAGAAATTTTTTTAAGATCTCTGATCTTAATCCTTGGATGTTGGAGTTTATCGGCATATTGATCACAGATTTGTCATCGATTATGGAAAAGGAAATGTGGGGATATCCTAACTGTCACACTCCAGTTACATTCAGGTCCTTCAGTTTAATGTCTTTCTATAAGGAAATTGGATCAACTGATGTGGAAGGTAAACAATCTTATGGATGGGCCTCGAATTAGGGGTATGGAAATCATAATGTATGCTATGATGACTCGAATTAAGCCATATGTATTTCTTGGTAAACAGTACAGATTAATGTAATGCGTTAAATTCATGGGCGGGGGGATAACCTCAAAAGTGGAATGCTTGAAAATTTGATCTATAATTCGATGTGAATGAGGGATGGGAAGTCCCATGATGTTCCATATGTTCCCAGGGAAAGGCTATGGATGGGACTAGGGAAAAGGTGTCTTGGTTTCTCTACGTATCTGCTAAAGGTGGGAATCAATCCGTACGTTGTGCTAGAAGTGCTAGTGTGTTAGGAGACTGACATTAGTGATGGTGTTCGTCTCGGGTGAGGTCCAAAGGGGAATATGATTTCATGTTTTGGAGGGTACATTGACCATGTAGTTTAATGTCATGATGTGAGTAATCAAGTTTATCATAGGCCTTCATGACATATTTAGAAAATGGATACCCTTATCATAATTCCTATGCCCATGTGATTTATGCTCGATGCGAGTAATAAGGAATGAAAAGGGTCTCTATCACCATTTAGAGGAAATAGAGGATAGGATAGGAGGATTTTATGTTATGTGGTGGTTGGGCCAAGATATAGGATCAAGTAATCCAAATGTATCCCATTAAAAATGATTGTCAATTCGTATGTAGTTCCTGTGACACCATGATGTTTAGTGTCATGCGAAGATAAGGAACATACAATGTTTATTTTCATTTATGGTACATTCCATGCAGTTTAACATCAAGTAGAAAAGAAAAACATGTATAGTTTATTATCATGTATGAGACATTCCAGGTAGTTTAATGTCATGAGGGAAATAAAAAATTTCACAATTTATTGTCATGTGGGATACATTCCATGTATTTTATAATCATGTGGAAAAATAACAACACAGATAGACCATTATTGTGTGTAAGATATTATATATAGGTTAACAACATGAAAAAATGAATATTATGTGACATATACTATAAGGCCCTAGCCTTAAACCTTACTTAATCTTGAGTTATTACAAGATTACACATTGAGGATCTTTTTAGGTTTAGAGTTTTAGAGAATTAGATCATTGAACTTGCATTAAATTTCACATTTAAACAAAGTGGTTACATAAAAGACAGTATTCATTCTTCCCATCAACAGAAACATATTTAAAATAAAAAATGGATTCTTTCTCGACACTTCCTTGACACTATCATCACATCATGTACCTTTCCCTTGACCTGTGAAAAACATTTCAAAACTTGGGATGAGCATAAAAAGCTCAGTAAGTGTTATTAAAAGTATGGAAAGGAAACATGAGTACATATATACATAAGAATGAAATCATACTTTACCCATAAATCATAAGCACTTTAACATACCTCATAAAATCATGAATAAATCATAGAAATCATAAGACATGAAGGTAACTTGAGGCATTCATTACATTCTTACGTAGGGAGTAACCCTCCTGGTTACGTTTGCAATACCCATCACAGTATATTCCCTAAATCTATTCGTTGAAACCTTAACGTTTAACCCCTTCGCGTTACCCAATGCATTGGAGAGCTATATCGGGCTCACCCGCCCTTAGTTTATCACGGAACCACCCGTCTTCATAAACAATGCCCAAGAACCATAACATAATCCTAGAACATAACTTAAGAAAAAAAGGAAAGATAACGTTCCCACATTGCAATAACAATATAACATTTTAAGATATTGAATCCATTCTAAAAAAACATTTTCAAAACCATTTAAAACATTTATTAAAGAGATTTTTTAATCAAAGTGTCCCAAACCACTTTGATGATTTAATCATTTTACACCATTAATATCCACATAAATAAATCCTTGATACCATTTTGAAAACATGGATATTAATGAGAAATATTTATAAGAATAAATCATTAAAACATTTAAAACATTATTTTAGTTAAATGGTTTTTATCAAAATGAGAGACACTTGAATACAATAATTTAGAAATAACATTTAATCAGAACATTATAATATCATGAGAATAACTGGATTCATGATATAATATTCCAAAGGACAGTATATAAACCATATAATAGTGAATTGGTGCATAACAACAATGAAGTCTCAATTGAAATGTAAAATGAGATAAAATCCCTTGTAAATAATGTATACTTAAATTAAAGATGAACCAATCTCATAATTATGTGTGACAAACATAAATACACCCAATATAAGTGGATATTAAGTGTAAAACAATCAATGTTCATTCACACATTTTCAAAGGATAACATATTCAATAACTACATGTTGAACCCAAGGAAATCGAAATTGGGTTAAGAAGTTCCCTTGGTAAAATTCGACAGCCAAACCGCGTCACTTTAAATTTCATAAAATTATTTGATGAGAGAGAAAATGGTATCTCATCAATTGGAAATAAATTTTAAATCAATAAGGATATATAAGAACATATCCCAACATAAAAAGATGTAAATTAAAAGACATAACAAAATAAGTCTTTTTAAAAGAGGAGTGTGAATGGTTCCCTTATCGATTTGGGGAACTTTCAAAACGTACAACCCATGAAAGAAGGTTCATAAAATGAAGATGTAACTACCCATAAATGAGATTATATTATACTAATAGTAAAATAATGTCCAGTACATACACCACACAAAAATGAAATAGTGTCCAATGTAACATGAATCTCACGGGAACAAAAAGTGAGATGAAAATCCCCATAAGAAAATTCGGCAGCCTAACGGCGCCACATAAAACTTCCAAAAATGGATTGATGAGATCAAATAGGGTCTCTAATCACATGAACATTAAAATTACAGAAATTGTAAAATAAAAGAACATCCTCTAACATAATAACATGGAGAATAAAAGAAATGATTTCAAAGAGAGTACTTGCAAAGAAAGAGAGAGGTAGGATTCCCTTACCTCGTGTCCGACATGACTCGATCATTATTTATTCTCCTGAATAATAAAATTTTGCCAATTTATAATTGATTAAGGGAATACTTTAAATATTATTATTCATTTCATATCACATATTAGTATGTTATAATAATTGGTTAGTAAAGTGAGATCATATCAGACGTTTTTGTCGATGTTCAGTACATGAGTAAAAATTGAACTTGTTGGAAACGAATTTTCCATGTAGTTATAGGTAAATCATCTCTAGAATAGTATTTATGTTTTAAATATCATATATATCCAGTATATATTCATTTTATAATATTACATAGCATTTGGAGATAATAAATTAAAAGCACCGTTCATGCAGACGGTAGGCCGTACGTACGCATGAACGCTACTTTCAGTTTTTTGTCATATTAATGGAATTAAAACAAAATGAGAGATATATATAATATAATTCCAGAATTATATACATAATTTATATGTAATATATTACATATATATCCATTATATATATGTTCTTATAATAGTACATAACATTTGGAGATAAGAAAATAAATGTACCGTTCATGGAGACGGTAAGCCGTACATACGCATGAACGCTACTTTCATTTATTTTTTTTTGTATTAAATGGAATGAAATAATAATGATATAAATGTATATTATAATTCCAGTAGGATAACATATGTAATACCATTAATTCCATCCTTTATACGTCACACATATGGCATTAACGAATCAAATCACTTTGAGGGGGCGGTAGTCCGCACTTCCTAAAATGAAGATATCACGTTTACCCATAATGGAAACCATAAAGGAATTACATAAATGAAAAATACAGAAGCTTAAGGGAAAAATAAACATACTATATATCATATGTAAATATAGTTACATCTTAATGGCCACCATTGAAGGTGTTAAAAAAATATTTAACACTCATCGTTTCGTGAGGCAATAATTCTCCATCCACAGAAACAGTATGTTCTTTAACAATTAGACGAAGGTGTGTGAAAGTGTAGCTCGAATACTTCACATAAAAACATCCTAGTATATTTAAGACACTATTTTTGTTACAAAAGAAAATAATAAAAAGAGTTTAGGGGGTTGGAGAAGCAAAAAAAACAAAAGAACACAAGGGAAGAAATTACCTTTAAATCGGGTAACTGTCTTTGATTTGAGCTCAAAGGCTCCCTTGGAAAGGATCCTTCCCAAAGCGAGGCTTCAATGATGAAGATAGGGATGTGGAGAGAAGAAATGGGAAGGGGTTGGTCGAGCCAAAAGCTTGAGAGGTGTGTGTAAGGTGGTAGCGGTGGGGGACTTTAATAAGAGGATAGGAGGGGAACTCTTCGAAAGTTATAAAATATTACTTTATTAAAAAATAATTTTCGGATTTAAAAGGTCCCAAAAGGATATATTTCGTGGATAAGGTGATAAGGTTTCGAAATCCACCCATCCAATAGGTTTGGGACAAGTTTATGTTATAGTTTTAACATTATCTTTTCATTTTATTTAAATCCCTTATTAATGAGATAATTGCTGCATCATCATGATGTCATAAATAATTTAATTTATTTAATGTATAAAAATTATAAAAAAAATATATCATGATTTAGTAAATCTTTTTATATTTCTAATGAATATTTATAGTAAAAAATATGACTTGTATAACCCCATTTAATTTTTTTTAGTAAAACAACTCATGTTTGTGACATTTTAATTTTAACTTTAAATAAAAAAGTATTTATGTCATTTTCCAACCAAGGTGGCTCCATGGGGTCCCCAAGTTGACCCATGTATTTTCTTGGTCGTCCATGACACATCCAATGATGGTAGGACATGTTTAAAGTTCATTTAATATTATTAAAACATTATTTTTACCTTAAACTACACTAATTACCTCTAATCGCGATTAATAAACATAAAAGTTACTATTCACAAAAAAATTATTGTAATCCCATTGAACCACATTTTACTTCCTAATGACAACCATGTATGTCAGATTTTTTAAATTCAAAACACAGAGGTGGAAAAGTTTCATTTAAATGAAAAATCAGTTTCTTTGACTACCCCTTAGTGGTTCCTCTATTCATAAAAAAATGAAGTTTTTTAGAAAAATAACAAAAATTCACCCTATGCTATATTTGATATTCTGAACTCCAAAATGATGTATATTTTACAAAATTCAAAACATATAAGTTGAATTAATTAATTTTATAATTAATTCCCGCTATCAAAACAAATAGCGTGTTTTTAAGAAACAATATCTATTAAAAGATTGACACTAGTTTAAGTCCAATTTCAAAGTTAAATTAATTCCAATGACCACTATTGTATTAAATGGTAAAAATATATTCTAATCTCACTTTAAAACCAATTCAAAAGTTAATCTAATCATATAAATAAATTAGATTAAAAATTGGTTTTGAATTAAAATACAACATTTTCACTATTCATTAAAAATGAACTTTATCGGAAAAATACCAAAAATTTACACAATGAAAATTTTGATGTCCCGATTATAATGAAGAATTTTATTTTGTCAAATATAACACATAAAATTTTCAAAAGTGGATTTAAAAGAGGTTTCCATCAAAAGGCGGTTAATCGTCCTTTTAAGGAATATTAGAATATTTACGCTTAAAATTGGATTCCTTTGCATTTTTAATCCTCTAAAAGTTATTGTAAATAGTAAAAATATTTGACAAACATATATAATCATTTTGTAGTTAGTTCTGTTCATTCCTTCCATTACAACCGCTAGGCGTTAACTACCATTTAAAATAATATTATTTTATTATTAGAGTGCGATATAAGATTCCCAAGAAACTCGTTGTTGCGTATTGGGTACGCCATCGAGAATACCGTTCCCTTTAAAGTAATATTAATATTTTATTCACAAAATATGGATAAATATGAAAATGTCATATTCTTTATTTACCTAGGGTGTTACATCCTTCCCCCCATTTGGGAATTGCGTCCTCGCAGTTTTAAAATTGGTCTTGGAAACTTCATTGAAAATCCCACATCGAAAAAAGAGTCAGTAAAACAATCACTTTAAAATAAAGAAAGATAAGTAAAAAGGTCACCCGAGATAACCCATACAAAAATTCCATGTAGGAAAATATGGATATGGAGGAAAAAACAAAGGATCATGTTCTGATGGAGAGTGATAGTAAACATGTCTAAGAGAAAGTTAACCATAAAAAAATCCCAAACTTGTGATGGGTTAAACGGTATTTGATTCCCCAGTAGGAAGAGTTAACAGAAATTTTTTTTGTTTTAAGTTATTCTTCATTGAGGAATTTATTTTTGATCTTAACTAAATCATAATGAAACATACATACTTGTCACGTAGACTTTCAACTTTTACTAGATTCCTTAATCAAACTCATATTTTCTCCAAAAGACGAGTATTTAGGAAGACTTATTCGCATTAGGAGTACTATAATCAACTTCTTGAGAATCTCATAATCCACAAAATAGAACTATATATTTCTCATGTCTTTAGACAAAATCCAAAACCAAAATTGTTAGTATGAGGTCAGATAATCCACAAAAGTATAATCCTTTATAAAAAGAAAATCTATTCTTAATCTCCAAAATTTGTCCAAAAAACCAAAAGTTAAACGAAGGCCATTAGATAAACAATTGTCCATAAAATTCTTCAAAGTAAACCAAAATATGATTGAAACCCAAATATTTGAAGGATTTAATCACATAGTCTTCCAAGGTACAAATTAAATTTTATCTCCAAACAACATCATTTGCTCTTAAATTCTCATATTGAAAAGTAATTAACCTAATCACATATCCTCCATGATAGGTTAATAATTTCCATAATAACCCAAAATAAACTTACTCATGATTCCTAAAATCATCTAACTAAAAATAATTAGTCAACTAACTAGGGACTTCACATAGTCCAGTGGTAGGCAATAAATACCAGTCGCACTTTGGTTGTGGGTTCGATTCCCACAGCTTTGTCCGACGCGACGGGTTGTCACATGGTCTGTGTGTTGTCCTTTTTCCAAAACTATATAATTCTTAAAACATTCCCCAAAACAAGATAAAATCATCAAAAATAATCATAACATATTTTAACCTCAAGTTTATCTCATGCCTTTCATTTTCCATCATAACATATAATAACACATAATTACCTCAAAAGTAAGGATCATATAAACCCTAATGGTTACCATTATAATTATTACCTGAACTTCCACATCGATTTTTCATCTCGTACATGATGCATTACATAACATACCAAGGTTCAAGTGGTTGATCATGACTCCTTGCTAGTTGGTTTAGAACAACCACGAGTTTCCTCATTGAATCCCCCATTTCATCTAATCTCTTAATCAGAGAACCACCATAGTTTCCTTCAAACCTATTGTCACTTTGGTGCCTGCTAGATCCATCCATTCACTAAAAACAGATATGTCAGTGTGAGTATATCAACAAAACCATCACATACCAATGAGGAATATATACTTACTCATTCACTTTATCTAAAAACTATGACTCTTTCTGAAATTCTAACCATTATGGTAATGTCACTTATGCTTAAAGAATACCCTAACCTCTAAAGTTTTCTAAAACGACCTTTGATACCAACTATAAGTCCCCAGACTTAAACCTTACTTAATCTTGAGTTATTACAAGATTTCACATTAAAGATCTTTTCAGGTTTATAGTTTTAGAGAATTAGATCATGAAACTTGCATTACATTCCACATTTAAACAAAGTGGTTACATAAAAGACTGTATTCATTCTTCCCATCAATGGAAACATGTTTAAAATAAAACATGGATTCTTTCTTGACACTTCCTTGACACTATCATCACATCATGTACCTTTCCCTTGACCTGTGAAAAACATTTAAAAAACTTGGGATGACCATAAAAAAGCTCAGTAAGGGTTATTAAAAGTATGGAAAGGAAACATGAGTACATATATACATAAAAATGATTTCATACTTTACCAATAAATAATAACCACTTTAACATACCTCATAAAATCATGAATAAATCATAGAAATCATAAGACATAAAGGTAACTTAAGTAATTCAAAACATTCTTACGTAGGGAGTAACCCTCTTGGTTATGTTTGGAATAGCCATCACAGTATATTCCCTAAATCTTTTCGGAGAACCCTTAATGTTTATCCCCTTCTTGTTACCCAATGCATTGGAGAGCTATATCGGGTTCACCCGCCCCTAGTTTATCATGGAACCACCCATCTTCATAAACAATGAACAAGAACCATAACATAATCATAGCACATAACTTATGCATAAAGGAAAGATAATTTTCCTACATTTCAATGACAATATAACATTTTATGATATTGAATCCATTCTAAAAAAACATTTTCAAAACCATTTAAAACATTTATTAAAGAGATTAATTAATCAAAGTGTCACATACCACTTTGACACTTTTAACATTTTACACCATTAATATCCACATAAATAAATCCGTGAAACCATTTTGAAAACATGGATATTAATGAGAAATATTTATAAGAATAAATCATGAAAACATTTAAAAAAATATTTTAGTTAACGGGTTTTTATCAAAATGAGAGACACTTGAATACAATAATTGAGGAATAACAATTAATTAGAACTTTATAATATCATGAGAATAAAGGTATTCAGATATAATATTCCAAAGGAAATTAGATACACATATTATAATAAAATTTGGTCAATTTATAATTTCTTAAGGACCTCTTTTAAATATTATTATTCAGTTCATATCACATATTATAATGTTATAATAATTGGTTAATATCGTGAGTTCATATCAGACGTTTTTGTCGACGTTCAGTACATGATTAAAAATTGAACTTGTTGGAAAAGAATTTTCCATGTAGTTATAGGTACATCATCTCCAGAATAGTATTAATGTCTTAAATATCATATATATCCATTATATATTCATTTTATACTATTCCATAGCATTTGGAGATATAAAATTAAAAGCACCGTTCTTGGAGATGGTAGGCCGTACGTACGCATGAACGCTACTTTCATTTTTTTGTCATATTAATGGAATTAAAACAAAATGAGTTATGTATATATTATAATTACAGAATGATATCCATAATTTATATGTAATATATTACATATATATCTATTATATATATGTACATATAATAGTACAGAACATTTGGATATAAGAAATGAAATTTAACGTTCATGGAGACGGTAAGTCGTACGTACGCATTAACGCAACTTTCATTTCTTTTTTTTTGTATTCAATGGAATCAAATAATAATTATATAAAGGTATATTATAATTCCAGTTGGATAAAATATGTAATAACATTAATTCCATCCTTTATATGCCCCACATATGTCATTAACGAATCAAATCACTTTGAGGGGGCGGTAGTCCGCACTTCCTAAAATGATGATATCACGTTTACCCATAATGGAAACCATAAAGGTATGCCATAAATGAAAAATACAGAAGAATAAAGAAAATATAAACATACTATATATCATATATAAATATAGTGACTTCTTAATGGCCACCTTTGAAGGTGTTAAAAGAATATTGAACAATCATCGTTTCGTGAGGCAGTAATTCATCATCCACAGAAACAGTATGTTCTTTAACCATTAGATGAAGGTGTGTGAAAGTGTAGCTCAAATAATTCACATAACATCATCCTAGTATATTTAAGATACTGGTTTTGTTACAAAAGAAAAGAATAAAAAGAGTTCAGGGGGTTGGGGAAGCAAAATAAAACAAAAGAACACAAGGGAAGACATTACCTTTAAATCGGGTAACTCTCTTTGATTTTAGCTCAAAGGCTTCCTTGGAAAGAATTATGCCCAAAGTGAGGCTTCAATGATGAAGAGAGGGATGTGGAGAGATGAAATGGTCAGGTTTAGGCCTAGCCAAAGGCTTGAGAGGTGTGTGTAAGGTGGTAGAGGTGAGGGCCTTTTATAATAGGAGAGGAGGGTCACTCTTGGAAAGTTATAAAATATTACATTATTATAAAATGATTTTCGTTTTTAAAAGGTCCCAAAAGGATATATTTCGAGGATAATGTGATAAGGTATTTGCTGCATCATCATGATGTCATAAATAATTTAAGTTATTTAATGTCGAAAAATTATAAAAAAAATATCATGATGTACGAAATCTTTCTAGCTTTCTAATTAATATTTACAGTAAAAAAATATGACTTGTATAACCCCATTTAAAAATTGTTTTAGTAAAACAACTCATGTTTGTGACATTATAATTTTAACATTAAATAAAAAGGTATTTATGTCATTTTCCAACCAAAGTGGCTCCATGGGGTCCCCAAGCTGACCCATGGATTCTCTTGGTCGGCCATGACACATACAATGAGGGTATTACATGTGTCTTGTTCATTTCATATTATTAAAACATTACTTTTACCTTAAACTATAGTAATTACCTCTAATTGCGATTAATAAACATAAATGTTACTATTCACCAAAAAATTATTTTAATCCCATTTAACCACATTTTACTTCCTAATGAAAACCATGTATGTCGGATTTTTGAAATTCAAAACATAGAGGTGGCAAAGATTCATTTAAATGAAAAATCAGTTTCTTTAACTACCACTTAGTGGTTTCACTATTCATCAAAAATTGATGTTCTTCAGAAAAATACCAAAAATTCACCCTAAGATATATTTGATATTCTGAACTCAAAAATGATTTATATTTTAAATAATTCAAAACATATAAGTTGCATTAAATAATTTAATAATTAATTCCCGCTGTCAAAACAAATAGCGTGTTTTTAAGAAACAATATCTATTAAAAGATTGACACTAGTTTAAGTCCAATTTCAAAGTAAAATTTATTTCAATGACCACTATTGAATTAAATGGTAAATATATATTCTAATTTCACTTTAAAACCAATTCAAAATATAATCTAATCATATAAATAAATTTGATTAAAAAGTGGGTTTGAATTAAAATACAACATTTTTCACTATTCATTAAAAAATGAACTTTTTCGGAAAAATACCAAAAATTTACACAAAGTAAATTATGATGTCCCGATTATAAAGAAGAATTTTATTTTTTCAAATATTAAACATAAAATTTTCAAAAAGCTGATTTAAAAGAGGTTCGCCATCAAAAGGCTATTAATCGACCTTATAAAGAATATTAGAATGTTTACGCTTAAAATTAGATTCATTCGCATTTTTAATCCTCTAAAATTTATTTTAAAGAGTAAAAATATTTGACAAACATATATAATCATTTTGTAGTTAGTTCTGTTCATTCCCGCCATTAAACCGACTAGGCGTTAACTACCATTTAAAATAATATTATTTTATTATTAGAGTGCAATGTAAGATTCCCAAGAAACATGTTGTTGCGTATTGGGTAATCCATCGAGAATAGCGTCCCCTTTAAAGTAATATTAATATTTTATTAACAAAATATGGATAAATATGAAAATGTCATATTCTTTATTTACCTGGGGTGTTACATATACCATCTCAAGTACCCTATTGTTGGAAATTATGCAAAGTATTTATTGAGAAATCTCGTAATAGTCGGTGGTGTGACATGCTACACATCCATGGTGGCCAATAAATAGTGTCTTTTATGACATGATTTATGTACGACATAAGGGCCTTCACACAATGACTCCATATTTTGGGGATTATTTCTGATATGACTGGGTTTCTAGGAGATACCACCAATTCACCCTGATGGAACAAATAGATGAGAACCCTTTTATTGAATGCTTGTGATATTCAGTTTTGGTGGACATCAAGGTAGTGAAGTGTGTACAACCACTTCTCATCTAGACATTCCAACTCATCTAGTTTTGTTTGTTCATGTTCATTATATAAGAGTATCTTGAAAATGGATATTCAGAGTCATGGAATTTAAAACTATACGGGTAGAACTACCTTAGTCCCATGTACAAATGAGTATGGAAGCACTGGTGTAGCAGTACGCATGGTGGTATGGTAGAAACAAAATGCATGGAGTAGTTTTTTGGAAAATACATCTTATCCTTGTCCCCCATCATTAGAAGAATGTTTTATAGCGCCTTATTGAAGTCCTCTATCTATGAATTTTCCTCCACATGATAACAAGATAAGTGATTGAATTCAGTGTTATAATCTTTCTATATTTTCCACAACGGTGCATAATAGATGTTGGTGTTGTTGTCCATCAATATCAAGTGATGGACTCAAAACCTAGTGATGATATTTGACATTATGAAGTTAATGATATTCTTTAATCCAAAATCCCCAAGGGGTATCTTCATATACCAATAAGTATGTTGTATTAATGATGTACTTGAACTAATTTGTAGTGGCTTTGGGATATGGCCCCATAACATCCTTCATCCAAAATGGGAATGTCTAGGAATATATAAACTTATATAGTATTTTTGCGGGTTGATGGATAAAGATTTCAAGAATCTAGAACACATGACAGTTTCTGGTGAATTCCATGCAGTCTTGTATCATGGTCTTCTAGTAACACCCAAACTTATGATCTAGTGGGAGATCCTAGTTCTAGATTCTTGGGCACCATAGGATCCGGTGTGGACCTTTTCCATTATAGAGTGTATTTCTCATTCTATTATACACCTGAAATATGTCCATTTAATTCACACTTGTATAGGTTTTCTTCATCATTTGGGACATCCTACAAGGACAAGTTTGTTCCCATATGCTAGTTTTGTTCCTTTCTATTGAGATATGTGAGGATAGTTATATCCCGAAGATTTTTGATTATGGGATTCACCCACATAGAGGAGATCACTACTTGATCACCCTATGGAGTGGTGCTGGCCTAATTGATCGTGTCCATATCACATATGATGATTTATGAGACCACTCTATAATGTAATATGTGGTGGGTTTCCTCCACCTAATCATGGTTGGCCAATATGGTCGTCGTGTTAGCCCATTCATCAGTACAAGCATTATGGGATCGAGTGATATAATGCAATGTAGGAACAAAGGATAATCCCAGCATTAGTCCCCTAACGTATCCATATAGGGGGTCTATTTCTTCTATATTGATGGAATATTTGACTTTTATATGCTTTATCACCAGTTCTAAATCCACTTCAATGTTCTGGTAAGCTATGCACGACTAGAAATATAGTTCAAACCCAAGGATGAGGGTTTGGTATTCTGCCTCATTACTAATGTTGCCTTGAAATAGTGAGAAAGAGTAGGGAATAAATACATTGTATGGAGATACAAATATAACCCCTTGTCCAACCCAATTAAGCTTCGGTTTTTCCATTATTGTGTCAATAGGACTCAGTGAGGTGCCATAAAAATACATCTCACAAGATTGGGGAATGTCATGGGAATAAAATACATCTTCTTATGGGATCATTTTGTTTTTTCTGTATTTTCTAGGGAGGTATGTGCTCCATGAAGTCAGCCCGAGCTTTCCCTTTTACTGACTTATTTGATATGCACTAGATATCATATTTTTCTAGAATGACCTCCCATTGATCCAAGGGTCCGGTCAACATAGGTTGGCCAAGGATATTTATAGTGGTTCGATACAAGAGACAATGTTTTCCTCATGGTGCTATAGGTAATGAATCTCTGTTCTCACTATAAAGATGAGCACCAATAAGTTCTTTTCGACATCAATATTTCTGATCTTGGCACCCAATATAGTTCAGATGAGGAAATAAATACTATTCTTGATCCATGTATCATTCGTTAATGTAAGGAGGTAACCAAGGGAGCATTCCATGTAGGACACATAAAAGATTAGTGGCCTCCCTTCCACAAAAGGAATCAACATAGATGGGTGTAGCAGATACTACATGATATTTTCGATTGATTTTTGACAGTCATTATCAAATTTGTAGGAAACCCCTTCTTCATTAGCCTCAGGAAGGGTTGGTTGATGCATTCCATGTTGTAAATGAATCGTCGAATGTAGGTGAGGATCCCTTGAATACCTCATAGTTATTTTAGACTTCCAGGGGATAAATTTATAGGATGGAATTTGTATTCTTAATTTCAACCTCGATACCATGTTGGCGTACCACATAACCGAGGAATTTACATGAAGATATGACCAAAGCAAATTTTAGTGGATTAATCTATAGACTAGGAGGTCACATATTGCCAGATATTTCATAGATATCAGTGATGGGATCACATCACCGTTAGGACTTAATGACCAGGATGTTTGCATAAATATCATATATTCTTCCCAATAATGGATTAAATATACGTTGTGTGGTGCACTAATATGTGATGCTGACATTATTGACTCCAAATAAAATGACCTAGTAGAAAAACAATCCCAAGGGATGCCCTAAATAAGGTGTCTTATTAATCCTCAAGGGCCATTTTGATATGATTGTACCCCAAGAATCCATCCCTAATGAAAAGGGCTTCGAATCCAGTTATGGTGTCAATCATGTGTTCTGTTATAGGTAATTGGAAATAGTCTGTCAAGAAATTCTGATTATAGCCTCTAAAATCAAAAAAGACTCTAATTGCCTTTTTCTCTTTCTTGTTAGGGATGATGTTGGAAACACATTTCTGGTATTTCATATCTTGGAAAAAGTTGTCTTTGATCAACTTGTTGACATCTACCTCCACATTTGTAGAATGAGATGGTGAATTCTATAGGAATTCTTCTTGAATCCCTGATGTTATTCGGTTAGTCTAAGACGGTACGTAGCCACATCTGGATTCAATCCAGGCCTTTTTTAATAGATATAGGAATCCACATATAGGTCTTTATTATAGAATGATATATACATCCCCTTCTCTTTGGGAGTCATGGCAGTGATAATCATGGTAGGTTGTGGGTCTTCTTATATCCTTAGGAATATTTGTTGGAGCTCATCTATGGTGGTGGAAACACCTTCCTAGAATGCCGGAGGGGTGTGTCTGAGATCATCCTCATATTCTTCTATTTCTGATTAATTTATTTTCATCTCAGTTGTGGTGGAGAGATGATTAAGATTATTGTTCTTGAGGGTAGAAGAGTTAAGAACCTCCGGTACTAGGTGTACTATTTCAACTATGTTTATGGGGAGCATGTAATCCCCATCCATCATGCTACATGGGTTATAGGGGATTTCCTTAAACCATTGGTGGAATAATCTTATATAACAACATATTTAACCAAAATTATGCCTCCATTCTTGTAGAATAATTCTCCAGCATATGTGGATCAATGTTTATTATAGGGGGGGCATTATCACTATGATGTATTCCGACCTTGGCATTGACGGGGTACTTCAAACATTGACAGAATTTTTATGGCCCCACCGCGTTGCTATGAATCCTGATTTATCCAATCATGACATATTATGTTTTCTCTTGCTTCAGAACCATGAACTTGACATATGATTTGAGCTCCCCAATTTAGGTCTCTATCTTAATCCTATCATGGGGAATTTCATCACGCTTATCATATCCCAGGATGGTCAGATTTGTATAGGATAAGTATCCTCTGCTATACAATAATCATTATAGATTATGGACTAGGATATGATTGTTCCTTGATCCATTTCTCAATCAACACCCTTTGGACATTGAAATTATTGATCTTTCCTGAGTCGTACAAGGGTTTTATATGTCCATATATGTCCTCCTCTTAATCAAAACCAATGAATGATAAGGGTACATGACATACTATGGACACAGTCTCCACTTGATAGACATAGGACACAAAGTCATCTGTTTCAAATTCTTGTGGTCTTCCAAGGGATTCAATAATTCCATATATGAGTTATCTAGAATGGTAAAGCATATTTAGGATTCAAAGGTTGACTAGGATCAAAACTATCTATTTTAGATCATTATAATTTAGCGCTAAAGTTCATCACATCCTGACATGGGGATGTTATGGGGAATGATGCTTATAAGTTGGATTAGTGGTGTTTTTTGGACTCGGGGCTTGTGCGAAGGTTGAGAGAGTATCCACTTCAAGTGTAAGAGATTGTGTCATCCTTCCTCATTGTCGGGATTGATCAGGTTGAATCCTTATAAAGTTATCATGCAAGAGAATTGGGTGTAGTTAACTATTGGAGGGCTCTGAGGAACCTCCCTTATTCCTTGGAACATTAGTTAGTGCTTTACCATTGGTTGCAGCTACATATATGACCTCTATGATGATATGGCTAGGATACTGACTTCGGCCAAATCTGGTTTGTCACATGTGTCATTATCATTAGTTCATGCAACCTCTAGTTCCCTAGTTATATGCAAGAAATCCATATTTTGGTGAGATCTATTCATCATATTTGGATTTTTTTCATGTGTATTGTGTTGAGAGAACAGAATATGAGAACTTCACATGATGAGGATTCTATTATTTGGGGTGGTTCTCATGCCACAGATGTTATAGGGAATAAATCTACCAGTGTTAGTCTATTTTGAAGCACAATAATACTCCTTCTCTTTGGTTTCTTCTTACATCTAGTGGTCACCCCCACCATTGGGAGGTACATCAATCTTCTCCTTTCTGGGTGTTGGAGCTATTGTGTGTTTGTGAAACTATGTCCTTAGCGTGTCAAGAGCTCGATCAACTATTTTATGAGTCATCTAGTTTTGGAACTTTTGTGCTTCCATGGTTGGAACATTCTGCCATCCTTCCACTTCCTCTAATAGGGAAATGGTTATGGAAGACACTTTTTCGAGAGGACCTTCTAATTTCACCTATCCAGAGTCAACCATTCCGTAAAAGAAATCCTTAATGGTGAAACAACTATAGATACAATTATCTATCTTTATTTGTAAAGGGATGTAATTGGGTTGATAGGTGAGGTTGACTTAATCAGTATTCATTGTCTGTGGAAGCGAGAATAGGTTGTTGTCCCTAGATTCAATGACGTATCCCAAGATATTTTAATTTTGAAAGGTGAACACGTTTTTCATTCATTCTTGAAATCCTGGGTGATCCTATTTTCTCAGTGCTTCATGTCGAGGAAGATTTTTCAGCTGATGTCAGTTAGCAGGATGTGGTGGGTAGTTCAGATCTTTTTTGGGAACATGGACTATTGTGGGTTTGGGGGTGATAGTGGCATATTCCAATCTTCTTTTCCCATTCCTTCGTGTTTTGGTCATGTGATGAGACATGGACTAGGTCCATTGAATATCCTCTTCATGGAACTGTTCTATTTTCCTGAACTCTATGAATCCAGCTAGATATTTCAAGAGGATTAGGGTTGTCTGTAGCTCAGTCCTGATATTTTTATCACAAATTTGGAAAATTTGTTCCTACAGGAGAGGGATATTGAGTGAATAGGTTAGACCCTTCCACCGAACTATGAATTCAGAAACCCTTACATTCTCACACTGCTTGTAGTTCCACATGTTGATGATCATCACCTTTCCCCATTTTAAACAAAATTCAATAAAGAACTAATGAATAAGTTCTTCCAATCTCAGGATAAATCCATCATGAAATGTACTATACCGGATGAAGAATGGCCATGTCAATGTATATATGAAACATGCTAGTTTGGTCACCTCCTACTAATTTGGAGGGCCCATTATTGGCCCGTGTCGATATACAAATTGTGTGACTTACTAATTCATATTTCCTACACCATTGAATCTTAAAAGGTAGGACTGTCAATGTTGGTTTGAGGTGGGGTATTGTCTACCCATTTTAGATATTTATTGTTTTCAATAAGCATGGGTGTGCATCTTCCTCCCACAGATACTATTAGAGTAGCCAGGGATTCAATGGCAGTGAGAAATTCTGGAGGCATTATTGTTTGATCCACCTCCCTTCTTTAGGGATCATGTGAGAGACGATAAGGTGGTTCCACATTAATATCTTGATGATCATTTAATTATAGTATGACTTAAGAGTTACCATAGTGAGGGATAGGAAATCACTATAGTGTGGGAAGCCCCCATCATTCCCTGCATACTCTTTTATATAGAAGTGTTTTCTAGACCAAGATCCAATATGATATTCATACACTGCTCTGGTTAGCGGATCAACCATTTTAGGGAGAATATTCTCCTCAGAATATAGATGATACACAATGGGATTATTTCTCCTATGTAGCTCATCATTGAGATTCTGGACATCTCTTATTTTATTCACTTATTTCGACAATTTCTCTTCTTGAAGAGGGTAACCTAGGTGCAGTTACATGTTTTCCATTATCATTATAGATATTCTATTGAGTCGGTGAAAAATCATTATTTGGTGGTGCCAACTTCTAGAGACTTCTTTGACTCTGGTAGTGTGAATCCTCATTTAGTGGGTCCAAATCTCCCTCCTCATGGGTTATGTATTCCATGTTACAACCCTCGGTATCAGAATATTGATCCATTTCCACCATGTTAAAATTGAAAATGTTCATATAGGCATATCAAATAATTGTGGTTGTTCCATTTCATTCCACGTGCCAAGGCAGTTCTTTAAGGAATTCAATAGATTCATTATTCGAATGCATGGTCTTATTGGGAAATTTTGATTTTTGACCCCATAGGGGAATGATTTCATTCATCAAAGACTCCCCTAATCTTTATTTATGAATGGTGACCTTGAGAGAATTTTTATCTGGGTTTTCGGAATGAGCACCAACCAACAAAGGTTTGTCTTGTGGCAGAAGGACCTGGTGGGATACTGAATGTTAATCTCTTCCTACCAACCTAGAGAATATTTATTTCCTCTATGGTTTCAATGATGATTAAAATCCCCCATCCATGTGGGATGGGGTTTATATGAGACTAACATTAGACATGAAGAGGTAGTTGTCCTAAGCCCATTGGTTTTGAGGTGATCTTGAATTTCCAATAATATATCCCATCCCTTTTCACAGGAAAATGAATTTATATATGAGGAGAAAAATGTAAATTCTTTGATCCCATTGGGATGGAATTTATCTCAAAATTATGTATGAATATCATGAATTTTCTATGGAATTGATTACATGTTGGGAAGAGGTAGTGGAATTTTTTTCCTTGTCTTGGGTGTCGAGTCCTTTCCTTGATGACAGATATGGTAGTTTCTTATAAGGTCTTTGGGATGTGGAACAGTTGTAATTGCATGAGTGTTAGGTGTGATGACATCCCATGATGATGATCATTCCTTACTGTTAGTTGTACAGTGATAAAAACATCTATCACATTGTTTGGAACATCCATAAATTATCTTTAGGGGCTCAATTTGAAGTCTGGTATGCTATATTATCTCCCAGTTTGTGATGTCCAGACATTGTCAGAGGGAGGAAATTATATTACAGTAACCAACTAGCCTGAGATTTTCCCATCCCCTATCCTCGCCATGGATATAACATTACAAGATGCCATGTATGGGGGACTCTACTATTCTAGAAGAACGAAGACGTCTCACACTCTATACTGTCCACATCATTGAAATCATATTCCAAATGTGGAATTGTAGATCAAATGATGATGTTTCATGATGAAATTGTGAAAAGAGAGTTGCAAATATTTACCATGATTTTCTATTTTTGGATCCCGAGTCCAAGAGAGAGTAGCCAGGTCAAGCTAGTAATAGAGTATCCTGATGGATTGATGGTAACACTCATATCCTGGATAAGGGATATACTGATCCTTTCGTGACTGATGAGTACACCACATATTATGTCATAGATAGGGAATGAACTTCTTTTCTAGATCATCATGGATCTCATAGATTCAAGAAGAGAAGGGCCATAACATGATAGGGAGGTTGTTTCTAACTAATTCTCCCCATATGTTAATGTTAGACTCTTATTTTTTTAGACATACAAGCCTTCGTATAGTCAGATGATAGATGATGTCTTTAATGGTCCCCTGCTGACATAAGTAGTGTACTACTGCAAGCTGATGGGAAACTATATACAGTTGAACCTGGTGTTTTGATCACCTCTCTATACGGAGGTGTCAGTGTTTGGTTCACCTTTCTATATAGAGGTGTATTGTAAAAAGGTAGGACTACCAGCACTATGTGAGATATCACCATGGTAAATTTGAAAATGATGGATGCCAGGAGTAGAGTATTTACAATCCCATCTCCACATTACCATGAAAAAAACTATGCTGGCATTGGATGTATCATGGTTCATCATCGATAGAAGAGTCACCAGACCCTTTTGAAGTTTATAGTGTGTTTCAAACAACATCAAGGACATTTCCATTAATCAGATTAGAAATATAATCCATATTATAAACCATGTTAAGAATATGCCAACCTAGATTTCGTGGTAGTGTAGAGATATAGCCCTATATTATAGTGGTTTTCAGAATATGTTTTTAACCACTTAGAGGTATGGGTATAATATCCCAATACTGATTATATATTGGAATATGTCGACAATCTACCTCATTTTCAACATCTCTTTGGCGATCCTTAGTCAATACGGGGTTGTGAGCCTGATTTTGAGACATTGGGATATACCAATGGTCATTGATGGCTGGATGGTCCGAATAATAATTCTTTCTTAGAATATGCCGATAAACATCTTGAATGGGAGAAGGAATATGAGACTCCTCCTATATTTCCTTGAAAAAATATTTCATAGTAGTTTTTTCATAGAAGTTGGAATATGAGACTTTATTCTCTGATATATTGGGGTATTCCAAGAAGATTCATTGACATGAATATGAGACAATCCCAATTCTTTTTCAACTGTCACTAAGTTAGCCTCATCTAGAGAGGGGTTCTGGGATTGATCCTGAGGATCCAGATTATGTTGTAGGACTTCTTCGACAGGAATGTGCCCCTTTTGAGAGTCATGTGCCACTCTCACCTTGTTTTCCCCTGTTCAAATGGGATTATGAGACCAATTTGATGATGCACCCTTCATCAGGATATGCCAATAACCCCCCCCCCCATGTGGGATCAAGTACCTGCTATAGCTCTAGTATAACCACATTATCATGATGATTACTGTATTGATTCATACTATCTATAGTGATACTAGATTTTTCATGTCCCTTGACATACAACAGTGCTAAAATATTCCGATAGAGTTCTTTCGAGTTTTTCAGAATGTATTGGCATTTTAGCAATATGTGTGCTGGGATATAAGGCCACACATTTTCCATCTCCGTGACCAGTTGATAGATATATTATATTGAAGTAGGGATATGTACCCACTTCTATCATCCATGTTCTTTGAGGATTTTCCATTGGAATTCATGCACGGTGGCAAGATAAATAACCTCTTCCATGATTGTTATGGGAATATGCCCACAGTCGTGTTATAAATAATCATGGATTTGAACCTATCGGCCAGTCCCTTATAGAGTTTGCTGGTGGGCACTATCAGTAGTATTGGGGTGTATTATCTCATTATTGGGTATCTAGCATCCTTTTCCTCTGGTGATTTTTCCTAAGTAGAGGTCATGCATGGTTGTCTAAGGTTGATTTCTGCCGGGAGTAACCCAATGTAGGTAGATAATAGGTACTTGTATGATGAAGCCGATGATGGAAATTAGTAGACACCCTCATGGAAGTTCATGAATTTTGGAGATGTTGGATCTGGCCCAATGATCCACCTTCATTAGGTACATAATGTGTTGGGTTCATACTCTAGGGATAACCTCCCCATGTGATTAGTCATGGTGATGGGGCCACCAGTTTCGTAGCAACCATTGTTTAGTGGCATGGACTCACCATTTGACATTCTTGTAGAATCATGAAAAAAAATCCATATTCAGGATTGTACCATATTGGTGGTACTTCTGAATCATCTTCTTTTCTACCTACCAATTGAGTCATCTATTTTTCGAGACCATTTTTCAACTCGTAGGGGCCACGAAGGGGGATGATGTACTGGAATAAGTGCTCAAAGATAAAGAAATTCTCTCATATCGGTAGTCTGAAATCATATATACAACATGGAACAAGGCCACCAATCAATGCCATATCATAAGAACAATATTTCCCAATCAGATATAATAGGTCAACACAATTGTCAGGTATTCCCATTTTGGCCATTCCACTCGTTTGGACTTGTTAGCCTGATGATAGACTTATATGATTCTCAATTTATGATGGTCCAATTGATTTTATTGTATATGGTTTACAAATAAATGTATTCTAAAAGGTATATATCCAGATTATCTGTGTTATTCGCATATAAGGTGAAAGAAACATGGATTGAAAGATTATTCCCTAATATTCTTTTATTACTAGAATGCACGTTAGATTCACCATTTTTGTTTCTGTATAGGGACAAATAGAATCGTCTGACATATTATTAACAGATCATTTTTTTTATTTTATAGATTCCCATTTGGTTCACCATTTTTGTTTCATCAGGATTTTGTGGCATGGAATGGATTCCACTCATTGGGTTACCATTTCCACTTTTCCCTAAACCATCCAATGGTTCCCCAATTCATAGCTTGGTACAATCTTATGTTCCAAAGGATTGTGGTACTCTTAGATTTTAGGCCCAGTGAACCGTGGGGACTCACATTGGATAAGAGGATGGGAGGTTGGGCTCATCAGACCATTTTTGTGGTAATTAATGCATACTCTGGGACTCTCTAATAGATTTAATACATGTTCGTGAATCTCTTCATAACCCTGACGCATGACCGGTTACCCTAAAAAATGGCTATGGGTTAACTATCTTTTATATAAGATAATTTGGGATCTATTTTTTGACTCCATCTATATGAATAAGAGGTTCTTTATTATTTTATAGTATTGATCGATCACTGATAAGTTGAAACTATATGACCATGTGTTTCAGGAGATTCTACCTTTCATAGAGGCTGATGATATTCTAAGGATGGGGTTGATTCATTATGAGTGGTCCTACATATCCTTGTTATTGTATGAATAAAAAACACATATTTTCGGTTGACCTTAATGGTCTAACATCAATCCATAATAAATCTTATAGGAGGGTGGGGGGGGGGTCGAAACAATAAATATTTTAGCTCAAGTCTTGACGAGGCGACATACGTATCATGGTTATGATAGGAATTTGAGTCATCAAAGTTCTATTGGAGATGTTGGGGCTTACACACTGAGGATGTTTTAGTGAATGGGTATTTAATGTGTAATGAGGTGTTCATTTTACCCCCTAAGCCTATGTGATCCTTGTTCATTGTGTCAAAGAAGGGGGAGTGTCTGATCATCTTCATGGCATATGGATATGGTGCCTACATATTGGGGTAGTCCTTAGAGTTTTTTATATGGAGCTCGGGATATTAATGAGGCATTCTACGTATCCCAGCTATGTTGGATATCAGAGTCCTCGTAGTTATCTTCTAGATGTAGTGGATTACACACTGAGGCTGCCCTATTGAATAGGTGTTTGATTTCTATTGAGTAGTTCATTACACCCTCCTAATCTCACATGATCCATGCTCATTGTGAGAAACAAGGGGGAGTGACTGATCAGCCTCATGGAGTATTGATATGTGATCTACGTAATGGGGAAGTCTATAAGGTGATTTATATGGAGATAAATGATTTTTGTAGGAATACTATATGTCTTAGTTATGGAGGGAATCAGAGTCCTCATAGTTCTCTTGGAGATGTTAGGGATTACACACTAAGGTTGCCCTGTTGAATGGGTATTTGATGCCTAATGAGGTATTCATTGCATCCTCCTAAGCTCATTTGATCCATGATCATTGTGATAAACACATGAGAATTTATGATCATCCTCATGGTGAATAGATATTGTATCTGCATATCGGTGAATCCCATGCAGTGTTTGATATGAAGCTCATGCCATTAAAGAGGCGTCCTAATTTTTTCAATTATGGTAGGAATCAGAGTCCTCACAGTTCTCTTAGAGATGATTGGGATTACACATTGAGTATTCCACTAGTGAATAGTTCTTCTTATCTTTAATGTGTATCTTGATCTTGTTGGCATACCCTAGAGGTCATCACCTAACCTGGATCAACACAAGTGTATGGTGTCTCGAGAATCATGGTAGCATGACTCAAGCGGTGTTGTCTATCTTAGATGACACATAAAGAGGACATCGAGGGATTGAGCTGCCATGTCCAGAGGATGTCACTTATCTTGGATGAAAACTCAAGGCGGGGCACATCGTGGGACTAGGCCGACATGTCTAGAGGTTACACTGCGATAGCTGGATAATTAAATGCAAATTTGTTAACGAGACTCAGTTTACATGAGTTGGAGCCATTATACAATTCCGGAGGTGCATCGTGAGGACATATCTAGTCCAATGTGACGATCTTAGAGGGATAGAAATATCCCATTCATTACCTCAAATGGTCTTCAATACTTTTTCCAACATGTCTAGGGCATTCTACATATCCCAAATGACATGTTGAAGGGATTTTCCTGAAGCTTGGGTGGCACGATTTGTTAAAATCACGTACTCTTGGTTGACACATGTGAAGAACATGGATGTCCACGATCATGTATTTTGTGTAGGTTTTCCAATTTGAATCAGGGTTTTCCCCCAGTGTTGTGAGTGCCTTTGTTCAGTTCAATGTCTCTTTGTATGGGTCTCGCGTGATCCGAATGACATGTGATATGGCTTTCGCATGTATCGCCAGAAGTCATTCAAATGATCTTTTATTGTTCTTACAAAGGAATTTATTCCTAGTGCATGACTGCACTAGAGGTCCACTAAAGTATTACCTGATGGAAAGTTGACTGTTTGAGTGATCCGATCTGTGCAGAAGTATGATGTTTGAGCACTGACATGCGTAGCGGTGGTTTGGGACCAAACTCCTAGCGTTTAATAAAACATCCAACCAACCAACCAACAAAAACCTTTAATGAGCTAGAGTAGATAATTTATAGGCTCCGACATCCAGTTACACTTTGGTTTGTGCATGTAATATGTCATGAGTCGAGGATGGAGTCTATATGGGGTCTCTCATTACGTGGCATCATGAGTCACTATGGTGGACCACATCAATGGTGCCACCAGATTTTCAAAGACAAAAATTCCATATGTCCTTTATTGGTTTATTGCCAACTATAGAAGGATTTCACATAGATGGACTTCCATGTTGTCATGTCGTCATGCCCAAGGGTCTTCAGAAGATCTAAATGAATGTTAGAAGGCATTCATGTGTCCTTTGATGGATTCTTCGAGGGTCTCATAGGACCACACTGACGGTGTTCTAGGTGCCTCACATACCCTTCAGTGTCCACAAGCCTTTCTCTCCTCCTCATTACCCATCACCTTCTCTTTATATGATGAAGGTTGGGAGTAATGTGATATTTCATGTATGGGGTCGAGGATATTTCCTCTATTTTCTTGAGACAAATCATGTGACCAATATGGGTCATATGGTGCTTGATCGTTTTGTGGAAAAGTTCGTGAACCAAATGGCTTCATTGTGGGGAGGGATCATGGTGCTGTACAGGTCATTAGGGGGTGTGGAACATGTATTTAACTGACCGTATAACCATCTCGCTACACCTTTTTCTATTTAATTTGTTTTATTTTACAATGATTTGGTTTTATATGTCATATCATGATCAATGTTTGAGTTTTATGACTTATTTTTTGGTGATTTATCACTTGACCAATATGTGAAATATAGAGACCATGCGAGCATGTTGGGGAAAAGTCTATAAATTCGTCTTCATAGTGTAACAAGATTGTCTAGAGATACATATGAGATACTGAGCACTGAGGATGACAATCCAAAGGGACTTCATGATGTCAGACAGTGATGATTCCAAGGTCTCACAGTGTCTCACAGATCAATCTAGGAATACATTTCATGTCTTTTAGAGAGTGTGTATACCACTCACCTACAATGTTTTTATTCCCTTTGATTTATGTGACAAGGTTTGGGAGGTATTCTAGTTTTCTTAATTAATATCTATGAATTTTACAATACATTATAGTGGTTTCTAATATGAAAACTGTGGGTAATATAAGAGTGTGCATGTAATGTGGATAGAACCATGAATCTGTCCTTAGAGCACCATGTAATTGTCTAGAGGTTTCCATGTGGTGTGACTGATGATCCGAAGGGGTATCATAAGGCACACCAGATAGGTCATGGTGCATCACATGTCTTCTAGGGCATGCCTCATGTCATTTAGTGACCAAAATCCCCTCTTGCCTCCTCATAGTTATCTCATTTATTATTTTTGATGAAGTCTTCAATGTCTTGGGAGATGGATTTGATATAATCTAGGGATATTATTCTTCTTAGTAATGATTTGGTGCATGATCTATGTGAAAACCTAGGGTCTCCTAATTGAAATGTCATTTCCCCGGATTTTCAAGGGATTCTAGATGGTTTTTTAGGTAATTGGAAATGAAAACCCATGCATCCTGGGGGATGCTCATATAGTTTTCAATGTTCAGTCTCTATTAAAAAATGGTACACATTGAGGAGAGCCTTATAAGACTTTCTGCGAGTTAGGTGCACTTTTTGGAGGCTTCACGTGACATTCTAAAGGTTAGGAAATCATGAGTCTATAAACATACACTTCTTACTTACTCTCATGGGGAAAATAATATCCACATTTAGATGCTTCTTCCTTTGTAGTTTTTTTATTCTTATTTAGTGTTCATCAACAACTATGTATAACTACATGAAGGAATTTTAGGGAATTTTCTTGATAATCAATTATGGAATATTTTTTCTTTATATGTAAAACCCCAACCCATTATTCCTGGATTTCATTATATTAATTTAGATCCAGCTTTTACATGATTAATTAAATGGTGAAATGTAATTATAATACCATTTTAAATTGATTAACTATAGTTTTAATCAAGATATTTAATTGTATGACTTTTTGAATGAGTGCACACAGATAAGTGAGAGTATATTTGGGAATGACTTCATTGTCTTCAAGGTTTTTTTACTCAATGTTTTTTTGAAGAACGTCATCTATAAATTGATTATCATAAATCAAATTTCACTCACTATCTCATTTGGCATGCTTTAGATAATTAATATAAATTAGAACTAATAAATTTACCACTCCACTTTATTTCATCATTTTTGTTTCATAATTCATTCATTCACACTACTCACACACATCCAATACCAATATAGTCTATATTTCTACTAGTTTAAGTTAAAAAATTCCCATAGAACATGTCACCATTGGTCCCCCCACTATTAGAGTGGGTAATGTGTATGAATATATAAATAGTATCTTGGATGGTGGTTCCATAATAGAGTGGTGATCCTTTATCCACCTTTAAACTATTCATAAAAACTTCCTAATCACTAACATTATCTAAATATTTCGTTTCAAACTAAATCTGGTTCCCTTAACCCACTCTCCCAGATCTAGTACTATAAACACATACATTACATAATTTTAAACCAGCTAAAAAATATTAGATATAATCATCCATAATTATGAAATAAATAATGATTATTGTATATATTCCTTCTTAAGGATATTTTCATGAATTGATATTTATATAATTAAGGGAAAAAATAACTAAAAAGGACACGTTCTTTGTAACAAGAAGAAAGTTTTCTCATTATATATGGAATTTTATTATCTATAATGAGTTTCTAACATCTTCTATAAATTATTTCACACATGATATCCTTTTAATAATTTCATGTGAATGAATTTTCATCATAACATGGGGAAATTTAAACATAAGAACAGGTGATCTTTTAAACTAATTAGGTCAAAACCTATAACTAACAATTTCATGAAATATTCATTGATTAAATATTATGGTTAGAATTAGAAAAAAACCTGAATCCATAATCAATGTGAATCTCAAAGTATTAAATATCCTTGAAAATAAATTAAAACATGGATATGAATGATACAGATCTAGTATTGATGGAACTAATAATGTGAGACATCACGAACAAGGTGCAAAGGCCTTGTTCTTTGAAATAGAATTTCAAGACATAATCGATCGACATTAACAATCAATAATCATTAAGAATATAAAATTGGTTTCCCATTTCAATAAAATGGATAACAATATCATAAACTATTTAATGAAAGATGGTGTATACTAAAAAAAATACACATTAAACATTTTAACGATCATATTTTTGAGAATAATAACATAGATATCACGAATAATTTTCCACATGTTATTAAACTCTCATTGTTTCAAGGTGTACATCCTACATTTTTAATTTTATGAAATTGATGTTCACACCATATTGGGTAATAATTTTATGGTTAAGAAAATGTTGGAATGAAATAATCATAAACCATCAATAGAAAGAAGGTGGATGGTTGTAAAACAACATATCTCAAATGAATTAAATGAAACATATGAGGTTGTTAACATAAATAAAAAACACCATCACAAATACTATTCTTCAAATAGAATCACAAAAGAAGGGATAAAAAATATAATTGTTTGATACCCTGATTTCAATCCAAAAAATGGCTATGTATATATATATATATATATATATATTATAAGGTAAATCATGAAAGATAAACCGAATTTAGGTGAATACATTTAAAGATGGAATGTGAAATGGAAGCAACAATATAAAATATTGTTTATAAAATATTTTTAACATTGATTTAAATAAAATATTTACATGTCGATTTCAAAGGTGATTTTTGAAAATTTGATGTTAAAGCCTTTTAAAAAATAAATTTTTAAAGGAAACCCATTTATAGTTCAATTTAATGAAATAATGTTTTTATTGGAGACATGAGGATATGAAATCAAAAAATGTGAGAGTGAATGAAAAAAACCTTTTTTTATTTTCAAAATAAATTTGTTAAAAAATAATGTTTATAAATAGTAAACAACAATTATTTTTTATTAAAAATCCATTTTAAAAAATATGATTATAAAATACCATATAATAAAATATTACGGAGAGAGAACCGATGCATGGAAAAGATGAATTCCTGATGAAACATTACAACTCCAATAAATGAGTTTTGAGTTATCAATATCCTTTATAAGAAACATAATTCATAAATAATGAATGATTAAAAAATTATTTTATATAATAAAAATATTCAAAATTATAGAAAAGCATATAATATATTCAAAGGGTATAATTTACCCAAATGATAATAAATAAGTTCAAGTGAACGATCAAAACTCAATGAATGATAATTGAGTTACAAAAACTCCTAATGCTGATGAGAAAATTGATTCAAAAGAAATTATAATAAAAGAGTATTACATGGGTTATTTTATCCCATTAATTATAATTGAAGAATTTATTTAACATTAATGGGATAATAAATCAATAGAACAACATAAAAATGTAACATTTTTCTTAACATGTGACATGTCTTCATAAATCACAATCGAAACTAAGAGAACCCTTACCGGTTGAGTGTTGCTTTAATAAACATCCATTTAAATATTGGATGTGTGATTGAAAATAATATAACATTATTTAAATATAATTAATGATATTATATCTTAAATAAGTAGTATATAAACCACCAAAATAAAATTAGGTGCTTAATACCAGAAATGTTTCAATGAGGGGAATTTGAGTCGAAAACCCCTTACATCAATCAAGATTAATTATACTCATTCACCAAATATTTAGAATAATTTAATTTAGGTCATTAAATAAATAATAAAGAACCATATCCATTACTCTTACAATTTATAATTTATATTTATATTTAGTATAAATATGTACATATTGGTTCGTTTTTACCTATTTAAGACATCAGGTCTAAGTAATCCTTATATTTTTAAACTAGTTTCATAAAATAGTTGTTGGAATATATTATATTTAAAAATTACATCCCTATTATATTATATAAGATAAAATGATATATGATTCATAACAGTTCAACAAATCTTTAAATTCATTGCATGTAAGTTCTTGTTACGATTCATGAGGTTGAAATCTATGAGGAGAATGTTTCATTGATTCTTAATGAATTAAAGGCCATTTATCCATTGATGAGTTATATGTTGATATAAACATAGAATAAAAAAACTTTATTTTTATATTTTTATAATATTAGACCATTAGATATGTTCTCATAGTCATCCCTTATATAAATACACAATATTGTTCAAGTAAGTAGTTAAACTGACCCAAACATGAACCCAACATGATAAATGGATGATTTTGAGGTGGTTTCGTCATAAAATCATTATAATATTAGTGTAATGATATTATTTAGTGTTTATTAGTGTTAAATATTAATATTTAAATTATTTATAGGAATAATGAATTGATATGAAAATAGTACATTGAATGAATAAAAATATTTTCTTATTAGTAAGCTTGTTTACGATGATTAGTGTTACAATGATATTTGAATTAGATAACATATTTTATAGTTATTATTTTATATTTAAAAATATAAATCCTTAAATAAGTAACATATATACTCACTAAATAAATTTCTTTAACAATCCTTGAATGGTGGTGATGAAAAAAAGCATGTTGTTCATGGAGGCAGTTGTCTACTCACACAAATGAGAAACACTTTCCTTTTTTGGATTAAATGGGTGGGGAATAGAAAATAATTATACCATAAATATAATATAATAAAAGATAATTATATTATTCATAATTATTTAAATATAAAACATTCTTTAAAATGTGGTTAGAGTAGGATAGATGGGAGGATAAAGAGTAATAGTAAAATGGTAAGTAATACATATGCTTATAATTTGGAACTTATCTTGAAATATATTTTGTAAATGAAGGAATTGAGGAACTTTTTTGAGTCTATGTGATTATAAAATTGTAATGAGAATATATAAGGATAAAATTGGGACTATTTTTATTTAAATTTTGAACTATCTTTGTCACATGAAGTGAGAGGAAGTTAGATCCTTTTATTGGGGGAAAAAGAGGGACAAATATTTGGAATGGAATGTTAGGCAAGGGATAAGAATGGAATTACATAAGTGTTAGGTGACATAGGTAAAGAAATATTAGGTTAGAAAAATGGATATGATAATCATACAAAATATGGATTTATAAAATGTGGAACATACATTTTCGTAAAAAAAATTTGAGATACATTATTTTTCCATTTTAACTATATTAATAATGATTAAAAATTAGCCATGGAAATTATTTTACTATTTAAAATATAAGATGAATTTTTTAAAAAAAATTTAAATTTAAGGAATACAAATCTAGACTCTATTTATGGAAATTCAATTTATAAATATGAAAAAAAATTACAATAAAACATATCATGTGTTTAAAAAGTGTTGTTCCTAGAAAAATGTTGTTTTAATCATTAAGTGTTATTAATTTTATTCAAAATTATTTACCAATTAAATTAATGTAAATTTAATTATGTATATTTTCAATAATTACATTAGATTTATTTTTAAAAATCAATATATTAATTTAAAATCATAATACTTATAAAAATATTATTCTTTGAAAAAATATTGTCTTTACATAAGGTTTCTTATTCACTATGTCTGAAATGAATGTGGTCTTTATTAGATAATTTATAACCAAATATTATAAATTTTAAATACATTAAATTTGATTTATTATATAAGTGATAAAATATAAATTTAAAATCATCTTCTATAATATAATAAAAACAATTCCTATAAAATATTACGTATGTTCTAAAATATATATTATGGGTTTGAAAACCGACACAATATTTATAAAATTATAATGTTATATATAAATTAAATATTTTTCCTTAAAAAACTGTTTCCTGAATTTAAAATTCAATCTTATATAATAATAATTTCATTAAATCAATGTTATTTTTAAAAACGATATTTTATCATAAAAATCATTCTTTTTTGAAAAGTTACCAAAATTTATATTAAGAAAATATCAAAAAGATTAGTCCAAAATTAATATTAATTTAGTAAAATTAGATTTATTATTTTTAATTTATTATATTTTATATGAGAAAGATTGTTATAATGGGAAACAATTTACAGGAAAATAGATTTTGAAGAATATTTACCATTCAAATTAATATTACTACAATTGAGTAATTAAATTATTATTATCCCATTATTCATATAAAATATATATTCTCACAACAAATAAAATGTTTCTTGAAATATAAATTCATATCACATAGAACGAAATAATTTTGAACATAATTCTATGTTTAAAATGACTATATTAGTAATTTTAGCTATACCAATTGAATTTCATTCATATTAAAAGTATCCTTAATTTTCATTATATAAATAATTATTAGAGATATTACTCCAAATCATTCATACCATTTCCATTAAAAGGTTTAAATTGTTTTAAAAAATAGATGTTCCATTAAAGTTCATTTTTTACATGTAGAGTATACTATCAAGCGCACTGATTTATTTAAAAGGTAATAATATATTAATATCTCAAGGCATTTCATATTAGGTATGGAGATATTACATATACTTAAGAGGAACTCCCATTATATTCTATTGAAGTGGGTATCATGATTTTCTTTATCAGGATCTTGTTGTAGTGACATATTTTCATTAGGAGGAGGTTTTAAGTGTGTCTCACACTAGTCACAGGAGAATAATCCTATTATGTTTAGGATGTACCAATATAATTTATAAAACATTTAGTGGATAATAATGTAGAATATTTATTGAAACTTTATATATAGGTGACATACTTGTATATATATATATGAAGTTCTGGAATTAGGTAATCAAGGGTTTACGTTATCTATTAAATGTTTTTAAGTATACATGGAATGAAATACTAATGGACTTATTTACTCAAATTCCATGTTCCAAAAAATTTTAAGAAATTATTTTTTATATAATTTATCATCTAATTATGTATGACCACCTCATACCAATCTAAGAGAAAAATACAAAAAATAATGTGGGAATTACGTATATAGTTGAGATCATCTAACAACACAATGTTATATTAATGAACTTTCTTATTGAAATTATCGCTTCTCATCATTATAATAGAAGATTTTATTAGAAACCTTCAGAATTATGATATTAGTCATGATAAATTTACCCCCTTTTATTGATGGAAACAAATATAGAACATCTAATTTCTTTAAGGCATTCACTAAGTCTGTGTGTTGGATTTTAGTGGAGTTTGGGACGATAATTTTAAATGATGGCATTTTTGTACAACAATAATTACTAGTAATCTATTGTAATGTAACCATTTGAGGTTTTATTTGGGACTCTTCGTAGATCCATGTATTTACAAATGGTGGTGGGTAACCCCGAATGATTGAAGATGAGTTATCTAAATAGACCATATATAAAATTTAGTAGATTTATGAGTAGATAATGAAATTACCATGAAACCATAATACATATGTGGAATAAAGGTAAAGGCCACTACTGTTTGAATAATAACACCATGTGTTGTAAAAAGTATTATAACCCCATGTACTAAAGATATTTAATAGTGGAATATTGTTTTCTGTCATTATTATAAGGTTATTCTTGGTATTTGATTGATTGTATGAGTTTTATTTTTTCAAAAAAAAACCACATTTAGAGAGGGAGAGTACACCATAATCCAGTTTTCATAACTCAAGAGAAAAATTCATGATAAGTATTATATAAATAAATGGGTATATATAGAAAGTGAGGATGATATATATTTAATGGATTAGATGATAATGAATTACTATCACCATGGTAATGATTTTTATAGGAGGACGATATCGTTGGTATGATTTTTAGGAAAAAATGGTGGCATACGTGAGATGAACTTGGAGGATGAAATAATGGTGAAAAATTAGTTTCCCAATATTTTAAGTGAGTTTTTACATCTTATGATAAAAATTATTGATGGTAGTTAAAATATAAAAACATGATTTTCTTAGTAAATCACTTTCATTATTTTTGTATTTTATTTCTCATATTATTTTATTTCGATTACTTATTGATCTTAATAAAATAAGTTTCCTTGTAGAATATTTAATTAAACTTTTTTACAATAAAGGAATTAAAATGTGAAATGTAAATTTTTTACAAATCATTGTACCTAATGTAATGAAAAAAATATCTCAAATTTGAATTCTCATATTAAATAATTTTTCACAATCATTTTTCTCTAATGGAAACAAATTAATATTTTCAAAACCAATCCTCATATTAACAATCCATTAGTGTAATATTATTTTTGAAAATATATATCATTTAAGAGTTAATTTTGAACATTTTAAATTTAAAATCCAAATGAATTCTATTTCTTAAATAATAAGTATACCCAATATAATTTAATCAGTTTTGATAAATTTATTAAGAGTGAATTAAAAGGAATTCTAGATAAGTGAAGATTGAAGACCATTATAAGGGAACACTATGTTCCCCTTGATGAAATTAATATTAATTTCTTAATAAAAATACTTTTTATGTGTAGTTTTTAATTATTACACCAACACACAAAGATATATATATTATCCCATTATGGTTGGCAGTTTTTGGGTGACCTCTTAACCCTCCCGGTGAAGGTGATACCCCAATAGTGGTGCCGTTACCAAAAAAAATAGACCAACCCTCCCTAGAAAACTATAATAAATATTCATACCTTGTTAATTTATGATGGATGAGATGGAAATGGAGACTAGGATAACAAAATTGTAACACCCCAAGATTTCATAGTACATTATTTCTTCAAAGCAATTTAATAACTTTCACAACAAGAAACACAGAGTTCTAACGCACTATGACTTACCAAACAAGCCGTTAAAAAGCGGTTATGAATAGTATTAACTGAATTTTTAACATTATATAATACTTATAATTTTAGAATCCATATTATTATTTTCTTAGACATAATGTAAGAACAAATAGATTTTTTTTAGATAAAAAAAGTATTTTTCAAAAAATACAATTTTACCGCCTTTTAATGGAGAGGTATTCTTAAATCTAATCATTGAATATTTTATATATTAAATTTGAAAAAATAAACTTCTTATTTAGAATCGGGACATAAGAATTTAGTTTCAATAATGTTTTTGTGTTTTTATGATTACTTTCATATTTAAGTGAATAGTGAAAAATACTATATTTTAACTGAAAACAACTTTTTTAATCAAATTAATATATATTGTTAAATAATAAATTTTAATGGTATGTAATAATAAATAGATTATATTTTTACCATTTAATCCAATGATGGTTATTGTATGTAATTTATCTTTGAAATTAGACATAAACAAGTGTCAAACTTTTGATAGTTATTATTTCTTAAAAATATGCCTTTTGGTTTTAATAGCAGGAATTAATTTTTATTAATAAATGAAACATTTATGTTTTTAATTTGGTAAAATAGAATTCATTTTTAGATTCATAATATCTAAATTATCATAGGGTGAAATTTTGGTACTTTTCTGATAACTTTCATATTTTGATGAATAGTGAAAACTACTAAATTTTAATTAAAAACAATTTTTTTAATCAAAATAATTAATATTGATAAATTATGAATTTGAGTGATTTTAAAGTATAATTATATTATAATTTTTCCATGTAATCCAATTTTTGTCATTAGACATAATTTCATATTTAAACTTGACATAAGAAAATGTCAATCTTTTGATAGTTATTATTTGTTAAAAACACGCTTTTTGTTTCGACAATAGGAATTAATTTTAAATTAATTTATGATACTTATGTGTTTTGAATTTAGAAAAATTGATTAAATATTTAGAATCATGAGTTTCAAATTGTGTAAATAGGTAAATATTATTTTTAGACATTTTGAATAATTACTTCAGTAAATGTTTTATTTACCATAGTTAACGGGTAAATCCAGTAAATAAGGGTAAACAACTAATATTATAATAATACTAAATTATGCTAAAACATTTCCTAACTCTATTAGTTGATAAATGTCCGACCATGGGAATCTTTGGGTCGATTTTGGGGCCCCCTGAAGCTGCTTTTAAGTGATAAGGAAACTTTATATTAATAAAGTAAAAATAAATGGAAAAATGACATAAGCATATATCTGTTAGTAAAACAATTTTTACATGGGGTTATATATGTTTAAATTTTTACTATAAATATTCATTTAAAAGATAAAATTATTTCCTACATAATGGTATTTTATTTATAATTTTTAGACATTGAATAATAAAATTTATTTTTGACACAATAATGATTTAGTATTTTCCTTAATAATAAAATAATCAAATAATTGGTATTAAAAAAGTTAAAATAAATATAATTTGAAAATTTTGATTCCATCCACGAATTATATTAGTTAATATTACATGTTATTATTGTTTAAATTAATTTTATTCTAATTAATAATGTTATTAAGACTTAAAAAACTAATTATTGAATAGTGTCAAAACTGACATAAATGAGTTTTTAAAACAAATATTATATTATTAATTAATATTCTATTCCTAAAATTGTAAGGTTCGGACAAGGGTCTGAAATAATGGTAGGTGTATTATTAATGGAGCACTTTGGGGTCTCTTGTATGTATATATTATTTTTATTATCTATATAATATAAAAAATACAAATTGACATGGTAAGTGTCAAACTAATTAACTAAGAGTTAAAACTAAAAGATAATGTTCATAAAATGACCAAACTTGTATAACACATATTGGTTGAGTTTTATAGACCTATCCCCACCTTATACTTTTTATAATCCACTTTGGAGAAATTAGAATCCGAATATGAATTTATTATAAAATAATACTTTATGTTTTTCCTAAAGAGCCACTCCTCCCCCATATAAAAGGACACAACTTCTAACCAATTCCTTGATCCTCTCAAGCATTTAGTCTCGTCCACACTTTGCCCAATTAAACTCCCTATATTCCTCTCCTCCTCCTAGAAGCCTTACTTTATTTATAAGGCACTTCTAGAGTTCTTTTTGGCTCAAAGCAAAGCGGGTTACCCAAATTAAATGTAATGATTTCTCTTAACTTCTTTTCTTTTATTTTACTTATCCAACCCCTAAAATAATATTATTATTTTATTTTGTAACAAAAACTATATAATAAATATACTAGGATATTGTTATGAAAATTATTTGAACTAAACTTACACACACATCCATCTAATGGGTGAAGAACATAATGTTTCTATGGATGGCAACCAAACGCCTCACGAAACGAGGATTGTTCAATTATCTCCTACCACCTCTCATTGTGGCCATTATGATGGAAATATAATTAAATATGATATTAATTATATTTATTATATATATAATCTTCTGTAATTCCATTTTATATCATTCCATAAATCGTTTCATGTTGTATATATACACGATAATTTCATTTGAGGAAGTGCGGACTACCGCCCCCTCAAAGTGATATCACTCGTTTATTAAATACATTAAATGTATAAAGTAAGGTGTTAAAGAACATAGGTAACACATAAAATATATTATATTATAAGTTAATAATAATATACCTATGTATCATTTGGTTTTGACTCCTTTTAAAATGAAAAATGAAATGGATGTAGCGTTTGTGTGTACGTACGGACTACCGCCTCAACGAACGCGGTGAGATTCATTCACCATCGTATCCATTCAAGTATAATTCTCATGTGGTGATTAAAAATAATTTTTAAGTACTTGATGTACTTCTTGATATTAATAAGATACAACCTATATATAACAAACACGTCTTCTGTAACAAAACATATAAAAGAAAAGGAGTTAGTTAACACTTGAAACGACGATAATACTAAAATATTATTAGAAAGCCAATAATAAAAGATCATATATGATATCATATTTATGTATATTATTATTTTATAATTTAATAACAATGATTTAACTATTATACATTAGGTTAACCTACCCTCGACCAAGGAAAACTACACGGTAAGGGGTTTTCATCTCACTCTTTATTCCCGTGATATTCGTGCCATATTTCCACTATTACCTTTTGTTCGGTGTGTGTACTTCCCATAATTGTATTCTTTGTGTAACAAACTATAATTTATGTGTATTTACATATTAATTGTATGATACCTCTTTCATGAGGTGTATGTTTCAAAAGATACAAAATTGTTAAGGGTTAATTTCACAATCAATTTATTATCCGAGGTTGTTTTTACATTAGTATCTTCTGGGACATATTTATTATCCATGTACCTGTTTCAAGAAAGAGTTTTCAAAGGGATTCTTATGAGGGACTTTTTTTTACTAAAAAATCATTTCAAATGTTTTAAATATTTATTCTTCTAAATATTTCTCATTAATTTTCATGTCATAAAAATGGTTTTAAGGATTTATTTATATGGACATGAATGTTTTTAAAATTATAATTGCTTTGAATAGTTTCAAAGAGGTATGGGACAGTTTTATTCAAAAATGTCTTTAAATTTATTCCTTTCTAAATTGTGTGACTTTTAAATGTTTTCATAAAAAGGGATATTTCTCTCAAAGAGTTTTAGAAATTATTTTTCATATATGTCAACAACTTTTAATGGATTTTAAGCTTATTTGAAGTTGATTTATTATGATACAAAAATTCCATATAGTATTAAATGTTTTGTGATATTTTTTACTATGGATGTGTTATTTTTAAACCATTCATGGTTTTCGGATAAAGTATTGACATTTCATATGCTAGTTTTAATACGAATGTTTATGTTTTGTTTAAACCTATTCATATAAGGAATGCATTGGACTTAGTAAGTGATGGGTGGAGCCTGCTATAGCTCCTTGATGCATCGGTAGGTCTCATGAGACAAACTAATGTCTTGGCACAAGACCTTGAAAAAATCTTATTTGTAGTCTTGGAACAAGGCCTTGACTATGTTGTTATGATAGTCTGGCATTATGCATTCCATCTTTATGAAGGTTGTTATTGATATTGCATGTGATTATTCGACTAGTATAATATCCATGGGAATAAGTAAATGGAATTATTTTATTTTATTTTTTCTATATTATGTTTAAGTTCAAGTTTAAAATGATTTTGTTTTAGTTATACATTTCCTTAAATGTTTATGATTATTTATTAAAGTTTCTGCTATATTGTTATCCTTACTGAGTATTTGAGCTCTCCCCTTTCTATGTTTAATTTTTCCTAGGATTCCAAGAAGTGTATTGTGATTGATATGTAGGGTTAAGAAAAGGGAATAATGGTGTTACTAAAGGATTTTATGTATGTTGTTTTGTATGTTATAAAGTGTAATGTAACAATCATGTATATAATCTATTTTCTAAGACTGCTAAACCAATCGGTCCTTCGGGACTCGATTCATTGTAATCATGCCAATTTATTTAAATAATGCACTGACTCTGGGTAACTGGGGTCATCGCGTTACAAAAATGGTAAATATCCCAATGAATTTTGTTGAAAATTTTATTATACATTAATTATAATTTTACTACAAAAGTTGAAAAACTAATATAGGATTCCTTTATGATCAATCTGGTATAATAAATATATTTCAATTAATTGTTTAGGGTTAACCGTCATAGATAATTGGGATGGAAAAAATTATTTTATATTTGGCCATTTAAAATAACTAATGTTATTGTAATGTGATTTGAGTTAATCACAAAATTCAAAATAAATGAAAAGCATTGAAATTATAGGGAATGTATTGGGGATATAGATTTCTATACCAAACAATAGATGTTACCGTGAATGGGTAAAGTATAATTTTGTGTTTAAGTAAATGATGAAAAATTTTATACCTTCCCTAATATAATGGATATTGGTTCTTATGATATGATCATTTTTTAGCAATGGTAGCATTAATTCATTATGTATGTAAATTTCCTAAAAATTTGATGATAACATTTTACAGTGATGATGTGGTGATGATTGTTGCCAACCTAGATAATTATTTGATAAATAATTGGCTCATATTATGTTAATTTTAATATTTTCCTATTATTATCTTATTTTTGACATTATATGAATATTTTTTATGAGATTTATTCGACATTAATTTTAGATCAATTTTATCCACTATTAAAGTGCATTTAAAACATACATTTGATTAAAATTTATGTAGGAATAAAAATGGATAATTTTTTTTATTTTTTATGCTTAATGGTGTGTTATATATTTAAATATATATTTTTTAAAATTGAAACGAGAATTTCTTGGAGATTTTGATGAAAAGTTTAAAGGTAATTTTAATTATTAAATTTTTTAAGGTATTCAATAAATTCAAATTATGAAATATATCCATGTAAATATATTATTGATTTAAATATTTAATGAGTAAGATAATTATAATATATTTTTTTGGCACAATAGTTCTATAAATTACAGAAGTGAGAGAATATTCATATTTTTTGATTAATTAAAGCATCTTGAGGTTACTATTCCCAATAGGATATTTTTTATGAATGATTTGAGAGTGTGAATATTTTTATTAACATTAATCTAGGTAATAGGGAACATTATAATTAAAATCATGCACCAATAAAATTAATGGAATAACTCTAGAAGGCTCAAACATAAGACCTCGTTGAGACCAATATGGAAAACTACCAATAAACTACTACATGAGGGGTGGATATTTCTTTTGAATTAACTATATTTGACAAATATATGTCTAGTAATGTTGTAATATTTTCAATTTATGTGATGATTATTTTTTGTTTATTATTTAATTTTTCACTTTTAAAAGAGTGGTCCTATATTATAGTCGATTGACAATATTTGGTTTAATGGTGATACCTACCAAAACCGATATTTACTCTTCTATGATTTTTTTGATTACATCATGGAATTAGTCTCTAACCCTAGTGGAAAACATGGTAAATAAACTTTAAGCTCAGTATATTTATTAATATTTTCATATTAGGGAGGAAGTATTATTTTGATTTTTAAGAAATTTTTTTATCTAAAAATATTTTTTGTTTTATTTTAATAAGAAATTTGAAACAATCATTAGAAATAATTCAAAATCCACCCTCTCAATGTTATATCTATATTCTTTCTTGGGAACATAATGGTGGGATAATTCACATTTTTTCCATATATGGGGGAAATTTTGTGTGAAAGAACCTAATATCATATATGTGTATGAGATACCAAGTCAAATAAGGGAACTATTGGCCACCAATCTAGATGCTGTTTGTAATTCATATCAATGAGAGGGAACCTAAGGTGATATGTTACAACCCTAACTTCATCATTTTCCAACATAATAGAGCAGTATATAAGGCTGAATTTCTATTCAGTTGGTTACAAGGTTGACCCAAAAAACCTCTCATTCAAGGGTAATCTAGAACCTAAATATCCACCCCATAATAATTACATGGGAAATCCAAGACATTATTTAATGATAATATCAAGACCCAAACTGTCCATGAAAAACCATGATTAATCATCACTATAGATTATGAATGCAACTAAAAATTTTATTGGGCCACTTAATAATAACAATGAACACCTATTGATGAGTATAAGATTTTTTAAGGGACTAGGAATGTTATTTTCCAAGCATATTATAGGATTGAACACATCCATGTTCCATGAAACCACGAGATATCTGTCTATATTTTTTCATACCAAATAATTTATCCTGGTTTTTTTGGCATGATACCTTCTATATAAAAATAATAAAACAACTATTTTACTATACGAATATTAATCCCATCCTTTGAAAAATACTTAATCTTGAGATAAATCATGATTTAACATGGTGTATAATTTCAGGTTTATAGTTTTAGAGAATTATGCCATAACTATTACATTATATCTCAAATATTAAAAATTATAAACTTCTACTAAATATCCATTTTTTCATAAAATAAAAACTTATAAAAAGAATTATTTTTTTGATATAAGTCAGCTTGAATTTTTACTCTCTCTTACTCTTCCTTAAAACCTATGAAAGAACATTTCAAAAACAAGGAACGAGCATAAAAAGATGAGTAAGGGTTATATAATAAGGAAATAAAACATTAGTCCATAAATACATACAATCAATGAAATAAAAATTTTCAATCATAAAACATAACCTTTTTAACATAGCTCGTGAAATAATAATATTTATTAATAACACATAGAAATAATAAATCATAAAGGTAACTTGTGGCATCCATAACATATTTATGTTGTACCTTTCACAGGTACATACGGAGTTACATTTGGAATACCCATCATAGTATATTCCCTAAATCTCTTTGGGGAAACATTAACGTGTACATCTTTCATGTTAACCAATGAATTGGAGAGATATATCAGGTTCACCCTCCCTAGTATTATCAATGATCCACCGATATATATAAACAATACTAAAGAACCATAACATAATCATGACAAATGAACAATAATAAAAGAAAGATAACATTTCCACATTTCAATAATAATATAAAATTTTAATATATCTAAATAATAAATCAATTCTCAAAATGATTTTCAATACCATAACATATAAAAATTTTATATTGTATTTATTTTCCTTTTAAAAACATTACAACATGTTAAGGAATCCAAATATCAAAATAATTCTTGTGGCGGTGGAAAGGTCTTTGTCACCACGTATTTAAAAAATGAACAATATTTTTATCATTTAGAAAACATATTCATAGAAAAAAGATTAATTTTGAATAGAAGTAATTTTCATAGGGGTTTATTATACAACATATAAATTAAATTCATGTATAAATTGAAGTAAGCCTCAATGAAAGGAGATTGAGATGAAGTCCCCTACCTCAAGTCTGACTTTCCTTGTATGTTCCGTTTTCTTCCTAAATAATTAAAAAAAGTTAATTTAAAATTTATTAATAACAATTTTCTAGTTTATTAATTATATAATATTTCATATTAACTTTCTATAACAATTAGTTAATTATAGTAGATCATATCAGGAATTTTGTCGATGTTCGGAACATGAGTCAAAAATGAACATGTTTTAATTAAATTTTTTTCCCATGGTCAGAATTGAAATATCTGCAAAATTATTTTAATGATTTAGCTATCACATATATAATATATATTCTCAATATATTTATTTAGAATATTCCATATCATTTGGATATATGAAAGTGAAATGCACCGTATGTGGTGACAGTACGTTGTACGTATGCATGAATGGTACTTTCATTTCTTTTTTTCATTTTTAATGGAATGAAAACCAAATCATACACATATATATTTTTATTCCAGTATAATATCATATTTTATATATGTTACATATGTTCATTAACACCATCCTTTATAAATTCCGTGTATGGTATGATGGAGTCATATCAATTGGAGGGGGAAGTTGTTTGCACTTCCTCAAATGAAATTATCATATTTACCAATTATGGAAGCCATAATTAAATGATATAAATGAAAAATAAAGAAGAATATAGAAAATATAAATATAATATATATAACATAAAAATACAGTTCCATCATAATGGCCACCATGAGAGGAGGTAGAAAATAATTGAACAGTCATCGTTACATGAGATGGTAGTTCACCGTCCGCTGAAAAAGTATGTTTGTATCCGTTAGATGGATGTGTGTGAAAGTGTAGTAAGAATAATTATAATAATAATATAATATTATAATTAATATACTAGTATTTTTTATAATATAATGGATTTAATAGAGTTTATCGGTGTTCTAGAAATAAAATAAAATTAATGAACTTGAGAGGAGACGTTACCTCAAATCGGGTAACTACTTTTCATTTGAGCCAAAGGGATCTATTTAATTGCCTTAAGTGTAACGAATGGACTCTAAGACAAAGATAGGGATGTTTGGATATTATCTGTATAGAGGTTGGATGATCCAAGGAGCTTTAGAAGTGTGGGTAATGGGTTAGAAATGGTGTCCTTTTATAAGAGGGAGGAGGGCACTTTAGGAAAGTGTGAATGTATTATTTTATTATAAAATTATTTTCTTTTTTAAATTGTCCAAAACTCATTACATTATAATTTAAGATGAATATAATTGTACATAAAATCATCCAAAAATAATTGTACTGGATTTGGGAATTTTTTAATCCTTATAATCTTGTATTTAACCGTTTGTTAACTTATTTAAATTTAACCATGTATTCTTGTATATTCGTACTATATGGTTAATATATTTACTATAAAAATAAAAGATACCAAATTGATCATCCATGATGTTTTTAATAATATATATGTCATTTGGCCAATTATTAGATTTTTAGAACTATTTTATCATTTAATAAAATATAAATTAATTTAAAAACACTTTTATGACAATTTTTATAATATTCATATAAATAATTTTATAAAAAATTTAATAACTTGATATATTAGAAAGAATATAATTAATTAAAATAAAAAAAGTCATTTTCTTCAATAAAATTCTTTTATGCCATAAAAAGTTTCAAAATAAATTTACATTAATATTAATAATCTCATTTATTTAAAACATTCATTAATGACGTAATCATTACATCATCATTTTATTTACATGATGTCTAAAAATTCTAAATAAAATTCCATGATGTTGGAAATATTTATAATATTTATAATGAAAATTTATTTTCCATTATATAAATTATATAACCCCTCATTAAAATTGTTTTAGAAAAATAATAAACGTGTATGATATTTTTATTTTTTACATTAAATGAAACATTATTAATGAAATTATCTTACCCAAATAGATTCCCATGGACAAAATTCTACCCAATGACTGTATTGGTCATCCATGACTCATTAAATAAGGTAATGACAAGGGTTAAGGTAATTTTATTTTATTATAATATTATTTTTACATTAAATTACCCTATTTACCATTATCTGTGGTAAATAAAAATCAAAACTTAGTATTCAACAAAAATTATTTTCCTTTTATTGAATCAAATTATACATACTAATGACAAACATTTATGTAGGATATTTGAAATTCAATTCACATAAGAGGTAAAATTTCATATCAATTAAAACTATAGTTTTTTACTACATTGTAGTGTTTTTCACTATTCATTAAAAATTAAACATTTTATAAAAATTACACAAAATTAACCCGAATATAATTTTGATATTAGGAAGTAAAAAATGATATCTATTTTATAAAATTCAAAACATATCAGTTTCATTAATTAATTTAATATTACTTTTTGTAGTCCTAAATAGAATGTCTGTTTTTAAGAAGTAAAAAACTACAAAAATATTGAGATTTGTTTTTGTACAATTTCAAAGTAAAATTACTTCCAACGACCAAAATTGTATTAAATGGTAAAAATATAACCCAATTTCTCTTTAAACCCATTTAAAAAGATAATCATACTATTTAAATAAATCAGACAATAATACAGTTTTGTCTTAAAATGCAGTATGTTTCACTATTCCTTAAAAATGATCTTTATCAAAAAAATTTAAAAAAATATACCCAAAGTAAATTTTTATATCCATATTCTAAATAAAATTTATTTTTTCAAAGGAGACTTATAAAAGTGAAATAAACTAGATTTAAAAGGTATTCTCCATAAATAGTATGTAAAACAAACATTTAAAAATATTACAGTTTTTAATGCTAAAAGTTGGATTCATTCTTATTTCAAGCCACTAAATTTATTGGATATGTGTAAAGAAATTTAATAATAATATTTTAGTTAGTTCTATTTAGTCCATCTAATACAAAGGCTGGGCATTATCTATCATTTAAAATAATAATAATAATATATTATTATTTTCTGGTATAACTCAATGTTGTTTGCAACATAAGATTTCATAGAAATCTGTTGTTGTGTGTTGAGTACACTATCAGACATCGAATTCCCTTTAAATTAAAATTAATAAATAATTCCAAAATATTAATAAATATGAAATTTTATATTCTTTATTTAACTGTGATGTTACATCCTTCCCCCATTTTGGAAATTTTGTTCTACCAATTTTAAAATTGGGTGTGGAAACTTCATTAAATGCCCCACATCGGAAAATGAGTAAATAAAATTATCACTTTAATATAAAGAGAGAGAAGTTTAAAGGTCACCTAAGATTACCCATAATAGGATTTCATGTATGAAAACATCGATATGGAAGATAAACTAAGTGTCATGTTCTGCTGGAGGGTGATAGAAAACAAGATAAGGAGAAATTTAACATGAAGAAAACCACAGACTTATGATGGGTTAAATGGTATTTGCCTCCAAAATAGAAAAACTAAACAGAAAATGTTTTTTTGTGTTCCATTTCATTAATTTGAGTAATTATTCTACTACTTAGAATATGAACATAAAGAAATATATTTACTTTTCAAGTAGAGTTTCATCCTTTAATAAGTTTTAACCAAATAATCATATTTTCTACAAATGATGCGTATTCAAGATGGATTGGTCCCACCTGAACTGAAAGAATCAACATACTGAGAATCACATAATCCATACAAGATGAACTATATATTTCCCCTATCTTTAGATATTTTTTAAAAAACAAAAATTTTTAGTAAAAGATCAAATAATCCCCAAAGAGGATAATATTTTATATAAAAAAATAATACTCAAAATCTCCAAGATCAAAGAAACAATACCCAAAGTTCCACAAAGACCATTCAAAAAACAATTATTCTTAAAATCCATCAATATAATGAAAACTAATATTGAAGCTGAAAAATAAATAGAATTTAATCAAATATTATTCCATAGTAAAACAAAACCTTTATCTCCAAATAACATTGACTACTCTTAATGTCTCATATTGAAGTTTAATTAACCAAATCACATATTCTCTATGATAGGTAAATCATTTCTACAAATTACCCAAATCTTTACATGTCCACAATAAAAACATAGATTTTTCTAAATAAAAATTTCATCCTTTACTACACAAATTAAATCCAATAGTATTCTATTTCCCTAAGGCTTATAGTGTTTCTTGTAAGAGATAAGGTTTTCCAAAAGAACCTTTATCAATTAATCACAAAATCATTTTCCTATACTAAGGATATCCATTTGATTAAACATATTTTCTGAAAATCTATTTATTCATTGTCCATAATATTATTTAACTAAAATGAATTATTCCTACTAACCTGGGACATCACATAGTCTAGTGCTAGGAAATAAATCCCAATCACACTTTAGTAGGGGGTTCAATTCCCCTAGATTTGTCCAACATGACGGGTTGTCACATGGTCTACTTATTGTCATTTTTTTTTAAATTTTATATTTTTATAACATTCCAAAAAATGATATAAATTCATCAAAAATAACAATAACATATTTAACCCCAAATTTTATCTCAAAACTCCCATCACCATCCGAAAAATAAATAACCTCTAATTGCATCAAATTCAAGGATCATACAGACCAAAATGTTTCTTTATAACTATATCCACAAAAGAAAAGATAATTCTTCCTAAAATTAAATGTTCACATATCAAACAGCAGGGTTAAACATACTAGAAAAATTCTTCCAAAGTAATAATATAATTAATACATTTAAATATATCATCAACAATAGATCAAACAAAACTCTTCAATTCCAAAAAAGTAGTCATATTAATCATTGATGTTTATTCATGATCCTTAGCCATGTTTATCTATATTATTCTTTTATACTTCATTCCTAAAAAAATCATGTGTAATGTCCTAAGACTTTAGTAATTTGAAAACATGAGATAAGAAATAATACACAATATTCATAGGTCATTTTCTGTTTCCTCCTCTTCAATTTGAATGGTGTTAGGAATTAGTAAAAATATATTTTTAAGATCCTGTTGATCCCATTCCCAAACCTTCTTTGTAGGACATGTATTTGTATAATGACCTTGAAACCCACATTTAAAACATTCAATTTATCCATCAAAAAGGACATCTTTCCCTTTCTTGGAGTCTAGTGGACACATCCTTTTTCATGGAAGGTTATTGAATTATGGCCTTCATTACCACATTTGAAACATCTTCCAATCACTTCGAAGACTTTTCCTAGGTGTTTCTTCCTACAACATAGACAAAATGTTTTTTGAATGTACATACCTTTTTTATTATTACATGAACTTCCATTGGGATTCATTTCATGCATATATAATGCCAAATAAAAATCACCAAGGTTCAAGTTGTAACTCATGACACAAGATAGATGGTTGAGAATAACTACAAGAGTTCCCATTACAGCTCCCATTTCATTAGATTTGTTATTCTGAAAACTGACACATTTTTCTTCTCATCCATTGTTACTTTGGTTACTACTAGATCCAACCATTGAATAAAACAAAAAATGTTCATGTTTATATATCATAAAAATCATCATATAATATATTACGATGAGGGTAAACACTAAGATATAATTATTCAGGTTATCTTACACTCATTCAATTTTTCTAAAATAACTATGATTATTTCTAATATGATAACCATTATAGATATGTCACTTATAATTAAATTACACCGTAACCTCAAATGTTATCTAAACCATCCTTTGACACTGACTATAAGGCCTCAGCCTTAGAACACTGCGTAACCATGAGTTAAATGAAGATTTAACATTGAGAATATTTTCAGGGTTAGAGTTTTAGATAATTATTCCACAACTATTAGATTACATCTCAAATATTACAAAGTATACACTTCTATTGAGTATACATTTTTTTCATAAAACAAAAACCCTTAAAAAATTAATTATTTTGTTGGTATAAATATTCTTTAATTATTCATTTCTTTTACCCTTACTTATATGTTGTGAAAAAACATTTCAAAAACGAGGGATGAGCATAAAAATCTCAAGTACATGTTATAAAATAAGGAAATAAAAAATTAACCCATCAATACATACATTAAATTAAATAATAATTTTCCATCATTTAACAAAATCTCTTTAGAAACCCTAATTAGATCATACGATTTTGGAATAAGACCTAGAAATCATAAATCATAAATGTAACCTGTTGCATCCAAAACATACTTACATTGTAGCTTTCACTGCCACATAGGGAGTTATGTTTGGAATACTCGTCACAGTATATTCCATATATATATTTGGAGATAAATTAATGTTTACCCCCTTCATGTTACCCAATGAATTAGAGAGCTACCTTGGGCTCACCCAATATAGGATTATCGCAGAACCACCCGTATGAGTAAACAATACCAAAGAACCATAACATAATCATAACATATGAAAAAGAATATATGAAATATAAAATTTCCATATTCCATTAACAATATAAAATTTCAATATATTGAAATAATAAATATATTCTCTAAAATATTTTCATAAAAAAAATATGAAAAAAAAGTATATGGTATTTATTTTATTTTTATAAACATTACTGCTTTTTAAGGAAGGAAAATATCCAAATAATACTTGCGGATGCGGAAAAGGAATTATCACCACGTATATTAAGAAGGAACAATATTGTTGTCGTTTAACAAACTCTTTATTGAAAAAAGATTACATTTGAATAAAATTAAAATTTATAGGGGTTTATTATATATTTTATAAAATAATGTCGTGTATAAATCAAAGTTTTCATCAATGAAAAGTGATTGAGATGAAGTCCCTTTCCTCAAGTCTGACTTGTAATGTATGTTCCTTGTTCTTACTCAATAAAAAACATAAGATAATTTCTACTTGATTAAGAACCCTTTTCATTTTTATTATTCCTTTAATGTCACTTATTACCTTGATATTACAATTATTTAATTATTTTACTTTATAATATAGATGTTGTGGATCTTCAGAACTTGAGTCAAAATTGAACTTCATATAATTACAAATTGTCCAAGTCGTAAAAATACCATTATCTACAAAATGATATTAATGATTTAGATATCTTATATATCACATATATATATATAGTATATATGTTTTTATAATAGTCCATGTCATTTGGATATGTGAAAATGAAATGCACTATTCATGGAGACGATAAGTCGTATGTAATCATTAATGTTACTTTCATTTTTACATTTTAAAAGGAATGAAAACAAAATGATACATAGGTATATTATTAATCTATTATAATATAAAATTTTATATTAATTTCATATTTTCATTAAGACTATACTTTATACATTCTATGTTTGGTATGACAGAGTCATATCACATTGAGGGGGGTGGTAGTCCGCACTTACTGAAATGAAATTATAATTTTTACCCATAATGAAAACCATAAAGGTATTATATATATGAAAAATACTAAAGATTAGAGAAAATAAAAATATAATATATATCATATATAAATACAGTTTCATTAGAATGGCCCCCAAGATATGCGGTAGGAGATAATAGAACAATCATTGTTTCATGAGGAAGTAGTTCGCTATCTAAAGAAACAATACGTCTGTATCCATTAGATAAAGGTTTGTGGAAATGTAGTTTGAATAATATTCATAAAAATATAATTGTTTATTGAAGATATTGGTGTTGTTATTAAATAATGTAATAAATAGAGATTTGGGTGGTTGGAGAAGAAAAATAAAATAAAAGAACAGGAGAGAAGATGTTACCTCAAATCGAGTAACTTTTTTATGAATTGAGACAATGGGATCTCTTTAATTTAGTTCTACCTAAGAAAGGTATTCTAGGAGTAAGAGAGGGATGTTTGGATCTTATTTGGCTAGAGGTTGGAAAATCCAAGGTTCTTGAGAGGTGTGAGTAATGTGTTAGAGGTGGTGTCCTTTTAAAAGAGGTAGGATGGGATATTTAGGAAAATTTGAAAGTATTATTTTATTATAAACTGATTTTAGGTTTCAAAATGTCCACAACACATTTAATTTGAATATAATATGAATATAAGTATATATATAATCACTTAATAATAATTTAGTAGGTTTTTCATATTTTTAAATCCTTATCTTTTTTTATTTAACTCTTTGTTAACTTATTTAACTTTTACCATATCTACTTGTATATTAATACTATATGGTTAATATATTGACTATAAAATGTAAATTTACAAAAATGGATAATTATTTATATTTTTTAACATCATGTTTAAAATTTTTCCAAATCGTAGATATTTTAGACTATTTTAGCATATAATAAAATATTAATTTATTTAAAAACTCATTTATGCCAATATTTGTATTATTCATATCATGACTTTTTAAAAATCAATAACAACATGATCAATTCAAAAAAACCATAATTAATTCAAATATAATAAATCATAATCATCCATAAAATTCTTTTATGACATAAAAAGTTTAAAATAAATTTATTTTAATTTTTATAATCTCATTTATTTTAAACATTAATTAATTAGATAATCATTAAATCATAATTGTGTCATAAATAAATTTATTTACATAATTCATTAAATTTATAAATAAAATTCCATGATATAGGAAATATTATTATATTTTTAATTAATATTTATTGTCCAGGATATCAATTAAATAACCCCCTATTAAAATTGTTTTAGCAAAACAATACATTTTTATGATATTTTTATTTTTACTTTAAATACAATGATATTATTGTAATTGTCATACCCAAGTGGCTTCCAAAGGCCAATTGTTCTAAAAAACGATTTTATTGGTCATCCATGACTCATCCAATATTGTTAATACACGTGTTAAGGTAATTTTATATTATTGCAATATCTTTTTATATATTGAATTACCCTATTTACCGTTAACCATGATAAATTAAAATCAAAAGTTACTATTCCACAAAAATTATTTTCATCCAATTGAACCTCATTTTACCTACTTATGGAAAACATGATTGTTGGATTTTGGAAATCTAATTCACTTAAGCGGTAAAATTTCATTTAAACGAAAAAGTCTGTTTTTAACTACTATATATTGATTTTCATTATTCATCAAAAATTGAACGTTTTCAGAAAATTATAATAAATTAACCCAAAGATTATTTGGATATTATGAAATATAAACTGATTTTTATTTTATGAAATTAATATCATAAATGTTTATTTAATTAATTTAAAAATAATTTCCATCGCCAAAACTAGAAAGCTTGTTTTTAGGAAGTAAAAACTGCAAGAAAATAGACATGTGTTTATGTCCAACTTCAATGTGAAATTACTTCCAATGATGAACCGTGGATTAAATGACAAATATATAATCCAATTACACATTAAAACCATTTAAATAGATAATATAACCATATCAATAAGTCATATGAAAAGACTGTTTTGACTTATAATGAATTATTTTTACTATTCATTAAAAAATGAACATTGTCAGAAAAATATCAAATATTTACCCATAATAAATTTTGATATCCTGCTACTAACGAAGAATTTTATTCTTATTTTAAGCCTCAAAAATTTATTGGATATGTATTAAGATATTTAATAATCATATTGTAGTTAGTTTTTTTATTCCCTCCCATACAACTACTAGGATTTAACTATCATTTAAAATAGTAATAGTATTATATTATTTTTCAGAATAATTCAATCTGGTGTTGAATGTAAGATTTCAGATAAATACGTTGTTACATATTTAGTATTATATCTTAAATAGCATTACCTGTAATGTAAAATTAATATTTCATTCCCAAATAGTAATAAATATGAAAATATCATTAAAATTATTTACCTGGGAGGTTACACCCTAAGTCCGGTGATGAGATCCGTACTAATTGATCAACCACCTATTGTATTTTGGAATTTTGTGAGGATTTTTATGTATGAAATTGGACTCACATATTAGGATCTTCTATACATAGATATTTTTTTCATCCATTGTCCAGAAACCTATTCCTCATTATGCCATGTGTTTTTGTCTAATTTTGACCACTTAAGACCATTCAAATTATAAATAATAAAATATATATTTATAGTTCTCAATTACTACTTAAAACCCATTAATAGTTGATCTAACAATATTTTTTAATGTATATGTCAAATGTTCTATTATTGAGGAAAAAAATTTATTTTACAGGTTTTCTGGAATTTCTATAATTTTTATTCCACATCATAAATAAATAAACAAGGCAAAATTATGAGAATATTGTTGAGATTTTTTCTCAAGATGAGCACACTAATAATGCTTAGTCAATCAAATAGATATTCTATGATTTAATTTTTTTTAATAAAATAATATTTTTGATGTGAACCTCTGATAGGGGGGATTGATAATGAGTGGTGGTAATTATAGTTTACAATGATCTCCTAATGGAACCCATGAGTTGATATATAGATTAGATGATACACATAGATAGATGTTTTATTATAAAGTAATGATTTAATGATTTATTTTGTCATATGATTTATTATATGTTGTATGGAACATATATATTGTGAAGAAGAATTGTCATAATTGGTTTTAAGATTGTTTTTTAGTTGTTGACAAATATCCTTTTTGTATATGAATTCTTCTAATTATCAGGTTCAAACCAAGCTCAACCGAATAATGTTTTATAAAAAAGTTAAATGTTTTTGAATTTTTGAAGCCAAACATAAAGGTGGAGTCATTTTTTGACATTGTGAAAATTGTTTTCTAGAAATAGGTTTCTTGGCACATAAGATTAGACTGAGAAACACTAGACACAGAATGTCTTATATATAATCATTAGTAAAAGGATTCTTCAAAAAGATTAAGTAATTGATTGAAATCAAGATTTATCTTAGATATATTGGAATGAATTAATGATCCATTGAACTAATTATTTCATATAATTTATCCAATTATGGTTTTATGAAATTGGAATGATTTCGTAGAGGATATTTTTTGATAGAAAAGTATGGAGTTAGAATGTTCAAAATCTTTATAGCATCATCTAGGCAGTGATTTTCTTCTCTATAATTCTCAAAGATCATAAGTTGTCTAATTCAATTGTGAAGAAATCCATTTGATGAATAGTGGAGTGGTTCTAGAAATCATGTTAAAGTCTCCATCAGATCTAGAATTACTATGCACAAGAGCTTTCAAAAGTTTGAATGAGTTGTGGTTAGTGATGTTTGAAGGATTTCATATTTTCTATAAGGGGTTATCATAGGATATATAACTTCACAGTGATAATTAAATAATTTTTATTTCAATAGTGTGTAGAAACGTGAATGATTAAGATGTTGATTTTTCATTCCAACTAAAAAATCAATTATACAGATCATCAGATCAAGAACAATCAGAGGATGAAATTTTTGTTTGATGAAAAATTATGTTTTCCATAATCATAGAATGAAATGAAGTTGATGTTTATATAAGTGCATCAAACGTGGTTTTCCATCATGTCAGTTTTATTTAATCTCATTATTAATGTCAATTATACTAACTCTGAGGAGAAATTTTAATCAAAATGAATCAGATGTGGAATGAAAATTCCAAAAGGTCTATAATAGTTTCATCAAAATGCACTAGGAAACATCCATTGGACTAAAGAGAATGTAAGAAGGATGATCAAAGAAAATAAATAATATATAATCAGATTCTCCTAATTAGATTGAATAAAATTATAGATTCTTGACAAGGATGATTATGGAAAATACTCTAAAATATTAAAAATGATTTATAAAGTGTTGAACTTATCAAACATGAAATTAAAATATTTATATATCTATTAGTTTTTTAATTTTTGTGGGCAAGGAAAGTGTTAATGTTTCCAACCTTCTCCATTTTGGGGTTCCAAAAAATAGTTTCTTAGTATATTAATACACTATCACTTATCACATATGATGAAAAATTAGAGCACTATATAATTCAAGTGAACGTTCATTTCAAAACGTGATCCAATTAGAAGATTAAATATCAGTTTTTTAGTTTACCAGACTGAAAATATCTTTTTGAGATGATTTTATTGAGTCAATTGGATGGAAAATGTTAATATTGAATTTTTAGCAAAGTATGGAAAGTGATTTTTTGGAAAGGGAATATCATATTGAGCTGATCATACATAGTCTATCAGGTTGGGTTCATTGGGCTGAAGGTCATTAAATATAGGGTCATCAGACATAGGAACTTTTGTGGAGAAAATTGAACAATGTATTTTTTTAATTTTTTTGGATCAATTATTTTAAAAGAATAATTTCTAAAAAAATATAGTTATTATAATATTTCCAAAAATTATATAGGAGTTGTTTAATTAGAGTCTTCACATGTTTTATTCACTTATTAATATAATTAAATGTTCATAGAACCACAAAAGTTGCTATGCCAAAGATATAAGTTCTCATATTCAGACCGAACCTTAAAAAGAATGTGTGTTTTCCATTATTTATTATTTTTCAAGCATGAATATTTATGAAATTATGATAAGGTTATGAAATTTATCAGGTTTTTGTGGTTATGTTTTAAAAAGCATTGAAACAAATAAAAAGTGAAAAACATGTTCAACCCTCTTCTCAATTTTTATTTTATCATGTGGATATTCAATTGTTATCAGAGAGAAGGATACCTTGTTTAATCCTTATCATGGATAATATAAATTCATTAAATAGTAGAGAAATTTCTATATTTCATGGAAATAATTATCATGAATGGTGAAATAAGATGACTTAGTATCTCTTATATCCTATTCTTGATGATTTTAATGATGCTATAATTTGTTTTCCACCTATTGAGAAGGATTAATTGATGACATTTTCCAGTAATATAAATATTAATGTTAATGTAAAATCATGGAATTTTATCCTAATTATCATATCATAAAATGTTTATATGATGGGGATGGGTCCCAAAATTTCAAAGTATATGAGGTAAAAATGGAGTTTCTTAAGTAAAAATCAATACAGAATTAAAAAGGATACAAATATGTCATATTATGTATGAAGACATCCGAATGAGTGATGAATAAACAATTATTGAATACATCACAATAGAATATTTAATTTTTTCAACATTATAGGATGTAGAGATATCCTATAATACAATAAAAATATGAATAAAGTTATGAGAAACTTTTTGGAAATGTTTTATATAAAAAATTTATCCTTTAAATGATAACAATTATTTATATCTTGATTAATATAAAAACATTCTTATTGATTATGAAATGAGAAAATATCAAATATTTTAAAATAATATGAATGTTGAAATGTATTTTGAGTCTATGAGAAAAAATCAAAATTTAAGATATGGAAGATATTGATTCACATGACTCTGAAAATAAAGTGAATGATGAGTATAATGAAAAAATAAATACTCTAATATCCAAGAACATCTTAAAGGGGAGAGGAATGTATAAAGGTACACATTCTCTAAAATGTATTGAGTTTGGTTGGATCATAGAGTTTTCTATTAATTTTCCTATGTAGAATGATGGAGAATAATTATATGTTTTTGTTAAAAATACTTGATGGATGAATTGGAAAAAAAGATACAAAGATGATAAATAATCAAAATATTCTAAAAAAAGCTTACTACGAAGAAGATAAGTTTGTTGAGAATGAAAGATGAATTACACTCAACTAAACACAATTATTTTTAAGATGAATGTTCCGAAAAATGCAATGCATTCATTGAAAAAGTTGAGAAAACAAAGGATTCTTCTGATAGTGGTGAAGCCAATGAATATCATATAGAGATTATCAAATCTGAAAAAAAATTGTTTACATTCCTTGAGAGAAAACAATAATTTTAATAATGAAATAAAATTATTGAATAATGATTGTGAATAGGTTGTTTAAGTAAGAACACATTTCATCAAGTAGGAGGAGGAATATATCTACGATATATTAAGACAAAAACATATAATTTATAGTTAGGGAAATATGGTTGATGATATCCAAAAAAGATAGAATCTAAGGGATAATAATTTAACACATTTCAATCCAAATATCTTGAGTATGAAATTACAACGAGGATGATGAATGAAAACATTAACACTTTTTTATAAATAATTGTCAAGACTTTTAAAGATCCTGTGATGACTCAAAACCAAAAATTCTGTGAAATAGACTCACTAGAAATAAATTTTCATATGATTTTTCTAGGAATTATAGTTCTAAAAAGGTGTTATGATGTCTTGGTTTGAGAATGGATGTGAGAAACCTATCCAATCAATAAAATTTGAAATAGTAATTGGAAGGAATGAGGGTCCAAATCCTACGTTTGATAAATAAGAAGTAAATTATAATCATAAAAAAGATTCTATAGATATAGATATTTATTCAATATAAAACAATGATTTTATGGTTATTGTTGATGTTGTGGTAAGTATAGTAATAGATCCAAAATGTTTTTTCATATCATTTCACTTCCTAGATAGGGGTTTGAACAAAAAGATAAAATTTGTGGAAGAAGGATGAGAAATATTCCAAACTCACATGAAGTTAGAAAAGAAAAAACTCTAGATTCTAGAAATATTCCACATAAAAAAACAATTTGAATATCTAGATAAAGTTTGAGGAATATTTTACTATGATTTTCATTGCCCCAAAATATGTATGACACTCTTTACACAATATGTTTCTTATGATATAAATGAAATGTGGTCTAGAAATAAAAATGATGAAGAAATAGATTTTATTTTTTAGACATCATTGAAATAATAAAAATGATAAAATCATGGATACAAAATAAAAATTATTATAGATATATTATAGCTGATATGAAAATATTGATACATGATAAAGGTCTTTATGGAGGAGAAGTTACCTTTTGTAATGATAGTTCTTTAAATATCAATGGAATCTAAATGGTTGAGATTGAAGAAGAAAATTGAAATCCATGGATGTTTTCCTTATTTATGGGATAAAGAAAAACATATTTACTGTAATACATCATTTTGATGATGTAAATAAGGAATTTTTAGAAAATATTCTTATATCATAAGATGTATGAATGATGGAAATGTAACCTCAAAAGGAAAAAACAACTGGTGGTAATCTATTGAAACATGAAGAGTATTATGACTCATGTTACCTGAGTACTGTGGATGAAAGAATATTGTGGAACCGAAGACATGGGAACCTTAGGTAAAAATAAAAGATCAAACAATCTAAAATTGTTGTTTTCCATTATTTTCAAGAGTTGAAAACATGAGATAAAGATGTTTCTGTAACATGTAACAAATTAAAGATGACCAATAAATGTTATAAAATAGTGTAGATTCAGTCTACCAGACCTCATCAACTTATTCATTAAGGAATATGTTGGCTGATAAGACATCAATAAAATAATGATACTTTTACTTTATTAATTTTATTGATGATTTTAGCCCGATAATAAAAAACATGTTTATGTAACATAGGTTAGATGATGTGGAAATGTTTATGTTTTTCAGAAAAGAAGGTGATAAAGAAATTGGGGTTTATATAAATAATTTTAGAACATATAATGGTACGTAATTCATAAAAATTCTTTTGAAACATATCTAAAAATTAATGGAAAAATATTAGTATTCTGTTTCACATATTCAACTAAAAAATGGAGTAGTAGAAATATGGAATAGATAATTTGTTTAAATAGGAATAATCATGTTAATATAATAAAAAATTTCAATGTTCTATTATTGAGAATCTATTATAAATATTGTACAGTTTAAAAATATATTCTTATTGATACTAGAAACCAACATGACTTATTGTATAATGTGGAATAACAAAAAACTATCATTTATGTTCTTGAATCTGTTTAAAAGTCGTTGATTACATAAAAGATAAAATATTAATCTAGGAATGATTAATGAGAATGTAAAGGAGGGAACTTGTATGGGTTATTCAGTTGATTAAAGATGATTCAAAAGTTTGATATAATTTTTAAAAATAATGGTGGAATCATATGACATTGCTGTAATTGAAGAAAAAAATTCCTTCTAAAAAGTTGTTGATAATACTGAAGAAGAAAAAATGGATATTTCCAACGACTGTAAATTGACTCAAAGTATTATCACAAAGATTACGGAGAATCGTGTGATGAAGAATATTTAACAAGAAGAGATACTATAAAATTTTATACATTAAAAAAATAATATAGCCTAAAAATATTATCTTATGTTAAGAGGATCTAGTTAAAACTAGAAGAAATTTGAGATTAGAAAATAAGACATCACTTACCTAAATTTTTAACATGAATCATTTTAAGAAGATATTAAACATAAATATTTTGTGGATTATATGAATGGAGAGTTGGACAATAATGGGAAAAAATTAAACATGAGAACTTTTTCGAGGGATTGAAAATAAAAATATTATCAGAAAAAGTGGGTTTATATATAAAATTGAATGATCTTGCTGATGTTTCAAGAAACAATAAACGATATGATTTTAAAGTCTATGCATATAAACAATATGTGTATTTTGAATAAAAATTTATAATGTTGTTATAAATTTTCTATCATTTGTTTCACATCAAAATTACAATGTTTTTTAGATATAATTAAAGATATCGTTATTAAATGGTGAGATTAAGGAAGGAGTTTTCAATAAACTACATTGTTGTTTTCAAATCGATAATGATTAAAAAAAATTATATTTGAGAATAGATTTTATTGGATGAAACAATCCCTACATACATAGTATTAAAAACATGATAGATGTTTGATAATGTTTACTTTTTATAAATAAAAAGTAGATAGAAATTTATATGTGAAATATGTTGCCTCTAGAACTCTAAATATAATCATTTTTATGGATGATTTATTTTTATTGGGGAGGAAAAAAAATATTGTGATGTTTTTTTAAGGAAATGAAGATGAATTTTGAAACGTTAATATTGGTAGAAATAAGATTGTTCCTTGGATTACATGTTCAAAAAAATAGAACATCATATTATATAAAGAATTGTGTGATAGGAAAATTCATTAAAATGCTTGGGATAAAATAATCCATTGATGTTTCTAATCTTATATGTGTAAGAACAATGTCATGTAAACATCAGTTCGTTAAAAATTTGAATCATAAAGACATTAAGAAGCTGATAGGAAGTCCGCATTTAATTATAGCCTCAAGACCTGATATTTCTTATACTAATAATTTGTTTGTAATGCTTCTAATTAATCTCAAAGAATCAAATATTTTTGAATAAAATAGAATTATGAGAAATGTTAAATCAACAACATCACATAGGTTTTTATAGTATATAAATTATGAGATAATGTTTCACGGTTATACTATTGCCGATTGGGATGGAGATCGTAACAATAGTAGATCAAACTCAAGAGGAATATTTTTCATTGGTGAATTTTGTGTGAGTTGGTATAAAATGAAAAACTTTCAATAGTATTACGCATATTGTAATCAGAATATATTGTGACTCTTGGAGATTATACTGAAATTGTGTTGATGAAAATTTTGTTAGATGTCTTAAAAGTGGGATATTATAAAGAGTTGAAGAGAATTTTGGATAATAAGAGTAAAATTGATCTCTCTAAAAATCCTTTCAAACATTACGGATTAAAACACATTGATATAATGATTCACATTATAAAAGATAATGTTTCTACTAGAAATGTTATGTTGTAATATATATAAACAAATATCAAATTGATATATCTTTAGAGAAGAAATCCCAAAATATTGATTTGAAGAATTGAGGTTACAAAATCCTGTTTATCTTACAATAGATTCCTAAACCTCATAAGAAAAAACATCCATTGTTGTCTGGATTATATTGAAAAATGGGGAGAGAAAGTAATAACATTTTAGTTTAAAAGATTTTTTAATTAACTTTATTTTATGAATCTAAATTTGTATTCATTTTATAATCGATGAGAGAAAAAAGTGAGAAAATATAAAGTTGAGCGAGAGTTTATCTTAACATGGCCACAAAATTTTATTGTCAATATGGGGAGAAATTAATTCAAAAACATTACATAATCCTATAGTGTGGTGTGAGGAAAATATCTTATGGGAAATTCTATGTTTAAATAAAAAATTAAAACCTTGCGTTATTTAAAATAGGTGAGTAGTGAAAATTTTCAGAGAGTTGGAAAAGATATTAATGAGGGTTTTCAAAAATCCAAATGGGGTGATTTAATAGAAATTGTGATAATTTGTTTAAAAAATATTTTTTTATTCATTGATAACTAAATTTTTTGTATAAGATGGTTTTTGTTCGTCAGGATGGGACTAAGTCCACTAGATTGTGAATTTGATATAAATATTAAATTTTCTGAATTTTTGAACCCAATTATATTGTGGAAGGGAATTATTTTCTTTTAATTGTTGTTTTCCATACAAATGTTACTAAACATAGAAGACCAGTCTAAGAAGCACCAGACACAAAATGTGTGAATGAGTAGCATCAGTTGTTAGTGTTTTTAGAAAGTTGAAATAATTGAGTGGATATTATATCAGTCATAGATCCACCGGCATGATTTTTGATACATTAGACATGGTGTTTATTATAATTTTTTATGATGTGGAGTGAGGAAGTCCGAATGATGTTGATGAGGATGTTTTATGAAATTTAAGTTTAGATTTAGAATGTTTTTAAACATTCTATCATTAGCCAAAAGATTTTATTTATAATTCTGAATGATAATAAGATATCTTAATGACTAATTATGAAATAATTATGATTATAAGTTGAGTAGTTCCAAAAATCAAGTAAAAGCCTCCATTTGATCCAGAAGTATTGGAAAGTAATTCATTCAGAAGTTTTAATTTGTTATGACTGGAAAATATTGAGTGATTTAATATTTATGTGTGATGTATTAATAAAATGTTGAACATCATAATGATAATTCCATCAGTATGAGTTAACAGGCATGAAGAAATTCGGGTAGATGATGTTTTTGGTTTTCTAGTCAGATTGATAAATCAAATATATAGATTATTTGATCCACAAAAATAGAAGGAAGAAGTTATTGGCGGATGAAATTTTTTATTTTATATTATTAAATAAATAAAATAAATTATTGTAGGTACATGTCCATTGGATGAAATTTTCCATCATTTTAACTAGACTGACTCTAATAAGTATATTCAATCAAATAACTATGAGGAGAAATTTCAATCATACTAACTCTAATGAGGACGGTCAATTCTGAAAAAATCAGGAATAATTTCATCAAAATGAAACAAGAAAGTACCATCAAACTAAAGCTAAGGCTTGAAAGAAGATCAAAGCCCTGATATAAGATACAATAAGTTCTACCTAATCTAACTAATTATAAGTAGATAATTTCAATAAGGATGAATATGTAAAAGACTCAAGAAGACTCCGAAATACTTATAAAGAGTTAAAGTTGTCAAACTGGAAACTCAAATATGTGTAGATATTTGAATGTTTGAATTTGAGAGAGAATGTAATGTCTTAATGTTTCATAAATTTTCTATTATAGGTTGTTATAAATATTTTCTCCGTTCAGTAATACATTTTAACATTTCCCATAAGTGGAAAACTAGAAGCAATGATGAATTTTATTGAATATTAACAGAGATATAATTAGGAGATAGGGAATCTCTTTTCGTATTACCTGAATAAGAAACCTTTTTTGATAAAATCATACATAGTTGATCATAATAAGGAATATTAAACTGAGTTTTTGAGTAGAGGATGAAAAGTACATAGAGAGAAAAGGATGATCAGGATGAGTCGATTATACAGAGTCAGTCGAACTGGGTTCAACAGACTGACGGTCATTAGAATCAGGGTCATTGGACCCAGGAACTATTGTTGAGGATATTTAATAAAACTTTTTTTTTACATTTTATGGCTCAATTGTTATATAAAAAGTTTCTTAAACAAATGAGAGGTAGTATAATATTTTTTATCAAGAGGTTGAAGTTGTCTAACAGGTGTTGACACAAGTTTTATTCACTTCATCATATTAGAGAATTTCCGTAGACCCATTAGAGTGGTTATGGAATGGATGTAGGTTATCAGACTAATGTAAAACCTTCTAAATCTAATGTGAATTAATTTATTTAATATTTTTATATTTATGAGTATTTACAAAAATATGATAATGATGTGAAATTTAACATGTTATACATTTTATGTTTTAAAATGTATTGAATTTTAATAAAAGTGAACAACTAATTCCATTCCCACATATCAGTTGTTATTTGATCATTTTTAAATTTAGATATGTTATAACTTAGTCGAAACTGATCACTCAAACATCCCTCTCACTTGAGAAAATGATTTATACAAATGAAAAAATGTGAACACTTAGCTACCTATTTAAAAAAATTACTATAATATGTTTTATAGAGGATTCATTTATCATAGTGACGATGGTAATCATAAAGGGGATAATGTGTGATCTCATTGATGAATTTATATTATATTAGTTATTATCCTACTATTCATTATTACTTCATGTTCTTGTTAGTGAGGAAAAAACATAAAGTCACCATGTATTATTTCCATATAAAGAGACTTGACTATTAGAGTGTTTAGGAATTCCACCTCTAGTGCTATGTTTGGCACTACATAATCCTCTATTGAATAAGACAATGATTTTTTAAATTCATATATATGAAATTTTAGTCAAAACATCATGATACACATTTATAGAGATTTGTGGAACATTTTAATTTAAGACAGTGTTAAAATTTCAATATCTTCATGGAATTCAATGATTTTTTAATATTACAAATGGACATAGTCTTGATGAAATATTTTTACTAGAGTTTTTGTGAGGGACTTAATGTTGGGGGTGTGTTGTTGTTTTTGATTTTGAGTATTTTTTTCTTATTCAATTGGATTAAATCATGACCTATATGAGCATGGAAGGTGATGTGTGGTGAGATCATTAATAAATACTATGTTTTTTTCAATATGTATCTTTAAACATAAACTATCATGGCTTTTACAGTTCTTTACATGTAGAATGTCCTATTGGGTTGATATATTTTACTGTGCCAATAAAATAGTGATATTTATACTTATGAAAACATGGATATCATTCACCATACAAGTGATAATGGTGTATAATGTGGTTTCATAATTAAAATGGGAATATATTTATGATTTTTTTGAATTAGTCCTTGTTATAATTTTTTTTTGAAATTTAAGGTCATATGTGAGTAATTAAAATAAATGCATCTGAAATAAAATATAAAACATAGAATTTTATAGTGATTTGGATATACATGATCATAGTCTACTCTTTACCACTCTCAATAATTGAGACTGATTAGACCCAATATGTTAACTATAATGAAATCTTATATATACATTTCCTACCATGAATCACAACCCATTACAAATACTTTTTCTCGTAGAGGCAGTTACCCAAACTAACCTACATTTTTATACCTAGAGGAACAACATAAAAAACCTTTATTTTTACACTCGTGGAATTACCCAATGCCTTAATGTTTTTGGGAGAAACAAAACAATTACCAACATTTTAAAGGCTATTATAAATTTTTAAAATTACACAAAAAAAATAATTGGAAGAAGTGAATCCACGGAACTCGATGAATTATTAGATGTTGGAGTGTTAAGACAACAAGAAATTATCCAGTAGACAAGGATAAGAAAATTTAAATTATTCTGAGAGAAATAGTTGATCACTATAAAAATGTTTCACTTTTATATTATTTGAGTATCCTTAGACTCATGTATATATAAATATATATATCACATTCATTGGTTTTATCCACTCTATGAATATTGATTTTTTTTCACAACATCTTTCAAACATCAAATCCATTTCTTCGTTTTTTTTTAAATAAACATATATTTTGTAAAATATTTTCATTTAATAGGTAATGATACATGTGTAAATAAATCATAAATGAAATATATACTTCGAAGAATCCATCCTCGACATCTTATAAATAAAAAACACTATATAGTAGAACTATTGAGAAAAATAAATACAATAGTAAATAATAAGCACTGATATCCTCAGAATACACATTGATAATGATCATGACTATCCCTTCACATTTCATCCCATTTCAATTTGGATATTTCCACATTCAATATTTTAGTATAAATATTAATTATTACTAAATCTCATGAGAATGTCATTTTATATAAAATAAATAGTTTAAAATATGTTCACATGGCTTCCGAATAATTAATTTGTTAATTTAGAACAAAAAACATGAATTATAACCATAATAAACATTCCACTAATTTAAAAAGTCATGTATTAATAAAATAGATATTATTTCTATGTTTAGGAATTCTCTATAGAAATTCATTGAATCACATAAACAAGTCCACATAGGGATTTTCCATGTAGTCATTTTTCACCACACAAGTGAATCGACAATGCCAAATCTACACTGTTATATTATATATGTGAATAAATGTATCTAAATATACAAAAGGGATTCGCATAATGGAACTCCTATAGTCATTTCACATATTTGATTTCACATATCCAATTCTAGATATATTTCTAAATCTTGACATATAATATTTTATAAAAAAATAAACACTACTAAATGGTATAATCATTATATTCTCTAGTTTCCTTTTTTTGGAAACATTAATTATATTTATAAATATTAAATTTTCAACAGAACTATATTTATATCTCTTATGTTATCTTTAAAATAATGTATCAGACTATTTATAAAAAACAAGAAAATTCAAAGGTGAAAACATGTAGTGAATTATAATCTAATTTATGTCTTGGATAATATTTATTAATAACTATATTTATGATAAATAAATGCATAAAAAATTATTTCCTTTCTAAATAAACAAAAATAACTCAATTTGGAGTTCTATATCCCATGTTATGGTAAAAATATATAATGTAACTAATTCTAAAATACAATCTACATAGGATAATTAGCAACATAAGATATTTGGAATCATTATAATAGTAATTTAGCTTTGTAGTAATAGTTAAAATCATGTATAAATGATATTCTGTGGTCACAAATTACATATTTTTCTTAGGAATTGTTTGTTAAACATATAGAACCTTTCATTTATAAAACAAATATGAAATCATAAGATAAATTATACAAAGAATCAAATATGTAACCAATGTTAACAATTATTTTTATTATAACACAAATTAATATATTAAGAATAATAATTAAAATAAATATAAATATTTATAATTATAAAGATAGAATTTTATTTAAGAAGCCACTCAACATTTTCCCCCTTTCTCAGAATTGCAGAACAATGTATAATTTTCCAACCTTCTCCCACTTTTGGAAATAATAAAAAAACATATAGTTAAACTATTTAAAATTAACATTATGAAATGAAAATAAATAGTGTATAAAACATTCTTTCAATTACTATTTCAAAACATATGTCATATATCCACCTAAAAGCCTTTTATTTTCTAAAACGTGTGATTAGGAGCCACCATACAAAAAATATTAAAAATTATTGAAAAATAATTAGAAAACATTTTTAAAATTTAGTTTTATGAAAAATAATAGTTCATATTATAAGATAAAAAACTATAGAATGTATTTTAAGACATAAAATTTAAATATATTAAAGGAATATTTGAATAAGTTAAATATATTAAACAAGGAAAAAACATTCTAGATTTCACATATTTCATTTAAATATGAATCTTTCTTCATATAAACATATAAAAACTCAAAATAAATGGATTCTATATAAATTTAAACTTATATAGATTCATACCAGGTTCAATTTTTTTTCTCAAACATATAAAAATGTATGGTCATGGTAATGATATCATAATTTTTTATTTTAGTAGAAACAAATTCAAGATTTATTTTTCCTTTCAAAACAATGTCTATAATAAAGAAATTAACATAAATGATCTTAGTTATAGAATGTTTTATGATATTTTTAGAAATATAAATAAAATAATTATTTTCATATAATATTGGAATCCTATAAAAATCAATTCCAAAATCAAATTTTTTTTGTTAATCCATGATGATTTATCACAACAAGTTACAATATATATATATATATATTCAAATTCAGTAGTTGAAAGTGAAATATATAATTTTTCATTGAATCCCCATAAACTAGTGATTTACCAATAAAATTTCACATACCTAAATTACTATTTATATCTATATTTCATCCATAAAAAATTAGAATTAGAATTGCTTATCAAATCAATGTTTTATTTCATGGAAAATATATGAATATTCAACGATCCTTTAAAATATTTAATAATCATTTTAACTAATTCAATATGAATTTACATTGGATAAAATTCATGTATATGAAAAAAATAAAATGAAAAACCCAAAATTATTTCAATATGTAATTAGATATATAAAATTCCAATAATGACCTTATATAATTTTACATCAACTTATTTTTTAGATTAATGTGAATATAACCTGAAATTAGAATTATTGGGAGGATTTTTACTCTTATAAGATTCGAAACCACGTCTATTACAAAATTTAATCAGAATTCTATTGATTTAAAAAAATTCAATTACATTTTTTTAAAATATTCTTAATCCAATGATGAATTTAAATCCCCTAATCATACTCATATCAAATACTGATGTTTTAAATTATAAAAAATCATCAAAAATATTTTCATTTGAAGATAAAAATTTAAAATCAACTATAAAAATATAAAATATTAATCAATTATTTGAACATTTCTTAGTAAAAAATTTTGATGGATCGTTCATTTATCAAAATTTCGTTTTAAAATAACTCTTGGTAGCATTCCATACCATGCATAAGACTCATTTTTCAAACAATATAATCCATTAGATAGCATAAATAATTATCCAGATACTTTTATTTTTCAAAACCAGGAGGATGTATAACATACACTTGTTTATATATAGAATCATATTTAAAATAGTTGTTGACATCCATTTGAAATAATTTAATTATATGAAAATTTCCATTGGGTATTAATATCCCATTTTATTCTAACCTAGAAATAGGTGTAATATATTCATAAAAATAAATACCCTCCTCTTGAGGATAAACTTGATAAAGTAATATTTATTTATTTTTTTAATATTTTTTCAAATTCTACAATTTTTTTTCTAAAAATACTTTCTGGTCCATTAATAGGAGGGTTATTTTGTGGAACAAAAAAGTACACAAATTATTCCCATAAAAATGTTTTTACTAATCATTCATAGATAATATTAAATTAGTATAATGTAAATCCTCATCAATATTATTCTCTAAAAAATTAGAAATAAAGTCATGATATGAATTAATATTCATGATAACATTTTTAGTTTTAAAATTGATTAAACATTACAAATAACAATATCTATTTGATGATATCTTTGAGTCGTCTATTATTTTATCATGTATATGTTAAAATTAAGAAGAAATATTCTCCCCATCAATATGTTGATTCTTATAATGTGGTGCTTCCAATTCAAAATTAAAATCACTAAATTTTTCTACTAGTAGATCAATACCATCATCCCATTTATTTAATTATTTTTCATCAAAAGTAACGTTAATTTAAACTTCAAAAACCATGGTTCTTTTATTATATACTATATAAACCATATCATTGTTTTAATATCCTAGTAAAATTCTGTCATTATATTTTTCTCCATGTTTACCTGAATCATTCATAGTATTTTGAATAAACACTACACAAAAGGCTAATAAAATTCCCAATTTTTTTTCCAATCCTTCCAATGTCCTTATGTTTTCTTTTTAAAAAGGGTCATTAAATAATTCTATTTATAAAATAACATGAATAATTTATATATTCTTTTTAGAAATATTTAAGTAAATTAAACTCAATTACTATTTTCATATCCATTTCTATAGGTGTTCTATTTGTCCACTCCACTACACCATTTTGTTGTTGTGTTTTAAGGGCTGCAAAATTATGAAAAACTTCATTCTATTAAAACATACTTGGTAAATTATTAATTCTAGAATTCTTCACCATGATCAATTATAATCTATTTAATTAATTTTTCCTTCTCATTTTTATCCAATTTTCAAAAATTAATAAGCACATATAATGTTTCATATTTTAGTGTAAGAAAATAAACCCATGTGTATATAATAATACCATCTATAATAAAGAAACCATATATCCTATAATGTAAGGTAGATGGTTTTAGGGGACCAAATAAATAAAAATGAATAATATTAATAGGATTTATTGTTTTTTTTCATTAAATGACTTAAAACTACTTTTATATAATAAATCTTTTCAGAAAGAGTTCTAAACAAATGGATTTTTTCACTTTATGTCTGAGTAGTGGTAAAACAATATTTATATTGGACAACATGTTCCTTAAAATGATTTTATCATTTACAACCCTCTTTGAAACAAAATGTTATAACAATATACAGAATTTAAACATTTCACATTTTGATCACATAATTCAAAAAAAATCGAAAAATTGATTACATTTTTGTTGGAAAAAATAGAATTATCCCTGAATACAATGCAGTTATTAATTTAAAAATAAAAAACATCAATCATTACATAGTTGTTCTTTTTTAATTTTTTTTGATCCTCCAATATATAAAAATATATAATTTTAATATAATTTTAAATTCCAACCTCACCCTAACGTTTTTCCTTTCATTTATAATTTTCACAAAAAGTAACATTACCGCCATCACATTGATAGAATGATATAATGTTTCATCTTCCACCATTAAAGGGTCTTGATAATATAATATCCATGTATCAAACACCATTTTTAATGCTCCCATGACTTACATTGTAAAATAATAGATTTATGTATGCTTTAGTACCCATTACAATTTGGTCACTATGGGATTATCATAATACTTTTTAGGAACCCAAAAAGATTTCAAACAATTTATTACACAAAATATATAAGATAAATATTTAAAATGAACAAATTAGTTTTCCCGAGAGATTTAAAGAATTGTAAAGAATCCAAATTTTTATAGTGAACTTTCTTTTGACACCTAAAATGTTTTTTAGAAGATGTACTTCTATTAGAGCTTTTAAAATATAAGGTATTATACATTTTCGGTAAATTATTTTCATAACCAACACTAGATCTCCTTATGATAATTTTTTTGAAACTATTATATTTATCAGTGTCTTGTCTACCTTTAAATATACTTATAGATTTAACATCATACTTTCATTATCATTTTTAGTTATTCATTCTCCATAATGAAAAAATTAAAATCTCTAATTTTAGCGTCTAGTTATTTTTACATGAAATATAAATAAAATTTTAATTTATTGTTTTAAAAAAGAGTAATATTTTTTTGAGTAATATCAAGCTCTGTATGAGAATAATTTTTTTATTATAGATATATTTATTAAAATTTTCACACTCTTTTGGAACGTCCTAAGGTTTTATCATAAGGTTCTTGTATAAATTGGTGAATTTTTCAAAAACATGATCATGTTTATCATCTTTTAATAAACATGAAACCATAGTAGGTTTTTCATAATTATATTCAGAGGATGAATAATATATAGGGTCTCATTCTTGATTTTGTAAATCCATTAAACACATGTTCTCACATCCTTTTTCATAAACAGATTCCCCAGCGGTACTTGAATCTCCTGTGATACTCAGTCTTCCTTCCATAGCCTTATTTTATTTATTGTATTTATTGTAATATATTTTTCCATCTTTAATTAGTGATAATGAAGATTTATTTTCCAATTTTTCTTAAAATCATAAAAAATAACAACTTGATCTTCATTAGAATTAAAATTACTTTTCTTCTATTCCTTTTAGTCATCCTTAAGATAGTAATTTTTTTGGATGTCCCTGGGTTTCCCATATTATTTCTATTTCAAAAATTGATGAAATATGTTCCATAATTACATTAAATATTATGTATGTAAGAATTATATGAATAATTATTAATATTTTATTTAGAGAAATTACATTTTTTATTGAATTATCTTCATCAAAATGATTTTTTATTTCTAACCCATATTGTAACAATGATAAAATAATTACATCAATATTATATTACTTCAAATTATTAGTTTCATAGATAGAAAAAAATTGGCAGGAAAATTATTAGGATGTTATATAATAACTCTTTCAATAAGAACATGATATTCAAAATTTTCTCCTAAAGAACTCATATCATTAACTATTCTAGTAAATCATTTTAAATCAGGATAAATTGTATGATTTTAAACTATTTTATATTATTGATATTTATATCTTTAGATGACCAAATTTTTTCTAATATGGTAATCCATGGTATTATGCATATATTGAATAATTTTATAGATTTTATGTGTAGTCTTATATTCAGATAAGTGACTATACACATTTCAATTTATTTCATCATTAAAATTAGTAAACACCATGTAATTAAAAACATACTTTATTTAATCATATACATTTTATTATTTCAGTTAATCTTTTGGTTGATATTATAGATTTTACATGATAGTAAAATGAACAATTTTCAGCTTATTCTAGAATGATTTCATCCGAGATTACCAATCAACATAATTACTACCATCAAAACGAGGTTATTTTTAAGGTATCCATTGATCAATTGAACTTCTCTATGACAGAATAAATAATACCATTCCCTATTGACTGTTATGTTAGGAAATGTTTATCATAGAAGAAAATAATGTTAGGGTTTATCTAATGAATCCAATTATTCGTTTAGAGTTATGATGGAAAAACCGCCAATAGTGGGGTGAATTGGACTTTTTAAACTCTTATTTTTTATTTAATGACATATCAGAGTTATTAATAACTAAATCAAAAATAAATGGGAACATGTGTTTTTATAATTGTTTATATCTAATTTTTACTATTCCACTATTCACCCACATCATAAACCTAGAGTAATGGAACCCACCATTTCCATTATAATGTAATTTTATTTTGAATTCCCCCCTGATTCACAACTAAATTACAAAGACTCTCCCCTATGAGGATTAAACCCAAAATTACGAACCTTCTTCTATATGGAGTCACAACATAAAAAACATGCCACTTCTCCACAGAGGAAAAACCCAATGCATGATCTTTTTGGGGGTCACATCATTGTTACCGACATTTAATGGGTATTATAACCCTTTATAATTATATACATATAAAAATTAAAAAAACTGAAACCACATTACAAGTTGAATGTTTCAATATTTGATTTGGGAGGAAGTATAAAATTATCCAATTACAAAGGATCAAATGATTTCATATTATCTTGGAGTACTAGATGATCACTTGAAAAATAAATTACAGTTAAAATAATCAAATATTATCAATTTTATGCCTTTATATGTCACATAAACTATTTTTAACCATGTTATGTATATAATCATACATGTTTTATAGATTCATCTGAATTTCAAATCCTTCAATTAATTATCTTTCCAATAAATTAATATAGAGTTTTATATATTCATCTACTCTTTCATGATCCACTTGTAAATATTTGATTAATAAAATGTATATTTCCTAAATGTATTCCTTGATATCCTAAAAAAATGAATAAACATACAATGTCACTTATTAGAATAATTAATATAGTAGTAGATAACAAGCATTAATATAATTGGAATACTCATCGATAATAATAAAAACCGACCTTTCATATTTTACCATATTTTAATTTGTATATTTCAATTTCTATGATTTTATTATGGATATTAATTCATTCTAATTCCAATGTGAATGTCATTTAATTTAGCAAGAATGGTTTAAAATATATATTCATTGAATAAATATAATTAATAAAAAATTTATAAAAACAAACAAACTATATAAATAATAAACATTCATAAAGTTGAATTCTTAAGTATTTTAAAATAAAAAAACTATTTCTAGGTATTAAAATATCTAGTTTAATTTTATAGATCCAAGTAAGAAAATACACACAGGGAGCTTTCAAAGATATTTTTGTCTTCATTAAAGTGAATTGATGTATATTAATCTATATATCAATTTCATGTAAATGAATTCTTGTTTCAAAATAAAATCAAGAAATTCATGTGGGGAAATTGATTTATCCATTTCTTGTATCAAATACCTTGTAAGGGATTATCAAAATTGGTAAATAGTTTTATTTATATAATTTCAGACGAATAATAGACTTTCTAAATGGAAGAATATACTTTTTCTCCATTTAGACTATATTAATATAATTTCATTATATTCCCATATAATAAATAAAAAAACGTAACAATTTATCTATATATCATGTTATCATCAAAACATAGTAGAAAAATTATACTACAAAGATGTTTAATTCAAAATAATACCTACAGTGAAGTCTATCTTAATTTTGACATGATAATGTTAAATTGAAAACACTATTTGTTATAATTAAATGTAGATATTTATATTCACTATATAACTCAATAAGAATCAATCAATTTCAATTTATATATCCCATTTTACAGTTTTGATAATGAAGAAAACTAATTAGATGAAGTTATTATATCAGACAATTGGATGTGTGGATTTCGGCACTGTGATAGATCTGGTTACATAGGAATTGTAATTTTGTTATGTGGGATTAGTAAAAATCTTGAATAAATATTATTTCAATGTCCCAAATAACGTATTTAGCTATAAAAACATCACAACACTTGTATAACTTGTTCTGAACAATATAAACATTAAATATCAAGATAAATTATGTATTGAATAAAAAGATATATCTAAAGATAATAATTCTATTAATTAATAAAAAATTCAATGTATTATGTCTTTTAAAAAAACCAAAAAATGTAATATTTGTAATTATCAAAACCTAAAACGTCTCAAAGACCAGTCAAAATATATTACAAGACATTTGATTTTACTTTATTAAATAAACATGACATCAAATATATATTTTCTAATAATCGTTATATTATTTTATCAAAATAAAAAAATGAATAACAACTTAATAGAAAATAAGAAAATGAAATTCATAATAACTTCCCAACTAGTACTACAGAACTCATAACATTATAGAGAACGACTATAATATTGAACATTATACGATCATACACTAAAATTAAGGAAAAATATATAAGATACAATTCAATTATAATGATAAATTAGTAGTAGAATAACAATATTAGAAAACAATAGAATTATGTGAATGAATTTTTATGTATGAAGGAAATAAAATTATATATTAATAAATATGACTTTTCAAAATTTGATGTTTAGAATTTGATTATTTCAAAAGTAAATAATGTCATTATAATAGTAATTTAATAGTTTTTCATACAAGTCTATAATAAAATTCATAATATTATTTTTTTATAATTTAATTATTAATTATAAAAAAATTATATTCATTAATAAATAAAAATATAACTATATAGATACACCTAAAAAATAGTTTAGAATTTATAGAGATACATTTTTGAATTTGGAAAACATATTTTTTTATTTAATAATTAAAATTACAAATGATTAAAAATTAGTATACTAAATAAGGCTTTAAATATTTAATAATTATATCATAATTATCCAATTTCTTATTTTTCATAATTTTATGAGATTGTTGACTTTTTTGGAATATAATACAGTACGCTATAAATACACTGTAAGTATTATAAGATCATCAAAAATTAAAATTAATGTTATAAAAAATATAAAATAGTGATCAACCATATATATTATTATTTACTAGAATAATTTATTTTAATATAATAAAATTTATTTTCTAAAGATATAAAAATATTTTCAAATCCTAAATTACATTTTATAATTTAAAAATAAATCTCTCTATGAATAAATAACTTTTTCTTTTCAAAAATAATATAGTTTAATGGATTTCAATTATAAAAAGTTCAAAATTCATAAATAAGAATCTAAATTTCAAATAACATTGTTTATTAACTTATTGAGGATAATATTTTTCTATTTTTCTATAACCTAATGAATAAGGCCCATTTTTAAAAAATAATTAACAAATTCAAATGTTTACTATAAATACCCTCAAATAATCTCAATCATCTATACTCCAAAAACATTGGTCATGGTTTTAATCTAATATTCCTTCTCATGAAATATTAAGAAGATAGTTACGTAGATAATAGTTCAATACTTATTCCCCATATATCTCAAATTCTGTATTTAGAGTTTTTCTCATGTGAAATTGAAAGGCAAGGGTTCTGAAACGCTTATCTATATTTCTTTTTAATGTTCCCAAATGCTAAGAATATTAGTATTTAATTATCAATATTTGTGAAGGGACATATCTGTGTAATAATTCCTATACCATATAATTTATTTTTATTTTGAAAGTCGTCAAATTAATTTTAATTTCTGTATATAATTATTATATATTTAAATATTACATATCCATGATTTAATAATGTAACTCTCATAATATCTTATTATACCACCCTCAAAAGAGTTAAAAATTCTTACATAATAATATTTTTATATCATTCTTTATAATCCAATAGTTACAATTCATGAAACCTATTACCACCCCATTACAATGACAATATTTCACCCAATTACAAAATAATAATTGATATTTTCCTTTGAATTGTGTATATATTATAATTTCCATTATATTGATTGATATTAACAAAGAGATACATGTTATTCTATTGAATGCAGAGACATTGAAAAATTTTATACACAATATTCTATATGAATAATTAATGATAACTAAGGCAGGTCTATATATATTTACCATTAAAATATTCATAGTTACATAAACTCCATAATATGAATGATTCATTTCACATATAATGTAATGGTTTTGGATCATAATTATACAGCCCATTGATAGATCAATGGATATCATAATGAAAACTATCTACTTATTTGGGTTATGACATACCTGTTTATTTATGATGTATTGGAATGAGCCATTGAAGATATGTTTTTGATGTCTAACATTTCTTATTCCATCACTGTGAAATCAGTTGTTGTTATACATGTGATTACTTATTTTCATATTGTAATTATCCATGGATATCTATCATGATCATGTCATCAGCGACATGAAATTGTAATAATGTAATTTATTTCTACCATATTTGATTCTCTTTTTTATCATGAGAGCTTCTATTATATAGTAACCCTTACTAAAAGTTTGATCACACCCTGTTATTTGGACTCCATTTCCTTAAGGAACTAATAAGTTTCCTATGAATGATCTAAATATATTAAAACTATAATAATAATGATTTCACATATGTTTTATGTTATATTTTATTTTTTCAAATTTAATTTACAAATAATTATGTATCTACTATTATAAGATTACTAGTCTAATTGATGAGATATAATTTGAATGTTTGTATTATTTAAGAATTTAATAAAGCAACACATCAGTATGAGTTAATGAAGTTGGGGTGTTATAGTTGGAATCATATGATGTTTATAAGATTTAATATGATCAATATTTACAAGAATATTGTAAGAAAGAAAAACAATAGTATAATAATTTGGGATGTTCAATTAATGTCTATAGAATATTTTACCTATAATGGAATTTTATACTATGATTTTAATGGAAGAAATCCATATAGTCAAACCCATTGCATGTTTTTGAATCATATGGTGCTTCGAGGAGGCTTTTAGTAGGCCTAGAGGTTTTGGATGGTAAAATTTGGAATCAAATGGAATTCACAATGTATAAGGGTTTCACTTTGTGAGTTTTTAGTTCATATATTGAGTGAGACAGGATCATGGGGTGCTTCATGAAATAAATTAAATTAGGGTAATGTGGTCAGATGTGATAAATTATTTGGTGAAAATTAAATCAAGAAACATTAATAAGGTAAAAGGGTCGCACGTTGTGAAAATACAGTACACTTTGAGACTTTAAAAGATATATCACATTTTTTTATCTCAAACCCTGAGGATCTCTATTTATTTCATAGTGATCCATGATGATCTCATGAGGCATTTTAGAATCCCTTCAACGAGTAACGATTCAAAACATTTACTCTTAGATAGTTGGGGATCCAAGGTATATTCTACCTTTTTCTCTCATGGTTATTTGTTCTAGATCCTCATGCTTTATCTTTCAATGTGCTGGTGGTTTCTCTCCATTGTTCTAATAGAGCTTTATTTTTTGTTTGTTTTCATGCTTTTGGAATGCTTTATTTTTAGGAATGTATATATTATTGGAGGGATGATTGGGATTTATTATGTTGTTCCATTCTCATACGAGGAACGTTGATGACTTTTACTCAGGGGATTTTTACTAGTCCTATTTATTTACTTTTAATCATGATGATTACATGGTTTAACCCATTGAATGGAAATGGAATTTACCTAATAAATGATTAACCATATTAATAAACAATTGGATACATAGATCAAATGTTGTTTTATTCTTCCATGATAATGGGTTTCCTCTGGATTAGATATATAGGGTTTTAACTATGGTATAATGGTTAAAATTTAGTATTATTCTATGAATTAGCTCTTGTTGCTATTTGATAATTAATGTAAATATAGTATTAATTCATTAATTAGATTAAGAATTAAATAATCATGTTGTTTGAATCCCATGTTTCTTCAAATTTGATGATAATCAAACTAGTGTAACGTGCATGAATAATTGAGTGAGTTCATCCTTGATAATGGAGCAAATAAAGAATATAAAGCACGATAATTCTTGTTGAGAATATTGATACTAAATAAAGGGAATGATTAATGGAAACGTAACTTACAATGTGTTGATGAAAATTGTTTACATAATAAGAACATGTCTAACTTTTTATGTCATGTTATAGATTGATGCCTTAGGTTTCTTATAGTTGGAACCTATGAATGCAAAATTTGTTAATTTAAGATCGAATAATAACCATTTGTATGATAAAGATAATTTCTAAGGCTTAAGTTTCCCATTTTCATGAGAAGGTGTAGTGACATAAGTTTGGAACTATGGGATATCATTCGTCTGTGAAGGATGAATGCCTTGTTTTAGGGTCCTTGTTTATATATTATATATTTTTGGGTTTTTCCAACTACTTTTGTGATGTCGTATAGAAGTGAGATTCTCTATTTTTTATTATGTGGGCATAGTGTGGTTGAGCCAAGTGTGAATGATGTGATGTTAGTGGGGAGTCCTAGATGATGTAGAATAAGTTGAAACCTTTAATGGTGAGATGCATCAATATATGAATGATGGAACATGGGATGGCAGTAGAGGAGATGGGATGCATTGAATATGGTCTAACATGTTGAATTTATATAGCGGGATGATTTCTTGGAATTAATCTATTTAATGGATGATGATGGAGTTTCATGTTTTTATCTATATTCCATTCCCATTCATGAGGTAGTTGGGTGTGCTTGGTATCATGATTCCTATTAAGGGTAGCTTATTATAGTTTTCCTAGACTACATGGTTTATAGAATGTTTCAAATAATGAATAAATAATTATAAACCCATGGGGTTTGTATGTATGAAATGAAAATGATGAAAATTTGTTAATATTGAGAATCCATGGACTTGGTTTGGGTTATTCATGGAGGGCATCGACATCACCATGGTAGTAAATGAAGGTATCTTAAAACAATTTTTATGGTTATTTTAATGGCTACTTGATAAATTAATATAAGGATATGATAAAAAAGAAATATGTTATTAATGTATCTCTTTAAAATGCTTTACTGTTTATTAGATTTCTATTCCAATGTAGTGGAAGTTGGGTTTTAGAGAGTCAATAAGTATAGTCTAGATTAGGACTATGTTATTTCCAAAGTGTGTTTGTAAGATATATTATATGATGAATAATCTATTATATCATATGCTACCCCACCCATGTTTGCTAGGGTGACTAATACAATGTGGAATATGGGAGGGTGTTTTTCCCAAAAATCCCAATCTAAGGATAGATGGATGATTGCCTCCTATATACCATCTATCTTTTCTTGGTAGTTATATGTGATGGTATACATTATAGTACCATATTTGTGTGTAGAGATAAGTGATTCCCTATGGTTTTTTCACATTAATGTATTCCTGGATATTGTATACAAAAGAATTATTTTATATCTGATGTGTATAGGTTGTGATGGATTGAGGTAGTCACTCGTTGTATGGGATTTAATGATATGAGGTATAGTACCCAATATGTGATACATGTCATACGGAAGGCGGTGGATTCAATAAAATAATCATTTACTATATAAAAATATGTTTATGGGTTGATTCGATGATGTGATGCATGAGGTGTGATGGTGCTTGTTCCCCATGGATCACGAGGAGTCAAAAGTTACTTGGGAAATGATCTGAGAATGGATCCTGGTAGAGTTACCCAATTTTACCATTATGGTTGCCAGTATTTAAGAACATCCTACCCTTCGATAGGAGAGTTTCAGCATGCGAGATTTCTGGATCAGGTTATATAATATTTTTTTTATTTTCCTCAAATCTATTTCCATATTACTAGGCTATAGTGAAGAATTTTCAAGAATCTTTTCATCAATATATCATGTTCCAAGTCACCCCATTTATGTTCAATAAATATCTTGAGTTTTAGTTGAGATTAGAGGTTATTAAGATAACACTACCTAAAATAGGATAATCATAAGAGGATATTTGTTAGGATACTTAAAAAATGAGATATATGGTTTTAGGTGCCCAATTTTCATGAAAAAAAAGTGTTTTTTGGTTAGATAGGGGAAGATCCCAACCTTTTTTATTTCTTTTCTCCAGGTCCAGAGGCTGTCAGACCTTTGTCAAGGATTTAGACATGTGTTTTTCTTATGGGGGTTCAGGTTTTCATTGGAGAGTGTGATTGGCCTTTCGTATAAGTCACTGTGTTCTATGTGATTCACTTTTTGTTCCTCTATTGAGTTAGTTTAATCTAAGTAAGTTACACTAGGGAGTTCTACTATTAGACTAGTAGAGAAGAGACATGGTAGGTCAATGATATCCCCAAGATGATCCTCACCCTCATAGAGAAGATGACAACAATGGAGGTGCTCATCAGTAGGGATATAGATTCCATGGAGTAGGTCATAGAAAACATCACGATGTATATATTTTATTATTGGTAAATCAAGACATCATTCATGGTACCTTTTTATTCTTTTAGACATGGATGCAATATTTTTTAGACTTAGGAGAAAAAAGTCTTTATATAACATACCCTTATCTATTTTTATGGATTTGAGGTACAGAGGTATCCAATTCCCTTGGAATAGAATATGAAAGTTGGAGTTTGAGATAAATTTTATGAAGTACATAGAGACTCTGAGATTTTGATTCAGAATCACAGCTCTTGGAGAAATTTATTATGTTTACAAATATATCTATATGATCGCATCCTCAGTCTAAATTGGGTAAATTCAGTGCATGCTATAGAGGGTAAAATTATGAGAAAGGTTGTGATATAAAATAGTGATGGAGATCTATCTTTTTTCCATTAGAAAGTGAGACCCTCATATAGGATGGTGAAATGTTCCATCCTTGTCATATTTGATGGTTGATTAGAGGTTGAACTCAATGGAGCTTTAGTAGTCGGTGTTTACCAATATCGTAATATTGTACCAAAAATTTTTTTAGAGGTCATTTCAGTTTTATCGCCTTGATGGGAGATTGAATTTGGTATTGGGAAAAAACTAGGCATGTCTCATAATTCTATTAATACATAGAGGATGGTCCCATTTACCTTTCATGAGCAGTGAATATAACTCGATGCTCTGTTATAATGTGTTTTTGTTTAACTGAGTATTTCACCTTGGGATGAACCCATTATGTTCATGAAGAAGATCAATAATATTTTTTAACTTCCTTATTATAATCATTTCTTAAACCATTGTGACAATGAAGAAACTTTATCAACATATGATGATTTATGATTTACTTATTTAGCTAAATAGATAAAGCTATTTCTCAAAGATTGATCTAGGCATAGGATATCATCAGATGTAGGTGAAGGTTGTGGATATTTAAATGAGTTCATTAAATCTAAATAATGGTAATTAATATATCATTGTTATTCTATTTGGTGAGAAACATTCTCCATCCATTTTCAGGGGTTAGATGGATGTAGTGTTTACTGTGTTATTTGACATGATCATTGTTGTTTTCATAGACGACATACTTATGTACATCACATCTAAGGAGGAGAATACTTAGAATATGTGTGTTGTTTTCTTATATTATTAACATGTTAATCTATTTAGGATGTTTTCTTAGTACTTGTTTTAGGATCATGATGTCTATTTATTGGGGAATGTTTTGTACTTACAAGAAGTCTCTATGGATTCTTTAATGATAGAGGTGGTTGTTTCCTATATATCCCCAAAGATAGTGGAATAGGCATGGAGTTTCATTGGTATTTAATTCAATTATAGGAGTTTAATTATTTAATTCAATTGGGTTATAACTCCATGGACATCCATTACAAAGAAGGATTCAGCATTCTTGTGGGCTAACTAGTTCTAGGAAAAATTTGAGTACATAAAGAGTATGTTGGTCAGTGCTCCCTTCCTTTATTATTAGTAACAAGGTGTTATGTTTGAGGTTTTATATGATGCTTCAAATTGTGGTTGGAATAGGTTATGTTATATTATAGATCAGTTGTTTCAAAATATTATTAGAATTTATGTCCCCATGTTCATAACCACGCCACCCATGATGTTGAGATGATGGAAATTGTATTTTCATTAATGTTGTAGTGAAATTACCTCATCAGCAACCATTTTATGGGTTTTACTCACCATAATAACCAGAGGTATTTATATTCATAGAATGACATTATAAAGACCCGTAAATTCCATGTAATATTTCTTATTATATGGGAATTTTACGAGTCTGCAAAAATTTACGGCGCGTGTTTTTCTAGCCTGGTGTTCCTAAAATGAATTTCTGAACTTTTTTTCAGGTACGTTCAGTAAACGTACGAGCGGGTTTTTGTATCTTTTAAACTGGTGCTTGTACATGAAATATGAGGGCACCGTTGATCCTGCATTGTCAATATTCACTTCAGGAGACCTTTCCTTAACCGCAGTTTGTTGAGGGTGGAAGAGATATTTTGTGTTTTTCGTGGAAATGAATGATAAAGTAAAATAAACTTATATTTTTTTCTAATAAAACTTTTGTATGAATGTTAAAGAGGTGGGGACCACCGGAACTAAAACCCCCCATTTTTAAATTAAATACTGGGAGCCCACGAACCCTCTTTAATGGAATAACCCCCTTTAATCTCCCCATTTATTTGTTGGAGCCAATTTAAATTTATTGAATGTGTCAATGTTTAATTTTGCCAACGTAAATTAATCTTATTAATTTAATTTATATTGGCACTTCATTTACATGGAGGATTGGTTGGACAAGTGTGGAGAATTTGTAGAAAGTTTTTGAGAAATACTACCTCTCCAACAATGAATTTTTCCTCCAAATTAATAATTCCATCGAAGAACGTTATTCAGAATCAAGAAAGAGGAAGACACATGAGCCAACTTCAGAAGTGTGATTGTTGAAGTAACAAGCGTTGTCACCTTCTTCACCATTACAATTTTCATCCCGCAACATAACAACAAACCCATATGGCTGGGTCAGATGTTTTAAATTCCTAAATGACTCTTTCATGATGTTCTTCGTGATTCAAATGTTGTAAACCGCTTTCTACTACTCTAATGCGGAGGGTGAGAGAAAAAAAAACCTTTACTGACCTCTCCACAATACCTTGTGGTCTTTGGTGATGTCTTTGCGACAGAGGAAGATGACAACCAGAGCCATCTAGTTGCACAGGTGGGGCTCGAGAAATGGCGGTCGACACCAAGGCCGGCCACAAAGACGGCAGACGCGCAGCCGCGCCACCATAGAAGGGCCGCGGCCTGTCGGCCGCAGCGAAGAAAGCATGTTGGCCAGTGGAGGACGGCTGCATGATGGGGTAGTGGAAAACGTCTGCGCCACCCGGTGATCTGGGGAAGCAGGCATGTGCCGCGGCGATGAAGGGAAGGTGACCGGCGTTCGGCCGACTGTGGAGGGGCTGCGCACGACACACCGCCCGGAGGCGACAGACTGGTCGTTACGGCCGACCGAGTTAGATAGAGCGGGATGCGTGCAGGTCCAGCATGCTTTGGGTGACTGAATGGCCGAAGGAGATTTGGTGATTTGGGTCGGGGCGCGCATCTCCCCCCCCCCCCCCCCCCGCATGTGGCCAGGATGGGCCACCTAGCACGGGCAGGGCCGCCCAGAGTGGGTTGGGCCAAACCCAGCAGGCCGGGCTGGACTCTGTGAGCTAGCCCAAACTCAGCGGGCCAGGGCAACATGAACCGTGTTGGTTTGGCCCATGAAAGGTCGGGTCGGGTCAGTCTGACCGAGTTGTACCTGACCCGGACCAATATCAACCCTATATGTTCTTTTGGCCATAAATTTGTCATCGGGCGTCTGTTTGACGAACTATCTACGGGGCCGATAATCATGGAGCGAGATAGTCTTTTTGTTATACCCCACATGATATTTGGATAAATTTGGTGTATGGTCGGGTTGGATCGAGAATGAATCCCATTGTGCCCTCAAGTGTAAAAGTCTAATAACATACAGACTGAGCGTTTTATTGATCCACAGTCTCTTGCATTGAGACCCCATTTACATGATAGTCATTTCAGATACTTCTTCGTGGGACTTAGTTGTAGTTGGAGTATCAATTAGTAGCTTGAGGATAAGACTCTCTCAGATATGAGCAAGCTTAGAGCGAGACCCAATAGATGGCTCTGACATTGTACCTGGATCCTGTGCGGGTCTGCCTCATGACAGAGTAAGATGATTCAGTAGTTACATTGAATCATCTCTACAACTGTACCTATGATATACCTGGTGTGAGATGAGTCCGTACCTATATGGTACCTTCCATCATTGTAATACCTTTGTGGTATTCTTCTGTGTGGAATTACTATGTGGTACTTACATTCATGGTATTCATACCTTTGTGGAACAATTGTGATTTGAGATTTTGGGTTGGACCCTGTGTTTCCTCATGATTGAGATGGGTATATTTGATAACTTAGATATATGTATGGGAATATACCTAAGTAGGGTTGTCAGTTGATTTAATGCTTTGTGGTTTATCCTTTGTGGATTTTGTGAGACCTTAAGGGTCTCGAGGTCCCTACTGAGTATTGTTATACTCACCCCTGCATGGGATATGCCCATACCTTTTTGTGTTTGGTGCAGACGATGGACAATGCTGATTGAGGCTGAGCGTACCTGGACTAGACGGTTCCCGGAGGTTGACCATACGGCGTGTCTGTACGCAGTGGAGATGGGCGGATGTGGAGTGATGAGGAGGCGATTTGTACCTTCCCTTCATGTAGGAACCTAGGAGGAAGACCCGATAGCTGTCATTTCATATTTTTTTCAGTTATATAGTATTTTAGATGTACTTGTACCATTACTATTGGGCTTGTATTCCATCCCCTCTTACATTCAACACACTTTTTTCTATACAGTTTACTTGTGTTCGTATCTTGTTATGTTCTTGGTTGAGTGTGTTTAGAGGTTATAAAGGAAACACCTTCCCGGTTATAGGGGATACATCTCTCGGTGCTAGTCTCCAGCCCCTGGTCTTTGGAAGGCGTGTTTGTTGTAGTCACGGAATGGGACCCAGAGAATGGGTCGTGACAATTTGGTATCTGAGGAGTCAGTTCTACCATATAACATTGGAATCTGATCTTTTTAATGACAATAGTGTTAAGTATGGTGTATTTGGTTATCATTTTCGATAATCAAGTTTTTTTGTGGCGGCTGATGTATCCAAACACTAGGACCCTAACTTCAAAATTCTGACTTTGTGCACGAAAACACTGATTGCGTGTGTGTTTCGAAAAGTTTTTCTTTTTAACCCTATGATTCAGCTCACCAAGTATAACTTATTGATCATGGTGCTCCTATTTTGTTTAGTATGCCTCCACGCAATATGCATCCTAGGGTTCCGGGTAGAGTACGTGATGATATTCCCCCCCCCCCCCCCGAGCGACGAGGCCTCGGTGCATGGCCCTCTTCCAGCGGAGGCACCCATTGTACAATTACCCATTGGACCACCGATTCTACCAGCCCCAGCAGTAGAGGGTGAATGCCTCTTGAGCTCGTTGCATATGTTCCAGTGCGAGAGGCCACCATGGTTCTTGGATGAGATAGACCCACAGGCGGTTAAGGATTGGTTGGAGGCCATGGTGAGAGTCTTTCGACTGGTATGGAAACCTACTGATCTCTTGGTGATCCTTGCCTCCAGTCTTCTTCATGAAGCAGTAGGAAAATGGTGGAGCTTGATTCTCCAGGTTCAAGAAGAGGTGACACTTCTCTGTACAGACTTCGAGACCCTGTTTCGGGCAGAGTTTGTGTAGTGTCTCAAGTTTTTCCGTGTATTATTTTTAAAATATTATGTGTAATTATTACGAGACCAGACAGAGAGACGACACATCATTCTGAGGCCCGGTGAGCCCAGAATGGTGGTTTGAACTTTTGTAAAGATAAGTGAGTCAGCACGAGCGCTCGGTTGTGGTAGTTTCCAAACGAATGCTCGGATTAAAGATTGGAGGGCACCATTGTGTCCGGGACAACAACTTTACCTATGAATGATTGTAACCTCGACCGACACGGGCCGAGGGAAAGAGTTAATTTTCTGATGTTTTTAGTAAAATAAAATAAAATAAATTTGCAATGTTTATTTTATTTTATATGGAAACATCCGCTGCAGCGCAGCAACGGGGAAATTGTTTCTTTAATAAATGACACATCATAGTGACTCAATAATGGAAAGCTAGACTCATTAATGCCACAGTGTGATGGAATCCCAAACATGTTTCCCTTTTTATTGGGTTAGTTGAATTTTTCTCGTTGGCATAGTTTGAGAGGGAAATCTAGAGGATCCGTGGAGGATTGGAGAAAAATATCATCGACAAACAATGATGGATCGGTGTTGTGAATCGTTGCACCAATGATGATGAAGGATCTCGACGACGACGGTAGTGTGACCCCTTCATCAGCAATCGATCCCAGTTGAGGTAAGGGTTTTTTATTTAAATTTTATTCCCTGTTTTTTATTTTTAAACGATGAACACGGATCAATGACGAACAAGTTGATACGAAGATTCATATGTTCTTGCGGGAGGGTTTTATTGGTATGACTCAGGGAATTCATCCATATTGAATTGTTATTGTTTGATTCTACTCCATTTAATCCAACTAACAGGAGAGTATCAACGCTGTGGAGAATGAAAGAGGAGGTTCGTCCATCGATTTGTTCATTGGATTTCTTCCCCTTTCTCTTCCATGTGTGTTCTTTGCGTTCTTCGTGGGGCTACAAACAACGGATTGTTGTGCATCTGTTTTGTGATGCAGCGATCCAAAATTGAGGATTCGAAACCAAAACAACCTGGTAGAGGTGCGACGATGGTGGTGGACGACGAATTAGACCGGATCGGGAAGGGTCGTTCTTTGAGCATTCATTGCGAAGGTGGATCGTTGCATGTTTTCAGAGCTGATCAGAGGTCTGAAAACAATGGAATCAGATTCGTGGTGTTGGGGTAACCAAAACCTGTGAGTTTCATGGTGATCGGATGGCCATTTCGATGAACGATACATCACGGGAGTCGCGCTGGTGAGAATTTTTGATTATATAAATATCAAGAATACACGGTGTGTACTTCCGAAGAAAGTGAAGTGTAGTACTGGCGGCGGAGGCTAGGGTTTCGGGGGTCCGAGATGAATCACAAAGTAGGTGACCCTGGTCACACGACAAGTTTGAGTTTCCCCAAATCTCAGCGTGTATTTTGGAAAGTACACGGACATGGGTTGGACTACACGGCTTCCGATGAAACAGCATGTACTCTCTGCGCGGCATGACAGAAGCGGCTATGTGGGACTCAACATGTATCATGAGGAAACACAAACATAGGATGGTGTACATGACCGTGTAATCCATCACACGGCCAGGCGAGGCCAGTAACGTGGGCCACCTCATGAACTATTTACATGGGTTGGAGTACACAAGTTGATTACTGTGTACAGGCACATGGACAGCATACACGAAGCCATCCCTAGTCACTCGGACATAGTGTGTACACCGTTCTACACTCCATGTACTCACTTTTCTACATGAAATCCTTACGACCCTGATCGTTGTACATGGGCAGTACCCAGGATCAAAAAACATGGTGTGTAACTTTTCTACACACTGTGTAATCTTTGTAAAATGGCATGGTTTTATTTTTCACCACATCTTGGACATATTTCGTTTGGGTTAGTGCCCATTCTTCTCATTACCTTGAAAGTCATGAATCATTTCCTTCTACCGAAGAATGATCATTTCAGCAAGACTTTATGTGATAGTGTTGGCATCCCTCAGAGTGGTTCAGAACGAGATCATCTATCCATTCCTGAACATATGTAGATTCAGGAATCACTGTGACCAAGTCTACCGGGTGTTGATCATCTACATAGCTAGTTAATCACCATGATTGTGAATCCAGATGAGTCACAGTATCCTCCATGGACCTGGTAGTGATCCTTATCTGTGTATCACAATAATTCCCACTCATAAGTGTGTCTACCATAATGGGTGCTTCTCTTTACCATGATCATCCCACTCAGGATTGTTTCTCCATAATGAGTATATTTACCAATCGTGACGTTTCCCAATGAACAGTACATCTCGGACGGACGTCATCAGAGCTACCCGACTCATGGAGTTTGTTCTCTCAAAACAAGTGCATCACGTAATCTTCAAACTGAATCTGAAATGGGGGAATGTGGTTGTGCGACTTGTCTCTGGACCATGGGTCTGAGTTCTAGGTATATCTAGTTTGTGTTTCTCTTGATATATGTTCTGTAGAAATATACTATACATAGCTGACTGTACCTTTACTTTTTGTACTTCTTTGTGGTTTTTCGGGGTCTTATTCTGAGTATTGTTATACTCACTCCGGCATGGGCTTTGCCCACACATGTCGTGTCTTTTGCAGATTAGAATCATTTTGATAGAGTCCAGGGTGGACCAGCACAGGACCGAGATTTGTGAGTTTCCTACAAGACAAGGCATTCCATCATCTATGAGCAGAAGTCCATGTACCTCTTTGTGTTTATAGGTTAGACCATTCAGTTTTCAGAATCCTGGATTGGTGGTCTTGTACTCTGGCCCAGTTTACATTCTGTACTTTACTTCCCGTCATACTCTGTTGGTTTGGTTTAGTTGTATGCATGAATTTTTTTTGTTCCTTAGTGTTATTAAATTTCATCATTTATGGGCTTGGAGATGTGTGTGTGTATAGTTTCATAGGTAATGCCTCCCATGTTAGTATTAAGCCTATTCGGTGATAGTCACCAGCCTCTGGCCTGTTGGAGGAAGGTATGGGGAGTCACGACGCAGTCACCAATGGGAGGGGTCGTGATAGTTTATCCCAGTGACTCTTCACGCAGTGCACATATATGAGCTTCTTCATCTGGAATAGGGCAACATGACTGTGTCTTAGTACTTATCGAAGATCACCGACCTCTCACGCTACTCAACTAACAGGGTTTGGGACCCATTCCTCAAGGCCCGGACCTTCCAGTATGGACTCATCCAGGAGATCAGAGCTTCGATGATTTCTCTCAGCATCCTGACACAGGTGAGGGGGTTAGAAAGAGCCTTCTTAGAGGGGAGTTTCCTTACTGAATAGTCACCTATAGTGAGACCCAGCACCGAACATCACGTAGTAGAGTCTTCTATAGCTAGCAGAAGACAGATGTCATAGAGGTCCATGAGGACAATACCAATAGGTGTAAAACTTCATGATTCAGGATCGGTTATTCAGGGCACCAGAGACAGAACCACTCATGCAAGGAGTAGGAAGTGTTTCACATTCGACGAGCATGGTCACATTGCTCATGACTGTCCGTCCTACCGTACTGATGATCAACAGAATGTGGAAGGACCTCCCAGGCATATATAGTGGTTCGTCCAAGAAGGTCTGCAGGGAGCTGGCAGACGTGGTAGAGGATCTAGTCGGGCAACAGGCAGTGGGCAACGATTCGAGATGTTACTGCCACCACCACCAGGTGGTCCACCCCCGCCCATAAGGAGAAGTTGGATACGGGCGATCTCAGCTCCTGGTAGCTGAGGCCTACAACCATGGTGCTTTGAAGATTATATGAGGTACGATCTTTGTCTACTCAACCTTAGCTATAGTAATCATAGACACAGCTGTCAGTCATTCTTTTATTTCCACAACCCTTGTTCGCGGCTCGGAGATTCCGATGGATTTTTTTGCTCGATCTTTATGGCTAGAGATTCATATTGAAGCAGATTCGATGATTACACACTCGTGTCGGTAGTGTGGGATAACTCTAGAGGTTCAGAGATTTGGCTGCGATCTTCTAGTAGCAACATCAAGGCCTTAGGTTGTCATCCTAGGTATGAACTGGTTATCTACAGTCCATGCTCAGATTGACTATATTAGGTGCAATGTGTGGTGTTTCCGCATAGATGGGACCAGTTTTACCTTCACCGGTTAGAAGGAAGCCTTTGTAGAATAGGATGGACTTAATCGGATGAGAGTGCATCCCATCGCTCATCAGTTAACTGGACTTACTCTCTGACCAGTTGTTGTGGAGAATCTCAGATATCTTGTATTTGTGGACCAGTACGCGGATGACTTCCCTGATGATGTTCTGGGTCTACCTCCTCCCAGATAGGTGAACTTTTACATTTACTTGTACCCCGGGATGACACTGATATCTACACCATCGTATAGGATGGCTCTTGTGGAGCTTCATGAGCTACGGGTACAGCTGGAGTACTTACATGGGAAGGGATTCATTCGGCCCAGTGATTCTCCTTGGGCAGCCCCGATATTGTTCGCCAAGAAGGCTGATGAGAGATTGAGACTTTGTGTCGACTATCGGCACTTGAAGTAGGTGAAATTGAATAACTAGTACCCACACTCGATGATTGAAAAACTCTTTGATCAACTAATGGGAGCACAATGGTTCTCAAAGATAGATCACTGGTCAGGCTATCACTAGATAAGAATTTTAGATGAGGATGTGCAGAAAACGACTTTCAAAAGTCGGTACGACCATTATGAGTTCTTGGCTATGCCATTTGGCATAACCAATGCTACAGTAGTGTTCATGGGACTCATGAACAAGAACTTTCAGCCACACATTGATCACTTTTCAGTAGTCATCATTGAGGTCATTCTAATCTACTCAGCTACTAAGGGGGAGCATGCCTATCATTTACTGATAATTTTGGACACACACCGAGAGGACCAGCTTTATGGTAAGCTCTCTAAGTGCTAGTTCTGGATGCAAGAAGTGCACTTTCTGGTACACGTCATCTCAGAGGCTAGAGTTGCAGTGAATCCAATGTAGATTGAGGTGGTACTTTCTTGGGAGTAACCTAGGAGCATGACAGAGGTACGTAGTTTCTTGGGTTTGGCTGGATACTATCGGAGGTTTGTTCCAGATTTCTCCAGAGTCATATCACCTTTATCAGGATTGACAAGGTTGGGTCAACCCTTTGTGTGGTTGGAGAGATGTCTGTGATTTTTTCAGGAGCTGTGTCAGAGGCTGACTAGTGCCCCCATCTTGAGGCTTCCAGAGGAGGGAATTGGGTACGTAGTTTACTGTGACACATCAAGGACCAGACTCATATATGTCCTGATGCAGGAGTCAGTAGTGACCGCATATGGTTCTTGACAGCTGAGACTGCAAGAGAATAACTATTCTACCCATGACCTGGAGTTAGTAGTAGTGTTATTTTCCATGAATATGTGGTGAAACTACATGATGGTAGAATGATTTACAGTCTACTCAGATCACAAGAGTCTTAGGTATATCTTCTCTCAGAAGGACATGAACCCGAGACAACGATGTTGGATCAAGTTCCTCTAGGAATATGACTTCGAGATAGTATATAATCATGATAAGGGGAACGTTGTAGTAGATGCACTCAGTAGGAGATCTGGTATACAACTGCTTGGTGAGGCGACAGAGCTGCTTGCTGCTTTGTAGATATCCTTTGTGGATCGAGATGGTGCAACTTTTTATCAGTATCTTACAGTGGCTCCAAAACATCTTTAGCGATTTAGGGAGGCACAACAAGGGGACACTGACTGCGAGGCTCTACGTGCTCATATATCCATAGGACATACACCATATGGATTTAATGAAGGTGGGGAGCACATTGGTTTTTTAGAGGAAGTACCATGGTACCAGTGTCACATTAGGAGGAATTGATGAGCGATTTCCACAAATCCCCTCTAGTTGTACATCTAGGAGTAGAAAAAATGTACCAGGATCTCTGATGAGAGAACTGGTGGCTGGGAATGAAGAAAGTAGTATCAGATTTTATCTCTCAGTTCCTCACTTGTTAGAAAGTGGAGGCAGAGCATCAGGTTTCAGCAGGATTAGTTCATCCATTTATGTTCATAGAGTGGAAGTGGGATGGGATATCCATGGACATCATGACTAGACTTCCTCGTATATCATGGGGTCATGATTCTATCAGGGAGATCGTCGAACGACTCACTATGTCAGCCCACTTCCTACCAATCAGAGAGAAGGGTTCAGTAGAGAGCATGGGACGCCTCTCTGTGCAGGAGATTGTGTGGCTACGTGGAGTACCCTCGATGATTGTCTCTGATCATGATACTTGTTTTATTTCCCTGCTATGGAATGGGTAGCAGGAGGCTTTCGGGATACAACTTCGTTTGAGCACTTCCATCCATCCCCATACGGATGGATAGACTAAGCAGACCATTCAGACACTCGAGGACATGCTGCAAGCTTTTGTCCTCGACTTCGTTCACATCTGGGAGGATCACCTGCCTTTGGTGGAGTTTTCATACAATAAAAACTATCCAACCACCATTGGGATGGCACCTTTTAAAGCGTTGTATGGGTGACCTGGAAGATCACATTTGTGTTGGATTGGCCCAGAGGAGTCAACACTCGTGGGACCAGAGATGGTACAGGCTACCACATAGAATTTGCAGATCATCCAGGAGTGGATAAAGACTGCACATAGCAGGAAAAAGTCTTATGCCCATAATGGAAAGCTGTACAACGACGATGGGTTGATGTTTACGGAGGTTCCAATAGTGATTGATGATCGATAGGTGTGGGTCATTCATGGGCGGTCGATACGTCTAGTGCACGTTCGCTGGCAGCACAGGAACTTCCATGAGAGAACATGAGAGTGGGAGGCTCATATACTTTCTCTGTACCCCCACTTGTTCCTTTAGTTTCAGTTGTGGCTTTTGGGGACGTAATGACCTGATGTAGGGAGAATGTAAAGACCTTGAAATTCCCTGTAATTTTTTTAATTATATGTGAAATTTACGAGTCTGTGAAAATTTATGGCGCGTGATTCAGAATCCCAGTGTGCCCAGAATGATCATCTGAACTTCTTTTCCAAGTATGATCAGTAAACGTACGAGAGGGTTTATGAAACTTTAAACCCAGTGCTCGAAATTGAAATTTGGGGCACCGTTGAACTCGCATCGCCGATATTCGCTTTAGGATACCTTCACCTCGACCGCAGTAGGTCGAGGGTGGAAGATATATTTTGTGTTTTTTGTGGAAATGAAAGATAAAATAAAATAAACTTTTATTTTATTTCTAATAAAACCTCCCACGTGAATGTTAAAGATGTGGGCCCACCTGAACTAAAAACCCCCATTTTGAAATTAAAGGCGGGGACCACCCAAACCCTCTTTAATGGGAGAAATCCCTTTCAACTCCACATTTATTTGTTGGAGGCAACATAAATTAATTAAATGTGTCAAAGTTTAATTTTGCCATCAAAATTTATTCTACTAAATTTAATTTATATTGGCACCTCTTTTCATTAGAGGATTGGTTGGCGATGTGTGGAAAATTGGGAGAAAGATGTGGAGAAATCCTACCTCTCTAATGAAGAAAATTTCTTCCAAACGAAGAACGCTATTGAATAACATTATTTAGAATCACGAAAGTGGATAACGCACGAGCTGACTTCGGAAGTGTGATTTTGGAAGCAACAAGCATTAACACATGCTTCACCTTCACTGCTTTCAGCTCACAACAAAACAACAAACCTTCGAGGTAGGTTTAGATGTGTTAAATACCTCCCTTACTCATTCTTGATGTTTTTCATGTTTCAAAAGTTGTGAACCTCTTGATACCGCTCTAATGCAGAGGATGTGGGCCAAACAAACATGGCATGACCTCTCCGCAATGCCTTATGGTTATTGATGGAATCATTGCTATAGAGGAAGATGGAAACCAGAGCCAGTTATTGGCACTGGTGGGGCTCAGGAACGATGGTCGGCACCACGGCCGTCCGTGAAGATGGAAGAGCGTAGCCGCGCCGACAGAGAATGGTCGCGGCCCATCAGCCATGGTGGAGCAAGGGTTTGGCCAGCCGAGGTTGGCTGCATGATGAGGTGGTGGTGTGTTTCCATGTTGCCCGATGAGAAATGGTCATGACATGTGCCGCAGCGGCAAAGGGAAGGTGGCCGATGTTTTGCTTTCCGCGGAGGTGTGGCACACGATGCGCAAACGAGAGGCAAGGGGATGACCATTTCAGCTGGCCGAGTTAGACCGGGCGGGACGCGTGCATGTCCAACGTGATACTGGCAACTGAATGGCCTAAGGCAGTTCGATGATTTGGGTCTAGGGGAAAACAACTCCCCCCTGCATACGACCAGACCGGACTGCCCATCACAGGTCAGGCTGAGTCAGACCAAGCGTGGGCTGGGTCGGATTAAACCTAGACCAATTTTGACCCTATACATTATTTTGTCCATAACATTGGCACCATGCATCCGTTTGATGAAACATCTACGATGCCAGAAATCATGGAGTGAGACTGTCCTTTCAGTATACCCTACATGATATTATGATAATGTTGGGGTACGATTGGACTGGATTGACCATGAATCCAACCGGGCCCTTGATACTAAAATGCTAATAACTTAAATATTGGGTATCCAATTGATTCACCATTTGTTTCGTTGAGACCAATTTTACATGGAGTCCCTTTGGGATACATTTTCATGGGACATCGTGGCAGTTAGAGTATCGACCAGTTGCTTGAGAAAATGACTCTTCAAAAGATGAGAAATCTAAGAGCGGGACCCTATAACTGGCTCTAAGGATGTACTAGGATCCTGTGTGGGTCTGAGGATGTACTAGGATCCATTGGGGGTTTGACGATATACTAGGATCCTTTGTGGGTATAAAGATGTACTAGGATCCTGTGTGGGTTCAATTATATACTAGGATCTTGTGTGGGTCTAAAGATGTACTAGGATCCTGTTTGGATCTGCCTCTAAATAGAGTGTGCTGATTTAGTAGTAGCATCAAATCATCTCTACTAATGTACATAAGATTTACCTGGTGTGAGCTGAGTTTGTACCTTTGTGGTACTTTATTTTGTGGTAATAGCTTGGTGGTATTCTTCTGTGTGGCATACTTGTGTGGTACATACCTTTGTGGTATTCCTACCTTTGAGGAACAAAGTATCTTTGGGATTTTGGGATGGACCCATGTGTTTCCTCATGATTGAGATGGTTATACTTGATAACTTAGTTATATGAATGGCAATATACCTAAGTAGGGTTGTCAGTTGATTTCATGCATTGTGGTTTATCCTTTGGGAATTTTTTGAGACAATGAGGGTCTCGGGATCCCTAATGAGTATCATTATACTTTCCCCTGCATGGGCTATTCCCGCAGCATGTTGTGTTTGGTGTAGATGATATACAACGCTGACCGAGGCTGAGGGTACCAGGACTGTACGGTGCCCGAAGGAGGACCATATGGTTTGTTGGTACGCAATGGAGTCGGGTGGACATGGAGTGATGAGTAGGGGATCAGTACCTACCCTTCAGGTAGGAACCTCGGAGTATGACTCAGTAGTTGTCTTTCACATTCTTTAGTTGTATTGTATTTCATTTGTACTTGTACCTTTACTATTGGGCTGGTATTCCAGCCCCTCTTACTTTCAGCACTCTTTTTGTTGTACAGTTTACTTGTGTTCATATCTTGTTGTGTGATTGGTTGAGTGTGTTTATAGGTTATAAAGGAAATACCTTCACGGTTTTAGGGGATACGCCTTTTGGTGCGAGTCTCCAGCCCATGACCTATGGAAGGCGGGCTGGGGGTAGTCACGACACGGGCCTCGGGGAATGAGTCATGACAGACATGCTCTTATGTCAGTGTCATAATATAGAATTATTTTATTATTATAACATTGAGATTCCTTATACACTAGTAAAGGGAAATATCATGGATGATATGATGATCATGAATTCATGTAATGATGTTGTACATGAATATAGGGATTCCCAGAGAGTGATGAAGGAACTATGATGGATGTATCTAAATATTAGAGAGTTTAGAAGTGGGATATTTCTTTTCTAGATATCAATTTATTAATATTTTGTAAAATAGGTAGTGGAGTCCCTGTTGGGGGCTTCTGGGGTATGGTTATGGAGGAAACATGTTTTATGGTGATTCCCCTTATGATTTTTCTAAGGATTTCTGAAATAGGGTTTTTTTAATAGGTGCGATTTTTTGTTTCCACAATGTGTGATATGGTTCAATACAAATTCAATAGCTCACCTTTCAAATTACATCCTATAGTGAAAAAGATTATCAATATTATAGTGGTTTGTTTTGGTGGAATGGGTTAAAGTATGATGTTTTGGATTTTGTTTCACGATGTTCGGTCTACAAAAAGGTGAATATCGAGAACCGTGTTCTGAGTGGTTTGATCTTACTATTAAAAGTTATATAGTGGAAGAGGGAGGACATCTATATGGACATTAATACCAGTTTACCTTGATATTATGGATTCTTTTATTATATATTAATGATATTGGTTCATTTGAAAAAAAAACGACATTATATCAATTAGGGAGTTGAGATTTGTAGAGGTTTTCTCAAAGTAGTATCGGTAGGAGGTGATGTGAATCCTTGGATTCCCAATGATGATTATATCTGGTTGTGATCCTAGTTATTCCAACTACATATGTAGAGGACTCAACAATGATATTCGTTCTTTGTTATTCATTAATACTACATTTCATCTTCATATAGGTGTACAGATAGAGTGAACCATCTAGGCTCTAGAATACGTGTTTCACTCTTATTTAGTGGATTTTGGAGGTTCATAGAGGAGGCACCTACCCTTGGTTGTGTTTATATAAGATAATAGTTTTCACCCAAACATATGTATGAAACCATTTGAAGTAATGTTGGAATGAAATTAATATTCTTTATGGTGTTAGACATGGGTGTGAAAGGCAATAATTCTACGGCCAGAATTGGTACAAAATTTGACAGATATGGCTTATGTAATTAATGAAAGGATGAAATAAGAACATTATCATCATAAATCATATGATAATCATAGGAGGAGACCTATAGAGTTCAACATCAGATATTACACGTTCTTGATGGCGACACTAGTTCATTGAGAGTGAAGGTGTGGTCATGGAAGTAAGACTTCTCACCTATCCATTAAGGCCATATAGGTGTTCGCTCATGTAGGAGCTATGGACTATCAGATATCACATCACCTAAAAATTAGAAAAATACATGATGTTTTTCACAGGTCATAGATCATCCATTATCTACATGAAAAATATCATTTCATTGATTGGGGAATGATTAATGTTTAAGATGATCGGACCTTTGAGGAGTGATTTTGTGATGATTTCTTTATAGGGTTGAAACTATTGTAAGAATGTGTTTGAGATCTATGATGTTCCTCCATTAAAATCTGAAGAATGTTGATGCATATGATGTGAGGACTCATTGCATCCCATATTTATTTTCATGAAATTATATCATCTTCTTGGTTTATCCCTTAGGATGGAAATGGAATTGACCTAATAAATATTTTTCCATATTAATAAATAATTGGTTCCAATGATTCCATGTTATTACATTCTATAATTATAAGGGTTCACCTATTGATTTTCTAGATAGTGTGTAATCTAATTTATTCTCATTAGAATTTATTATTATATATTATATTAACATGTTTATCATGATGGAAATTGATAAGTAATGTATGAATGGAATTAATTTATTAATAGGATTAGTAATTAATGATGATGCATGTTTAAATATAGTGTCTATTATAAATTTATAATTATAATATTCATGTAATATTCATGCCAAATTAAATGTGTTATTATATGATAATGTAGTTGAAAATGAATATGAATCTTGATTATAATTATTTTGAATTATGATAATAAATAAATATCAGGCTAAATGTGAATAATGCTTCTCATAGTTTAATATAACTTTTTGTAATGATGAAAACATGGTTAACTTTTGATATCTTCTTATAGCTTGATGTCTTATGTTTCTCATAGTTGGAATGTGTGAATAATGCATCAGTAAATTAAATATTGAATAAGAAATGTTCATTTATAAAGTTAAATGATATTGCATGTGTTTCCCATTTTCTTGAGAAGGTTGTGTACGTTGAGTTTTGAGTTGAGATAGACTGTTTATAGGTGATGGATGGATGACTTGTTTTATGGAATATATTTAATGGTCGTTTATTCTTATATTTTTTTGATTAATTTTTTGATGTTATTTGGATATGTGTTTCATTATACAATGTGATATGATACTGGGATAGATGATCCTAGGATAATTGATGAGATGTGGGTGGGGAGACCTAGATGATGCAGCAATAGTTAACACATGTGATGCTAAGATACATTATGATACAGATGAGGGTTATTGGTATGACACTAGAGATGATGGAATGGGTTGTAGTGGGGCTTACACATTGATGTGATACATATGGATGCTTATATGAAATAAATATATTTAATGGTCCATTACTGGTTTGACTGTTTTAATCTATATTTCATTTCACACAACATGAGGCAGATAGGTGTGCTTGGTTGCATGTTTCATCATGGTGGTGGCTTTGGATTGTTTTACTAGAGTAAATGGTTTATGAAATGTGGGTAATAATGAATAAATAATTTTTCCCAGGGGTTTGGTAGTGATGGAATGAAAATGCTAAAATTATGTTAATCTATAGAATCTATGGACATGGTACGGATTATTTTTGGAGGGAATGAGGTTCACAATGGGGATTAATGAATGTATCATTAAATAACATTAATTGTTATTTTAATGGATAATAAATAAATCAAATTATATAAATAAATAAAAAAGAAAAAAATTAATCAGTTTATCTGTTTTAAATTAATTTGTTTATAGAATATCTAATACTAGCAGTATAAACTAGGTTTATAAGAGATGATAGCTACAGTTGAGATTAGGAGTACATTAAACCCATTGTGTGGTTGTGCAGTATATTAAATCATGAATAATAATTGAATTCATACACATCTATACCCATGTCAGTTTGGGAGACTAAAACCCACTAGACTATGGATAGGTGTTTTCCCCAACATCCTTCGGGGAGGATAAATCGATGACTAGCCCCTCTAGCTCAACTATCTTCTCATTGTAGATATTTGTGCTCGTATGCATGATGGTAAGTTTTCCCAAATATTTTGGTAGAGGTATGTGATGGATTGGGGTTATTCAACACAAATGTATCCAATGATGTAGTATCTATAAGATTATTATGGTTAGGGCATGTATTTTATGTGATGACTTGAGTTACTTACTTTCTGTATGTCCTATAATATATTGAGGTATAATAATCATGTTTGATACACCTCATTAGGTTTGTGGTGACATCAGGGAAATAATCAGTTACTATATATGGATATGTGGATGGGATGCTGTGAAGATTTAATGGATGAGTTAAGTGTTGAGATTCTTTTCCCTGTATTCTTTAGAATGTATTATATTTTAGAGAAATGGATCTGGATCTGCGGTGTTAGGGAAGATTGGTAGAAACGTGGGGAAATGGGAGTGCGGTACCCTTATGTTTCAATAATATATAATATTGTCTATTTTATGTGATAAATTGTGAGATTTTTCAAGGAATTGACTGGGAAATTAGTATACATATTAAGGTGATGAGTTAGATACATTTTTGTTAATTGTTCATTAGAATGACTTCTTTATCTTTTTAGTTAGAGGCTATAAGGAGGATCATAATGAGTATAATTTTATTCTCACACAACATATATATAAATTATTTTTTATATTAGATGAAGTAAGATAGGGATTGGGCTACATATTAGTATATCGTGGTTTTTTTGGGATGTTTGGGATTCATAGTCACTACTATCATTACCTTTTGGTAAATGTAGTTTTTGTTTTAGTTTTTATAATATTGTATGAAATATCATGTTTGAACTTGGGATTTATTTGTTTCTATGTTTGAGTAGGTTTTTATTGGTATATCTATCATATATCTCTTTTTATTAATGTTATCTTAGAGGTAAATTCCTCCCATGTGTGTTTTCCTTTTTTCCCTCAGTGTTATTCACAAACCCAATGCCTATTGGGGGAAGGAATCGGGTTGTCCTCAGATCCCTCCTCTCATTGTCGGCCCTAGATGGGTACACATTGGGGTAGGATTTTCTAAGAATGATTCAATATTAATAGTGTTATAATATAATAAACTATAAGGCATTTTCATAATTTTTTACCAATATAATGAATGGAATTAATGTCACCACCCATAAGCAATGTAGTTATTTCAATAAAGACCATATTAATGATGCTTGTGTGGGTTCTTACCAAATTATAAATATATTAGGGATGTTCACTCAGGTCATGACCAATTACCATACTTATATAGAAGAACCTATTTCCCCTCGTTATGGTGTAACAATGTTGGACCACCCCAGGTAAAGAAACATACAACCATAGAATCACTAATCACTTAATAGATGAACAACATATCAACTCACACAAAGACATGTTCCCTGGTTCAGTGAAAGGGGGATGGTTATCATTTTAGTAAATTTTTCCATGGAAGTTATTGATCAATAATGTTCATTGATTTAAAACACAAACAATGAGAATGGGATAAATAATATGGAATGGATTTATTTTACGGCGATATAATTCAAAAAGTACATAATTTATGAATAAAAATATTATATGGGATGAAAATTTGTGAAATATATGACTAATGGAAGAGGAAAATATTAGTGACTATGAGGATAGTCTTATGAGGTTACCAAGACATGTTGTGGGATATTTATATAATACAAAAGGGTTAATTAATGTTTTGTATTGGTGATGATATTCCTTCAATGGTAATTAGTCTCCCAAATATTTTCATCAATTCATTACATAGTTACAAGTGATATCAACATTGATAATGAATTATCCATTTATTATATTTCAATTAAAACAAATAGAATAATTGAATGATTCAACACAAATTAAGTGGAACATTCTAATAATATAGTAAACGAAGAGTGGAATTCCAAAAATGTAAATAGCTTTGGGAATAAACAAATTGGAATTTTTTAAAGGGAATGGGAGTTTAATATAAATTTGGATATAAATTCCATTATGGTTTTGAATTCAAGGACAATGAAAATATGTGTTATCAAAATAATCCAACTCATCTTCTTGAGTTGGATGATATAAACATTTCATTGTAGAGATGGTGACACTAACTCAATGGTAAAAGGTGTGATTTATATACAAATTAAAAATTGATATGTAATTATTCACATAAAATTGTTAAATCTATGAGAATGGAGATGGGTGAAACTACTCGTGTAATATGATAGTGAAATTCAATACCACCTTGTGAAACAAAATAGGATGGAAGATCAATAAGTTGGAATTAACATGGTGTTCAAATCATGATTAGGATGTACTAGGGTCTGATATTTTTCAATTTAGTAAATTTTGATATAAAATTTATTATGGATGTGGAAACAATATTAAATTTTAAATTATTTCCCAAACATATTTAATTTATAAGAAAATGATGTAATAAATTGATTAAAAGGGTTCACAATGAAAGATTAAATCCATAAGATAGGAAAACATTGTGTATTTAGTATGTGAATATTGTTTATTGTTTATCAAAATTATGTTATGTTTTTTAACAGTACCACAGCTGTAGGTAGATTCACTACATGAATCTCATTGATTAAATTTATTTACACAATCTAATATCACCAATATGTATAAGTATTTAATAGAAAATGTTTTTTGGGATAATATAAACGGATAAATTGAATACATTGTTTCAAGATGTTTGGTTTTTCAAAAATAAATGGTTGAGAAGAAAATCATAAGTGAGTTTTGAAAGCTCCCACAATACTTATTTGAGAGTTTGAAAATTTTACCACAAACATTATTACTAGAATCCCCTATAAATATAACATGAATTCTGAAATATGGGTTATTATGGATCTCTTAACTAGGTATGCACATTTCATTGAAATAAGGGAGGATCTACCACTTGGTATTCATGAATAGTTCAATATCAATGTTAAAATAAGACTTTATGGTGGAGTTGTATCAATTATATCTGATCATAAACCTCATTTCACATCATATTTTGTAGGAGTATTTATTAATCTTTTAAAATCGAGAAAAATTTGAGAACTACCTATCATCCCCAAACTAATGGGTAGTTTTAGAGGACTGCCCAAACACAATAAGACTTGTTGAGGTCAAGAACACTTTACATTAAATAAACATGTAAAAAATATCCATATTTGTTATAATATTCATAGAATAATTGCTTCCATCAAGTATTATAATGGTTATATAGAAATATCCTTATGGTAAAGAAAATATTATACCCAACATATGGGGGTGAAGTTGGAGAAATGAAACTAATTGGTTTAAAACTTATTACGGATAAAATTGAGAATGTTTGATTCATTATAAATCATACGAAGATGGATAAATGGTTATAAATGATTAATATGGATGTTTGGAGGAATTTAATTATCAAAACATTTTTGGTTTCATTATTTGATGAATAAATGTGTCATATATTATATTTAATTATATCCACACAACACATAGAACAAATATACAACACTTTATTTCATTAGCAATGAACCAACATTTTTCTATAACTGAACACATGTAAATATCCATCATTAATAGTGAATAAAAATACAAAATTTTAAAAATATAACCATAAAATTTGAATATTTCCAATCTACTATGACCATAACCCCTGTATAAAAACTATAGAAAACCAAAAGAGTTTTTTTCAATGAATAGATATTTAAGAAATGGAATCAAATATAGAACATTGAAAATAATTGTAGTGAATAATGTATGAATACCTAAATATGTATTTTTAGGATCTAATATAACCATTTGAATAGTTACTTAACCCTTGGGAACAATAATATAACCACTGACCAATATGACTATTGGTCAATAACTCTACTATGGGCTATTACCATTATTTATAATATTACTATTTGATATAATTTTTATAAATGGTAATGTAAAATTATCATTGATGTAGAAAAGATAAATGATTTCCTCAACCCGTATAATCCTAAATTTTGATACCCCTTAGTTAGAAATTGGAAAGGAGGAAGCATACATGGGGTTCTCCCTTGACCCAGCCCAAGAAAAGATTCAATAATTGAATCATAAATTAAATCCACCACAAGAAAGGTCTATGTTTGTGGATATCACCATAAGGTCAATGTTAGCTAATCAACCACATTAAACTAATCCCATCACACACCTTACCCATAGGGTATATACCTAGTAAAAATGGGGTTATGTTCATAGAACATAGTATCATAAAAGTGTAATTTATTTTGAGTAAATGAAAATTTTAATTAATTACTCCCATTTTAGTATTATTTTATATATACACAAGAATATAATATAGATTTGATAAAAACAATTTACAAACAATACATATTTATATCCATAGAAAATATAGAACATTTTATAATAAAATTAGGTATTCAATATAATGCTCTTTTAAATAAAATATCATTTTATAACATTATGTATATATATATATAATGATATTAGTTTATATTGTCCTAGGACATATTTATATGTGTCATAAATTTGACTATGTTATAAAAACTGTTATTTATTTAAATAATATGGATTTTTATCACATAAAATTTCCATATTTAAAAAATAATTTTTATAAAATAAACTATATATTTTCAATAATCATGTAAAAATTAGGAAATTGTGAATTTTTAAGAATTTTATAAAATACATTACTATTTTTGTCAATAGTGAAAATATAGTTTTGTGTTTCGACTATGTATTATGAATTCATATATATGTAATAATGATTTATTAATTAACTTAATAGAATACATGACTTGAAATTTGTAATTTTATTAATATTATCTTTTTTAAGATATTTAAATAAATTACCAATCCTATAAATAACATTATAATGTCTAAAAACAAAATTATGATTTTAAAACTGTTATTTTCCATAAAATCAACTTTTCTATCTATAAATTTATATTTGAATAATTATTTCCCTAATAATAAAATAAAATATTATAAAAATGACCCAAATGTCAATAACCATGGTAAAACACATTGTAAAGCCAATTGTATTTAATTTTAAACAACATTTAATACAAACACTTACATTTTGAAATTATTAAACAATTCAACATATTTTTCTATAAATACCCACCCATCCACCATTAATCTCTTCTAAAAATACACAATCCATGAATTTATTGTAATTTTACCACCCAAAAATATCTTTAATGGTGTCCTTAAGTCCTGAAGGGTCTATCCTAATTTTTTTGGATGCAAATCTTCATGGAAAAAGAATTATCATCATCTTATTTTCTAGTTCACAACCATATTTTTTATGTATGTAATAAATCTTATGTTAAATTAATTTCATACACTTTTCATTATAACATTAAAACAAAAATAATTTTTATCAATATGAGATCTTATCCCCAACTCATTTTAATGTTTCATTTTCCATGGTTTACACATATCATGTTAATGAATACATTTATTAAATGTATGAATTTTTAATTAGAAATTCTATAATTATCTATACCCAAACAAATTCATTAATTCTAGGGGTATTCTCCTAGATGTAGGTATGATTAATTTATATGATATTTAAAAGTACTAAACCCATATTATATTCTCATGGGTCTAAAAATGGGGAAACATTCAATCTTTGATAACATTTATACAAAATGATTATATATGACACCAATTGATTATTAAAAAAGGATTACTGATGAAATGATACATTTTCATAAATGTGGCTCACATTAGTTAAGTCATATGAAAGGTGTTCTATGAAAAAACTCCAATTCATTGTGTAAATAATTAATCTCTGTAGATGACATGTTTTGTGATACCATTGGGAATAACCTTTTCAATTACGATTTGTGATACATTGGTTATATACCGTAATGATTTTCTTATGAATGACTCATTTTTTATTCATACACACATACATGAAATTATTCAAAAGAATACTATTATCATATGGATCGTGTTCTTATGATAAATACCAATTTTTATGCCTCATAGACAAATCCTAAATATCTATTTTTTAAACTTTATTGGGATTTATGATTATCCCTTTATTTTAAATCATTTTTCCAAGATATGAGATGTTGTAAATGTTACATAAGATAAACCTATTAGGAATAATTTCATGTGGATTATAATATTTTTATGTTTACATGTATTATGTTCCAAATTTCTATGAATCTAAACCTATAAATATCCTCTATATTATTTTGTGTTGTACCATGTAATTAATTTTTTAGGTATTTAGTACGTGGGATTACATAGTAGATATCATAGGTTGGTTTTTATATTTGTGAAAAGGTGGATTAGAAAAATTTAGTAAGATCGTTATGGATAAGTCTACAAATAGGAAAAATTTCTCACTTTTTGGTGTAGTATTATGTTAGTGGTTTATAATAAATAAATTCAATATATGGATACTACATGTGTATGTGGATATTGAGTAGTTGTATTAGAAGTAATAATACTTAAAAGGGAACCTTGGCCTTTGACTTAATTGTTACCGAGTGTATGAAAAGGGAATTTCTTCATTATGTGTAAACATTCCCTGGGAATATGTTTGGGTAATCACTTTAATTTTATGAAAAATTATGGAATATATATAGAAAATGTAATTGTAATAATATGAGATTAAAATAATTAAATATAAAATCACACTTTTTTAGGACCTACACATCCCTTTGCATTAAAGATTAATAAATGTAACATGTTTAACTGTAAATTTTTATTCTTTAAAAAATAGTTGGAAATAGGATAGAACATGTAAATGATGAGTGTATTGGATGATGCACTAACGAAATTTCCAAGATAATGGAATTTGGAATAGAAAACACCATGAGTATTAATCAACTATCTCATAAGTTGAATAATAACCTGAATCACAATGATTTATTAGATTCGATTTAAAGTGACAAAATTATAGTTGAATCTTTCATGCATCAACATCCTTTATCATTTATTTGATTTTTTATCTACTATTTTCAGAACAATAGATTACATATTTGAAAACAATTTTTTACTCCACCATTCAATGCTACATAAATTTTCATTGGATGCATATTTTTTAGAATGAGAAAGTGATTAACAGTGGAAACTGATTAAAAATATGATTCCTTGAGAGAACATTGATTATATGATGTGGGAAGAGTCTAGAATAATTTTTTTAAAAAAATATTTTCCTATTTTATAAGGTAAAAATATAGAAGGAATTATTAGAGCTAACGAATAAGGAAAATGATTTAGTATAATTCTAAGAAATTAACATTACAAGTCTTTCTCGATAATACTCTAACTTCTTTAAAGACCCTAAAGGAAATGTTGGTAGGTTCATTAGTGGGATGAGACCACATATGTAAAATATTTTGGGAAATACTAAATATGGAATCAATGAGATGATAATGTAGAGTGATTTGATGTCTGAAATGGCATTTTGAGAGATATAGTGGTTATACTAGGTAGGTGAATATTGAAGATAAATGGATCCAATATCATAGAGTTGTTTTTATCATAAAATATAAGGAATGAGGCTAAAAATTCCCATGTGAAATGAACATGTGAAAAAAATTAATGGAACTACTTTATTTGGAATGTAATTTTCTATATGGGTGGAAGTGATGACATTGTAGCACAAAAATTATGTAGTATGGTGAATCCTAAAAATATCCAAGAAAACAAAAAAATATAATATGGTGAAAAAACATTATAATATTCAATGATTGAACTGTGGAAAACATTGGAATATTGAAAATCAATGCACAAATAAGAAGATATTCTCTAAAAATCACCATCACCCATAGCATAGGACAACGAAGAATGTTTAATATTTTTTTAATCATAATAGATGAAGGTTAAACTACAATTGATGAGGCTGTAGGTACAATATGTTTTACAATATAATGAATGAAATTTGTATGATTTTGGATCTAAATATTCCATTATCCCATACATGTTTTCCAAGAATGTAGAATCCATCCTAGATCTTATAGAAGTATAGCTATCATAAGAAAGTACTAGAGCATTTTTTTCATGTACCAAATGTGTATATAAATTATAGCACCAACAATTTTGAGTACAACCTCATCACAAATAAATTAGTGAATCCCATGGAGTAATTTAAAACCATTCAAGAGGTAGAATAGATATAAAATTAAAACACTAAGACCAACTATAGATCTAATGAAACTTTAGTAGTTTTGAATAGAAAACCAAGAAGTATTTTCAATGGAGAGATATCCTAACCTAAGATTTATCAAGAAGCACTTCTCATAGCCTTCTATTTGGAGATGATTTGTTTAGAGTGTAAATAAAATGAACATATAAGGATAGAAAACAACCGAGTTGTTCCGGAATGCATTGATGTGTTTATTCAAATTTTACTTATAACTCCTCCATGAAAGACATGTAGAGTCTTCCATGGAACTAATTCATGGAACCAGGATAATCGGAAGGACACTATATCGAATTATATATATTGAGTTAGAGTAATTAAATAAGAAACATCAAGATATTTTGGGGAAATGTTTTATTTAACAATGTGTTTTTCCTTATTCATGAACTTTTCTATTTGTAATGAAAAATTACAGATCAATGAGAATCTGCATTGATTATAGAGAACATAAAGGGATAATAGTAAAGAAAAAATATCATCTTCCAAGGCTTGATCATTTTTTCGACCGGCTTCATGGGGCTATATAAAATTCCATGATTGATTGTATATTTGGGTAACATAAATTAATAGGGAAAATTAATATTTTACAATGACTACCTATTTAACAAGATTCATTCAATACATTTTTTTCCCCATTCTTATTGAAATGTTCTCCTACTATATGTATGAATTTAATGAATAGAGTCATTAAATATTACCATTATAAATTTGGGGTTATAATATTGATGATATTATAAAAGTCTCATCATTCATGTGGATCACTTAAGTATCATATTAAGAACTCGTATGAAGGATAAGTTGTTTGGTGAATTCATTAAATGTGATTTATGGTTATAAATAGTAGTGTTCCTGGGGAATTTCATTAATAGTGAAAGAATACCTATTGATCCTGCAATAGAAAACGATGTATAGGAGTGGATACATCATACAAATATAACTAATAATAATTTTTTCCTTTGACAAGTAAGGTACTATAGAAAAATTATGAAGAAAGTTTCTTGTAATTTTAATCCACAAACCAAGTTAACTCGAAAGGGGTTAAATTTAATATGGATATAAAAATGTGAAGAATGATTCCATGAATTATAGAAGAGGTTGGTTAGTGAAATTATTCTATCGTTAACCTCTAATGGGGTATCATTTTCATTTATTGTGATTCATACATAAAAGTACAAGGATGTGTACTCATGAAAAATGATACAGTGATCACTTTTGAATCTCGAAATTATAATTACCATGGGAAGAATTATCCTACTGATGCCCTAAAGTTAACTATTGTCATATTTTCTATGAAGAAATATAGAAACAATCTTTAAGGGTGGAAACGTGATATATACATACAAACCCAAATTTTAATGTATATTTTCACAAAGAAGGGGCTCAACATGTGTAAAAAAGTGGTTACATCTAATTAATGACTAAAATTACGCGATTTACTACCATCCTAGAACGGTGAATGATATAGTTGATTCTCTTTGTATAAATGAACATATTAGTCTATTTTGGATGCATATTGTGAATGATTGAATCTTATTTTAAATGAAAAAGATATATATAGAAATCATAATGGTAGGCAATAAATCCAACATTGGCCAAATAATTTCAAAAAATTATGTAAGAGAGGATAAAGGAAAAAAATTTATAAGCTATAGAATTATAAAAAAGTTAAAGTAGTAAATGAGAGTAAGCATCATAAATAAAAAATTCATGAAGATAGTTCCACTCATTTTTTAACAATATGTTATGTTCCTTTATCCCCTATGATATTTAAATAGAATCTGTATAATGCACAGAACTCATAATTTTCCATCCATCTCATAAGTACCATTATATTCCATGATCATTAAGAGAACTATTTATAGGAAAACATATAGAAGTAGATATTTGAGTACACCTAGGTATCAAAAATATTAATAAGATCAAAAGAAGTTGAAGGGTATGACTAAAATATTTCCCATACCCGCATGGAAATGGGAGAACATCTCCATGGAATTTGTATCTAGTCTCCCACTGATATCAAAATAAAACAATATTATATGGGTTATCGTTGATAAAATCACCATGAAAAACCACATCTTCACTATTTTAGAAGATTTATATCTCAAATAATATTCCAAGATATAAATATTTATAGAAGTGTGGATTGATGAGGAACAATGTTTAATTGTTTATAATTGAGATTCATGGTTCACTTATAAATATTGGAGAAATCATCAACATGCTGTGAATACTGAGTTGAACATTAGTAGGGACTATAAAATCAGAAAATATTTCCAATTTTAGAGGAGCATTCAGAAAATAAAACACATTCCAAGAGATTTCTCAATAGAATTAAAAGGTCAATATGATCAACATTGTCAACTATTTGATTTCACGGAAATGAAAAAAATCTACTCTAGTATTCAAATGGATCCATATAAATAATTTTATGGGAAGTTATGTATTACTATTTCTTATTATTATGATGTTGGTGAATGAAATATTCTTGGACATTAACTTGTTCTAGTTATGACATAAAAGTATAAAGAAATATTAAAACATATAAAAGCTATTTAGATTTTGGGGAATTGAATTTGTGACAGCCATCGAAGGGATTGGGAGTTTGATGTTGGTGAAAAACATTTCCTTGTAATATCACCATGGAAGCAAGTCATACGGTTTGGAATGAAGGGAATGTATATCCCTATATACAATGGTCAATTTGTGATCATAGACCACATAAGAGATGCGACCTATCAGATATAGTTTCTACCAAGCATGGATCATTGTCATAATGTGCTACATGTATCACCCCAAAGAAAGTAAATATCTGATATCCCACATATACAAAATTTAGAGGTTGTATAACTATATAATGGCCTCTCTTATGAGGAATAGTTTATGTAGATATTGGACAGTAAGGGAATTTTATACACAAAATGACAACTCAATTTTTCCAAGTATCATATAAGAACAGTAAATATGAAGTGGAAATGCGGGAATTAGAGGAAATAATGAGGTATAAGTACCTTAATCTATTCTCAATTTATAATATGAGATGAAATTTCTTTGGTGAAATTTCATATGGGGTAGTAATGTAACGAGATATATTTTATAAGTGGATTTTATTTCTTGAATAAATGTTTCCTATATTTTATAGAGTTATAAGAATAAAACATATATAAATAATAGATAAACTTTAATTTAATTAATAAAGAGATTTAAATTAGTCACTAAAAAACCCATGAAAATAAAAAACATTACATGTGTACAAAAAATATGAAATAAGAAAATTAGTATTGGAAAATTTTCATTTTCCCACTCTGATAGGACCAAGACCTCGACGAAAGGCACTATACAAAATAAAATAAATATTTTTAAACCAATTATGATTTTATAAAATGAATAAAATGGATCGCTATAGTCATTATTTTGAATAATTTATTAATAAATAAGAACGTATTTATAGGAGGAAATATAACTATTGGAATAGTAACCTAACTATTAGAATAGTAACATAATCATTGTTCAATATAGAAATTGGTCAATATGACCATTGGGAACTATGACTGTTGATAATATTGTGACCATTAGATTATGAATTTATAAAAAGTAATGAAAAATTAAAATTTATATTGAAAAAAAACAATGGATTCAAACAATAGAGTCATGAATTTTTAATCCCATTTATTAGAACACGGGAGAGAGGTTGTGTTTTTTAAGATTTTTTTGATCAACCCCATGTTTAGATTCCACAATTGTTCCTTAAATGAAATATACTATAAGAGAAGTTCATGTTACTATAGATCACCACTAGGTCAATGCTAGCTAAGACATCCCATGAAACCACCACCATGAAACACCATACACATAGGGTGTATTATGAGGCAATAAGGTTTTATATATTTAGACCTTAGTCTTATAAAAGTGTAATCTCTTTTTTATAAATGAAAAGGTTATTTTGTTAACCAAATTTTTTGATTTATTTTATAAATAAAAAAAATATGAATTTTACAAATATATTTATTGAAAAAAGGTAAAACATAATTATATCCTCAAATAATACATTCAATTTTATAATAAAATGGGGTACTATATTTTTAATTTCCATTTTCATGAAATAGCATTTCAAAAACAATTATTTTAATATTAATAATAATATAACACGATAATGGACTAAAAAAATTTATATGTGTTAGAAAATTGACAATTCCATAAAAATGATATTTTTTTATAAATTTGAAATTATAATTTAATATCTAAAATTATTTTATTTCTAATATTAATTTGTAAAATAAGATGTTTATTCGAAATCATCATATCCAAATTATGTTAGGGTGATTTTATTAATTCTCTAAATAATTTCTATTTCAGTTAATATTAAATATAGTGTTTTTTGTTTTAGATATGTTTTATAATTTCCTATATATATAATAATGATGAAATAATTAATTAAATAGAATAGATTACCTAAAATATTTTATTTTATTATTATTATTTATATTAGTGTGAAAAAATAAATTTACAAAACCCTAAATAAGTTTAAAATTATTTAAAAATGAAATTGTAATTTTAAACACATTTATTTTGTTTTTGGAAAACTCACATTTCTCTATCCAATGTAATATTAAAATTTGAATTTTGGTGCGAATAAAATTAAATAATAATATAAATAACTCAAATGATTGAAACCATGATAAAAACCATGTGAACGGAAATAGTTTTCCATTTTCCACAACTTAGGATTCCAAAATGTATATTTGGTATGTATTAAATTATTCCTCCTATTTTACTACATATTCCAATCCATACCCCATTCATCTCCTCTAAAAATATGAAATCCACAAATTTTTTTCATTTTTTCATCCCAAAGTGTCTCTCTGTAATTTCTTTAATTCATAAAGGTTCTATTATCAATTTTTAGGAAGCAACACTTCCTGGTAAGGGAATTATCCTCTTCTTATTTTCCATTCTAATACCTACTTTTGTGTATATCCACTAAATGTTAAGTTAAATTCTTTTATTAATTTTAATCATTTTCGTATAAAGAAAATAATGTTCTATCAAAGGGATATATTCCTACCGTCTAATTTTACCCTTTCTTTAATCTACGTTTCATACTCATAATGATGACGATTTAATTTCTTAATTTTCTATATTTTTAATGTCAAATGTTTATATTATGAAACCCAAAACTCTTATTTTTTTTCAAGGGAACCACCTATATGTAATAATGATTTATTGATCAGGTATTCAATTTAAATAGACCTGCATTCCCCTATTATGTGTATTAATTTGTTGAAATATTCTTGTTTATAAGAACTCGTTTTTATAATGACTTTTTGAGAGACCTATTATTTATTATATGTTGGTTTTTTTAGGAAATGATTTATTATGATTTATTTTAAAAATATGAATTCAGAAATATGAAATGTGTTCCATAATAACACTCTAATTAATTTGATAATGAATTATTCTTTAAGATGATCTGTTTTACGACACCTTCATGAATAGCCTTGGAAATTTTGATATACAACACTGTAGTGACAAATATTGTTGATATTCATATGAATATTTTTATTTAATGTTGTAGCCACATTTCCTTGTTATAAAAAATGATCTTTTTTAGTATTTTCTTCATTATCTTGTAATCAAGACCTATTGGTATCTTCATGGAAACATGATAAATATTTACATTGTTTATTCCCATATTGGTCTTTGTGCTAAGCCCATAAATGTTATGTATGTATACTAAAAATTAAATTTTTGACTCACAAAATAATTTTATTTAAAATTGAGAAAATAAATAAAATTATGGTACCAAATACATCAAATGATATATGAAATAAATATTTCAATCATGAATATATTAAAAAAGTTGGAATGGTTTTCCCAATATTATTTCCATTCAATGGATATTATTATTATGTCTGGACTTTCCATGATGAGATTCATTATAAGTAAGACCATCGTTTTCTAGGTATGCACAAGTTTTTTCTTGTTCGATTTTCCATCATGGAATCCACACATCAAAATTAAATTATATTTAACAATTAAATTATTTTGTTCATCATTTATATCAACATGAATACGTATTTCAAATATTAAATGAGAATCCTCCTTCGAAAAAACAATCATGAAGGACTCCTCTATCTTATGTTCAGTAGAATAAATGATAAACTCTTGGAAATTTGTTCTATAAACATCCATATTATTCCCACCCATTATAACTCTAATATTTTATTCCATCATAGGGTCTTAGATAAATTCGATATCTTCATAAGTTTACATCAACGGTTTTGGGTCCATACACCTTCCACCATGATCCTCCCTATCCCTTTAACTAGAAGATTGATCTTTATTTCTCGAATTCCAATGATTCTAAGTAAAATATTTCACAAGTATTTATTCACATAGCTATGTCTTTACCCAAGGTGTGTTTTATTCACATGTGGATCTGGTTACCATTGGATTTTATAAGTATTTGTAGTCCTTTTTATGGATTATTTTTTCCCACATTATATAGACATAGTCTATAGAATGGGATACCTTACATTCTATTTATCGATCCTGATCCAACACACTAAGTTAACTTGCTATAGAATTTATAGTATATCATTATTTCGGAGTATGTTTCCATGTTACTCATTTTAGTTTCTTCATGGGACCATTTCCTAACCTACATCCTTCTCCATATTTAAATACCTGTTCTCCAAACCATCGAATCAACATTATCCTTCTCATTCCCATTGATTAAAGTGAACATATTTTGGATCTATTTTGATCTTAAAAAATCTATCTATCTAGAATACCTCCATCTCAGAGAAGTTGTACCATTTTGACTAAGAAAATCCATAATTAGATAGAGTGATATTGATTCAACATAGGGTTTTTTGTGGTTTTCAATGAATGAAATTGGTTGATTGAGATCCTGCCCATTTCCCATATTTTCGCACTTCGTAGTATCAAAAAATGAGGGGGAGGCCATTAGAGGGATCAGTCCAACATATCCTAGTCCACAAAAATTCAACTTGTTATCACCCAAATCGCTTCTCATGTGGGAAATCATATCCTCAACCGTTAGATCAAACCCCATAGGATTTGATTCATTATGAAGAGGATCAACACTAGAGGCTTCTATATTAACCAAATGACCACAAAATAAGGGACTAATATGATCACTCTCAATAAATCGTAGAATATAAATGGCCCCTCATATTTCTCCTTATGACAAAATCATCTTGATGAGTAAAAATGACCGAGGAATTTACATGAATAACCAAAATCCATCCCAGACACGAATATTACCACCTGTTTACATTGAATGTATTCGACAATAGTTATCCACAACCACTTCATTGGTGGTTTAGAAACATAAAATTGGGAACAAATATCATTGAATAATATATTATAGACTATATTTTTTCAATTGATCATGTATAAAAAATTCCCAACAATATTTCCAAGCTATCAGATAATCATAGGAACTGGAAATGGATGTGTTTGTTCAAGGAAACAAACCCACACCACAATTTTCATAGAATATAGTTTAATATGTAATTAATATGACCTTATTAAGATATATAAATTGGGTCCATTAAATTTTTTAGAATATTTGGACCATAACGTGATCAAATACTGCATCGTTAAAAACCCACAATATTCTACTTGTCAGGAAGGATGAGAGTCACATGCTCTAATAAGCCGAAATAAGTCAATTATAATCTGTAAAAAAGTGTGGGAAAATGGATTTTCTAGACTAAAATAATACACCATGGCTAGGTTCTATAGAGATGAGGATTCTTAAAACTATGAATTTGGAAAACCGAGTTAAAGAAATAAATAAAAAAGTTCAGGGAATTTATGTTATTCATGTATTATGATCTTAATTTTGAAGAAACTAAACCTTAAAAGATTCAATATATTATTAAGTTTTTTAACCTGTAATGAAATATTTTTTCATCAAAATGGATCGGTGACTTAAGAAGTGACATGGAATTACAATCAATATATAATTTATTTCTTAATTTATCTAAATTGATGATGTTATAATGTTTTTTTGTGAAGAGGATGATAAGTCCAAGGTACATTGTACCTTTGGAAATTTTGGACTGAAATGAATTAGTCTCATAACCTTTAGCTATACCGCTCAACTTATCAGAATAACATGATTCCTTCTATATATCATAATAGAGTTTGTACTCACAAGACATAATTCATATATTCACCTTTTATATATTAGATTTACAACCGTCCTTGATATATAATTAAGATATTTAATAAATTCATGGCACTAAAGATAAAGTGTTTTATAAGTTATCATTGTACTAGATATAATTAATTATCAGGAATCACATGTTAGAGGAAGTATTTTTGGAGCCTATGTAACCATTGAGAAATAAATACTAACATTTTTTACCGAATAATGTATTCTATAAGTTTCTTGGATGAATTTATTTGAGTGGCGGAGAAAGAAAGGACAGATATTTTTCTATATAAAATAAACACTTCATCATTAAAAATTTGAAATATGAAATTATATTATTTAATTATAATAATATGATATACTGTTGTATAACATACATATGGAAATTGTATTCACAATAATAGCCACAACTAGTGATATACGATACATAATATCATTGGACATCACTATACTATTGATCTATCGACTATCATACTATAAAAGGGATTGAAAATATATATTTTTCATTGTTTATTATGTAAAATAATATGAAATGGAATTAAAATAACAGAAATTAGGGAAACTAAGTGAATTATTTTTGAGATAGCAATGAAATGAATTTATTTAAATAGAAATATGACCATAAGAATATGATCATTAGAAATCTATGAGTTATAATAGACAATATGGATATTATAATAGTTTTGTATCTATTACAGTTCTAATAAAACAAATGTATTTATATAGAAATAATATAATATATTGTTATTATTAATTTATTTTAATTACTAAATTACAAATCCACTATATACATATACTATAGAAATGATTTTTTTTAATTTTGTTTCCAAATGCGTTATTTTGAAATACACATGTAATTTTATTTATTAATATAAATTATTATAAAAATATATTTTCCTAAAAAAGAAAATTAATTTAAATATTAACACATCAAAATACTCTAATGGGAAATATTTCATAATTTTATGAGATATTTGAATTCATTGGTAAATAGTATTGTACAATATGAATATGGGGTATGTATTATGAAATCAAAATGATTTAAAAATGTTATAATAATTAATATATTTTCTTAATCGAAAAATATTATGTTTATTAATTGAAATAATGTATGGTAATATAATAGAATTTATTTTACAAACCTACAATGATGTTTCTAAAGCCTAAAATTTAATTCTGATATTTTTTAATTTATTTAAATAAATATTTTTTTTTCATGTCAAAAATAATATAGTTTAAGGGGTTCGAGTTATTAAACTACTAAAAGATCTATAAGAGACACCAAATGTAAAATATAATTCGTTTAATCCCATTTTATGTACAGTGGTTTTATATTTTAACACAACATAAATTCAAAATAATATGTTTAGATATTTGAAGAATAAATCAGAGTCAATTTTTATAAATACCCACCCATATTCCAATTCCTCCCCAAAAAAACCTTCATATAGTGTTTTACTCTAATATCCCCTCTAAATAAGATTGATGAGTAGAGATATGTATATAAGTGTGACATAGACTATATTCATTTCTTTCTTTAAGAAAATAATATGGGTTTTCACACGAGACATTGTAGGGTAAGGGTTCCTAAACATCTGTATGAACTTCAACGTTAAGAACTCAAACTATAAAGAATAAATATGTTCATTTAAAATATTTGAAAGTGTGATAAAAATATAATGTTTTAAATAATGTTTTCTTCATTTATATTTGGAAATTAAATATATTCATTTTTATTCCATTATGATATGATGTTATGTTTGATTATTAGAAACCCTTCACTGAATCTGGAAATTATCTTTGAATCATATAATAAAAAACTCATAGGACATTAAATTTCCCAAAAATATATTTTTATTATAATATAATATATTTCTATTATTTTTTATCTATCCAACTATTACATATACTAATACCTATTAACATTATTATATTGTAAATATATCCCACTAGGTCATTCAATTTTTATTGATACATTCCATTAAATTGTGAATATTTTATAATTCATACTAAATTGATTGATATTCACCAATACAGACATTCAATTTAATTAAATTGTAAAAATTTTACAATAATTTTACAAATTACTTCAATGCAGAAAGTTATTGATTACTATTGCATGTGGATGAATGTTGAACATTATGATTTGAATTGTTACCCTACACATTTTAACTAAAGGGTGGATTTGTCATAATATGTCATGGGTGGAGGATAAAAATAATATATCCTCTCAATGCATTGGTTGGAATAAAATTACAAACCAGCATCAGAATTTTTTTTATGCTTGACCTGCTTATGTGTGATATATTTGAAAGAGGCCATAACAACATATTTATGATGTATGATATTATAAATTTCATCACTATGAAATCAATTTTCATAAATGTGTTTATTTTTTTCATATTTGAATAATATAGGGATATATTCCATTCTATGTTATCATTGAATGGAATCATTTGATAATTATTTATTCTGGTCATATTATTTATGCCTTTTCTGTGGTAACTTCTTACATATGATATATATTATTAAGAATAAATGGCCACTAAATCGTTTTGGTTCCTTTTCCTCAAAGAACCAACAAGATTACTTCAAATTATCCAAGGATATTCTAGTAGTATTAATGAAGTTTTCAAAAACATTTTATAATTTTTGTTAAGTTTTCAATTGCAATATAATCATTAGGTATTTTTTTTACATACCCATAGGGTGATAAACAAAGGGAACCTATTTAAAGTGAACTATTATATTTTATACCAATGTTATAATGTAACTACAAGCTATGGGTTATAAGATTCATGGTGATATAAATTTTATGGTATGTAGATATGCTCTTGAATAGTTACATTTAAGTTGATATTAAATGATTTTAATTCCTAGAGTCCAAATCGTATCAAGGTTACTCTATGGGGTTATTTGACTATTGATTTTTATAATGAATTTTTTATATTTAACACGTTTTATAATAATTGAGTTTTATATCATGTAATCTTGAAATTTTTATTTCAATATGAAAATTGTATGTGATATATATTTTTGGTGGTTTGGATCCTAATCCTTACAATGATTTAATGGTCATATGCCTCTAATTTTTATGTAATATTTATTATTACTTGTGAGTTACAATTATAATATTTTAGAGGGTTTCAGGAAGTACATTGTGCCTTATTTCTAAACTAATATGTGTTCTAATAAAGTTGTTCCTACAAAACATGTACCTAATTACCATATACAATATTCATTGAAACAACTTTTTTTCCTTTAAAATTATTTATGAATAATTTATCACAACTTAAAAACATACATGAATGACGTATTTAATATAGTAATCAAATTTTTACAATGATATATATATATATATATATATTTAATATTTTATTTCCAATAGATATCTTCTCCATCATCAATAAGTTTCCTTTAAGTCACTATATGACGTACTGAATGATAAAAACAATATATATGATCCTATAAGAAAAGTTCTTATTCTATGGAAAATATATGAAATACATATTATAATGATGTCAGGAAATCCACATTTTATATTCATGATAAATCCTAAAATATTAAAAACACCTCATTAACCGAAATCATTATATTTCCTCCAGTAAAATATGGTTATATAGTTAGAATATATTATACTGTTGGATAATATTATCATTACTAAAATCAACAATCCCAAATTATTATTTATTCACGTATTCGGATTTATATATCTTTATCACCCCTCTAATAAAACAATTCCATTATAATAAACTAGGAATGGGATGTAACATTTTACCAAAAAAATTGGAGGTAGATTGAAAATTAAATTTAAATTGAGATCAAAATTAAGGGAAATAATATACTTATTTTCATAATATATATATACATAACTGTTTCCTCAATTACCCTTTGATCCTTATAAGTTTTTTCCCAATCCCACATATTTTTCCTTATTATAACAAAATGTATTTATTCAATTTGGGTTATAAATGTCATTGTTAATGAATTAAAACCTTATTCATTTTCTTATTATTATAAAAACGTGATTTGGAATTTCATATATAAGATAAAAAACTAGAGAAATTCACATGAAATTCTAATTTATTTTAGAGAATAATTACTATCTTGATTGCATCAGATATTTTCCCCACCCATGTTTTTAAATTATATATTCAAAAAAAATTAGGAAGAACATTACATTATTATTATTTTAATAATATGTAAACAATTCTTTTAATTTGAATTGTTATCTTCCCATTTTATTTTTAAAATATCATCATATTTCATATAAATAAAATCTAACATTATATAATGTTTCATTTTGAATAAAAAAAATTACTTATTAATAATTCAATAGTCTCTATGATGTAATTTAAAAGAATAAATACTTTAATTCCCTTATAATTAGGTATTTTACAGATCAAACAACAATCAATCTTCTTGAATTCTTAAATTTGTTTCCCCATATATTTTGAATTCACATTATAGACAATAATGTTTTAGACTTATTTAATAACTAGTCCTTCTTAAAGATATTTTTTCAACATTGGATTTACTATTCATAGATGTAATATATTTTTGTGATAAATACATTTCTAATTTTCCTATGTTCATTATTACGAATTATAAAAGTATAAATTTAATAAAATAACCTCATGGTATTATTGGTAAAAAAACATTTCCCCTTTTTGGATATTGACTCATTTTCTTGAAACTATTGATATCCATTTATAGTTCATAGTTATTTCTAATACATATCATTATGTGATCCTAAATCATGTTATAAGTCATTAGCTTCACATAATTTTCTTCAAATTCATAATGTTGAAAATTTATCTTCATAAATAACATGAGAAAATAAAATATTTTAAAATTCAAAACATGAAATTTTATAACACGATTAATTTTTATCACAACTATTTTTCTCTTCTTTCTCTGATATAAAATTTTTATTTTTTATTTTTGAATAAATACCCTTCTAATTTATTATTTTCTTCCTTCCCTAATTTTGTTAATGCTTATTATAACTTATAAGATGAATATATTTATGTATTTTCACAGCCACATTAATAAATGTACATTATAGAATATTTTCAGCCAAAAATAAAAAATTATCCATATTTAGGAAAATTAAATTATTATTTATACTAAAAATTCATTTTATTTAATATTTCATCGATAAATGTTGTGTAATTATTCAAAATTTTTAACTTAAACATTTTAAATATTTTATAAATATCAAAATTTATATTTAATTTTAAGAAGATTTCTTCTCTTTTTTATGCCATTAATTTCCCTGAATGTGATATTTTCTCAAACAAATACCCACTATTGTGCAATGACACAAAATAATTCATTTAACTTCTAATAAATATACTATAAATATCATTAAGATGGTTTTATTAATCTTATTGATCAACTATCAAATCATTAATTTAACAAAATTAGGAATATACTATGAATATTTTATTTACAAAATGATTTTAATGTGATGTGAACACCTTAAGAGTGCAATGAATTAGGGTGTAAAAAGTCATTAAATATATATAAAAATTATAAATATTTTTCATGTAATAGGTGTACTTATGATTATGTCAACAACATTGACAAAAATATTTTATTAAAATATTAAGTATAAATTTCAAGGATATAAATATTTTACATTTTTCACCTTATAATGTGAATTGTATAATCCAATGAGCATGAATGTAGTGTTTATATTACTCTCATATCACTAACTCAATATCTTTTGACAAATTTTTTTTGTAAAGTAACTATTGTGTCTGAGGGAAACTCACACTTATTATATTTCCACTCACTTATTCAAGACAAGGTACATGCAAGTTGAAATTTATCACACATGATTTTTAATGATAGAATAAATGTAAAAAAAGTAAGTGTGATGTATCAATTCAACTCAATATCTCCATTACCAAATTTTTCATCTTTTATTATAGAAAAATATTCAATATATCACATATTACTTGTGTTACAGAAATTATTTAACAATTATTTTGCATCACTCACACACCTTAATTTTTCCCACAATTGTCTTCCATTTTTTCCCATTACAATAACATTTAATATTATTATTTTTCTTATAAACATATCGGTAATAGTTAGGATATACCTATAATGAATGGATAATATACCAATATTATATGTTATGACCCCATTAAAAAAATATAGTCATCAAATCATGTGTAATTATTTCAACAATTAAAATATCAAAATTTATAAACTAAAATATTAAAAAAACTATAGTTCATTTTAATATACGGAAAACATTGTCACATTGAACTCCACCATGAAGTGGAATCATTGGTCAACACTATTCCCCCAAAATCACTTCTAAATCCATGTTCACATCCCCAATATGATTTCCATTTTTATATTTTCACGTAATTTTAGATATGTTCATCAAAACCATTTTTCTCTAACATTGTGCCTGATCCCTAGATCTCATTTCATTGACAAAATTAAGTTCGTAATGAAATATTCATAACCATTATTTTATAAATTTTTCCATTATAAATCCCCTCATGAAAATAAATATTTTATAAAAAATAAGACTTTACATGGTACATTCACCTTGTTACCCCAATGTTATTTTTTACTTTTTTATTCATAGTGTATGAAAAAATTCTTAAAACCCCCAAAAACCCAATAATAAATTAAATGAATTTTTATTTTATCATTTTTATTAAATATTAAATTTATAGATTCTAATTCGTAATCTAAATGTTTTATCATGATCATGATCATGATAATTTACTTATTAAAATGTGGATTATTTGCCTCTATAAATTATATATGTCTATAAAATTCAAAATACCATACCAAATTTCCACACATTCTAAAGTACCTTATTAAATGTGGACTACATAAAAAACAACATATAATACCATAATTTTATTTGTTAAATTCTTCTATATTTATATACATTTATACTAATATAATTTTTAACCATCTCTAAATTAAAATATTAGCAATTTTTACACTAATTTACAATAAACAAAAAACATATACTTTTCTTTTATGGATTTGTTCTAACATTATCTAAAACACAAATGGTCCAAATATCATGCACTATTATGACTATTGGAAATTAATTATCACCATAATAAATTTTTTCAAAAAAACCTTATAAATAAAAAAATATATTATGATTACTATTATAATACTTGATTCATACTCAATGTAAGAAATATAAGTCAGTGGAAACACTGCTAAGTATGTAGAACTTCTCTAGATCAATATACCCAATAATTTAGGTAACTAATATCAACTTACACATAGATCACATCTACCCCTATGTCATATTTATGTGGTGAAACCTCCTTAGATGAAAATCTTTTTAATTTTTTTACATTTATACTTTCTCTATATCTTCAACTCTCTGTTTCATTAGCAATAAACCAAAAAAGGAATTTCATTAATTTTAACATAAAATATTATGGATCCATTGATTATAATAAAATAAAAATATGATAAATTATTTTTGATTCCACCTCAATATAAATTATTTTTTTAAACTATGATATTAACCCAATGATTCTAAAATTTCAGTATTACTAGTATTTCTATGAACATTTTAACCATTTAGTCATTTTTTCTAGTATGAACCACTTTGAAAAATTATTTCCCTATAATAACATTGATTCAATGGTAAAAATTTATTATATAATTAATATTATATTATTGTAAAAAATTATTTTGTAAGAATAAATTGATTATTTTTTATGAAATTAGATTAATATATATATATCATCAATTTTTTACTAAGATCATCTAACTATAATTTTATCCCAATCAATTTCTCATAAAATATCATTTCCATAATATATTTTTTCATCACAAATAACAAGAGAAGTACCACATTTATATTATTATAACAATAATAAATATTTTTCACTAATATATACTGACATTATATTTTTAGATTTTCTATCCATTGTATTTATATTACAAGACACATCATTAATTCCATTAATTTTTCATATTCTCCAATACATTAAAAACTAAAAAACAGGTGTTCCTTTTGAAATAATTTATTATATATTTCAATTAATTATAGAATTTTCATTTTGATTAATCTTAAAATTTGTATCTGATAAGGTTAAAAAACTATGCATAGTTATATCACCATCATGTAAATAAAAAATACAACAGTTTTTTGGTAAAGTATTGGAACCATTGATTTTCAAATATTTCTTTATATGACTAATTCATATAGAGATAGGAGATGTAAAAAATTTTCCAATACACTGTTAATACTTTTTTATAAAAATTAATAAGAAGAGCTCACTTGGGATATAAGTGTATATATTATCTTTTGATTTTATTTTAACCTAAGGAAGTTTCCATGGTCTCCAATAATGATAATCATGAATCCCAAACACATCAAGTTTAAAAACATATAAAATATTCCCATTTTACATCTACTAAGGTTAATATAATCAACATAAAATATATTATTGCTTTTATTATTTATTATCTATCAATATATTTTTTGATCAAATCCACCTCATTAGAATTTCATTTTATTCAAGTATGTATCAAACTTGTATAACAAGTACAAGGTTATTTATTCAATATATATAAATATTTATTCATGTGATGTAGCATGATTCAATTTTAATTGAATTTAAATCCATCCAAATACTTTATATATAAAATCCCTTTGTGGAATTATATTTTTCTTTCCACCATAAAAAATAATCTAATTATTTATTTTATTGAAACCATTAAAAATGTTTATTAAACACCATTAAAATCAATTTAGATGTTTACCTTTCAAATAATAAGGCAATTAATTCTTAGAGAATTTATGTTTTTATAAAATTATTCATTCAATATTAATTATATTGCAATAAAATAAATTTAATGTGGTATCCTCTGAGAATTATATGTTTTTTTTTTAATTTATCATGTTACTCATTTATTACTTTTAATGATCATTATAATTTTAATAAATATTTTAATATTTTAATATCCACTAATGATAATAATGTTTTCCTACAAAATATTCTTCATAATAATAGTTCTAAAGGGTTATTTTATATAATAGGGAATGTTAATTTCAATTAACAAAACTACAATTCTAAATATTAATAATTGATATAGTGAGAAAATTATACAAACTACTTATTTATCATTCAATTAACTTTCAAAATTTTATTCATGTGTATGATAATGAGGTTCTTCAGTTTTATATTCATTTTATTCTTTATCACTATGAATTTATTCTATCTATGAAGCATTCTAACTCATTTCATATTTTTGTATAATTATTTTGACCTTATTTCTCTCAAAAATCATTTTATCTATATTTTTACACTTATGAAGTCCTCTCATATGGTATAATAAAAATAAAAAATATATCACCCACTAAATCATTATAATACTCTTAATTTTCTCCCTTTTAACTATTTTTTTATAACCACTCTACGATATTTTAGAGTGGGTTTTTTCCACACCACATCCCATTTAGTATAATATTTTATCCAAAAAAGTAACAAGTCCATTTTTAAATATCCAATTTCTCAACTAATTTTTACAACTATTATGATAATACACTTTTAAAGAGAAATGAATTAAAAATATTATTGACTATATTTTTGATGAAAAACTATTTTACTATTGATTTATTAATTATTATACATTTTTATTATATATTTACATTAATATATCTATTAATTAAAATATATTCCAGTAATGGTTCATGAAGTTTCAATAATCAATTGAAATTATATTTTTATCTAGTACTTAATAAATCTTGAATTATTACATCACTTACTTAGTTCAATTCGTCACCTGATACTTGTTATCCAACAGTAATAATAAATTAATAAGATGTAATATCAATCACCATTAGTCTCAATTTTTTGTTATATTAATAGAAAGTACTATATATTATGTACTAATCAAACAGACTTTAACAATATTACATAAAATGGTTATTCCATTCACTTCATTATGATTTTTATGATTATATATGTTGTATTGGTCTCCATGCAAAATTGTTGATTAAATGAGAAATTTTTTTATTTAAAAATGATTAAATGTGTGTCTTTATTTTTATCTGGTTAATATATTTATACATTTACCTTTTTAACATGAATCAAAGAAACATTATCTTGACTTATGGAAGAGTGTCCCCTATTTTGGATTGAACCAACAATTCTATAACCACATAATTGACAAGCACAGAAGAGGATCCACCCACAATGAATACATATCTGATCTTTATATCTTCATTGAATATATTATTCATATTATTTATTAAATTTGTTAATAAAATATAATTTATGAATCCCACCATTTGATATCAATAATTTTAAAAATTTCAAATAATATATATATATATATTCCATAATGTCAAATGGATATATGTTATCTATAATCCATGTATTATTATTCATGTATTTTTTATATGTTACAATATACATGTCTTCCTTCTTGTTTTTATTATTCTTTGTCTTAAAGTGACCTTATTGATTTGATCCAGTTTTTGCTTATTATAGTTTATAATTTTTCATTGGAATCTTACTCTCCTACTTGAGAATTTAATATTTTTTTCTTTATAGGGATAAAATTCATTTAGTTTCATTCAATATTTTAAAAAATTTGATCATCCTTTATTCTAACCTTACTTAACATGTTTCTGTATGTCTTTTTTTCAAAATAAAAACTAAAAATATAATATCTATTAAAGTTATTTATCCTTTTTTGAGAAATTTTTAATGTTTACCATATTTTTTCTTGTAAATTATACACTCCATAATATAATATAGTCTCCTTTATATATATATTTCTATAACCAATGTATATTTGAAATAAAAAATTTATCAAGGGGAAATATTTTTAAATGTTTTATAATTTTTCGTTGTAAATAACATTTATTTTTTATATACAATCAATTTATTTTAATTAGAGTTTTATTTAACATTTTATTTTCCTCGGAATGTGGGTTCGGGTTATGAATCACTTCTTTTGGATGGTTTCTATGATATTTATTTATGGAACCAAAAACACCCAATGTTTCGGTATCCAAAGAGACCTTATTTCCAAATGCGGGTGTCCATTGGGTTTTTGACCCATGATAATTAATAACTCATGTTGGTCGAGAGGATGGGAGTTCGGTCTCATCACACCTGTTTGGGTGGGGGGATTGTTTCCTACTTCTAGACTCTCTTACTGATTCAATATATGTTCATTAATCCTTATTAATTTACCGAGAATAATGTGGGTTTATTTGGAAATTTGTAATCAATTATTAGAATATGTGGAATTCAAAATCATTTGTATGTAATTAGGGTTGTTCATCAATAGATATATTTTTATGTATATGAGTTTATCTATTAATGGTATCCTCTCATATACTAATTAGAGATTCTTTATCCATTGTTACGATGATACTAGTTTTTAAGCTATATAGTGGGGCACTTTTAAATTTATCATCATCAAGGGAGATGAATGTTTTTTTAGGTTGGAATGATAATGATAAATTTTCTAACTATGTATCCTTGTGAATGGAATCATAACCCTTATAGTTCGATGCTTCTTAGTGGGACACAAAATACCTATTAAGGTCTTGTGATGAGTGACTAATTGTATAGTATAATGTCATCGGGTAAGGATTTCTAGGTTAAAGGTGCCTCCTCTAAAATTTTTGTGGGACTTATGACTAAGAATCCTAATGAATGTGGAATAAATATAGGTTTCTGTGTTATATTTGACACTAATAGAAATGTAGCCTAGGAAGAACCGGGTTGATTTTACAGTGTTGGGTTTGAACCTGAGGGTGTTTTCCTACATATCTCACATGGATAAGAATCAATGCCAACAAAGTTCTTTAAGTCTCATATGGGTGTATGGAACCATTTAGAGAAATAGTTTGGTGCTTACTCTAATAGAGGATTCTATTGTAACCTGGTCCTTGAGATATGTATCAACTCATGAAGATTCAAGGGGGACATAATTTGTTTCTTACTCATAATGAGGATTCCTAGATTAATGGAAATATAGATGGATTCATAAGAAGGATATCCAGTGTGCTTGGGCCACAGTTGAATGCTTCCTTTGTATCCCAATTATGTTGGGAATCAAATTTCTCATAGTTGATAACATATACAAGATTGTGCATATGTTTTTATCATCACAAATGTCTAATACCACGTGAGTCATTCTCGTTGTGAAAAACAATAAAATATGAATGATTCAACAAGACACACAGTTTATCCTTGTCTGATGGAAGAGGTTGGGCCTATGGTGAAAAAATACAAGGCAACAGTGTTTGAGGGTGCCGAGCAATGAACCCTTCATTTTGAAATGAAATTGAAGGTCATTGGGTCTAGCCCGAATGAATTGGGGCTTACTCTATAAGGGACTACCTCAGATATGTCCCAAAAGAGGGGGGATACTATTCATTTGTTTAATAGAAAAGAAAGTGTGATTCTCACTCTTTCTAATGGGAACTAGAGGCTCCAGGTCTTATGGACGAGAAGGGGAGTACATAGTCCTATTCCTGGAATCCAGAACTACGAACTTCCAAACATTTTCTCTTCGGTTAGGGTCAATGTGACTATAGATATAGAGACCTAAAGACACCCCAGGGACACTAACTACCTTATAGGAAAAATGTGAAAAAACACTCATTGTCGAAATAAAAACCCAAATGGAAGACATGATAATGTGTCTTTCCCAGAGGTGGGATAAGTCAAGTGGTTTTGGTGGAGGATTAAACATAGTACCTTTTAGGTAGGGGAACCATGGAAGGATATACCCAACCATGAATGGATTTTAAGAGGGTTTAAAAGCTGATATGATTAAGTCATGGTCATAACATTGTATCATGTGTCTACCTCGTAGTTATGTCACACATGTCCTAGTAATGAATAAAAAATGTTTAACATGTGGGAACTAAGCCTATTTAGGATTAAAAAAACTAGTAAGAAAACAATTCGCTGAGAATTAAATCTATGCACCATAGGTCTTCTTTAGTGTTTTTGAAAGATCCCCATGTAGGTCCGTTTGAAATAAGCCTCGTGTAGGTAGCTTCTTCTTCAAAGAGAAGGTTCCTTAGCTAGAAATGCTTCATCTCAAACTCATAAATGACTTCAAAATTTCATATCCCATCTAACTCCTTATTCTCTTTTTTTAGAGAGAAATCTGAGAACATTTTGGGGGTCTATGAAAAACAGATATGCAATTGGAGATAAAAGAGTGAGTAAAATTTTTTTCTGTCCACCAATGGGTAAACCAAGGGTCCTATTTATAGGCAAGGAAGGGGGATAATGAAAATGTGGTTTTTCGTGGAGGTCTTGGGTGTATCCTCAAAACATATCTCTTCCGTATAAGGGTTCAAAAATTATACCACCGCACAGGCCTTTTGTGATACTCTATATCATAGGTTTCCTCCATAGGGGATGCACACACATGGTGTATTGAATGAGCATGCACTAGCCTTTTGTATAGCGTAAGTGGACCATGTAGCTCACATGCACATTATTTTATTACACCCTTTAACATTTTCTTCAATATATTGAAATATCCAAAACATGTCTTCATAATCCTTTTTCTTTCCTAATGAGTGTCAAAAAATCCCCCCCCCCTCAGGACTGGATCTGAATGAAATAAGGGTCAAGTCCTTAGGTATGATTATGGGAAAATGATTCTGTTGAGGTAAATTTGGACCACGCAGGTTTGTCGTGTATCTAGGTTGTGTAGGTCGGTAGTTTCTAATATATATCACCATTCCTTTGTCATTTTTTTTTCCGCGTTCTCTGATTTATGATACTATTGCCTATATCTTTTAACAAGCTCTCTTTCATTGTTCTCTTGTGTAGGTCCCATGAAAAAATATTCAGGTATAATCCATTAAGAGATCGGGATATGCAGAGTAAATTAACCAAACGAATAGTGTATAATTTTTTGGTCGAAGTAACTATGATGGGTACCTTTTTGAAGGACCTACATGGGTGATATCATCAAATTTTTCATTTGGATCATTTCCTTTACTAAAATTTTAAATTCCTTAAAATTAAAATTTGAACATATTTTATTCAATATTCCAAATTAATGAAGTAATTTTGTTAATTCCCTTTTTTGGAAATGGATCACTTGATGAAGCTGACTGAGGAAGATAATGTTCATCAAACCAAAATTATGAAAATCATTGGACCAGACTATTATGTTGTTATTGAGAGCACCCTTTCTGGATTTTTTAAGGCTTGATTCCATACACACATGAATAACCATGAAACCACTATCTGCCTTTGTACGAGCATGGGATTTTTCAATATGTTTGAAATTTAGATTATAAGAGTTATTTTCGAAAGACATGGATTTTCCAATAATTTATATATCATTCCATGAATATTATTTTTAAGGGTGTTATAGTTAATGAGGGAAATGTCCTTATGGGATGATTCCTACATCATAGTGGTTGTAAACATAATATGAGAGATTTTTTTGTAGATACATCCTCACATTTCTATGATAAAACATTCTATACTTAAATAACAGACCAGTCTAATGGCTGGATAAAAGACTGTGACCATCATTCTAGAGGAGAAGTTAAAACTGTAAGGATGATGGCATTCTGGGTATTCCATACTTGGGTAGAGTTGTCAAAAGAACTAGTACATGTTCATATTTTTTAAGTTGTTTGGATAGAAAAAAATTACATTTAAAAAAAGGACTTCATTCATGAATTACTAAGCTGATGGAGTGCACAAAAAATTCATTCCACTTGACACATGGTGAGGTTGGCATCATTCTTGTGGGATATCATCCAAATAGATGGGGCTCTCATTCTTGGGGAGTTGTATGATGAATTCATTCCACCAATATTATCATAATGTGATGCTAAGGGGACACCCCTATTAGTCCTTGAATTATTAAAATTAGAAAATAAATTTATGAATGGAAAAAATGTCATCATTCTAGGGATTATAATAATGCTAGAGTGTGGATGAATTCATTTTTAGAAAAAACAATAAATAATAGTATTTATTACTTTTTTCCTTCCATTTTCACAACTATAGACAATTAGGGTTCTTTTAGAATTTATTTTCACATATAGGAGAATGGTTACTACAATCATTGGGTTATACTATCAAATATGATATTGATGCAAAGGTATGCATAACCCGATTTTTTCGTGGTGGCTAAGAATTTATTTTTACCCATCCTGTGAGTCTGGTGGTGGTTTAAGACTAAGGACTTTTTTTATTGTAGAAATGTTGGTTGAGATAAAATATATAGGATTGGATACCCCTATATTTTTAATAATCTTTCACATTATGTTTCATTTATATGATGGGAAAGCTTTATTTATTTTGGAAGGACCGTTTCATGTATTATGGTGCTGGATTCTGAAAAAAAAACTCTTATAACGTGTTGAATTCAGTTATTGTTACAAATGGTCGACTTAATCCATTTTTCCAAAATGTCTCCGGGATTCAGCCTTTGAACCTGAATCCTGGTGAAGTGATGAAGGCACTGAATGCATTGGGAGAATTTGGATTCTTTTATTTTTGGTAACCCACCAACTGAATCATTTTTTGATGATGGAAAGGAAGAAAATTATGATCCGGGGGCCTATATGATGGAATTTAGTTATAGCATGTTATAAAGCAGGATTTACAGTGAAATAATCTATGAGTATTATTCCACTTATAAGTTTTTTCACCATTTCAAATTTCATATACAATTGAGCTCTTTTCCTTCTACATATGTTTGGATTGACAGGCATATAGTGGTAGACCTAAAATTATGGATTCTGATGGATTTAGAGACATCCAAAATGAGAATTATGTTACCTTCATCAGAAACATAAATTTGGATTAGAGGATGGATTGGAGAAATCTTGGGCTTCTTCATACCCTCAAGGGGAATTAACAAATGGAATATATTGGGTAGTGACCAGGATAACTGTTGTCCATAGAAATCATGGTAAAATTTCTAATAATAAATATAACACAAAGGCATCAGAAGCATCAGAACCATAAAAATTCTCATAGAAAATCCACTAATAAGACTAAGACTAGGGAAACAACACTACCAAGAATGAGGAGATCTAGTTTTCCATCATCCAAAAGTGGATAACATTCCATCAGTTTAATCTTCTGAAGAGGAAGGGAGGCATGGCGATGCCTTCCAATCATAGAGTATTGAGTTTTCTTTGCAGAAAAGTTTATTATATTAAATTTTTTTTTGGAATTTATCCAACAATTACTGGGAAAACATGTATCACGAACTAAGGGATTCATGGGTATTTCTCCAATATAGCCTTTGGATATCATATTTGGGTGATATTGGAGAACTGTTTGACTGCCATCTAGATAGTAATCTTGTTTAAATACGAGTGATTATCCTGGATCTAGAGACATTTATATAAGAAACTAATGACCGATTCCTATCCTCAAATTGTGTATCTAATATGATGGATCTAGGGACATGTTAAGGGATAATTTTTCACCCTATAGAGGAATGGGACATTTATGTTAATAATGAGAATGTATTTCCATTTTTTGTTTCAATTATGCTTTCTCATCCACTATATATATTCTCACTAGGATTTTTCTTTACATCTTCAATATGAGAAGGAAGCTTAGGAAATGTTCTTGAGTCACCAAAATATAGACCCACGGGCACCCCCATAGACACATTTGATGAATCCCTCGAGGCATTATGATTTTTTATAGGAGGAAAGAAAATTATGGATGTAAAAAAAATAGAAAATTATTAGTCACTACCTCAGGTATCCAATGATAAGAGGATTGATTCCATCTCTATTTTCTTTTTTTGAAAAGAAATGAAAGAGAGCATTGAGATTGATTCTAAGTGTATGTTAAAAACTGAGTATTCACACTTTCATTTAGTATTATGATTTTCTTGACAAGCCTCAATGACCAAGATCATATTTTACAGGATCTTCATATCTTTCTTCTCTTAAGGGATTAAAAAATGGTCTTTCTAAGACTCAAATGGAAACTCTAGGGGATGTAAAAATCCATGCTAATGAATCAGTTATCCTGATAGATGAAATATTTTGGTATATAGCTATATCGGATCTTTTTCTATAGAGATAGGAAAGGGTCAAGGTAATATCATGTGATTTTCTTTTTGGTATCAAATTTTGATTATAAAATTATGTTTTCCATGATGTTTCATATCCATTCCATGTGCCAGAGGATTATGCGACAATCCATCATGATATTCATGTTGCTCTAGAAGGAAGGAGCAAAGATCCCATGCTATCGAAGGAAGATACTAGTTTCGATCTTGGAATAGAATGACCTGATGAAATTGCACCAGTTGAAATCTTAATAGAGGAAAATGCTAGAGAAGCTAATTTGGGCATCGAGCAATAGTTTTTGGATACCATAAAGGTAGACGAAGATTTAATATATGAAGAGGTATACACTAAAATGACTGATTATCTTAATCCAAACACTGATATTCTAGGTTCCATCAAAGATGTTGGGGAATTCAATGAGAAATTTAAAGGGCATAAGTTCTTATTCATTCATTTTCTGGGCATATTAGTAATTTTATTTGATATTTCCTATCGATGGTCAATTTTTTCTGATTTATCTTTAAAGAATTTTTAAAAGGTCATTCAAGAATGAGGCATCCCACAACATCTTTTTTCTACTAACGTTGAAGACATAACAACTAAAAATCCAATGTTGGGAGATGCTCAAGAGACTATATTCATGGATACTAGGAATTATCAAAAGAATGATCATCCCTAGGAAGTACAAACTCAAACTACCATTGATGGGAATACTTATGAGGAATATACACAGGAATTAATCATACTACACGGTAAATGTCATTGACTATCTTGATAATTATTTTTTACTGCTATACTTTTGAATCGAAAAATAATTATTATCTATCATTTAGGGTTATCGTCTCCCATGGTTGGGTCTGATGAAGAAGCTCATGAATTGGATCAACCATCAATGAATTATGGAATACCTAAAACTTCAAAAGGAGTATATCCCATCAACTCATTGAGGGATTTTATTCTAGAATATGTTCTTTTTCATTGTAGTGATTATGATTCTAACATAGAGTTATTGTTTTCTCTCAATATTATGCGGATGAAATCCTTGAGAACTATTGGGGATATAATATTTTAGAATTATTTGGATGAGAAACATTCATATTTTGGTCCACTTACTTTAATTTTTAGCATAATGGGATTTTTGGGATTTGATTATCATCCTATTTACAATGGGGTGAATGAAATAATTCACCAGCACTTGTAGGAACACAAATTGAAACAAGATCATTCAGAGAAAAAATATCTCACCAATGTTGAGAGTTTTTAAGTTGAATTATCCGAGGTAGAATCCAACCATTGTAAAAAAATTAATGAATTCAATCAGAAAATTAAGGAGAAAATGAAGGAAATGTTATATCTTCAACAAAAAATGGATGATTTTCATTATAGGATTGAGAAAGTAAACCAATCCATGAGAGAATCACAATTAGAAGGGGTAACTTCCATGTCAACTACAAAAGATGCACATTGTTTGGATGAGGAACCTGAAGCTACTCAACTGAACAATCTTCTGCAATACGTTGATAAGGCCCAAAAGGTTATTCAAAAAGTAATGATTCATGCTGAATGATTTTTGTAATATATGAAAGAAAGACTCCCGTATTTGGATTTTCCTCCAAATTTCCATATAAATGATAATGATTTGTCCTATAATTATATATATGTGTGTGTGTGTGTGTCTTCATTCATTCTTTATTTTTGTAATTAAAATATCACAACTGATTTCACCAAAATGACTTCTCCATGTCAGATAATCGTAATTACACTAATATGGATGAGGTCAATTTAACATTTACCATATCCAAGAAACATAGTAAATGAAAAAAAAATATTTCAGAATATTTCTAAGATCATATAGAGTGTAGATCTTGAAAGGTGAGACTCAAATTTTATCCATAATTACCATTATAGGTTTTCAATTCAGTGATTATCATGTCTCATTTAGTAGGTAGTTTATATTAATGCAACTCGGACTAATAAAGCTTGTTTTTAGGTCGAATATCATTGACAATGAATATTTAGATTAAAAATTTATGAAATCATGATGGATAGGAATGTACCAATATCTTCTTAGATACTTCCAAGGGTAATATTGAGTCATGAATTGAATAACAGTTCAGGGTCAACAAATCTAAAATATGAATTTTTATAATAGAGGAGGTATACTCTAGGAACAATGTTACCATAATTTGACAAACCCATTATGGAGGATTTATTGTGTACGGCCAGCTAAGGCATGTGATACATATCCAAACAGTGGCATATTTTGACTGACATGCCGGCTATATGTCAGAATCATGTAAGGGAACCTAGGGGCAGGTACTGCATTGTCAAGTAAAATAGATTTCAAGAATTTGAAAATTCTATTTTTGATAGAAAAGGGGGTTTAAAATGTGGATGCCTCAAGGCCACATTTGGTGGTTTTTTTAAGGAAAGGTATTTGATAATATAAGGGGTTGTATGTGATAAAATATACCATGAATGAGGAACTACTCCTGCCTGAATTTGGTGTACGAAGAAGGGAATATTTTTCAGAAAGGGGGTTTATGATATTTTACAATGTATTTTTAAGTCATGTTGTAAAGACATTAGGTAGTGAAATTTTAACTCATGTAGTATGGACATTATATGGCCATATTTTAATGTATTTATCTTTGACCATAGGTTTAAGAATCCTTAATTTCTTGGTATATTTTCATGAAATATATTACCACAATCAAGGATGGAAAGGAATAATTAGAAACTGTTATTTGAGAATTTATTGATCTGGAAAATGACATTAGAAAATTGAAAAGGCATTTGAGGAGTTCTTTTCCCAGAACAATGTTACCTCTATTAGAAGAACTCGTTATGGGGGATGTATTATGAATTTCGAACTACTGAATATAATGAATTTTTAAATAGTGGAATATTTGGGATGACATCCCAGTTATGTAGGCCACTTCTGCCCAACCACCTATGGGAATGCACTGTATAGTCAGGAAAATAAGACCTCACGTATTATACATTCTACAACTAAAAGTTGAAGAATATTTATGGAGAATCATACTTTCTAACACACATAGTTTGGGTTATAAAGAAATGTACACGAACATGAAAAGAGTATTTGCAGTCACGATTTCCAAAAAATAGTAGGAATAGTCTTTCAATGAAGGTCTGATCCAAATATAAGAAACATGGTGTCTATAGTTTTTTGTCATATTACTAGGACCATAATATAATTGAAATAATTAATGATATGTGGTTAAATTGTCAATGTTTTTTTGATTCTCTCTAAACACATGGAGAGGGAAAATTTGTAAACCATGGCCATGGAGGATTTTAGGTTGAGAAAAATGATATGGGACAAATTTAAAATTGTTGACCGCTTTAAAATACCAGTTCATATATATCATCATAAATGTTTTAACCGGAAATACAAGTCTTCTACCAAAAATAAAATTACTTCCATATGAAATAACCCGTTATAGGGGAACTATTACACACGGCTTGCTAGGTCATATACCTTATATATAAACAATGGAACCCTTCTACCGATAGACTAATTCTGTAAGGGAATTTTATGTATGGTTACCTGGGGGAACAAACTACATAGTTAATCCAAAGGGATCTTAAGTATCATAAACTATACCATAATAATCCGACGAATTTTTATAAACATATGAATGTACTCAAGATTAATAGTTTTAAATGTGAAAGGGGTGATGTTCAATGCATAAGATAAATATTTGAATCAATATTACCCAAGATTTTTGAGTCCCTTGCATAGATCTGGCTCATAAGAATAATAGGAATATATTTTATTTCCATAGTAGGATCTCTAAAGAGAAGACCTAAAATAATGTTATTCTATATGTATCTTTAAATGTATATGGGAGATAGGAAATTTTCTTTTCTTCTATAGTGGGAACTAATATCTAAGTGATAGTTTTCACTACATATCATAATAAGATGGAAATGAAGCCATACATAGTTCTTCGGATACAGTATATTTTAAAGTCATATGGTAAAGACATTATGGGATTTGATATAAATAGTATTTGAATCTCCCTATGTATATCTAAATCATAAATGGGATAGAAGATTCTTTTTAATATCATGCTATAGTTGGGCCTAGTATTAAATGTCTATATGTCGCTATGTATCTCATATTAATGAGAAATAGGCCCTTTCCCATTTAGTTTAACATTCTTCGGTGAGGATGAAGGAGAACACACATGAAATGATGATATATATCTTAAAATAAAGCATCTAAATAATTGTTGTTGTTTTGATATGATCGTGTAGTTTATCATCATGTGATGATGAAATATTTTGTGTCTTTTATGGTCTTATATCCATGACCATTGATAACCCAAAATAATTTTAGAAATACCATATGAATGCATAGAATATATTTAGAAAATTCCAATACCCACATGATCTATGCTCGGTTTGTGAAACAAGGGTTGGTAAAATCTTCTCATCTGCAACACTAAGGTATAACAAGTGAAGAATAATGTTATAATAGTTATATGGTGTCTCAGCGAAGTTATATGACCTAGACATTAGTACAAATCATACTAAAGAAAGAATCATGACATATGTAGTTCTTGAGATTTTCCCCCAAATCAAGCTCGTTTTGATGTGGGGAAGAGGTCTATTTTAATTAATTTCTTCGATAATGTTTGGGAATAAATAATTAATTATAGGCATCACCATGTATCATGTTAAGATGGAAATAAACAAACATTCCTTGTAAGAAGTCCCTATACAATTTTTATTTTTGTATATGTAAAATAAAGGGGTCCTCTTTCATGAAATTACAACTGGACCCATGATTGAATATATGGGAGTCACTATGTATCTCATATGTATTAGAATCAAGCCACACGTTGTTTTTGGAACACTCTCTATGCACGTTTGATTCATATACACAGGGAATGAAGGGTATTTTTTTGGTTGTGGTGGGGCACAATATTTGAGATCTTATTGTCTCTATATAGGCCATTAAAATGATAATAAAGCTAAATGTATTTCTTGAAAATATTGTTCCCCACACCCATTGGATTTGATATGAGATATGGGGATTTAAATTCATTTCATAATTATGGATAAACTTAAGACACAGTATGGTATGAAAATCAACATCTGTTTTCTGGAATAATATTCTCTACTGATTTGGTTCACATTTTTGAGGAAAATGGGAAATAATTTTTTTTCAGGTTGTGCATGAGCCCAAGATGAATGATTTGGGTGTCACCATGTATCCTATTATAATGAGATTCAAGACAAACATAGTTTATGAAAATAGTATTCCCTATGTAGATCTTACTCATAAAAACAAGGAATGGAGGAATATTTTTTTGGATGGACCCATGATTATAGATCGAGGAATCTCTACGTATCCCATTGGAAATAGAATCAAGCCATATGTACTTCATGAAAAGTGGTCTTTATATGAATCTGATTCAAATATATGGAGAAATGGGACTCATTTGAACTTAAGGAGTAGTAATAATATTATTAATTTTTCATCATGGAAGCTACTCAACTTTTTATATAACCACATGGAATTCCTATTTGTGGTATCATTGGGGGATTTCTTAACGTCAAATGAAGGAGGCATTAATCATACACTATAATGTCATGTAGTGAGGATAAATGATGTCATGCAGTTTAGCATCAAGGGACAAGTACAATGATTCTATGGATTTTATCATCGTGAATCAAGGACACATATGGTTGTTATACTTTTTAATTTTTTTCAACTAGTACATCACTCTATGTAATTACAAATAGTAATTCTTTAAGAATGTTTCATTGTTTAGAGATTATATAAGTTCAATATTCGTTGATATTAGGGAAAAATCTCCATCAGAGTAGACAATAGGTATAGAATGAGGTCCTTATCACTTTGTCTCAATATTTGGAGGCTTCTTTCGTGGTATTATCGAAGGTGTAATAAATAATACTAATTCTCCTTGATGAAATAAATTAAGAAAAACATTATTATATGAATCTTGTACTATTCTTCTCTGATAGAATTCCAATTGATGAAATATATGAAATCTCTTTTATTCTAATCATTCAAGCTCATAAAATCACTTTTGAAATTTTCCATCTATAGATAAATGATCACAAATGTAAAATTTGAGTGAAGGTAATTGCATTTCAATTGGAAAAACTAAATCTATCTCATTCCCCGATGAATACAGGTTTGAACGTGTTGTAATACAACCAGTAGTCTAATAAGACCATAATTCATGCAATAGTTTATTAGGAATAGTCGTTTTTTCTTTATATAACTTCCTTTGTAGAATATTAGATATTTCCTTCTTTAAAGACTCTATATGTATATTGGCCACTAAATTATTGCATGATGAATGGTGGGATTTGATATTGTTCTCCTAATATAACTTATTTACCTCAGAAAAAAAGAAATTGGTGCTGTTTTCCATCAATATAGTATAAGGGATAGAAAATATGGAAATGATATTAACCTTTACAAAGATAACAATTCATTTGACCATGAATTCCTTGAGAGGTATTGCTTCAGCCCATTTGGATATGAAATCAGTAGTATAAAGAATATACTCGAAGAAAAAAAATTATCCAATCATTTATATTTTATGATAATGCTTATGCCCAGACTAGTGAGCAGCATATGCTTCTGCATGTACATAATTCATGACAACCTCGGTTTCTTCCCCATTAAAGAATATAAAAACAATTTTTCTGTAGCCTCATCTATAAAGGATCTCGTGGTGATACAAGCCATGAAAAAGAGTGAAATTAACTAATTGTCACAAGATCATCTATTTAACATTTAATGTGATTATATAATATTTCCTTTTTTCATATATATTAATATTTATGAACTATATAACTATCTAAACATAATGGGGATGTTATCTTTGATATCATACTCAATACACAACAACATGTTTCTCCAAAATCATACATTTCACACAACATTGAGTTATACCAATGAATAATACAATAATATTATTATTATTTTTAAATGTTAGTTAATGCTATGTCATTATATTGAATAGAATTACCAGAACTAACATTAATATGATAATACAAGGCTGTTAAATGTTTTTACATTTTTTGAATATATACTAGTATCTTAAAATGGGATAATTCTATTTTTTACCATTAAATATGCCAATATTTTTTAAAGGTTTTTTTACCTTCTATTGATAGGAAACATTTTTTCATTATAGTTTTTCAAAAATTTATTATATAGAGTTTGCATAATAAATATATTATTTATAATTGGGACGTCAAATTTTATTTTGGTTGAGTTGTTGGCTATTTTATTGATAAAATTCATATTTTAATGAATAGTGAAAAATACACTATTTTAATTCTAAAATGCCTTTTGACCAATTTATTTATATAATGAAATTATACTATTAATTGGTTTTATTATGTCACTAGACTGTGTTTTTATTACTTAATCTAATTTTTTCATTGGAAATAATTTCACATTTAAATTGCACTTAAACACATGTCGCTCTTCTAATAATTTTTACTTCTTAAACCCCACTATCTGGTTTTGACCACGTGAATTAATTTTAAATTAATTAATCCAACATCAATATATTGAATTTGAAAAACAATTCATTCCATGTTTTCAATCATATGGTCCAAATTATATAAATAGGTAGCATTAATGTTTTTCACATTATTAAAGGTAAATTCAATAATTATTTTTATTTACAATGTTTGAAGGGTAAATTACATAGATAATTGTAAAAATAATATTATACTAATATAAAAATACTCTAAATTATGTCCTAATATTATTGTATGAGACATGGTCAAAAAAAATATCCTTAGTCCAAACTTTTGGATTTTTTGAGTCACTGGGGTTTGATAATGACATGTTATAACAATTTATTTAAAGGAAAGAGAAATATATCATAAAGATGAATCTTTTCACTGAGTCAATTTAAATATAATGTTATATAACTAATCTCTTTGACTAAAAATAGTAATTATAAATCTAAATATAGTTCATAGATTATGGTATTTTATTTATAATTTTTAGACATTAAATAAAAAAATTATTTGTGACAAAATGATGATGCATTGATTACCTTATTAAAGAAAGATTCCAATTAATGATATTATAAATATTATAATAAATTTATTTCATAAATGTTTATTCTATCCATGAATTTGATGGATTATTTTGATAATTTATATTTGAGTTAATATATTTTTTTGAATGAATAAATATTTTCTGACTTTACAAAAATTATTTACTAAATTGTGTCAAAATTTACATTAATGAGTTTTTAATACAAATACTAGTTTAGTTAATGATATAATGATCATAAAAGTATAATATGAATCCAAGTTACATATATAGTGTTACAAATTTCATTAATTATCTACTTGGGGTTCTATTGGCATTTTATAGTATCTTCATTAACCATGTTGTGTAAAAATACTAGAAGACCTTGTAAGAGTTAAATTATTTAACAGAGGGTTAAATCGAAAAGTTAAAGTTAAATGTGCGACGTAAACATGTCTAAAACCTATTGGTTGAGAGTATTCAGATCCATATTCATCATAGCCTTTAAATATATCATATTTTATATACAATAATTAAAAAATAAATTTCTTATAATATAATATTTCAAAACATTTCTAAAGTGCCCATCCTTACTCTTATAAAAGGATGTCACCACAACCCACTTACTTGCACCTATGAATCCCCCTGGCTCATCCAAATTCTTCGAAAATAGTATCCCAACATCCCTACCTTCTTTTTATGATAATTAACATGGGAATAAGAAAATTACAAATATCATTTGGGATCAAATGAAAAAGACTTACCTAATTTAGCGGTAATGTCTTCTCTCAAGCTCCTTTCCTTTATATTCCATGTCCGCTCCCTATGATCTTCTTATCTTATGATTGGATGGAAAAAATACTATACTCAATATACTTAGAATTTTTTATTTTATGGTTTATACCTAAACTTACACACACCTACGTCTAATTAATATAGAACATATTGTTTCTGTGTACGACAAACTACTACCTCACGAAACGATGACTGTTTAATTATCTTATACTACCTCTCACGGTGGCCATAATGATGGAAATGTATTTATATATGATAAATATTATATTTATTGTTTCTTTTTTCTTCTGTAACTTTTATTATAAAATACCTTTATTCTTTCTCTAATGTTTAAATATGATAATTTCATTTGAGGAAATATGGAATACCGCCCACTCAAAATGATATAACTCACTCATGCCATAAATTGAATGTATAATGGATAAATTTAATGGAAAAATATAAAAAAAATATAAAATAAATTATACTAGAATTATAATATACCTTTTTATCATTTTGTTTTCATTCCTTTAATTTGATAATGAAATAAAAGTTGCGTGCATGCATACGCAAGGCCTACCATCTCCATGAACAATGCATTTAATTTATCATCTAAAAATATTTTGGATTATTATAAAAACATATATTATGGATATATATGATATTTAAAATAGGAATAATATTATAAAGATAATGTACATTTTGACCACATGGAAAATTTGTAATCATTAGAAGATCATTTTTTACTCATGTATCGAACATTAAAAAAATGCCCAATATAAACTCGAATAATTAACTATTAGATATAAGATGGTAATATGTAAAAAAGGATAATAAATTTGAAAATTTTTCTGAAGAAATTATAAGTTAAACTATTTTTATTATTCATTTATATAAATAATTTACAAGACTATTCAGACCCGATATAAGGGAATTCTTAATGCAATCTCCATTCATTGAGTTTAATATCCATGTCATTGGTTTTGTTTATCGAATAATATTAATGAATGAACAATGACTATTTTACACTGAACATTCACATATATTTGGTGTATTTATATTTTTTACATGTAATTATGTCATTGATTTATCCTTGATCTAACTATATGATCTTTGTAAGGAAATTCGTCTCAATCTTCTTTCATTGATGAATATTTTGATGTTATGTGACTTTATTAACATATATGGTGTGTATAAAACCCTTCTTACATGTTATATCATTAATTAATATATTCTAATTATATTTAGTTTTTTTAAGGTAATTTCTTAATTATTTAGATTCACATTTTTCTCAAGTGGGAAGGGACTCTTTAACTAAATCATTGTATTAATTGTTTAACAAACTTATTCTTCTAAAATATTTTATATAGTTTCCATGATTTAAAATGATTTTATGGAATTTTTTATATGAACTTGAATTTTATAATGTGTTTCTTGTTACAAAGGTTTATTGTAAGCTTTGATTCAATAGTTTTTTATTAAATATTTTAATTACAATTTGAAATAGACTGATTATTTCAATATCATAAATGACTTCTTGTGATTTATAATAAAACATTGATAGTGTCAATATTTTATCTTCTATCATTACATAATGTTACTAAAAAATATTATGGGTGGTTGTGTGGTAATCCAATGATGGGTGGTTACGTGATAAACCAACAATGGGTGGTTAAATGACAATTTAATGTCGGGTGGTTACATTATAATCCAAAGATGAGTGGTTCCATGATAAACCAATGAATCTTGGTTATGTGATAAAATAACGATGGGTGGTTAGTGATAAACCAAAGATGGGTGGTTTTGTGATAAACTAGGGATAGGTGGTCACATTATAACCTCAAATTCATTATGTATGGAAGTCGGTCATCTGGCTATTACTTTTAGTGATATGTGTGGAAGTCGGCCATATTGTTATTATATTTTAGTATGATTTTGTCCCAAGTTTCCTTTATATGATATATGTTACATTATATGGGTTTTAAAGTAATCATTTGGTTATAAAAGTGTACAAAATGAGATTATATTCATTAAAGAGTATTTAATACTTCATAATGGTGAAAAATATTGTTTTATGATATTGTATGCATGGATTACATGTTTTAGAAATGCTAATTGGTTTCCATCTTATGAAACTCCCCGACCATAGTTACCTCGAGTCAGTGCATTATTACATAACATTGGCATGATACAAAGAATCATGTCTCTAAATGCGGATGAATTTAGTAGCCTTGGATGTACTAGATACACTCATAAGTTTTACATTACTTATGAAATAAAAACATCCAAAAAAATTTGTCCCCTTTTTATACACACTTGTATCCTTAGCCCATCCCTACAGGTCAACCATAAAATACTTCTTCACATCCTGGGAAAAATAACACATTGAAAGGGTGAGATCAGATGCTCAGTATGGATAACAATATAGAAAAAACTATCATAAATAAGAATAATCATTTAAGGAAATGAATAAGACTAAAACAAACACTACTGGAATTCTTGGTAATTGTAATGACCTAATTGCAATCGGATCTCATCGCAATTAGGCTTTAGCGACGGGTCCCCATCGCCAATAGCCAATTGCAGAGAATGCCGTCACAAATACAATTATTTGGGATGGGCCCGTCGTAAAAAATATTTTTTGCGACGGGAAACATCGTGGTCACAAATAAGCTTTCGATTATATGTATTATATATACATAAACGTTTTCTCAATGGGCCCATCGGAAAAACAATTTGCGACGGTCTCTTGTAATGTCACAAAATATATATATATAAAACATTCTGAGATGGGCTCGTCGCAACACATTATTTGCGACGGTCAAGTAGTCCCATCGCAAATATGTTTTTTAAAATATTTAGTTAGACTATTTGCGATGGGACACCGTCGTAAATAGTCCCGTCGCAAATAATAAATTAATTTTTTTAAAAATAAAATTTCATAAAATTACGATTAATGAAAAAATAATATTAATATTATTAAAACAATAAAAAATTAAAAAATATTAAAATTATCAATATTCCCAAAATAATATAAAAAAATAAAAAACATTAAAATTCTCAATATTCACAAAGAAATTTAAAAAAATTAAAAAATATTAAAAATTAAATTATGTAATATTTGCCCCGATATAAAAGACAGAAAATGTAAATAATTCGTATTACAATGTTAAATTGAATTGTTTGTAACATAAAAAAATCAAGGGGGGGTCGTCTTCTGGAGGAGGTGGAAGAACTGAATGGGCTGGTGGAGGAAACTACATCCCTATAGTACGAGTCAGACGACCCATGTACTCCATCTGCTCGTGATGTTGTTGCTGCCATAGACGCATCTTCTCCTCGTAATGTTTCTCCTGCAGTTGATGCCGCCGACACATTTCTTCTTTCTGCTTCTGTAAAGTCTCTATATGCTCTGCCTGAGCTCGCAAATGATCCTGATACTGTGATCCAGAAGATGATGCCGCTCCATCAGTTCCTATCTTGCTGGACGCCGACATTGCAGGAATACCATAATAAGTACCAAGAGGCAAATGAGAGCTGATGCCAACAACTCTACCCATCACAAAGCCATACTGAGTCACCTGCATCCATCCTGCCTCATCGAAATAGTGAGCACTAGTTTTCTCAGTCGTATCGTCCTGACCCTTAGCCTGTGTTTGAGAGGTAATAGCCTCATATGACTCCTTCAATTAGAAAATAAAATTAAAATTGTAAAAATATTATATGCAGTTAATTTTCAAACTGAAAAAATAATCCTAACAACAATCTGACGCTAGTAATCACCTCTAATATCACTAGTGGCTAGATCTATGTACATCCTATGATAAACGTCGAACTCCGTAATATCGAGATACTTTACTGTCTTCATAAATATAAAATAAACTATTTATATTTAAAGTTATATAAAATATTTAAAAAAATATACTTACCAGATCCTCTCTATGTGAACTGAATGTACGACTACCAGCTTGATGCGTCACCTCCTGTCTCCCCTGGTTCTGTTGTCCCACTGAAGATCTCCTCTGAAATCCACCACCCAACCAGTGTAAATATAATCCATCCCAAACGTGAGATGAAATGTACTCTGTTCAGTGGGCTCTATACGACTAATAAAATTCTATCACCCCTGCTTTCTTAATCGATGTCCTTCTCAAATTGTTCAAAAACTGACGGAAATGATCACACATAGAAACCTTCCATGGCGTGTGGATAACATCGTGCATGCTATCATCGATAGGATACCATAAACCCTAAAAATAATTTATAATATCAAGTTTTTAATAAAATAAATTTCAAAATAAATATTATTTTTTACGTACCAGCTAATAATGGAACATGTCACATCGCACATCAATGAGAATATATCCCCATGTGATCCATGGCTGATAAAAATAATTGTGCAAGATAGCGCTCCCCTATCCAATAACTACACATGCGAAACTATGAAAAATGAATAAATAATCAAACAATTAATTTATATATAAATAAATTACTGAAATCTAACTAAAATATACAGGTTACCATAACTCTATGAGCGCGGATCGAAACCAAGATGTTGACGTCGCTCGTGGATAGGTTCAGAAATCATCAGTCATGCAAGACCGCACCCCCTCCGCATACCCCCTGAACTACCAGTAGGCTGAGGGTCAGATGATCCCTAATCCCCCTCATCCAACGGTTGGTCGACCTCCTGCAACTCGAGAAATATCTCAGGTTCCATCTAAAACAAAAAATTATTATTGTTAGCAGATAGTTGAAAATAACTATTATATATAGATATATCTTAGTTTTGATTATAATTAGCATTTAACTATGTCAATGTTCATCTTCATCCTCTTATCCATAGCCGGAAATGTCAATTTCTTCATCTTCCTCCTCAGCATCATCAATATCCATATGAGTTTCAGTTTCAGCATCTCTTATCATTTCAAATTCATTTGTTACATCATTAACATCTTCATCACCATCGATCTTTAATTGTGGGGTGTCATAATAGATATTCACATCTCTTTTTGAATCAAATGGATTTTAAGCAGTATCTTGAAAATTTTCAATTTCATCCACTTCAGCGAAGCCACATTCATTTTGATTAAACTGGTTTTCCGAGATTTAATTTTTATTATGGTCCACCAATCGCTCAAGTCACTTGATGTATCATAATACTTTGCATAATAAATTTTATGTGCCTGTTGAGCCAGTAAAAATGGTTTATTTACTACAACAAGACTTTTATATTTAATATCAACAGTTACATGAGTCGGATGAACACGCAAGCCTCTCTCAGTATCCAACCACCAACATTTAATCATTGTTATGTAATTCTGTCCTAGATAACACAGCTCAATTAATTTCATCCAAAATGCCATAAAAGTCAACTTCAGTTTCTTTGTGATGTGATCCTCTCAAGAAAACTCCACTATTCATTGTTTTTTTATTCCCCATATGCAGGTGTGTGAAATCAAAAACCATTCACCACATATGAATTATAATATTTAACCATTTTGGATGGTGGTTTACTCAATATACACAATCACTTGTCAATTTTATCAGTATATTGAGACACCTAAAAATTTGAAAAACAATTATCAATATAATAAATAATAAATGGAATTGATATTAAACCATCAATAATTTATGTTACAAGTTTTTGAAACCGTTGTGAAATTTTTTTTTCCTACGTTCTTCAAGAGCAGCTGATGTAATTTGTGGAAGTTGTTTATTGATATTATTATCAAATAACCAAAAAATAAAATAAGTTTAAATACTTTTAAATAAATTATAGAATAAGTGAGAGAAGCACTCACATGACAAATGATGTCATTTATTCACAGTTGAGAAGAACGTATATATGAGCTCTGTGATGTTCATCTTATGAAAGCCATCATTTATGAACTCCACTGAAACCAAGATTTGGCTAATTAAATACTGTTAATTTATTGTCTATTTTGTCAGGATTCAACTATTTCCATGAATCAAAATCAGACGGTCAAAATGTTTCCATGAATCAGCATCAGATAGATGATTCAAGATTTTATCAGTTGAAATATTGGTTTTGTGCCATGACATCATTGACGTTGTGTTCTGAGACATAAATAAATGTTATAACCTAGGTGTAAGGAGGAATTATTTCAACTATTTTACTAGAATCGATCTAGACATCCCTGGTTGAGCTTCTTTATACCTCGATTGTCCACATGTGGGACAACTCTCGAGTGACTCAACTTTTCCAGAATATAAGATGCAATCATTTAGACATGTATAAATCTTCCGATAACTGAGGACCTGATTACGAATCAACCTCTTGCTCTCATAGTAATTTTATGGAAACACATTTCCTTCAGGTAATAGTTTTTTAACCAAAGAAAATATCTGATCAAAATAGTTGTTTGACATTGCATTATCTGATTTAATAGCAATAAATTTTGAAACCGCTTCTAATTTTCTTATCTTGCATCCAGGATATAATTCATACTCAGCAGACCTCATCAACTCAAAAAATTTAGATGGTGCCAACTCAGTAGTTAAAACAATATCATCATGAGTTTCAGTTTTTTGCACAGATAGACCTACAACATCATGTACTAAATTATGAAACCCTAATGGGTATGGAATCAAGTTATTAGGATCGTCTCTAGAATTTTGTTCACCATTTTGATACCAAAAAAACATAATCTGGTTGAAAACCAAACCGAAAGTGATGTCCCCCAACCTTGTAAAATTTCTCAAACATTCTCATAGCACATTTTTTACAATGACACTTAATTGTGCCTTCTGAAACATATTCTGGTTTTAATGATGCAAATGCTAAGAAAGCTTCAACACCCTCAATATATAAAGGATTTAAACCAGAACCTTTTGTATTTCTGCGCTAATTTATCCAAGCTCGACCATCTAATAATGATTGATGTCGACTTATTTGTTCCATATTTTTCTACAAAAAATATAAAACCATCACTGTTTTTGAATAATTTGAAATTATAAAAAACCTATCTAAAAAACAAAGATAAATAATTACAACTACTTAATAATTACCATTAATTAATGGCGACACAATTTCCTGTGGATTGAAGGCTAATCTTTTGTCTGATAGCTCATTTAATTGCATCTTTCTCACACATATTATTTCTAAGTATAGCTAATTATTCCTAATTATTACGAATTATTGCTAGTTATTACAAATTTTTACAAATTATTACAACCTATTACTAATTGTTACTAATTAGGACTAATTATTATTAAAAATTACAATTTATTACTAATTATTACAATTTATTACTAATTATTACTATTTATTAATACTTTAGTAATAGATAGCATTATTTAGAAAAATAAAAACTTCTTGAATAATGAGAGGAAATTTTGTAATCATTGTTGTGGAGATGATTACAAATTTTTATTTCATTATCCAAGCAGATTTCGTTTACTAATTATTAGTCATAAAAAACTATATTATCAAAATTTACGAAAAAACAATATTAATATTATTAAAATAATAAAAAATTTATAAAATATTAAAATTATCAATATTTGCAACAGACTTCTCTCTATTCTTAACATGTTAAAATCTCAAAGGGTCATCAATGGTCAATTCATGCGTAATAAAAAGTTTGTGTCAGTCATGTCCAATGTAAAATCTATAATTGTACTTGCATGGTTGATTACCTCGCAGGTACTGTTGTAATAGGACAACCAAAGTAATGACGTTCTCATCTCTAAGAATCATCTCACATGAGACTTTACATAGATCATTCTTCCTTAAAAATTTGAGGGGATATCATTATCTTTCCCTTAAATTTTCAAAGAAGAATGGTCTATGTAATGGTTCATGTGAGACAATTCTTATTGATAAGAAGGGCATGACTTGGTTTGTCCTATTGCAACACTACATTCAAGTTGATCAACCATGCAAGGAAAATTATCGAGTTTACATTGGACATGGCTGACACAAACATTTTATTACTATTTATTAATATTTATTACTATTTATTACTATTTATTACTATTTATTACTAATTATTACTAATTAATACTATTTATTACTATTTATTACTATTTATTACTATTTATTACTATTTATTACAATTTATTACTATTTATTACTATTTATTACTATTTATTACTACTTATTAATATTTATTACTATTTATTACTATTTATTAGTATTTATTACTATTTATTACTAATTATTACAAAATAAATCTTTTTATTACTAATTATTACCAATTATTACTAATTATTACTACTTATTACTGTTTATTACTAATTATTACTAATTATTACGAATTATATCTATTTATTACTAATTATTATGAATTATATCTAATTATTACTAATTATATCTAATTATTAATAATTATATCTATTTATTACTAATTATATCTACTCATTTCTAATTATATATATTTATTACTAATTAGATCTATTTATTACTATTTATTACTAATTATTACAATTTATTACTAATTATTACTATTTATTACTATTTATTACTATTTATTACTATTTATTACTATTTATTACAAATTATTACAAATTATTGCTAATTATTACCAATTATTACAAATTATTACTATTTATTTCAAATTATTACTAATTATTACTAAGTTTATATATTTATTACTAATTATTATGAATTATATCTATTGCTTACTAATTATTACGAATTATATCTATTTATTAATAATTATTACTCATTATTATTAATTATATCTAATTATGACTAATTATATCTAATTATTACTAATTATTACTAATTATTTCTAATTATTACTTAATATTACTAATTATTACTAATTATTACTAATTATTACTAATTATTAGTAATTGTTACTAATTATTACTCATTAAATCTAATTATATCTAATTATTACTAATTATTACTAATTATTACTAATTAGTAATAATTATTACTAATTCTATCTATTTATTACTAATTATTACTAATTATATCTATTTATTACTAATTATTACTAATTATATCTATTTATATCTATTTATATCTATTTATTTCTACTTATTACTTATTATTACTAATTATATCTATTTATTACTAATTATTACTATTTATTATTAATTATTACTAATTATTACTAATTAGATCTATTTATCACTAATTATTATTAATTTTATCTATTTATTTCTAATTATATCTATATATTACTAATTATATCTATTTATTACTAATTATTAACAATTATTACTATTTATTACTATTTATTACTATTTTACTAACTATTACTCATTATTACTATTTATTACTATTTACTGCTATTTATTACTATTTGTTGCTATTTGTTACTAATTATTACTAATTATTACTATTTATTACTAATTATTACTAATTATATCTATTTATTACTAATTATTAAAAAATATATCTATTTATTACCAATTATTACCAATTATTACTAATTATTACTACTTATTACTAATTATTACTGATTATTACTAATTATATCTTTTTATTACTAATTATTACGAATTAGTAAAAATTATTACTAATTATATCTATTTATTACTAATTATTACTCATTATATCAATTTATTACTCATTATATCTATTTATTATTAATTATTACTATTTATTACAAATTATTACTAATTATATCTATTTATTACTAATTATTACTAATTATTACTAATTATTACTAATTATTACTAATTGTTACTAATTATTACAAATGATACCTAATTATTACTAATTATATATAATTATTATTAATTATATCTAATTATTACTAATTATATAAAATTATTACTAATTATATCTAATTATTACTAATTATATCTAATTATTACTAATTATATCTAATTATATCTAATTATTACTAATTATATATAATTATTACTAATTACACCTAATTATTACTAATTAAATCTAATTATGAGTAATTATATCTAATTATTACTAATTATATATAATTATTACTCATTATATCTAATTAATACTAATTATATCTAATTATTTCTAATTATATCAAATTATTACTAATTATATCTAATTATCTCAAATTATATTTAATTATATCAATTTTTTACTAATTATATCTATTTAATCCTAATTATATCTATTTTTTGCTAATTATATCTACTTATTGCTAGTTATATCTATTTATTGCTAATTATATCTATTTATTGCTAATTATTGCTATTTATTTCTAATTATATCTAATTAATATTAATTATGACTAATTATTTATAATTATAACTAACAATATCATTTTCTATTAAAAATAAATATAAATATAAATAAATTGAAATCTAATTAAATTACAACTAATAAACAACAATTAAAATTAACATTAAAAAATAAAATAAATATAAACAAATAAAATATAAATACCTTAAACATTGATATTCTGAAGATATTGACGCCCTCTGATTGCTTACGTATAAAAAATTTCTACTAAAGGATAATTTTTCTTTGAAACTAATGAATGAAGAGAAAGGGAGAGAGCTAGATCTGAATGATTTGGGACAAAAACAGATGGGGGTATATATAGGTTAGATTAGTTGAGACGAGGTTATTAGCAACGAGTTTCCCGTCGCAGCTGGTACTATTTGCGACGGTGCCCATCGCAGATACCCTCACCCACATTAATTACAGTCGGCGGTTAAAAGGTTATCTGCGATGGGACCCGTCGCAAATAGTACCTGCTGACATTCTTTTTTGCAATGGGACGACAACCCGTCTCAAAATGTTATTATCCACCGACGGGTTTTTGCGATGGGTCCCGTCGCGACTACCCCTGCGCGGTTTGGCGGGCAAACCGCGCCAAACTATTTGCGATGTGAGACATCTCCCCGTCGCAAATAATATTCGTGCGGTTTGGCACGCAAGCCGCGCTAAACTATTTGCGACGGGAGATGAAATCCCATCGCAAATCACCAATTAATTGTGACGGGCAAATTTTCCCTTCGCAAATAGCTTCCTGGACGGGTTATTTGCTAAATGATTTCTTCCCGTCGCAAATATTGATTTTTTCCGTAGTGAAAAGGCATTTAAACATAAACATCAACATAATATGTCAAAGATAAAATCAAATAATTTCATTTATTTATTCACATGGACATTCTACTAGTCGAATAATCACACGCAATATCAATAGTAACATTCATAATGATGGAATGCATAATGTCAGACTTCAAAACCACATAGTCAAGGCCTTATGCCCAGACTACAAAAAAGAATTTGTCAAGGCCTTGTGCCATGACACTAGTTTGTCTCATGACACCGACTAATGCATCAAAGAGCTATAGCCGGCTCCACCTGTCACATACTAGGTCCAATGCATTCCTCATATGAAAAGGTTTAACCAGAACATACGCATTTGTTTTCAAGCTAGCATACGAATTGTCAATAATTTATCCATAAACGATGAATGGTATAAAAATAAAACATCCACAGTCAAACATATCACAAAACCTTCAATAAGGTATGAAATATTTTTATCATAATAAATCAACCTCGATCAAGAATAATATCTTGTAACGGATGTTGACATATATGAAAATGAACAGAAAAAATATTTGAGGGAAATAGCCCCTTTTCATGGAAACATTTAAAAGTCCCCCTATTTATAAAGATGTTGTTTGAGATAGATTTTTGAATCAAACTGTCTCATAAACATTGAAAATTTCAAAAAGTATTTAAATTTTAAAACATTAATGACTATATAAATAAAACCATAAAACCATTTTTAAACAAGGACATTAATGAGAAATATTTAGAAGAATAAAATTTTAAAACATTTAAAATGATATTTTAGTTAGAGTTACTAACAAAACGTGAGACACTTGAATAAAAATAATTGAGGTAATAAAAACATTATATTATCCTGAGAATAAAGGGAATCATGATATACTATGTCAATGTATAGTATATACACCAAATTAATGTGAATTGGAGTATAACTACAAAAAAGTCTCAATTGAATGTAAGTTGAGATGAATTCCATTATAAAGACCGTATCCTTAGGTTAAGGATAAATCAACAACATAATTATGTGTGAAAAATATAAATACACTCAATATGATTGGATATTCTGTGTAAATCAATCAGAGTACATTCACACATATTCTTGTACTGATTACACCAATGCCTTGGATGTTTAACTCAATGAATGGGACTTGAGTTAATATTACTCTTATCAAGTTCATATTGATGACTTATGAATTTATCAGTTGAGTGATTATGTGTATCATAATTAGTTCCACCCAAAGGGAAGTGTAAATTACTAAATATGTGAATAAATAGTTATTTCACACATAATCATGGAGTAAAGTAATCAATAAAGTATGCGTAAAGCCCAATGAGTGGAAATTGAAATTTGAAATTCCCTTACAATTTTGGTAACTTATAAAACATACACCCCATGAAAGAAGGATCATACAATGAAGATGTAAGTACCCATAAATTAAAAGTATATTACACCATGAATACAATCATGGGCAGTACATACACCACATAAAAGGGAATAATGGCCAATATAGCATTAATCTCATTGGAAAAAAATGTGAGATGAAAACCACATACCTTGTACATTTCCATGGTCAAGGGTTTTTTAACCTCATGTATAATAGTTAAATAATTTTTTTAAATTATATAAGAACTATATACACAAATATGGCATCATATATGATCCTCTAATATTGGTTTGTTAATAATATTTTAGAAGTATCATCATTTCAGGTTTTAACTAGACTGTTTTATTTTATATACTCTATTACGTAATTGATGTTTGTAATGGATAGGATGTATTTTATTCATATACATAATGATATTAAGTTCATAATCATTGTTTTTTATAATAAAATGAAAATTATTCTTGAATGATTACAATGGGGAATGAACCTCATCACGTTCGTGGAGACGATAATCCATACGTATGTACTAGCGACAATATCATTATATTGACGGTGAAATAATATGTAATTTAATGGTATATCATATATATAGATTCATTAATATGTTATATTTATTATTTACATCAGTTATACTCATTATTATACCCATCCAAATAATTAAGTGTTTGAATTACAAACTAAACCACGACGTGGAGACGGTAATCCATACGTGCGCACGTATGGTGACTTTGTCATTCATAGGATTGATAGAATTTTTAATATGGTTGTACCATTTTTATAATAACATCACAGTATATAAAAGGTAATGGATTTATTATTTTAGAATGGAAACAACAAAGAATGGGGAAGTGGAAGAAGAAAATAACATGAAAGAGGTGATGAAATATTTACCATTTCTTTAGGTTCTTAGTTTTCATTTGATCAAAAGGTCTCCTTAGGATGAGTTTATAACAAATGGAAGGCCTCTAGGATAAATGTAGGAATGTTGGGAGGATATTTGGGTAGGTTTTGGTGATGAAACAATGCGTTGGATTTGTGATATTAAGAGAAGGGGTGTTCCCTTTTATAAGAGATGTGATGATCACTTTACGAAAAATATAAAATATTATTTTATAATAAAATTAGTTTCGGTTTTTAATGGCTGAAAAATTAATTATTTAAAGTATATGTTTTTGAGGTATTGAAAACCCCTCAAAAAATAGGGTTTTGATAGGTTTAGGCCACCATATTAACCTTATCTTTTATATATAACTCTTAGTTAAATAGTTTGACATTTATAATGTCTCTTTGTATTTTAATATTATATGGTTAATAAATGTACAATAAAATTCCAAGAGAACCTCATGATTTTAATTATTAATATATATAACTTTATATATGTCCTTTGGACGAAACATAGATGTTTAGGATTTCTATATCTATTAATAATATAATATTTTTTTAAAAAACTCATTTATGTCAATTTTGACACTACTTAATATTTGATTTTTTTGAAAGCTATAAAAACTTTATCACACTGAATGATATTTATTCAACTAACTGAATCATGTCATATTAACCTATAAAATTAGTGGAATTCATCAGAAGTCTCAAATTACTTTTATTTGGGTATTTATAATATCAATTATTTTAATATTTCATTAATACGGTAATTACCGCATCATCATTGTGTCATAAATAAAGTAAATTATTTAACTTATAAGTTTTATAAATAAAATACCATTATGTAGGAAATATTTTTATCTTTATAATGAATATTTATAGTCAAATTTATATTATGTGTAACCCTATATTAAAAATGGTTTAGTTATTAAACTTTTTATTTAACTCTTTAAACTCTTCTTTATATAAAATAATTAAAAATGTCCTAATCTAATCCATGTTGAAAAAAGAGGTTAATATTTTATTAATAAGGTTGTTTTTGGTCGAATTATACTTATCCAATAGAATTAGGACATGTGTTAGGGTAATTATGATATCATTTTTACCCTTAATTAACCAATTTACTTTTAACCGTTGTAAATAAAAGTCAAAAGTTATTATTCACTAAATATTATTTTCATCTTATTGAACAAAATTTTACCTACTTTTATTCACCGTTTCTCTTTTATTTTTGAAATTAAACTCACAGATGTAGTAAAATTAAGTTTTATTCAAATTTTCAAATGCTCATAGGAGGTGGGTAAAAGACGCTAAAAAGTTCAATAAAATTGTATAAGTCTAATTTTATTATAAAAAGATATCAATGAATAACATTGACCATATATAGGTATTATATATATTTTTTGACTTAAATTAAATTAAAATAAAATAAATAATTATTTATATAAAAATTCGGTTTTAAACTATAACGGAGTGTTTTTTACTATTCATCAAAAATTGTATGCTTCTAGAAAAGTACAAAATATTTACCCTAAGATAATTTTGATATTCTGAATAAAAAATGAATTATATTTTACCAAATTCAAAATATAGAAGTGGCGTTAATTAATTTGATATAATTCCCATTGTCAAAATCGAAAAACGGGTTCTTAAAAAGTAAAAACTATCACAAGATTGACATGTGTTTATGTCAAATTTAAATGTAAAATTACATATAATGATCCACATTTTATTAAAAGATATAAATATAATCTAATTATACTTAAAAACCATTCAAATAAAAAAAATTATACTATAAATTATTTTGATTGAAAAAAGTTGTTTTCAATTAAAATTTAGTATTTTTCAGTATTCATCAAAATATGAAAGTTATCATAAAAGGACCATGTATTTATCCCAAATAAATTTTTATGTCCCAATTCTAAACAAAAACATAATTTAATTAAATTGAATATATAAAAGTGTCAAATATTTGTTTTAAAAAGGGGTTTCCATTAAAATGTGGTAAATTTTCATTTTTTGAAAAATACTTCTTTTATCTGAAAAAATTTAATCTGTTATTATATATTGTCTAAGAAAAACAGTATATGGATTCTAAAAGTATATAGAGTATATAAAATTAGAAATTTAGTAAATAATATTCATAATCTCTCTTTAATGGCAATTTTGGTAAGTCGTGGTGCGCTCGAACACAGCGTTGCATGTAACACAAGCTATTTAATTACTTTAAATAAAATAACTTACTATGAAATCCTGCAGTGTTACATTCTTCCCCCCTTTTGGAAATTGAGTCCACGAAATTTTAAAATTGGGCTTCAGAACATCATGGAAAGTCCCAAATCAGAAAAAGAGTCCATAAAACTATCTCTTTAAAAGAAAAAAGAGAAGTACAAAGGTCACCTGAGATAACCCATATGAGGATTCAATGTAGCAAAAAGTTGATATGGAAGATAAACTAGGTATTAAGTTTTGGTGGAGACTGATAGAAAACATGATCATGAGAATGTTAACAACAAGAAAACAACAAACTTGTGATGGGATAAACAATCATTATTTTCCTAGTAGGAAATGTAAATGGATAATGTTTTTTGTTTTATGTTCCATTTCATAAAGATGAGGAATTTAATTATGAGATTGACTATGAACATAAAGAGATATAGTTCATTTTTAATTAGAGTTTCATCCTTTAATAAATTTCTACCACTGACTCATCTTTCTTCTTTTTTCAAATGATGAGTATTCAAGATGACTTGGTCACACATGAAGTGCAAGAATCAACTTCAAGAGAATCACATAATCCACAAAGGATAAATGATATATATTTACCTTGTATTTAGAAATTAACCAAAACCAAAATGGTTAGTACATGATCATATGATCCCCAAAAAGGAAAATCCTTTTGAGAATGAAATACTAATCTTTATTTATAAAATTAAACCAACAATACCCAAAGTTCAATAAATACAATTCAATAAACAATTGTCCTTAAAATCCTTCAATATAATCCAAACATATATTGAAACCCAAAACATAAAATAATTTTCTTACGCAGTCTTCCACGTTAAATTGTGCTTCTAAATAACATCGTCGACTTTTAAAGTCACATACCTAAATGTAATTATCCAAATAAAATATTCTCTATGATAGGTTAGTCATTTCCATAAACAACCTAAATCACTATAAATACACAATATAAACATAGATAAAAATACCCCATTACTCCTCAAATGAAATTCTATAGTAATATATTTTCCCTTGGCATCTAGTATTCCCAATAGAGCGAACATATTCCAAAATAACATTTATCACTTAATCACCAATTCATTTTCCTGTAAAAAGGATATTCATTTGATAAGACAGAATATCCCAAATCAACTTATTATTGATCAATAAAATCATTTAAATAAAAATAATTTGTCACACTAACCAGGGAATTCACGTAGTCCAGTGGTAGGTGATAAATCCCAACTGCACTACGGTTGTGGTTTGATTCCTATATCTTTGTCCGACGCGACGGGTTGTCACACAGTCTACATGTTTTCCTTTTTCAAAAACAATATTTTATAACATTCCCAAAATGAGATAAATTCCTCAAAATAACTATAAAATAATTTCACCACAAATGTTATCTAATACCTCGCGTTTTTATCCCAAAATTTAATAACTTTTAATTTCATCAAATTCAATGATCATATAAACCCAAATGGATATTTGTAACTATATAAAAAATAGATTAGAAAATTCATCCTAAAACATCATTCTCCCATGGAAAACATTAGGGTTACACATACAAGAGAATAGTCTTCCAAAGTAATCCCATCAACAAATAGCACAAATACATTTTAAAATTTCTCCATCCATTTATTTCCACATCGGTTCTTCCATGACCAAGAGGTTACCCTATAGAATTGGTCATTCACTTAGGTAATTCCTAGGTCCCTTTCATTTACAAAAAATTAATGTAAATGGATTATTGGGATCATTTTTAATTTCTTCTATAGTAATATTCATTTTTCCTCGGTAATTATTTACATTATGTCCTTATTTCCAACACATAAATCATTTCTTTGTTCTATTGAGACGCTTCCATAAGTTTTTCATTCCATATTTCATGCATGATGGAAATTGAGGTTTATTTTATCCATGGTCTCCACTTCTGGAGCTCTTATCATTCACTAACTCTCTCATCATTGTTGAGTCAGGGAGTTGGTTAATATATATGTTGTTGATCATATTTTTGGAAAAATTATTCAGCATGAACACGATATATTTTAAACCTATCAACAATACATTTATTTTCTCATTTCCACACCAGTTCCGACCTTATACATCATGTTCAATGTTACCATGGCTTCCTTGGAATCATGCCATTGACTAACACAAGAAAGCAAAGTGTGAGTCATAAAATAAATTAGAAAATTTCATAACACCTTATTTTAAATCTAAAACAACTTTGGATTAACCAAGGATATTTATTCTCATCTTATATCAATATCATTCAAATCGGTTTGTAACGAACATGTGAATTATCTTAATCATATCCCCGGGGAGTGTTGTAACCAAGAGTGCAGCAAGACATGTTGTCGTGTACCAAGATACCCCGGGTCAAGCCCAAAACTCCTTGTCGGAGTTTTGAATCCTTGGTACATATGTTTCAGAGCCGCCTTTACCAGATCATATCCAAACAGGGATATATTGTTTGTAAAACCCACAAAATATTTACATTACCAAAATTTTTGTATGTTCTTCTATACTAATCGTCAAATTATATCTTATGATAGTGTTTTATAATTAGAGTTTTTCATAATCTAGATTCCAAGGTTTGTAATAAACATCCTGTGATACCAAATGTAACACTGAAACCCTAGTTACCCAGAGTCGGTGCATTTTTACATAACATTGGAATTATACAAGTAATCATGCCCCAAAATACCGGTTAGTTTAGTAGCCTTGGAAGTACTAGATACACTCATAATTTTTACATTACATCATGAAATAAAAACATCAACCACATTTTTTCCCTTTTTGAACACACGTATCTCCTTAGCCAATCCATGCAGGTCATCCATAAAATACTTCTTCATATCCTAGGAAAAATAAAACATAGAATGGGATGATCACATATGCTATGTAAGTATAACAATATAGCGTAATCCTTCGTAAATAAGAATAAACATTTAAGGCAGTGTATAAGACTAAAACAAAAGCCTTTTAAACTTAAACATCATCATAATATGGAAAAGATAAAATCAAATAATGCCATTTACTTATCACATGGATATTATACTACTCTAATAATCACAAGAAATATCAACAACTACTTTCATATTGATGTAATGCATACTTCCAGACTTCATACCCACATAGTAAAGTCCTTCTGCCAAGATTACAAAGAAGATTATGTCAAGGCCTTCTTCCAAGACACTAGTTTGTATCATGAGACCTACTGATGTATCAAGGATCTATAGAGGGCTCCACCCATCACTTAATATGTATAATTCATTCCCCATATGAAATGGTTTAACTATAACATAAACATTCATATTAAAACTAGCATACGAAATGTCAATATGTTATCCATAAACCGTGAATGGTATAAAAAAACACATCAACATTCAAACATATCACAAAACATTGAATACAGTATGGAAAATTTGTATCATAATAAACCAACCTCAATAAAGAATAATATCATATAAAGGATGTTGACATAGATGAAAATTACTAGTAAAAATCATTGAGAGAAATATCCATTTTTTCAAGAAAACATTTAAAAATCTCACTATTTATCAAGAAGTTGTTCAAAATACAGTTTTGAATAATATAGTACCATACCTATATGAAAATGTTAAATGTATTTTCAATTTTAAAACATTAATTTACATATAAATAAAACCATAAAAATATTTTTACTATAAGGACATTAATGAAAAATATTTAGATGGATTTTTTTAAAAAAAATTAAAATGATATTTCATTTAGAGTTCCTAACCAAATGAGGGATGCTTGAATACATATAATTGATGTCATAAAAACATTATTATATCATGATAATAAACCATTTCATGATATACTACGTCAAAGTATAGTATATATACCAAATAAATGTGAATTGGCGCATAACAAAAAAATGCCTCAATGGAATGTAAGTTGAGATGAATTCCCTTATAAAGACTGTATCCTTAGGTTAAGGATAAACATATGAAATAGTTATGTGTGAAAAATATAAATACACTCAATATGATTGGATATTCAGTGTAAATAAATCATAATAAATTCACACATATTCTAATAAAAAACAGCAATGGCTTGGATGCTTAACTCAATGAATGGGAATTGAGTTAATATTACTCTTATCAAGTTCAAATTGATGACTTGAGAATTTATCAATGGAGTGATTATGTGTATAAAAATTATATCGACACAATGGTGATTTTAAATTCATACATAAGTAAATAAATAGTGATTTCACACATAATCTTGGAGTAAAGTAATCAATGAAGTATGCGTAAATCCCAATAAGTGGAAATTGAAATTTGAAATTCCCTTACCGATTTGGTAACTTACGAAACATACACACCATGAAAGAAATATCATAAAATGAAGATGTAAATACCCAAAACTTAATTTATATTACACCAATAATACAATAATGGTAAGTACATACACCACACAAAAGGGAATAGTGGCCAATATATCATTAATCTCACGAGAATAAAAAAGTGAGATGAAAACCCCTTACCTTGTACTATTCTTTGGTTGAGGGTACATTATCCTCTTGTATAATAGTTAAATAATTGATATTAAATTATACAATAACTATATACAGAAATATAATATCATATATGATCCTCAAATATTGCATTGTTAATAATATTTTAGAAGTATCATCGTTTCTGGTGTTAACTGGTCTATTTTCCATTATATGCTCGATTATGTAAGTCGTATTTGTTATGAATAGGATGTATTTTATTAATATCCAGAATTTTATTAAGTTCACAAAAATAACTTTTAACCATAATATTACAACTATTCTTGAATTATTACAATGGGGAATTAATCTGATTGCGTTCGTGGAGAAGGTAATCCGTACGTACATACGAGCGACAATATCATTATATTGATAGTGAAATCATATAAAATTGGATGGTATATCATATATACAGAAAAATTAACATGTTATATTTATTAATTAAATTAGTTATACTCATTATTATACCCAACCAAAAAATGAAGTGTTTGAATAACAAACTACACCACGACGTGGAGACGGTAATCCGTACGTACGCACGTATGGTGACTTTGTAATTTATAGGATGGATAGAATAATGAGTATGGTTGTACCATTTCTATAATAACATAATAGTATATAGAATATACTGGATTTATTATTTTAGAATGGAAACAACAAAGAATGAGGAAGTCTAAGGAGAAAATAACTTGAAAGAGGTGATTAAATATTTATCTGTTATTCGAGTTCTTCCTTTTGATTTGATCAAAATGGATCCATAGGTAGGATTTATGACCAAAGGAAGGCCTCTAGGATGAATGGAGGAAATTTTAGAAGAAATTTGGGTAGGGTTTTGCCAATCCAAAAAGCTTTTGATGTGTTAAATTAAGAGAAGGGGAAGTCCCCTTTTATAAGAGAGGATAGGGTCACTTTAGGAAAAGCTTGAAATATTATTTTAATATAAAATAATTTTCTTTTTATAAAGGATCCAAAATGAATTATGTAAATTCTAAGGTGGGTATAAGTATAATATCTCTCAAACAATAGGTTTTAGAGTTGTTTTTGTCTTCATATTAACCTTATCATTTAGATTTAACTCTAAGTTAAATAGTTTGACATTTACCATGTCTCATTGTATTTTTATATTATATTGTTAATAGACATCCTATAAAAAGCCAAGATAACACCATGTGGTTAATTATTAATATATATAACATTATCTAATTCCTTTGGCAGAACGTTATATTTTTTGCAATATTATATCAATTAATAATATAATATTTGTTTTAGAAACTCAATTATGTTCATTTTGACACTATTTAATATTTGACTTTTTTGAAAGACATAAAAACATTATCACTTCGAATAAAGTATATTAAACTAACTTTAAAATGTCATATTAACCTATAGAATTAGTTAAATTCATTAGAAGACTCAATTTACATTTATTTAGATATTTATAATACAAATTATTTTTATATTACATTAATAAGTTAATTACTACATTATCATTGTGTCATAAATAAATTAAATTATTTAATTTCAAAAAATTATAAATAATATACCATTATGTAGGAAATCTTTTTATATTTGTAAAGAATATTTATAGTCGAATTTATATTGTGTGTAACCATATATTAAAAATCGTTTAGTTATTAAACATTGAATTTAACTCTTTTAACTCTTCTTTAAATAAAATAATAATAAATGTCATAATGTAATAAATGTAGACCAAAGAGGTTATATTTTATTCCTAATTGTTTTTAGGTTGAATTATATTTGTCCAATAGAATTAGTACTTGTTTTAGGGTAATTAGGATATCATTTTTGCCTTTAATTACCCTATTTACTTTTAAACGTGGTAAAAAAAGTCAAAAGTAACTATTCACAAAACATTATTTTCTTCTTATTGAACCAAATTTTACTTAATGATATTAACCTTGTTTCTCGGATTATTGAAATTCAACTCACGAAAGTGGTAAAAATATGTGTTATACAAATTTGCAAATGCACCTCAGAGGTGGGTAAAAGACGGTAAAAAGTTCAATTAAATTTTATACATATAATTTTATTATAAAATGACTCAAATAAATTACATTGAACTTATATTGGTATTATATATCTCTTTTGAGTTAAAATAAATTAAAATAAATCAATAATTATTTATGTAAATAGTCGGTTTTAATCTACAACGCAATGTATTTCACTATTCATCAAAAATTGAATGTTTTCAGAAAAATACAAAAAATTTACCCAAAGATAATTTTGATATTCTGAATTAAAAATTTAATTCTATTTTTTCAACGTAAAAAAATATAGGTGGCATTAATTAATTTAAAAATAATTCCTTTTCTTAAAACCAAAAATTGGGTTTTTAAAAAGAAAAAACAATCAAAATATTCACATGTGTTTATGTTTAATTTAAATGTGAAATTACTTATAATGACCTAAATTGTATTAATTGATTAAAATATAATCTAATTATTCTTCAAAGACATTCAAATACATAATTTTACACTATAAATTATTTCGATTAAAAAAGTTATTTTCAATTAAAATTTTGTATTTTTCAGTATTCATCAAAATATGAAAGTTATCAGAAAAGTACCAAGATTTTATCCAAAAATTTTTTTGTCCCAATTCTAAATAATAATTTAATTTAATTAAATTGAATATATTATAGTGTCAAATATTGGGTTTAAAAATGGTTATCCATTAAAAGGTGGTAAAATTGTATTTTTTAAAAAATAATTCTTTTATTTGAAAAAATGAATTTGTTCTTATATTATGTCTAAGAAACACATTATAAGGATTATAAAATTATATGGATAATATATAATTAAAAATTAAGTTATTACTATTTATAACCACTCTTGAATGGCTAGTATGGTAAGTCGTTGTGCACTCGAACTCGGTGCTGCATATATCGCATACTATGGAATTACTTTAATGAAAATAACATTCTATGAAATATTGGGGTGTTACATATTATGTGCCCTTTACTAAGATTTTTATTCTCACCCTAAGTTTTTTTATTGTTTTTCACATGCTTTTTATGGAGAATAGAGTCATGGATGAGATCATGGAAAGTTATGATGTTTAAAGATGAATTAAAATCATTTTTCTTTCTAAATATTTTTCTTTTATAAAGAAAAATGACAACTGAGTTGTTTTTTCTACTTTTTATTATTTCCATTTATATATATATATTTATTATGGTCTAATTATATCATTCTCCAAAACTGAAAATATTCTCAATGTGAAATAAAGTAAACATTCTTGTATTAACTCATTATTATGTAACGTTTAAGGTAGGGTCCTTATAGTGGTTTTAAATGGTTAGTTTAGATAAATTTAGTGGATAGAGTGTTATCTGAGAATAAGTGACAATTTGTATACAACAAAAATGGTTATCATATTATAAAGATTAATATTTATTTTACACAAAATTAATGTGATTAAGACAACCTGGAAAAGTATATCTTAGTGTTTATCTTTCTAATATGATATTATAAGATGTTTTTATTGATATACTGACACATACCATTTAGGGTTTTAGAAAATGGATTGATCTATCAGGGACCAAAGTAAAAATTTATGGAAAAAAATTGGTGGTTCTCTGAAAAATAAACAAAATTAAATTGGAGATTCAATGAGAATTATTAGGGTTATTATAATCCAACTATCTAGAGACATGATTGACCACATGAACCTTGGTGATTTTTCAAAGGTATCTTATATGTGAGAAATAAATTCATGTGGAGGTTCAGGTAATAATCATAATGATTAGTATATTCAATGACATATGTGTTATGGATGTGGAAAGAAACACCATTGAATATTGTTTAACAGAATGTGAAGATGTTATAGATGTGGCAATGAAGGTTGTAAACCAATAACCTACCAAGGAAAAAAGAAGTGTTTTGTTCACTCTAGGAATGTGTAATATGTTCTTTCTGAGTTATTAATTGAATGTTTTAAATGTGGGGAGAATGGTCATTATGAAAATAGAGGTCTTACAAAGAAGTTATGGTAATGTGATCAGTAAGACCGTAAAAATATATGTTTACCAATACCTAAAACCATTCTAATTTAAGACGATGAACTAAAAATGACCTATAAATGATATGGATTATTTATTAGCTTATGATTTGTCATTATTTAATCTTATACCATGAATCATTTTTTTGTTGTAAGAAATATGTATTAGGAATATTATGGAAAAGTGTGGTGAATAGTTCATGAATGATACTGAATTATTTTAAGGGAATTAATGAGTTATGGTAGATTTTAGGATGCTTAAATATTTTTGAGTATGTTGGGATGAAATAGGAACACATTTCCTATTATGTGTAACCCTTAAAATAGTTGCGTGAAAATGATTTTTAAGGAAGATTTTTATTTTTTTTGGATTCAATTATAAAGAAACATTATAGTTTATATGATCCTTGATTTTGATTTAATTATGGGATATTGCATTTTGTGATGAAAACTGAAAGGAAATAGGTATACTTGTGATTAAAATATTTTATCATTATTTGTAATGATTTTATCTCATTATTAGAATGATATATGAATTATAATGTTTTATAAAAAGGACAACCCACATGATGGGTGTCAATCTGTCATGTCTGGAAAGACAATGGGAATCAAACCCACTGCTGAAGGGTGAAAGGGGCATATCACCTTCCACTATCTTACGTGAAGTCCCTAGTTAGTATGACTTAATTTTTTTGGTAAATGAGTATATGGAATAAGAATAAAATTATTTTTTTAATGTATAATTTATCAAAATGATATACATGGAATTTGAAAATTATTTGGGAGATTTTTTTATAAATGTAATTTTGGAATATGTTTACTTTTTTAGGAACATTATATGATTAAGCTAAATTGAAAATTATTGGATCATATCAAATTAGTGGTTGCAAAATATTTTGGATTAATCTCTGATTATAATTATGGAATTATGTCAATTAGGTTATTTCTAGATGTTATTAACCCATCTAGGAGAAAATGTGATTAGGTGAATTACTTTTTGGTATGAGACATTGAAAGTGGTTTATGTTATTTGTAAGTAAATGTTAATATTTATCTTCAAAAACTATGTGATCAAATACTGTTGAATTTTGAGTTTCAATCATATTTTGGTTTATTTTGAGGTATTTCAAAGTCCATTATTTGTTGAATGTTATATGCTGGACATTGGGTATTACTATTGAATTTTGGAGATTAAAAGTAGTAATTCTCCTTATAAATGATTATACTTCTACTGGATTATATGATCTTGTACTGACCATTTTGGTGGTGGTTAATGATTCAAGATAGGATAAATAAATTGTTAATAATTTGTGAGTTAAAAATTTGATTCATCTCAAATACTCATCTTCTGGAATAAAATACATGTTTTTCGTGGAATTTGATTAATGTATAAAACTATACTTTTAATGTAAGTATATTTCCTTATGTTCATATTCTATGTGTTAAAATAATTCATAACCATTATGAAAAGGATCTCAACATAAAACCATATTTTTACTTTTCCTAATATGAAATAAATGTATATATAAACCATCATAGGTTTGTGGTCTTTTTATTATTAACTTTCTCCTGATCATGTTTTATATCACTCTCTATCAGAACATATTGATAAGTTATTTCTTCCATATCCATGTTTCATTAAATGGAAACCTAGTATGTGTTATCTCAAGTGACCATTATACATCAATTTCAATCTTTTAAGGTGGATGTTTTATTAAACCTTTTTCTTATGTGGGTTTGCAATAAATGTATTTAAAAAACTCATACACTAGTTACTAAGCCCAATTTTATAATTGCAAGGACACAATTTCCTATAGGGGGGAGGATGTGACATCCTTGGTAATTATGGAATATTAACATTTCATATCTATTAATATTTATGAATTATATATTGGTTTTACCTTAATGGGGATTTTATCTATAATACCGTACTCAATATGCAAAAATGGGTTTCTTCGAAATATTATGTTGCACACAAGACATAGTTATACATAAAAATTATATAATAATAGTTTTATTATTTAAAATAGAAGTTAATGAATATTCGTTGAATTGGTGGGAATGTACAGAAATGACTATAATATGATTACACATGTTTGTTAATAGTTTTTACATTTATTCTTTTAATTTTATAGGCTTACAATGACAATAAATACAATCTTAAGCATTAAATACTCTAATATCTGTAAAAGGTATTTTTACATCATTTTTATGGAGAACCATTTTTAAAACACATTTTTTACAATTTTATAAATTTTATTTCACGTAATACATTTCTTCTTTAGAAGCACGACATCAAAATTTATTTTTGTTTAATTTTATGTATTTTTCTAATAAAAGTAATATTTTTATGAATAATGAAAATACTGTATTTCAATTCAAAAGTACCTTTTCTTCTAATTGGATTACATAGTTTCATTATACATTTAATTGTTTTTAAAGTGTAATTAGATTATGGTTTTATGATTTAATCCAATATTTGTCATTAGATGTAATTCTGTATTTAAATTGGACTTAAACACATGTCAACATTGTATTTTTTTTTACTTCTTAAAAACCTGCTTTATGGTTTTGAAAGCTAAAATAAATTTTAAATTAATTAATGAAACTTATATTGTATTAATTTTAAAAAATGGATTCTATATTTGGAATCAAAACATCCAAAATATTTAAATTGGTCACTTTTAAATTTCTATCAAAAACTTGTCTTAAACCTATTTATTGAGTTTATTTAGACCCATACTAATATTATCCTCATAATATTTCACTTTGAATATATTATTATTAGAAAATAAATTTATAATAAAATAATATTTCATGAATTTCCAAAAGTTCCCTTTCTCCCTCTTATTAATGTCCAACACCTCAACCTGTAACGTACTGGTTTCGGGAGCCGCCCAGAGGTGCCCCATACCCGGTTGGTCACATGGACTAAAGCGTGTTTCCACAAGGGCCAGAGGCTGCCGACCAGTAGTTAGGGACCTGGTAGAGATAGTTGTTGAACTATCCTTTCATTTGTAGTGTAATGTAGTAGAAAACACATATAACAATAATGGAGGCAGTAATAACTTGAAATAAGTAAACAACGGAAGACTGGGAGAAATTAACAACTCAATCACAAATATATAATGATGAATGACACATAAGTCTAGGAAATTAGTCAAACAATTCATATTGTTGGAATACTGTACTAAACCAACATACAAAGAAAAATAAATAAACTCCACCAACATCGCACGCCTCAACTTCGTCCCATGCTCTCCAGCTCCACAGCAATCAAGTACCTACATAAGAAGGGTACATTCCCTTATCTATACATGCAACAATATAATTTTTTTGGGCCCAAAATCATGACCCAAACAAAGTGTGAGACTAATCCCAGTTGGAAAACACCCAAAGATCTATTCCTAACAATCAGTGAATATATATTGTAGGTAATAAGAAAAAAAAGAAGTAAATAGGGATATACTCAAGGTAATAAATCCTACAGTCCAATTGCATTCAAAATCAAATCCCATTTAAGAAGATAATCACAAATATTTGACCCTAGAATATGTACTCACAGCTTAACCCATCTTGTTCAACCAAAACAAACACAAGAATCCGTATGGGAAGTACTCACAGTCTAACCCCTCCATTTCATCTATACCAACGACACTCTGAAGAAGCACTCACCATCAATCCCCCCTATGGTCTCGTATCAACAACTAATAGGCACCCTAAGGAAGTAATCAATGTCCAATTCCCTGTGTGGCCCATATTGAGAAAACGATTGACACTCTGAGGGTGAACAAAGTCAATCCCCACTATTTTCTCACAAAGTAACAGTAAAATAGACACTTTGGGGAAGATCTTAACATCCATTCCACCTATGGTCTACTGCACCAGGTTCCCACAGCCCTGTCTAAGAAAATCATGCACAAACAATGCATGGAATCCTATTTGAACCTCAATAACTACTTGGATTTATAATCTATTTCATATCATAGCTTGATAGATAACAATCAATCCACCCGAATAATACTAGGAATGGATGGAAAAGATGTCTAATTGGAAAGCTATACCAAATGGTCAAAATAAGAAAACATGGGAAAAAAATTCATATCATGTCAATGTTAAAACTATTCACAAACAATTGACCTCTATCCAAACAAACATGGCATAACGGGCAATAACATTGCTAAAATTCATAACCCAAAATACCCTGTTATGGGGTATTGAAAAAGTTAGCTCATAAAATTCAAAGACTATCTACAAAAAGGCACAAACCACCTACCTCAGCATTGTGTGAATGATATAAATGATCCTTAGGACTTGAATCTCCCTCAAATCCCTTAGATCTGGAAAAATTAGAAAATCTTTCAACCAAGGATATATTGTGAAAGAGAAGAAATAAAAAGATGATTTTGAAGAAGAAAATAGAGCTCACTGATGTGATTTAAACACAACTAACAGAAGTCAAATTAGAGAACGTCTGGAGAGTCATGGGCTCGGGGAAGATTCGTGTTGTACGATCGCTCCTGGGCGAGACATGCGAAGAAAATGATGGTTTTTTCGATTAGACATTTCCCATGTATTTTAAATGACATAAAAATAAAGTACACAGCGTGTTATTTAATAGTATAGGGTTTGTAATTTCCCATACTGAGCTTCTCTTTAGGTGGTCTATAGGTTATAGTTCATTACCAATTGTTAGGCTGTTACATGGCCAGTACACTGATACCCACAGAAACTAAGTACATGATGTGTACTTTAAAGTACATGGCATGTACTCGTAAGATTTTGAGAAACACATATTATTTTCTAAAAAACTACCTAAATGAAGGAAGTAACTGATAAAATGATCCAGGTTCTTACAAACATCCCCCTTTAATGAAATTCGTCCCCGAATGTCCCTAGGAAGGCAGTGTAGAAGAAGAATCCTTGAACAGGTCTGGCCACTGTGATTGTACATTGGCCTCCCTCTACCATGACACATCTTGTACTTGCCTATGATGCCTTAGCACTCACCCCATAGGAATAGACCAACCACTGAGATCCTTTTAACTTCAAAACACAATCCAAATAGGATGCTCCTTGAACGAGGAATTCACCTCTTACTCAACCTCATCTGGTTGAAAAACATGAGATGAGTTTGAGAAGTTACGTCGAAGATGAGAAACATGAATGACCTCATGCATATCTTGATACCTCTAAGATAAGTAAAACTGATAGGAAACCACCCGACCATTTCCAAAACCTCAAATGGTCCAATATATCTTAGAAAAAATGTATCATGTCTCCTAATCCTCATGTCTTCCAACTTCGGTGTGACATGTAAAAAAGGCTGATCTCTGACCTCGAACTCTAGAGGCCATCTCTGTTGATCAGCATAAGACTTATAACATGACTGCGAAATATCCATTCTCTTATGAATCAAATCGTTCTCCTCTGTGGTCCCCTGGACAGGATGAGGTCCCAGCATAACAGCCTCTCCTTCCTCCATTCAACACAACGGTGATCATCATGGAATACCATACAATGCCTCAAAAAGTGCCATCCGAATAATTTCTAGAAAATTCTTATTGTAGGAAAACTCCACAAGAAGTATATGTTCCTCCCAAGAACCTCCAAATTCTAGGATTAGTTCTTGAAGCATGTCCTCTATCACCGGAATTGTACGATCAGACTTACCATCTGTCTGGGGATGGTAAGCCGTACTCAGAAGTAACTATATACCCAAAGTCTTCTGTAGCCCCTTCCAGACACAAGAAGTAAAATGTGCATCCCTATCAGAAATAATGTAGTTCAAAACCCCCATGAATTTGTACAATCTCCCAGATATAAAACCTTCTCACCTCATTATCATTGGAAGTATCCTTGATCAGAAATAAGTGATAAACCTTCACGAGTCTATTAGTGATAACCCATACTACATCATTCACTCGAGGTGATCTTGGAAAACATGTCATGAAGTCCAACAAGAAATCATTCAAATTACACTCAGGAATGGGTAACAACTACAAAATATATGCCGGTCACTATTGTTCCACCTTCTCCTACTGACAAGTGGAACACCTCTTGAAAAAGCCAGCAACATCTCCTTTCATACGTAGCCACCAATACTGACGGTGTTGATCAAAATACTTCTTGGAAACACCATGATGAACTTTACAAAATGAGGAATGAAAGTCCCGTATGATCTCTTCATGTATATCTACTAACACCCATACCCATCCATGAAAATGCAAGATCACATCCTCACCTATGGTCTATCCATGAATATGATCATCACCCAACACTCCTTCTTGTGGGACTAGGCTTTTTGAATCTTATATCTTCCTCATTTGAACTCGATCAAGAATAGTGGAGGTAACATCCCCAGAATAAAGAAACATCAGTCCTTGTCTATCGTGAATCTCCAAATGAATCTCAGATAACATATCCTTAGTCTTCCACTAACTGTTGGCCCCTTGAACAACATATATATGAGTACACTTGCTCAACACATTAGCCACAACATTTCCTTTCCCAGGTGTGTAGGAAATATCAAACTAAAAGGGCCAAAGGTACAAAAACCTCCTTCACCGTCTCAAATTAAGGTCATGCTTATTGAAGATATACTTGAGAATTTTCTGATCGATTAAAACCAAAAAATTGTCTCCCAACAGATAATGTTTCCAACAGCCTAAATCATGAACAACTGTAGCCAACTCGAGATCACGCGTTAGGTAATTCCTCTCATGTGGCCTCAACTGTCGAGACCGGTACATGACGACTCCTTCCACATGCATAAGCACTGCTACCATACCAATACTTGATATATCACAGAACATAGTATAGCTCATCTACAACTCTGGAAATACTAATATCGGTGATGAAGTCAACATCCCTTTCAGCTGCTGAAAGGCTGAATCACATGAATCTGACAACATGTACTTCTCACCCTTCTTAGTCAGATCAGTAAGTGGTGCTTCTAAGCGTTAATAGTCTAGAATGAAACATCTACATAAACCAGTCTACCCTAGAAAACATCACACCACAAAGACGTTCTTCAACTGCTTCTAGGAAACTACTTCTCTCACTTTCTTTCGATCTACTAAATATCATGTATCTGAGATAACATGACCCAAGATGTAAATTTGGTCCATCCAAAAGATTCATTTTAAGAGATTAGAACATAAACTATGCTCTATCAGTGTACTCAATATGATCTCAAGATGTGTGTAACGGTCGTGTCGAGTGATAGAGTAAACCAAGATATCGTCTACAAAGACTACTATGAAAAAAATCCAAGTATGGATGGAACACTCAGTTCATCACATCCATGAAAACTGCAAGTGCGTTCATGAGACCAAATGGAATAACCACATATTCATATAGACCATACTTGCTCCGAAAGGCTATAAGAGGTATATTTGATGGTCTAACATGCAATTAATGACAACTGAATCTCAAGTCAATCATTGAGAACACCCGGGCTCCTCAAATCTAATCAAAGAGATCATTAATCCTCAGTAAGGGATATTAGTTCTTAACCCTCAACTGGTTCATCTTCTGATAATATACAAAACTTTTAAGGGTACCATCTACCTTTTTCGCAAACAGGACATGCGAACCTCAAGGAGAAGTACTAGATCAGATGAACTCCTTTTCCTACAACTCCTCCATCTACTTATTGATCTTGTGTAACTATGGTGTATCCTTCCTATAAGGAGGAATAGACCCCAGTTCCACTCCTGGAATGAGCTCCATAGAAAATTATACATCATGATTTGGAGGAAAACCTGAAAAGTCCTCTGTAAAGACATCTCAGAAATGATCCACCACAAGAGGAATGTCCAATTGTGAAGTCCCTTAGTCATCCATATACAGACTAGAAATCTAGGATGTAAATCCACCCAACCAATGATTCTTGGGTTTGTCTCTCCTCTCCTAGACATCCCATTATACCTTATGAAGAAATTATCTTCCCTATGGTGATGTGAAACTCACCCTATGAGGATAGCATTAGACAAAATCCTGGAAGGGAACTAACCAATCCATTCAGAGAATGACATCAGAGAATGTCATCTCTAGAACATAGAGTTCCCATAAGAACGGACACCCACCAACCTCAAGAGGTAACTCATTGCACTGATGTACACTATCCGTTTTCCCCAAAAGTGTGTCTCGCATAATGGAATCATAAGAATTATTGATACCGAGTCCAAGGCTCTCCACAATATCAAAAAAAATATGAAACTATGGGATGCCCCTATATCAAAAAGATCAGAAGCTATAAATGAGTCCTCCAGGATTATACCTCAAAATATAGAGGGTTTGGGATCCTCATTCTGCTAGGTTTGCTCGGCTGTAAAATCCTGGCATGTACCGTGGCCCTGAAACCCAACTAGACCACCCTGAGCTGATCCACCCCATTATCACTAAATTCTTGCAGAATGGCTACGACGGCTATGACCTCCACCTCAACCTGAACATCCGAAATAACTATAGTCACCAGACTAATAAGAAACTTGTGGGGATGCTCTTAAATGTGGAGTCATAGAAGAAGTCCTATCACTTGCAGCTGGAGAGAAAAACTGGAAAAAACTTTTATGATTTCCCATCTAGCCACATGATCGACACACCACTAGGTCTCTCAGGAAATGTGGCCTCGAATTCCCTCTCTTCCCACCCTGGTAGCACACCACCTGTCTACTAGAAGAAATTTCCATCTTCCTTGGATCCCCACACATAGAGTCCTTGTAGAACTTCTTGCTGTCAATAGGAGGGGTTCCATCCCTAGATGTTGAGCCACCCTGGCTCAATACTCTTGAATCCCCTAGATTGTGCTTCCTAATCAGTGCATGGTGGATTATAGAAGAAATATAAGTAAACCTAAATATTTTCACCTGATATCAGATGTTGTGTCTGAGACTATTCTCAAACATCCTCGCCAAAAAAGGAATATCCTCATGGTATGGGTGGGAAGCATTGAAACTCTGTTAAATGAGAACAATGCTCCATGACTATGATATTTCCCTACTCTATACTCATGAATTCTAATGTTTGATCATCCCTTACTATCTCAGGGTATAATTAATCATAGAAGGAACACTTGAACTCATCCCCAGCCCTAACCTATTAGCTTCTCGCCTGTGATATCACTCTCCACCATCTCTTGGAGGAGTCTCGTACAATGTATGCATAGATATTCACCCTCCTCTATGAAGGTGTCTCCAGATGCTCAAAGATTGAATGCATGGCTTATTGACATGAATTTGTAGCCTGAGGTCCTCTTTACTTGTGAAAGTGGGAGGATGCTGATGCTCAAAGAACCGTATCAATTCTTCCATCAATGGGGAAGAGGCGGTACTCTACAAAAGGTCTGCATGATCCTCATATAACCCTCTCAGAAATTTTTGTTAGCACCTGTGTCTGGGATAATGGTTGGTCCCTATACTGGCACAGCTGGAGGATCAATTGGTAGTCCCTAATCAGCCATATCTGGTGTCTGATCACTTCCCTAAATCTGGCTTACAACCGAAGGACATCTCGATGGAATGACTCTCCATGTTCAAGAGCACACCTTTGATCAATATTATCAAGGATTGAAAACTAGAGGTGTAATAAGGGAATAAGATAAATATAGTATTTATGTTTTCCAATACATGGATACAAACTGTGTATAATTCCTACATGGAATGTTCCCATAATCCTTCATATGGGCATGTACTTCTGCAAAAACTGGACCTGTAACACCCATACACATGATGTTTTCCCCCAAGACAATGTGTGTACTTGATTTGTTTCCCCTTCTCGAGTTATTCTACATGACTAACCCACATGGTTCTCCTATGAAATGAATACACAACATGTTTTTTCTAGACACGGTTTGTACCTCTTAGGTTTAAACTACCTGTGTTGTTTTTAACATGGTTGGACACACAGTTGACTCTACATGGCGTGTTTTTTCTAGAAATGGCATGTACTAGAAGGATTTCACCGACTCGTTTTGTTAGTCGCATGGTCGGACACATGGGTTGACCACCCATCATGTTCATGATTTATACGGTGTTTATAACATATGTTTTATCCATCCGTTTTGTTAGTCACACGGGTGGACATGTGGTCTACACAACATGGCATGTACCCGGTACACAACATTTCCCACCAAGGATTTACCAACACTATGTCTTTGCCCACATAGCCATTGACATGGTTATAGACTACAAGGGGTGAACATACATTACACGGCGTGTGCTTATGAAAATTTGTTCGTTCTCTAACAAAAGGTCACATGACATGTATTCATCATTACACACCATGTATTCTATGTTTTTCTGAACAGTAAGCCACATAAACATCTCTAGAACCTAGACAATACTAAAATGAACATTAACGTGCCAATGTCTAATCTGTAAGGGCCCATACTCTTCACGAATCAAATTTTGGCATCTTTTATATGTTATATATAATCATAACAGTGCAATGATGCACCAAATTCTCATCCATGATGGCCCATAACACCATAAGAACCAATGTTTGGTGTTCATTAAAACTAAAACTAACAAAATATAGTACTCCATCAAACAACATGTATCTTATAAGGGAATCTATCACAAGAACATTCATATCTAACACCAAATAAATAAAAACAACATTCATTCAGTAATTCACCCTAAATTTCATGTCAATAATGAATGAAATGTGATATATTGAAAGTTCTTATATGATGCATGAGATGGCATACACTCATCACATCCGATTGCCAGAGAATTAGAACCTCAATAATATCAATGATAACAAAACATCACATATGAATCACCCAATGATAAAATCAAATCAACTGTAATAATTTCAAAACTAGAAAAAGTAATAATAACCTACGAGTTAAATTGGATTTTCCCTATACAAAGGTCCGCTACTTCCTAACACATATTATTACCAAGTTCTTATTCCTTCCAATCCCTTGCTATAGTCTCCAAGCATTAGTTCATGAAGAAAATAACAACTCTGATACCAATTTGTAACATCCCAGTTCCGGGAGCTACTCAAAGGTGACCCATACCCAGTTGGTCACATGGCCTCAAGCTTATTTCCCCAGATACTAGAGGATGCCAAGTAGCAGTGAGAGACATGGGTGTGATAGTGGGGAAACAATTCCATCATTGGAAGATTAATATAGCTGAAATAAATAGATAGAAATATCATAAGCAGTGATAACATGCAATAAGAAAACAACAGAAGACTGATAGTAATAAACAACTGGATCAAACATATATAAATGATGAAGGATACATATGTCTAGGAAAGAAGCCAAAAAATCCAGAAATCAATAATATAGTACTAAACCAACGTTCAAAGAAAACAAATGAACTCCCACAGCATTGCTAGACTCATCTTGGTCCCATGCTCTCCAACTCTACAATAATCATGGACCAAAAGTAGAATGCATATAGCCCTTATCCATACATGCAACAATATAATATGATTGGTCCCAAAAGAATGACCCAAACAGGGTGTGAGACTAATCCCAGTAGGCAACCACCCAATGATATGTGCCTAATAGTCTGTGAATACCTATTGGTGGAAATAATCATTAATAAGTAGTAAACAAGTAAGTACTCATGTTAAACAATCATAAAATTCAATTTAATTCCAATTCACATATAAAGTAAGTAGATAGTCACAAACAGGCTACCCTTTGGGAACTACTCACAGCATAACCACTCTGGTTCATACAAAACAAACACATGTAACCCTCTTGGAAGTACTAACTGTCTAACCCATCTAGTTCAGCTTTTGAAAAGAAACTCTAAGGAAGCACTCACTACCAATTTCCCATGTGATCCAATATCGGTAACTAATAGGCACTCCATGGAAGAAATCAATGTCCAATTACCCCTATGTCCTGTATCGAGGAAACTACATACACTATAAGGAATCACAATTTCCAACCTACTTATGGTATCACAATGTAACAGTAAAATAGTCACTCCGGGGAATCCCTCAATTCCTTTCCCCCCTATGGTCTAAAACAAAAGGTTCCCACAACCCTGTGTAAGTCAATAATGAAAAAAGGATGCGTGGAATCCAATGTAAACCTCATGAAATACTTGGATAAACAATCTATATCATATCACATCATGTAATATAACAATTACTATGTCGTACTAATACTAATCATGGAAGGAAAAGCAGCCTAAATGGAAATCTAGACCACACATTCAAAATAAGTAAACTTGGGAAAAACATGCGTGGCATGAAAAATTCATCCTAATTCATAAAAAATCGACCTCTATCCAAAAAAACAAGGCATAACATGAAACAAGATGGCTAAAAACCGTAAACCTGCAATACCATGTTCTTGGGTGTTGGACACTTTATCACGTAAAATTAAAATACTATCTATGGAAAGGCACAAACCACCTACATCAGAATTGTACGAAATATATACGTGAACCACAATCCTTGAATCTCCTTAGAAAGCTTTAGATCTAAAAAAATTCTAAAATGATCAACCGAGGATATCTCGTGAAAGACGAGAAATCCAGAGATGAAGTTCAACAAGAATGGATAACTCACTGAAGTGATTTCAACGCACTAGAAAGAAGATGAAACATTGAATGGACAGAGAGTCGGGGGTTCAGTGAATATTTTCACCATACTGTTGCTCCTGGATGAGACAGGTGAAGAAGAAGATGGTTTTGTCGATTAGACGTGACCCCGGTACGTTTAATGAAATAAAAAATATACAAAACATGTTCTTTAAAAGTACATGGTGTGTATTTTCCATTACCATGCACAACTTTAGGAGGTCTCCATGTTATGACACATGAACTTGTGTTCGGCTATTACACGGCCATCACACCTCTACCCGTGGAAACTGAGTAGACAGTGTGTACTCTTGAAATTTCAAGAAAATCCGCTTTCCCCAAAAACAACAGAAATGAAGGACATACCTGAAAAAAAACACAACCCACATACACACATCTCTCAGGCCCCATGGATCATCCAGATTCTTCTCAAATAAGCACCCAAAACCCCTCATTACTCCATGAATCATTACCTTATGTAGAAGGAAATTCAAGAAAGACTTTTGGCTCAAATCAAAAAGAGTTACCTGATTTAGAGGTAATATCTTCTCACAAGCTCTGTTCCATTTTTTTCCTTCTCTCCTCCCTATTATGTTCTTATTCCTTGATTACATAACCTAACATGTATCCTCAATATACTAATACATTGTTATTCTAAGGATTTTACCCACACATACACACTTTTCCATCTAATAGATAATGAACATATTATTTCTATTTAAAATGAACTACTGCCTCACAAAATGATGATTGTTTCATTTTATTATATCACCACTCATGGTGTCCATTATGAAAAAACTTTATTTATATATGATAAATATTATAGTTATTATTTCTCTATTAATGTGTATTTTATTATAAGAAACCTGTAACGCCCCGACCCCAGCTACCCAGAGTCGGTGCATTAATTCGTAACATTGGCATGATCACAAGAAAGATCAAATCTCGAAAGACCGATTGGTTTAGTAGCCTTGGAAACACTAGATATATTCATAAGTTTTACATTACATCATAAAATGAAAAAATACTACAACAACATAATGTTTCAACAATCCACACTATTAACCCCTCATAAAATCCCTGCAGGTCATTCATAACTTACTTCTTCACATCCTGGGAAAAATAAAACATAGAAAAGGGGTGAGCTCAAATGCCCAGTAAGGATAACAATAAAGTGGAAACTTTCATAAATAAGAATAAACATTTAAGGCAATGTATAACTAAAACAAAAGCCTTTTAAATACGAACTTTCAACATGGTATGGCATAAATAAAATGAAATAATGCCATTTACTTATTCACATGGATATTCTACTAAATGAATAATCACATGCAAAAATCAATAACCACTTTCATAATGTTGGAATGCATAATGCCAGACTATCATAACCACATAGCCAAGGCCTCGTGCCAAGACTACAAATAAGATTTTGTCAAGGCCTTGTGCCAAGACACTAGTTTGTCTCATGAGACCTACCGATGCATCGAGGAGCTATAGCGGGCTCCACCCGTCACTTATTAAGTCCAATGCATTCCCATATGAAAAGGTTTAAACATAACATAAACATTCGTATTAAAACTAGCATACGAAATGTCAATAATTTCACCATAAACTATGAATGGTATAAAAATAGCACATCCATAGTCAAACATATCACAAAACCTTCAATACAATATAGAAGTTTTGTATCATAATAAATCAACTTCAAATAATCTTAAAATCCATCAAAGGATGTTGACATAGATGAAATCAAAATTCTTTTTAAAGAAATATCTCCTTTCATTTTGAAACCATTTAAGATCCATATAAAATAAAACATTTTCTTTGAAAATATTCTTATAAGCATGTAAGGAAATCTTTGAAGATTTTATAACGGCGTAAAATAACCGCACCCGCCATATAAGTAAAAAAAACATTCTTATCTTAATTCTGTCGAAAAGGTTAAAAAGGACCTTATTTTGAAAATGACGGAATGATTCCGTTATAAACCACTTACAAAAAGTCAAACAAGGGTATAAATGAATTTAACCCATATTCTTGTAAATAATAAATATGTTTTGAAATACATTCCGAAGAAACATGGATGTGGATGATAAAGAAATCCCAGTAGATTATTACGTATAAACAACCTCGGATAATGAAGAGATTGTGAAATAACCCTTACCTTGTACTTTTCCTTGGTTGGGGTAGGTTAACCTCCTGTATAATGGTGAAATAGTTGTTATTAAATTATACAAGAATCATATATATTAATATGATATCATATATGATCTTTTAACATTGATTTTTTAATAATATCTTAGAATTATCGTCGTTTCGGGAGTTAACTTACTCATTTTCTTTTATATGTTTTGTTACATAAGCCATGGTTGTTGTATCTTATTCATATCCAGAATGATATACAGTCCTTAAACATCATTTTTAAATTATAAAATGATAATTATACTTGAATGGATACGATGGAGAATGAATCTCATCGCGTTCGTGGAGACGGTAGTCCGTACGTACGCACGAGCGACAATATCATTATTTTGATATTAAAATAATATATAAATGGATGGTATATCATATATACAGAATAATTAACATGTTATATTTATTATTTACCTGAGTTACACATCATTATTATACCCATCCAAATAATAATATATTGAATAACAATTACACCATGACGTGGAGACGGTAAGCCGTACGTACGCACGTATGGTGACATGTTATTCAAAGGGTGGATAGAATACTGAATATGATTGTACCATATTTATAATAACATCACAGTATATGTGAGATACTGGAGTTATTATTTTAGAATGGTAAGAACAAAGGAAGAAGAAGTGGAAGAAGAAATGAACTTGGAGAAGGGTGGTGAAATCATTACCTCTTCTTCGGGTTCTTCCTTTTGATTTGATCAAAAGGGCTCCTTAGGTTGGCTTTCTGATCAAACTAAGGCCTCTAGGTTGTAGTGAGGGATGTTGGGAGAGTATTTGGGCAGAGTTTGGCCGAGCCAAAAGGCTTTGATGGTGTGAAGAAATGAGAAGGAGGAGTGCCCTTTTATAAGAGGGGTGAGGGGCACCTTTGGAAAAGCTAGAAATATTAATTTATAATAAATTCATATTCGGTTTCTAATGGCTCCAAAGCTTATTATTAAAAGTTTAAGGTGGGGATAGGTCGAAAACCACTCAACCAATAGAATTTAGACAGGTTTGGGTACTTATATTAACCTTATCTTTAAGTATTAACTCTAAGTTAATTAGTTTCACTTTTACAATGTCTCTTTGTATTTTTATATAATATGGTTAATAAACTTACTATATATATCCAAGAGACCCCCAAGTGGTCAATTAATGATGAATCTATCCTTATATAAGTCTCTTGGCCGAACCTTAGATTTTTAGGAATTTAATATCAATTAATAATATAATATTTATTTTAAAAATTCTTTTATGTCAATTTTGACACTATTCAATAGTTGATTTTTGTGAAACTCATAACAGATTGATTACTTCGAAAAAAGTCAATTAAATCAATCCTAATATATCCTAGTATCCTAGAAAATTAGTTTAATTCATTAAAAGTTTCATATTATATTTTTTTGGGTATTTATAATATCAATTATTTTAATATTTCACTATTATAGTAATTACTGCATCATCATTGTGTCATAAATAAAATAAATTATATAATGTCTAAAAATTATAAATAAAATATCATTATGTAGGAAATCTTTTTATCTTTCTAAGGAATATTTATAATCTAAAATCCAACATATATAACCCTATGTAACAATTTTTTTTCTAAAAGATATATGCTTGTGTCATTTTTGTATTCATTTTAACTTAATTAAAATAAAGTGTCATTATCACTTACAAGTGGATCCATGGGGTCCCAAAATAGACCCAAAGATTCCCATGGTCGACCATGTATCAACCAATAGGGTTAAGACACGTTTTAGGGTAATTTAGTATTATTATAATATTATTTTTTAACCCTTATTTACCGGATTTACCCTTAACCATGGTAAATAAAATATTTACCGCAGTAATTATTCAAAATGTCTAAAAATAAAAGTTACCTATTTACACAATTTGAACATCCTGATTCCAAATATGGAATCCATTTTCCTAAATTCAAAACACAGAAGTGGCAGAAATTAATTTAAAATTAATTCCCGCTGTCAAAACAAAAAGCGTGTTTTTAAGAGATAATAACTATCAAAAGATTGACACTCGTTTATGTTCGGTTTAATTGTAAAATTATGTCCAATGACCAACATTATATTAAATAGTAAAAATATATTCTAAATATACTTTAAAACCACTCAAATTCATAATTTATCACTATTAATTATTTTGATTAAAAAGGTTGTTTTTAATTAAAATTTAGTAATTTTCACTATTCATCAAAATATGAAAGTTATCCGAAAAGTACCAAAATTTCACCTTAGGATAAATTTGATATTCCGAATCCAAAAATGAAGTCCATTTTAAAATATAAAATATATATAACTTCAAAAAGTAGGTATTACTATTCATAACAGCTAGATTGATTGGTTACAGTGTGTTAGAACTCGAAGTTGCGTACAACACATGCTACTGTTTTATTCAAAGGAAAGCGTACCGTGGAAGCTTGGGATGTTTCATTTTAAATTTTTGATGTCTCCATTTAGTCAAAAAGTTTAAAATATTGTATTTAAAAAGGTTTCACTATCAAAAGTTGATAAAAGTGCAATACTGAAAATGAATCTGTTCTTGCATTATGACTAAGAAACTCATAATATGGATTCTAAAATTATAAGGATTATATAAAGTATAAAATTTAGTTAATACTATTCATGACCTATTTTAATGGCTTTTTTTTGGTAATTCATGGTGCAATTGAACTCAGTGTTGCGTGTAGTGCAAGTTATTGAATTATTTTGAAGAAATAACACACTATGAAATCTTGGGGTGTTACATTCTCCCCTCCTTCAATAAATTGCGTCCTCGCAATTTGAAATTTTTCTTCAAAAATAAAAGGTTGAAAGTAGAAAATATATTTGTGGGAAAACCCACATCGGAAATTGGGTTACTAAAATTTAGTCTTAATATGAGGAAAAGAGAAATTAAAGGGTCACCACCAAATTATGATCTCGATTAGGAGAACATTGGTGGAAATTAGAGACATATAATTGGAGGAAAAATGTAAATATTTATAGGTAGTGATTGATGTCATCAATCACAAACAAGTATAAAATTGAGGTCCTTAAACTCATCAATCCATGATGATTTTAAGTACCATCGGTTCAACAAAATATATGGTATTGGGACAACACATTTTTGACATTTCAAAATATCTTAGTTGAAATCCCACATCGAAAAATGAATTAATGAGGCCTCTATTTAAAATAAAGAGTGGAAAGTATGAAGATTACCGAAAATAAAACATACTAGGGTTCCATGTAGGAAAATATGGATATGGAAGAAAAATCTAGCCATCAATTATCTGATGGAGAGTGGTAGAGAACATGGCTATGAAAAGGCCAACAATCCTAAAGCCATAAATTACTGATGATTTAAGGTACCATCTAGGACAACATTTTTGTTCTAAGTTCCTTTTATTAATGATGAGGAATTTATTTATGATATTGGCTAAGATCATAAGGAGATATACTTAGTTTATAATTAGAGTTTTATCCATTAATAAATTTCTACCAAAACTCATCATTCACTCGTTAAAAAAATTCTATTTATACTATTCATAGAGGGTTCCAAAATAAACAAATTTATAAATCATCTACCAGATCTTTTAAAAAAACTACTTTATATAATCCAGGACATCTCTTGGGCCAGTGGTAGGTGATACACCCTTGTCGCCCTTCGGTTGCGGGTTCAAGTATCGCAGCCTTGCCGGACGCGACGGGTTGCCGCCCGACCTCCGGGTTGTCCTTTTATGTAAATCCAAAATAATCCAAACTAGAACTATCCAAAATACTTCTGTCCAAACTCACAGTCCAACATTTATAAGGAAGGTAAACATAATATAGATCCTTTTTACCCCGTAATAGAATATGAATACCTTCATCATGTATTACCATATTCTTTATTGATTACATTCATGCTCCCTTATTCCATATAGAATGCTGGATATACTTCATTAATCCAAAAATGTTTTAAACCCCAACAATGATGGAATATACAAATCATTAATCAGTTCCAAGGTAGTCAAGAATATCCAATATAATTTATCCAAAACAATCACATATTATTCCAAAATCACTACCTCAGTATCAGAACTATATTATGGTTTATCATTCTCTCAACCATATATTTTCCAAAAATCTATCCTGCTAATGAGTCACTTTTCTTTGATCCACACAATCTCAAGTCCTTAATGAAATAGTACTGCAGTACAATCCTTATATACTCCATAATTATTATAACAAGTATATTGTTGATACAACACTCAATTGACATAATCAACATAAGAACTCTAATCATTCCTCTTCATCTGTGGTAGTATCATAACTTGATTATTATCCAATAGCATCATTTGCGGCATAGTCTGATGACTGGGACATAGGTTCGCGTAGTGTCCAAACTCTTTGCAAATGAAGCATTGTACATTTAAAACCATTTTCTTACCCTTGCAGTCACGTACTTTGTGCCCTTTTCCACCACACTTATAACAAACTCTCATTCCTTTCAGGCAAGTTCCAGGGTGTTTCTTTCCACAGTTACCACATATGGGAAAATTCTTCTTTTCCCTCTTACTTTTATCCATCTTTCTCTCTTCCATCCTTTTCTTCTCTTGCTTCCCTTCAAAGCCATAGGACTCAGTAAACTCTTTACTTATCTTATCAACACATGATATTATTTCTTCATATGATGATAATACATGGGAGACTATTTCTCTTATAAATTCTAGCTTAAGACCATGAAAGATATGATCCTTCCTTCTCTTTGGATCATGTGCATTTCTGGAGTTCTCATTCCTTCTACTGGGCGCCATTTCTAAACAATGGCATACACTAGATCAGTTTATGAATCAAAATACATAATCCCATACTTATAAAACACTTAACATAAATTGAACTATTTATGGATATAATCCATAATCATAAGAATGTTTTCTTTGAGGAAGTATATACTCATAATCCCTTCAAAATGATTTGTAAAGAAAATGAGAGTTATCCTAAGCATATCCCCCGGGAGTGTCGTAACCAAGAGTGCAGCAAGGCCCGTTGTCGTGCACCAGTTCCCGTTCGAGTCTAGCTCAAAGCGGTGTTTTCGGGTTTTACCCCTAGGTACATCTGTGCCAGAGCCGCCTCTACCTGCTCGTATCCAGACAGGGATGTATTGCTCGGAAAACTCACAAAATCTCTACAATACCAAAATTCTAGGAAGTTCTTCTATACCAATCCCAAAAGTTAATCTTAGGTCTACGTGCTCTAATCAGAGTTTATCTAAATCTAGCTTCCAAGGTTTGTACTAAACTTCCTCTGATACCAACTGTAACGCCCCGACCCCAGCTACCCAAAGTCGGTGCATTAATTCGTAACATTGGAATGATCACAAGAAAGATCAAATCTCGAAAGACCGATTGGTTTAGTAGCCTTGGAAACACTAGATATATTCATAAGTTTTACATTACATCATAAAATGAAAAAATACTACAACAACATAATGTTTCAACAATCCACACTATTAACCCCTCATAAAATCCCTGCAGGTCATTCATAACTTACTTCTTCACATCCTGGGAAAAATAAAACATAGAAAAGGGGTGAGCTCAAATGCCCAGTAAGGATAACAATAAAGTGGAAACTTTCATAAATAAGAATAAACATTTAAGGCAATGTATAACTAAAACAAAAGCCTTTTAAATACGAACTTTCAACATGGTATGGCATAAATAAAATGAAATAATGCCATTTACTTATTCACATGGATATTCTACTAAATGAATAATCACATGCAAAAATCAATAACCACTTTCATAATGTTGGAATGCATAATGCCAGACTATCATAACCACATAGCCAAGGCCTCGTGCCAAGACTACAAATAAGATTTTGTCAAGGCCTTGTGCCAAGACACTAGTTTGTCTCATGAGACCTACCGATGCATTGAGGAGCTATAGCGGGCTCCACCCGTCACTTATTAAGTCCAATGCATTCCCATATGAAAAGGTTTAAACATAACATAAACATTCGTATTAAAACTAGCATACGAAATGTCAATAATTTCACCATAAACTATGAATGGTATAAAAATATCACATCCATAGTCAAACATATGACAAAACCTTCAATACAATATAGAAGTTTTGTATCATAATAAATCAACTTCAAATAATCCTAAAATCCATCAAAGGATGTTGACATAGATGAAATCAAAATTCTTTTTAAAGAAATATCTCCTTTTATTTTGAAACCATTTAAGATCCATATAAAATAAAACATTTTCTTTGAAAATATTCTTATAATCTTGTAAGGAAATCTTTGAAGATTTTATAACGGCGTAAAATAACCGCACCCGCCGTATAAGTAAAAAAAACATTCTTATCTTAATTCTGTCGAAAAGGTTAAAAAGGACCTTATTTTGAAAACGACGGAATGATTCCGTTATAAACCACTTACAAAAAGTCAAACAAGGGTATAAATGAATTTAACCCATATTCTTGTAAATAATAAATATGTTTTGAAATACATTCCGAAGAAACATGGATGTGGATGATAAAGAAATCCCAGTAGATTATTACGTATAAACAACCTCGGATAATGAAGAGATTGTGAAATAACCCTTACCTTGTACTTTTCCTTGGTTGGGGTAGGTTAACCTCCTGTATAATGGTGAAATAGTTGTTATTAAATTATACAAGAATCATATATATTAATATGATATCATATATGATCTTTTAACATTGATTTGTTAATAATATCTTAGAATTATCGTCGTTTCGGGAGTTAACTTACTCATTTTATTTTATATGTTTTGTTACATAAGCCATGGTTGTTGTATCTTATTCATATCCAGAATGATATACAGTCCTTAAACATCATTTTTAAATTATAAAATGATAATTATACTTGAATGGATACGATGGAGAATGAATCTCATCGCGTTCGTGGAGACGGTAGTCCGTACGTACGCACGAGCGACAATATCATTATTTTGATATTAAAATAATATATAAATGGATGGTATATCATATATACAGAATAATTAACATGTTATATTTATTATTTACCTGAGTTACACATCATTATTATACCCATCCAAATAATAATATATTGAATAACAATTACACCATGACGTGGAGACGGTAAGCCGTACGTACGCACGTATGGTGACATGTTATTCAAAGGGTGGATAGAATACTGAATATGATTTGTACCATATTTATAATAACATCACAGTATATGTGAGATACTGGAGTTATTATTTTAGAATGGTAAGAACAAAGGAAGAAGAAGTGGAAGAAGAAATGAACTTGGAGAAGGGTGGTGAAATCATTACCTCTTCTTCGGGTTCTTCCTTTTGATTTGATCAAAAGGGCTCCTTAGGATGGCTTTCTGATCAAACTAAGGCCACTAGGTTGTAGTGAGGGATGTTGGGAGAGTATTTGGGCAGAGTTTGGCCGAGCCAAAAGGCTTTGAAGGTGTGAAGAAATGAGAAGGAGGAGTGCCCTTTTATAAGAGGGGTGAGGGGCACCTTTGGAAAAGCTAGAAATATTAATTTATAATAAATTCATATTCAGTTTCTAATGGCTCCAAAGCTTATTATTCAAAGTTTAAGGTGGGTATAGGTCTCAAAACACTCAACCAATAGAATTTAGACAGGTTTGGGTACATATATTAACCTTATCTTTAAGTATTAACTCTAAGTTAATTAGTTTCACTTTTACAATGTCTCTTTGTATTTTTATATAATATGGTTAATAAACTTACTATATATATCCAAGAGACCCCCAAGTGGTCCATTAATGATGAACCTATCCTTATATAAGTCTCTTGGCCGAACCTTAGATTTTTAGGAATTTAATATCAATTAATAATATAATATTTGTTTTAAAAATTCTTTTATGTCAATTTTGACACTATTCAATAGTTGATTTTTGTGAAACTCATAACAGATTGATTACTTAGAAAAAAGTCAATTAAATCAATCCTAATATATCCTATTATCCTAGAAAATTAGTTTAATTCATTAAAAGTTTTATATTATATTTTTTGGGTATTTATAATATCAATTATTTTAATATTTCACTATTATAGTAATTACTGCATCATCATTGTGTCATAAATAAAATAAATCATTTAATGTCTAAAAATTATAAATAAAATATAATTATGTAGGAAATCTTTTTAGCTTTCTAATGAATATTTATAATCTAAAATCCAACATATATAACCCTATGTAACAATTTTGTTTCTAAAAGATATATGCTTGTGTCATTTTTGTATTCATTTTAACTTAATTAAAATAAAGTGTCATTATCACTTACAAGTGGATCCATGGGGTCCCAAAATAGACCCAAAGATTCCCATGGTCGACCATGTATCAACCAATAGGGTTAAGACACGTTTTAGGGTAATTTAGTATTATTATAATATTATTTTTTAACCCTTATTTACCGGATTTACCCTTAACCATGGTAAATAAAATATTTACCGCAGTAATTATTCAAAATGTCTAAAAATAAAAGTGACCTATTTACACAATTTGAACATCCTGATTCCAAATATGGAATCCATTTTCCTAAATTCAAAACACAGAAGTGGCAGAAATTAATTTAAAATTAATTCCCGCTGTCAAAACAAAAAGCGTGTTTTTAAGAGATAATAACTATCAAAAGATTGACACTCGTTTTTGTTCGGTTTATTGTAAAATTATGTCCAATGACCAACATTATATTAAATAGTAAAAATATATTCTAAATATACTTTAAAACCACTCAAATTCATAATTTATCACTATTAATTATTTTGATTAAAAAAGTTGTTTTTAATTAAAATTTAGTAATTTTCACTATTCATCAAAATATGAAAGTTATCCGAAAAGTACCAAAATTTCAACTTAGGATAAATTTGATATTCCGAATCCAAAAATGAAGTCCATTTTAAAATATAAAATATATATAACTTCAAAAAGTAGGTATTACTATTCATAACAGCTAGATTGATTGGTTACGGTGTGTTAGAACTCGAAGTTGCGTACAACACACGCTACTGTTTTATTCAAAGGAAAGCGTACCGTGGAAGTTTGGGATGTTTCATTTTAAATTTTTTGATGTCTCCATTTAGTCAAAAAGTTTAAAATATTGTATTTAAAAAGGTTTCACTATCAAAAGTTGATAAAAGTGCAATACTGAAAATGAATCTGTTCTTGCATTATGACTAAGAAACTCATAATATGGATTCTAAAATTATAAGGATTATATAAAGTATAAAATTTAGTTAATACTATTCATGACCTATTTTAATGGCTTTTTTTGGTAATTCATGGTGCAATTGAACTCAGTGTTGCGTGTAGTGCAAGTTATTGAATTATTTTGAAGAAATAACACACTATGAAATCTTGGGGTGTTACAAAACCTTTAGGATTTCCATAATGTGTAAATATGATAATTTGATTTTATGAACTGTGGACTACCACTCCCTCCAAGTGATATGACTCATTCATTCCATAAATAGAACATATAATGGATGTAATTAATTATTTTAAGTAAAATATATTACATATATATTATACTGGAATTATAATATACCAATGTATCATTTATTTTTCATTCCTTTAATATTACAAAGAAACAAAAGTAGTGTTCTTGCATACGTACGAGCTATCATCTCTATGAATGGAGTATTTCATTTATTATCTCCATATATCTTGAATTATTATAAATACATATATAACATATATATGATATTTATATCATGAATACTATTATTTATATAATGGAATTTTGACCACATTGAAAATTTGTAATCATATGAAGTTCTTGTTTTACTCATGTACAGAAAATCGACTAAACATACGATATGAAATCAAATAATTAACTAATTAATATAAAATTGTAATAAGTATTAAAATATTAATAATAAAAAATAAAATGGTTAATAATAAATTATAAATTATCCTATGTTTATTATTCGAGAATATAAATGATGAACTAGGCAAGTCGGACTCGAGGTAAGGGAAATATTAACTTAATCTCCATTCATTATGTTAAATATCCATGTGATTTGATTTGTTTTTCAATGAATATTTTTGAATGACCTATGATTATTTTACATATAATATCCACTTATATTGGGTTTATTCTACTTTTTCACACATAATTATGTCGTAGATTTATCCTTAATCTAATGATATGTTCTTTGTAAGGTACTTCGTCTTAAACACATTTCATTTAGACATATCATGATGTTATGCACCATTATTGACCTATAAGATGTATATAACACCCTTTAGATAGGTTATATACTGTATTAGTATACTCTCATGATATTTAATGTTTTCTTTAATGTTAATTTTTAATTTTTTTTTATTCAAGTGTTTCTCAAGTGGAAAGGGACTCTTTAAGTAAAACATCATTTTAAATGATTTATAGATTTATAATTCGTAAAATTTATATGTATTTTCCATGTTTTAATAATGGTTTTTATGAATTTATATAAATGGAAATATATGTTTAAAAATTATAAATTCTTAAAAATTTTATGGTACACAATCATTCAAAATACTTTTTATTAAATGTTTTAAATGGTTTTTCAAATGGATTGAATATTTCAATATCTGGAAATGATTTCATGTGAATTATAATGAAATGTTAAATGTGAAATGTTGATAATTGAAACCTATTATGTGTTATGATTATATAATGGTATTTGGACATTTGACGGGGAGTAGCATGATAAAAAAATAATGGTTGATTACGTAATAAACCAAGGATGGGTTGTTTTGTCATAAACTAATGATGGGTGGTTATATGATAACCAAAAGATGGGTGGTTCCGTGATAAACCAATGATGTTTGGTTATATGATAAACTATTTATGGGTGGTTATTTTGTAAAACAAACATGGGTGGTTCTGTGATAAACCAAGGATGGGTGGTTACGTTATAACCTCCAATGTATTTGGTATGGAAGTCATCTGTATGTCTATTCCATTTAGTGTTATTTTTGGAAGTCCACCACATGATTATTCCATTTTAGTATGTTTAGTTCTATGGTTAACATTATTTGTTATATTTATTTATGGGTATTATGGAAACCTTTTTATTACAAAATGATAAAAAGACCATATATTAGGTGAATAGTATTTACTACTTCATAAATGTGAAAATTATTACTTTATGATAATGTATTCTTAGTTTACATGTTCTAGGAAGGCTAATAGTTTTCCATCTTTTGTATCCCTTTCTGAGATTTTTATACTCATGCCATGTTTTGTAATGTTTTTTATATTATTTTAAAGGGGACTATAGTCAAGGACGGGATGATGGAAATGTTTTGATATTTAAAAATGAGACAAAACCATGTTTATTTTTAAATGATTATGTTATATGAAAAAAAGTTAATAGTGAGTAGTAGTGCTGAGTTTGTATTATTTTCGTTTTTTAGGTATAAGTTATGGCCTAATTCTCAAAATCTTTAAACCTTAAATGTTCCTCGATGTGAAATAATTTCAAAAATATTGACATAATACAATCTCTGGTAACATTTATGGTCAGTTCTTTATATGATATCATCTGACTATGTCTGGGGGAAGTAACCACATTTGAAGATATTACATGATGGGTGTTATCCATCCTGTGGTATGAACATATTTCTTTTAAATGGGGCTTATTTCCTTGACTTAATCTATTTTGATTTAGATAAAAGGTGAAACCTCTTGACGATGAACAATGTTAATTATCGTTTCATCCTGAGCCGGATCTACCAAGGAAGTGGCTGCATTTTCCAATGCATCATCTTGGGGATTTCTAGATCAAGGGATGTAAGAGAATATTGGATCTAAGGGGAATTATTCCATTAAAAATCGAACATAATCACATAGGGAAATTATTTATTCTTCTATATTGGCGTAATGCCAATTGATTTTTGTGATTACAAATTTCTAATCTTCTTTCACCTCTAGGTAATCCAAGAGTACTTATAGTGCAAATTTTAGGCATGTAATGAGATCTTGATATTCTGCCTCATTTTTGGTACCTACTTTTGATAAAGGAAAGGAATATAATAACACAAACTTCTATGGGAGAGATAATCACAATTCCTATCCCTACATTTTTAATATTAGTTTTTACAATTCTCTTTCCTGCAAAATTTCTAGGAAAACAATCCTATTAGATTTTCCAAATTTCGCTACATTCTTGAATAAAAAATATTTATTCATTAAGATATTCAGTATTCAATGATGTCTCTTCTATATATGGGTGCTCATCAAGGAAAACTACTAAATCTTGTACTTATACTTCTTTCTCAAGGAAGAAAAGTATAGGAAACTGTTTTAGGGTAACCTCCCTCCATGCCAGTCATCTTGTATGAAAAGTATGGATGATGATAAATTTGAATAGTTATTGCAACATACCAAATGAACCTCATGATTCTACAAATAGTGTCTCAATTTATAAATAGTTAATATTAATGGTAGGAATCTTTTTTCTATATCTAAACATCGCGTCTCTACATCAATAATGGTTCTATTGAGAGAGTAAAGGTGTTTTCATTCCCATCAACGTTCATTGATACAAGGAAGGAACCCAATGATCACTCCAAGACCATAACATAAATAATTAGTGGATTTCCATGAACAAGTGAAATCAATAATAGAGGTCTCAAGAGGTATTTATTGAGGATATCAAAAGATTATTGGCTATCTTTGGACCACTGATATGTGACCACTTTCTACATCAATTTGGTGAGGGTAAAACACATTCCTACCAAATTGGTTATGATGGGCCTAATATATTCTATTTTCCCCTGAATTCACCTTAATTCATTCAATTTTTTTAGAGGTTACATGCCAAGGATATCATTATTCATATCAGGGTTGACATCAAAGTCGTGATGGTGTATTAAAAAAATAGGGGAATTTCCCCAAGGTTGCACTGAACGAAAATTTCAAGGGGGTCATCTTTAATTTATGTTTTCATAGTTTGTTTAATATAGTCTCTATCTCAATTATGTGACCACAAAATTGTATGGACATAACCACTAGATCATCCACATATTATTCGATGAATTTCCCCAATAATGTATTGAAAATATGGTTTATTTCACATTGATATGTTTCACCAGCATTCTTTAAGACAAAGGCAATTAATAAGTAGAAAAATATTACATGAGATTATCTAGAAGATATATTTTCCTCTTATTCTAGGTCCGTTCATATTTGGTTATACCCATTGTATCTATCCTTGATAGAGAGAGATTCGTAGCGAGATATTACATCAATCCAATGATCTGTGATTGGAACTGGAAAGTCTTCCTTAGGACAAGGCCATTTAAGATCTATAAAATCATTGAAAACTATTATTTTACCATTATTCTATTTAATTTGGACAATGTTGTACATCACTTTTTGGATATTTCACCTCCATGATAATGTTATCTTCGATTAGCTTGTTGACTTCTGCCTTAATTTTGGAGGCATGGGTTTAGTGCATTCTTCATTCCTTCTACATAAATCCCCAATGCTTTTCTGGAAAATCAAGATGATGACCGGCCATGTAAGGGTCAAGGCCTAAAATTTATGTATAATTCCATGAAAATATATCACGAGGTTTCTTTAGAAATGAATATACATCTCTTTCTCGTTGGATTTCTTTTCCGCAAAGATTAGAGTGGGGAATGGATGTTCTTTTGTACCAATATTTATATATCTATGCTCAACCAGAGTGGTGGAGATACCATCCTTGAATGTCAATGTGGCATCCTTGAGATCTTCCTCTTATTCCTCTTAATTACATGTCACTTCTTATATTTCTACTTGAAAGGTAGGTGATGAATCAAGACCCCAGGAGCTTGGGGAGGAGTCAATATTTGGACATCCTATAGAAGAATAAACCATTTATGACCCTACCGATAATGAAGGGGCTATCAGGATTATTAAAGTGAAAAGGATGGGTTGATCATACCCATCCTTTTATGTATATATAAATTATAAAACATATTATATCAAGAATGATGAAGCAAATACATTCTAATTTTAAGTATCTGAAATGAATATGTCCCCATTTAAGTTTCACCACTTTATGGAAGATCAAAAATTTCTCCCGTACTGTCAGGATCGATTACCATAACCCGCATTTTGGAATTCACTATAGGAGTTCTTGTATTTGGGTCTACAAGTTCAACTTGATTCATAGGCCCTAAAAAATGTGCACTGAGTTGCTTCAATGGGTTAGCTGGGATCTTTTCAAGACCATTCATAAAATTGATTCTTGTTATATCTTTTTCCAAGGAATTTCATCCATTATGGGATATAACCCCACCTCAATATAAAACGATTCAAAAGATTTGAATGTGTCCTTGTCACCATGAAATTCCTCAGTTTGACCATTTTTGTAATACCTGATTCATTGGTAGTATGATTAAGCAATTGATGCATGTTGATGTATCCAAGACCATTCATGAATATTGTTGATATTTATTTCCTATAGGAAAACCAAAAAATTTAAATAAGATACAAGATATCGTAAATATGTTCTCTGTGAAACATCACCTTGAGTTTCGTGTTCATTCTTGTCAAAAACATGTAACATCAGAGTAGAGGGAGATAATTTCTATTTAGTGATACCCAAATTATGAAGTGTATGGATGGGAATGAGGTTGAATACTAGGTCATTATCAATGAAGACTTGTCATATATTTTTATCATTAAACATTCCAAATAATTACATGGTACTGATGCATCCATGTACAAAATCATCCTCATCTTGATCTATGAATGATATAGCTACTTGAAATTCTGCATGATCATATTCTATATGGTATACCTCGATATCATCATCCATGTTTTCAAACATTTAAGGACTTGAAAAATCCCCAATAAGTTCTTCTTGAAGGTCTTTTGATCGATTCAGAGAATCTGTGATTAGTATCTAGGATAATAGTTGGGATAGCTATTTCAAAACGTCAAACTTCCAGTCCAAAGGTCTACATTTTTCCTTCATTGAAGTGTGGTTTTTTAGTTGCCTTTTAATTTGATTCTCCTAATGAATATGCACCATGTGTTGGGGAAGAAGTTAGAAATACATATTCACTTCATGGATTAGACTCACTAAGTCTATATACCTGCTGAGAGAGTGGTGTTTTGTCCTTTAATCAATCATCCAAGATGATAATGGAAGTTATTATTCTCTCCTATATGGGAGATTTCCTTTATTCTGATAAAGCCTACTAAAGGGCTCTCCCAATAGTTTCTGCTGCATAAATAGTTTGACTTGAAGTGTAATTAAAAGTCTGTCTTCTAAAATATCCACGTCTTCCATTATATCCAAAACCATGACTTAATCCCCATGTTCCCTAATAAAATATAGTGAATTCAGTTTCATAACTAGAAACATCATTTTCATAGGGTTCCGTTATGTGGATAAAGTTAACAAAACCGAAGATCAATTCCTTATCTAATAGAGATTCTACTTGATTGGTCGGTTCTTGATGTGGCATTTGAAGGGGTGATGCCCATTGTTTTGAGATCATTAGAATGAAATTTAACAAATTCAAGGACATATTTTTCCTTAAAATTATCTCATATTCTTTTGTATGCTATTCCTCCTTCTAACCTTGTCGCTTCTTTGAGGGATAGACTTTGGAGGGAAGATCTTTTGATGAAAATGTCTTGGTTGCAGCAAATGTGGAAGGAGTCATAGATTATTGTCCAACAGTGTCATAGAATGAAATGAGTTTGATGGATCATTTTATTGAAAATCCAATCCTTAAACATCTGCACATTCCTAATTTCGACTTTCTTCCATTCAGCTTAATCCTTAGGTTAGGTAACAGTAACACATGGTACCTGGGCTAATTAACTTTTTAGTTCTAGTTGTAAAAATTCCACCATTTTTTTCAGGTGTACATTGAAAAAAAACAAAATCAAAGATGGGGTGCCCCAACATTTTATGTATGGTCCAGTAGTATGGGAGGTCCTCATATCTTTCTTTGTTTGGTTTCTTGTTGCTTGGCAGCAGTACTAAGTTGTTTTCTATGGCTGAAATGATTTATCTGCGAACCTATTCATTTCATATAGAGTAGACTATATTCATTTAGTACTCAAACTGTCTTCAACATCGGTATTTTTTATCATCTTGATGAGGTGGTAATTTTTTCTAATGCTTGGGATGAGGATAATTAGGTTATGATGATTTATTTGAAGTAAATGAAAGTATAGGTGCTTCCTTGAGTTTAACTGTGGCAGCGTTTGCTTTTGATATTCTCCATCATGGAGCTGATGGGATTATATGAGATTTTTTTTGTTTTCTGTAATGTAATTCTCTACTGTTTGGACGATTGATGAAAGGTCTCAAAACCCACATATGTATTTCATAGGGATTGGTGGTGTATATAGCTCATCATGAAGATTTTATACAAAAATTGGAAATAAATCCTCTTGAGGGAGTGGTAGGTTTATGGAAAAGGTTAGTACATTCCGTCAAACAATGAAATCATAAACCTATTCACTTTACCATTGTTTTCAGTTTTTAAGATCAAATACTGTAGTATTCTTCATTGTTGAGCTAAATTGGAAAATGAAGTACTGAAGGAAGTCTTCTCATCCAGTAATTCATCGTTATTGGAAACTTATATACCCGAAAAGGCCGACACTTGTAGTGATTCTACAAAAAATCGGTTCATTATTGCTACTTATTATTGAGGGGTCCCCATCCTGGGATTACAGAGAGAAAAAAATGTGCTATTTTCTACTCTATACCACTACAACCATTAAAGATTGGAATTATGGTATTCAAAATGTTTGGAAAAGGAGGGATCAGATCTACCCAATTGGGGTATGCCTTATTTTACCAGTTTATAGGTGCACGCCATTATTCCATAGAATAAAATCATGTTGTTAACGACTAAATGGAACTTAAAATCATTTTAGGAATATCAGGATGATATGGGACCTATATAGGTACAACAGATGGATCCTAAACTAGTGCGGTGATGGGAAAATCAACCGGTGGTGGTGCTTCTTGTATTTGCCTTGGATAAAATATGGGGAAAAGCCAGTAAGAATGTTCATGAATTTATTCTTCCTATGCATCCAATGGAGGAAACTCATTATCCAAAGTATTAGTTACAATAAACCCAATTTTCCATGGATCCTTTACTAGAAGTGAAAACTGAGGATCTTCTTGCGGAGCATGTCTTGAAGGAATGCTACTTTAGAGTCACTCTATATTGAGTCTCCTCGACTCTTTTATCTCCTCCTTTTACTAGGAAAATTTTTCATCATGAAAAAGAGATTGAAATTCTCCATTGTAAAAGGAAGATATGTTCTGACCTTCACCATTCCCCTTGTTAAAACCTTTACAAAGAGGCAGGAGTTTATTTTTTGAGGGAGTACGTAGATTTTTGGTAAGAAATTGAATTCATGTACACACACCTCCTTCATTGGCTTAAATGTGTACCTCATTATTAAAAGAGACCTTCATCCTTTGAATCTCCAGAAATAGACTCAATTTCTTGAAGATCTTCCCTATTGGGATTTGTGACATTTACTAAAACATAATGCATAAATGACATTCAATTTGTACGATTGTAAGATCACCTTATTCATTTTCCTCTATGAGACATTGTTCTCCTATTTCTTTTAATTCCCGGGGATATATCTAATAATAATAATCAAAAGGGAATCCTCGGATAGTTCATTTATGATTTCACATTGTGGCTACATTCCAAATTATGAGAAAATGACTTCCCATGAGGGGATTTTGGACGTACAAAATCCCACTGCCCTACAGGCGGGGGATACTATTATTCCTCATATTCAATCATTCTTACTCTATTTGTTGAATCAATATGTTCATTTAAAAAATCACCCAATTTTGTTGGATGGTGTGGTTCCAAAACATATGTGGATGATATAAGCATAGTTTTACTTTTGATTTTACAAATTCTGGTCCAAACATTGGTTGGGTGCATTATACGACACTCATTCAAATTTCCTATTTCCAAAGACTATATTTCTATTTAAATCTATAGATCCATATGATGGCTAACATCCACTATGAAATATGCATACTCAATGTTCTCAGATGCTTGATGAAAAATTATCTCGATAGATTCTTCTCTTTGAGAATAACATTTGTGAAAACAGATCAACGTCTTTTCTTACTGATCATTTCTTCAGTCGTGAACCAAATTTTTTTTTATCTGGCCTAGGGAAATAAACATGCATCAGACCAAATTAGTTGGGATTTTTTGATTCTATAGAACTGTGAAATGTAATGAACCATGTGCACCCCATCCTTTGATATGAACACCAGATGGGTTTTTTGCAGTAAATTGTCACAACCTCTTTAATACATTGAGGTAGGCACATTCAAGGCCCTCCTATTTCATCTCAATTTTTGGATGTCAAGAAACCAAGAGGTGTTTTCCTTCAATTTGTAATTACAACCCCTATATTACCCTGAAAAGACATTGTTATTAATCATATGGAAATACTTTGATTTCTAAATTATTAAAAGTTTTCCATAGGTGGATGTGAATATCATGAATGCAATCATCTGCTATCGTTTATGGAATGTAGTATTGATTTGTTTCCAAAGTCTAAAACATGACTGGTATTTCACCCTTATCTTGTTGTTTTTTCATATTCAACATGTCTTATTAATATTTTTCTACAGGTTACTCAAATTTTTCTAATTAGTGTGGACGCTTCTCAAATTAATTATCAAGATAAATTGGATTAATTGGTGTTTACTCATCCGTATTGGAAGGAAAATGGACCAAGGGAGGTTAGAATAATGATAGTCGCCTTGATCTATCTTTTCGTTGATAAAGTATTTCACTTGTGTGTAACAGGATGTTAGAAAAATACCCGCCTTATGTTTGCAACTACCTCATTATAAGATGTCTTTCACGTCACTACACATTCAATTAGAGAATTAACTTGGAAATGAGAAATAATATTATTGAGATAAATTTCATTGTGGACACCATAATAGGTGGGACACCTTGGTGGATTACCACAATGGATAAATCCCCTTACTCCTTGGACTTTTAATCTAATGGAAGGTTTCCCTGGCTCTCATTCAGGGACATGTTCTCTAAATTGACCGAATTGTCATGAAGTAAGCCATCATGGTGATGTTTATAAATAATAACTTCCTAATTTCTACTAATAAAACTACAATAATTTGTAATTCTATTGTAGGATCCTGAGCTACAAGAGATAAATATCTGAGGAATTCAAGAACTCCATTATTAATAGGATCTAAATAACTGATCACATCTTGATTTTCCAACATTATTTTGTGATAATTCATCTTAGATACTATTTTACATGTAGTTGGGGCCACATTCTAGGAGAATTGGTTATCATGGGAATGTGTATGTTTCTTCCTTGGTGTGGCTATTAAAATAGGCTGAATATCTATGATTAGAAAGGGTCTATGTTCCTGATCTGGCGGTCTGTATGATTTGTTGGAGTATTCCCTATCACCCTCTTGAACTTGAATAGGGGAATGTATCTGCTCCGAGATGTCCGGATAAAGAGTCATCCTAGATATAAGAAAACTAATATTTTTCCATCACTTCGGTACTGTTATAGTTTCTGTTATGATATTCTTGTGAGCTTCTAGGATATGGGAAGGAATTTGTTTCTACCCTTCCACCATGTCAAAAACATGTTTGGTGACCACAGCGGCCAGAAAAAAAGAAAATATTTCCATTTTTCATCTAGAGTATGTGTATGTACCAGATTCTATCCCGACTTTCCTATCAATGGATACTAGCCATGCTCATGTGTGGGGGCAGCGAGTTGAGTCTGTGAAAAACTCTAGACTACCCTAAGAGGGGGGGTGGGGTGGGGTGAATCAGGGTGTCACCATTTCCCCTTAAACTTGATAGATCTTGTTCCAATATTGGTTGGAAATTATTTAACCTTGTATGGTGGATATGTGCATTAATAAATTCATTCACATGTGGAGGTATAACACATCACATTTACATGGTTCACCACTAAGGTCTTTGTCCAAGGAGCATCTGGAAACAGGTTGTCAGTCATACTAAATTACACTAATCTTCAATATTTTTGGATTACAATGGTTTGAGCATAGTCACATTGTTATTGGAACACCAACTTTACAAATGATCATGAATATCTCACTACATCCCTCATATCAATTTGTTTTACTCCCTCTAGCTCAATTCCTTGCAAGGAGTCTCACTCAGTTTATAATCATTAATGTCTCTTCAATATACTATCATTTTAGTCTTTATGTCTATTCAGCATAAAAATTTTATTGCATCAAAATCTCGAATTGATGCACCTTAAAATTAATTGTATTCTTTAGGGTGATAACTGAATTCAATAAAATGTATTTTTCTTCTTAGCCAGAATCACATGTACCTTTGTGATTACTCAAGAAATGAAGATCATCTCACTGGGCATCATCAGAATCATCTTCTTCCCCAATAATCTTCTTCACATGTGCACTCACACTGCCTCTTGTTTTCATTGCATCCAACAAAGTTAGATGATCTCAACTCATTCACATGTATTCATGTGCACCATTAATGAAACATAAACTATCCATTACATACACACAAAGCCCTTAATTTCATGAAATGAAGAAAATGAGGGCATCCACGTATGTACAACCTCTCATCATGAAATCACATTCTTCTCACTTTCTCGTCACACACATTGTCCATATTATTTAATTATATTTATTAGTATGTGAACATATTTAAACTCGAATGGGTTTATTCGAGTGTATCTTTTTTTTACACACACTCCCTCATGTTTCATCATCTTCTTCATGAAAAGGGTGTGCAGTTCTTCTATTCACTAAGTTTGAAGGTCTTCTTCATAGAACTATAATGGTTTGAGGATCCTCCCCGTGAATTCAGAATGGTATGAAACTCTTCATCAGGAACAAAAAGTGTTTCACAACTCTTCTTCATGAACAAAGAGTGGTACATTACTCTCCTCCATGAAACCAAGTGGAATGTGGTTCCTTAATTATGAACCCGATCAGTACGCGATTCACATTCACTTCAAGGAACCAGATAGCTTCATTATTAACTCTTCACGAACCCAAGTGGTACATAAGACTCTTTCACTATGTTGAACCATATAATTTCGTGGTTCAGTTATCATGAACCAAGTAGAGTTTTTTCATCATACAATCCCTTCGTGTACTAGAAGATTGGAGAGACTCTGTTTCTCAAAATAGGAGCTCTCAAAAGGCATCCAACATCATATTTCTCATGCTCTTAGGTTCTCCTTTTATAGGAAGAGATGAAATATTTGTTTGCATTAAAATTCCCCGATATATTCCATGAGGATCACTATTTTAATATCATTAAAAATGGGTATGTGATACATCAATATTCTTTATTTTTTTCTTTTAATGTGTGTCGCCTTCTCCTTTCACATGAAAACATCATGTTCATGCACTAAGGGTCACATGATATTCTTAATCGCAAACACCCAAGATCCATGACATGGACTCACAACATCCTTTTCTTTAGCCATGTTTGAAATTCACTATTTCATTGCATGCATGAAAATGAAATTGCATGGATAATCTTGTGAATTTCATATGTCTATAATGTAGTGTTATAAATAATCAACGGTGACTGTATGGTTAATCTAGAAGGTGAAAATATGTCTCCATAAAACTTTGTTAGGAAGGGACCATAGAAGGTTCAGAGGTTGAAGATGATGGATTAGGGTATTCGGTAGCATTGGATCAGCTCAAACCAAACATGGAAAAAGTCGATTAGATCACGGGACACAACATCAGGAATGCGTCCAGCATCATTCCTGGGATCAGATGAATCAATGATAATGTTTTGTTCTTTAAAACTTTCTTCCACATTGAAACACAGACACCCAAACATTTCAGTTTATGTATCAACTCACTCTATCCTTGGATCAGAATTATTCTCCTCCCTCTATGGTACTTCCCCATACCATGTTCTCTATGATCATTTTTATGACCACCCTCTGTGAATCCATTGTCATGTACACTCCTCGGGGAATAAACATAGCCCTTCCGTCTTAGATATGGTCAGTCTTGCCACCCTAAGGAATGCTTGACCTATTTTAACATACATATTCTTTAGGTTGAGGCTGCCCGGTTAGCTAGGGGGCTGACCCATTTTTTTTGTAACCCCATAGATAAACATGGATAAAAATAGTTTGTAATTCAATATAATTTCAAAGACACTATAGAACACAATTACCATCCTCAACTTCTACATCGTTTTATTTATTATTGTAAAAATTGTACCCCTTATGATAAATGTTCATTGGACTTAAGAGCAGTTTAATTAATATTCTGATTTAATAGTCTCCATTACCTCTAGAGTTCATTGTTAATTTTTCCAATATTTAAAAATTTTGACCACAAATACAACATCATACAAAAAGTGTCCCAAACAATACCCCCTTTGTATCTGTTGGAAATACTTCAATTTTATATAAATGAATGTATCAATATCAAAATGTTACTTTTCTATATCCCCTTTAATTTTTATTTAATCATTCATTTCGCTTTATATCCCCTTTATTAAAAAGAAATAGAATGTTCATTTTGGAGAGGGTATCATTCCACTCCTACGAAATGTGCCATCACTCATTTCACTTGTAGTATACTTTAGAAATGCTCAATGTAGAAAACAAGAGTATTTGATTTAGAGAACAGATCTATCAATTATCCCCAGAACATGATTCCTCATTAGATTAGGACTCATATAATTTTCTTAAAGGGGATTACACTTTAATTCCATTTTGAAAATATTGAATATGTTATGAAATAATCAATCTGAAACTCATGTACTCACTTCAACTAGTGGATCAAAAACATTCTTGTGTAATTTGAAGGATGAGTGACCATGGGGAACATCCATTATTATTATTTCAATAATTAATTTAGGTACTCCCCATTTTTAGAATATTCTTTACTTTGAATATCATTAGATGAGATATTGAGAAATGATAGACATTTTCCAATAACATGATCTTTAAACAATCTTCAGAGTCATTTAATTTCATACCAATTGAAGTTGATACTAATTGAAACAATAACTATAGAATCTTATTCATATGTATCCACATAAAGGGAGCACATCTCATCACTGGGTCTCAAGTTCTCCCCTAAATAGATTTTTTCGCATTAAATTCCATGTTTTATAAGGAATAATACAATGTAGAAGAATGTAAGGGGAAAAGGTGGATCCTCCTTGCTTCATCAATGTTAACAATGAGGGGGAGATGGGTTTCAGAACCAAGATTCTCTATTTTCTCCAATATTCACCCTGATTAATTGGATTATAAAATATAATTGTGGTTGAGTGAATCTTACAACTTCTTAAATATATTATTGTGTTATCACTCATTCATGATGTTTTAAGGACCTAGTATCTCCTGATGCAACTTGTATCAACTTGAGGATTTATTGTTCGGCTATAATAAATGCAATAAAAATTCTAATAGTGTCACCTAGCATGTTACACCTCACACACATATATTATTTATTATCATATGTCATCTTTTCATTTACATTTTCACTAGACTTGGCTTGTGCGGCTTTAATTTTTATAATCCTTACAAGTCATCTAGATAGATATCTAATATTTCATTATGAAATGTGAAATCATGATTGGATATTTCACATGGATTTTGTATGGTTTAATCTTTCATAGATGTTCTTTTGGAATCACTAATATTGACATTCATAGATTAAAATCCAAGGCCTTCTCACTCTTCTTTCCAGGAATCATCTTGGGAGAATTTTTTTTATAACATTCTTTATGATTTATTCCAAAGGTAACTACTTCATTCATAACCATATTTTGTAATATTAATTTCTTATCATCATTAGATACATTTTGAGATGAACATAGACCATCCTTGTGACCACTCACATTGCATATGTCACAAATGATATCATGCATTTCAAATCTGTTTGCAGTATACAAATTCTCTAGATATGTGGATGTAGCTTCTTCCACTATAGCTTTATCCACATGATATTTGAATTATTTTTGAATTTTCATTTAAGGTATATAACCAACAATCCAATGCATGATGCCTAAATATATTGTATCACCAAAATTGCATAAAAAATATTGACGTTTTAATATCTTTTGTATTATTCTATTGCAACTTCTTCGTGATATGTAGTGATCTCTATGGTAAACCATATTCAAACTTCTTCTTCCTATCCACCTTTTCCTTGGTGGTAGTTATCTCATCACTTTTCCACATCCATATTTGTTTTCATTTTTTCATCAAACCTGTACTTATTTTGGATACATATTAAGAATCATGGGTGAATGATGGTTTGGATTGTATCTTTCTTTTCCCAACTGCATGAGATAGATCATTGAGTGAAGTCATGATATTTATATCGCATTTTGGAGGAATTTCGACATTAGAATCCACTAGTGAGCATTTGTTACCAGTAGCTACTATTTCCTTCTTCAGGGAAGTATCAATATTGTTATTCACAAGATTGTTCCACATGTCATCCAATTATAGTAATTTCATATTGAAGAGGGAGTTTTGATCATCAATAATAATCATATTATCTTCAGAAGCATTTTTCATTATTTCAACATCAGCTTCATGACACTAATTTTTTTTTGAAATAGAGAGTCAAGTTCCTTTAATTTCTTGGAAGTTTCATCCAAATATAAACTCTTGAAATCAATGCTCTTCTTTATCTCTTATTCATGTTCATATATCTTTTCTTCTAGATTCTTATTGACTCCCTCTTTCTCAAAAACTTCTTTGAGCCATCTGAGGAATTTATTTCATTTTTATTCATTGATTCTTCAACGAATGCAATCTGTATAGGGAGAATTAAACATTCAATAATGTTTTCATCCAAGACCATATCTATGTTATATTCTTGTATTTAAAAATATGTGATCTCAACATGAACACATTGAATGATTCTATAAACAAAGGCACCTTTTTCTTTAAAATTATCATGTAGATAATTTCATAGTTTCTCAATTTCATGTTCATGTGAGGTTATAAAATTATCATCATCACTACTTGTACAAGAATCCTTATTTAGAGGAGAAAACTTGGTAGTGAAAAACATATCTCTTGATAAGTTGATTTAGATTAGGTAGAATGGTCTTCCTTATCTTTGGTGGATACCTAAGCCACCTGCTCTTTAAATTCCATGCCAGATACTTCTTCATTATTAGAGAGGCATAGAGAACCAGATACAACATCTTCATTAGACATCTGATATTTCTTAAACTGTATCCTCTATTTCATTTTCTTATTTTTCATTGTCTTACCAGATATAGAAATTTTCTCAAATATAGGTGAATCTTCAACAAAACATCCCTTCATTGTTGAAAGAAGAAAAAAGAACTCAAATAATCTTCTAGATAGTATTACTGTAGAGGATCCAACATAGGTGAACCATGTGATCTAATACTAATTGACGGAACCCATACTACCTATATATGGGGTGAATCAGGATATCACCATTTCAATTAATATGATGGAAAATTTTCCCATGCCAGTAGGATCTTTTTTAACCCTATATGATGGATATGTACAGTAATTTAAATATTCACATATAAAAGAATAACTTATCACTTTTACTTGGTTCACAACTAAAGGATATGTATTTGGAGCATACATTGAGTATTTTACAGTTGTACCAAATTATGCTAATCTACTCTAGATTTGGATTACAAGGTTTCGGGCACTTTCACTATGTCCCATGAACAATGAATTTAAAAATGTTAAGGATAACTAACTTCTTCCCTTGGATCACTTCAATTGAATCACAATAGCTCAATGCCTTGGAAGAGGTCTCACTCAATTTATAAATATGATGGTCTCTTCAACAAATTTCCAGGGAAGTCATTTTCTTTGTTTAGTATGAGACATTTCTTGCATCGAATTCCAATATTAATGCACATTAAAATCAATCTTCATATTTAGTGAAATAACATAATTCACTAAAACAACTTTTTCTTGGCACAAATCACAAGTACCAATTCGATTATTCAAAATTTAACATCAGCTCACTAGGAATAATCATGATTCAACTTCTTATCCTATCTTCGTCATCACATGTTCACTCACATTGCCTCTTGTTTTCATTACATACACACAATCTAGATGGTCTCAGCTGATGCACAAGTATCGATGTGAAAAATGCATGAAACATCCTTTATCCTTCACACACACACATGCACACAAAGACTCATGATTCTTAAAGTAAAGCACATGAGTGAATCCACAAATTCATGACCTGTTTTAATAGAATCACATTCATCTATATTTATCAACACACACACTTGTACTTTATTTCTTTATATTTATTATTATGTGATATTCTTTCAACATAGATGGTTTTATTTCGGTGTATATTTTTTCCACACACACTCCCTTGGGATTAATATTCTTCTTCATGAAAAGGGTGTATAGTTCTTCACGCACTAAATGTTTATGTATTGTTCACAAAACCATATTTGTCCAAATCTCCTCCCCATAAACCAGGAATGGTTTGTGGATCTTCTCTATGAACCTAGTGTGGTTCGCGACTCTTCTTCAAAACCCAAAATTGGATTGTGTCCCTAATTAATGAAACCAAGTGGTATGCAGTTCCATCTTCTCAAACCCGAGTGGTATGCGAGACTCCTTCACTTTGCGAAACAAGAGTGATTTGTGATTCACTCATCCTGAACCCGAGTGTTATGTGGGACACTTTCACATTGCAGGACAAGATCAATTCATTGTTAATTCTTCATGAACCCATTACATTCCATGGATCATGATTTCCCTTGAAAAATAGGATGGTTGAAGAGATTATGTTAATCAAAATAGGAGCTCTCAGGAGGCAGGCAGTAGTATATTTCTCCACCTCATTGGTTCTCTTTTTATAGGTAGAGATTAAATCATATCTTTTCTGAAATTCCATGAGATGTCCCACAGAGATTGTGGTTTTAAAATATATAAACCACAGGTATGAGATATTCAAAGATTCTCTTTTTTTACTTTTCATTCATTCTCCCTTCTCCTTTCACGTGAAAACATCATGTCCATGCACTAAGAGGCACTTTGAAATAAAAATCCTGAACACTTGAGCTCTATGACATGGCCTCACAACTTCATTTTCTATAGCTTCATTTGTACATAATAATTTCCTTTAATGCATGAAAATTTAATTACATGCATGATCTTGTGACATCATTACGACCATAATGTAGTAGTTTTAATCATCAACAGTGGTCGGATGGTCAATCAAGGAGGTGAAGTTGCATCTCTGGAAATCTGTGGAATATGGTTCCCTTCAGGGATTCAGAGCTTCAAGATGATAGTGTGGGATCTATTTCGCTTCTATATTATCACATATACAACACGGATTTCCTCAATTAGACTACGGGGCACAGGATATGGTATACAACTAAGATCATGCATAGGATAAAATGGATAACTGAGAATAGTTTGGTAATTAAAATATTTTTCCTAAATCAAAATGCAGAGGTGGGAATTCCATGGTTTAATTATTAACTTACCCCATCCCCATCTCAAAATTATTTTCCTCCCTCCATTGTACATCCCCATATATGTTCTCTATGGGAGCATTCACTGCCAATGGTCTATGTGGGCTTCGGCCCGTGTGCTCCTCCGGGCATACACATGGCCCTGCCATTAATAGACTGGATTGGCTAGACTCCCTAGGGTATGGTTGACTAATTTGGCCCCTCATGTGCCTCAAGATGAGGCTATGTTGTTTTCTAGTGGGGTGGACCATTTTTTATGTAAGGCCATTAAAATAAATCACTCAATAACCCACTGTGCAATTCAATATTACTTCATGGACACCATAGAACACAATTCCCACCCTCAACTTCTTCAAAATTTCTTTTATTGTTGTAAACAATGTATCCATTTTGATACATTTTTTTTGGAATTAATTATAGTGAAATAATTCGCATGATTCAATACTCTCCATTATCTTTGGATTTCCTTCTTCATTTTGGCCAATATTGACAACTATTGACAAAAAAACAACTTTGTACACAAAGTGGCCGCAACAGTCTATCCAGTCTTCCCCGGGTTTTTCATCGGAGCCTTCCAACTCGATCATATGATTGATTCCAAAAAGAAAGCTTAAAGGATTGGTGAGTGTAGGTAGGAATATTATTATGCTTACATGCTACTAATTAGGACAGTTGGAAAGTGTGGTGAATGCGGGAAATTTTATGATCCTGCTTATAAGTTACATCCACATTTGATTCACGAGCATCCTTGAATATAGGCAGATGAGTCTGCTGACTAATTGATTGATTTTATGTAGTTGTATATGCAGTCTCCTTGTACTTCACCAGATATTAATGTTGGGATTATTTGGCGGATGCTAGATAAGTCTTCTAGATGGAATAATTAAGGAGAATGTGTGTATGTTTATGTTCGCATTTGGAGATTGAGCTAGGTTGATGGACATATCTCAAGGGGGGATAAGTAAGCACATGATCCCTGTTGGACATTCATTATCCCTAGTGGCTCATCATGCGTACTTGGGTCTGAAGGACCTACTCTATTCCGCAGAATATAACTCCCTCGTCGTGTTGAAGCTTTGATACTATGCATTTTTGGAAGCTGTGAGTTTTGGACAGAGCTCTCTAGAAGGATCCCTCTGTCTTAGTGATGAGGCCTTGGTAGTCCCCTTGGTAGACCTCCTCGGAATAGGTGAGGGATTGTTAATTTGTTTGAGGGATAAATCACTAAATGGTTGAAGATGTTTTTAGGAACTGTCTGCTTTAAACCCACTATTCATCATTGACTGGACGAATGTGGATTATTCATTATTTGGAGGGACTATTATCTAGCCTCCATGGTTGTGATATTACTATATTGACTGTACTCTCAGACCAATGCATTGGAGACTGAATAGTTTAGATGTTGTGTTGGCAATGACATCCTTCAAGAAGACGATGATCCAACTTCAGTAGTTGCTTGGGAATTCATGGGTGCAAATATAAAGGAATCCATTTGGAATGAATGGATTTCCAGGAAATAAATACCTATATATATGACAAATAAAATCCATGAACAATATAAGAGAAAAAAAATTTATATGAACAATTTTGTTACTAATTCCCTTGTTTGGTCGTATCTTATCAGTTGAAAGGGGCCTATCTGATGGGTATCACTATTATTTTGGTTATGGACTCACGTCAAGTTTACAACTATTTTTTTTCTCGTGGGTGAAAATGATTTTCCTAATGAAGAATAACCAACCCTATATATTATACTGTTTTTAGTCATGTAGCCTATTAAAATTGTTAAGGATTCACATTGAGTTCCCCATTTTTATATCCAAGATAACATGTGATTGGGATAAGAATCGCTACTTTTGGATGGGTTCCATTGGATTTAATTAAAAAACTAGAAACACCAAATGGTTCTACATTCAATGGGACCTTCATTCCAAAGGATGGAGTCCTTTGGGTTTTTTGACCAACGATAATTATGAGCTCACATTGACCAAGAGATTGGGAGTTCGGGCTCATAAAACTATTTCAGGGGGAATTTTTTCTTACTATGGGACTCTCTTATATATTTAATATATGTTCATGAATCCTTGTAATTTACCAAGCATAATGATAGTTTCATTTGAAATTTTATATCAACTATCAGTACGCATGGAATTCAAAATCATATATATGTATTTAGGGTTCTTCATCAATTGAGATATCAATATCTATTTGAGGTAATACATCAATGTTATCCTCTCGTAAACTACTTAGATATTATTTAGTCGTTGTTACGATGATATTGGTTTTAATCCACTCAGTGTGGACTCTGGAATTTATCATCATCTAGGGAGATTGAAGTTTGTTTGGATGTTGGGAGCATACCCATAAATGGGATACATATGTATCCTTTTGAATGGAATCATGACAATTGAAGTTATATGCCTCCTAGTGGGAGACATCATACCTATTAAGGTCATGTGATAAGGACATAATCATATAATTTAATTCCATGTTGAATGGGAGTCTAGAAAATAAACACATTTTCATTTTTTGGTGTGGGACTTATGACTAATATTCCCAAGGATCTTGGAACAGATATAAGTTTCCATGTTAGATTAGAACATATTGGGAATGTTTTAAATTAATAACATAGTTGATTTTGGAGTGCTGGGTTTGAACCTCGGGGATGTTTTCCACGTATCCCACTTGGATGGGAATCATATACCATATAGTTTGGTATGACTTTCAAGGGTGTATGAAACCTTTTCTAAAAATAGTTTGGGACGTACTCCTAAATATTAGTCCTTGTAACAGGGTCCATGGAGATATGTACTAACACATGGAGATTCTTGGGGGACTTAATGTTGTGCTTACTATTAAAGAGGATGACCGGATTATGGTAAATAGAGTTGGATTCTTTAGAAGGATTTCTAGTCGGCTCAGGCCATTGGTGATGACTTCTTAAGTATCCCAGTTATGTTGGGAATCAGAGTCCTCATTGTTCATGACTTGAAGTGGATTGTGCGGATGTTGGGATCATCACAAATCTCTAAGATCATGTGATTATTTATCGGGGTGAGATATAAGATAATATGAAATTTTCCTCAAACCACGAACTTTCCCCTCCTCTATGGAAGAGGCCAAGCCTATGGCGAAATAAGTCAAGGTGATGGTGTGTGATGGTGTGGAGAAGTGAATCCTTCAATGTGGAATGAATGTGAAGGTCATTGAGTCCGGACCCAATCACTAGGGTCTTACTCCAAGAGATATGTTCTTGTATAGGACTCGGGAGAGGAGGGAGACTTTTCTTTTCATGAATAGAAAATTATTTGTGATCCTCACTTGCCATTTTAGGAACTGGAGGCTTTGGGTCATAAAGGTACGAAGGGGGGTAAAGATTAAAATTCCTTGAATATAATAATGGGAACTTCACAAAAAAATTTAGGGTTAGGTTTCATGTGATTGTAGATATACAAACCTACAGACGCCCAAAGGATCCTGACTACCTTATATTAAAATATGGAAAACATGTGACTATAGAAATACAACCACAAATGGAAGACATACTGATGTGTCTTTCCCAAAGGATTTATAAATTGGGATGTTTTAGTGGGGGCTTAAACCTGGTATCATTTAGACAAGGTATCCAATGAAAGATATACCCTATCATGAATGGATTTGAAGAGGGTTTACTAGACCATATTCATATTTCTAGGGTGTAGCTATGAAGACTTGGTCTACAGTATAGTTATACAATGTAGGTGTGTTCTTCATGTTATAAGAATGACTGAAAAATGATTAACATAGGGGAAGTAATCCTATAAAAGCTTAAAAAAAGGAAAACATATAGGAAAACACTTCGGTGAGATTCATATATATTCACCTTGGGACTTCATTGGTGTTTTTAGAAGTTCCCCGCATAGATCCTTTGGGAATAGGCCTCGCGTAGGAAGATTCTTCTTAATAGAATAAGGGTCCTTAATGAGATGTTTTTGAATTTAAAAATTTGAATAGAATTAAATCATGCTTATCCCATATAATTCACTCTACACTCATGTTTTAGAGAGATACTGGAGAAAATTTGGGGGACATAGGAAAAAGAGCTATGTAATGGGTGATTTAAGAGTTATTCCAACTTCTATTTTATATCCCCAAATGGGGAGGCCATGGATTTTATTTATAGGGACGAACGATGGTTGGTGGAAAGGAGGTTGTCTATGGAGGTCTTGTGATTACCCTCACTATGTAGGTCTTCCACACAGGGGTGTAGAAATTATACAGTTACGTAGGTATTTCGTGAAGCTCCATAACGTTGGTTTTCTATGTAGGGGCTACACACTGGGCTGTTCGGGAAGAGATGGTACTAGACTTCTGGTTAGCGTAGGTGTGTCGTGTATCTCCCTTGAAATATATTTAAATATTCTTTTTAACATTTTCTTCAATATTTTGAAATATCCAAAGGATATATTCATAATTTGTTTCCTTCCTAAAGAGTTTCAACAAATTTCTATCTACTTTTTCAGTGAATCTTGTTGGATTCATCATTATACTAAATTACGTAGATTATCTTCCATCATATACACATATACTCTTTCCCATTTCATAAATTATTTCCATATTTATATATTCAATATTTATCTTTTTTGATTTTATAGATTTCACTTTATTCATCTTATAATTAATCCATAATATTTTTTTCTTCATTTATGTAGTCACATATTTTATTCAATACAGAAATTTTTAATGGGACTAAATTTTATTAATTTGAATAAATCTCATTAACATTTTTCTATGTAAAACACAGGAGACTATCATTTTTCATAGATTGTTCCTCAAAATTTTTTGTTGAATTGTCCACATCAACCGACTATTTTTAATCCAGAGAAAATTTTTAAAACTATTAATAATGAATAAATATTTTTTTTATCAATATTGTTATCATGGTTGGTATAATCAATAAAAAACATTAAGAATTACATTTTTATTCCTTAGTAAATAAACAGTTTTAAAAGAACATTAAATCTCAAAATGTAATCCAATTTTAATTTTCTTTTTGCTATTTTTGATTATATTTTGAGTTTACATCATCATGAAAGTGATCTAACATATTTTAAAAAAACTATTTTAATTAATTTTCTTTGTATTTAGTGGAGAATTATTTATTTAAACATTATTTTATAATATAACAATATATTTAAATATTTTAACAATGTAAACAATTTTGAAAATCATTAGTATAAATTTATTATTATTTTAATAATTAATAACACAGTGTCTTCACCATCTTATTTAGGTTATCTTAGATAGCACACAACCACATGAACTACTTTTACACATTTTAAAAAAATTAATATGGTAGTTTCCCTTCCAAAAAATTGTTTCTCCTCTTAAATTGGATTTAAATAAATTCTAATGATCCATCACTAATATTTTATAAATCTCTTTAATTGAATCATATCATCTCTATTTTCCAATAAAATAAACTATTATAAGGAATGGATTAATATACCATATTATTTCACCATAAACTAATAATAAACTAATATAATTTAAAAGTAATTAATATTATATGAACTGAAATTGTATTAATTAATCATCAAAACTTCTATATTTCACAATGATGTAAGTATTCCCATATTATTTTTTATAATTCCGTGATAATTATAATTTTGATCAAATACGATCATCAATCCAAAAAAATTAATGAAATGTTAAAGATTTGTTAAAAATCATTGTTCAAGTACATCCTAATGACATTAAATATATTGTTAAACTCTTGTAGCTTAGAAAACTTTATCTTGTAATCCCTACTCAGTTTTTTCAAAAAAAATCCTGACAAACATTTAGAGGTTGTTTTAATTATAGAAATAATTTATTACTTATTAGAATGATATTTGAATAATTTATGTTTTTTATTAACATCATTTACCAATCATCTATTATTTGTATTAGTCATTGAAGTCCCCATTGGACAACTCAAATGAATTCAATGTATAGTATTTTAGGAAACCATAAAGATAAGAGACAATAACTATAATATTACAATATTATTCCAAATATGAAAATTTAACATTTCCAATATTAGTAATCCATTCACATTCGTTGTATTCTCTATGAAAAAAATTAAATCATGGTTACATCAATCTACAAAATCCATGTTCAAGATTTTTTTCTCTATTACTAATTTAAGTAATCAATGTCCCAAATATGATTCCAATACTCTTATAGGGTATTAATAGTTGCGAAAAAAATAGTATACACATTGTCCTTAAAGTGAATTAAAAAATAATATTTTAGGGAGATTTCCATTATAATAAATAAATCAATGCACAAATATATATATATATATATATAACTTTTTTTCACTATAATATTTATAGGATAATTCATTGATCAAACATGACATGTTAATTAAATGATAAAATCCCCAAAAAACTAATTTGTGATAAAAAATTTAAGAACCATTCAATATTAACTCCTTGGGTAATTGAATCTCTTTATGTTTTCACTCACTACAGTAATAAAAGTTTTACACAATATAGAAATTCAATATATATTCCCCGTAATTAAAAGATAAATTTAAATTAATACCAAATCAATAGTGGTGAATATTTTTATCTTTTATAATGTATATTCAAATTGTTTATATTCTTATATAAAATAATATTTAAAATATACGATATTAATATAAACTAACCATCATCATAAAAAACTACTCTATATTTCCATAAACCATTAGTATTAAACATTATTTCCCTTTTTAAAATCAAAATCATTTATAATATTTTGTTTCTCTTCCAAATAGTTTCACAATGTCTTTATCCTCTTTGTTTTATGTACATTATCAATCATTTTACTATGCATAAATCCCATTGAAATATTATTAAATTAATCCAAATATTTCTAATTAAATAAAACATTACAATAAAAATATATTCATAAACTATTTTATATAAAATAAATAATTTGTTCATATATATAATAAGTAGTGTGTGTTAAACTCCAAGACAATTTGGTATAGTTGGTAAACTTGTTCCTTTAAAAAATCATGGACAAAATCACATTCACATAATCATGCTATTAAAAATATTAATAGTTTTAGAAAAATTCTGATATAGTTGGTACTATTATTTTCCCTTATAATTATATATTTATTGATCCAGTAATGTTTAAATTAAAGATGAAACATTTTTAATCTATTTTATTGTCCACTTTCATATAATATAAACACAAGAAAATTGTAATCAAAAAAATATTTTGATGTAAATTTTGATTTAGTTTATATAATTTTATATAATATTATGTATTTTTTTTTGGAATAATTATTTGGTAGCGGTTAGGATAAAAAAATATTGAAAGACCGTATTTACCACAATTAATTAAACTTAGAAGAGTTCCTTTGAAACTATAGTAGTTTCCCCAATTGATTGGGGTGGGTGAGGTTTCATAAATGTATGAATATTTCCTATACTATAACCGTGTTGTAGGTCTTTGATTGTTGGGTGGCCTAGTAAAATGTCAATTGGGATCCATTAAAACTCTTATATATTCCCTAACCTCTAGTTAAGTGGGTGTGTTTTTGGGGTTTTAGTGTATAATTTAATAAAAAACACATTTCTCATATTTCACCAAAAATAATCATTCCCACTATACTATTATATATTTTTTAATTTATTTAGGAGATAAAACTATCAACATTATGAGAGGATTAGATAATCATCCATTATTTTGGACTTTTAATGGTATGGTTAATAACTTGTATGCTTCAATCACAATAATCATTCACTTTTCGGTGGTGCATCTATAAATACATCTAATTTTTGTGTCTTTTGAATACGTTATTGATATTTTATGATTAAATAAGAATGATATGATGATATTTGATGAGTTCAAGCATATTGGAATATTCAAGGAAGTTTCTAGAATTATTACTTACTTTATATGTGTTTCATATGACATGTGATGTAATTGCCCATGGGTTTAAAAATAAAATTGAATCCCTGAGACCTAGAATATCAAAATTATGAAAATATTTTAATGTAGATAGATATATTATATACATTAAACATAATTTCTCCACATCTATGATTTGAATTTCAAAAAATAGACACCTACGACTGTGATCTCTTTGTTATTTGGAGTCTGATAGAACCAACATGAAGTTTTGGTGAATAGTAACATACCCTTATAAATATTAAGAGAAATAGTAATATGTACCTCGTGAATATGAAATAATATTATTATTTTATTTTCTTAATTTCATAAGATAATTAGATCTTGATTTTTTTTCAATGTGAAATAAAATCATTTATAGTTTTAAAATTGTTATTTTCGGAATAAAATAGGATTATATTTACAATCAAATTATTCAAAGTTCGATTTTTTTTCAAAAAACAGAGTTTATTTTGTATTTATACACATCAAAAAAAAAATTTAGGATGCGTTTTTTGGATTTTCTGAATTTCTAGAATTTTGATGAATACTAAAATATGGTAATATACCATATATATAAACATTATAAGTTAAATAAACTATTACTAGAATCATATATGATGTGAGAAACCTTGTTTCAAAATCATAATCTCTCTTTACTTTTTCAGTTCACATGAATTAAATCTGTTTGTAGTCTCAAAAAAATATTAAACTAATGATTAAAATAATAGAAAACCCCTTATCTCATTCAATATAATACCGACATCACCCATATTCCTCTCACACCTCTGTTGCTTTGTGAACTATTTAAATAATTTCCAATCCCCTTACAAATGATCTTAATTATGTCCAATTCCTTATCGTATAAAAAAAAGTCTTCAACTAATGGATCTAATGGTGATATCAATAAGAAAAGATCATGAAGTAAATATCCTCTATCATTTTCGTGTGTTTTCTTTTAAATTCCATTCCATTTCCCATAATCTCATCCCATACCCCTTATCCAAGAGTCATGAGATCCCTAAAATCTAATATATGATGTCTGTTATCATGTTTATGGAAAAATTCCCCAAATTACTTCATTTTCCCATTCTTATAAATACATTTATCATGTTGACACGATTTTCCAAAATCATGGACGATGTGGTTTTAATTTCCTTTATTTCATTAAAATATGGGTTTAAAACTGTTTCAATGGCTGAAACTGATTGTAATATGAATATATGACCACTATTATGTTCTATAATAAACATATAAAATATATTTTGAGACATGTTTGTGATTATCAAAGAACCGCCAAAATGATCTAAACAAATATCACAAATGAGTTATCTAATGATTCATCCTCCTAACATATAACCAAAATGATTTATGAAATCATTTAAAATTAGAGAATCATATTTAAACCAATTTATTCAACTTTTGGAGTTTCTATCCTATTCAATAAGAAAATACTTTATGAACCAACCATTGACATCATGTTAAGAACACAACCAAAACAATGGAAATTACAAAATAAAATTTATAAATGAGTCGAATGAATTTACAAAATAACAATATAACATTTCATAAACAAGAATATGTGTCCATAAAATAATAATAACACTATTTTAATCATTATAAATGAGGTTTAAACATGTTTTATGTAAGAATACCCTGAGGTATGGGAATTTATAACACCGTTTCCGTTCTTCGAGTTATCCTTCAACTTCATTGATTTTGTGGTACTATGATTATTTGTGTAATGAATATCATTAATATTTTGATGTATTATGGGAATTTATAGTTTATAAACATAATCACTCCATCTTTTTAGTTCTAATATCAATTATATGATATTTTTTTGGAACAATCCTTAAAAAATACACTTTTAAAATTCTATTGGATGAAATTTAAAAAAATGTTTCCATGTAATTATTCATGTTTTATAATTATGTTCTTGTTCCTGGAAATTGTTTGTGATAAAGGGTATAATCTCAATCACCATCCAATTATTTGTGTATTTTTATGTTGGATGTTGAACATATGGTCACTCCAAGTCTAACTGTGATGGTTAAAACATAATGTAGCCATGATGCTTACATAGTAAGGTAGTGATGTGGGTTAAAAATCATAAGGTAGACACAATGGTTGAAATCTATGTAATTAATTCTCCAAGATAATCTTATGGTTTTATATACATTATTTAATGTTTTATTGATATCTCATGTTTTACAAAGATTGTATATATGGGTGGGAATTCTGCCTTTGTGAAAATTATTTCTTATGCTTATAAGTATTCATGGATCAATGGTTTCATTCCTTATATTTATATCACATCCTGATATTTGTATGATCTTTCCATGTTTTTAAATTAATTTCATAGGTTTTAAATATTTTCAAGGGAAAGAAGGCTGATATATTAAATGTCATGATGATTTTTTAATGAAACCATGTTGTTGTTTTCGATTAAAACATTTACATTCTAGAAGAAATGGATATTGTTTTAATGGTAACAAATTTGTATTCTTGTTGGCTGATATGTATGAGTTATTTCATAAATTTTTAAAACTCTTAAATAAAAAGTTCTTTGGGAATATATTGAAGTATAATCTAGTCGAACTATCTGGGTTATGTAATGTTTGTAGCCGATTCCTTATTGTTGGAATCAAATCACAGTTTAGATAACATTATAAGTTTGTATAATGTTAACAAAATACCATAAATGATTTTTCCTTTTGTTTATGATGATATGGTTTATCATTTAATAGTTAAAAAGATTATTCATAAAATATATTTCTATTTTTAATGGTTTTCCACATCAAAAATTGGGATTCTATTGTTTCATGGAACTATGAGGTTGATATATTTATGAATCCACAACCAGGAATGGAGGGAATTTTAATTGAGTAGTTTGTAATAGTAATGGTTTAGATAACATAGTTAATAAACAACACTAGCATCAGTGCAAGAGAACAACCAAAGCAATCACAGTGGAATGTGATGATTGTGGGACTTTTTATAAGGCAGCAAAATCTTGTTTTTAGTGGATCTTTTGACCCAGTAGTATCAGAAGGATGGATTAAATCCATTGAAATGATATTCAATGTTAAGGGACATTCAGATAATCAGAAGCATTGTCTTTTAATTTTTCATTTTGAAGGTGAGGCTAATCATTGGTGGTTAATGGTCAAAAATATCAAGGAAAGGGAGGAAATTGAAGCCTTATAATGGGATGAATTTAAAAGTATTTTCTATGATATAATTTTCTATGGTCGTTCAACTTTGGGTAGAGAAGAAATTCATTGAATCGATGAAATAGAGGGAATATTCAGTGGAATTTTATGAATAAAATTTACCTAACAGGAATGGTATCCTCTAATTCTTATTCGGGATCTCATTAGAAAAATAAATTTATTTTAATCAACGTTAAAGTCAAGATACAAACGGTAATTGGAAACTCAATAATTCCAAGGTTATGAGAAAATTTCCTAATGTACTGAGAGGGTAGAAATGTATTTTTTTGATGAACACGTGTACTTTGAGAACAATGAGATGGAGAGGTCTAGATGGAATGTAATGGGTAAGAATCAATCAATGAAATCTAATAGTAAGAAATTTCTATTTCTAGTTTGTGAAAAGTGTGGTAAAAAGTACCTTGATGAATGGAATTCCAAGACCAGGAAGTGTATTTGATTTGGTAAGTATAGACATATTTCCGGAGGTTGTAATAAAAATAATCCTAAGACAAATACTAATAATAATACTATAATTTGTTTTAAAATTGATTATATGGGTAATTATGGAAATGACTTCATAAAGAGAGATCTCAATGATGCAATGAATCCAGACTATAAGTAGAAAGGTTTAGTATGGTCCTTTGGGTCTATGTTAGTAGACATCTGGCCATCCAATGAAGTTGTATTATGTACCATTTTTTTACTCATATTTTTCTAATGTTTTGATTGATACATGGTCAACACATTCATTTATTTCTTATAAATTTTATTATAAATTGGAAATATCACATAAAAAAGGATTCCATAACTTATTGATAAAAAACTAGGTGGAAGGATACAACAAAAATGAATTTTTTGATTCTTCTTATTGTTATATGTTGAAAGACATTACCTGAAAACATTTTTTACCTTAGTAGATTTTGATGTCATTCTAAGAAGGGATTGGATTTTATTTTACCTTGTTATAAATGATTGGATAGCTAATGAAGTTAGTTTTAGATAGAGTTATAGTTTTTATACAAGAATGAACCCATAAAATTTATAACATGTTAGTAAGAAAAGAAACTATAGAAATATGGAAGTGAAAGTTATCATGATACTATAGTTGAAAATAAGGTAACTATTCAGATCAATTATGTACCATTGGTAAATGAATATATTGATGCATTTTGTGATGAGATACCCACTTTTATACTTTATCATGATGTTGAATTTACTATTTTCAAGGTTCCAAATACAAATCCAATTTGAAAACCACCTTATAGAATGGTTTAAATGGAACTTTTATCATTGAAAAATAAGTTGTAGTAATTATTAGATAATGTCCTCATCTGACCCATACATTACCAAGGGGTGCTCCTATCTTTATTGTTAAGAATATTGACAGTTCAATAAGACTTTTAATTGATTATAGTGCCTTGAGTAATATCACTATTAGAAACAAAGTATCATTTTACTCACATCAATTATTTGTTTGATCAGCTCCAATGAGAATAATATTTTCCTTGGATTGACATCAGATCTACCTACTGTTAGATAGGGGTGAAAGAGGATGAACTTCCAAAAACAGCTTTTTGTACTATATATAGTCGTTATGAATTTTTTTAATCTATTTGGGTTAACTAATGAACATAATATATTCATGGATCTTATGAATATAATATTTTATGAGTTCTTACAAAAGTTTGTGATTCTGTTTATCGATGAGATTCTAGTATATTATAGAAGTAAAGAGAAGCCTGAATAACATATAATGAATGTTTTGTAAACCACAAAAGATTGAAAAAGTATGGAAAATTTTCAAATGTAAATTTTGGGCACCATAAATTACATTCCTTGGTCACATTGTTTCTTAAAAATGGTATAAATATTGATCCTTCTAAAATGGTTGTTCTTAAAGAATGTCCAAGACACAAAAATATAAATAAGATTTGTTGTTTTCAAGGTTTGGATAGCTATTAAAAGCTGGTTGTTGAAAACCTATCATGATTATGGAGTCTACTAACTATTTAAACTTGAAAAGGATTTAAATTCATTTGGACAATAGAATGTGGTGATTTTTTTTAGAAATTTAAAATAATATTGGTGAATGTTCCAGTTTTGACCCTACCGTCCAGAAATGGTGAGTTTGTTATCTTCAGTGATGCTTTATTAAAGTACATGGTTGTGTTCTGATAAAAAATAATGAATTAATTACATATGTTGCAGGACTACTAAAACCATACAAGTTAAACTATCCCACACATTATTTTAAATTAGATGATGATTTTTTACATTGAAAAACTGGAGGCATCATTTATATGGAGCCAAATGTGAAATATATACTGACCAAAGAAGTATGAAGTATATATTCAATCATGAAAAAACTAAACATGTGGAAATGAATATGGATTGAATTGATAAAGTATTATGATTGCATGATCAGTTAGAATCTAGTAATATAAAACAATGTGGTAGATTCCATGAGTCAAGAAACATCTTGCATCATAAACTATTTTACTATTAGAATATGTCCCCTGGATTAATAATTTGACTAATTTTGTCTTGAATAATATTTTTGTAATAAATTACACTGTTTTGTTTTAGCTTTTAGTGTTTTCACTACTATTAGATAAAATTTAGCAAGTCAAAAAATCTGACAGAGAGCTCAAAATTAAGTTAGAATTGGTTAAAATGGGTAAATTTCCAGAATTTTCCATAGATAAAGATTGTGTTTTTAAATTTCAAAATATATTGTGTGTACATTGAGATTATCAACTGAAGAATGATTTGTTTTGTGAAGATCATAGTTCTTTATTATCAATTAATCTTGGTAGCATAAAGATGTACCATGACATTTGTGATTATTTCTGGTGGGATGGAATGAAAAGAGATATTGTATATTTTACTCTGACATTTTTGAAATGTCAACTAGTTAAAGAAAAGTGGTTGTTACAGAAAAGGATGTTGACGCATTTTCCTGTTCTAGAGTGGAAGTGAAAAAATATATTCATGGACTTTGTTGATTGATTACAAAAATACTTCTCAAGGTAACAATGCAATTAGAGTAATTGTTGATCAAGTGAAAAAATTAGCTCATTTCATTCATATTAGAGATACCATGTCATTGGACTGGCATTCTTTATTGTACCTCAAAGAGATTTTCATGTTACATGGAGTTCCTCTTTCAATTAAATTTGACTGAAATCCTAGGTACACATCTATATTTTAGAAAGGCCTTCAAAAATCATTGGGAATCAAATTAAATTTAAGTTTAACGTATCATCATTAGTCAGATAGACCAGAAGAATAGACGATTTCGTCATTGGTGGATATGATTTTAGATTTTTCAATGGAATACCAAGAATGTTAGGATAAACATATTTATTTAGTGTAATATTCTTTTAATGACAATTTTCATTCTAGTATACCAATGGAACCTTTTGAGCCACTATATGGGAAGCGGGGTAAAACTCAATATTTTTGGGATGAATTTGGGGAAAAGAAGTTGATGGGACATGTATTACAACAGTAAGTGGTTGAGAAAATAAAGATTATCCAATAAGACATGAGTACATGTTAGAGAAGGTAGAAAAGTTATGCAGATAATAGGAGGAAAGAATTATCTTTTGAGGTAGGTGATCAGGTTTTTCTTTGTATCTCACCATGGAAAAGTGTTGTGAATTTTGGATAGAATGGAAAGTTGATTCCACAATTAATTGGACCATATGAAATAATGGATTATGATGGAATGATTTCATATGGTGTATAATTTTCTTCTCGTTTATGTTAGGTAATTTTTATTTCATTTTTCTGTGTTAAGAAATTACTTTATAGATTCATGTCATGATTAGAGCCCAGAAGTAGTTCATCTTGAATATAAAAATTATTATAAGGAGAATATTGTTTCAATTCATGATTTAAGAGAAAACTTATTGTGGAATAAATTAATACACTATGTAATGGTTTTTTGGAGAAAACAATTTGTTGAAGAAACAACATGGGAATCTTAAAATGATAGGAGTTAACAGTAACCTCACTAGTTTAATATGTTAATAAAATTACGAGGATGCAATTTCCTGATGGCGGGGATATCACCTCAAGGTTTTCAAAATGAATTGAAATGCATTAAACACTAAATATATATATAATGAAACATTTTTTTAATCATATTGTTATAAACTACCAATTTAACAAAAGTTTCCCACCTCTATGATTTGAATTTCAAAAAATGGACATCTATGGTTGCAGTTAATAATTTATATGGAGTCTGATAGAACAATTATTTTCGTGAATTGAAACATAAACATGGAAATTATATTATGAATGGTTATATTATGATCATGAATAGTAAATAATATTTGTATTTTAATTTATTATTGTTATAAGATAATGATATCATGATTAATTTATCAAGGTGATATAAAATCAGTTATAGTTTGAAAACTGTTATTTTTGAAAAAAAATTAATTTTATATAATGATTAAATTAATCAAATGAAGATATTTATTTTCAAAAAATAGATTACATTTTTTAATTATAAACATTGAAAAAAATTTGGGTGATTTTTTGTGATTTTTCTGAAATTCTAATTTTTTTTATGAATAATAAAATACGGAAATATATCATATATATACATTTTCAAATACTAAAATATTACTAGTATCATGGATGATGTATGTACCCCAGGTTCAAATGAACATGATCTTTTTACTGATTTTGGTAACATGAATAAATATTATTTATTGTCTTGAGAAAAAGGAAAATAATGATATAAATAATGGAAAACACCTCCTATCCTCCACTGTAAATACCACCACCACCCCCTCTTCCTCTATCAAATCTCCTGATTTGTGAATTTATTAAATTATACCCAATCCCCTTATTAAAGATATTCCCCATGTCCATGACCATCCAGTCTCACCAAAAGTCCAAAAGAAAATTCCTTAAAGAGGATCTCAATGAAAAGAGGTCAAGAAGTAACGATCCTCTCTCATTTTCTTGTGTTTTATTTTCAATTACTTTTATATTCACATAATATCTTCTCATTAACCTTTATAAAAGAGGAATAAAGGCTCCACAATCTTATATATTATTGATACTATCATTTTTAAAGAATAATTACTCAATTTATATCATCTCCTTCCCCTCTTATAAATACATCATCCGTGTTGTGCTAATTTACCAAAATCATGGACAATGTGCTTCCAATTTCCTTCACATAATTAAAATCATGTTGTCAAAACATATTAATGGTTGAAACAGATTTTAATGTGTATAATATTACATATCCTATGTTTTTAATTTAATTATATAGTATTTGATGAAACAAGTTCATGATTATCAATGAACTGCCAAAATGATCTAAAGAAATATAAATAATCATTTATTTAATAATTCATCCTCATAAATTATATAAAAATAGTTAAATGAATATTATAACATTATATTAAAATATTAAAACTACTTCATTCCACTTCTAGAGTTTTTCTTCCATTCAATATGAAAATACTTCACGAACTGACCATGGACATCATGTAAAGCACACACCTGAAACAATGGAAATAACTAAATAATTAAATAAATCGGTCGAATGATGTTATAAAATGACCATATAAGGATTTTTAAACATTATTATGTTTCATTAAATTATTAATAACACCATTTTAACTATTTTAAAGGAGGTTTAAACAAATTGGATGTAATATGAACCTGAGGTAAGAGAATTCATAACCAATTTCTGTTATTTGGGTTAACCTTCTATTTCATTGATTTTGCGGTAGTAAGATTATATGTATAATGAATTTAGTTTTTATTATGATCTATTCTGTGGATTTAATTTTTATACATATTACTTTTTACTCTATTAATTAACAAATCTATTATATTCTATTTTTAAGAGACTTTCATTTTAAATCCCCTATTTTTGCAATCTATTTGACAAAATTAAAATTCATTGTTTTTATACAATTATACATTTATTAGTTTTATGTTATTTTCCATGGAAATTGATTTCAGTGATTGATGGAACCAATATCTCCCTCTAATTCATTGTTATTGTGCAATTTGGAGGTCGTGTATATGGTTACTCAAAGTGTAACTGTGATGGTTACACCATAAAGTATCCATGATGGTCAAATTTTAAGGTACTTGTGAGGGTTACCAATCATAAGGTGTCTTTGTTACAATATAAGTAATTAATTACCTATGATACCATAGTTCTTTTATATATGTTCATTAATGTTTTATGGAAGTATCATATTTTCAAAAGTATGTATATATGGGTGAGAAGAATGTCATTGTGAAAATGATTTCATATGTTAATAAGTATTCATGAACTAACGGTTTTCATCCTTAATTTTATATCCCTTACTGAGATTTTTATGTTCATACCACATTTTAAAATGATTATATAAGATATAAGGTTGTGTAATAGAAATAAGGAAGTCCACTTAAATGTTGTGACAGTTTTTTACTAAAATCAGGTCTTTGTTTTGTGTTAGAAATTTAATTTTTTCGAATAAATTTATATTTTTTAAATGGTAACCACATTTAATGAATATGGGTTGATATTAATGTGTTATGTCCTATCTTTTTGAAACTATATTCCAAAAATATATTTCGTAATGTGAAGATGTAAAAACTAGTTGAAATATCTAGATTATGTAATGTTTAATGTTGTGTCCTTATCTGGGATATGAAACCATATGTATGTGTGTGTGATAGAATTCTATGGGAACCTATAAAATTCAGTTGTTTGTGAGAAACATTTTTTAGATCAATTTTAGTCATTCCTTGAGATCCAAACATATTATTTTTGTTTTATAAAATTTATTATTCTGGATTTTTTCATGACACATATATTTAAACTACTAAGAACCCCATGGAAGGTGTTGTGATTTGATAAAAATAATGAGTTGAATTAGGTGTTATGTTGAGATGAGATTTAATACACTTCATGTGAAATAAGATGTATCCATTTCTAGGTGATATAATTTTATTATAACTAAATTATGAATGGGTAATTGAAATACTAATTTCCAATTATTCATCCAAGAGATGACTGTTGAGTTTTATAAGCCATCATTGAGTTTCCAGGATTGGTAAATGTTATAATAGGATGTGTGACACTTTGGATATAACATGGTAGTTTACACCTTTTTATGATGGTCTATGTTATATATTTTTTGTTTTATATAACCTGAATATGTATTATTGATGTGATACTTAAATCAAAACTGAGAGATTATTGTGAGTATATTATTCCCTTTAAGGGCATTTCCTTAGGGGGATATATGTGTATACCATATCATTTTTATGAGGAATCATCGACAGTTGGATTCATAAATTCCAACTAATGTTTGGGAGAAATTACTATAAAAATATATGAATTGTTTGTCTTATATTTTCATTCAATCAGTAATATGGATTTCAATATTTTTTGGGAGATAAAAAAATCCCAATGAATAAAAAGGTTGATATATATATATATATATTGATGAGACTATATGTTAATATTATGTGTTGTATAGTATAACATTCTGAACTGTGTGGCACTAAGAGGTTTCTGAATACACTGTGTCACATGGTCTCATGTTCTCCTTCCCAATCACAAGAGGTTGCTGACTAAAAGTGATGGCTTAGGGTGTGGAAGTGGTGATATTATACCCTCATGTCTATGTGTGAAAAAATTGATTAATAATAACAATAAATATTGGAAAGATATAATAACATAGTATTGGAAGAAGAAGAATCCATATGAAATTAGTAATAAATAAACAATTTCTAAGGTATGTCATATAAAAAATTATTAACCATGTAATGTATCAATGTAGAATGAAAATAAAGGTAAAAGAATCAAATAAAAAACATGAATCAAAAAAAATACTGAAAGGGATATTTATGTTTAGCATTATGAGAATCATATAAGCTCTGTTCTCTCATTCTATTAAGAATTTAACATGTCAGGAATCGAATAATGCATTTTTTTCTGATCCACACCAGCATACATATAGTCTCTCAATGTACCAAATGATATCCTGAATAGATAGTACGATAAAAAATAGTAGGCCGCCACTAAGGGTGTCTATAACCTATCTAGTTTATTTATAAAAATTTATGTAGTGTGTGATATATTATAGTTATATATTTACTAGGGTAAATATTCTGAAAAAATAAGTGATACTATCCATTCAAATAAGGCCACACCAAAAAATTGTCATGGTCTAATAAACAAGTATGTTATAAATAAAATAAATAATTCACATTGCCCCATATAACATCTATAATATAATGCAAATAAAAATGTTATTAGTATAATAATACAAACAAACCCAATGTCAATGTCGGGTAATCAAATAATAATATCCATCATTAACACACATGATAATCCATTTTTTATCATTTAGTACATCCATGACATATAATCAAGACATCTATAATGTAATCTCAATGTAATCTAATGTGTTTGACCATGAAAGTCCATATCTATGGTATGGAAGAATAATGAATCCACATCAATATCCATGAGAAACATGATGGAATATGGATAACAACATTGATAGAGTTTGAAGGTCATGTCAACTGAACATTTCCAATGGGAGTCCAAGACAGTTATATCGACTGTTTGAAAGGCCCAGGGAATCATATGAAATCAGGATCCATGATGTAAATAAGTATAGATAATTTATTATTGAAACCAAGAACTTTAGAGTAATAATTTCCATGAAATCCAATGGAATCATGATCCATGTTATACTGGCCAAGGCATCCACTAATAAAATCAATTCATCATTTTAGAACATTTACATCGATGAGATCATCAAAATAATTTCTAGAATTCCATTTTAATCAATTAAATTAGAACACATTGTTAAACTAAATGAAAATGAAGAATAAAATAGTTCATATCATCTCAATTCTATTAAATTCAATTTAAAATGGCTCTCTATTATAGGGAGATAACTCACACCCCTAGTAGGGTGGTAAAAAATTTTGGTAGACGCGAGGAAATACCACATGGGAGGCTTGGGATATGGAAACAACCACCAAAAATTTCAAAGCTACAACTGAGAAATCAAAACAGTTTTGAAATAATTTTATTCAACCATTAAATTTTTTTGGTGGCAATTCTAGATAGTCCATCATGAGGTACAATGGAAACTAGAACTATAAAACACCAAACATGTTTGAAAATGTATAAACAACAAACCACATGTATGTAGTATAGTACTCATCCAGTATTGATCATTGATTGTTTCTAGATTGAGAGAAAATTGAGGCATAGATAAAGAAACTAGAAATATAGAAAATTTAATTTAACCTAAACAACTCTTTTTATTTTAGGTTAAAGGATATATGACACATGTTGACTATAGAAATCGGCAGTGTGAATCCAATTAGATTGACGATGCTTGATTCCGAGTCCGGGGGATGAAATGGGGGAAAAGCCTATGGATTGGATTTCCAAGGAGATCACAATGTCTCTAGAATATCCATCAGAGGAAGAAAGAAAAAATATTAATTTTTTAATATATTTTAATGGAGAAATTGTCATTTAACCTCTTTTAACTATGTCTAATGAAATGGCCACACATTTGAAAAACTCGTGCGCCAAGCATGCGACCTTCATTGTCTGAAAGGTGAACTCGCACAGTTTAATTAATATGGTTTGAATAACCTTTCACAAACCATGATGAACACATATACTAAATAATACAGAGCTCCCATAAGGCTGTGTGCCTATGGTTTCATGGGTTCCTCAAACCATGCAGTGTCTAGATTACCACTGTCAAGACCTCTCATTGTTAGAAAAATTGTGCATCCTATTCCACATAGTTTATACTAATTTTGTAGCCAATGATACATTACAAAAATGAGGTTCTAATCTCTGAAAAATTATTAGAATCCCTTAATACACCCAAGAACTCATTAAATACTAAAATTAGGCTATAAAAAATAATTTAAACAAAAAAATAACTACCTCGTAAAAAACCCCAAAATATTACAATCACACCCCTTAAAGAAATTCATCCTCAAATTGACTACATAATTTTTTTCAATAATCACATGATAATTACTATATGCAATGAGAATATAATATATCCTCACACTCCCAAATCTCATCCTTCAAATTACCACGCTTCAATAGGAAATTGTACTGGAGAACTAACTGACATCAGAGATCCATCTTTATCCTATCAACAAAATGAATAAAATTCTTATAAAATGATTTATTGTAACACCCCAAGCTTCAATGGTATGCTTCTCTGTGAATAATACAGCAGCGTGTGTTGTACACAACTTCAAGTTCTAACACACCACAACCAATCAAACTAGCCATTATGAATAGTAATACACACTTTTTAAAATTTTATAAATTTTATATTTCAAAATGGACATCATTTTTGGATTCGGAATATCGAAATTATCGTAGGGTAAATTTTTGGTATTTTTTTGAAAACATTCAATTTTTGATGAATAGTGAAAACAGTGAGTTATAGTTTAAAACAAAATTTTTATTTAAATAATTATTTATTTTAATTTATTTTATGTCAAAATAGATACATAATACCTATATAAGTTCAAATTAATTCATTTGAGTCAGGTTATAATAATTTTAGATATATAAAAATTTTACTGAACTTTTCAACGTCATTTACCCATCTTCTAGGAGAATTTGCAAATTGACATTAAACTTAATTTTACCACTTCTGTGAGTGAAATTTAAAATATATAAGAGAAATGGTTAATATCAAGGAGTAAAATGTGGTTCAATAAGATAAAAATAATTTTTGGTGAATAGTAACTTTTTACTTTTATTTACCACGGTTAAAAGTGAATAGGGTAATTAAGGGTAAAAATGATATTATTATTATTATTATTACCCTTAAACATGTCCTAATTCTTTTGGTTAAGTATAATTAGACAAAAAACAACCTTAGGAATAAAATATGAACCTCTTTGGTCCACTTGGATTTGATTACGACATTTATTATTATTTAATTCAACAAAGAGTTAAAAGAGTTAAAATCAAAGATTAATAAATAAAACATTTTTTATATAGGGATATATATAAGATAAATTCGATTATCAATATTCATTAGAAATTAAAAAAAATTTCCAACATAATGTAATTTTATTTATATTTTTTAGTCATTAAATAATTTAATTTATTTAGCACACAATATGATCGAGTAATTACCTAATTAATGAAATATTAAAATAATTGATATTATAAAAATCCAAATAAATATTATTTTAGACTTTATATGAATTACACTATTTTATAGATGAATATGACATATTAGGGTTAGTTAAATGAATTTTATTTGAAGAAATAATGCTGTTGTGAATTTAGCAAAAACAAAGTACCAAATAGTGTCAAAATTGACAAAAAAGAGTTTTTAAAACCAATATTTTATTATTAATTGATATTCTCTTCCTAAAAAACTAACGTTCGGCCAAAATACATATATAATTATAGGTAAATAATTAATGAACCACTTGGGATTTTCTTGGAAGTATATAGTATGTTTATTAAACATATAATATAAAAATACAAAGAGACATGGTAAATGTAAAACCATTTAACTAAGAGTTAAATCTAAAATTTAAGGTTAATATAGTGAACCAAACCTGTCTAAAACCTATTGGTTGAGTGTTTTTTTACCCATAACCACCTTATACTTTAAATAATCTATTTTGGAGCCATTATAAACCAAAAATGATTTATTATAAAATAATATTTATTGCTTTTCCTAATGTTCCCCTCACCCCTCTTAGAAAAGGGAACTCCCCCTTCTCTCTAATTCACAGCTTCAAATCCATTTGCCTCAGCCAAAATCTTCCCAAATATCCTCTAAACATCCATAAATTCATCCTTGAGGGATTATTTTAGTCAGAAATCCATCTTAAGAAGCCCATTTTATCAAATCAAAAAAAAAGAACCCGAAGAAGAAGTAATAATTTCACCACCTTCTTTCATGTTTTTTTCTTCTTCCACTTCATCTTTCTTTGTTATATCCATTCTAAACTAATAACTCCAATATATTCTATATACTGTGCTTTTATTATAAATATGGTACATCCATATTCATTATTCTATCAATACATTGAATTACATGTCACCATACGTGCGTACGTACGGATTACCGTCTCCACGTCATGGTGTAATTGTTATTAAAGACATTATTATTTGGATGGGTATTGTAATGATGTGTAATTAATTTAAATAATAAATATAAAATGATAATGATTATGTATATATGATATAACATTTAATTATATATTATTTTAATATCAAAATAATGATATTGTCAGTCGTTCGTACGTACGGATTACCCTGTCCACGAACGCGATGAGATTCATTCCCCATCGTATCCATTCAAGTCTAATTTTCATTTGATGATTAAAAATAATGTATAAAGACTTGATATCATTCTGGATATGAATATTATACATCTCACCCATAAAAAAATATTACTCACCTAACAAAGAATATAAAGGAAAATGAATCCGTTAACACCCAAAACAACGATAATACTAAGATATTATTAACAAAGCAATGTTAAAAGATTATATATGATATAATATTAATGTATATGATTCTTGTATAATTTAATAAAAATTATTTCACCATTATACAAAAGGTTAACATACCCTCAACCGAGGAAATTTACAAGGTAAGGGATTATTTCACAATATCTTCATTATCTGAGGTTGTTTATACGTAATTATTTTCCGAGACCTTTTTGTCATCCCCATCCATTTTTCTTAAAAATATATTTCAAAAAATTCTTACTATTTTATAGACTATGGGTTAAAGTCATTTATACACTTGTTTGACTTTTTAGAAGATGTTTATTAAGGAATATTTCTGTTATTTTCCAAACAAGGTCCTTTTTTATCCTTTTCGACAGAATTAAGGTAAAAATGTCTTTTTTAACTTTTACAATGGGTGAGGATATTTTCTGCCATTATAAAATCGTCGAGTATTCCCTTACAATCTTATAAAAATATTTTCAAAGTAAATGTTTTCTTTTATAATTATGTTACATTTAAATGATTTCAAAAAAAGAGACATTTCTCTCAAATAGTTTTGATTTCATCTATGTCAACAACCTTTGATGGATTTTAAGCTTATTTGAAGTTAATTTTTTATGATACAAAACATCCATATTGTATTGATGGTTTTTTGATATTTTGACTGTGGATGTGTAATTTTTATACCATTCATGGTTTTTGGATAATGTATTGACATTTAGTATGCTAGTTTTAATACGAATGTTTATGTTATGTTTAAACCTGTTCATATGAGAAATTAATTTGACTTACTAAGTGACGGGTGGAGCCCGCTATAGCAGCTCGATGCTTCGGTAAGACTCATGAGACAAACTAGTGTCTTGGCACAAGGCCTTGACAAAATCTTATTTTTAGTCTTGGAACAAGGCCTTGACTATGTGGTTATGATAGTTTGGGATTATGAATTCTATCATTATGAAAGTGGTTATTGATATTTCATGTGAATATTTTTCCAGTAGAATATCCATGTGAATAAGAAAATGGCATTATATCATTTTATTTTTTCCATATTATGCTAGAGCTAAAGTTTAAAAGGCTTTTGTTTTTGTTATTCATAGCCTAAAATATTTACGCTTATTTATAAATGTTTCCGCTATATTGTTATCCTTACTGAGCATCTGAGATCACCCCATTCTATGTTATATTTTTTCCAAGATGTGAAAATTTATTTTATGACTGACCTATAGGGACAGTCTATGGGGATATTAGTATAGACTATGGAGATATGGTGTTGTAGTATTTCACTTTATGATGTCGTTGTAAGACTTATGAATGTATCTTCTGTTTCCAAGGATACTAATATAATCGGTCTTTAAAGAGTTGAACTTTTTTGATCATTCCAACGTTACGTAATAATGCAACGACTCTGGGTAACTGGGGTCGGGGCGTTACATTCATCAACTTGTAACTCTACATCTCCCATCTTTATAGTCTTAGATGTGTTTATTTGATAATGATGCAACTGATATACATGAAAGATTTCATGAAAGGCATGGTACCTCTACAGAATCTAAAATAGAGAGGATATCATCCCGAATCTCTGTAAAATCTTGAAAAATAGAGTATATCATATCAAAACATTACCTGGTCTCATAATCCTTATTTGTCCCACCCTCGGCGAGATAAGTAAAATAAATGATCCCCTACATTGAGCTATAGAGTTCATCAACATAAATCACCATATGATTTATATCAATAATATGATGTAACCATACATTTATTTAATCAACTATATGTACTCTTATGTCTCATAAATGAGAAAAGGTTCATGCAATTCTACCTCACCTACCATTGAAATAACAGGTTTGATTGGCATGTCCAACCATACAAATCACCATAAGGATCCATTTTATTGAATTTTTATAGCTATTAAATAGGGATAACTCAACTATGGGTATATTCATCTCACAAGGGCCCCCAAAATTCCGAACGCAATTTATTAGCATGTTATCATGTACCTGAATCCTATGATCTGACTGAAGATTCTTTTGGTGATAATATGTCATGATGTAAAGAACTTCTGTACCCAATTCCATCTACATACTCTACCAAAAAATATATGTGAAATGGGAATCCCTATATGATAAAATTGTCTGAGGAACACCACAAAATCATATAGTCTCACTAATATACATCCCCATAAGTTCATTCACTGAGAAGGTGTCCCTGATTTAGTATAAATGATCAACCATTGTGAGACTATACACAAAAACAAATTAAACATCACTAACATGAGGTGTCATGGGAAAACCGGTCATTAAATCCATATCATCATTTTTTAATTAACACTAATAAATGATAAATTTCATTAATATTATAATTGATCACTGATGTTCAACTTTTAATTGCTAACAGGTGTAACACCTCCTAAAATACTAGCTGCATCACATTTCTTCCTCGGCTACAAATAATGGTGATGTAAATAATAACACATATTTGTAATTCCCTGATTTTGTTCCTAAGATGGGGCATAAAACACTCCCATCATATCCTCACATATCTCTACTAGAAACCTTATAAAACAAGGTATACAAATCATTTCATCCTCATCCATAGTCTAACAAAGTGGTGGGTCCTCACCTGAAATACTATCTCATAGGACTAGGCCTTTATAATCTGAAAAATGTCTCATCAACAGTATATCTCATTGACTAGAATTCACAATCAATGTGGAATAAATTTTTTTCCACTAACCATCTTTAACCTTCAACATAATCATTGAAATGAAATATATATGTTTCCACTCACTGCTACCCTCCTAAAATGCATGTATCTAAGACCTCTTATTCATTGCATCGGTAGCGGCATCACCCATTCTAGGATATTGGCATACTCAATGTAAAATTATTTTAGGAAATCAGTAATCCTTTTCTACTTCAAATTAATGTTATTATATGAAAATATATACATGATCATTTTTTATTTGATCTGCACCAAAAATCTCTCCATGTAAATAGTGTCTCCAATAGCACAAAGTATGAACAACAACAAATTTCTAAAGGTCATGTGTCAAGTAATTCTTATTGCATGACCTAAAATAATTTTACTTTAATGCCATGACTTGGTCCTCATTTATAAGAACTTATCCAAGATCGATACCAAATGCATCACAATATATAGTTTATCTTCTTCCCTACTCATGAAAAATTAGGATGGTCTCTAATGTCAATCTCCCATTCATCTTATAAAAGGCTATATCATTGTTATCTTTTCATATAAACATCACACTCTTCGTAGTCAATACTCTAAGAATTAATTTTATGTGAAAACAATATTGTATGAAATGATTTTATTAAAAATATAGCAGGCTGAAAATTCTTATATCAAATACATTCTTGGACCGATGCTAGGAAACTACAGTTTTCACCTTATATGAGGAAACTGATACTTCTAACACTGAGATAATATGACATATGATATCAATCTTGTCCATTTAGAAGTGGGACTTTCTATGATTATAAAATTACTTATGCTCTCATAGTGTATCCAAAATGATATCACGATGCTTTTCATGGTCGGGTTGATTATGATAATACACCAAGAAATCATCCATGAATACCAACATAAAAAAATCCAGGAAAGGATGGAAAAATCAGTTCATTAGCACAATGAAAACAAATTGTCAATTCATGAGATGAAATGATATTAAAAGAAAATAATATACACCATACATTCTGCGAAAATATATATGAGGCATGTTTGTAGGCCGAACACAGACATGATGATAACCTAATCTAAAATAATTAATTGAGATTATAGTAGCTCTTTTAAGCTATTAAATAATCATTTCTATTTGAGATATGGGATACTAGTACATAACCATAAAATGGTTCAATTACCTATAATCCACACATAGCCAAAGGTTACTATCTACCTTTTTCAAAAAATGACCAACTAACCCAAAAGGTATGAATTATATCATATAAAACACATTTTATTTAAGTCCACTAATATCCACTAGAGTTCATATAACTCCATAGTATCCATCATTAATCGTTAAATAGATATAGATACAACTCCCTGAACGATATCAATAGATAACTCCACATATATCTTAGGAAGTAAAAAAATATTTTGGGAAACATATATAAAATGATCAACTAAAAGAAGAAAATATTCCAAACATGATCACTATTTACCTTGATAATGACAATAAATCCAGGCTATCATCCCACCCAGACCATGTTGTTTTAGTCTATCTCACCTTTTATGGACATCCCAATTATTATTGGTAATAATAATTATATGCTTTGGTGATATGAATGTCACCCGTCAGTGATAGAAATTAACATTGGATAAATAATACATGAGATTATTTATCTCGAGTATGAAATAAAACTCGATTATATTTACGAAAAAAGACCCAATTTACCCTTGTGTATAAACAATATACCCTCTGGTGATGTGAAATTCTCCCTATAAAGATATAAATTAACATTTATTAGATAAGAATGTAGCCTATCAATCCTGAGTATGACATCAAACCATGTCATCTTGAGAAAATAAAGGATCCATATGAATTGACACCCACTAATCTTTAGGGGAACTCTATGCACAAGAATATACCATCCATTATAAACCCTAATGGATTATCCAAGGACATAATGCCATCATAAAACAAAACAGAAGTGCAAGGATTTCCACAACAGTTACAGATATGATAATGTGAGATACACCTGCATCAACAAGAGTATATACTATAACAAAGGCTGTTATGATCATACCTCTCACAATATATTTCCTGACTCTCTACTTATTTGTTATATGTTGTAAATAAAATATATGTTTTGAACCAAAACCATTTAAACAAACTCAATACCAATAATTGGCCTAATCTGTTTTCAAGGTACAATAGTTACCTAGATGCCTTTTCAATGGATGCCACCTTTTCCAAACCGGCTGGCACTACTCCAGCTTCAACCCCCCCCCCCCCCCGTGGTGTTATGAATCCCACTCTTTAACCTAGAGTTAGAGTTGATCCTCTTCCACTAAATTTTATAGGGAAGGTCATGCAATCATGTTGTACATGGCCCATCCTTCCATAGGAGTGCCACTCTACTGGGTCTCTATCCGACTAATTCCTCATATTATCCTCTCTTCCACAATAATGATTGAAAATATTCCTACCAGAACTAACAGCATGGTTAATATTCCCATCGTGAGAATCTTCAATATGGAACTTACTACCACTGGAAGATTAACCGAAGGATTGATAGTCCAGACTACCATACTATATACTTCTAGATTCCATTTGGTTCCACTCTATAATTAGTGACTGATTCACTATATCAATAATATTCATCAACTAAAACAGGTTATCCTATGATCGATAAACATCTATATGAGCTTCCATGATGCATCTTGCCCCGGATAACCCATTACCAAGATATATCAGTGCAAAATTATAAATCTATTTATTTAAAGATGAGTATTCTATAACAGTCATAGTGCATGTCTTTAGATGCATAAACTCACTCTCCATCTCTACTATTAGAGTCTCTAGAAAAAATTATTCATAAAACTAGGATTAGAAATCCCTCCATACCATATCTTGTAGTGAATCATTATGGTTAAAAACATTTCACCATTGGTTATCTAGTAATAATGAAATAAAATTTATGGGATTCACTATCATCTCAGGAGGTGTGGTCAAATTCTCAAAGATCAATAGAATAGTCTCAAGCCATATATCAATAACAAGGGGACATCAATATCCTAAAAACATATGGGGATGAGTTTTCTAGAACACACATTTCATCTATAACATATACAAGGTAAGATGTATTTCTCCCTAAAAATCCATCATATAGCATAAATACCCAAGGCCAATTGTGCTTTAGTACCAATCAAGAAAAATATTTGATTCCACAATTGGTACTACAAGAGGATCTACCATTATTCCTTGGATCAAAACCTATAGATAATGGTATTTTCCTCCCTTATAATGTACAACTGGAGGTCATCATGGTGGCATGTTGTTAGAATGATAATCACAAACCTCAGAAACGTTTTGTAACCAAAATATCTCTGATTAAAATGTAGGATAAATTAAGGTCTTCTTATAAATGGATCACAACCCTCCTTTTACTAAAAAATCCTATAGTATATAAAAATAAACATCCACAAATATCATTATAGACACTGATTACTAGAAAATAAAAATATTGGTCTAGTTCATATTCTTGATTTCCGTAATCCATTTCATTTGAATTCTCATTTATCTCAAAATTATCTTTGAACGGTTTAACCAAATAGTGAACCGGTTTTTTTCCTAAAGAACCATACTCCTCATTATCCAAAATATGGTGTCTACATAATTATACGATTATATTTTTCAGTCCATACAACAAATTTTATATGAATCATCATGCCATTGATGAATGCTTAGGGCATCTGTTGTAGCCAAATAAGGAAAAACCAATTTAGGATACCGTAGGAACTTCATGTACAATCCGTGTATCTTTATTCATTTCCCAAATCATTTATCAAAGAATAAGATATATAACTCAAGTAACATAATAATAGTTTTAGGTAGTTAAACAATGCATCCTATATGGAATGGTATAATGCAAGGCATGTGAATTCTACAAGGTACATTAAATGAGGGATGAGATTTATACCCTCACATCATTTGGAAATAGAAAAATATAGAATCATAAAAACACCTCTTTTTTATGTTCATTTATAAATCATGGAATAAAATCAACAATAATATGAAAAATCCATAAAACAACAATTTCAATTCAAGGAAATTTTGATTTTCCTATACGTGGGTTAGGTACTTTAAGAAAAAATTTATTACTAAATTCCAATACCATCATAATAACCTAACTATTGCCAGTGGAATTGTCTAAAAAATCATGAATATTATTTAAAACAAATTTAGTCCCTTTTCACCCCATACAAGACCATTGGTATCCCACAGGCTTGCACTCTTTTTAAAAAAACAATATTATAAATAATCATTGAAATATTATATTTTATTTTCATTCTTAATTGTACTTGTGGAGACACATATGGATTAAAAATAACTATTATTTTATGGGATTTTATGAAATATTCTTATATGGTTTATCGGTGACATGTAAATATAAAAAATGTGTTGGAGAATAATTGCTATGAAAAATGGGTGAGTGATAGGTGATGGGAGAAAAATGATGATGTCTATTGTGTGTTGATGTGAAAAAATGGACCTGTGAATGAGTGATGAATCCCTATTTAATGAAAAACAGTAGGGGAGGCTATAAGGATTCCCTTGAGGTCCTTTATTATTTTATAAAAACTAATATAATATTGAATAATAACAAAATTAAATTTCCCTAATAAATATTATGATTATAACAACTCTTTTATAATTGATACCATGTAAAGGGAAGATGAGTTCTATTTTTTGAGAGGTAGGATTACACACCATGTAATATGGTTTATAATTACTTTATAAATATTATAATATATTATTAAAATAATAAATATGGAACTATTTAAATTCACTTTTGAATAAGTGGTTAATATTCATGACCATTATAGTGAGGATTCATATATCATCATTTAATCATGTTTTTAAAAAAAATGTCAAAGAAGCATGTATTATAAAACAATATTTCTTTTAAAATTAGGCATGTAGGTAATCTCGGACCCATGTGTGATAATCCTTCATTCAATTCACTTTCATGGGTTAATCCTACGTTGGCCTCCACTCATAATAGTAAACATTTTTAGTCCATCTCTATCCCACATACACACTATACTGGCGAAGCCCAGGTGCTGCCGGACCATTTTTCAGTACTATAGGTACCGATATAGAGAAATTATAACCAGTAAATTATAGATCACTCAACTAGTATAAACCTATTATTTTCCCTATTTGTGTAGAATTGATTAGAATCGAAAAATAAGTTGGAAATATATAATATTTTCTTTCATGTAAAAAATCCATTGATATGATGTCAAATGAATAACATCATAAGTTAATTAAATAACTCATTAGGGTGAATCCAACAAGACCAACAATGTTTGATTCCATGTTTGATAAAAAAGGTTGTAAAATTCTAGGTATTACATTTTAGATGAGATCCCATCAACTCTAGTAAATGCACCAAGGGAAGAAAGAAAAATTCTCTTTTGTTTGAATATATTTTAAGGGTGAAATATTCATTTCCCTTTTGTTAACTAGGTAGAATCACTAGAAAAACAAGTAAACAACCATGCACCATTCGTTGTCTCATGGGGGAACTCATATAGTATCATGTTCATGGATTGACTAACCTTCCACAAACCATGCTTCACAACACTTCATGAAAAATTAGGGCTCCCACATGGGCATTCACCCGAGGGTGCTTTATTTCCCAAAACCATGTGTCTGTTTCAATCCCACTATCCAACACCTCACATGAATAGAAAAATCCTGCGGCCTTTCATTCATGGTTTCTAAAATCATTTAGAATTGTATTACTCTTCAAAAAGTGGGGCTTCACTATTTGAACAATACATAAACACCCTAAATAATCCCATAAAATAATTCGATAGACACATTAAGAAAAAAATCATAAAAACTAAAAAAATCATATACCCTTACTACATAGAAAAACAAAAGATCATACATGTACCATTATACATGATAATTATGATTTACTCATATGATTTTAAAGGAACATACGTGCGATTTTTATTGGAGTTTTGGTTATTCATTTTTATATAATAAAAAAATACATCCAATGATTATATAATTAATCTTAATAATAATTAGTGAAAAATTATAATAATCATGATATCCTTTTATATAACATGTTATAGAAATGATTGAGAAGCTGGATGTGATTAATGAAGAATAAATCTATTGAGTTGATGAGCATACCTATTTAGAAGAGTGAGAATCCATCTAGGATTATAAATCATAATTGGTGGAATAATAAATGATGAATATCTCTACGAAAATGGACATTAGAATTATGAGTTTTATGTTCATAGTGTTTAAGTAGGGGATATCCAATTAATCTCTCAAAGATGACTACTCATATGCTGAAATTATATTAAATATAATTTGAACATATTTGGGAACATTTATATATTTTCAATATACCATTTATGTGGTTTTCATTTGTTTTGGACTGATTAGAGATTCCTTGAGGATATTTAAAGGTGATTTGATATCCATAAAGACATTATATAAAAGTTTTGGACATTGAATAAATTTGTAGTGTCCAAAGCCTCTCCAAGATACATAAAAGTACATTTTATTTCATGTAGAATAATTAGAATAAAATGAAAACTTATTTCGATTTTTATGAGTAACTTCACGATGATATCTAAATATACTTACATGGAAAAGAATTTAAAAAATTGTAAAGTCTCGAGAGAGACAATGTAATGTAATGGTACGTTTTAGGATACATGATGAATATTATAATAGATTCGTAAATCTAATCATAGATATAATGATTTGATGATGTATATAATCCCCACAATGTTATATATGAGTAAAACTAAATTTCTAGTTAATATATACAGGTTAAAAAAACAATACAAAAGTGTCATCAGTATGATATGTATTGGTTATTAGTTAACAACATTTTATATTTGTAGTGATGAAAGTATTATTATTATTATATATTTTCTAGTAAATAACATCATTATTTCTTAATGGTCTATGACTTTTTCAGTGAGTAATAAATAGGATAATTTAAGAATAAATTTATGTTGTGATGATGTTCTTACTTACTGAATGATTATCATAGAGAAACTAAGAAATACCTAGATAATAATAATCCCAAACTCATATCATGAGGTAAATGATAATAACGTAATGAAAAAAAATACATGAGAACTTTCATTCGAGAAAGGATTAAACACATGGTGATTTAATAGTGAATAAGTGTTCATAAAGATTATGAAAATCATAAGAGATATGAAAATTGATCTATAAAGTTGTAATTTCTTTAAAATCTAATGACTCAGAACTAGAGTGATGATAATACACCCCCAAATCAAGTAGTATTTTCAACATTCATGTATGTAAAATATAATCATGTGATTCTCGTTGGAAAAGAGGCATAACAAGATATTAAGAGAAGTAAAAAACTATAGATAAACTAATATTTGATACAAGGGAATATTATTTGAATAAAAATTCAAGAGGTTAGTGATATTATAGAGAGATAATATCATGTGTTTCAAAACAATAATAATAATATATAAAATAAGATAAAGGAGAAGAAGTAATTGAAAAATGTTATGATATCCCCGTATCAAATAAGATAATTTAGAAGAATGAAGAAATGTTTTGAAAAAGGTTGACAGAAATACTATAATTATTGATATGATTTTTGAGGCCCTTGAATAATAATAAGAATATTGGGGAAGAAAACAATATGATGAAACATTTTCTCTCTACACATTGACTATTCATAGATTGATTAGAGAGAACAAGGAAAATATGTGTTCTCTTATTCTATAAGAATAAGAAAATCTCTGGGTCACCATATGGAGCCATGGCCATGCGCTCGCCCTTCGGGCGGCGGAGAAGGCATCCCAACTTTCTACCATCCCAGAGCCAGGGTTCTTACCTTTCACTAATCCTTCCTCGCTCCCAGATTTTCTCCAAATCCTCCTTAGCCTGAAATACTCGGCCTTCCACTTTGGTGCTCTTTCGCTTCTGATCTCTCTTCAGGAGTTCTCAGAGGATTCTTCGCTCAATGGGTTATCCCTTGCAGCCCGCATTGGTTGTCGCCGGCCTTCCCTCGACCACTTTGATAGGTTCTTCAACAACTCCTTCCCGCTGAAGAACCGAATCGTGGTTGGGCTTCTCTATCCTCACAACTTTCTTCTTCACTTCGAAAGCGGTGATGACCTAGATTCCACGTGGTCCAAAGGCGCGCGATCTGGAGTTGGCTCCCACTTCTTCCTGTTACGATGGAGTTACGAGTTCTACTGGAAACGATACTCTTCTCTCACACCAATTGGGGTATGCTTCCCCTATCTACCTCTTCCTTCTCAAAATCCAACCATTCTTATGGTGTTGGGTAGCCTTTTCGGAATGTTCCTAGCCTTCGATGAGCGTTCTCGCTCCCTTTTGCACCCAATTTCTCCCCACATCTATGTGGAATTCGATATTTTAAAACCTCCGGTGGACATTGTTTGGATTGAGGTTGGTGAAGAACTCTGTTATCATCAATTAGTGGTCTTCGAAAATTGGTTCGATTTCTTCAGTTCATTCTTTCATCTCGGTCATCTTTATTCCAGTTTTAATTCGTCTCGTAGCTTAGATAAGTCAAATAGTTATGTTCCCCTTCGGATGGAGGCATGGTCATTTATTCATGGCACTCAAATGAATCTATTAAAGATGTGGGGGGGGGGGGGGTGCATGTTCTTCCCCTAACGCTGTTGGTGGGAAGCAGGATGTCGCTTCTCCAGTTCCGGAAGGTCCGACTAGTGTGAATTGCGAATTGGTCTCATCCGTGGTAAAGGGACTTCAATGTCATCCTTCAGAGAGTAACCACTTGGTTCATACTATCCTAAATCGTTTGAGGAATTATTTGGGTGTTCTCTCACCTATTGTGTATGGTTCGGTGGGTCTTGTTGAACCTAGTGTAGCTAAGGATGATGCTACAGTTTTTAATAAGGGAGTGGTGATCTGAAGGCCAGTGGAGAAAGGTGAATGTCGTATGATCTACTATAATGTAGAGGTTGTACGTACAAGGATGGATGACACTGGAAGTGATGGCCCCTCGGTTGAGCCCACTACATTGATCATTTGTTGACCTAGAAGAGTGCTATTTTCTATGAAATTGAGTAACCGTTTTGAGAGTCTGGAGAACAATGGGCCTGCTCAGGTGGAAGACTAGGAGGAATCCTTCAATAAGGAGTAGGTTATTCTGTGGGAGGAATCTGGGGATGACTTATCCAGTCAGTGTTCAGGGGTTACTTCTCAAGAATTTCAAGGAAGTGATTCCTACAGTCCGAGGTGGAGGAAGGGATGATGAGGAGGCAAGAAAGGCCGAAAGGACTACTCTTATCGTCCTTCTCCAAGGAAGACCCGATCTAGTAGGAATTTGATGTCCCAAGTGACGGATTGTACTCCCATCTCTAGGGGTAATAGAGTAGGTGCAGAGGCTGCGGTCTTTAGGGATGATTCTTTTAGGATTGTCTTACAAGATCTCGGTAGCGTGGATGCTCAACCAGTGGAGCTGCTTCTGCATTCCGTAGAAGTTGTGGAGGAGGGATCCCTTGTGCTTAATGCTTTCAAAGAAGATGGTGAAAATATTATTTTAAGGTCCATTTAGGTGGCCACCAATAGAGATCATATGGATTGGATTGATAGGCCGAATTTAATCTTAGATAGAGGCTTCAATAGGGGTAAAATCAAACAAGAGGATTTCATGCAAGCATGGGACAGATTGGCACGCCACTTCGAAGACCTTATTCAGGATGATCCAGAAAAACTGGTAACATATCTCTCCTAGAATATCCTTAAATATAAACATGCTAATAGGCTTCATTTTTCCTTCAATAACATTGTTTTCTCCTTGGGTTTCTCACGTTTTACTTAAAAGTGGCGTTTGGTTTATATTAAAAATATGAAAATTTTATTATTATTCAATAAGAATTATTAGGAGTTGAAGATATGTTTTATAAGAATATGATCTTGAATTGGTGATTTAGAAACTTCTTATAGTATACTAAATATATTTATAATGATTGGAAGTTGTATGAGTATTGTCAACAAGATGGATCATTTATAATTTATCCCAATCTAGATGGAAAACAAAATATTTTTTGGAAGATAGATGTTGTACCACTATAAAGAGTCAAGTATGTATTCATACCTTCTTCTGAAATAATATCGACAAAATCAAATGAATCAAATATGTACACAACTCATATCTTGTATTAACATGAGATATATATTGAATATTTATGTCTCAATCTTGACCCAAAAACAAAAAATTTTAAATACCCACATTGGGATTAAATGTTGTAAAAAATATTTAATGCTTCTATCTATTGTTTATTTATTTCATTAAATTGGGAGAAGTGTGTAATGAATTCACAATCATATCCATACATCATAATATTTATTGATCATTCAATATAACATGGAGATAATTAAAATTTAGTGTAATTCAATAAAAATGGTAACACTATTTACCGAACCACTCTCAGGGTGACTATATAATATATTAGGGACTTCAATTACTGAAGGACAATATATGTGTATGCTATACTGTTGTTCTGATGATATGTTCAAGGATTGAAATATTATTTACATGATTTATGTAAGTGAAATTTTCATTTATTTTTAATTTTTACATGTCGAATCATATATAGGATGACAAATTTATATTATCATGGTCCATCCAAGAGTGATATAGATCTATAATGATGTATTGAATATGAATTAAGAATAGAGAACCCTCCTCACTAGAATAGGTTGAAGTTGGTAGTTTCAATAATAAGGATGTCATGATAAAATTTTAGGATATGGTTTGAGTGATGTATACAGTTTTTTACAACATACATATTATTCTATACACACATAAACATATATACTAGCTTATATAAGGATATTATTGTTGGTGTGCTGTTGTGTTTCGTACTCACACATACATGTGTACTTAAATAAATTTATAGACATCCATGTTCATTATATAGTTATATGAAAGGATTATATTTTGTATAATTGATCTAGGTCAATATTTGAGGTATAGAGAGATTGTGACTGGACATTCCTGGGATATTTTTTCAATGTATAATTTTTAAAATTTTTATATATATTCAATGTGTATGATCAACGTAATAGGAAATGATTATTTTGATTTTTGACCATTGTATCATTACATTAATTCTAATTTTATTATCATGGTGATATGATTTTGATATATTTTTCCTTCTTCCCTGATTCCATATAAAATTGTGATGTTAAATATTATTGTGGTATATATATCTATTATCCTAATAGTTTATCAGATTGAGTGTATAATTCCTACATGATGTATACTAGACCCTTTCAACTATTTATTATCCTTTATCTCATGTAGATTAATAATTATGTTATACATCAATCTGAATTTGTAAAATCCCTTACCATGTTCAAACATATGTTGGTGATACGAGTAATTACATAACATTAAATGTGTCACCATTTGATAGAGGCTACTGAGAAGTGGTGATAGTATAAGAGTATATCATGTGGATACTATTATCTATGGATAGAGTAATAATAAAAATGGAAATCAGAACAATAATATCCAACACATACCATCACATGTAAATACAATTGAAATGTCAAAATAATCTTAAATATATAACCATGTAGAAATAATGTAATGTAATGAAATATAATGAAAAGTACCAAAAGAGAAAATATAGAAGGTTAAATCCCAATTGGTATTGATAAATAACCTGATTCCAGGATCTATGTTCTAATCAGGATACACTCCAAAATCTATTAATGATCAAGGCCTTTCCCTTTTCCTGACCTGCAACCATGAAGTCAACTCGGGTATGAAATATGGCCCAATCATGGCATGATTAAAACATTGCAAGACAAAATGGTGAATAAATCATATCTAGTCAGATTAATTAATACACTTTTGTGTAATTATGGAAATATAGTGTGATTTATCGATATAAAATTTATATATACCCTCAATGCTTGGATCCATGATGGACCCTGTGACCGACTATAGCTGTTTACGTTAGTGTAATATGCCAATCCAAAATATCATAGTATATCTTATAAGTACATGGGAACATAAAATCCTTTTAATAAAATCCTGATCCCCAAATAATAATAATCAATAATATAGTAATATCAGATCCTTTGAGTCATGTCAAGGTCCCCCATCAATAATAATCAATAATACGGGCACACCAGATCCTTGGAATCATATCAGGGTCCCCCAACAATATTAATAAATAATATATTCGTACTATATCCTTAAAATCATTTCAATGTAGTGAATAATTAATAATAAATAGTATGTTTATACTATATCATGGGAATCACATCATGGTCCCCAATATTGATAAGTAAATTGTATTAACTGAAAAAAAATTCATCATCATGGGTTGTTATTCTATTTACCCAACATCCGTCAATTACCATGGTTAATAATTTATCAAGTTAACAATTTTGTTCACGACCATCAATAAATTATTGAATAGAATTTTTAGTGAAAGTGTTTTCAATTTATCAAATGCATCAGATCTTAATGAATGTCCAATTAATCTCTAGAATCACCACATTAATTCCCTTTTTAGTTTTTTCAAAGGATTAAATACCCTATGTTTTAGTATAACTATGGTACCATAAACATCCAAGTACTACTTAGTGTTCATGGTAAGTCAATTATAATTAATATAGTTTTGAATTTAAATTATAAATTATAAATTTCCAATAACACATTATATCAACATGACCACACCTCATATACATATGAGGAAGAATCAATACCTAAAAGGCTGACACATCCTATCCTAAGACAATCCGCATTATATAGATGCCAAGGGATTTAAACGATATAGAGCCTGAGGGATACATAGTGATAATTTTTTTAAGAAAGGCTCGGATCATGAGTAAACCCATGCTCCCCAAAATTTATTAAATAAAATTAAAAATGTCAGATGAATACACGAGGTACAATGGGCTTGTACCAGCAAGAGAATCAGTGAAATGAAAGGAAAGTAGAACCTCTGGATAATCCCCCATCTCATCGAAGATGTTTCTATACTGAAATAATACCTATACTATAAGAATCATCTTCTCTTGTATAATCTTTTCTCTCAGGCCGAATATTTGTATTTGAAGCTCCAAAAAAGAAGAATGAGTGTCAAACAACGTTTCCTTGATGTTGAGCACAATCATTATATCAAGGTGGTACTATTGATGTGTTGAATCATAAAAATTGGAATGCATGTCACCAAAATTTGAGGAAGGTATAACCAATATGTTGTAACATATATATGCTCCAAAACATCAAATGTTCTAATATTACAAGGAGCCAAAATTCCATGTTTCTGAATACAGTGATGTCTAAAACATGAAGATACCCATAAAAATACTCAGGATCCAACCTCAAACTCTATTGTTCATCTTTGATGATAAACATATATTTTCTTCCTAATTTGGTAAATTTCTAACCACTTTCTTTTAAAATGATGAATCTCTGATGTCTCTTTCATAAGACTCATCCCATATAAGACTAATTTTCTTAATTAAAACTGATACATTGATGACCGATATGGACTTCCATATAAAAAGTCCATCTAAATTTAATATTGGTCAATATTATTACAAGAAAACTATAGAAGATCCATGTCATCTACCAATGAGCCACCAAAATCGAGGACACAAACCATCAGAATGTACACTAGAAAACTAATTGTATGATCTGGCTTTTTACCTTTCTATAAATGATAATTAGTTTACTTATATACCTTAGTAATGAGTTCCTTTTGTAATACCAAATATATTTGAATGTTATAGTTAGTGTATTGATATGAAACTATACATTGAGGTACTATGTATAGACACACCATATTCTAAACATAAATCTTTTTATCTCATCGATAATGAACATGTAATAAATCTATTTTAAATGAGAGACATTAGTTAATCGATCAAATATAACCCATGAAAATTCATTCCTTTATGTTGTACATGAAATTATAGACATGAAGTCTATAGTGACTTCATACAATTTACACTCAAATATAGTTTATGGAAATGGAGGGAAAATGGGCCAATGGTTCTATATAATCACCCACTGATAGGTGGAGAACCAAATTAAAAAATATGAAATCTTCTTCTTTATCTGATACAACCAATAATTCATTAATATTTTAAGATACATCATGGTTGAACTGGTATGAACCTCAAATTTGGAATCATGAAAACATGTTATCAATTCCATAAACATACCCATGGTACATAATACATGGATATGGATATGCATAGTCTCATCCTCACAGATAGTCCATTCTGGAAGTGGCTCCCCACATTACATATTATTCTTTAGTGATAAGCACTACATGACTCCCAATTATCCCCATTTTATCATCTTTATTGGTACATAATTCCGGGATAATGATGTAATAATATATCATACATGATATTCATACATGTACAAATGTATTTCGGTAAAACCCATCATATTTCACTCATTAGTGGACTCCTATACTACATTAGTATGTATTTTTTTCAATAAATCAACAATAACATTTTTTCTAAGGAATATTCTAAATTTATTTCAAAATATTATTGGTAACCATCCCATATTTTTTTAATAGATTAAAATGAAACTATAGTTAAATATACATAAGGCTTTTATGGTCCACATATACCATAAATATTTTAACAAAAAAATGTTACCATTATTTCATTGAATGAACAAAAAATACCAATTATAACTCAAATTTTGGATAGTCACATTCATGTGGGTATAGTTTCAATGATCCAAAACCATACATGTAACCATATGTAATCAAGTCCAATACCATTCTCACTTTTGATGCATTGAAATACATAGTTTAAAATTTACCTATATCTAGTTTGTTCAGAATCAATTTTGAGGAAAATCTTCTCCTCAACTACTGAATAGAATTCTCACTAGCATTAGACCACATGGATTTCACCCCTTTGTTTAGAAGGTTTATCATGGGGGCTTCTGAAATTGAGAAGCGCAAAATAAAACATATATAGTATCAATCAAAACACAAAAATCTATAAATCTCAAAAAAACATATTGTGTATCTTGAAAGAAATCATTACAGTCACCTTGTATGTGTCCAATAACACTCCATCTATAAATATCACATACCTGAAGGGGTTCTCGTGGTTACTCTATAAGTGAAAAATCAAAATCATTGAATATTACTATTTCTTCATTATGAATTAGAAAGGAGAATCACGATGTCATGTGGTATTCTTCATTATCATTGTGTTCACGAGGATATCATTGATAAAAACTTCCACAAATTTATATAGAAAACATTCAAAAAATCTATTCAATAAAGCTACAAATACTTAAGGTTGATTTATTAAGACAAACAACATTAAAAAATAAATATATAACCCACATATACCTCTAAAAATAGAATATGGTATATTTGAATGCCATACCCTCATCTAGGGATTGTCCAACTTCATGTAAATTTTGGAAAATTTATGTTCTCCATGATTTAATCAAATATAATTGAATTTTATGGAAGTTTGTATCAATTTTTGATTCTCACATGGCTTAATATTTGAAAACGAATGAATAAATATTTAAGAACCACTATCCATTCTAAATAATATCAATTTATAACCCATGGAGATGTAATCGGATGGATAAATCACATGAAATCCAATTTTCCATCTAAAATTTTAATCCATGATGTTTTATATGATCGATTTGATAAAGACGGAAATTGTTTTCTCTACAAATGACATGATATGTATGGTGAACACCACATCCGTCTCAATTTAAAATCCATATAAATCACTTAGGAAAACATCCAACCCCAATATAAAAACTAATTTGTTAATGTCTTGATATTATTTGTTGTTATGCAATTTAATCCTTTTTACCTTGGTCATGATTCCAACCTTCTACTATTGCTCATGTCTTGAACATCCAACGTATAAAGAACACTTTATATACTAAAAATGTTTATTACTATGAAGATATGTGAAGGATATATAATAATGGTAATATTCAATTTAATATAGAAACATTACTAACCAATATTTTCTAATAATCAGATCTATCACATTAATTTTGGAATCATAGAAATCCCTATGAAGTTGATAACCAAAGACATCAAGAGCACATTTCCAATAGCAATGAATTCCACATGATTAATTCCGTAGTGGAATATATATGGTCATCACCCTCCCTAATTATTATCAATATATAAATTAATTAAAAACCCATAAAATAGATGGATGTTCTTATATTAAATAAATTTATATGTTAAAACTGAAGGAACAATAATTTTACCATGAATTTTTGAAGGTATGGTATCTTTATTGGATAGTGTAGGTCGTATGGGATGAAGTTGGAATAATAAACAGCTCTGAGAACCAAATTGTACCCAGAGACAATACCACTCCATTATAGATTCTACACTTTCCCAAAGATACCACATCAACTACCTCATCTATCATTATATATAGATCTCTAATAAACTATCCACTACAGTGAGGTTGATTATGTCCCACAATAATACAGTGGTATTCATGTATCTTTACCAATAGTCTCTAAATCATTTCCCTATAATCATGTTATTCTACTTATAAGTGATTATACTAAGGTCTCTTGCGTATCGACTTACAACACTAATTTCATCACACTAGAACACTTCCATGTCGATAATACATACAACCGAACATCAACTTTTAGTTGATTCACTACCACCTATAATATATATAACTATTTTCCCAACACTTGAGGATTACATTATATTTCTCTAAATGATATGTTCAATGTTCACCAACTAAGAATTGGTTATCTAGTGACATACATTGACATTTGATCAAATTTCATACCTAAATTTGTCATCATAGTGATTTAAACTGGTAAATTATATCTCTTCTAATGTGGTATGACATCTGAATTTCCATAAAATTGGTGGCATAAACCATCATATAATATACCTATTTACTCAAGGGGAAAGAACTCACTATCCTAGACTAAACTCAACGACTCTAAAACTATTTAATTGACGATCCTTTTATGGAATTCATTATAGGTGTTTTACACGAATGGGTCTACCTAGTCCAAAATTTCCTATAATTTCTTCACTGAACATTGAATCATATTAGTTCCACACATTACATTAACATTTAATGGAGCCTCCATATGGTAAATGATTTTCAACAATAAATCCATCAAGAACTCATATTAATGGGGGAAACCTTCTATTATAGATATTATAGGGTGTGGTTTCTAAAAATTATTGGTGAGTTCTGACATAATTTCCTAGGTTCTGAGAGATACTATCTTCATTTTATGAATAATTCACAATTTATTGGAACATAGTTTGATATATTTTTAATTATATGAAGCTTTTAAAGGATCTATTCATATATCTATAGGGGTGTTCTCATTTCCACCTCCTCACCATACTACCAGAAGTCTTCATGGAAGAATTACTATTTATTTACCAATAAAAAAATTGAACTATATTGTATTAAAACAAGAACATCATATTTAAGGGATGGGACATTAAGAATAACATCATTCAATTTATATTATAGTATTTACAATTTATAAGGAAATAATTTTTATTTTACTAATTATTATAAATAATCACATAATAAAGTGAAATATTAATTCTCCTATCACGATTCATGCACAATATCTCTCATTCCATGCTGACCCATGTGTAACATCATAAAAATTATAACCGTCTAAAAAATAATTCTCATTACTTGAGGTGAAATCAATAATCAAGAACAATAAAAATTAAATAGTAATCACACTCATAGTAACCCGAGTTTTCCTCAAACGTGGGTGAGCTACTCCCATGATTGAGTTACGTACCAATTCCTAACACATCACAACTCCTATCTACTAAACCCATATTTTAATATAAAATAAAAAATTCCATTTCATCAATTTTATAAAATCCCCTACATGGTTCACTCATAACTCATTGAATTGAGTAGCTACACGGTCTCAGTTTCAGCTTTCCATATATCAATGGATACTAACCAGTTGAAATGGTACAAGCAGATAACATGTAGAAAATATACCATTTTCTAAAAGTATAAATATAAATCAGAATCTGAATAATAACATCCAAAATGTGAAATCCCATGTGTATACAAATAATTGGTCCAAAAAAGCGTGAATGTATTACCATGTAAAAATAATGAAAATTCTTGTTGTAACTAGAAAAATCCAAAAAATATTATAAATTTAAGGACAAATACTAACTCGTCCAGAGTCTATACCCATTGACACTATCCAAGATCCAATTTTGACACACCAATAAAGAAATAAAACATTGGATATTTTCCATTATCCTAATAAGAAACCCTGAATTATATCCATGAACCAAAAAATCACTCAGATAAAGTATGTGTTAAACTCAGTAGGCTACTACCAAAGGTTTATAAATAATATAAAATCCTAGTAATGCATATACCAATGTCAGGTTAATAAAAATATATTTATATGATGATATTGAATAATATACAATGACAACCATTAGGTCCAAGATGACACATAAGAGAAACCATTCCTGCTTCGACCATCATAATATGTCTCTGTAGAAAATACCATACTCAAATTTACATGTATAGAAGAACACAAAAATCTATAATTAAATATATATCACTGAATAATAATAATCAATAATAGGGGCTTACTAGATTCATGGAGTCATGTTAGGGAACCTGAATAATAATAGTAATCTATAACATGGCACACTAAATAAATGTAATCTTGTCGAGGTCCCCCAAAAATAATAATCCATAATACTGGCATACCAGATCCTTGGAATCTTGCGATGGCCCCAATAATAATAATCAATAATAAATATATTCTAAATCCAAGGAATCATGTCAAGGTCCCCTAGATACAACATGTAAAATTGTATTCATTTAATCAAAATAATTAAAATGGGTTTTCAACCAACTTGGACGACTTCAATGAAATTCCACAACATTTTTTTTTCAATTTTAACATTTAATAAGGGATCATAATTTAATCATTAATTCAAATTTATTGGGAAAAAGGTCCAAATTAATCGAATGAATTAGATATTAGGGTAAAACATAATTAAATATAATATCACAACTTTAATCCAAATTTTAGTTTTTCATTGGTAGTAATACCTTATGCGGTATGCTACTTTAAGGTAATTATACACTAATGTACACCTCAGAGTCAATGGGAATCTAAACCAAATTAATTTAGGATTAAAATTAAACGATAAATTGGATACCTCTATGATCATTTTATATTATAAGTATCCCACATCATACCCATATTGTGAAGTATTGAAGGCTCAATGTATAACACGATACCAAATACCTAAAAAATAAATGGAATTCCACAATGATGAAGGTATATATAATCTAGAGAGATAGCGATAGAAAGGGAGAGAGAGAGATCCCTAGGGACATTATAAGGACCCCTAGAAAAATAAACTCAATTCATGAATCTTCAATTAAATGATATCTAGATTAAAATAGTCTATGAATAACTACGTACCTCCAGAAGATCACACATAAGATCCCAAATAGAAGAAAATATAATAATTATGGTGTATCATGAGGAAAAATATCAATTAATTAGATGTCATAGGGATATCTCCCTAAAATTGAAATGAATTAAAATTTTCAAAAAATTAAAGAGGATAAGCGTTTTTAAAAGAGTAAAAAGGTAATAAATGAATTAATACCCATCCATAAATGCTCAAATGTGACCCAATAAAAAGCCACAACTTCTTCTAAAATACTAGAGAAATGATTTTTCCATTCAAAAATTTATAAATTCAAATAATCTAGCATGGAGGTGTCTACCACAGTCATAGTTGATTTGATCACACTGTGACCAAGAGATCGATCATAGTGAATGACCACAACATGGTGGAAACCACTTTCATTTGACCCACCACACCTTACACCATGATGTGGTAACACCTTATTGGTCGTAGTCCAAGGGGAGACTCCCCATGCTCCATGATCATGAGCACACCCATCTTGGAAATACTGACATAACATTTCACAAAGGCAATATTAAGTTAAAATATATATTGGATCATGTCATGGTCCAGCTTGTGTTACACTATAAAATGCACAAAACATACTGTAATGAAACTATGAACCCTCCAACACCTCCCAACCCCATATGAAAACATAATATGAATAAAAATTAAATCATACCTAAATATAGGATTTTCAATAATTAGTTTGGAAGATGGATCTTTGATAATGACATTAAAAATGGTATATGATAGTTATTTTGGTGGATTTATATAATTGGGTTTAGTAAATTGCAATAAAATAGAACATAATATCGAATAGATTTAGTAATTTACCCTATCAAGAACTACTGAGGAAACTATCCATGTTACAAGGAAATGATATTTCAATTATTTCTTTATCACTATTCAGTTTTTTCATATTTATAATTTATACAAATAATGATTATGTGTAATTGAGAAAAATGGGTATTATTTAAATAAAACATAAATAATAGCTTATTTAGAGTCTTCCAAAATTTATTATTTTCTATGTATCAATAGAATTAAAAATGTGGTAAGGATCTCGGGGTTTTCTTTTTCTTTTCTTATGGTTTTGAAATAAAATATACAAGTATTAGATGCTAAACACTGAAGATGGAAGAATTTACTTGGAGAGTCCCTAGGGTAGATGACAACATAGTGGAAAGTTTATTGGTATGAGATTCCTTGAGGGTTTATGGGAATGAAATAAAATATATTACTTCATGAAATGTTTTATAATATGTATGAGAAATATAGTATATGGGCTATAAGGGTTATTCTAGTGATAATGAGATATGTATTATGAGGAATGGGTAAAGGTATTTTGTTGAAGTAGTGATATGTGTCATAATATTATTTCTTAAATAAACCATGATATCATGAATTGTAATGAAATTAATTTATATAATGTTTTTCATATTTCTGATATTTTCCACCACGATAGTGTCTTAAAAAACAATAAGAGTTTAGGGTTGCACATACTACTCTTGTTGTGGTTCAAGGACAATATATTGATGATTAGGTCTTAGAGATATAATTTTGAGTGTTTAATTAAATGGAAATAGGGAACCCAAGTGGGGAGGATTCAATAATCCATCTCAATAGTCATTTTATGATACTGATTTAACTTATCTTCCAATGAAGTTGTGTACTATAAGGTGAGGTGAGCCTTGTTCATGAGATCAAAATTTTACTTGTGAAGATAGATACCTTAGAGGAGAGGAAGGTGACACTAATGGACTCTATATTATATGGATTATCTTGGGAGTATTGGTGTGTATTTATTATATCCACGTTTCATTAGGTGTTATCTCATAATTATCTTTAATAAATTTGTATTCATAAATTATTTCAAGAGATTTGTAATATAAAATGATTTTAAAATTTTATGTATCTTAGGTAGGGAAATCTTTTAATGATGGTGTATATAACAATATTTATGGAATTTTTATTATTATTATTCAATGTTATAAGTGATTAAATCATTAATACATAATGTCTCATGAATGGATGAATCATATTTATTGAAAATTATGACAGATTTCTCAACATGAAGACAATTTTTATAAGGGGTTAGTAGACTTATCATTGAAAAGGGTAACCTTTTTGGTAGAAATAGATCCAAATGAATAGAACACTTATAAATCTATAAGAGAATATCCCCAAATAACAGGAAGAGGATATTGCATAGAATATTCAATGGTGGTAAGAGATAGTGTGTCTATTGTTGGGTTGGATCTCTAATTACTAGAGGAATAATCTCCTTAGAGGGTCATCAATGTGGTTATACATGGAAGGTATAATAAGAAATAGATTTGAAACCATGTGACTATCTTGCATGCATATATAAAAGAAAAAATTTATAACATACCATTTTTTTAAATGTATATTTTCTAATAAATTTAATCTTATAGATATTTTTCATTACACACAACACTGATATTATCATGCGTTTCATACATCACAGATTTTTAACAACACATAATAATTTAATAAAATATTACACATGATAGATATATCTTAGACATTAGAAAGGAGGGTATGAATATGAATTGATAAATTATTAAAAATTAATGTTTATAAATGTATATAAACTGAATTCATCGGTGACATATTAATTATAAATGAAAATAAATAACATTTCAAAATAATAGAAATTTAATTTTTTGAAGAAACTATTTTTATCTACCCATATAGGTTTTAACTCAATAATTTAATCAAATCACTTTTGGGAATGAATTTAATTTAATTTATATATTATATATTAATGTACATTTTTTTATTCATCTAATGTTTTATATATACAAGATATTATACTAAATCTAATTTTATGTTTTAAAAATATATTTTTTTAAAAGCAGTTTTCCACATATTGCTCTTATATTTTTAAAGATAATTTTTGAAGAATTAAAAAATTTTAGTTGAAAAATAAATTTCACTTTTATAATAATTTATTAATTTTTATAATAATTTATTAATTTTTATATGTTTAATTATTTATAATTTTAGAAACTAATTTATGTTTTGATTAATTGTGAAATAATGAATTTAAATTGAAAAATTCATTTACGTTTAAATTGTTTATAAATTTTAATTATATTTAAAATTAGTTTTAAATTAAAATTAGTAATTATATATATATATATGATTTGGGTAATTGTAATCATTTTCATATTTAATTTTTATCTAAAAACATGTCAAATTTTAACATTTTCACTTTAAATAACCCGCCCTCTCATCGCATATATGGGATTAATTTTGTAAATTAAAATTTTACACATTTTTTGATGGATTTTGGATAAATGAATTAAATATATTAAAAACATATAACCTATAATATATATGAAGTTCTAATTAATTTTTTTACCAAAATGAATAATGAAAATATTAAAAATTAATTACCATAGATAACCTAAAAATGAGTTTATCGAGGTTTAAAATGAAAAAATGAGGTTTAAATGGACCTAAAACTGGTATAAGATATATTTAATGACCTCAATTAAATCATATAATTTCCAATAGTCAATAAATATTCATTATGTGCTCTTTTTTAATGAGATATATATGGGTATACATTTTCCATTTCAGAAAAATTAGTAATGTACCAATAACTACACAAATAAAAGGACCCCATTATCTATTACTCTTCACACATTAAAACACTTTTTCTTCTTCGAATTTGTAAAAAATACATTAAAAAATTCCACAATATCATCATAATAACATATTTTGGAAAAAATACAACCTATGATGTATTTTGGTGAAAACCTAAGGGGGATACCGAAAGTAGAGGTAAATTTTATAAATAAGCATTTTTATTATATTTCCTCATCCAAATCCTTTAATTATTATTGAAAAATGGAGATATAATAACAATAATATAAACAATATAGTTATATTATATTATATTATGTTCATGAACTACAACTATTTAATCATTTATCAAATAAGTTATGAAATCATCATTTGTCTGTATTGTGGATTACTGCCTCCCGAACCTTTGTTATTAATTATTCCATTACCACATCTCATTGTTGGGTATGATGATAGATAAAACGTATATATATATATATATATTATTTATAAAATAATCATTCATTTTGATACAGTATATCATATATAACTTCTTTATTTTCAATTATTTATGTGATACAATAATGTCTATCCATTTTATGGTGTAGTACCGACTCACGAAGTGATTTGACTCCATTTTTACCAACTCTTTAAATAAGAGATAACAAGGATACAATTAAGGAATATATTTTATATACATGATATAATTATAATATTAATGGTATTTTTATTAATCTAAAATGATAATATTTCATTTTTCTTCCATTTTACTCACAAAAGGAAGATAATATTGTTCTACTACGTGTAAACTACCACCTTCATTAATCGATGGGACTCTATCTTTTCATCAACACATGGATGATATGTAAAAGTATATTTAAAGTAATAATATGGTATTTTTTATATTCTTATAATTTTTGGAAGATAATATATTACTTACCACATTCTTATAATCATCATTAAAAAATGGAACCATTATTAATGCATACATATGACCTACCACATATATGATCGTAACATACTTAATTTCTCAATAAAAACATTCATCATTTGTCTTAAAAGTATAATTTCTATTTAAATACAATAAATATTTAATGATTATTATTCTCCATATGATTTAACAATGATCCAATTAAGAGGACTAAAAATAACTAATCAAAACATATATGAAAAACAATGTAGTTATTACCCAAACATGATTTTAACAAGGAATTAGTAATAAAAGTGTAATTAATCATCATAAGTAAATATTATATGTTATAATATATATATTTATGGTCATATAATATATTTATATAACATATATTTATTATAATGTTTTTCTTAACATGTATTATGGAAGTCGACATTTAAGTTAAGGGATTTATATTCTCTATTTTATTTCTGGAAGACATATGAAAAGTCAACAATATTTTCATTTGATTGGTGTATATAATCACCATTTACATTTTTAATAAATAATATCATTATATTAATGATAATAATTTTTTCATTTGATGTTATACTTTGTTATGGATCTTGATTTAATATATTATTAAAGATGTAAAGGCTTCCTATCTCAATTTTTTGTTTCTATGGTGCAGAAGCCATATTCACCACATTTTTCAATAATGTGTCATTTATACATAACATGAATTTATTTTATTATTATTATAATTATTATTATGGGTATTAACATATCCATTTATTTATCGGTCTTTCATGGGGGTTTTTTTTCAAAAGGTACCAAAGTAGTAATGTATTTTTATAAAAAAAAATTCTCTTCATACATAGGTTTTCTTATGAAATCTTCATATTTTAGGTGGTCCCTATACAACATAATTTATATTAATATTGAAATTTTATTTATTATAATTATATTATATGTATCAATTAATTTTATTCTATCATGGTTCTTACTTTTAAATGTTACCAATGTTTTAAGGGTTTTATGTTATGATCTCATTATTTATCATGATTGATCTGGATTATATGTACAATGATGAGACATTACAATCTATATCTTAATACACTCATTTATTTAATACTCCTATTTTTAGTTCATGAGAATACATGTTTTCGATTCATCTTTATATCTTCATGTACTCCTATGTTCAAAAGAATATTTTTACAAAAAATCATCTTTATTTCTCTATTGGGTTGAAAACCCATTTTCTACCCAAACAATTTTTTCTATTTTTTTCAATTTTTTTCAATGTATTGAAATGAGTTATTCATTACAATTTTTCCCTTCAATGACTATTTTAAAAAAATTAAATGAATATTGATTCCATATTTGAAAAAATGGTAATTATTCTATTACCCAAAATATGAATGGAATCATTGTTTCATCATATATGAAATGAACATTACTTTCCTTAATATAGAACCATCATTTTTTTAAAATTTATACATTATATATTTAAAAAGTTATTTAAAATGAAAATTATTTATAAAATATCTTCTGTTTATAAATGATATTTTCAAACTGGAAGGGATATTTTCCTCAAAACATTATTTTTCATTACTTTTATGGATCCCTTTAAAATATTCAAAGATTATTTTACAAGAAAAATATTTAGAAATTATTTTATGAATTTTTTGTTTTAAAAATTAATTTTTTAAAAAATTATTTCCCTCAAGAAAATCACAATGTGATTTATCGCTAAATATAATTCTTTATATAATATAACAACCCATTAATATAATTTATTCTTTTGGGGGGATATAGACCAAGGATTCTATGGTTATTATTTATTATAATTATTAATTATGGATATTTATTATAAAACGCATTTCTATTTGTTGGTTTATACCATGGAAAGATTATTTAGAAATATAATTATTTAGAAATATAATATTTTTTCATGAGTTATGTTATGTGGTAATTATGATGAACCTTATTTATTTTCTATGGTAATGAAATGATTAAATGATAATGAATCCCATTTAATTTCATGGGTTTTGATATGATTATTTTATATCATCTTCTGGAACCAATATGAATGTTTTTTATTATGTGAATGGAGGAGCATATATCTTCATTCATAAAATTGGAAAAAATATTATATCACATTTGATATAAATGATTGGAATGAAGAGTGAACCTGGTTTGGTAAGGGAATTTGTTATCTATGATGGTCTTGGAAGAGAAAGTTGACCACTATGATGGTTTACAAAGTTACCCCATTCCACTTTTATATCCTCGAAAGTGATCCTCAACTACTATGGAAATGATTTTCTATGCTTATGTGTAAGAAATAATTTTATGTCTTAGGAAAATTTTATTATCTCAAGGATCGAGTTATTTGATTCCATTATGATTCATTTCATATAAACTACCAATACTTATTCCACGACTCAAGATTATTATAATTGATTTGAAGGGTATGGTTTTCATATGTTATGCACCAATTATTATACCCTTATTTTCATGTTATGATTATATATATCTTTTATTTACCCTTAAGGAGTATATAAGATCACCCTTTATTATTTTTTTTATCTACGTGTTTTGAAAAATGCTTTTAAGTATGGCGTGTTCATAAATATTATTAATGGGTAAGATCATTATCAGATATGTTAATAATCATTCACCAAATTAGAATATTTTTTACCTAGTATTTATATACAAAAATTTAATATTTTCCTTAGGCATCTTCATGTGTAATTTATTGAATATTCATATAAAAATTTGTATCATCAATGTATGAGAATCCCAGGTCATTATAATAGGTATCTAAAGAAATATTATTTTAACCATTGGAAACTAGAATGAGAAAAGTGTAGTTATATATTTATGAATATTTATAAGGGTATGTTTAGGGATGTATCTATGAATTAGTCTAAATATGAGTCAATGTATAGGACAATTTCATGGATTATTGGTAAAGGATATTGAGATTAGTTTCTATGGAATTAAATCCATTTTTTTATTCTATAAGTGGATTTTGATCTGAAACAGTGTTACCTATGGGTAATAACTACAAATAGGGTGCATTATGTTTGTCACGATCTTCACCTAGTTCATGATAAGGGGCCTAGTCGTACACATGGTTTAATACTCTTTGGGTATATGCTGTGGGAATTCACAAACACGTTATGAACCATAATGAAAGATTTATAAAGATGATGACTATGAATGAACTCAAATTAAAATAAGGATTCATAAATTAAAAAGTTGTTTTCATGATTTATAAATCATTTAATTTTTTGGTTATATGGTTTTCCAATTTGATTAGTGTTGTTTTCACTATATATGTTTTTTGGTTTCAATCAATTTATGGCACTAAAGAAAATGTTTAACAATGAATGATATGAAGATGTTTATATTGAGCTACCAAATGGGATGATTATTGGAGTGAATGATATTTTAATTATTCATATTCAGTTATAACATAAAATGATGAACAATGTGCACCTAAATAAAATCTCAGAATCATCCTATAATGTTTGGATAGAGTATGCTATGAGTTTGATTATTGGAGACTATAGAGAAAAAAAATATTTAGGTTCTTATATTTTGATAATTTGGGAAGAAGAATGCAAGGGAATGTCTCAAAGGGATCAGAATATTTTTTCATTGTAGAAAAAACGACATAGAAAAACAAATTGAAAATTAAAAATGAAATGTTTGGTTAACAAAATGGATGAGAATAATTTTCTCATTAAGGAATAATATAAAATTGAATGTTTTATAAATGTAATGTATGTTCATTATAAAAATCAATATCCCATATGTAATGATTATTGAACTAAATCAGAATGGTTCTATGATTATTGGTTTCATTACTAATTATGTAAATAATAATAATGTCTTACTAAAGGAAATATATTTTAAGGAATAATATAATTAATCCATGATTATTGTTTGAAAATGAATTGAGATGATTGATTTCGGACTATTTCGGAATACAAGGATTATGTTATATGAATCATGAAATATATAAGTATTGGTTAGAATAAATTTTTTGTTATAGATGTGAAAAAATATGTTAAATGGTTGAAATAGACTAGAAATGTGATTTAATGGCAAGGTGATATTTTTATTAATGATTATAACCCTAAATATATTATAGATGTTTAAATAATGATTCTATTATAAATATATATTGGATATGAATATGTAAATTGTATATTACTTATTACAATAGAAGTGACTAATAATTTTTTAACAAATTAGTTAGTATTATTGTTAATAAATATTACATTATTATTGGATTTAAGAAACAAATACAATAATATGGGTTTTATGTTAGGAATTAAGAAAAATGTAAGTCTCTAATAATTTTTTATGGTAATTCATGTTTCTACCATGTTTTAAAATAATATCTGAGAATGGTTTTCATATGTTTATTATGTGATAGTTCAAAACAACATCAACTTTTTTGGGAGATTAATGATAAGTTTATATTTGGAAATTTAGTGACCTTGTTTATAAATTTTGAATTTTTCCATCTTAGAAGGTTAAATATTTATATAATGGTTTATCTTGAGTATTAGATGATTCTTTAGAGATTAAAAAATTACTTCACCATATTAATATTAAACCATTTTGGATAACCTCTGATAATTTTATTAAAAAATTGAAGCTAAATATGGATTTGATGAATTATATTTTTATTTTTGATCTTATTCAGTGCTTAATACATAAAAAATGAATCTTTTATAGTTTTATAGGATGTGAAAATTTCTCAGGGCATAACCAAAGGATGAAATTATTCTTGTCAAATAAAAAGATATCAAGTAAATGAATTTTTATATGTCCATAATCAATATAGAAAATTAATTCACCAGAATTAGTAAAAATATATAGAAATAAAATTTTGTCCTTCAAAAATAATTTTTGATTATATTGATTAAATTTTTCTTTCCTCATTTATTTTTTGGGTTTTTGGTCATTAAATTTCTCATAACCATGTACTCTATCACTATACATTGCTATCTAGGTGTCATTTTTTGAATCTATTTCCAGGTTTTCAATTCCCTCTTATGTAAACCAATACAGAAACTCAGTTTTGTGTCACTTTAGGTAATTTTGTTGTTTTAGATTTTCCATTTTTATATGAACTTTTATTATTAATTTGTACCACTGGGTTTTATGGAGGAATTTTCAATTGTCAAACCGTAGATATCCAAGAATAAATTTGAAGATGAAATTTATTTTCAAGGGGTATAATTTAAAACACCAAGATTTTTTAGAATATATTTATCAAATAAATTTAATATTTAGAAATTTTAATTTACATGAAATATGGAGTTTTGATTGAGTTACCTAAAACACTGAGTTTAAATGAAACGTGACATATTATTAAATTATTATATATAATTAATATTACATAGCTGTTTGAATGGGGGTGTCAAAAAGATTAACATAATTATGAAAATATATTGTTAACAAATGTATCTAAAACGATTTATTTAGTGACCACATAATTAGATATTAAAATAAAGATCATTTCAAAATAATGGAAATAATTGGTTTTGGAAAACAATTTTTGTGCAGAAAAATACAATTACATTAATAAAAAATAATTTTGGTGAATTATTGTAATGAAATTTCTATATTAAATATTCAATTTAATATTTAACATCCATCTTATGTTTTTTGTTGACAATAGATAAGAATAAATACAACTTTATTCTTGAAATGGTTTTTTCACATTTTTCACGCATATTTTTAAAAATAGTTTTCCAAAAATTTTAAAAAACTCTTTCAAAATATAATATTACCTTTTTAGTAACAATTTTAAAAAAATTATTACGGTTTTTTTTTATAATTTTATTAGAAGCTTAATTTTATTAGTGAATAGTGAAAATATACATAATTTTAATTGAAAAGTAATTTTTCGTTTAAATAATTTGTGAAATTAATTTTTTTTATTTTTTTAAATTATTATTAGTTAAATTTTATATATTGTGATCCAATTTAGGTAAAAAAAATTATTTTTGATATAAATAACATGAAATCTTTTGAATGTTTTCTTTTTAAAAAACCTTCATTCTAGTCAAATCCACATGATTAATTTTCAAATTACAATTTTTCACTAAGGTAAATATAATTTGAAAAAATTGATTCTATATTTTTAATAAGAATAATATATATGATCTAATAATTTCAACATAGTTTTTTATCTAAATTTATATTTAAAATAGTAAAAATAAATTAAAGTGGTTAAAGAAATAGTGGGTTTGTTGAAGGTTTATACTAAGAAATATAAGAGTTAAAATTACATTTATACATATATATAATATATTTTATAGACATATTTTCACCTTCTAATTTATAATTATAGGGTATAATAGATTTTTATTATTTTTTGAATGAGAAAAATTTGGGTCTCATTTTTTCTGTCCCATAAATTACAAGTGTGTCACTCACATCACTTATAAAAGGCAGACCCCTCTTCTCTCTTATTCATACCATAAACTCAATTTGGTTCTGAAAATACCCACCAGAAAACCTTATGAAATTCCCTAATCTCTTAATATAAGACATAGTTTTTTCAAATAGTTAACCTATGAATTGTTTTGTGTAAACTTACGAAGGATACCCAAAGTAGAGGTAATGTTTTTTGCCAGGTGATTTTATTTTATTTATTCATCCAACTCATTAAATAATTATTAAAACTTGTTTATATTATGAAATAAGAATATTAAATATAGTAATAATTTGTTATGTTAAGTAAATTGCCTAAAACCATATCAAATGTGTTATGAAACCATCATTCATGTTTACTGAGGACTATCACCTCATATACATATGTCATTGTTTTTTCCATTAACACCTTCCTTGGTTTGGTATTATGATGGAATTAAATTAAATATATGATATTTATATTATTTTTATACCACTATAGTCAACATATCATATATAATTTTTTTACCATCCATTTTATATTGGATAATATAATGTCCCTCGTTTGTATCATAAACTACCTCAACACGAAGCGATGTGACTCGTTTTTCACTGACATATTACATAAATGATAATAATGATAAAGTTAATGAATATATATGACACACTTGAAATATTAATGATGTTAATTAAATATGTATCATTAATAAAATATAATATATCTGCTTATTTATTATTATTTTACTCATTTAAATATGATAATGTCATTCATGTACATGTGGAAAACTACCTTCACAAATCGATGTGAATCCCACTTTTCATCAGCACACCAAATGAATGACATGAATAAGTAAATTAAAAGTAATAATAAGTTATCTATGACAAAACTGACAATATTTAATGATAAAATATTATATACCTCATTTCTAAAATTATCGTTGAAAAATGGAAATGTTACTCCTGCATAAGTACAAACTTACGTCGTCATGATTCTCACATACTTGATTTATCAAAAAAAAAATTCCATGATATCAGGTAAAATTATAATTAATTTATAAATATTATAATTGAATCATGCAAATTATTTCGTATATTATGGAACATTGATCAAAGTAATATTACTAAAAGTAAAAAATCAAAACACATACAAAAACAAATCAGTTATTACCTAAAACATGATTTTAACAAAGATTACATAAAAATGGGTAATGAATGGTAATATGTTTATAATATATAGAATAATATATATAATTATCATTAAATTATATATTTATAAAAATCTTTTATTTAATATTTAAGAGTTTCAAATAAGTGCAACCAAATTTTAGGCATAAGGTAATGTATTTCTATTATCTCATTTATTTTTTGGAGTAATTTTGAAATTCACTAAATGTTTGTTTTGTGTGGAATATATAAATAAAAATTGAAATTATATACCCTAAATCTTCTAATTTTCATGATATTTATTTTTTCACATGATTTTATAGTTTATTTTGTCTTAGGATTCAAAATGTAACTAATGCTATAAGGGGTTTCCATCTCTTTTTTTTGTGATACCCAAGCCATATTAACGACATGTTTATCTTATGTGGTGTACATTCTACCCATTAATGTAGATTATAATAATTATTCTTAAAATTATAAATATTTACATATATATTTCATAATATCAACATCAATTGGTTTACAATTCAATAGTTACTGAAGCGGTAAGGGATTTATTTTCCTGAATTTGAGTTCTTTGAGAAATATGTTATGTTATGAACCAATATTATTTTTTTCATGTATATAGACAAAATTGGACATATAATATCAGGAATTTATATATATATATATATATATATATATATATATATTATGTTTCACCTACTTTAATTCTTTCATGGGACTTATGATTCAATGATTCTAAAGTGGATGTGGTATTTGTGTTACAATCTCATAAATTATTAAAATTGCTCATGATTATGAATCTAATAAAAAGTTTTATAATATATTTAAATAAAATTATTTATTTTTTATAAAATAGTTATTTCATGATAATACATGATGTACCTTTATGTTTTTCTCATTATGTTCTAATGAGTTTAAATTAATGTTTTTATGAAAAATTGTCTATATTTCTCTCTTCTATAGAAACCACATTCTCTTCCAAAACCATTTTATTCTTGAAATGTTTTCAAAAATACATATGAAAATATTAAAAAAAATTATTGAAGAAATTTGTAACCATGTTTTAATTTCAAAAAAATGTTTTTAAATGAATCATTATGTCATTTTCTAAACAATGTCTGTTTGGATTTTTAACAAAAAATGTGAATAGATTTTTTGTTTGATCTCATATAGAATGAATGTTATTTTCTATAGTAATGACCACTAATGTTTTGAAGAATACTTTATTTTTATAACAGTTTATTTTCAATGTAATTGATATTTTTTTATGTGTTTAAAAGTTATTTTCAAAATTTAAGGGATATTTTAATCATGAAATTTTTTATATTATTTTTAAATATTTAATTATACATTTTCAAGGTTATTTTTAAATATATTGACTACCAAAATATTTTATGAATTTTAAATTATAAAAATTAGATTACAATGAAAACTAATTTTCCCCCAATAAGAGTACTTTGTTATTTATCATTCAAAATAATTCTCCATCTAAGATGACATCCCCTGGTGTAATTTAAGATTATCTAGGGAGATAAACTAATGATACCAATATTATTTTTCAATTTAATGGATTATTATGAAAAATTATTTATGAAACCCATTTCTCTTTCTTAGTTTTTACAATGATAAAATTATTATGAAACCTATTTACTGTTCCATTGGTTATGATATAATGAAATTGTGAAATATGTCTCTTTTTCATAGGTTATGATATAATGAAATTTTAATTAAAATAATTTAATTTCATGGGTTATGATCCGAAAAATGTCGTATGATCATGTTGCGCACATATGTATTCTTTCAATAGGAGATATGTGGGACCTATATCTCCCTACCATGTATTGAGTAAAGGTTTATATAAGATTTGATAGATTTGATATAATGTGGAGTGAAACTAGTTCAGAAAGGAACTTTGTCTGCAACGATGGTGTTGGGATTGAACATTGAATAAATGATTGATTGAGGAGTGAAACCTATCTATTATGACATCCTTTGTTGTAATCCTTTTTTATTATGGATATAAGTTTCTATAGATATGGGTATTACATAATTTTATGTCTTATTTATATATTGTGCTCTCATGTCTCATTGTCTTCGATTACCTTATGATTCAAGTGTTATGAACTGTCAATATTTATTACATGACTCACTATTATTATCTTTGATATGTTATGTACAGTTTTCAAATGTAATGATTTAGATCTAATACAATTACGTTCATGTTATTCTCACTTCAATCCATTGTTTACCCTTACATAGCATCAAATCTCATCATTTCTTATGATTCCTTTCCACATGTTATGAATAAACATTTTATATAGGGTATATTTTTGAATAGTACTAAAGCAGACGATATTTATGGCATTTTTTGAATATATTTCACCAAATTAAATCACTATATACCTAGTCTCCAATGATGCTAAAATAATATGGTAATCAAGCGTGTTATTATGTAATGTAATTAATATTAATCTAAAATGAAGTAATATCAATATATTAGAAACTATGGTCATTATATATTCAATGATGTATAAGTATATCACCGATTGATATTGGTTGAAAGCTAGGATTGATTAATGCCTAAAGTACCTGTAGACCTCACCTGTTTTGATAATCCCAATTATGTTTTAATATGTGTTTATAATCCTATATATATGTTATATTATGTTGTCAAAAATATCAAAATAATCATTGGAATATGTTAATTAATGTTTATCTTGGTTTATACACGCTTGGAAAATAATTCTAACTCAATCTGGATATGATTTGCATAGAACGGATAAGTGTTAAGATTGTGAGTCACTGATATAGTGCTACCAATAGAATAAGTCTATAGGTATGCACAAGTCAACTGATACAGAAATGCGACTACCAGTGCATAGTCTACTGATAAGTAAAGGTCACTAGTATACCAAAATTTTGTGACACAAGGTCATTGGTACACAGCTACCAATACATGTTAATGATGAAAACAGTCATACAGACCTACTGATACAAGATACCGATACAAACAGACAGACAGACAGCTACCGATATGAAGTTCACCGATACAAATACACAGCCATCGATACAGACAGACAAAGTCCAACGATAAAGACAGATACCGAAAGACAGGTACCGATACAAGTCTCCTGATACAGATAGATGGCTACCGCTACAAAGTCTACTGATACAATAATTCTACTAGTACAAAAGAGATACCGATAAAAGGATCTACGGATGGAAAGTTCTACTGATAAAAGGAACTACTGATGGAAGGATCTACCACTACATAGAGATACTATTATAAAGAATAATAGCTACCGATACAGACCTACTCACTCATGTCCACCGATACAAGCTCACTAATACTAAGAGCTACTGATGGAAACTAGTCACTATTTCTCTAAACTCTATTTCAATTTTTTTATTTAGCAACAGTAATATTTTATGTCTTTAATTCATGTGAAATTACTTAATGATAGTTTTTGGCATGTTAGGGAACTGTACCTCGTACCTAAAAAAACAATCATGCTTTATGTCGGACCATATGAGCTATAAAATGAAGATCAAAGCCATGAATCGAAGGATATATAGGATGACACATGAAGAGACACACATGCTGTAATATCAGTATATGCACGAGAGCTAAAAGTGTAAAGAACATTGCTGAGAAGCTGAAGAACGTAGCTATGCTACAAAGCCTACTGAAATCTCATGCAACACACCAATACCAGTAAGTAAAGAAATAGAACTACGACACTTTGTTTCTCAGAGAAATTCATAAAAGTACTCAAACAACATCTTCTCAAAACAAAATGAGTCCAGAGATGCATTTCCATCACACAGAGCCTTCTAAACCCACCTCATATCTTTTAGCTCTCTTGTGATTTGGTTATTTACTTTTCAAGTACTCTCTGTGATTCTATTCATCTTAGACACACACTGACTCCTGAGCATAACTGGATTATATCTAAAATCCTCACTCAAACCTTCTGAATTATTTTAGTTCCCACTGTAAATTGTGGTTGAGGTCAAGTGTGACCTAGATAGCCTGTGTGTTATTGTTTTGTTTTTCGCCCGAAGAACTGTTGTAGAGTTCATAGCACCTGGACAGTCTATGTACAGTTGTTTACCCCAATCCAGGGTGTGGATACAAGTTTATATAAACTATATGAGAGTACTAGGTCTCGTCTTGAGACTGAACCTCTTGGTTAAACCTGTTGTTCATCTCTAAAGTATATCTTACATTCCGCTGCTATGTACTTTAAATATAAATATTTTTTAAAGTAACTCTGATATTTAAACTAGAAAGTTTTTATAACTTTTGTTAGCCAGTAAGTTAGTTTCAAAATTTAATTAATCTTTAGATTGAGTTAACTGATAAATAATAAACCTCTTGAGAAACAAATCGAAAATTTAAAATCATTATAAATTCACTACAGTTTAATTTTTATTTAATTCTGGGGATTTTAATCATAAAGTTTTTAACAGAAATTTTTATTGGAACTCAATTCACCCCCCCCCCTCTTGAGTGTCCACTCCAACTAGTAGTTGGTATCGGAGGTTGTTATTAATATAGTATTTACAAATACTCTGTTTTTCAACTGTGATTTTAGTTATATCTTAATGATCTTAAATTTATGTTAGTTCTAAATTTTATCTCTTTAAATATATTTTGTAAAATCTAATTATGGATAATAGACTAGAAGGTGCTGCTACCAACCTTCCACCTTTATTTAATGGTGTTAATTATGCCCAATGGAAAATGGAAATGAAAATACATTTAGACAGTATAGGATTTGATATCTGGACTACTATAGAGACTCAGTATAGGATCCCAGAAACAGAAAGAACTACTTGTGATGATCCTACTAAAACATCTTACAATAATAATTTTAAAGCAATGAATGCCATGTATTGTGATTTAGGAGATGAATAATTTAATCGAATATCTTCTTCTAAAAGTGTTTATGAAATCTAGGATACTTTGGCTATTTCTCATGAGGGAACAACTAGTGTTAATGTAATGAGATTAAATTCCTACACTATTAAGTATGATAATTTTAAAATGAAGCCTGATTAACCTATTTCTAACATGTATCTCAGGTTCAATGAAATTGTAAATACAATTAGCTCACTTAGAAAAGTTTTTCCAATAAAAGAGAAAATCATGAGGATACAAGATGTCTGCCAGAAAGCACATCAGTCTCAATAAAAGAATCGTGTGATACAAGTTCACTGCCTGTTAAAGAGCTGATTGGTAATTTGATGATGTATGAAGATGAGATAAAGGAAAAAAGATGAAGATTATGAATCAAAGAGGAATTCAGTGGCATTTAAGTCAACTACCTCAAAGAGAACGGACAAGGAGAAAGTTCACATTACAACAGAAAGCTCAAAAAGTGGAGGTTCAGATTCTGATAGAGATGAAGAGATGGCTCAAAAAGCCAGGAGATTCAAAAAATTCTATAGGAATAATTAATTTTCCAGAAAACCAAATTATAAGGGTATGTATGACCAACGAGGTTATTGGAAGAAAGTTGATTAGGATGATGAGATAGTGTGATATGGATGCAAAAGGAAAGGACACATTAAGGCTGACTGTCCAAAATTGAAGTTCAAGAAGAAATATGACTATAAGGAAAAAAAATATAAGAAAGATGTGAAGGAAACATGGAGTGCTTCAGAAGACAGTACAAGTGATTATAAGGTTTCTGATTCTGAAAATATTCATGCCAACATATGTTTCATGACTAATACTTCTAAGGTACATATTTCCCATATGGTGAACGATTATTATTCTGAGAATGAATGTGATTAAAATAGTGATGATAATATGTCAAAAGCTAAATTATTTGAATAATTTAACATGCTATAAGATACCTGCAATGAGTAGAAAGATAAGTACAAATCATTAAAGAAGCATTATGCCTTGTCCAGTACTGATAAATCTGAGCTTAGTATAGAAAAGTAAAAGAATGATTAATTGTTAAAGGGGAATACTCAACTTAAATTGTCCAATGAGAAACTTAGAAACGATTTATAGAAGTTCACAAATGAAAATAAATACTCTAACTCAAATTCATGGAAAATAAGTTGCACCAAAGTATACACTGGTCTAGACTATCATCCTGGCCAGAGATAGCTTGTTAAGAATAAATTTATTCCAAAATCCGGAAAATTTGCTGCTAGTTCCAGTTTTGGAAATTCCTATTCCCCAACCACTATTCACATAGTTATAGATCTGAAAAATTTTATCTTTAAAAATATTTTTAATATATTGATTATATGAAACCCATTAGACAAATCTGGGTACCAAATTGTTTTGTTGCTAACCTCTCTGGACCTAAGAAAATATTGGCACCAAAATCATTTTCTGTTTAAACATGTTTTGTAGGAGACTTTCTTGAAGGGTTCTAGTATGAATATATGGTACATGGACAGTGGATGTTCAAGGAATATGACTAGAGATTACTCATGTTTCAAATGTTTAATCATGGTTGATGGAGGGCATGATACCTTTGGTGATAATTCAAAAGGAAAAATCATCGGCTTAGGCCAGATTGGTAACACAGATTCGATTTTAATTTCTAATGTATTATTTGTTGATGGATTAAAATTAAACCTTTTAAGCATTTCTCAACTGTTCGACGATGGTTTTGATGTTAAATTTTAAAATGATGCTTGTAATGTTTTTAATTCTAAAAATGATTTAGTATTTTCTACATTAAGAAATGAAAATATATATGTTGTAGATTTAAATTCTTTATCCAAATAAAATGTTTCTTGTTTAAATTCATTTCATAGAGAGTTTTGTCTATGGCATAGAATATTAGGACACTGCAATGTTCACTCACATAGGAAGCTGACTAAGATAAAAAAAAATTAGAGACCTACCTCAACTAAAATTCTTATTAGACAAATTTTGTAATCCATGTCAAAAGGGAAAGCAACATAATGTTTCTTTTAAATTAAAGAAATAAGTTTCAACTTCTCAACCCCTCTAGTAGGTTCACATGGACTTGGTTGGACCCTCTAGAGTTTCTAGTTTAAATGAGAAGCACTATGTCTATGTTTTAGTAGACGATTTTTCTATATATACATGGGTATAATTTTTATCTCACAAAAGTGAAGCTTACTCTTACTTTATTAAGTACTCCTAGTATGTAGAGAACCTTAATGGACTTAAAATTAAGACCTTGATAAGTGACCATGTTTGTGAGTTTGAAAATTGTGAGTTTGAATATTACTGATCACTCAATGGCCATAGTCACAACATTTATTCCCCTAGGACACGTCAGCAGAATGGTGTAGTAGAAAGAAGTAATAGAACCCTTCATGAAATTGCTAGAACTATGCTCAATGAATATGACCTACCTGTTTACTTCTAGGCTAGAGCTGTGAATTTAGCTTGTTATATTATAAATAGAGTCTTGATTAGACCTGTTCTTATGAAGACCCCTTATGAACTGTGGAATAATAGGAAACCTAAATTTAGTTACTTCTGAGTTTTTGGTTGTAAAGTCTTTATTCTCAATACTAAGGATAATCTTAACGAGATTTCTTCTAAAAGTGATGATGGAATATTTATAGGTTACTATTTAACCAGTAAATCTGATAGAGTATTTAACAAAAGAACCAAATGTGTGGAGGAATCAGTTCATATGAAATTTGATGAAACTGATACACATGAAACAAAGTCTTCTCTTGAAAATCTTGAAGAAGATCTTTCTATTCCGATCCTTAATGATAAAATCGGTGGACCTATTGTAAACTCAACCAGTTTTGGAAATATTCTATAGTCTACTCCTGGTGAACCTGAACATAGAGAAGAACCTGAAATTTCTAGTCCTACCTTTAATAGATCAACTAGGATTATAAAGAATCATCTTTTAGATGTTGTTGTAGGTAATCTTGATAGAGGGACATAGACTTGAGATTTTCTATGAAATCAGGTTGAACATAAACCCTTTCATTGATAGTTAGAACCTAAAAATATCGATGATGAAATCAATGATGAATTTTGGGTAATAGGTATTTAAGAAGAATTAAATAAATTTGAATGAAATAATGTTTGGGAATTAGTTGACAGACCTAAGGACACATTGACCATAGGCACTAAATGGGTTTCTAGAAATAATGTTGATGAATTAGGAAATATCATTAGAAACAAAGAAAGGCTAGTTGCACAAGGATATAGTCAAGATGAAGGAATTGATTATGAGGAAACCTATGCACCTGTAGCTAGATTAGATGCTATTAGGAATCTACTTGCCTATGCGGGTCATCTGAATTTCAAGATATATCAAATGGATGTTAAAAGTGCTTTTCTAAATGCTTTTATAATTGAAAATGTTTTTGTTGAACAACCACCTGGATTTACTAATCCCCATTTTCCAAATTGAGTTTTTAAGCTCTCTAAAACATTATATGGTTTAAAACACGCCCCATGATCTTGGTATGATAGACTTAGTACGTTTTTTATTTAAAAGGGTTTTGCTAAAGGGATTGTCGATCCAACTCCCTTTATCAAAAGAATTACTATAGATGAATTAATAGTTCAAATCTATCATGATGATATTATTTTTTATCTTCTGAAAATTCTTTGTTCATTGATTTTTCAAAGAGTATGTAAAATGAATTTCAAATGAGTTTAATGGAAGAACTCAAATATTTTTTTTATTTCCTGTTTTTCAAAATTAAAATGGTATTATCTTCAATCAATGTTAATATACAAAGGATATTTTAAATTTTTTTGGTTTGAATGGTAGTAAGGGTAATGACACACCCATGAGTATCACTTGTAATTTGGATGCTGATGAAACTGGAAAACCAGTGGATCAAACCAACTACAGAGGTATGATAGGGAGTCTTCTCTATCTTACTCCTAGACGACCAGAAATTTTGTTTACTGTGTGTATGTGTGCTAGATTTTAAGCTAATCCAAAAGAATCACACTTAATGGATGTTAAAATAATTTTTAAATAACTTAAACATAATACTAACATAGGATTATTTTATACAAAAGGAAAATCATTCGATTTAATAAGTTATTCTAATGCTGAATTTTCTGGTTGCAGGTTAGATATAAAGAGCATGTCTCGAACATGTCATATTCTAGGTAAGTCCTTAATATCATGGTGTAGTAAAAAGCTGAACTCTATTGCATTTTCTACTGATGAATCAGAATATATTACTGCTGGTAGTTACTGTGGGAAAATTATGTGGATGAATCATACATTATTGGACTACAGATATCAATTTAGACATGTATCTATAAACTGTGATAACACTAGTGCGATTAACACCTCTAAGAATCTCGTGTGTCACTCTATGACCAATCACATTGATGTAAGGCACCACTTTTTGAGAGATCATTACCAAAAAGGTGATATTACTCATGAATTTATAGGTACTAAACATCAACTGGCTGAAATATTCACCAAGTCTTCAAGTTAGAATAGGATAAGTTACATTAGACATGAATTAAGAATGATATAATTTGTATAGCCTAAACCTCACCGTTACCCTAAACCTCACTATTAGCTTAAACCTCATCGTTAGCCTAAACCTCAACATTATCCTAAACCTCTCTGTTAGCCTAAACCTCACCGTTAGCCTAAACCACACTGTTAGCTTAAACATCACTGTTAGCCTAAACCTCACCATTATCCTAATCCTCAACGTTAGCCTAAACCACACCATTAGCCTAATCCTCACTGTTATACCTCACAAGTATGAACCTCGCCGATATACCTCAATGATAGGAATACCTCACCGTTAGGAATCATCACCGGTATGTAATACTGTTATGTTGCACTGTTTTTAAAATTATGTATCTTTAGCCACCAGAATCTATATTTTTTATATTTTACTTATTATACATTATTTATTTATTTTGTGATTCCTAAATGATAAAGCATAAGTCTTGACATCATCTCAATCCACCTCAAACCCTTTACCTTCAAGCCTTAGATCCCAAATCAACTTTTCTTTCGAACCCTAAGCCTTGTGATACACGGAATGGAAAGAGAGAAGAGACCATCAGTCCGTGAAAAGGATGATGAGAAGAATGCAAGAATACTCAAAGGAGAGTCTAGTGGTGGTAGTGAAGTGAAGAAACTTACAAATTCGCATCTCGTTCATAGTGAAATAGTAGTTGTGAAATAGTTATGCGCAGAACAGTTGATGACTAGTAAGTATTTAGTTCTAGAAGTGCTGAAAGAACAGAATTGGGTAAAGTGCTTCTCGAATAACAATGGTCATTAATATCCAAAGTTGGTAAAATAATTCTATGATTTTGTTTGTTTTGAGAAACCAGAATTTGAGAACAAGATGGTATCAGTAGTGAATGGCATGAAAATATATTTTTCATCTATTGAGTGGGATTTGTGCTTGAAAGTTCCACATGATGAAGAGTTTGGGTATTTCTCGAAATCAATACCTCCTACCAGTGACATCATTGTGTATGAAGCAGCTTTGGAAGAATTAACAGGAGATGGAACACCAAGAAAATTAGTTGCTACAGAAATTGATGGAGTGAACCGGTTACAATTCAAGTTCATCAAACATGTTCAAAGTCCATGAAGAAGGGACTTTGCAAATCTGAAATTTCTAGATATATATTTGTTTCATCTATTAAGACACGGTGTCAAGGTAAATTTGGGTAGGATTATAATGATTAAAATTGAAGATATGACCATGAAAAAGTCTTAAACTAATGCTCTATTCATTACAAAGATGATCTCTATGATGATCAAGGTAATAGTTGTGGCTAAGTCTTAGGATGAGAAAATAGTTATAAAAGAAAAGTATTGTATTACCAAAACTATTTGTAAATATATAAAGATCAAATGGAATCCGTGGAGAAGAGAATGGGCCAGTGATGAAGGGAACCTATATGATATGTTTAATCATGTGGATCATCCTTCTAGGCCTAAGAATGCGAGGGATCCAAGTCTATGACCCGATGAAGAGGAACCTCATTATATTGATGATACTGATGAAGAGGATACCTCTGTAGCTGATGGAGGGGATCCAGACATTCCTCTAAGTCCAATTTCTGAATTTATATCATTTGGAAGGGAAACTATGTCGGGAGTAATCAATGAAGAAGACCCTATTGATGTGGAAGACCAATTTACTCCTGAGAATGAACAATAAGTCCATGAAAGTGTAGAACATGTTTCTGATATCTTAGATGAGAACACCTTGGGTTTGAGTACATTGATTGGAATTAATTTTGTGCCTTTAGAGTCTATTCTGGTTGAGAAGACATAACCTTCACCCATTCTTGATGAGCCTCCAATTGGATAAATGGTAATGGTTGTGGAGAATTCCTCTGAGGACGACCGAGCTGTTGACAGTTCTATTTCTATACATATACAAAATAATACACAAATTGACGGGGAGCATCCAACAAGACATGGAAATGTTTCAGTAGATATTGAAATTGAATACTACGCAGAATACTCAGGGTTTGTAGTTTGTGGGTTGCACTATCATGATTCTGAAGATGAGACACCCATCAATAGACCACAAGTTTATTATAATATCTTTTCTGAGTTTTTACCTGAGGATGTGGTAAGAAAAGCTGATCTAGACCAGTTGAAGTCTGATCTTAAGACCTCGTTTGTGAAAGAGATAAGAATAATAGAAACCTATTTAATATTATCCATTCAATCTGTTTTGAATGAATCTGTGGCTAGTATTGTGTCAGAAAGAGCACATGTAGTTGTTCCTGAAAATCTGGTTACTAAGGCTGATCTTGAACCTTTAAAGGCTGAGTTTAAGAAGACTTGGACTGCATCTATTGCAGACATAAAGAGCTATTTTGTTGAGGAGCTGAGAAAAATAGAAAAATCATTTGAACTCTCTCTTGTTTTATTGTGTTAACCACTATGGCAGAGATGGTGAATGAAGTCAAAGTGTGTCTTAATCAGATAGAAACTTGGATAGAGGTTGTTAGTTCTTTGAAGCAATCTGTTGATTCATTCCATACCTTGTATACTTATCAAACCCATGTTGCTGATGACATAAATTATATCAAGAGTGTAGTAAATCAGTTTGTGGATATGTTTGAAGCCTTTAAATAGAATATCAAAGAGCATGTCAGTACATAGGATTTGGTTGTCAAGAACCTGATAAGTAGTTTTACCCAATCATTCAAGGAAACTATTTCATTCACTGTCAAACCTCTGTGTTCACCCAGTTCTTCTGTAGGTACTGAGAAATTTAGGGATGTGATGAAAGAGGATCTTGATCAGGCTAGTACCAGTAGCTCAGATGATTCTCAGGTACTGGCTACCTCAAGAGATATCAACAAATTTGTTCAGGAGAATATGAGATATTCTACTACTGCTCAGAAATAAATCAAGGATAAGATTGATTTTTATTTTCAGAAAGTTTACACCAAGCATCAGATCAACAAACAATTCACGATTTTGTTATAAAACATGAAGCTACCTCCAGTCACTCAGGCTTTCAGAGAACAAGTAAGAAAGATGAGGGAGTTGACTCCTGCTCTAGATAAATATACGGAGAACAAGGATGACTTTATATATTCTATGGAGAGATGAGAAAGAATCATTATGTAATTTAGGAATCTGTTACTGCCATTTTTTCATGTAGACATTACTCCTATCATTGCACCTCCAGCTCTGCCTACCTCTACTTAGTCTGCCTTGATTCCTTAGATGACACCGACTCAAGCTATCAGAAGCTTGACACCATTGATTACTCCAAGGGGTACCCACTATAGGACAAGAACAGTCTCTGTTTCTCAACCTCCAGTGCTACTTTCTAGAGTCCCCAAGCCTGAGTCTACATCTGAACCCAAATCCAAATCCAAAGTGGACATTCAGGAGGTGGATTGACTAGTGGCTAGGGCATTTGATATGAATCACTTTTACTCTTTTTGTCTCATTTTTGTATTTCTCTATATCTTTTTTCACCATGAAATACATGTGATATTATTCTCTTTTACCTTCTTCTAATTCTCTCATCCATTGTTTCCTAATTTTTTCTAATCACAAAGGGGGAGAAATAAGAGAAAAATGAGAAATATGAGCATAAGAAAGGGGGTGAAATATGAGAAATATGAGCATAATTTAACATAATTTAATTTTACCACTATATAACTATACTTCTAGTGTATTAGTTTTATATCTCTGATACAGTTTTTTCATACCTCTGAACCATTTTCATATAATAATCTATTCTCTGATACATTTGAAAATGTCATTACTCACACTGAGAAGTGAGACTCAATGAGATTTATACTACTGTCTTAATGATTCTTTTGGATTATAATACCATAATTTGTGATTATCAAAAAGGGGGAGATTGTTGACCTCACCTATTTTGATAATCCCAATTATGTTTTAATATGTGTTTATAATCATATATATATATGTTAAATTATGTTGTCAAAAATATCATAATAATCATTGGAATAAGTTAATAAATGTTTATCTATGTTTATACATGCTTTGAAAATAATTCTAACTCAATCTGGATATGATTAACATTGAACAGATAAGTGTTAATCTAGTGAGTCACTCATAAAGAGCTACCGATAGAATAATTCTACTGGTATACACATGTCGACTGATACAGACAGAAGGCTACCGGTGCATAGTCTACTGATAAGTAAAGGTCACTGATAGATCAAGCTATCTGTGACACAAGATCACTGGTACACAACTACCGATACAAGTTACTGATGCAAACATACAGATAGACCTACAAATTCAAGCTATCGATACAAACCGACAGACAGACAGCTACCGATATGAAGTCCACCGATACAAATACACAGCCACCGATACAGACAGACAAAGTCTACCGATACAGACAGATACTGATAAACAGCTACTGATACAAGTCTGGTGATACATACAGATGGCTACCGATACAAATTCCACCGATACAAGAATTCCACCTGTACAAAAGGGCTACCGATAAAAGGATCTACTGATGGAAAGAGCTGCCGATAAAAGGAGCTACTGATGGAAAGAGCTACTGATTCATAGATCTATTGTTATAATGAGTAACAGCTACCTATACAGACCAACTGACTCAAGTCCACCGATACAAGCTCACTGATACTAAGAGATACCAATGGAAACCAGTAACTATTTCTTTAAACTCTTTTTCTATTTTTTTATTTAGGAACGGTCATATTTGATGTTTTAAATTCATGTTCTATTACGTAATGATAGTTGCTAGCATGTCTGGGAACTGTACCTCATACCTACAAAAGAAATCATGCTTTATGTCGGACCGGATGAGCTATAAAATGAACATTAAAGCCGTGCATAAAAAGACATAGAGGATGACCTAGTAAGAGACACACATTTTGTAAAAGAAATATATGCACAAGAGATAAAAGTGTAAATAACTTTGATGAGAAGATGAAGAACATAGCTTTGCTACAAAGCCTACTGTAATCTCAAGAAAAATACCAATACTTGGAAGTCAAGAAACAGAACTATGACAATCTTTTTCTCAGAAAAATTCAGAGAAGGACTCAAAAAACATCTACTCAATTCAAAAGGAGTCTAGAGCTGCATTGTATTCACACAGATCCTTCTAAACCCATCTCATATCTTTTAGCTCTGTTGTCATTTGCTTATTTACTTTTCGAGTACTCTGTGTGCTACTGTTCAACTTAGACACACACTAACTCCTAAGAATAACTAGAGGATATCTAAAATCCTCACCCAAACATTCAGAATTATTTTTGTTCCCAATGTAAAATTTGTTAGTGGTCAAGTGTGACCTAGATATCCTGTGTGCTTTTTTTCCCACGAAAAACAGTGGTAGAGGTCTTAGCACATGGACAGTCTGTGTAATATTGTTTACCCCATTCTAGGGTGTGGATCAATGTTTATATAAACTATTTGAGAGGACTAAGTCTCTACTTAAGACTAAACCTCTGGGTTAAACCTGCTGTGTATCTCTAATTTATATCTTACATTCCGCTGCTAAGTACTTTAAATATAAATTTGTTTTAAAGTAACTCTAATAGTTAAACTAGCATGTGTTTATAACTTTTGTTAGATGGTTAGTTAGTTTCAAAAGATAATTAATCGTCATATTGAGTTAATTGAGAAATATTAAATCTCTAGAGAAACAAATAAAAACATGCAATCTTTATAAATTCACTCCCGTTTAATTTTTATTTAATTTGGGGGATTTTAATCATAATGTTTTTTAACAAAAATTTTAATTGGAACTCAATTCACCCCCTCTTTAGTATCCACTCCCACCAAAATGACCAAAATAATAGGACCACATAAAAGGGGTAAAATTGTGTGACATCAACACAATAGGTGACCTAAATAATTCTTGTGGTGGGTTATTACCCGACATCAAGCTTACTAGCATTTACATCAGAGTCTAATAACTAATTACGGGGTTATATTAACACAATATATATACCTATAACATATATCTGATAAATATAAATAATTACATGATAATAATAAACCATCATCCAAGACATAAGAATAACATACTAAAAATTTACTGATAATCCTACCATAATAAATATCACCGTCCATAACAAAATATCACCACAACATAGATGGAATACAGCCAAACAAATAGAACAAGGTTCACCCAATGGGTTGATTTTCTATATGTTTATTCAGGAAATATGGAAATAAATAATGTAATCAATATGATCTAATATTTTTTTAGTCATATATTCCATGAAAACAATCCATTGATATCAACTATCAATCAAAAGTCCCTTTACCTTACCTACATATCTGATCATGTAGTTTTTAGGCCAACCATGGGACATTTGTATGGTGTGAGAAATTTACCTCTTAGACTACCACAAATGGTGTCCCAAAAAATTTGTATATATGGGTGTGTATAAAACACTATATAGTATCAAAATAACAATAACATAACTATCATTATATCATCATGTGTTATGGATACACCAAAATGAATGGTTATTCCTACATTGGACAATGTTTAATTGGGATTCTTATCCCATGTTCTAATCCTGAAATGAAAGAGAATGAGTTATCACAACTAATGGTAAACACCATGGGGAATTATACATCCTAAAAATAACAATTTATTGGGTATTGATGAATCATTAAATATAAATAAAAATTATAAATAAGATAAAACTGATTATAAATAATGAGGGGAATGAGGTGGCACTGTATCACAGGACAATGGTGAAAGATATATCATCATACTGTTATACAAGGGTTTGTAACATATCATTATACTATAAATAATGTGGATGAATCATAAAAACATAGTATATATGAGTAAATGATATTTTAATAATACAACTACTAGAGAAAATAATGCATCACTGAAATGAAAATAAAGGGGAATGATATATCACTAAGATAAAAAATAATGTGAATGATTCATCGCAAATACACTAATAAAGTTGAATGGTATATCATTAATATAATATAGTAGCTGAATGGTATTTCATGGAAAAAGTAAATAGGTTGAATGATATATCAGAATACTATGTCAGGATATGGTGAACTGTGGATCATAAAATACATTATTGGATGATACAATACAACATAACAAGACATATGAGAACAAATGTTCACTAACCTCCCAAACAGGGGGCTCTTGCTCTATATAGCTGGCCTCAATAGGCCAAATTCATTATATGGATACCCACTCTGTTTATGTCATAATCCTAGTTATGATTAAAACAAAGAATCCCCCATTTTATAACTACAAGTCCAATAAAACCAATCATGACACAAGGGACATGACATATTGATGAATAATTATCCTAATATAAGATAATAATGCTAATTTACCACTATAATAAACTACACACCCACTCTCCATCATCCATGAACTCTATAGACACGTTATAAAGGCCACTAAGCCTACTAATGGGTAGAGAATACCCCCACTAGTTCCAATACTTGGTCCTCTCACTATATTTATAAACCAACATGGAAACTACTAACCATATTGTGAAATCATAAAAATGTGTAACCAATCATGGGAAACATAGTCTATATCCATCACTTATAATGTAATAAAATCAATTTTGGCTGTTTTATTAGTAATTTACACTCACACACCAATAATTTCTTATAATCCATCAATTTAAACTAAAATATAACCATTTGAAAATATATATAACACATATATTGTTTTCGTAAATAACATCTCCTCCAATATCATTGAGTTATTTAGCCATAATAAATAGAATGATTTAGAGGGAAAAGAACTCCATAAATTGATTATTTTTTATGATGAATGAGATAATGATAAAATAAAAATATAATAAATAGGGAGGAATATTATAAAAATATATATCAATCAAACCATATGAAAAGTATTTTAAATGGATATCAGATGAAGAATAATTTTAACACTGATGTGGGAAGGATTATGGTGGAAGGGGGTTAGCATGAGTGGAATTATCAAGTAAATGGGGTAGGGTTATAAAAAATATAATCAATTAATATTATCAATTTATAAAAATTATAAAAATTAGTTTATAGGGGTCTTTGTATCCATGGAACTCCAATTGAGTACTGAGTGGAAACTAGATACCTTAATAGTGGAGATCAATATGGTAATGGACTTGATGTGAATTCATATGCACAAGGACTTTCTAAAAATTACCCAATTGTTTTCCATCACATACATGATGGTATCTATCATATTTTAGTGATTTATAACACTATATACATTTAATCTATTTTCAACCCTTATCTTTTACCATCCATTCCCAAATTCAAAAATTACTAAAATACACATATAACGACTAAAATTAAAGTGAAATTGCACCTCAATGAATGTCGACCCATAAAAACATCCCAGTATGTAGATTATTTTCCATCATATGAATCGTAATTCCTTTTTACTATAAATATTCAACAACAATGCACAAATGTTCACATCCCACTACCAAGTATCATTCTAGATACGCCAATTTTTTCACTATAGACATATTAGTGGAATTTGTTTCTTATGGGGGATTTTATAACGTCGATCAAGTATACAAAATGTTTCACCCATAAATATCAATCAAAATTTAATTATATAAATTCATCACATATCACAAGTAAAGGGTCATACTTATATGTTCATGTATGAGATATGAAAAATAAATCCTTAAATACACTTTATATTGGAGGAATTTTTAATCTTGTATTCTACTATATTGATTCTATCGTAAATCGAAGAGGGACACAGGAAAAAGGGAGTTAATTACCCTATCTATGAAAACAATTTTTTACAAACTGAAGAGAAACTCCAAAGAAAAAACTTTTCCAAATTGAATTTTATATGCTGATAAGTCTAGGATGCATACAATCATTTTTTATAATTGTGATAGAAAACTAATTTTAGATCACCAAAATATGATCCACGGTATTATGTATGAAACTTAGTCATATAATAAGTGACTCTGCCACTGCATTCTAGAATTAATTATATTAAAAAAACTAGAAAGATGTTGTCTTAAAGTGTTATTCTTGAATATATTATTGATAAATATTCTAATAAAAATTATTCTCAAATGAGATGACTCTCCCAAGATCCACTACTATCAAAGACTTTCTCAATGAATATAAACCAACACCTTGTTCATTTGATTACTCTAACCTTCAGTCTAAGCATGATATTATAAAACCAATTTCAAAGGGTTATAATATTTCCACTACATCCATTGAATCATGGTTCATGATTTGACACAATTCATATTAACATACCACATTGTCATTCTATTATTTAGAAATACAATATTCACTGATCATAAACTGACTAAGTCTCTCTCATCAGTGGGTAATACTCTACCTCATACATCAAGTCAATAATAACCCACACTATAATATTGTCTTTTAGAGAATATGTTATCCCCATAATTGATTCTATAATCACTTCATCACATTTCCCAGAATGAATGGGTAATATCCAGAGATAGGAAATCTGCCAGTTTTTTTACACTTCACATACTAGAATGTCAGGATACATTATAAAAAAATATGTTATATAATTATTTGTATTTAGATAAAAATTATTAATATATTTCATGATACATCTTGTTCTATCCCTAGTGTAAAACACATTTATCTTCATCTGAATCATACATTAGACCATCTTACGTGCTCCTCAGGACTGAAACTATAACACCCCGTGGTTTTGAAATATATTTCTCTTTAGTAAATTAATGAGTTTAAAGGATTGTAGAGAAAATGTAGAGACCCGAAGCTAGACGTACATGGACATTACATTACTTTTTCGGAATACTTAGTACATAACAAAAACACACACACAAGGATCGTAATAGTTTAGTGTCTTTGGAAACTCGGAATATAATCTTCTAATCGTGGTGAAAGATCTTCAACATCTCCCATAAAGATCTTCCTTTTTTTGAACCTAAAACCTTTCTTTATATCCTGAGGAAAAGAAAACATAAAACGGTGATATCAAACGCTCATTAAGGGTAAACAAAAGAAATATCAATCACATCATATACATAAGCACATAACTTTTGGAAATCTTAACCTGTAAAAGAAATCATAATTTCATAACCTGGGATAACTCATGGCAGTGAAATGTAATCACAATAATCATAACTTAAAACATTAAACTTTGTGGCATACACACATAATCAAATAGAATCATTTCTTATTAGTCAAGACTCATTTCCAAGACTATCTTAGTGGACAAAGTCCCTTTCTGAACCGAGTCACCCTCATTTCAGTCCTGTTTCACTGAACCGGTATAACCTACCAATCCAGCCATGTCTATCTCATGAGATATAAAATCTTTACCCAATGCATTGGAGGGAGATATAGGTCCCACCCATCTCATAATGATATCATTCTTAAGTGTTCCACAAAATCATAAATCATACATCATTACATAACCCATGTAATAAAAATGGGAATCTTAAACATCATGACATCATAAAACAATTCATATACGATAAAGGAATTCATAAAAATAATTCCATCACAACATAATCAAATCAATGTAGTAATAGGGATAAAAACAGAACCCTTCATTATCTTAGATGGAAAATAATTTTGATAAAACACTTGAACTTCATTCTTGAGGAAAATATCCTTTCTTCTTCAAAAACACTTCTCCTTTCTTAAAATGTCGTACAATTATAAACTAAAATAATTTGATTAAAAATAAACTTGAAAACATGTAAATAAAGTTTCTTAAAAATCCATTCATGCCGTATAAGTTAAAAAAACATTCTTCGTACTTTTGTCGGAAAAGTCAAAAAGTACCTCGTACGAAAAATGACAAAAGATTCCTTTCATACATATTACTAAAAACTCACCGAAGGGTAAAAATGGATTTAAAAAATTTTAGGTGGATGGAAATAATATTACATATTGATGAAACATGGATTTGGATGATAAAATACACCCCAGTAAATACTCACAAATAAACAATCTCGGATAAAAATGAGATTGTGATATTTCCCTTACCTTAGGTCTGATTTGCTTTGTACGTGTCCGAAGCTCCTGTATAATGGTTTAAATAATGTTATTGAATTATTACAGAATCATAAATATTGATATGATATCATATATGGTCATATTCTTAGCTTCTTGTTAGTAATATTTCATTGTTACTTGTTACTCGGGTCTTTATTGCCTTTTGTTCTTATGCGTGTTTTGTCGAATAAATTCTTATTCTTCTTTTAAGGTTATAGATACCTTATATACATAATGGTATTAGTGTAACATATATCATATGTATTCTTTAAATTCATTTATATAATTACTATGTAATGATGATCATGTAGAACGAGTCGCATCACATCGTGGAGACGGTATTCCGTACGTACCCACGAGTGATGATATCATTCCTATGATCATGGAATTGTATTGGAGTATATATATATTATTTCAGTATCAATATTACTTTATAATAATCATAAATAGTAACTCATTAAACCATTATACCCATCCTTGTAAGGTGGTGGTGGAAAATAGATTACACCACGGCGTGGAGACGGTATTCCGTACGTACGCACGCGCGGTGATTCCATTTTTCCGTAGGATGGATAGACGGTGAATTAGGGTTGTTTAATATTTATAATAACATATCAGTATGTAAGTAATAATGATGTTATTACTTTGTCATGATACAACTAAAGAAGAAGAAGTTGAAGAAGAACGAAATTGAAAAGATCGGTAATGGATATTACCTCTTCTTTGAAACGCCTCTTTGAATCCTCCACTTAGGGAACTAAGATTGGACTTTGAACAAGACCAGGACCTCTAGGATTATTCTATGGAAGTGGAGAAGGTATTTTGGCAGGTTTTGGCCGAGCTTGAGTGATCAAATTGGTGTGAGGAGGAGGGGGAGGAGGTGTCCTTTTATAAGGGAGGAGAGGGGCACCTTAGGAATATCTCAAAATATTATTTTATATTAAAGTCAAAATCGGTTTATAATGGTTCTAAAGGGTATTATTTCGAAGATAAATTGGGGATGGGTAGAAATCCTATCAACCAATAGGATTTAGACAAGTTTAGGTTATTATTTTAACCTTATCAATTAGATTTAACTCTAAGTTAAATAATTTAACTTTTACCGTGTCTTTTTGTTTTCTTACAATATATGGTTAATAAACTTACTATAACATGCCAAACGAACCCCAAATTGTTTATTATTAATATATATATCCTTATCTAAGTCATTTGGTCGAACATTATATTTTTATGAATAAAATAACAATTAATAATATAATATTTGATTTAAAAACTATTTTGTGTCAATTTTGACACTATTTGATATATGATTTTTGTGAAAGTCATAACAGAATTATATGTTCTAACCAAGTTGATTAAATCAACACTAATATATCATAGTAACCTATAAAATTAGTTTAATTCATAAAAAGTCTTAAATTACATTTATTTTGGTGTTTATAACATCAATTACGTCAATATTTCATTAATAAGATAATTACTGCATCATCATTGTGTCATAAATAAATTAAATTATTTAATGTGTAAAAATTACAAATAAAATACCATTCTGTAGGAAATCTTTTTATATTTCTAATGAATATTTATAGTAAAATTAATCTTATGTATAACCCCATATTAAAAATGATTTACTTATTAAACTTTGATTTTAACTATTTTAACTATTCATTAAATAAAATAATATTAAATGTCATAATCTAATCCAAGTGGACCTAAATGGTCATATTATATTCAAAAGGTTGTTTTTGTTCGAATTACACTTATCCAATAGAATTAGGACATGTGTTAGGGTAATAGTAATATCATATTTACCCTTAGTTACCCTATTTACTATTAACCGCGGTAAAAAAAAGTAAAAAGTTACTATTTACCAAAAAATTATTTTTATCTCATTGAACCACATTTTACTTACTAATATCAACCGTGTTTGACGGATTTTCGAAATTCCATCCACAGAAGTGGTAAAATGAACTTTTATGCAAAATTCAGTTTTTAACCTACCACTTAGTGGTTTCACTATTCATCAAAAATTGAAGTTTTTCAGAAAAATGCCAAACTTTCACCCTAAGCTATAATTGATATTCCGAATTCAAAAATGATTTCTATTTTAAAAAATTTCCAACATATAAGTTGAATTAATTAATTTTATAATTAATTTCCGCTGTCACAACAAATAGCGTGTTTTTAAGAGATAATAACTATCAAAAGATTAACACTTGTTTATGTCTGGTGTAAATGTGAAATTACATCCAATGACCAACATTGTATTGAACTGTAAAAATATATTCTAAATATACTTTAAAACCACTAAAATTAATAATTTATCACTATTAATTATTTTTATTAAAAAAGTTGTTTTTAATTAAAATTTAGTAATTTTCACTATTCATCAGAAAATGAAAGTTATCCGAAAAGTACCAAAATTTCACCCTAAGCTAATTTCGATATTATGAATCCAAAAATAAAGTCCATTTTGAAAAAAATAAAATTTACAAAATTTCAAAAAGTGGTTATTACTATTCATAACAGCTAGTTTTAATAATATTTTAATAGCATATCGTTGTTTAGAGAAACTTGCTATTGCGTACAACACACACTATCGTGGAAGGTCGCGATTGCGTCTAATTCAAGCCAGGTCAGAGATGTGTGTTGTGCAAGCTCCTTTTGGTGTAGCGTACAACACAAGACATTAATAAAATTAAAAAGAATATTTTTTTTTATAAAATCTTGGGCTGTTACATTCTACCCCCCTTAAAATGAATTTCTCCCTCGAAATTCGTCGGGGTTATAAATGGTTTACTATTCGAAAGTTTCTTTAATAGAAACCCACATCGTAAAAGGGAATACCAAAACTTGGCTTTAAAAACTAAAGTATGAAATGTAACGATTACCCAAATAAACTAATCACTGGGTTTCCACATAGATGAAAATATGGATATGGAAGAGAAATCTAACCATCATGTTCTGATGGAGAGTGGTAGAGAACATGGCTATGGAGAAGCTAGAAATCACAAATCCATAAATTTTTGACGATCTAAGGTACCATTTGATTAATCAGATATAACAGCACTAGGACAACATTTTTGGTTTTCAAGATCGTTTCCCTAAAGTTGATGAATTTGAATTAGAATAAGTACTTACTTTATTTTGGTACAATCTCACTATTGTCCATGCCTTGAACAATTTCTACTTCATCTCTTAAATAAATGAAGTTTAATTTTTTATTTGTGACGTGTTAGCAGATCATGTGATAGAATGAAGGGTCATTCCATCTGTCTCAAACAAAAGGTTAGCAAAACTTATTAAATATACATAAGTCATTCTATAGTGAGATTAATCATATATGGTTCCTAAAATGGACTTATACATCATATATCATACTAATTAATATAATAAAATTAGTTTCTACTAAATAGGGACTTCATGTAGGCTAGTGGTAGGCGATAAAGACTAGTCGCACTTCGGTTGTGGGGTCGATTCCCACATCCTTGTCCGACGCGATGGGTGGTCGCCCGTCCTGCAAGTTGTCCTTTTTCTAAAACAACATTACTATAACATCCCATCAATAATATCGAAAATCTTCTATCCTTAAACAATACTAACTTATGTCCAACATAATCCATTCTAATCTTTAGGCTTATCCATAATACTGCAGTCCACTCTCATAATATAGTGAAAACGATTACCAGAGATTTAATACAGTTGTTGATCCCCATATATCATAAGATATGTCTTGTTGGTCACATTCCAAATATTCAAAGGCCTTAATCACGTATTCTCTTGAATACCCATTGAACCTTAGTGAAAACATGAATGCAGTTAAAAGTTAACTCTTTCCACATACCAAAATCCAAAAATTCTATATACTCAAACCATGATATAACCTTCTCCTTATATAAGTCATGAGCTCATGAATACAATCAAATACCTCATTATCTTATTATTCCTCCATTATGCGCATATCATCTACTTTCCAAAAAACATCTGAATAACATTTCATGGTTACTAGTACCATTAATCATACACTTTAAAAATTTAGGAAAGACAATAGTGTAACAATCCTTAGATGTCTCTTTATTCCATAGTACCATGAGATTACTTATACAACATTACACTTGATAAACATGTAATCATTCCACTACATTCTTAAACCATTGTCCGAGCTTCAACAATTCTTTCATCTCACATATCATTTGTAGTCTCTTCATCATCATCAACATAAATACTTCCCATACGACCATACTGATTCACTTCATGAGACTTTCCCTTAGGGAATTGGTTTTCATAATGCCCTTACATTCCACATTTAAAACATTTAACCATTGTTGATGTCGTAGCAATACCATTATCCTCATCCATGGTGTTAACTGATCCTTTTCCTTTGCACTTACTTGCTTTGTGTCCTTCTTTTCCACACCCAAATCATCTTCCAGCTCCTTTGAAACATTCTCCTTGATTCCTCTTCCCACATGATTTACATAGGGGAAATTGAACTTTCTTTCATCTATGATCATCATGAAACTCCATCTTTCTCTTATTAGCCGAGTCAGGAAACTTACCAAATTTTACTTTATTGATCATATTATGAGATTGCTGATTCGGCATAATGATGATGTTTGGACTTCCAAATCCCATTTCATTATGAATAATATCATTCCATTGTCCATAATATTCTCCATTATTGTGAATCATCTTCTTTCCAGCCATTTTCTAAAACCCATAAAGAATAGTGTGAGAGGAAAAAATCATGCTAGGGGAAAACAACATAATAAAGGGGGAGTACCTTCAATATCTAACATCTTAGGTTTAATTATATGATCATTAGCGTAATTCTAGTACTATAACCTATACGTATACTTAACCTTAGGGACATCCCTTGACATACCTTAGAAATATCTCTAGGGATCTCACTATCGTTTTCGCATCCTAGTTTCCAAAGGTTGACTAAACGTTTCCTCTGATACCAACTGTAGAGACCCAAAGCAAGATGTACATGGACATTACATTACTTTTTCGGAATACATAGTACATAACAAAAACACACACACAAGGATCGTAATAGTTTAGTGTCTTTGGAAACTCGGAATATAATCTTCTAATCGTGGTGAAAGATCTTCAACATCTCCCCTAAGGATCTTACTTTTCTTAACCTAAAACCTTTCTTTATATCCTGGGGAAAAGAAAACATAAAAGGGTGAGCTCAAATGCTCAGTAAGGGTAAACAAAAGAAATATCAATCACATCATATACATAAGCACATAACTTTTGGAAATCTTAACCTGTAAAAGAGATCATAATTTCATAACCTGGGATAACTCATGGCAGTGAAATGTAATCACAATAATCATAACATAAAACATTAAACATTGTGGCATACACACATAATCAAAGAGAATCATTTCTTATTATTCAAGACTCATTGCCAAGACTGTCTTAGTGGACAAAGTCCCTTTCTGAACCGAGTCACCCTCATTTTAGCCATGTTTCACTGAACCGGTATAACCTACCATTCCAGCCATGTCTATCTCATGAGATATAAAATCATTACCCAATGAATTGGAGGGAGATATAGGTCCCACCCATCTCATAATGATACCATTCTTATGTGTGCCACAATATCATAAATCATACATCATTACATAACCCATGTAATAAAAATGGGAATCTTAAACAACATGACATCATAAAACAATTCATATACGATAAAGGAATTCATAAAAATAATTCCATCACAACATAATCAAATCAATGTAATAATAGGGATAAAAATAGAACCCTTCATTATCTTAGATGGAAAATAATTTTGATAAAACACTTGAACTTCATTCTTGAGGAAAATATCCTTTCTTCTTCAAAAACACTTTTCCTTTCTTAAAATGTCGTACAATTATAAACTAAAAGAAGTTGATTAAAAATAAAATTGAAAACTTGTAAAGGAGTTTTCTTAAAAATCCATTCATGCCGTATATGTTAAAAAAAACATTCTTCGTACTTTTGTTGGAAAAGTCAAAAAGTACCTCGTACGAAAAACGACAAAAGATTCCTTTCATACATATTACTAAAAACTCACCGAAGGGTAAAAATGGATTTAAACAATTGTAGGTGGATGGAAATAATATTACATATTGATGAAAAATGGATGTGGATGATAAAATACACCCCAGTAAATACTTACGAATAAACAATCTCGGATAAAAATAAGATTGTGATATTTCCCTTACCTTAGGTCCGATTTTCTTTGTACGTGTCCAAAGCTCCTGTATAATGGTTTAAATAATGTTATTCACTTATTCCAGAATCATACATATTGATATGATATCATATATGGTCATATTCTTAGCTTTTTGTTAGTAATATTTCATTGTTACTTGTTACTCGGGTCTTTATTGCCTTTTGTTCTTATGCGTGTTTTTCCGAATAAATTCATATTCTTCTTTTAAGGTAATAGATACCTTATATCCAGAATGGTATTAGTGTAACATATATCATATTTATTCATTCAATTCATTTATATAATTACTATGTAATGATGATCATGTAGAACGAGTTACATCACATCGTGGAGACGGTATTCCGTACGTACGCACGAGTGATGATATCGTTCATATGATCATGGAATTGTATTGGAGTATATATATATTATTTTAGTATCAATATTAATTTATAATAATCATAAATAGTCACTCATTACACCATTATACCCATCCTTTTAAGGTGGTGGTGGAAAATAGATTACACCACAGTGTGGAGACGGTATTCCGTACGTACGCACGCACGGTGATTTCATTTTTCCGTAGGATGGATAGAAGGTGAATTAGGGTTGTTTAATATTTATAATAACATATCAGTATGTATGTAATACTTATGTTATTACTTTTTCATGAAACAACTAAAGAAGAAGAAGTTGAAGAAGAAAGAAATTGAAAAGATCGGTAATGGATATTACCTCTTCTTTGAAACGCCTCTTTGAATCCTCCACTTAGGGAACTAAGATTGGTCTTTGAATAAGACAATGACCTCTAGGATTATTCTAGGGAAGTGGAGAAGGGATTTTGGTAGGGTTTGGCCGAGATTGAGTGCTCAAATTGGTGTGAGGTGGAGGGGGAGGAGGTGTCCTTTTATAAGGGAGGAGAGGGGCACCTTAGGAATATCTCACAATATTATTTTATATTAAAGTCAAAATCGGTTTATAATGGTTCCAAAGGGTCTTATTTAGAATCTAAAGTGGGTATGGGTCAGAATCCTATCAACCAATAGTATTTAGAAAAGTTTAGGTTATTATTTTAACCTTATCAATTAGATTTAACTCTAAGTTAAATAATTTAACTTTTACCATTTTTTTTGTTTTCTTACACTATATGGTTAATACACTTACTATAACATGCCAAACGAACCCCAAATTGTTTATTATTAATATATATATCCTTATCTAAGTAATTTTGTTGAACCTTAGATTTTTAAGAATAAAATACAATAAATAATATAATATTTTATTTAAAAACTATTTTGTGTCAATTTTGACACTATTTGATATATGATTTTTGGGAAAGTCATAACAGAATTATATGTTCGATAAAAGTTGATTAAATCAACAATAATATATCATAGTAACCTATAAAATTAGTGTAATTCATAAAATGTCTCAAATTACATTTATTTTGATGTTTATAACATCAATTACGTCAATATTTCATTAATAAGATAATTACTGCATCATCATTGTGTCATAAATAAATTAAATTATTTAATGTCTAAAAATTACAAATAAAATACAATTCTGTAGGAAATATTTTCTTATTTATAATAAATATTTATAGTCAAATTTATCTTATGTATAACCCCATATTAAAAATTATTTACTTATTAAACTTTGATTTTAACTATTTTAACTATTCATTAAATAAAATAATATTAAATGTCATAATCTAATCCAAGTGGACCTAAATGGTCATATTATATTCATAAGGTTGTTTTTGGACGAATTACACATATCCAATAGAATTAAGACACGTGTTAGGGTAATAGTAATATCATATTTACCCTTAGTTACCCTATTTACTATTAACCGCGGTAAAAAAAGTAAAAAGTTACTATTTACCAAAAAATTATTTTTATCTCATTGAACCACATTTTACTTACTGATATCAACCGTTTTTGTCAGATTTTTAAAATTCCATTCACAGAAGTGGTAAAATTTACTTTTATGCAAAATTCAGTTTTTAACCTACCACTTAGTGGTTTCACTATTCATCAAAAATTGAAGTTTTTCAGAAAAATGCCAAAATTTCACCCTAAGATATAATTGATATTCCGAATTCAAAAATGATTTCTATTTTACAAAATTCCCAACATATAAGTTGCATTAATTAATTTTATAATTAATATCCGCTGTCACAACAAATAGCGTGTTTTTAAGAGATAATAACAATCAAAAGATTAACACTTGTTTATGTCTGGTGTAAATGTGAAATTACATCCAATGACCAACATTGTATTGAACTGTAAAAATATATTCTAAATATACTTTAAAACCACTCAAATTAATAATTTATCACTATTAAATATTTTGATTAAAAAAGTTGTTTTTAATTAAAATTTATTAATTTTCACTATTCATCAGAAAATGAAAGTTATCCGAGAATTGCCAAAATTTAACCCTAAGCTAATTTCGATATTATGAATCCAAAAATAAAGTCCATTTTGAAAAAAATAAAATTTACAAAATTTCAAAAATTGGTTATCACTATTCATAACAGCTAGTTTTAATAATATTTTAATAGCATATCGTTGTTTAGCGAAACTTGGTGTTGCGTACAACACACGCTATCGTGGAAGGTCGCGATTGCGTATAATTCAAGCCAGGTCAGAGATGTGTGTTGTGAAAGCTCCTTTTGGTGTAGCGTATAACACAAGACATTAATGAAATAAAAAAGAATATTTTTCATAAAATCTCAGGGTGTTACAGAAAACAAAACAAAACATACTTGAATAATTTTATAAATTTTAATATGAATCACATTGAATGTAATTTAAATTAAATTTAATTGTTGAAAATAATTTCTAATACATTTCTGACATACTATTGATCATTATGAACGATTTTGAAGTATTTTTATGTGAGTATTATTATATCACACAAGTCTTAATGAAAATTTAATTAATAATATTATAGTAATTAATTTTTATTTAAAATATAATAAAATTAATTCTTTGGTCATTTATTTATTATAAATGAAAATAATTACATTTAATGCACATAATAGATCTTTTTTTTAAAACATGTTTTACGAGGGTAATGTGTTTTTCTATGAAAATATTAAATTAATCAAAATTTATGGATGATTTTATTTAAAATGGAATATACTCTATTCAATAGGATAATTTATCATTCATATAATTGCTTTTACTGGGAATTGAATGTATCAAATTTTGTGTTATTCTTAAAAATGAATTTTTTTTAAAAATGGTTATTGTTGATTTTGCACAGTTATATTGAAAATAATTTCTATAAATTTTAGAAATTGAATTTGATAATATGGTTTCTATATTTTAAAACATCGGGAAATTTTTTTTAATGGTTTGACATGAATATTCTAAAAATTAATAGAAACTATGGAAAATATTAGTCCTCTCATTTAATGTTAAATGGAGTTAAGAAGTTCTGTAAACTAAAAGATAATGTTGAAAATATCATCTAAATTAGATTTAATTTTAATAGTTTAATATATTTAGAACATAAATTTTATTTTTATTTTTCTTTTATTTTATTTTCCTTGTTTAAACTTTCTCTTAAATTATATTTTTTTATATTTCAATTTTTTAAGTACATAAAAGTTTTCCACCCACCTCTCTTATAATAGAATGTCCTCTACCCTCACTTAGTCATACCTTTTGATATCTCAATATCAACATTTAATTTCCTAAAAAACTTCATATATTCCAGCCCCATGACCTATATAATCTATTATTATAAAAATTCCAACCTTGTAATGATTAATGTGTACGCCAAAGGTGGTATCCCAAAGAAGAGGTAATTGTAATTATCGATCTATTTTGTGGTTATTTATTCCTTAAACACATACAAATATTCTATAACCATATTGAAATTATTACATATGTATCATTACTAATCAAAAAATTTTATATGATTATGGTATAACCCTTTTCTAGCTTTTTTCATCTTATGATAAATGAAATTTTCAATTATGCGTATGTGCGAACTACAACCTCTATTAAGCGATGTGGTTTTTTTCATTGTTCTGCATCCCTCAGAATGTGTGTTCTGGTTAGAACTTAGTAATTCTTGGATGTTTCATTAGATTTATTTATGGAACTGGAAACATCAAATGATTCTTTATCCAAATGGACCTGATTTCCAAAGGTAGTCATTAATTAGGATTGGAACTATGATACTTAAGAACATACATTGTGTGAGTAGATGGGTGGTTGGAATCAATAAACAATTTTTGGGGGAATTGTTTCATACCACTGGACTCCCTTATAGATTTAAGACATTTCTTGTGAATCCTTATTATTTTACCAATTATAACATAGGATTATTTTGAAAATTGTAATGAATTTATAGCATGTGTGAAATTTATAGTCATCCATATGTATTTTAGGTTATTCATTAATGGAGACATTTGTATGTAGTAGAGGTTCTCCATTAATGGTATCATATCATATAATATTTATAGATTCTTTTGACTATTGTTATGATAATACTTAATTTTAAGCCACTTAGTGGGGAACTCTATAATTTATTGTCATATAGGGAGATGAATGTTTTTTCGATATTGGGATCATACCCATAAATGGGATACATACGTATCTGTGTGAAATTAATAATAACCCTAGTAGTTCAGTGTCACATAATGGGACACATAATACCTTTTAAGGATGTGTGATAAGGACCTGAACATACTGTTTAATGTCATCTTGAACAGACATCTAAAAAGAGAGTTCTTAGATAAATCATGGTATGTGACTTTTTATTATGAAGCCTATTAAACCTAAAATATATACGATTTTCCATGTTTTATTGGACCATGTTGGAAATGTATATATGGAAGAACATGGTTTATTTGATGTTTAGGTTTTGATCCTCAAGAAGGCTTCGTATGTATCCGACATAGATGGGAATCAAATCCCTTATAGTTCGAGGCGTCTCATAGGGGTGTATGACGCTTTGAGAGAAATAGGTTGGGGGTAAAACTTTAGGTGTATTTCCAAATTAATGGAACATGGTTTGTTCACTTGAAGCGGAACTCTAATGAGCTCGGGATCTAGTGAAGCCTTCTTATGTATCACATTTATGGGGGAAAATATAGTTCTTGTAGTTCAAGATGTGGTGGGTTTTGAGTATGTTGTTATCATCAAAGATCTATAAGCCAACATGAGTCATTCTAGGTGTGAGAAACAATGGGTTTTTAAATATTAAATAAACCACACACTCTCCCTTCCACTGATGGGAGTGGCTGGGCCTATTGGGAGATAAGTTGAGGGAATGGTGGGTGAGGGTGTGGAGTAATGAACCATTTAATGAGGGATGACATTGGAGGTCACGCAACCCATATATATTAATATTAGAGACTTAAATTAGTGGTAGTACCTTGATTTAATATCAAGATATGAGGGAGACTATTCCATAGTTTGAAGGGAAATGAAAGTGTGAACTAAACTCCCCCGATTGGGAACTGGTGGCTCTAATTCTTAGATATGAAAAGGGGAGGTTAGAGTCACATTACCAAAATCTATGACATGGAACATAAAAAAATTATCTCTTGGATAAAGATCCATGTGAGTGTATATATATGAAAGGTGGAATTGTGGGAACTCTCAGATGAAGTGTGATTTTTTGGGTACTTGGTTGCAGTAGAGTGGTTCACCAAGGTCATCTCTAAAAAAAAGGAAGTAAATTAAAACAAATTCTTAAAGGTAATATAAAAATAAAATAAAAGACAATAAAACAATACATGAAAGGATGGTGAGGTTGTTTATCTTTTATAAAACTAGAAAAAGTTTTCTGGAAGATGATTTCATTTTTCTGTTTTTAATTTTGAAATGAAGTTCGATTAAGAAGATTTAGTAAGAAGATATTTTTTTAGAAAATATTTTAAAAGGAATTATCAATTTAACTATATGAATTCATTAAATTATTTATCATTATCATATAAAGTATCATCCACTTATGTATAATCCCCATATATTTTACCTACAAACCCTACGTGAGTTAACTTAACCACAAAGTTCAAATTACATACACCCTAGGCTTGCTTCGAAACATGAAATCACAGCACCCTGCTTTGATTGATGTTCAAATGTCAGATTATGGTTAGTGGATAATTAAATAACATATAAACTCTGAAAATGAGTATTAATTTAGTTTAGTGATTATATTTGAACTCTACAAATTTATCTTTTGTGGTCTTGTATTACATATTACGTTCCACCTCTCACAATTTACACAACTTCCGACCTCTTTGTCTTTGTGTCAATTGTTCTATTGGTATCTTAGATTCAATTAAATTACAAAATCAATTAATAGTTAATATTAAGTTCATAACATTACCTCGTTTATTCAAAATAAATTAATGAATACGGTAATTAGTAGATCAATTACTAAGAAAACTACTCTTGCATGGGTGGTGTAGTTATCATAGAAAAGTTTTTATTTCGCAATAGTTTAGATAGGGTATAACTGAATATTGTTTCTAATAGTGAATTCCATACCAAATAGGAATATAAATAGACGATGAAATTTGAACAAAACAGAAGAAAATAGAAGAAATAAAATTTTAACTAAGAAGTATATTATGAAAACTGACACATTAAAACATGAGAAAAAAAGAACAAGGCTCTGACGAAGGGATACATTATTCAAGAGATACACATATTAAATTTATTTAATAATTGGATTCAAACCACTTCCCATATTCCCTAATATTCCTACTTCACTTACCAACCCCTCCCAATGCATAAAAAAAAATTAGTGGAGGGGAGGCTAGGTTTATAGAGGATTCAAGTGTGAATGGGGAATCTTGGCCAAATATTTGAAGCCAACGTTCACAACCCAATTGACCTCTAAAAAGCGTGGACCAGCTATTCTTATATAATAATTAATTGTTCCCAATTAGGATGGAGATATCCTCTAAAACTTCGATCCCAATCCAAGCTCGTATGAATTTGTTATTGCCCAAATACAGAACCAATGTCCATTTTGGGGGGTCCCACCCACATTTGACTTCATGGTCCATTTAGTCCAACCATATTCACAATTTAGCTCCAATGTCCTGAAAAAAAGTTGTAGACCATTCAGTCAGGAACACATTTAAATAATTTTTTTATTCAAATAATAAATAAATAAAATATTTATTTTTAAATACTACAGTGCACTACAATGGTTAAACTGAAATTTCCATCAAATTTTTGATGAATGATCTAATCCCAAATATTTTATAAAAAACATATTTAGGAAAATGTGAGGAAATTTTAGTATTTATAATCAGTAAAATATTCAATAAAAATGTTTTTTATAAACTCCCCCACACTTACTCTTTTTCACTCCCCAGAAAAACCGCATATCATATATTCAAAAAAATTGTGACAAGATATACATATTCAAATTTCTCAATCCACAATTAAAATATAGGAAATTTATGAATCCCATAAAGAGTAAATATCAATAAATTTAAAAGAACTTTTCTTGTAAACTGGGTCAAAACAAAATCCAGTGAGATTCACTACAGTGATCATAGCGAAATAAGTCATGGGTGTACCATTCCACTTATTCTCCACATGTGTCTATGCCAACCATTCCACACTCATAAATCCACCCTTTAGTTAGTTTATTCAGGTAATGTAATACAATTTTTCTTACCTTGTTTAATTCACCAAACCAATTTTACATTCCATTGAAATATATTTTCAAGACCCACTAACTGAAGTATTCCCTAATGTCAAACTTTAATCTCCCATCCTAGATATCCAGATTTTTTTTACATTTCATCACTCCCCTTATTTATTATTATTTTTTGTTTTTTATGTTTCACATAGAAATAATATCACACTAAACTCTCAATCCTTGTTTGATCTCCTCACGACACTAATTGTAATACTTATCACAAGATTAAAGGTCAATGAAGATTGAGTTTTGACCTGTCAAAGACACAAAATATATTTTTCTTAAGGGTGTACAATAGTTATATAATAGGTACCCACACATAGGTCAATTCGATACTGTAATGAAACTGATTGGAAGAGAAATGGATGTATGGATCAACCAATTATTTTTTACCTAACTTGACTATACCCTCAATTGAGTTTGAAAAATTTTACAAGTCATGGTTGAGTGAAAATTTTGGAGTAGAAATCAATGAAACAATTTACCATAAACAAATATCACAAATAATGATGTCAAAAAATATTTTTTTTATAATGATGTAACCATTCATATCATTAAAGACATCAATTTTTATAAAAATCAACCCTTGATGATGAAATCTTACTCATGATTATAATTCTACCAATGAATTTTTTAAAACATAAATTTTCCATATGTTCCAAATGATAATGTTAAATGATATATTTTTTATCAATTTTTTTGTTTCTTTTTGTTTTTTTATTTTTAAAGGTTAACCAAAAATATAATATAAAATTCACAAAAAAAAATCACAAATGAAAATCCTAAATATCCACCCTAAAAATTTGTACCCCCACTCTTAAAATATTTCATTTTCCTCAATGTGAACCTATGAGATGATATATGAAAATGAAATATATAACTATAAATAGGACAAAGAATATAAATGTGAAAAGGTTAGGAACAAATTGATATTCTCATGTGATGATGGGTTCATGTAGTGTGATTAAATTTATTACTTCAATTGTAAGTCCTTCAATGTATTTATTCGAAAATTTCCAGTTGATTTTAAATCTCCTTCTAGTGTCCTCTTGTGTGAGTTACACTTAACCACAATGAAAAACATTATATACAATATAAAGACCTAATAATCTCCAATGCAACATACCAGGAATCAGATTCAATCATTAACTATAGAGAAGTACATTCTATCTAACATTAAATTCCCTTTTCTAGATCATTTTTTCATCAGATTATTTGGATCATTATTTGTCGATACTTGTGTTCTCATATGAAGACAATCAAATCTACTCATTCTCTTGAATTTGTAGCTTCCAATGGATTCCATATTGGGAGAAATCTATTTTTCATTTCTTTATAGACCAATAATCCCAATTCTCATCCTCCACTAGGTGATTACATGATTTCCCAAAAACAATTTTAAATAGCGCCATACCAATGGGTGTCTTGTGTGCTATCATATAAGCCCAAAGTGCATCCTTGAAGCACTTTCTCTAATCTTCCCTACTTGGTTTCATGATTTTTACCAAAATTTGTTTCCAATCCCTATTTGAAACCTCATCTTGACCATTTTTTTGGGGGTGGTATGGTGTTTATGTTTCTTGTATCACGCCATACATTCGAAGGAGGGGATCCAAATTCCTATTGAAAAAGTGTGTACCATAGTCATTGATGATGGCCATCGGTACTCCAAACCTATAAACAATATATTCTTTAAAAAATTCCACAAAAACATGAGAATCATCGGTCTGAGTGGCCTTAGCCTCCACCCATTTTCTCACATAATCAATGACAACCAAATTATATAGGAACTCTAAAAAACTAGGAAACAAACTCATAAAATCAATTCCCCATACATAAATAATCTCACAAAATAATATAGGTTGTTGGGGAATACCGTGTCTCCTATAAATAATACCAATGTGTTGTCAACGTGAGAACGAATTACATAACACATGAGCATCATGGAATAAACTTGTCCAATAATATTGAATGTGAAAAACATTCCTAGCTATTCGTTGGGGTCCATAGTGTCCCCCATAATAAAGTGTATAATATAATTGCAGAATAGACTCAAAATCTGGATCAGGAACACAACGCCTAATAACATGGTCACTACACATGCGCCATATGTATGGATCATCCCAAATATAAAATCATGACTAACTTTTTTATCTTTTTTACTTGATGTGTCTTTATATATGATGGGATTTCAGATGCAACAAGGTAGATAACTAAATCAGCATACCAAGGATGCATACCTGAGATTGATTAATGATTATAATTTTGGAATGTGTCCCGAAGTCATACATGGTTCATTGTGTCATCCTTTAGTGAATGAGTAATCATACTCATGTGGTCTTCCACCATGTTTTCTGACCCATTCATTTCCTTTATCTCAATATCAAATTTCAGAAGAAGGAGCATCCATCATATTAGCCTGGGATTTGCATCTCGCTTCTACAATAGGTACCTTAGAGTTGCATTTTCTAAAAGAACAACTACTTTGGAGCACAATAAATATGAACCGAATTTATCAAAAGAAAATATGATAGATTGAAACATATTTTCCATGGTTTTGTAGTTTGATTGGGCTGAATCCAATGTCTTCTATGGATATTCAATCAAATGGGAGAGTCCCTCCACCCTCTGAGATAAGACAACTCTAACCATGAAGCTGGAGGTGTCACCTAGAATCTCAAAAGGATACCCCTATTGTGGACACTGTATGATAGGTGGAGTTGTCAGAAATTATTTTAGTTCATCAATGGAATTCCAACAAGATACATCAAACACAAAATCATAATCCTTTTTTTTTAAAGGTTGGGGCCGAAGCCTCATTTTATTATTAAAGCAAAGAAAAGACCTCTTTAACTGGGTAGCGGGAGACCCATTACATAGCCCGAAGGCCCAGTGGGCATTTAGCCCATTACATGACCCGTAGGCCCATTTTTTTTGACCCAAATCCCATTCTGTGAATAGTACTGCTACAGTACCCGCATTGCTATAGTACTGCACAGTACCCGCCGCTGCGACAGTGCTCTGCCACCGCTACAGTGACCTGCCGCCGCTACAGTGCCCGCTGTTGCTACAGTGTCACCGCTGCTACAGTACACTACAGTACTGCTACAGTACCTGTGTCCAATGGGTTCTGAACCCCCATTTTTCATGTAGATTTAAGGGGTTCTTACCACTAAGCCAAACCCCAACTACACAAAATCATAATCCTTTTTAATTAATCGTGAAATTGGAAAAGAAGTCATACTAAAATAATTGATGATATGCCGATAAAATCATTCATTCCATAGAAAGGATCTAACATCATGGACACATGATTGATAGGGTATGGATAAAATAATATCTACCATAGATCTATCAACCTCTATCCTATGTTTGGACAGTACATGCCATAATTAAATGCCATGATCTACATTAAAATGACACTTTTAAAAGTTCAAGACCATATTATTTTCAATACAATGATTAAACACCTTTCTTAAAATATAGATGCAATTATCCAATGAAGACTCGTACACTGTAAAATCATCCATGAATAACTCCATTCAAGTCTCAATAAAATCATAAAAAATACTCAACATTCCTATCGGGGAGGTACCTGGGGAATTGCAAAGTCCAAATGGAATCCTTTGTTTGAAAAACGTACAAATGGACTGGTGAATGATGTATTCGTCTAATCATATGGAAAAATCGTTTCATGAAAATATCAAAAAAACATCCATCAAACAATAGTGTCTTTTGCTTACTAGTCTCTCAATAATATGAACAATAAATGGGAGTGGGTAATGGTCCTTGCGAGTGGACCGATTTATTTTCATATAATCAATACACACATGCCAACTATTTTTTACCCTCATTATAACTAACTCATCTTTCTATTTTATTGTAACTGCAACACCATATTACATAGGCAGACCCTGAATATAACTCACCCCCTTTGAATCAACAATGGGTAAAATTATACCAACCATGAGAAATTTTTCAACTGTTTTTCAGACAAATTTCAGAAGGGTTGGATTGAATCTCCTTTGTGGCTGCATAACTTGTTTTCCCCATACTCCAAAATAATCCTATGAATGAAAATAGAGGGGATAATACATGATATTCTAGACAAGGTCCACCTGATTTCTCTGATGTTATCCCTCAAAAGATTCCAAATTTTTTCTTCGTGTTCAAAATGTAGATTCTTAGCAATTTGAATAGGTAATTTCGCAACACATAACAAGTATGAGTATTTAGGATTTCACTATAATGGATTGAGTTCAAATATAATGGGGTGATGTATAGATGATGAAATTGAAGGAACTGAAATATGCTGACAATAAACATCAGTATCAAAATATACATCATCAAAACTATAAAATAAATCATTAAACCCTTCATCATACTCAATATCCATGTTATAATTATAGTTCACATGATCAAAATAAAAATATGAATCCATTTCTAAATCATATCTAATTTAGTCTTATTCATTATAAATGGGAGTGGAAGTGCTCTTAGATATCAAACAAGAACCAACACACATGATATCTCTATGCAAAGGATATTCAAATTCCATGGGGTTTTTTATTTTGTGGTTCAAAATGGGAGGTAACAAAAGTAGAATGGTCCTATGAAGGGTACTTAATTGAGTATATAACATTAAATAAAACAACTTTATATCCAAATCCATGGAATGTGTACCCTCATTGACATTTATGATAGAATTTTCATTTTTGAGGACGGGTCTACCTAATATAATGAGATCGTGAGAACATAAATGACCATCCTCCATGTTAAGCATGTTGAAATCTACTAGAAAGATCATGTCCCTTTCCAAGACAAATACATCCTCCTGGACTCCCACTCGATAATTTTTAGCTCTATTTCCCAACATCACCAATACATTCATAGACTTCAACTCACTAACCTATAGTGTAGAGAATATAGAGTGAGGAATCAAATTTTTGGAAGTTCCAAAATCACAAATTGCATCATATAAGTTAATCTCACTTAAGGTGCATGGAATTGTAATTTTTTGTAGATCCTTGCACTTTATTTTCATTTCTAGAGCTTCTATAATGATTTATGACACATTCCGTCTAATATTTATCCTTTATTTTTTTGAGACCTCTTAGATTGGTACAATGTTCTTTAATTAATTTTGTATACCTTTGGAATTTTCTTGATAGCTTCAAGTAGAGGTATGTTGATCTCCAGAAGCTTCAATGTGTCTATAACCTATTTTTTCATTGCTTCATCATCCAAATTTGTGGTTTTGAAAACACTATTTGGAAAATGAAGGGTTTTAGGAGGGACATCATTAATCTTTTTCTTACAATTGTCTTTCTCTTTGGTTTTCTCATCAGCTAGTTTTGAATGGGGCTTCTTTGGATTTGTGGTGAATCCAAGTGGAATGATAGGTGTAGTTGTATCAGTTTTTTGGTTCCCCCATATAAAATAGATGGCCCTAAAGTTCCCCTTGAGATTTAGAGTAGGTTGGGAAGGGTGATTTCTGGATTTCTCAAATACCAGTTCATGGAGGACGGTGGCAATCTATCTCATTTGATCCTTCAACTCCCCCAGCTTTGAACCTAGATTCTTTATCTCATTCTGTTCATTAAGAAAAAATTTCATCAAAATGTAATTAGTGTTACAATCTAACATGGGTGGGGAGTTCCCTTAATAATAGCTTGTTGATGCATGGGCTTCGAATATCCTTTGGGGTTCTTGGAAACCACTACAGGTAAGGCGGAGGCTACTCTATGTTTTTTTGAAAAGGGGGCCTTTTAGTTTTCTAGAGACATACATCATGTCTAATTGATCCTTCCACCCTAGGTTGTATGTTGGTTCAATATAATAAATCTTATTTTGGGGATATGTTTTTTATTTGTTGCTTATATGGTCTCCCAAAAAACACTACTGCATAATACTCGGTTTCATGCAGTTGGGGGATAAAGTCAGTTGGGTGGATTTTCAGAGTGAAAATTTCACAAGGCCATGAAGGAGTGGGTTGGGATGTCTTTTGAGCTAAAGTAAACTGCCTCACCATAGTGGTCAATTATTACAACATGTTATAAATTAAATGACACTCAAGAGAAGGACATACCTGATGTACTCCTCAAAAATTCAGTGTACCTCAATCACCAAATTGTTGGGAGTTTTGGGATTTTTTTTCGATCAATATACAAGCAGCTAAAAGTGTCTTGTCCTCCAATGCTCTTTCAGCTGTAACATCAACCATACTCCTCTACATTGGTGTGATTACTTCATAGAAGTGTTTGATGAGGATTTTATCACTGATTTGGAGATGTGGGTTTCTGGTGCACAACTTCTTGAATCACTCCCAGTACTCATACATTGACTCCCCTTGGGATTCCATGATCCCAGAGATCTCTTTCTGAATGGATGTGGTCCTTGATGGTTTAAAAAACTCTGCATGAAAATGTTTTTCATATCATTCCATCATGTTACATATTCAAGTTGTAAATAATAATTTCAGTCTTTTTCACCTCTATCTAATGAAAATGGAAATGCTCTTAGTTTGATTTGATCATAAGATACACTTATAGGATTCAAGGTAGAGAAAAACAAATTAAAATTTTTAAGGTGTTTGTTGGGATCCTCATTAGAGTGGCCTTGAAATTTTGGAAGCAGGTGAATTAACCCAGATTTCAGATCAAATTTTGATTTGATATTTCTGTATGCAATGAAATTTGGTTGATAATTAATATGATGTTCATCCAATACTCTAATGGTTATTTTATGTTAATTTCCATTATTTTCATCTATTAGTTATTATTTTATTTTTTATTTTTTATTTATTTTAATTTCAATGTTCTGGGTGTGGAGGAATTCTCCAACTGGTTGAATATTGAAACATCCCATAGACTGAGAATGGTTGATTCGAGCTGTAAGTCTACATTCAATCTCAGGGACATGACCTTGGAGATCCTCAGAATTATTTTGTGTCATAAATCAATGAATTAAAAAAAATAAATGAAGAAAATATGATAGTAATAAATACAAAATATGCTTTATTTGATCCGATAAAAATTAAAGAAGAGAGCAAGAAAAAAACATCAGAAAGGGGAAAGAAGAAATAAATTTAAGATAAAAAATAATGAATGAAAAATAAAATTAATACCTATAATTTGATTGAATTAATTACATGCCTCCATGAAAATGACGCTAATTTGAAAGGTGTTGTTGTGGGTTCTCTCAAATGAAGTGTCATTTTTTGGGTAGTTGGATGTAGTAGAGTGGCTAACTAAAGTTGTCTCTCAAAGGAAGATGTAAATTTAATCAACTTCTTAAAAGTAGTATAAATATAAAATAAAATATAATAAAAACAATACTCGAAAGGATGGGTGTTTTATCATTTATAAAACTATAAGATGTTTTTTGGAAGAAGATTGCATTTATTTGTTCTTAATTTTGAAATAAATATCAATTAAAAATATACAAAAAGAATATATATTTTTAGAAAATATTTTAAAAGGCGTAATCGATCAAACTTTACCTATTCAGTCAATTTTTTATGATTATAATTTAAAGTCACATCTGATTAATTATAATCACCTAATTTCTTAATCCTCTATCCCTAAGAGAGTTAACTTAACCACAAAGATGAAATTACTAACACCCTAGGCTACCATCAGAACATGCAATCACATCACCATGCTTTGATTGATGTTCTTAGGATAGCATATGGTCAATAGTTAATTAGATCACATATCCACTCTATAAATTAAGATTAATTGAGTTTAGGGATTATATTTTAACTCTAAAAAATTAACAAGGGTGGTCTTGTATTACTGATTAAATTTTCCCTCTCACAATTTACACCACTTCCGACCTCATGTGTTTTTGTGTTAATTCTAAAATTCATTTCATAGTATCATTTAAATGAAAAACACAATTAATAAATAATATTATGTGAATAATAGTATCTCATTAATTCAAAAAAACAAATGAATAAAGTAAGAGGTTGATAGATTATTAAGAAAACTACTCTTCCTTGGGCGGTGTAGTCGTCATAGAAATGATTTTCATTCGCAAGAGTTCAGGAAGGCTGTAACACAATATTATTTATACTCTAAAAGTCCATCCCAAATAGGAATATTAAGGGAAGAAGAAATTTGAATAAAATATATGAAAAGATAATAAATAAATGTGGAACTGTGATGTATATTATGAAAAAAAAATTACAACATGAGGAAGATAAAGTAGGCTTCGACGAATGAATCATTTGTTAAAGAGCTACCCTTATTTAATTGGTTGGAGTATTAGAGTGAAACCAAATATCATCTTCCATTAACATTCTAATGAACTTCACAACCCATCTAAATTAGAAAAAAACTAACTTATAAAGTAGAAGAGAGGCAATGATTAAATAGGTTTCATGTTTAAATTGATAATCTTGGCCAAATATTTTAAGCCAAATTGCACCACCTATTTGACCTCCTAAACACGTGGAGCATGTGTTCATCTAGAAGAATTATTTTTTCCAATTGGGTTGGAGAGATCCTATGAAATATGAGCCCAATAAAAGCTCGTATGATGACTTTATGGCCAAAATACAGAACCAAATTCCAATCTTGTGGGTCCAGCCCTACTTTGACTTCATGGACCAGTTAGTCCAACAAAATGCATGATTTAGATCTAATAAACTAAAAAAAATTTATATAAAATTACGTCAATTACAAATTTACTAAATTTCAATTTAAATAATTAAGATTAAAATATTTATATTCAAAATACTATGATGCTCTATAAAGGGTAAAACTAGAATTTCTATCCAATTTTCAAATGAATTGTCTAATCCAAAATAATTAATAAATAAATATATTTAACATATTGTGAGGAAATTTTATCATTTAGTATTAATAAAATATTAAATATAAATTTTTTTATAAATATAAAAACATACAAACATTATAAAGGTCATGAATCTCTATGAAGATGAATGCGGGAATTCTCAGATTGTAGATATACATACACAAAATAGGAGACACAATGATGTTCCCTTCAAAAAGGATTGATATGTCAAGATATTTTGGTGTAGGCTTCAACATAGTCGATTTCATATCAGGGATCCAAGTAATGAGATACCCTTCCATGATTGGATTTAAAGAGGTTTTACAAGGTGATATGAATAGGCATTGACCGCTTCTATGCAGTGTTTCTGTATTGCGTAGGCATGTAGTATAGGTACACTATGAATTTATGTTTCATAGTTTATCGTTTATGCATTAATTTTTTGATTAATTCATTAAGTGTAACATATAGGAATAATTATTAGAATATGGAAGATAATTCAATGATTTTTCTCTTGAGTTATCTAATGAAATCAAAGTTATAATGATAAATCATATTTATATGATCATGCAAATCATTAAATCTATGAATAATGTTAAGGATAAATATGACATGAGGATTTAATTTTATAATATTGAAAATTTTATACTGAAACATGTAGCTTATTTTAGTTGGTCCTCTAATCCAGTAGTTTTGGTGAAATGGAAAAGTTCTAGTGAATTTTTTTTTCATCCTCATGTTCATGGGGAAAATGTTTTTTATAGAAATATATCATTTAAGGGGTGAAATAGATAAATTGTGGAAAATTATTATGAACTTGATTCATGATGTAAAAAATGACTCTATAGAATAGGATGAGTTTAAGTGGATATTTTCCAAGAGTACTTTTCCCAAATTCATCACATGAGATAGAAAGGGAATTTATTATGTTGAAGTTGAAGGAAGATGAATCAATTTGATCCAATGAGGAAAATTATTCAAGAATTATGACATACACTTCTAGTCTTATCATTGAAACTAAAAGAAATATGGGATGATTCTATATAAAATTAAAACCGAGTATTCAAAATACACTAGCTTGATGAGAATTTAGATGGTAAAAATAATTCATTCATGTTATCTCAGGGTACAAAAGTAATGTGAAGATTAATATCATTATCATGGTTCTTATATGATTATAAATACAGTGTTCTGATGAAATTATGACAATCAATCCCATGGAGAATAGAATATGAGTCTTCCTTTATTCAAAATGTGTGGAAAGAAGCAAGGGGAGAAATTTATTAATGGAAATCGAATATTTTTTATATGTGTAAAAGAATAATGTCAATAATGTGAATCTCAAAGAGATGTAAATTTGAAAAAAATAAAATTGGTGTGGAAATAGAAAAAAAAATGCACCACTATCACTCTAAGGATACAACTCAAGGGGAATTAGAATTATCAAAACCAGGGCCCAAATCCAAGGGTAAATTATGGAATTCAGTGCCCATAACCTTTTTAGACAAGATTGAAAGGCAAATATCAAGTGGTAAAAATCATATAGGTGGTCATAAGAAAAAATAATTGAATTTATGTAATTTTTTTTATAACTGAAATAGTCATATTTTATTATGGTTTTACCAACTCTGTTATATTTGATGAATTTTATAATGGTATAGTTTCAACCACTGAATGATCATATGTTAAATTATATTTGGAAAATAAATAATTATTTTGAACCTATCTGATATAATTTTATTCGAATTTGATTCCAGTAAATATTTGGATTCTCCATCAAATGGAAATTTTGTTTGTGGATTCCCTGTCAATATATACAGCCTATATCGATTAATGAGGAATTTATGTCATATTTGATATTCCAAGTCAACAAATGATCATTAGTTAGTGTAAAAATTAATGTGAACTTATAATGGAAACTAGATCCTTTATTTGGTTCATATAACATATTCATTAGAGGTATTTTTCTCAAATATTTTGGGAGGAACTCTAAATTGAATTTATGTCTACTTTTGGAATATATTATTGTATTTATTAAAGAGTTTCCCAATATTTCCATGAGTAATGAATATTAATTTTTAATTAGAAACCATACATTATACATATGTTATTTCAATGACACCTCATATAATAATGTCGATTTAGTTTTAGGAATTAAGGAAGCATCTCCTGATGATTTTCAATAAGGGAATAATTTTGGAAGTTTCATCACCCTGAAGTGAAATATTTATTTTTTTGGAATAAATTTGGTTCAATGTTTATTTTAATTGATTAGTACGAACATAATAAGATATGTATCAAGAAAAATTATACTTTCCCAGGTATTAATATATTGTTTGATCAATTTCAAGGATCAAAAATCTTTTCAAATATTGACCTCTAATTTTGATGTCATTAGTTGAAGGGACTAAATGAAGAAATACCCAAGAGAGAATTCCATGTGAGGTATGTTAACTAAAAACTTATAGGTATTACATATGAACTTACAGATTCCCCGTAAATATTTATGGATCTATATAATAGGTTCTTTAAAGATTACCGTTACCAATTTTTAGTGGTCGATATAGTTGATTTTCTTATATATTCTCAATAAAAAGAAGATCATGAAGATAATTTGTGTATTATGTTGATAATATTTAGGGATAATAATATATAAGAAAAAAGTAGTGAATTCTAATTTTTTTATAAAGGAGATATCATTCATGGGTCAAATAATTATAATAAAGAGTATATTAGTGGATCTTTCTATTGAAAAAGTAATTGACCAGTGTTCTAGATGAACCATGGTGAATAAAATAACCATTAATCATAGTTTTCCTTAATACTCTTGATAATTTTTCGAAAATTTATCACTGGTAACAAATCCATTAATAATGTTAACAATGAATGTATCTATGTTCTTTTTTATATATGAATATGGTGAGATTTTCAAGGAACTAAAGATAAGGTTTCTCAATGACACTATAATAAAACTACCCAATAGTGGAGAATGTTTTCTATATAAATTGATGCATCAAAGATGTTAATGGGTCGTTTTATCATATATAATGACATGATAGTAACTTATGTTTCATTCAAAATAAATGATGAGGAAAAATGACTTGAATCGTGATTTGGAACTTGTAGTGATAATTTTTTATTTGATTCTATGGAAGAATTATATGTATAGTGAATGGTGTGACATATATACTGATCATAAAATCCTAAATTATATATTCACACATATAGATTTGAATATTCATTAAAGGTGATTATTGGAATAGAGTAAATATTATGAATGATCAATACATTACCACTATAGGAAGGGAAACTAGGAGAATGAATCTCTGAGGTGTAATAAAAATGATTTTTTTCTCATAAAGATGATTAGAGGAGATAAAATACATTTGAATTTGTAGGGGATTGAACATGAAATCATATGTAAATTAGAAATATCATCTCTCTTTATAGATTAATTTTTAACCATCAATTCATGTGATGACTAAAGTGGAAAAAAAGTGGATCTGGAGCTTCAAAAAAAGTTAAGGATGGTTCCAATATTTATCTTTGACCATGGGGGAATGAAAAGGGTTAATAACATAGTAGAAATTTCACCAATACCAGAATTGGAGAAGGAAATATTTGATAAATAATATAGTTCATCATTCTCTATTAACTTTAAAAGTAAGATAATGCATAGAGATTATAAACAGAATTTAACGAAGGAGAATGTGAAGAGAGATACAATGGATCATGTTTCTTGGCCCTTTGTATGACATAACATTACGATTGAGAGAAAAAATTCTATGATGATGTTACAAAAATTTCCCATACATGATTGTAAACTATAAAAAATCACCATGTATTTTATAATGGGACTCCCAAAGACATATAAAGGGAAAAATTATTTTTGGGATGTTCACTATAACGTTATGAAATCAACTATACGATCCCATTTTTTTCTAGGTATGAAACTCTTTGAGTTTATTGGTTTATATTATTTTATAATGTTTTTTATTAATTTAAACCATTGAGGTCATGTTTATTTTGGGGATAGAGATTTTTTCTAGGGGAATGATCAATATTTTGGTTATGAATGTTAGTTTCAATTAATAGAGTCCATATATAAATGTGTCAAAAGATTCCTAGTATTATTTATTGGTTTAGAAATATTTGGTGCTAGTTTTTGTAGTTTCTTTTGATGATATGTTTTTATTTATATACTGTAAAATGTCTTGTTCTAAATGGGTTACATGACATATACATTTTAATGAGAAGTTTTGATGAACTGTTTCATAGTATGAATCATTCACACATCATGAAATTGTTTCATTTGGTGGAAAGGTTGATCTATATTATTTTACCATGATGTTAATCTAATTACAACATATACACCATACATGACATTCATGCTATGAATCTATAATTAACATCATCTATTTAGTGGTTGCAATGGGTTTTTTTGTTACATGAATAACATGTCATTCACCATATATCCTCTTCTTTGATGCCCTAGGGTGAGTCTAGGATATTTTTATGTGATTCCTTCCCTTCCAAACATCTCACTATATCCTTTCATCTTCTGTGAGTTACTTCACATTACTTTAATTCTTTCTTATGTTATCTTCTATTATAGTAGTTGTAATTACACCATTTAATTATGTTTTTCTTCTGGATGCTTGAGTGATCTAGGATTTCTTTGTAGATATCTCTCTACATTATTTCTCCATAGGATTTTTCCCCATTTTGGGTGTTTCTTTCACCACAAGAATAAGGTGGGTAGTATCTAACTTTACCAAAATGTATGTTTCCAATTATCTTGTAGTGTAATATAATTGGGATCTCACCCACAAATCATGTGTGTGCCCCAAATAATTGACTAAATTTATATCTCATGAAAAGTCAGTTATTAGTCAATCTATTCGACCCTATGGGGCCCAACGGTGTTGAGACTATGCATGTGCCCCCTACATGGTGAGTATTCCCTTGATGTTACAATGAATAATAATTTACAAAAATATAGTTTTGGATTAACAATATGAATTAAAAATTTTGTTTGTTACAGCTAGGAAAAATATTTGGGATAAATAGAAACCTGGCATGGTGAAATCACAGAGATCCATCCTATCATTGAAGAATATTGCAATTGATAATATATTCCTACATAATATAATGATTTTAATTAACCATACAGGAATTTTATGTGGATGAAAATGAATTCTCCATATATAATTCTTTTATATATTATTTCTGACCAAATTCTTTTTGGATTAGACAATTTTCTCAGGAGACATGGTACATGTAGTTCATCCTAGAATAGGATAAACCTATCCTTGAGATGAGATTCCCCAATTGTAACGTGAACATTGGAAGGCATATGAAACTCTAGTATGACTATTCTGGTGGATCCTAGTATGAAATGGCTACATCCCCTATGGCATGATATTACACCCTAAGAAGATGTAAGAAACTGTAGTATAAGAATTCACATGGAGCCTTGTTGTGCTTTTTATGACATGATAAAAGAGATCCTTTATAATGTAGGATGATCATCCATGTGATAGAGTCATCCAACATAGAGCTGAAGTAGTTTTAATTGGCCTTATGTGTCATCCTGGAACATGAGTGTAGGCTGGTTTATATTATATGTTTTAATAATTGATTAAATAATACCCTATTATATTATTATTTCCTTCACTAACTATCAAAATAGTTGTGTTTATTCATGGTGGCGTAGACCTACTAAGTTTTACAGGCATCCTTTTTTGGTCGCCAATGGGTACTCAAGTATGATTCATGGATGTAGGTTTGGAAAATTGGAAAGGATTTATAATTGATTATTCATGCTTGATTGGTTATATCATGGATAGGGGACCGGAATGGGGTTCTATAATGAGTTTTTTCTGTTTTTAAATAATTTTATTCTTTTATATATATGGATTTTATCATTACATTTAGTTATATTCCATTATATCATTACATTATTCAATTATTTTTAGATTGTTCAGTTGTTGTTCTTTAGTTGGTATTTATTATAGCATGTTGTACTATTTAGACTATTTCCATTCCCCTAATTTTTATTTATTTATACCATATTATTACTCTATCATAGGGTATACTTTCTCAACTAATTAATCTACATCCCCACTACTCATCCTCATACTTTCTCATATGAAGGGACTTTCTTGAGTTCTAGTAAGTAACCCAATTTTTCCATGCAAGAGAGTTGGAGACCAGGAGATGTCATAATGTGAAATAAAAGGATGGTAGGTTTTATTATCTGTTATTTTACTATATTAGAATGGTATAGAAGAGACTAGGAATGTTTTTGGACTTGAAAATGAGATTTTTCCAGGGAGTAGCAAACCCATGTATGAGGGAAATCCATGTACCCAGAGATGGGATTGATGTTTGTGACGTTCATTTGTTACGATTGACATGTTTTTTCCTTGGGTGATTCCCATGTTTTGTGATATAAGTTTTACATAAAAATTCTATGCATGACTATATACGGAACAATATGAGAATGAATGCATCATTATAGGAATTTATAGATATATATTGACAAGAATTGTTCATGATATTGACTTATTTATTACATGTGATATATTGACCTATATCAAATGTGAAATGAGATTTTTGTTATATTTATTAAATGTAATAAAAAAACTAATTTGTTGTTATTATTCACTTGTTATGAAAAACATAAGGGAAATATATATTAGTGGTTCTAAATTGGTGACACCAATTTAGTTTAACCCTGATACATATCTAGTGTTCTATGGAGTTAATTTATGTTGTAGATAAAGTGAATTTACATTATATTCAAGTAGAGTTTTAGGAGAGTGTAGATCAATAATCTAATAACAGATTTTAACCAAGGCCTCTAGAAGATCCTATGAATTAGATGGATGATCAGTTCCATGAAATATTCTTGAGGGTAATTAAATCTATTGAGAGGGATACTATTTTCAATGTACCTTCATTTTTTAATCTAAAGAGATATTTCCATCAACAAAAGCATCCTAAATTCAATAAATAGGGTGGTCCTTATGATTCTATGCCCTAGATCTAGTCTGTTTAGATGTCTTTTATTAACCTTGAGACACCCTATGAGATGAGGGTGATGCTTACTACATTTATTCTTCATAGACAGGTCAAGAATTGGTGGGATATTCCAGACCGCGATGGACAATTCGAGGAACTAATCTTGATGTACTTGAGTTAATGTTCTTCATTGACTTATATTCAAATAAATTGAGGCATGATTAGGATGACATGATTATTAAACTCAAACATGATAGATTGTAAATGATGGACTAGACTGGATGTTTCACCAGCCTACACTTATCATCCCAATCAGTAGTAGATGATGTGTAAGTGAGGGAGAGATATTTCAGAATGGGATTTGTTATGATATATGATCATAGGTGAACATCATTCTCTTGAGTACCTTTGATTATGTGATGGGTTAGGATCTTATCATAATGAATAATATGAATGATACCTTAAGAAATGTCCATCGTATTTCAATAGGGAAAACTGGGAACTCTTTATCTTGTGGAATGAATCACTGTAATGACATTTATATCTAAGGTAATAGTGGGAAGACCAATCAAGGTATTTGATAACCATAATGAAATAATAGCCCATTTCTATGATTCAATGTTGAAAAATAATCCAATATCTCTATTAGTTTCCTTAACTCATTGTGGAGTGTTGTTGTTGTATTAGGATGGGTCATCTTGAGATGTTTTGTATGATCTCATATCAGTAATGAAACGGTTGGAGATCAAAATAGACACCTGAGTCTAGAAAGGACTAATGTACCCCTCATCAGACTATTAGATTGAGTAAAATAAGATATTAATGATGAGTTTGATGATACAATAATCCATTGATCAATTCATAGTTCCACCTAGAAGGAGTGTCATAGGGTATTTAGACTAGAGCCCATAGAAGAGGGGAAATACAATTTTGCACTATACATTCTACTCCATAAAATTTAGATGCATGAACTTCTATCATTAGATGTCCTATTATTGTATCATATATTATTTCTTGTGTTTATTATATAAGATAATATTATTCTATTTTATTTTAAATTTTTACATACTATTTAGGATTATTTTTGGAAGGCTTGGACAATGTCTTAACCTTTGAGACACCAATTAGAGTGTGGTGAAATATTATAAAATGTAGAAAAACATGTTTTATATAGATTGGTTGTTATATTTTCTTTTTATAACTGTTTGAGATGGACATAATATGTTCTGATCTGATTTTGGGTATGCATTGGTTAGTAGTATTACAAGATCACATTGTCTTTTTCTAGAAGAGTGTTTCCATCCTATCTTTAGAAGGAGGAAAATATATTCTCAAGGGTCGGTGGAATCATTAGGTTGGTTATACATGACTAATTTAGTAAATATTTGGTTTTATCATAGCTAGGATAGTAGGTATTTATTTAAATTATGGTGGAATTTTGTGGGACACTTCTCTTAAAATGTTATATCATTTTTATGATATATTTCTTGATGTGTTCTATTGATTACAACCTGAATAGGTGATCAGTTTCACTGCCAAATCGATGTTGGGAGAAACATTATTTTTCTATCATTCATTACATGATGGTAAAAATAGTGATTCGAGAAATGAATTTTCAGTTAGAAGATATTTATGAAAAGGGATTCATATATCTGAGTATGTCACATTGGGTTTATCCTATGCATTTTTTCATGAATGATGATTGGAATTTTCACTTGTGCATAGACTATCTAATATTAAACTAGATGATGTTTATGAATTAGTATCGTCATCATCACATAGATGATCTCCTCAATCTTATGAGATGTTATAATAGTTTCTTTTGAAATGACTTGAGATCAGCGTATTTTCAGTTGATAATGGGGCCATAAGACATATATATGACTATTTTTAATAGTAGGTATAACTTGTACATGTTTTTAGGGATGTGATTAAATAAGGAAAATTCACCAGAGGTGATCATATGTTGTATGAAACATATTTTTTTATCCTTTTCTGGATCAATTTGTGATGGTTCATTCTGATGAAATTTTAGGGTACTCTCAGTTATTAGATTATCATTACCAACATATTGAAATCATCTTGAGTACATTGAGGGAAAATTTTATTTACCCCATGCTATCCCAATACAGTTTATTGATTGATAGAGTGCACTTATTAAGTTATTTCACCATAGAGGACAGAGTGTCAGTGGAACCATAGAAGTTCGCATCCATGGTATATTGGAAGCAGCCCCATAATTTCATCAATATTCAAGGATTTATGGGATTTCTATGTTATTATCAATGTTTAGTCATATAATTATCCCATCTAGATGCACCAATTTCTTAGATGACCAAGTGAGGGGTCATTATTTTTTATTCCGAGGCTAACAAGCATGTTCTTTAAGACACCTTCCCTTTATTTTTTATGGAATATACCATTTAATTTTATGCATACAGGGTTGGACTGGAAAAATATTTGATGTAGGAGGACCGAGTAGTTGCTTATGGAACCAAAAAACAAAGACCAAATGATAGTAATTACTCTACTCATGATATGGATTTAGCTATGGTGGTATACACCAAGATATGATTGAGCCCCTATATTTTCTAAGATATTTTTATGAAACACATGGACCATAAAAGCCTTACTTACATATTATATAAGTTGGACCTAAAACAATTATGTAAATGTCATTAATTTAGCAATAGTCATTATAATTCGATCTGTCTTATACATCTTGATACGGAACCATCATTTCCAATGAGTTGATCTAGGAGAAAAAAAAGTAAATGTATGATTATTGAAATGAGATGTGGTTGAGGGGACTCTTTGCAGACATTTTTCTAGATGTTAAAGAGGCATAGGTTTGAGTTGTTCTGAATATGACATTGGTTGTACCCACAAATTTTCACTTGATGATGATATAGTAGTTATATGATCTGGAGTGAGTATTTCTAGGGAAAACATGTATTGTGGGGTGCCACAATGATGATGGTCTCTTTAAAATGAAACTTATCTTCTTTTATATCATTGAGTATGGGTTCTAGTTGGATTTATTGATCATTTGATGATGAATTTTTATACTACATGATGGTTGGTACACCCAGGACTAACATGGATGTATCGTGATCTACATAGATTGTAAAGGTGAACATAAATAAAGAATGGTATAATGGTCTTCATGGATAAATGGTTCACATAGTATTTGGTGAAGGTTAATAATTAGTGGCCATCTAGGCTTTTGTATCCTCTACCCATTTTGATATTGAGAATTGATGTTGTCACTATGGAATTCATAGCAGTATTACCAATGACACCTCACAATAATTATAGAGTATATGTGATTATAGTTTGGATGATGATGGTTTCCCACTTATTATGCAATACGGAGACCATCGCTATTGATGATATTGGGATTCTATATGTGTGTGTGGATAGATTTAATGGATGTTTCTCTGAGTAATATCATTTAAGATAGATATCTTTATTTCAAATCATAGTTTTGGAAGGGTATTTAGAAAGATACTTGATCACGTGTTCTTATAAGTATTATCAATCATACTTAGACTAGTGGCCATTATTTAAAGATTATTCAGTTTATGTAGGAAATATTAAGAATTAGTGTGCTTGATTTTAGTGGGTTTTGGGATCATAAAATATAAATCATTAGTGTTTGTGTATAAAAATTGATTTCAGGCATCGATCTTGATGGAACATTTTGAGGATTATCATCAAAGGTCACGGTGTTAACCACTTTATTGGTTATAAGCTGATGAGTCCAAAGCTGATGGGCCTTATCTCACATAAAAGCTATTTGAGTAGGTTAAGTTGATGAGAAATATTTTAGTGACCACAAATAATAGGCAGAAATATTATGTAGACCACCAGAGATAACCAATGGAGTCTGAGGTTGGCTATCATGTTTTTCTTTGGATGTCTCATAGGATAAGGATACACCCTATTAAGAAATAAAGAAATCTAATTTTTAGGATATTCAGGATATTTGAGGTCGTTTAATGGGTAAAACCAAAAGAATTATTTATTTTTTCTTGTTAATTTAATCTGCTCCATATTTTTCATTTCCCACAATACAAAATATTGATTTTTTATGAGAAAAACACTATGTTTGGATTGAGTTATACAAAAACACAAGTCAATATTGCACTAAACCCAACCATGATTTTATATTGCGGTATACATCAAAGTATTCTTCAATTATGTAAAACAATGCCAAGTTCATCTAAATGTATTCATTACAGGAAACACCGCATTTTACCGAACTGTAGTAAATTATTGAAATATTATTATTTAATATAATAATATATATCCTAGCTGTTAAATTAATGGTTATGAATAATTATTATCTAACATAAAAATATATATTTTTATAATATTACATCATTTTTTACCATCTAATGAGAAATTAAAATATAACCGAATTGATTATAAATGAAGTAATTATATTTTTTTCCAAAATAAATTTTGGAATGACAAATTAAATTAATTATAATTGGTAAATAATATAAATGAAATATATATGTTACATATTCAATAAATCATTTTTTTATATTTATTTGATAGATTTTATTAGCATAATATTTTAACTATCCATATCTTATGCATTATAACGAACATTTTTAAAAGGGAAATTTTATCGCCTTTTAATGGATAACGCATTTGAAACCTATTTTTTACATTTGATCTATTATATTTGAAAAAAATATATATTCTCTTTTGGAATTGGGATATATATTTTTTGGGTGAGATTTTGGTATTTTATGTGAATTTTTATGTTTTGGTGAGTAACAAACAAATGCTAAATTTAAATTCAAAACATTCTTTTCTTCCTGTTTATTTATATAGTTAAAATATTTTCTGAATTTGTTTTAAAGTATAATTAGATAAATTTTTTCATTTATTCTAATATGTTCTATTTTTAATAATTTCACATTTATTTTAGATATTATAACATTTCAATATTTTTCATGGTTTAACATTAATGACATGTTTCTCACCCCATCAATGAGATTAATTTAAAATTAATGACTGAAACTTATGTGTTTTGAATTTTGAAAAAATGATTCCATTATCTAAATCATATGTTCTTATTTTTTAAATAGGATTCTTTTGTTTTTTGGCATTATTATTGCAAATTTTGTAATTTTTTATTAACATGGTAAAAAGTAAATCATGTAATTAAGGGTAAAAAATAATATTATAATTTATAGAAAATTCCACTAATACATATCCTCATTTCATTGGATATTTCCTTTACATCCAAAATCATAATTAGGATAAAATTATAACATTTATATGCCACTTGAATGAGTATAAGACCTTTATTATAAATTATTTTATGAAATGTTATTGATGTCATAATCATATTTTCGATAAATCCATCATTTTATATAGTGATATATTGAAAATAAATTCAACTATAAATATTCATTTTATTTAATAATTTTTTATTTAACAAGGTAATTTATTTTTATTTTTTTAAGTAATATTTAAATACATTAATAGATTATATGATAACAATTCAGTAATTTTTTAACCAATGGAAATACCAAACAAATGATATTAAAAATATTGAAATAAATATAATTTTATATATTTAATTTCATAAATAAAATTACGGATTACATTGAAATGATAAGGATGATTTAATATAGTCTGTTTGATGATATAAAGTTGTTGTTTTATATTTATAAAAGGGAAATAATTAATAGTGTCAAAAACAACCCAAGTTATATTTTATGAATGTAATATTATATAAATTTTTTAAAAAATAATAAATATATTAAATAACTACTATGGGATTATATATAGTCTAAAATATCATAAATAGAACATTAATTGTATAATGGACTATATATATTTAAAAATTACATTCTTTTAACATTAAATATTTTTTTAGAATAGATAAAATTAAATTAGGTTAATTATAGGTAACTCAAAATGTGAATGATTAAAATAACACCAAAAATAGTCTAAAATATGTTGGATTATGTGATTAAAATATTATATCATAATAACATCTAATAAATGTAATTTTATATGCGTTTTGGATTTAGATATATTTTATTATAAATTAAATCTTTAGAAATTTAAAATGTGCCCCTCACCTAAATTATAATTAGTAACATCGTCCCTTATTTATTAAGATCACTTTGAGTCTAATAGATAAAAAAAATATTTACAATTCACGTATACACTTCCCTATACACATTATAGTGGTTTAGGTCTTCCCAAAGGACCAACTCTAGATTCTTTTAGAGGATATCTAAACAATCGATTTCAAAGAGGAGGTCATCGCTCTTACAGATCACTCTATTTTTATACTATTAAATACCTCCTATAAATAAATTATGTATATCAAAAAACAATAACATAATCATATTCAATATTGTGAAAGGATATTGTGATTATTAACATAGCATTATACAACCCCTTTCCCATCGAAGATGATGTGAATACATCGCTCGTGCATATGTACGACATACCGTGTCCATATAGTGATACCTTTAATTTTCCATAACCATATTTTATGAGTGGTAAATATAATGGTTTTAATATTTACATACGATATTTGTGAAATAATAATAATTATGTAATTATAATATAACTTTTTACTTTTTACAATCAAATCTTTTGGGAAATGATAATGTGGCATGTTAGTATGTATAGCTTATCATCTCCATGATGTGATTTGATTCATTATTCATATATTTCACATGTATAGTAATAAAGATGAATTTTTTGAATATATATAATTTATATAACATAAATTTCATTTTGGAACAAAAATATATCTTATACTTTCTTATCTCATAATATAACAACAAAATGAACGTAGCATTCATGATTTTTACAGCCCACCATCTCAATGAATGTTGTATTTCATTTTCTATTTCAATATTTTAGAGATAACAAAAAAGACATATATAATTACATTAAATGATATTTTTATATTTTTTATCATTATTGAGATAATGAAATCATGATCTAAGTAAGTGGTCTAAGAATAAAAAGATAAAGCATGTTTGAGAAACAAAGTGATTATTACTCAAAACATAACATAAATTTGGAATTGATAATAAGAAGTTAATACAATATAATAATTATTTCATATATGTTATTATATTATTTATTATAGATATATAATAAATTCATAATAAACTTATATTTATTATATAGATGTTTTTCATGATTATGATGAGAGTCATGATATAAGGTAAGGGAATTTCATCTCACTTTTTATTTCTATGAGATACATGCCATATTGAACACTCTCTTATATTTTACAGTGTATATACTGACTTATTACATATTATATATTTATTTTTATTTATTTAATTATATTAAAATCATTAATTGATGTTATAATTTCATGGGTTTCATGATTCTAAAGTTACTCAATTAATAAGGGATTTTTGTCTCACATTCATTTCTATGGGACACATGCCTTACACATTACCTATTTATTCAATGTGGAATATATACTCCCCATGAATGTATTATATGTGACTTATCCTAAATATTACTGAATTTTAATATCCATATAATGTTATCTCCTTCACAGCGCATATTGTTCAACCGATTATAATGTGACAATTTTTCATTTCACAATCATATCAATAATTGTAATTGTTTCGTTTTAAGTATATAAGGATGAGTATTTATCTTCTATGTATATGTTTTATAAAAATCTTTTCAAAAATATTTTCATTAAAATTATATGGATGATTCAATCCATATTACCCATCTTTACTTTTTACTACATGTTTGTAAGGGAATTTTTTTTCATTTGTCAAATGAGGTACTTTGGGACTTTTCCTGCAAAAGTATGAAATGCATGTTTTTTTAACATAGAATACCTGAGTGTAATTTTATACCATCATGAAACCTTAATTAATTGAAGCTCACATTAAATATGTTCTAGGATATGTTCAAATAAAATGTTTTCTTTTAGAATTGTAAAACATTTGAAAGAAAAAAACATTTTCAAAGATGTAATCTTATATTCATCATGAATTATTTTCAAGCGATCATTAAAAATACTTTTACATCTAATACAATTTTATTTTATGTTACATATATTTTACTAGGAAAATGATCTAATGATACCATTTTTTTCTAAGAATCATTTATGTTTATGATGGATTTAAATTTATGAAAACCATTTATTTTCAATGGGATTTATTTTAATTGAATGATTTTAATGAAAACCATTTTATTTCATTAGATATTATATAATGAATGATTTCTATTATAGTAGAAAAAATATGTATAGTTCTCTTTATGTGATGGGTGGAACTTATATCTATCTCCCCAATTCATTTGGAAATGATTTATATTTGCGGAGAAAAATCATGGTTCAATAATAGATGATTGGAATAAGAGTAATATTGGTTCTGTAAATTGGACTATAATGGGAGTTATATTGGTTTAGTAATATAAGGATAGAATAAAGAGTCAACTCAGTTCTATAAAAGTCATTTTAAGCTATGATTGTCTTGGAAATTATCATGTACAAAGATTGAAATTATTTTCTATGATTTTTTGTGTTCCAAAATTCAAGGTTTTGTGCCAAAGTTCTTATTTTTTGATTTATCTCTTATTAATTAATTTCATTTATTCTATGACTTATGATAATGATCACTAATATTCATGGTATAATTTTCAAATATAAAGTCCATATTCTTATACCCTTATGTATTTTTTATGATTCATATCTCCCTTTTCACCCTTAGAGAGCTTTTGATCTCACCCTTTTCTTAATTATTCTCTTACACAGGTTATAAAGAATGGATTTAGGTAGGGGTACAAAATGGAATTGTATTTGTGAGATACATTGATGTTCTTTCACCAGATTAGAAGTTTGTGATCTATGTTTCCAAATGCACTAAATTTACTCAACTTTTGGTCATGTTTTTATGTAATATGTGAAATGTTCTAAAAAAGTATGTACAACCCATACATGTAAAGCATATATTGTCAGAGAAATTTTCATTCTAATAGAATACCAAACTCGACATTTATAGTGGAAAAATTCCTTGAATGATTTGTTTCACGTATCACATATTATTTTTAGCATCATTATCTTTATCAAATAATTGATGTTGATGAAATTGAGGATCTTGTAGATTCATCTTTTTAGGAGCATTGAATATGGATTGTCGACCGTAGTGAGATGTATCTCTAGGGAAAACTGCACCTCTAGTATGAGTGTAGTTGTAGCGTGATTATGATCAAGAGAAGATATGATAGATGGAATGTAATATGTTAGCACAGTGGATACACATGTTTGCTGAGTCCCTATAGTAATGGATAGAATATCTCTTGGATGGGATTGTATATGATGGTGAGGTTGTAAGATTGCATATTTTTTCACCAACATACCTATTTGAGTATTTTATTAATCTAATTTTAGATGGTATTTATAACCATTGGTGTTCATGTTACTTATTTGGACGGTGATATTTTTCCAACGAAAATGACATAATGTTTGGGAATACATGTTTTTTAATTAATGAATTGTGTGTATAATTGTGTCAAATGATTATTAGGAGCTATTATGGGCTTGGAAATATTTGAAGGTTTTTTGGGTTATTTGTATATAATTTAGGTTGTGATCTATCTTTTAGAAACATTCAAACATTGAACTATTTATAGGATTTGAACCACTAACCAGATTGTTGTGATCGGGTTCAAAACATGAACTATGTACATGTGGCAAAACAGATTCACATTTTGATAAGATTTACCAGCATTATTTTGTCCCAAGGAGACTCAGTTTTTATGTATACGCCACAAATGACGTTCAAATATTGAATCATTGTTTCACATAATGAATTCCTTAGATACCACTGGTTTTTGGAATGGTTTTTCTTGGAAAAAGCTTCCTTCAATATAAATATTCTAATCTTAGAACATTGGGAAAATCTAGATTAGTTTCTCTAGATTCATTCCCTTTTGAACACCATAGTATATTATTTCACCCTTGTAGAGTTATATTTATTTTGTTTTCTCATTTCATTTGATGTCCTCCATTATATATGTTGGTTGTCCACTATTGAATCTAGTATTTCATTAAGATTCTTATGTGATCTAGGTTTACATTTTTGATATACAATTTTTTTTCTCCAATGGAACTTCCCCATTGAGGATGTTTCTTTGGTCACTGGAATAAGGTTGGAGGTCTATAACATTATCATAAATAATGTTTCCCATTATCCTTGTATGTGTAATAATTGTGATCATGTCATAACACCATGTAAGTGACCATAATAATTAATTAAATTTATGATTGATAAAATGGTTTTTCTTGTACAACCCATTAGACCCTTTAAGGTCCAATGGATTTGATATTGGGCTTAAAAACACTCACATTGTTATCATTCTAATGATATTAAAAGTAATCCACATTTATAGAAATTGGGATTTTTCTTAGCAATGTTAATTCATAATTTATCTACATGAAGCTGTGATTTCATTGTTAAATAGAATCATTGAATGGTCTAATTATGGTCATTCATATCTTACCAGGATAATATACTTGTTAAAAATATATTAATTTTTGATAAATGTATATAACGTAACAAACTATCCATGTGATATGAATGGAATGAAATATATAAATGATTTTCTTGTATGTATGTTTTCTGAAAGGATTCTTGTGGGATTAGACCTCTGTCTTGTGTGACATTGAACTGTTGATTAATCCTAGCATATGAGAACCCACTTATCGAGAAAATATTTACCCCTTATTATGCTCACATGTAAATATATAAGAAACTCCAACCATAGAATTTTTGTTGACCCCAAATTCATAACCAACCCTATCTCCAAATACGATTTCTAAAATATGAAAAATAAATTCTTCTGATATAACTTTATGACATTTGTAGTTGGATCATCATGAATAACAACCATGTTGAGTCACAACATGACCTCAAACACACCTATATGTATTTTTGAGGGTGTACAATATTAGTGAGGATCTATCAATACTGTAGGGCGATCATAAAATCAATTAGATAAATAAAAATAATGGGGAAATAAAAATAAATTACCATTCATAATATGACAAAATTACATGTATATTATTGTGATAAAACATAAAGAACATTCCATGTTTGAAGTTTAACCCAATAAAGATTTTATATTTTCATATGTACAGAATAAATATCTCATGATGGGTACCTAATATGTATTTGTAGAATAAAAATAAATATAATAATTGTGAAATTAAGAGAAATAAGTGTCTGAGGCTTCTCCCATTATAGTATCCCAATATTTTTCCCCTATATATTATACATTATTTATTGGGATATTACCCTTATCTTTTGATGACAATATGGTTAATGATTTATCACCACCCATAATAATTGATGCACTAATTTATTCATAAATATTTTCTAATAATTTAAAATTATTTTATAGAATTTATTATCAATATTACCCATAATTAAATATTTTTATTAAAATATATGTAAAATTAAATTAATAATTTAAATAAATTAAAATTTTATTTTTCATGATTTATTTTTAAAATATATATTTGATTAATTTTTATAAATTTTGATTGTTTTTTTGGGAAAAAATTATTTGAGCCAATGAATCCCTCAACTTTGTTGGCTGACCAGACAACTAGCCAGCCTAGAAAGGTCAACTGACCAAGCCATCCCACTTGTATATTCGAAGAAGTAAGGGAATGTGTTCCTTGGGAGAACATATTTTCTCTTAATATCGCATGGGTCATAACTATTAGTACAATATGATGTGTGTATGTAATGTGTTATGGGAGCCCATAAACATTGAGAGCTTCCAATTAAATATTTGGGCACATTTCAATATTTATAAATATGGAGCACAACCACATTTTCAATGAGGAATGAATTCTCATGTGACCTTATTCTAACTATAAGAAATAGTACCATGCACCTCGGCCATATGACCCTCATGTCTGGACATATCCCTCCACCACCTTGATTCCTTCCTCCACTACTTTTCACCACCACCATATCTATAATACATTAATAACCACCATGGATGACCACCTAGAAACTCAAAATCAAGCTGTTGGCCACTACCACATCCCCAAAAAACATTAGATGATATCAATGAGTTCATCTGACCATCCTAATTCCCTATATGGTATTTTCTCTTTGTCCTGACACTTTGAAGGAACGATGAAAGGGAGGAATCCACCTCTCTTGAAGTCACACCTCAAGTGCACCTGCCACATCACCCTTGTACACCATGGATACCACACACATGATAATAATGGTGATTCCATGCAATTGTTTCCATGATGGAAACAAATGTGATCTACGAGTGCATTTTTTAAGACACACCAGGCATATCTCATTTATCATTTAAGATATAAAAAAGATGAAAAAGAAAATAACAAAGGGATGATATAGCCCTAGGAGATATGAGATATAGTCAAAATTTATAACCCTCGCTTCATATATAAAAATTGTTAGATCATCTACAGTTAAAGGGTTCCAGATATAAGATGAAATCTTGAAATCTTATAAATTTTTCTCCTAAATAAATTATTTTATTAATAGATTTAGTTTTACTATTATTTCTATCAATAAAATTCATTATATATTAATAAAAAAAAGTACCCCATCGGGAGTCTTACCTATTTTATTCTTATTCTTATTCTTCTATATATTTTTCCTAATTCATTCAATCTTTTATTATATTTTATCTTCTTCTTATATTAATATCAATTCGACTTTATTTTATTTATTTTTCCCCACATTTATACATTCTATATTAATTTTTTATTATTTAGTGCTCTTCTTTGACTATTTTTAATTTATTTTTATTCCCTCTATTTATATCCCTTTCTTCTGCTCCTTATTTCATATACATTTATTATTTTCTCATATTTTCACCATTGAGAACTTTTACTCTTAACAATGGAAAAATATCCTAAAGATTACCCCTGATGAAGGATCAAATAACCCTGAATTATATATTTTAATTTAAAATTTTTCTATTTATGGTTTTTTTAATTAAGATAAATGTGTAATACTATGGCCATTGTCTACTATGGCATGAATTTTACACCATTTTTCATTATTATGATTGAAATTTTTTATTCCTTCCATTGAACATAAAATCTACACATGATGGATTTCATCCATCCAAATGAAAAAATGACATATGAAGGAGGCAGGTCCATGAAGGTGACTCACTCTCGATTAAAATTGTTGTCAGCCAAGATTATATGAGGTGGGGGAATAGATTTTTTATTTTGAGTTCCAGAAATAAAAAATACAAAATAATATAACATTAATTGAAAAGTGTGATTAAATTATTGAATTTTCAAACTAAATTTAATCAACCAGCATGAGTAATGTATGAAACAAATAACCAAAACCCAAAAATTCCATGTTCATCCTATATTCTGTCTTGGATTTCAGGATTGAAGTGTATTTATTTTTTAGTATATTTATTGCTAAAATAATAAAAATTAAATTTCAACGTTATCATGAAATAATGAAAATAATTTAAAAAACGTGTTCTTATGAAGATTTGAGTGATTAGAAAACTTTGAAGCTCCTCATTTGAGACAACACCAGTTTTCCTTAGTGTTTTAATAAAGAACGATTAGAAATTATCTACTTCCACACCTCACAATAAGTGTGCATCCAAACAGGCATAATTTCTAAAAATTTATTTAATATTTTATGTATATTTTTTCTATTTTTATATTATTAACAATTTTTTATAGATTTATTCAAATAAATAATAAAAAAGTTATTTTTCCATGCTGTTTTATAATTATTTTATTTTCAACAAATTGAATAATTAGCCACATGTATAAGATTGAATGAAATTGATAGATAATGATTGTAAGTCCCTTCTATAAATTCATCATGAACTCACTAACCCCGCAAAACATATATATAATGATAATGAAACAATAGTTTCAATTAATGAGGATGTATATATTATTGATAAAGTTAATGATAATAATAAAATATGGATGTCCAAGGTGGTAGTACCATAGGAAATTCACAATTTTACTAAAGAAGTCCAAGAGGAAAAGGATTCATCTAAAAAATATACCTATCCCAACCATTCAAATGGCCAAATTAAATAGTAACATTAAGGGACATCGAGTTATGATTAGAACTAAAGTGGTGATGTTACCATGAGATATTAACAAGATTATGATAAAATTTGATGTGATATGGAAGATATTAAAAAAAAGTGGTATACCTTCCTAAAAAGTCTAGGATCTGGTACCCTACATAAATATCTAGGAATGAAGGAATGAGAATATAACCATGTGGGGGAATTTAATGAAATAGTGGAGGATCCTAACTGTCAACCTCCATCCACTAAAATCCATCATTAATAGGCACTTACCACTAAAGAAATTATTAAACTAGAACGTACTTATCGAGTTGAATATTTCATAATCTTTATCTATTATGATATTATTCAATCTCAATTGAGTATCACATTCCACATTTTTGAATTATCATATTTTACTAATCTATTATTTTTAGGGGAAGATGAACCAATTATACCTGAACCAACTTAGGAACTAACAAAGATCCCAGATTCTGATGAGCATACTGTAGAGTAATTCCATGATGAATTCTATGTAGATGAGCCCAAAGAATATAGGAAATATATTAATCACATTAAAATGGGTAATTTTTTTTACTATAGAAGCATAAAAATATTTTAATGCTAAATCTCCTGCTCAATATTCCAACAAAATTCAATTCTTTAGGCCAAATTTTACAAATAAATAGACAATAAAGAAAAGGATATTATAGTAGCAAACAAGGAGGATGATCCATATTTCATCCAACCCTATCAATTCAAGATAGATCTTGTATAAAAATATATGGATTTGGTGTACTCTATCAATTGATTATTCTTTATCAAAAATGAAAAGGTAGAAGCTGGGAAAGTCCACATGTGGTGTTTTAACTCTACGATGATTCTCCTACTAAAAAATTATCGATAACAGTTTTTATTTCCCTTCTGAATGTCATAAAACTGAATTCCCCCATTAAGGGATAATATTAAAATTTACCTTTTCTTTCTTCCGAGAAATGTTAATATCATCTCATAAAATTTGTTTATCATGTAACTCTAATTACATTATATAATTTATAATAAATTTAATGATATTTATTATTTATATATTAATTTATATTTTAAGAAAATGATGGAATAATTCATCCCCTAATATCCGAGGAATAAGGATAGATAAATCTTCAGGATTAAATGGTGTTCAAGTTTATGATTATCATTTAAACTCCATTCATTTTTTTCTAAAAAACATTTATTGGATTTATACTCGAATATTTATTGTCATTGATTTGAATTCGTGGATTACATGACATATCTAAGAGAATATAGATTAATATTAATCCTATGAATAAATGTTTTATTTTTAAATGAAAATGATATTGAAATAGTAATATATAGAATTGAATGATTAGAGTGGAGTAATTATATTAAAATTAGGACTTGTGATTTGAGGGTATTATTTTATACATGTAAAAAAATTTCCCTATCAATCTTCATGATTTGAATTTATGAAATTCAAGTGAATTGTTTTATAATTATTAGTTATTACATGAGTGATTGTTCAATGTCATATGTCCAATTTATTAGAGTATTACTATTTCAAATACTCCACATTTTATCCTCATAATGTATCTTGAGTGATCGTGGGGCATTACACAAACATTAAATTTCATTACGACTTTACAAAGTTAATGACTATGAAAATAAAGTTAAAATGATTAAATAAACTTTTAATAATCCCTTATCCAAGATATCACCTTATAAATTAATCCTTGTTTATCCCATAGATACCATGAATGACCTTGTTTTGAATGAGCCATTATTGAATCCATGTTTTATCCATTAAAACCCAATTATTAGTATTTCCATGATATTTTAGAGTTGAAGTGTGGGGGTGAGGTAATTCATAGTGAATGTAATTTATTACATTGTAAGTATAAATTATAGTGTTCTACTTTGGGTAATGAGAAATATTTTTTATTGATAGATTGTACCTTCAAATTTTACAAATTATAAAAAAATAAAAAAATAAAAAAATTAATGAATAAAATATGTATTTGTTATGAATTGGAAGAATAAAAAATTACTATTACTAGAGTAATTATTTTTATCATATGTTCACAGGTGGTGGATATGATAGTCATTCCATGAATAGATTTAAAAAAATTTAAAATAAATGATAAAGTAATATGAATAAATATTTTAAAATTATAGAAAATTCATGAAAGTTAACATCATTCATTTTGATTCCATTTTAATAATAAATATTACATTGAGCATGGGATGTACGAGTTTAGATTTTTAAGGTGATAATTCCAATGAGATTTTACTTTTGATATCATTCAATTTAATTTAGATAGAAACCTACACCTTAAGAATTGCTATTTTTGACATCAATTCCAACACACCATAAGACTTAGAGACATTAACCCTTTATTTATTTTCCCCGTGATTTTATGTTCCTATTTTAATTTAAATTTACATAAAATAGTTATTTTGGATTCCTATGGATATGGGGCAGGTACTCATGATATGAGTATAAATCTACCTGATTTTGTGTCGTGAGAGATGAGAGAAATGAATAAAAAGTAAGGTAAATTATTATTTGGAATTGTTAGTAATGGTGAATTGATTATATTGAATGGATTAGAGAATAAGTTCCATTATTTTCAAAAGGAAAAATTAAAATACTAGAATTTATTGTTTCATTGAATAGTTCAAAATTGAATCTATACATTATGTGGAACATGAATTTGTTTTCTAATTAATAACGGTTTTGTGTTTATTGTATTTAAATTTGAATACTGTAAGAAATAGTGACCACTTAAAATTAAATGTTGAGATTTTATGCATGAGGAAAATCATATTTTAATTGTGGGGGAATCTGATGTACTCATTTTATCATTCCTATTTTAGGAAATAATTATAAGGTTTTTTTGATAAATTAGGATTGTAATATTATTAAATTAGTTATTTTAATAAAAAATAGTTAAAATGAAATTATGAATTTAAAATAATTAAAATGGAATTTTTAATGGTTTATTTTTATTATGGAATATTTGGATTAATTTTGATAAAAAAAATTGAAAACTATTTCTTATAAAAAACTGTTGAGCCAATAATCCCCCAACCAAGTAGGCTAAACACCCAACTAGCCTACTGAGAATGGCTGGGCTACCATGCTAGACCACTGGGAGAGCCGCTAAGGTGGTGAGGGAACATGGAGAAAGCGGAGTATAGTTGGGATTAAGCATTAATTGGCTCCACATGTCAATGATGCCTGATATATATAAATATCTCTTTGTTTGTGTGTGTGTGTGTGTTTGATGTGTTATGGGATACAATACTCATTTGAATATTATGATCCTCAATCGCTTTGTGTTTAAATATATATGAACATATAGCACATCCAAACAGCTAATGTGGGACTAATTCACCTATGATACAATTCATACTAGAAAAAATGGAGTTGTTACACGTTGTGTGCATGACCCTCATGATCCGAAATATTCATACACCACATTGAAGCATTTATCCAATAATCATATTCACCACGACCACTACAACAAATTGTAGATCACCATGTTTGACCATGAGAAGCTTGATCTCTAGATTTTGGTGAATACTAATGTGTCTGACCATTGTGAATGATCTCTGGGAGTCGATCTAACCACCCAGAAAACCTATATTGGAATTTCTCTTCATTCGATAACATTTAAGGTTAAATAAAAATGAGGAGGTCTCAACCTTCACTACCACACCACTAGAAACCTTACCATGTCACACACGTGCACCATTCATCCCTTGAATTTGAGAAGAAGGGTGATTCTACACTATTTTTTCCATGTCAAAAACTATAATAATCATTTTTTGTATTTATTTAGATACAATGAGTATATATATGTAATAATTTGAAAACGAAATAAGATAATAAATGAAATAAAAAAAGAAAGGGATACCCTAAAAAATATGGGATATATTAAAAAAAATTGACCCATCTGTTCCTATATAAATAGAGGAATCTCAACCATTAAAAAAGAATACCACTAAGAGGGGGAAATCTTATCTACTGTTGTTTTTTTCATAAATTTTATTTTATTATTATTTTTTAATCTATTTTAATAACACTAGTACCCTAATTTTATTTTTCCCTTAATCTAATTTCCTTATTCTCATTCTTCTCCTTCTTCTAATTATTCATATTTCATTCTACCATTTATTTTATTGTCTCTTCATCTCTCAATATCTTTTTTATTTATTATTTATGTATTATCTTCATTATCTTTTAATTTATAGTTATTTTATTTCTTGCACCAAATTATCTTATTTTTTGTCTTCCGTATCATTCCATCACTTTCTTATTCTTCTTATTTTATTTTCTTCCATTTTTTCTCATATTCAATCCACGGGGAATTATTACTCCTGATAATTAGAGGATGACTTGAGACTTATCCTCATGGGAGGATCTTGTTCTACTAAATTATATTGTTAAATTTTAAAATTTTTTATTCATATATGGGGTGAGTAATAGTGATGTGTACATGTGTGGATATTTTCCAGTATTACATGGATCTTCAATCCATTTCTGTTATTTTTTTTAAAACTATTCTTTTACTTCCATGGAATATATGATCTTCAAATGATGGAGTTGATCTATTGCATGGATGAAATGTAATAGAACATATCTGAGTCTTGGAAGGTTCCATATTCATGATTTAGGTGTGTTGTGTAACTCAATTATATGGGGAGGTGTAATTGAGTTTTCATTGTCATTCAAGATTTCACAACATCAAAATTAAATAATGGAAATTTTAATCTCTGATTTCACAATTTAATTATGAGATTAAATTTAATCAAAAATCATGCATAATGTAAGGGACCTGAATCCAAAACTAAACTGGCCATGTTATTTAATCTTCATGTATTTTATTACTTGTTATTATATTTTTGCTTTCGAAATTAATTTATTTATAAAAAACCAAAATTAAAATAATTTTTTGTCATAAAATTATAATAAATGTGGATCATATATGAATTTGAATAAGTATGTAGACAACAATGAATATCTTAAAGTGAGATGACCTAGGACATCCATTATACATAACTAAGAAAAAAATTAGAAATTTTATTTTTCCACACCCCGTGACAGGCGCACATCCACAATAAATAATTAAACAATTATCAATATAATAAAAAATTATGTGTGAATAAGGACTTAAAAAATAATAAACATAAGGGTGAATGATTCTTCATTGAGTTACAAAACAATGTGAATGTTTTATCAATATAATCCTACTCAATGTGAATGATTTATCACAATATCACTTGAAAAATGTTATTGATATATAAAACTACCATTTTTTCAATGGTGAATTATGTATCACCATACTAGGAAAAATGTTATTGATTCAACAAAAAATAATATAAATTCATAAATGATATTTCACTAACAAAACTAATATAGTGAATTATCTATAACTAACCCGAAAAAAAATAATATATCACTAGTACTATAAATTGAAGAATGGTCCATTAATAAAAAAATAACCATGTTGGACATTATATCATCACAATAATAAACTGGTGAAAGATATATCACCAATATAATAAATATATTCATTGTTATATCATTTTACAAAATCTGTAATTATTGAATAAAGGATCAATAGACACATAAAACATTATTTAAGGACGAATCACTACACAATATGACTTAATTTAATGTTTTATCATTAATCTTTCTCAGGGGGACTCTATCATTATATTACCAACCTCACTAACAAAAATTCCTTAAATGAATACCAAATACCTACACTTTTTACTATAAATTTGACTTAGTCATGCATTATATCCCTTGGAATTACTTCGGATTCTATAAAACCACTGATCTAACAATTTTATTTCCATATTTTCCATTAAATATCCTTAGGTTCCCTAAAAATAAATACTCACCATTTGTATAACCCATATTCTAGATTCTTATCCTTTAGGATGTCATTTGATTACTAATAAATCCCATTAAATGAAGAAACTAGCATAGAAACCAGCCATGGGATTGAATTCCATGATCTCTTGTCACTTATGTTGTCCAAAATAGATATTAGTATATATATATATATTCAAATAAAAGTAATTATAGGAGGTATCATGAGATATACTATCAATATAAATCACCTAGAACACAAATAATATAAATTTTGTTTCCTTACAGGTCATTCACACTCACCCAATAAAATCCACATAGTATACATTACACAAAACTCCTATGAAACCAAAAATAATAATTATTTCCCACAACATAGTTATAGAAATATCCTTGTGTTATATCATTGAGATATTTGGCCTCAATCATGAAAAATCCTAAAAGAGAATAAATAAATTGTAATCATTTTATTTTAAACAAGGAATGAAAAAGTTGAAAAAAGAAACTATAATATAATAGAGGTGGGTGTTAAAAAAACCTCTAAAAACCCATTAGAATAAATAGTGGTTATATAAATACTCAATTGAAGATGTAATGTTACACAGAATATGAATAAAAAAAGAATAAAGGTATATTGGGAAATCAAACTACCCATGGGAAAACAATTGGTTTATGAAATGTCATAATTATTAATTTCATTTAATTTAGTTTTAAAAAAATAATCTTTAGGATAATAGAGCATGATGTGTCCTTTCCTGGTACCTAGTTCCCACTGAATATCCTACTAGGGGCCACCGACTATCCAATGGACAACATTGTAATTTACTTTCACTATTTTTCTATTGGGTACAAGGTATAATGACCCCGAGTAGTGAGTTCTATATATTATATCTGATAGATTTTTACCACAATACCCACTTCCATTAATTCTAATCCACGAACTTATCCAACCACTCCCACTTTATATACCCACTAATATATATATGGAGTTATTGAATTTTAATAAAATTCACATATAAATGTATATGGTTCATTACATGGTGTATCTATTTTTTAATCAGATAATACTAATAGATAAGGCTCATATGGATAGCCGCATAAATAAGGTTAGATACAACATGGGAATCAACAAACTATAGGGCATAACCAAGATATTTGTTTATTCATCCTTTTAAAAAAAATTGAAAAAATAATGTGATTTTGATGAGTGACATTATACTATATGAGGTATGATGAAAATGACATCATTATTAGCTGTAGTTTTATATGAAACTTGTGAAATGGACACATTTATTTTTATATGTTTGGTTAATGACTTAGGGTTACTATTTAAATGATTATATGGTGTTATAACCATTAATAGTCCCTTGGGGAAGATATCAGATAGAACTAACAAGTGTTTAGGATGTTTCATAATGATGAGGAAAAAAAGAATATATCACACTTTCAAATTTTTGACATGTGCATCTTTCAAGTGATATTTTAGATGGATTAGTTGAGATAATTCAAAGAACTCGTTTTCTTTTATAAGAGAAGAGTGTTATTCATTCCACTTATTCATGAACAATACAATATTATTGATTATTTATACATAAAGGTATGAATTTAAGACTTAAAATTCAATAAATTCGAATGATAATACCCAATGTACAGAGTATCATCATTGGATTGGATATGAATATAGAGTTTCATTATTCATATTCCATTTTTTTCAATTCTAGATACCATTCTAATATATTTATTCTGAGTTTCACATGATATTGAGATCATATTTATAATTAGTATGGCCTTATGAATAGAGGTTATATGGGAACCCTTATTATCATATACAACCAAATATGCTAAGATATATTAATGTTTATCATGATGACATGGATTAAAAAAGATTCACTAAATAAAAAACATTATCATTGGGTTCTCTATAACTATTCATGAAAAATGGTGATTGTATTTTGAGATTATGTTTGTTTTATTGGATGCCTAACCATGTTATGATTATGAAATAATACTCACATCAGTGGATTAATAATATATTCTAATAATTTAGGTGATACAAATGGTTTTCCAAGACTGAAACGGTTCAATCCATCATCATATAATGGTGTGGTACTATGAAAAAAAAAATATAATTTAGGCGAATCTATGGGATGTCTATATTCATATAGATGATGATAAATTTATTTAATTTACTGATATTGTTAATGTGATTGATTAACCATAATCCCCCTCCATATACAAACTCATTCTTTATATTTTCATTGAATATATCCTTGTTTATTATTAGATACCAGAGGATCATCGGAATATTTTTGATTTTTTTCTAGTTATGCAATAAGAGTACTGAATTTTTATAAAATATTTAAATCATCACATTTTTATTTAAGTGTTTTATTTCATATGAATTATTATATATGAATTTTTTGGCTTGTTAGACCCTGAGAAGGTCAATATATTGACCTCTTAGAAGAACCCAAATAATATATTTCATATCCCAAGATTCTTCAAAATCAATTGTTATTATCATCTGTTAGTTTCTAATTTATCTCCACTAGAAATTTTTGTGTAATAATTTTCCATGAAGGGACTAAAATATTAACGGAATGAATAGAGTGTGATAAATATTATGAGTTTAATGAGAGATTTATATCTTGATTTATAATTATTGTACATGAGGAAAATAATAGTAATATCATAATGTGTGATGTTTTTTGGAAATGTACATGGTTGAGTTATAATGTAGTGAATTGGTAGTAACTATGGTTATTGGTATTTATGTCTGCAACATAAAAACTATAGGATAGATGATTTTATGTGAGCTTTAGTGGTTCATGATTCATTGTATTGCTACCACTATTTATTTAGTGAGAGATTTATGATTTTAGGGGGGTAAAATTCCTCAAATATATATTATCAAAGAATGAATTGAATATTAGTAAAAATAAATGTGTTGTGTTTTTATTTTTCTAGTTATTTGAGATGGCTTATACCCCTATTAATGTTAATTAAATAGATAACATGCTCAATATGAAGATATAGGCATAGGTGGTGTGTGAGTATAGTAAGGAATATAAACTGATGTTATTTTTTAATGAGTTATGGATATATGTGAATTAAGACTGTGGAAAAATGGTTTTGGATCCTTAATAGATAAATTATATTCTAGTTTACAAAGTGATGGAAATAATAAAGAGAAATTTTGACTACTACATGATGGGCTAGAGACAACGTGGTGGGGAAAACCATAGAAGTTTAACATAGGTTGATGATATCGTTACATATATACCCATAATGGATGTATTCCTAAAGCTCATGAGGGAGGATTTGATATTGTATACTAATTCCTCAAAGGGGGTGGTATATAAGGGGTTATACAAAAAGAATCGTGATATATATGCCACCAATTTTTTCTTTTGATGATAAATTTCATAGTGGGTCACTTATCAATTTGTGAAGTAAAATCACCCCAAACACATAATTATTATATATATTAATTATTTTATATAATATAAATTGGAAGAGTCCATGCTAGAATTATGGAAGAGGAATTTAGGATCACTCTAGGATTCGAAGATAACATGGAATATTCTTGATAGGCGAACCATGGTCTCTGAATTATTTATAATCATAGAGGCATAGTTAGTTGATGAGATATGTAAACTATTTATATGATATATGTTGGGAATTCATGTGTTTCACATGATAATAGTTTATGTTTGGGATATTTGATTTATTTACATTTAGAAATAGTTGTTACAAATGGTTTTATGGACTCATCTAATTTTGAGTAGATCAATTATAATGAATAATCTCACAAGAGCATTGGTAGGACCATCATGATCTTAAATTTATACTTGGAGTGGGAGTCATAGATTTTAATAGAGTGTGGTAGGATCATAATTCATTAGTTTTGTTCATATATAGTAATAATTATCTATAATTGATATATATTTAACTTTTTAGGATCTATACTATAGTCCAAACCAGTCTCTATTTTATTAATTAAAGTTAGGTGGGTTAAGAATGATTGCAACAAGTCTACTATATGATACACTATTGGGTATTTATCAAGTCATCCTTTGAATACCACCATGGTTGGTATATGGGTCTTCTATTATATAAAGGAATATAAATCATTTTTTTCTAACCATATGGTATTTCAGTTAGGATTAATTTATATGAATAGTGATTTTTTCTTCCTTAGTGATAGAATATGATATATGATGCATTCCATGTACATTAACATAGATGTTATAAGAAAGTGCAATCACTTGTGGTTACTTTTGATGATTTTGAATGGGTTCTATTTTTCATATGATTACCTTTATTTATTATATAGAAGAGAATGAAATTTATACAAGGAACGATGTGTGTTTTGTAGATAATGAGCGAGTGGAAGGAAGACATTAAGTACAAGTTATTGGAGTTGTCACTGTCATTTCCATATGAAACCTGTCAGGGATGTGAAATGCTATGATGGAGTTTTTTATTATCCTAATATTTTTATATTAAATTTTTATTTAATATTAATGATTTTATATTTGTTAATAGAATATTTTCTTAGAAATAATCAAGGTAAGGAAAATGGAAAATTGGAAATTTATAAAGTTGGTGGAGTTTAGAGGAGTTACACTTGGACTCTAATGGGAAACCACTATGAGTATAATATTAATTTATCAAAAGTATAATCATTGAGGAATGTGACATGTAATGCTCATACATCCATTACAATATACGTAGTTTACATTAAGAGTTTGGTGACCCACTAGATGGTTTGTGTTTCTCCATAGAGACTTCGGAAGATGACTAGAATCCTAATAAAGTGGAATGTTCTTCAAGGACTTTGGGTCTAAATTTTATAAATATAATCATTTATCTTTTTAGTTCAAAAAAAATGTCTACCTTTCCCAACCATTTTTACTTCATCATTTTAAGAGATATGTACTTCTTTTTTCTAGGATAAATAATGTTCCATAAGTTGTGCTAGACTCTAAAATGTTTGTATAATTATTTGTATAGTTCAATCACTGTTATATTTTTCTAGTTTTTGGAACAATGTAATAAATCCATAATTTTATGTTTTTTTTCAGGTTCATAGATATCATATTAGTGATGATAAGTTTGGATGTGATCATCGAAATGTTGGGTCATATTGGATAATATTAGGTTGATCATATATTTATACAATATTTTATACATGTTTTGTTCTCCATGTGATATGTGAGAATGTGAAATGAGGTACAATGAATTCCAATGATATCCTTGAATCTTCAGATGTGTTTGAAATACTATAGATATTTAATAGGGTGGTGTTAGGTGGTCTACTTAGGTTTTTTATGATTTTAGATCTATAAGAATCTAACTTAACCTTTATCATTTGATAAATATGAGTGAGGTCACCATGATGGGTGTCAACATATAAGTAAATTTATGGGATATTTAAAGTATTTTATTAAGATGGTAGTTACAAATCATAAAAAGACGTGAGATGTATAAATATATAGATCAAATATTCATACTATGAATTAAAAAATGGATAATTAAATGTTAATGTGTCAACTAATAATATAAGAGATTAATATTGATGGTTGTGATATATTACTAGAGTATTCTGGCTAGGTGATAGCTATAATAGGTTACGTGATGCTTGATATATTACTTGGTATCTAAGGGATTTATCTTATGGAAAATGTTCTTCCATGCTTTTTATTTTTTAACCCAAATATATATTACTAATTAAATAACTTGATCAATTTTAAGGGACATATACATGAATTTTTGGATTATTGTTAAATATAATTTCCTCTAGGGGAAATACATATATGTTGACCATTTATAATTAAGACTCCATGGTAATTGGATATGCACATGCCAAATCACTGTTTGGGAGACATTACTGGAGGGAAATAGATTTTCTTTGGGACCTATTATTCTGATGATCATGTTAATTCTAGGATCACGAAACACATGACCGATGCAAGATGAAGGTTCCCAAGAGCATGATATATACATGATAATTCTATATAGATGTGGACTAGTTTAGGATATTATAGACTAAATTTGTATTAAATGGTTCCACTATTACATATATGATTTTAATCTATTAATTTACATCCTTACTCACCTAAATTACCTGAAACATGTTGTTTTTATAATGTTTTGTCTTCATATAAACAATTCATCGAGGTGAAATTACACATGGTCTAAAGTGTGTTCCCACATCACCAGATGTTGTCGATTAAAATTGATGGGTTTAGGAAGTTAAATAAAGATTAATTTACTATATAATGAGATATTTCATAAAACCCCAATAAAATAGACATCGAAATAATAATTAATAATTTAATATCTTAAGAAAAACTCAATAATCTCATTCCAATATCCCGACATGCCGACATATTTCATACTTCAAAAAAATGATAAAGAAAAAACTTAGGTGTCAAAGTTAGAATCATACATAAAAAATAATAGTAAATAAAATAATGGAATACATTGATCTTAACTCCCAATGAAATTATAATCATCACTATGAATCTGCCTCACTTATTTACCAAACTATTAATCCCACATTGAATTACCTTCAATGTTAGGGATATAATTTGTATGCACACATGTTGTGTATATAAATGAGGGGAAAATAATCCTCAATTGAAACCAATACATCCCCTGACATTCAATAATCCTATTTCTCTGATACAAAAAAATTTAATGGTTAAAAATGATTGAAAAAAATTATTTTATAAAAGTAATATGGTAATAGTAGCAAGAATGTCATCCATAAAAACAAATGTTCTTAATTAAATGAAAAAAATTATATATCAAGTATCTATGACATATATTTTCATTCATCTTCAAACTCTCTTAAGGATAAGCATTTATAAGTTATAAAGATATTCATTCCACTCGAGGAAATTACATCCCCATGTGATCATATGTATTCAACCCTCAAGGATGACTATATTATATAATAGAATACAACATCTATACCCCTACAACCCTATTTTTAGTGATCAAACTCGGATACAAAAACTGCATAGTCATGGAGTTGGAAACGTAATCCGTGAAAAAAAAATATTTATAAAATAAAGATTTTCAAGGGAATGAAATAGGTCATAGAAGGACACATGATTTCTACATGAACAAGTCAATCCATACACACCCATCAGGGGCCCAAATTCCTAGGACAATTTCCTCAATCCTTTGGGTTCTGACCTCTATGCCGTGTCTATTCCCCTTTTTAGGGGGATCAACTTCATCTTATGATGACTCAAATAGTCCTTCTAGAATAGTGTTTACCATGAATTTCTGGGATAGTTCACTACCGTCCATATCAAGATTAGATACGAAATCTTCTTCAATGTTAACTGATAACAGAAGTTGAACCATAAAATAGTCATCAAACCAAAATAATTATAGCTCCATCATAGGGAAAATAACATGATGTTGTAGATAATACCATGAAATTTCTTCCATACTAAGGCCTTTGACATTACTGATCATCTGGGGGTATGATGATGAGCTTTTTTCCATTCTGTATTATAAAACTATTATGAGACCTAGAAAAAAGAGTCATATGACTTCTTCATTAGATCGTATATGTATGTAATATACGACCTATGCAAATTACCAAAACCATCATCTATAATACTTGGATGAGATAAAGGATCAACCTACATTATGGGCACATTAACTGAGACATGCACATGAAATTGGGGCTCATGCGCTTTGGAATTTCATGGGATGGCCATTTGGAATCTCTCTTCATCAACAAATGTATTATTTCATTTACTCATTGAACTTTTATAAGTATTTACCCCATTTTGAAATCAATGTTCTTACTAAAAACATCTGTAACAATGTCTTCATGTTACTCTGAGAGACTATTGATTTTAAAATAATTAGAACCATAATGCTTCTTATAGTTGGATCCATTACTAAAATGAAATGGAACTCTTTTCTTTCCCTAATGGATTTTAAAATATTTCATTTTTCTTCATTCGATGTATATTGACTTACAATGTCCTGAACCAGATAATATTAATGATCACAGACTGATTTATAATGTTTGTAATCCTCCAAATTAGTTATAATAACAACCCAAATGAAGAGGGGACAGTGTTATTCCGCAATTGATTCTATTTGAGAGGAATGATTTTGAGGAGAAACTAAATTAATAGTGTTCTCATACTTCATTAGTCTTCCATACTATGCAAGATCATCCCAAGAATATGGGGGTAATTGTTTGTCCTAGACATGGGTTACTCTTCTAATAGAAGTCACTTATTGCATCCTTCACATTTTACTTCCTACAGTAGTGAGTTGTAGTGTTCCCCCTCAACCAACCCCTTTCATATGAGAAGTATCTCTAGAATAATTCCAGAGAGTGTCCAAAAACTGTACAAAATGTCACAAAATATGGGTTTTTTCTTCTACTATAAATCAATGTGAATTTTTTACATAGGAGTGGAGAGTAATAAATTATCAATAATAGAGGATTTAAGATCAATCTCTACTAATATCCGGGATACATTTCCAAAACTCACATGCTTAGTTACCTTATCAATAAATATTGGAGTCACAACCGCAGCAGCAATATCATGAATAAACTTCTAGGTTCTATATGACAAAATTTAGACCACAGATGTGAACCCATAATTTAGTGGAGGCATTTATTGAATGGGAGACAACTATGTCAAACAACCACTCATGAAAATGAATCCATCTAGGATTTAAGAACATGGATAAAATGCTTTATCTGTGAAGCTTAATATCATCCAATGAGAAGAGACTATGAAAAAAACTAATCTAATGGAGATGCACCTCCAATCAAAATAGACCTAGGAAAAAGTGATTTGATTAAAAAATTCATCAAATTTCCAAGTATTTCCACCATTAGTTAAAATTTACTATTATACTAGATAATTCATTGACATTAAATGTCTCCCAAAAAAAGAATCATATTTATCTTTAACATGAGATGTGAAACCGTTTTGTTGTACTATACTAGAGAATGATTCTTTGAATGCGGCTAGAGACCACCAAACACCATCTTATTTTAAATCCAAAGTATCACCCAGCCATCTAATAAGTTTCCATTAATCATCGCCATTGCTTAGTTCATATATTTATGATGAGGGTACTCGTAGAAAAAACTTCATTGAAAGAAGTGAGGAAAAAGGAAAATGTGGGAAACCTATGATCATGAAAATGTATACACCATCACATTTCCGGGGGGGGCTCCCTAACATGTGTTCTTAATATCTCATTAAAATTAACTATTATCATCAAATTCATATAACTTTAACAACATAAGGTATCATATAAAAATATAATTAATAGAATTATTCATATAATGACACATATATATTTAATCCCATATTATAGTACTATGATAACATAAACAATTTAAAAAATTAAATGATGCCACCAATAATCACAAACACAAATATGAATATCTTCAGAAATTTTCTAGTAGGAATTTATCACGTAATCCAGGAAAAAATTACCACCAATAAGTAACATTTTATTTATATAACATAAAATTTCCTTTATGATTAAATTAGTTCAATATTGTAATAATACCTTTATACCGCATGTATTACCATGATAATAATTGTGATGAAAAGAAAATAATCTGCTTAGTTCATTTGATTTGTTTAGTATCATAACATAATAATTTTCAATCGAATAATCTTATTATTCATTAAAATGGAAACCCATAATTTTCATAGATAAATATTACATCTTTTAGACTAATATATAATACATTTCACAAACACATGCTCAAGGTCTATAATTTTTTAGTGTATTTGGATACTAAAAACAATATTATTATTTTTTTAAAATATCTTCAACATCTCCCACAATAAGAATCCAATCTGGTACACAAATTAGAAATACCATAATTAAAACATTTCTTCAAAGCCTTGGGAATGGAAAAATAATAATTGAAAAATTTTATATTCTCACATAAGAATAACATGAGTATATGGGCATGAGGATATATTTGTAACATTTGAAAAGCATAAAAACACATCATCAATCTTAATAGTATGTTATAGTATAATGATTAGTAGTTCATAAAAAATCAATAATTTCGGAATCAATGAACATAATAAATGATATCATAAAAAATATCAATAAACTCAGATAATACATATGCTTACAACTTTTTCAACATGTATACATAGAAATTGGTTTACTCAATAAGTTATGGACCTGAAATCAGGTCCTCGCATAATCTTATGGACATAAAACATGGTCCATTATTAATCTTATAGACATGAAATAAAAAAACATTAACAAATATATATACCTGAAATTTGGGTAAATTCATAAACATATGTATAATAAATCAAGGTCTACATGTAAACATATAGACACTAAAACCATGTCTACAAACAATATTTTGAACATGAAATCAGGTTTACGAATAACATTCACATAAGTTACCTATCTTTACCAAATTTATTGGATGTATTTAATGGACTCAACTATCTCATGGTCATAATCCATTTAAATAAATTCCACATGATTATAAATCATTCATCATTCGATCAGATCATAACTCATGAAAAGAAAATTGGTTTTTTATACATCTCTTTATCATAATCATAAACCACTTAAAGAATGAATAAGGATGGTAACATTGGATCATATATACAGTAAAACAAAACTAAAATCAAAGGTTGTTATCATAGATGAAAATTTTATTTAGAATATAACTAGAATATTTCTTGAGTAAAATATAATTTTTTATTTGAAACCAATTATTTAAAATATTTAAAATTCCAAAATAATTTGTGATACATTCTCATTGAAAAGTACATTGAATCATGATAAAGACACTAAAAATAAGTGAGAGTTCATGAGAGGAGGAAATTATATTTATTGCATACTAATTAAGAAGAAAAAAGTCCATTTATACCTAATTCATTCATTCCATATAATTTTAAAGTAATCAATCTTGAGATGACCTAAATTATGACACCTAGTCCATTCATGGTCATTATCTATTAAAATAATTCATAATGATTCACAAATAAAATGTGATTTTACCCCAGAATATACCCCATTATTGAAAAAATAGGTTTAAATAAAGGGAACACTCACCATATACTAGAATGATGGTCAAGATTTACTTGATCAAATCATTATATGGTTATTACCCCAAGATGCATCTTTCCCAAAACCAAGACCACTTATAGTATCTTAAAATGGATACATTATTGGGGAAAATAAATAATTTCTTATTTTAAAAGACATTATGATGCTATATTATACATAATAATATCCATAATATTTTTAGAAAATTACTAAAATATGAATTTTAAATATTTACTAAATTCTTTCACTAAAACGAACTATATAAAACCTTAATTTTAATATAAATATATGATATCCTATTAAATTAATGTTCAATATATTTGATAAATATATAATTTAGGTTATTTATGGTATAGTGTACTTGGATACTAGACGCACAATCATATTCTTTCCAAAAATTCCTTCATCATTTTTCTAAATAGTATTACCTTGTAGTACTTTTCATAGACACTTCCTACTTAAAAGCTATATATATAACATAGGGAAAGGAAACATTAGAAATTGGTGAGATCATATTCTTAGTAATGTTATACAAGGGTGATATCAATAATCTCATAATTATACCTTTTGTATAATGTTCTATGAAGATGAGATAAACATTTGAAAACCATACCCCACATATCAAATATTATAATACTAAGTTATTAGATAATTCATAGTAGTTTATAAGTCATTAATCTTAAACGAATAAAAGAATATAATATATGATATCATAACATAGACCTAATAATGTGTTAATTTTATATGGTTATAACTTTTCCAACATGTATTTATAGTGAAAAATTCACTCATTTTGTTTAGGACATTAAATCAGTCCCCACAAACATACAGACATGAATACAGGTATATTAATAATCTTATGTTCATGATAGACAGGTCCACACATATAATTATTTACATGATAACTAAGTCCATGAATAAACATATGTACATGAAATCTAGGTCGACATATAAATTTATGGACATAAGAGAATTTCCATTCATAAACTTATGGTCATGAAATAAATTTCCACACACAGACGTATAGGCATGAAAACCATGTCAACACATAAAATTGGGAATATCAAACTTAGTTCATGTGTAACATTATCATGAGTTATTTATCTTTAAAAAATGGTTGGGAGGGATTTATTGGACTCAATCACCACATAATCAGAACCCCATCATATGAATTTCTCCTTATCATAAATCATTCATCAGAACATCATAATATAAATCATATAAAATAAATATGTTTTGTAAAACTATAATCACTAAAATCATTATACAATGAGATAATTAATATAGATGGTATCATTACATCACATCCCAAAAATAATAATTAACATCAAATGATGTTATCACTGATTAAAAGTTTCTATAATATTTATTGGTTATATTTCATGAGAAAAATATCATTTATCACATCGAAATCACTTATTAAAAATGTAAAAAATCATTCAGTCAATTGTGTACATAAGGAGAATAAAATGGAAAGAAAAAATTAAATCTCAATAAATAACCAAATTGTAAGAGACATGATCTAATTATTTATAGATAAATATTAATATTTCATTATCATAAACTTAATTGTAAATAATTCAGAGAAATATTGAGTTTGTAATATAAAGCACTTACTGCTTTGGAGACTTTTTAACCATAATACACATGAAATAATTAAATGAAATGATACATTATATATAAATAAAATAAGTATATTCATGATATATATTTTATAAAGGTATGTATATATACCAATCAAACAAAATTAGTGGGGAATGTTCCATATGTCACCTAAAAATAAAAGTGAGACTAAAAATCTCTTAATTTAAGGCTTTACCATTTTTCATGTGTTCAAAACTAATGTATAATAAAAATAGATTTTTTATAAAAATATTAATTAACCATATTTATATATATATAAATAATTACCATTTATTTAATAATTTATAATTATTCTTCTGTATTTTATTTTCCATTAAAATGGAGATTCAGGTGATAAATTATCCATTTTTATTACATGATTTGGTTCAATGGTTCTGGTATTAATTGTTTGATTATAGTTTCATTATATAATGAATCATAAAAATGATTTAAATATAAAATATATTCACTAGATATATATATATATTAAAGGTCCACAATAATGTATAGAGATAGAAAAAGGAATTACAAAACTCATGGAGATAGTACATTGTATGTACCAATGAATGGTGTTCTTAATTTTTTTTAAGGATGAAAAAAAAGAAATATCAATATAATTTAAATTTAAATAATAATTATTATACCATATATATTATATATATTCATTAAATATATCCTTATCATCATCCTTGTAAACCATAAATGAAAAATCAATTACATCCCTTCATTAAGGTGCTAGTACATATGTACACACAAGTGATGTCATCATATTCCAATGAATTTGAATGTATGAAGGAATATATGAAATTATAATTATAGAAGAATAAATATGTAATAAATACTATTTATGTTTATTAGTTCAATGCTTATAACCATCAAAATAATTTGTGTTGAAAATAATTTCACCATTATGTGGGGATAGTTAGTCATATGTACACACATGTGATGGTTTATCATTATATAGGATCAAAATAATAGTGAAAATGGTATTAACAATGTCAAAAGAACATTATTGTATTATTAGGATACTGTATTAATTATTTGTTACTGCCTGAAATAGATCTATATGATGTATAAAATAAATAAATGTGAACGGTTCGGTAAAATGGATTATATATTCTCTGGTATAAAATGATTATACCTCATCCTAAGAGACCAAATATTGGTATTCAAGAAAGAAAAAAACAATATTAATTGAATTAGAATTTTCATCTATTTAATGTTCAATTTTTTTATATATTTATGGAACACCATGGTGAAAATAAATTTGAGAATGAGTGCCTTTTTCTAAGTGACTAGAAGTGAACTATTGGATTTTCTTAAAAGTGAAAAATATAATAAGTCATATTCTTGATAAAATTCATTCAAATGGTTAAATATTAAAATATAGAAAAACATTATTAGGTGAAAATATCACTAAAAAATTAAATCGGTATCAGTTATATTGTCATTTTATACCTTATCTTTTGGTTTAACCCCATTTTAAATTAATTTTATCCTTAACCATAGTAAATATGTTTTCAATATTCGTGGGTTTTAATTTTACTTATATGATAAAAATTGGACCATTAATGGAAATTGGATAAATCTTAAAACATATCTTATCCATAATATGATATTAAATTATTTAAATGATTTCGAAATAATTAAATAAAATACTATTCATATAAAACAACATTAATTTAATTTTTGACACTATTAAATTTTACTTGACATTAAAGACATGAATAAATATATGAAATCAGAATATAAAATTATCAATCACACATAATATCTAATAGTTATTTAAAAAATAAGTTTTACTCAGTAATTCACCAATAGTTTATATATTTTACTAATTTTAAAATCATTTATTTTATTTTTGTGTTATTTAATTAATTACAAAACGTATTTTGAAAGCATTTAAGGTAGGTATATAATTAAAAAAAGAAAAATGAATTTACATCATAGAAAAAATTTATTTAATATAAATAAAATATTATATATTCATTTAAAATGTAACTTTACTCACATTTTTGTCAAGAAAACTTATTTAATATATAATTTTGGATTTTATGACTTTATGAAAGAACTAAAATATATTTTGGATATGTTTCTTATTATATTTCTCAAAAATTAAAATATATTCTTGAAAATCATAAATATTACATAAAATTTATTAATAGATTTGATAAATTACTTATTAATTATCAAATATTATCTTTCAAACACTGAATGTTACTTTTCCACTACTGAACTAGCACTACATCTTGTGTGAAAAGTATTTTCATATTTATCATTAAATAAATTCTAAAATAAATGTACTGAGTTATTTTTGTACGGTATTTTAATATATTATAATATATGAGTCACTAAAAATGTTCATTAAATTGTTATATCATCTTTATGCTTCTGTAATATAAAAAAAAATAACATATTTTATAAAAATTGTATTGTTTATTAACACTATAGTATGTCCAACAAGAAAGAACACATTTTGATCAGAGGATTTAGTGAATAAATTTTTTTTTGGGAATTCATCTAGATGTGGGAAAAACTAGTGTTTCACATCAAAGATCTTATCAAGATTAACCCATAATCAAAGGATAGTACTCTAAACTGTAAATTATATAGAGATAATGTTTCAAATTGGCTCAAACATTATTTTTGTGGATTTGTGATATATTATGGGGTTTGATAATTTTTATTTTGATATTTGGGGTTTTGATTGGGATGTGGTATGCCTATTAATTTGATAGATTTTTTGGGGATCATCACATAGCCCTTAAAAGTTCACCTTTGAAAAAAATATTGACCTGTGGCGGTATTTTTGACATTTCAGTAAAAATAACATCACTATAAAGAAATATAAAAAATATATCGTAAGAAAAAATTTACTTTATGAATAGAAAATAAATACCAAGGAATAATATTAAATCCATATAATTTATATAACATACATTTTTTTATTAATTTATAAAACGTAATGAAAAATAGTTTTTTGAAAAAAAAAATTATACCAAAAAAACAATCAAATACCAAAATATAGTATGGTTGAAATTAAAATCTAATAAATTATATTAGTTCAAATTAAAGCTAATATATGATAATTTAAAATTAAATTGAAATAATATTTGGACAATTAAAGTAAACTAATTTATAGTTTTAATAGAAAATGTAAAAAAAATAATATTTTTACTATTCAATGCAGAATAAATCTTATCAAACAAATCCAGAAATGTCACCCAATTATAATTTTGATATAATGATTTATGAAATTAAGTTAAATTTTATTGAATCAATTTTTTAAATGTTTCATAAAATATTAAAAACATATTCTAAAAAACAATAACAAAAAATTATTTTGAAAATTTATGTTAAATAATTTAATGGAATTTACAAAAAATTGAGTTCATATTTCCAATGATGTAATCATTACATTTTAAGTAATATGACATTTATATATCATTCCTTCTGTGGTTAATTCAATTAATTCAAACTAATTTAATGTCTAGGTTTTAACTATAACATTTAGATTATAATATTTCATGGTTCATTTAAGATCGTGTTTGCATGGTGTAGACGCTATTAAACACGATGTTATTTTAAAATCATCTGGAATTATAATTAACATTTGCCACAATCAAAGCCCCACATTTTCAATATAATAAAGTCATTGTGTATTTATCAACACATGCAAGTACAGTTATCTTGAATATCCTTATGAAGCATTAACTAAACTATTTTTTAAATATATTTTCACATAAAAACCGATGTTTAAAGTCATATAATAACAATTAATTTTTTTAATAAAATTACCTTTAATTAGCCTTGATTTAAAAAATATAGACAAAATATACCAGTAACAATACTTATCCTCAATCTGAAAAAAAACTAAAAATAATTCCAAATTACTAGAATCACATCCCTAGTTCATTTGGATTCATTAACCAATATTAACCCATTTTTTTATCATAAAAACATGTAATTTCAAACAGTAACGATTATTTTGAGACACCGATAAACCCGAAAATAATTATCATAAAACACATTGAAATTCATTAACTCCTTACATATGTTTATATAGTAGAAACCATTAAAAAACAAATGAAAAAATTGATAAGAACTATATTTATCTCAAACGTCATGACATTAAATTTTTCTTTATCATCTATCTTGATTTAATCATTTATAAATTAATTTCCCATATTAAATAAAAAATTATGAATGTCAATACATAATTCCAATATCAATTATACTCTACAAAATTATCACAATGATTAACAAAACATGAAAATTTATTATATAACACTAAAAATAATTTTTCATATTAAAACCACTCTAAAAATTATTAATTCACATCAATGATGAAAAAATAATACTAAATCAAAACATAAAATAGTATAAAATCTCAAAGGATACATACTATATACTTTGTAGTGATTATATATAAAGAGGATAAGCTAATCAAATCTTCAAACTAATTTATCTCCATCTCTGACGAATAAAAAGAATAAATTAAAATTTAATAAAATATATAAATATATTCATTATGAATTTAAATAATGAAAAAAGGATTACCCTAGAATCATTAATATGTATCCAATCAAAACAAATGGTAATAAATTGGATCAAAATGGATTGATATATTGAAGAGATACATAATAGAATTATTAGACATTAGGAGAGAATATAATATAGAGAAAGATAGATAGAATAATAATTGTTATTTAGCAAAAATATTTTCCCATTATTCTATTTTTAACGAACCTCGATTCCCCTTTGTTTCAAATAATTTAAATTGTATTTTTCCCTTCCAAAATGTGGGTATTTATAACATTTGTACGAATTTAATTTCAATAATCTGGTCTAACAACATGGCTAATACTCTTTAATTTTTTTATTTCATTTTTCTAATCCTCTAATTTAAAATATTATTACTTCATTAGACCCGTATTTCCCTTTTCAATAGAATGAAAATTAGGCATATTTTTTAATATATTAGTCTATTCAAATGGATATTATCCCAGTATTTTTTATTTTCTCTATTTATAATAGAATATTAATATTTTGATTAAAAAAAATATTTAACTAATGACAAAAAACTGATCTTTAGACTAAAAAATTATTAACTAATCTATTAATATCAATAAATTTCCATTTCCATTTTCCCCAAACATTAATAATAATAACATCATTTTTATTATAAACCTCTCGATAAATAAAAATACTTCATTAAACAACTTAATGAAATTCAACAATATAAAATAAATTGTCTCTTAATCAAATTTATCACATTTAAATAAAATGTATAAACCAATAATAATAACACACAAAATTAAGAAAATAAAAAATCCTCACATAAATGCTTCTCATTCTCAATAAGTGTCTTAGATCATGAAACTGATTTTACTCTCATGAAACTATGACATATCCATATTTCAAATTTAATTATTGTAAATGTCTTATTATAAGATCCCCTTAGATAACTCCCCACCATAAGAGTTTTAATAATAAAATGTTATCACAAAAAAATATATTGAAACCTATCTAAATTCAAATGAACCACATCTAATCTAATAATTTTTTTTCAAATTACTATATCCCATTGAATACCTTTGTCTAATCAATAATATGTAACACCAAATGTTAGTTTCAACCACATTTCACACATATAAATTTTGAACTATCATCCATTTAGATGAATTTCATTATTTACCATAAATAAAATGTGATATATCATAGAATTGATGTCTCCTTACACAAAATACATTATTAGTTATCTCAAAAAATTTAATATGTAAAAAATAACATCAAAGGATTTCCAATAATTATGTTTTCAAATATAATCAAATATAAAGTCATCTAAACATTTTTTTTACCTTTTTTGTTAAAATAAAACCCAATAAATCCCAATAATTAATAAAAATTATTGATAACATTTATTAAACATATTTATGTTCTTATTAGGTCATTTTGTATCTTTCAATAATAAATAAAAATTAAAACTAAATTAATTTTTATTTTAAGAATGCATTAGTAAAAAAATAATTTTTATCCCTCTCAGTGGTCAAATTTGACCTTCATGAAACTCTATACAAAAAAAGTATAAAGAAAATATACCAATGTACCAAATAAAAAGTGGAATTCCATTTATAAACAGCTATCATTATAACCTCATTTTTAACACCAAAAAAACCTTACATCATTAATAATCTTTACACCTGCTCATTAGACTAAATTTGATATAAATTATAAACATAAATTCAAATTTTCTCTATAATAATTTTGTATAAATTTTTCCATAATCAAAAAAATAAAACTAATATTTTTTACAATAAAAAAATAAATGTCCCCTTAAAATTGAAGACATGATTCGGCACCACAAAAGTAATTTGTGTTTTATAAACCCTTAAAAAATAAACTATTTCATTTTGAATATCATTATTAACATAAATCTACTTCTAATAATTTAATTAAAAAAATTTCCAATTTACTATGGACCATGAATATAACACCTCATAAATTTAAAAAACCATAATTACATGATTTATAATAGGGCATTAACTTTTTTTACATTTTGTGGATCTTTTTAGTTTATAATTTTAGATAATTGGTAAAAAATATATAATAGAATATGGAAACTTACATTAAATTTCAATTATTTTATAAAAAATAAGATTCTAAAAATTATAATCATGTTTCATTCAAACAATATTCGCTTCATTGAAGATGAATCTCAATAATAAAAAGATAGCCCTTGTTATAGTTCATAATAATCCTTACTCCATGTAATTTTTTATTAAAATGAGGAATGAGTGAAAAAATTTGATAAGGGATATAAAAATTAATGAAAATTTGTAATCAATTTAAATTCATGAAAAACAATAAACATGATTTTCTTTTTCTCATAATAATATTTTAGTGTAAAATTATAAATTAAAGAATCATTAAATAAACTATTTTCCCAATGATTTTCATAACACATTTCATAAGAAATAATTAATTAAATACCACAATTCATGTAGGTTTCATGAAAAATTATTTTTTATATTTGTATACAAAACATTCTCCCATAGGATATCTTAAAAATATTTTAAATAAAAGTTATATTTATTATTTTGTGAAATCAAAATAGTTCCCTAATAACACTAATAACAAGAACATGAAATGTATCCAAGGATAAAAATATAATTAATCACATGAATTATAATAAGTTATATTAAAATAATGGAATCTATAATTCAAAATATTATAACCATACATTCACGACCTTATTTCTTGAAATCATGATAAAACATTCAATGTCTCATTCTAAGATTTCATACAAAAAATTGGATAGGCATACCCAAAATACCTATGATAGTTTTTCTCTTGTGACATATTAACGCATCAGGAGGTTATATATAAAAAGGCCACACAAATCACTTACTATGTCCAGTACATTAATCTCCTGAATTTCTAAAAGAAAAATAATCAACAGAAATAGTAATATTTAAAAATATGAATACAAAATATCATTACTTTACATAGTCAATAAATTCAACCACAAGATTATAATCCATCTAAAGAAATAATTTAGATGGTCTAATTATATTATATCCTCATTAAAGCATAAAAATAATAAATTATTATGACATATGTAAAAAAATAAAATAGCATTCAATACATTAATTGAAAATGAAAAAAATATATATTTCTCATTTGATAAAATTTTAACTAAAAAACATCCAAATATTTAAAAAAATAATTCATTTGAAAATAAAAATACAAAATTTTAATGGAATAGTCACTAAAAATAATTTTAATGATGGCAGGAAAATCCATTCATGTTGTATATTTTAAAAAGGAACATTCAATTCACATTAGTTTAAAAATTCAAAAGTGAGTTGTACAGAGAATATTTTTAAATATGGCTTTTAATTTTTTTTCAAGAAAGATATAATTATTTTAAAATGAACCTAAAAACATTTTAAACATAAATATGAGGATGAAAACATATTAAAATCCAATAATCATGATTTTATTGACAAGAATTAAATTTCATAGAATTTTAGGATCATTATAGTTAAGAACAATAGGGAATTTGGTCCTAACACAATATAATAGTCCCATATACTAAAATGTGGAGACTTCTACAAAGTTTCCATTTTCCCATAATAATAAAAATTTAAAATGAAACATGTTTTCTATTCATTCAAGATCTTCTTAACTTTAAACATGTCTTTTTTTTCAAACTCATCCTTAATGAATATAATTTTTTTTAATTATGTGGGATAAGAACAAAAATATCAATAAGTGATGTAAAATAATTAATTTTTTTAATCTAGTAATAAATATAAAAACCTATTAAATTATTAACTTTTCCAACATTATTATTTTGAAAATAATGATAATTCAGATTGATATTTAAAACCCAACTTTTTCTCAAATAAAACCATTAATACAGGGAAAAAACAAAAAACATTGTAGGAATCTTAAAGATTTTCATTCATAATTCATGGCCAATCTTCTAAGAAATAATTTCATATTAACTAAATATATTTTAGAAGCATCCCATTTTAACTCACTTCTTATCCCCTTTGAAGACAAGTAATATTTCACAATACATTAGAGAGTTATATTACACAAACATAGCATATAGGTTGTATTGGGATCACTCACTATATAAGTTGTTCCATGATCACCTAGAATTTTATACAATACATGAGTACCATATCATAAAAAAATTTAATCTTGAACATTTTCATTATAAAACCCTTGGAATAATATTTTTAACCCTAATGTAAAGCACTATTCATTTTCCTATACAAAATAGGTAGAAATATAACTTTCTTTCGAAAAATATTTATAAATAATAATAATGCCTAAATGAATTTATTTTAAATTAAAAAATAAAAACTGTAATTTGATATTAAAATAAGTGAAAATTAATGAAATATATGAATTTATTTCATGTTATTAATTTTAAAATAACGATTCATTTCTCAACTTATTAAAAAATACCACTTTTCGAAAATTAAAGGAATATTGTTTTTATACCATTTAATGTAACTCATTGGTAGTTGAAAATAATATTTAAAATACATTATAGAATAAATAATAACATTATTAAAATATTTTAGAAAACATTTAAAAGGAATGAAATTATTTTAAGGGAATACGTTTAAACAATATTTAAAAGAAACACCACTTAAAAATATTCCGTCAAGAATCATACATTATTTTAATAATCAATAATATTATTATATTAGTAATTTAAATGATTAAAAAATTAATTTTTATTCTATTTTCAATATATTTTATAATTCATTTCATATCATTTATTATTTAGTTACGCAATCAATAAATTATACATTGGATGTTTTGAGGATGTTCAGTTCATAATTCTAATACAACTTCAGTTGGATGACTATGGTCAAAGAAGTAATTTTTACCAAAACTATAGAATATTAATCATGTAATTATTATCATTTTTATATATTAAATACAATTTAATAACAGTTAGTGAATTATTTATATGGAAAATGAATCATATCACTTTATGGATATGGATGTCCCCACGTACACATAAAGAAGGATACATTTTTAAATGGATTGAAAGGTGATAAAATAGATTATATATGATCTTTATATAATTATAATAATGTCATTAATATCATATATATTAATTAAATCCATCATAATTTTCATCCTTGTGAGTTGGTGATAAAAAATAAAAGATATCGTTTCATTGAGGTGGCGATCCAAACGAATGTACGAGTGAAGTTTTCATTTCACATAGGATCAAAAAAGAGATAAAATGTCAAGACTCGTCCCTCGGGGCCCGTTCCATGACTACCCCAAGCCCGCCTTCCACAGGCCAGGGGCTGGTGACTAGCACCAAAGGCGTAATTTCCTAAAACTGGGTTGGCATTGTCTTTATAACCGGTACATGCACACAATAGAGCACACAACTGGATACAAAACAGTAAGTAAATTGTATAACAAAAGAGTGTTGAAAATTAAAATGGGTTGGAAATACAAGACAAATTTTATATATCAAGGAAATGGAAGTACAATTAAAACTGAATAAAGGAAAAAAAGTTGTTTGGTCATCCTCCGGGTTTCCTACATGAAGGGTAGGTACAGATAACCTCCTCAGCACTCTATATCTGTTAGTATCCTCCGTGTACCGACTCGTCGTAAGGTCCACCTTTGGGTACCGTCGAGTCCTGGTACTCTATACCTCAGTCAGTGATGTCTTTCGTCTGTATCCAACACAACAAGGTTTTGGCATAACCCATGTAGGGGTGAGTATAACGATGCTCAGTAGGGACCCCGAGACACTCAAGGTATCACAAATCCACCAAGGCTAAACCAAAAAGTAAGGAATCAATAGATAACCCGACATAGGTATATGCCCATACACATACCTAAGTTATTAAGAAATCCATCTCAATCATGAGGAATATAAAAACATAATGAGTCAGCTCAACCAAGATTTTATTCTAGCAGTAGTTTCAAGAAACATCTCCAACACATTATTGAAACGTCAGCTGCTGGAGAAATCCTCCTCTATCGACTATAGTGGGCTTACCGCATCACATAGTGGCCCTTCCCACTAACCATGGATTACATAGGTACTCCTCCTATCGAGTAACGTGGGTCTACTACGTCACACAGAGGCATTCCCCACCGTGGGTATGCCGCCACACCCAAGTGCTCCCCCTCGTAGCCTGCTGAGGTACTCCTCTTGTCGAGTACTGTGGGTCTACTACGTCACCAAGCGCGCTCCTCCAACGTGGGTCTACTGCCACAACCAGGAAATCCCCACTATGATATTAGTGTCACTTCAAGTCAAACGGTCAGCAGTCGTCAGGTCCCAGCTAGCTACTAGGTCTCTGCACTCTACTCGCTCGTCACTGGAAGGATTTGCTCCACGAGCTACTAGTAGATAATCCAACTACCATGAAGTCCCACGAAGTAGTATCTCAAAGTCTCTCCATGTCATTGGAGTCTCAACACAAAAGATGACACATAAATAGGATGCCCAGTATGGGAGTTATTAGCTTTTTAGTCCAAGGGGCCCAGTTCGATTCGTGCACGATCCAACCTGAACGTATCTCAACTAAAACCCAAACTCATGTGGGGTATACATAAAGGGACTATCATGCTCCAAGATTACCCGGGCCACTGGCAGTTTGTAAAACAGATGTCTGGTTCCAATGATATGGCCAAAAGAAAGCAAAGGGGTCGTTGTTGGCCCGGGTCCGGTCCGACCTGGTCGGATCGACCCCATCTGGGCCGACCCGGATAGGGTCGCCCGACCTGACCCCTTGGGTCAGGCCTGGCCCATTGGGTAGGCCGGTCCATTAGGTTTGGCCCAGCCAGTAAGCAGCGATGGGTCGTGGGGTGCCGTGAGGGCGGTTCGGCCCAGAGGGTACCGCGTGGGCGGGTCGGCCCGTTGGGCGCCGCGGGGGCGGCTCGGCCCAGAGGAAGCCACGAGGGAGGCTCGGCGCAGCCGACGCTATGAGGGAAGCTCGGGCAGGGGTGCAGGTCTGGTTCGGCTCAGGGGGGCCATAGGGGCGCGACTCAGAGTAGCCCGGCTCGGGGTCTGGGGTGGCGCGGGTGGGGCCGGTTCGGCCAGCTGGTTGCGCGACCGAAGCTGGTTCGGCTTGGGGCTCAGAAGGACGGAGGACCAGGGTGTGGCGCGGGTGGGGTCAGTTTGGACAATGGCGCTGTGGGGCCGGTGGGCCGGGGTGGCTCGGGATACTTATGGCTTGGGGCACGATGCGGACTGGGACGGTTCAGACGTCGGTAGCGCGGGACTGGAGGGCTGTGTGGTTCAGCCCGAGGCGGCAGAGCGTCGCGAGGGTAGCGCGTGTTGCGGGGGCCGCGGGTGGCGGCACTGTTGCCTCGTCATCTTCGTCGCCTTCCATCATTCTGAAGAACACCGCTAATCAAAGGAGAATGGCGGAGGGGTCGGGCCATGTTGGTTTGGCCCGCACCCTCCGCGTTTAGGGTGGTAGCACTTGGCTCACATGAATGAAGAAAAACAAACCCTCCCGCAATGATTAATCTCAAATCCTATAAAAGGGAAACATGTGAGGATCAACTAGTTAGTAGTTGATCTGTATTCCTTGTTTCATAATGAAAGAATCACGGGAATAATATCATATTCAAAAATAGCGTCCCTACCTGATTCGTTGTTCGTCAATGTTGGTTCAAAAAGGAGGTCGTCATTTCATTGTAAAAAAACACGTCCTATGTTGGAGGATTCTCTGAGAAAAAAAGTTGAATTCGAGGACCTTCATCGTAGGATGAACATTTTCTTCATTATAAAGAGAGGTTCTTTCATTGGCGAGTGCTTTTCTCTCAAAATGTATTTTCTCCATTGCTAACAAAAGAATAAGTAGGTGAAGATAATAGATTATAAAATCTATTAAGTCATTTGCATAATATTCAAAATGGTTTAATATTGATTAAGGTATTGTTGGCATAATTAATTGCATGTGTTGGCACAATTAATGTGGAGGAGGTCAAGAGGCACTCCCACATTTATGAGGGAGTTGAGAGGTTTCCCTCGATTAAATGGGGGTTTTAGTCCCAGGTGGTCCCCACCACCATAACCTCTCATGGTAGGTAAGGGTTGGGTGGGCCCCACCACCATAACCTCTCATGGGAGTTTAAGGTTGGGTGGTCCCCACATTACAACTCCCACATGGAGGTTTACAACAGATAAAATTAAATAAAACATGTGTTTATTTTATTTTATTATTTCCACGAAAAAACCCAAATACTAACTTTCGCCCTCGACCAACTGCCTTCGAGTTGAGAGTCTCCTTAAGAGAATACTGGCGATGTGAGTTCCACAGTGCCCTAGGATTTCAATTCCAAGCACCAGTTCAAAATTTATAAAAACCCGCTCGAACTTTCACTGAACATACCCGATAAAAAGATCAGAAATTCATTTCGGGCACTCCAGGCCTCAGATTCCTGCACCTCCAATTTTTGCACTCATAAAATTCCCATATATTTTAAATAAAATTGCATGGAAATTATGGGTCTTTACATTATCCCCACCTTAGGGCTTTACATCCCCGTAAGATACAATTTAGACTAAGGGAACATGTGAGGGTATTGAGAATGCATCTGAGCCTCTCAATCTCTTGTGCTCTATTAGAGGTTCTTGTGCTGCCAACGAACGTGTACCAGAGGTATCGACCATCCATAAAGGACCATCTCCTGTCAATCCTCAATCTCTACTGTAACCTTGGTAAAAGTCGCCCCATCTTCAACGTCCAACTCACCAAGGTCGATGTAGTTAGAAGGATCATGCACGTATCTCTGCAGCTGGGATACGTGGAAGACGTCATGCACCCAGTGCTACTGAGGTGGAAGATCTGAACAGTAAGCCACCTCACCAAATCTATGGAGGACATGAAAAGGTCTGATTAATCTCAAAGATAACTTGCCACCTCAGCCACATCTCTATAGACCTTGTTGGGGTGAGACCAGTAAAAACATGTGGTTGCCATAGTCGAACTCTAGAGATCACTGTATCTTTTCAGCATAGGACTTCTGCCTACTATGTGTAGTCTTCATCCACTCCTGGATGATCTGCACCTTCTCTGCGGTATCCCGTACCATCTCTGGTCCCACTAGTGCTGACTCCCCTGGGTCAGTCCAGCACAAGGGTGATCTACAAGGTCGCCCGTATAACACCTCAAAAGGTACCATCCCAATGGTGGAGTGATAGTTGATGTTGTATGAAAAATCTACCAAGGTTAAGTGATCCTCCAAGCTGTGACTGAAGTCGAGGAAACAAGAACGCAATATATCCTCAAGGGTCTAAATGGTCCGCTCAGTCTTTCCATCCGTCTAAGGATGGAAGGAAGTGCTCAAATGATGTTCGATCCTGAAAGCCTCCTACAGCCCCTTACATACCCAAGAAGTGAACGTGCATCATGATCAGAGATAATAGTATAAGGTACTTCATGTCACTGCACAATCTCTTGCACATAAAGGCATCCAATGCTCTATATTGAACCCTCCTCTCTGATCAGTAGGAAGTCAGTCGACTTGGTGAGTCGATCGATGATCACCCAAATAGATTCATGTCCAATGGATGTACGTGGATGTCCTGTCACAAAGTACAAGGATATATCCCATCCAACTTCCACATTGGGGCCTCTAAATGATGAACCAAGCCTGCTGGTACCTAGTTCTCTGGTTTCATTTGTTGAAAATTAGGGAAGAGAGAGAGAAACTCTGCAACTGCCTTCTTCATTCTCGGACACCAGTGTTATCGTCAGATATCTTGGTACATATTTTACACTCCTGGATGTATGGAAAGAGGGGATATGTGGAACTCCATCAACACTTCCTCTTGAAGTTACACTGGTACCATATCTTGTCCTCTGAAGAGAATGATGTGGTCCCATCCTTCAGAAAATCCATCAGGTGCCTGCTCTGTGGATATCTGGCACGTTGTGTCTCGAAGTCAGCATCCTCATGTTGTGCCTCCCTGACTCACTAAAGAAGTGAGGGAGTGACTATAAGAGACTGAAGGATGGATGCTCCATCTGTATCCACAGAGGATATCTGTAAAGTAGTCAGCGGCTTTGTCACCTCTTGTAAAGACCCGGAAATTTCAAAGAAATTTTTTTCTTAATTTCTTTGGAATTCTACGAGTCAGCAGTTTCTTATGGCCCCTGATTCCGAGGCCCGATGTGGCCGGAATAAATTTCTCAATATTAGAACGGGTACGTTCAGTGAACGAATGAGTGGGTTTTTCTAACATTTTAACCGTTGCTCGGAATTGAAATCTGAGGGCACCGATGAAACCAAAGTGTTGGTATTTGCTTAAGAAGACCTTTTCTGAAGTTGTATTTTCTCGGGATGTGTTGTTTAAAAATGTGGTTTAAGTGAAATAAAATTGGGTTACAAATTTTATTTCTCTTTTCTAAGTGTTAGATCCTAGGTGTGGGAGTTGGAGTGGGACCCACTAGTTGATAACCACCAATGAAAGGATTAAAGGTGAGGTGGGTCCCACACGAGCCCCCACCTGTATGCGTTCCAGCCCCAGATGCCACCCAGGTTCAGGGAATAGATGGACCCACAGGCGGCTGAGGATTGGCTGGAGGTTGTGGTGAGAGTCTTTAGGCAAGTAGGGATGCCAGAAGACTTCATGGTGATCCTTGTTGCCAGCCTCTTTCAGGCAGTTGTAGGTAGATGGTTGAGTCTGATGCTCCAGATGCATGACGAGGCGACACTTCTATGGGCAGACTTCGAGAGCCTGTTTTGGGAAGAGTATGTACTAGCCACCCTTCGAGTGGTGCATATACATGATGAGGCGACACTTCAGTTGTTTCTCACAGCATCCCGACACAGACAGGGGTGTTGGATCGTGCCCTCTTAGTGGAGAATTTCTTTGCTGAGCAGTCTCCAGCAGCAGGACCAATAACTACCCGACATGCGGTAGAGTCCTCTGTAGCGTGCAGTAGACAGATGATGCAGAGGTCCAAGAGGACCAGACCTACAGGTGGTCGACCACATGACACATGATCGTGTGTGTGAGGCACACGAGGTGGAGAACGACTTACCAGGAGCAGACAGTGTTACTCCTGCGGCGGGGTTGGTCACATGGCACATGACTTTCCGACCCACCATACAGATGACCTGTAGATAAACGAAAGACCTCCCAGGAAGAGGCAGAGGTTCGATCGAGGAGGACCACAAGGAGCAGGTGGCCGAGGCAGTAGAGCGGGCCGTGCAACTAGATGTGGATGATGCTTCGAGGTGTTTCCACCACCACAACAAGGAGGTGCACCCCGACTGCAGGGAACAGGTGGACATGGGAGTGCTCAACTTCAGGCAACATAAGCATACGAATATGGAACTCCGGAAGCTCGCGGACAAGAGATGGACTAGATACAGGCTTGGGACCTTTGATCATGGTGCTTCTAGTTTTCCTTGTTATTGTTGTTGTTGTTTGTGGAGGTTGTGTGTCTATGTACTTGAGCTGCAGTAATAAAAGACACTTTTTCTTGTGACGTTGCTTCCTTTGTTTTTTTTTACAAAGAGGTTCCTGTTTGAACTGCTAACTTGTCCCTCACATTTGAGGTTCCTATTAGATGAAACCCAGTGACCACACACTGATGCCAACAGTGTAACTCAACCCTTGGAGGCGAGAGTAACAGTTGGATCTCTTGGTAGTAGCATCGAGGCCTTACGACGTCATCCATGGCATGGATTAGTATCATTCATGTCAGGATTGACTATATTAGGAAAAGAACGTGGTTCATCCAGGGGATGAGACTGGATTTCTCTTATCGGCAAAGAATAAATCATAGCAGCTCTTGTAGGACCAGATATGGTTTACACTACGACGGAGAAAGCGTAGTTTTTTCCGGAGCGGATGAAGACTGCATAGTACATATAGAAATTCTAAGCTGTTAGGAGACATAGACCACTAGAGTTCGAATATGGTGACCACATTTTCATACGGGTCTCACCTTGATGTGGTTTACGGAGATTTGGCAGGGGTGACAAGTTATCTATGTGCATCATCGGACCCTTCTAGGTCCTCAACAGGGTAGGCGAGGTGTTTTACCGCTTAACCCATCCACCTCAATTGGACCAGGTGCAAGATGTACTCCAAGTATATCAGATGAGGAGATATGTGCATGACCCAACCCATACAATCGATTACAGGGAGATGGACATCGATGATGGGACTAATTTTGCGGAGGTTCCAATGGAGATCAAGGATCGACATGAGCGGGTCCTATGTGGATGGTCGATTCCTCATGTGCGCTTTGACTGGTAGCTCGAGAACCTCCAAGATAGCACATGAGAGTGGCAGGCTCTGATGCATGCTCAATACCATTTTGATTTCCTTAGTGTGCGTTGAAGCTTTACGGGGACGTAAATCCTTGAGGTGGGAGCAATTTAATTACCCATAAATTTCAAGTAAATATTTTTCTTAATTTCTTAGGAATTTTAAGAGTCCGGAGTTTCTGACAGCACCTGATTCTGAGGCCCGGTGTGGCCAAAATCAATTTCCGAATATTAGCTTGGGTGTATTCAGTAAACGAACGAGCGGGTTTTTATAACTTTTGAACCGTTGCTCGGAATCGAAATCTGAGGACACCGATGAATCCGTAGTGCCAGTATTTTCATATGTATCCCTTCTCTAATGTTGTGTATGCTCGGGATGTCTTGTTTAAAAATGTGGTTTAAGTGAAATAAAATTATGGTACAAATTTTATTTCTCTTTTCTAAGTGTTAGATCCTATGTGTGGGAGTTGGAGTGGGACCCACTAGTTGATAACTTCCAATGAAAGGATTGAAGGTGTGGTGGGGCCCACACGAGCCCCCAACTTTTCAAATTTCCCTAAAACTCCTTTTAAACCTCCATTTGTTGTTTTTAATGATGTGGATCCTCCCCTTCAACATTATTAATGTTTCCAACATAACTCACCATTAATTTTGACAACTCATGATTAATTAAATTAAGTGAATTTAACCTTTGATGTTTTGAAAAGCTTCGAAAAAGAATAAAATAATGTGAGGCGTTATTTTATTTGGTTGGGGTTCATTGTGTGGAGACTTTTGGGGAGGAAGCTCCAAAATCTTCATCTTCTTCATTGAAGAACGCTGTGACCTCAACGAAGAACGCCGTCACCAAAAGGAGTGATCGACGTGTCATTTTTCTCCTCTCCGTAGCAGGTGTGAGACATCATTCCCTCCTTGGACGTACCCCGACGCTGTAAACCGCGACGCCGACTTTTTGTCACCGTTTTTGAGGTAAGGGTTTATTTTTTTACAATTCAAGAATATTTTGACAATTATTCATTAAATTATTGGCCACCTGTTATCAATATAACGGGAGGATGTCAGACCGCACAGACACGGTCGATCCTCCTCCAATTTTGTTGTTCACCATCATTAGGGCTTGAAGCGGGGAAGACGCGGTGTCGTTTCACTAAGCGGGAATGATGAGGATCGCAGTCGGAGCAGGCTGTGATGGTGGAGCACGGTGTCGTCGCGCTGCACTGATGAGACCAAAAGAGGCTACGACTAGGAGCGGGTCGCGGCGAAAGAGCGCAGCGCCATCGTGCCGCACCGGAGCATCAATGGGCCGTGGCTATGGCCACAGCAGTTCGACAGAAGAATCCAGGCTCGGCCGGCCGCCGACGCCTCTAGGAAGCGGGACCGACGGGTCCCGCGGCAGCCTCACCAACCGGCCAAGATGGTCAGTCGTTCCAAAGAAGTCAGGGGGTTCAAAACCCCCGGACATCTCAGCTGGGCAGACCCCACAGGGGTCCGCCGTTTTGGGAAAACAGGGGGGCAGTGCCCCCCCCCCCTTCCGCGTCCTCCGTGCTTGGTCAGCCGCCCGCACTGGGTCGGGCCGCCCGCACTGGGCCGAACCCCTATGCATGGTCGGGCCGCGCCTGTAGGTTCGGGCCGCGCTGGCTGGGCCAGGCCATGCCAGCCAGGCCGAGTTGCGCCCAACTGGGCCGGACCCAGGTCAGGTTGACCCGGTTTGGGCCAACCCAGGGGGTATTGGGCTGGGTCGGACCGGGCCCAAACCCCCTACATTCAGACAGATCCGTTCAAACGCCCATAACATGGGATACGGACCTCCGATCGATACACCGTCAATTGTGTTGGGATTCCTAGATCGAGACAGTAGTTTCGGTTTATTACATTCATGGTTTCAGTGAACTTTGGGTATGGATGGGTTGGTTCGAACATGAAACCAACCGGGGCCTCGTAGCGGAAACGCTTATAACATGAGCTCCAGACATCCGATTGATGTGTCATCAACTTTGTTGGATTACTCTTGATGACACAGTTATTTTGGTATACTTCACCTATGGTTTGGACTTAGTTGGAATATGGTCGGGTTGGATTGTACCTGATATCCAACAAGGCCCCTGGAATGGAAAAGCTGATAAATTTCAGACCGGACGACTGTTTGGAGAACCATCAGCGGCGCTGGTAATCATGTTGAGAAATGGTCCCTATGAGTATACCCTAAGAGAGTTCCATGTACAGTTGTGATATGGTCGGGTTGGTTTGTACACGAAACCAACCAGGCCCCTGGGACGAAAAGGCTAATAACACACAGATCGGGCGCCCGATTGATGCACTTTCTGTTGTGTTGAGTTTCCTATAATGTAGCAGACCTTTGGGGTACTTTTTAGTGGAAACTTGTGGTACTTGAAATATAAACCATTAGCTCGTGGAGAGGACCCTCCCAGTGACGAGCTAGAAGAGTGCAGAGACCAGTAGCTGGCTGAGACTTGATGACTGCTGATCGATCGAGTCGGAGTGATTCAGATAGCCCAGTGGGGTGCGCTTTGTTGTAGCGGAAGACCCACGGTGGAGGAGTTCTTGGTTGTAGCAACAGACCCGCGGTACTGGATAGAAGGAGTTCCTCTGTAGGCTTTGAGGGGGTGTTCTTGGTTGTAGTGGCAGACCCATGGTGGGAAGCGCTTGGTTGTAGCAGCAGGCCTACAGTACTCGACAGATGGAGTACTTAAGCATTCCAAGGTTAGTGAGTAGCACCTCAGAGTCATGATAGGGCCACTGTACTTGACAGAGGAGGAGTTCTCTAGCAGATGTGGTTTTGTTAATGAAAATTATAGTTTGAGCTGAGTCATTGACCTTTGTGTTTTTCTAATGATTGAGATGGTTTACATGATAACTTAGGTATATGTATGGGCATATAACAAAGTAGTGGTTATCTGTTGAATTCATATCTGTGTGATAACTCATGGCTGAAATGGGTTACATGATAACTTAGGTATAAGTATGGGCTTATACCTAAGAAGTTTTATCTGTTGGGAACTTTCTTTTTGATTATCCTTGTTGGATTTAGTGATACCTTGAGGGTCTCAAGGTCCCTACTGAGTATCATATACTCACCCCTGCACGGGCAATGCCCGCACCTCATTGTGTTGGATGAAAAGGACGGAAAGCGCAGACGGAGGCCGAGTGTTCGAGGACTGGAAGGTACCCAGAGGTGGACCTCACGACGGGTCAGTACCCGGAGGTGGATCTCACGATGCATCGGTACCCGAAGGTGGATCTCATGACGAGTCGATACCTGGAGGTGGATCTCACGACGAGTCGGTGCCCGGAGGAGATGGATGGATGTGGAGTGTTGAGGAGGACATCTGTACCTACCCTTTAGGTTGGAAGCCGGAGGACGATCCAGGAGCTACTTGTCACCTTTCCGTTGTTGTCCTTTGAGTTGTACTTTACATTCAGTTGTATTTGTATCTTTCATTCGGGCTTGTATTTCCGGCCCCTTGTACATTCAGCACATTTTTTTTATTTCTTACTTAGTGTAGCTTTTTCTTGTACTCTATTTTTATGTGTTTTCATTTCATAAAGTCAATGCCTTCCCATTTTTTTGGGATTTACGCCTTTGGTGCTAGTCAGCAGCCCCTTGAATATGGAAGGCGGGCTTGGGCTTGTCATGGCACGGGCCCCGAGGATGATTCGTGACACCTCTCCTAGCAGATGTTTACCAGAACTCCTACTGAGTGCATCTGCAACAACGTTCCCCTTCCCTTGAGTATATACTATCTCGAAGTCATAGTCTTAGAGGAAATCAATCCAACGTATTTGTCTCAGGTTCAGGTCCTTATGAGAGAAGATATACATGAGACTCTTGTGATCATAGAACACTGCATAATGACCACCCATCAGATAGAGTCAGCACATCCTCAAGGGGAAGACCACTACTTCTTACTTCAGGTCATGGGTAGCGTAGTTCTACTCATGTTGTCCCAGCTGTCGTGAATCATATGTGATCACTGCTCACTCCTACATCAGGAGACATACGAGCATGGTCCCTGATGTGTCTCAGTAGACTATGTACCCTACGCCTTCCCATGGAATCCTCAAGATGGGGGCACTAGTCAGCCTCTGCCTCAGCTCCTGAAAGCTTTTCTGGAATCTTTCCAGCCACACAAAGGATTTTCCATTCCTCCTCGAGGCTGATAGTGGTGTCGCAACTCTGGAGAATTATGGTACAAACCTCTCGAAATAAAAATCCTAACACAAGAAACTCCGTACCTCCATCACACTCCTAGGTGGCTCCCAAGCATGTACCGCCTCAATCTTTTCTAGATCCATGGAAACTCTAGCCTCTAAGATGACATGTCCTAGAATGTGAACCTCTCGATTCCAGAATTGGAACATCAATAGATTACCGTAAATCAGGTGCTCTCGGAGTGTGTCCAGTACTACCCGCAAATGATAGGCATGATCCTCCTCAGTAGTCAAGTAGATCAGAATGTTGTTGATGAAGACAACGACAAATCGATCAAGGTATGGCTGAAAGAACCTATTCATGAGTCCCATGAACACTGCTGGGGAATTGGATACGCCGAATGGAATGACTATGAACTCTTAGTGGTTGTACTGACATCTTAAGGTCATATTTTTCACATACATGTCTCAGACATTGAGCTGGTGATAGACTGATCTGAGGTCTATCATCTAGAACCACCGTGCTCCCTTCAACTGATCAAAGAGGTCGTCCATCCTCAAGAGTGGGTACTTGTTCTTCACGGTCACCTGGTTCAGTAACCAATAGTCAATACAAATCTTCAAGCTCCCATCCTATTTATTAGTGAATATAATTATGGCTGCCTAGGGAGAAACATTTGGCCAGATGAATCCCTTCCCTCATAAGTCCTCTAGTTGTACCCACATCTCACGAAGCTCCACGAGATCCATTAGATACGCTGGTAAAGATATCGGTGTCATCCCGGGGTACAATTAAATGGAAAAGTGTACATATGCTAGGGGGTATACCTGGAACATCATCAGGTAAGACATCCATGTACTGGTCCACCACTTCAGGATAGCTTAGACTCTCCAATTCAACTGCTCCAAGGGTAAGTCTATCCATCTGATTAGTGATCAGTTGCACTCTCCTCCGAGTAAGTCCATCATATGCTGCAAAGGCTCCCTTATCGCTGGTGAAGATAAACCCGGTCCCATCTGAGAAGGCACGCTGAACTTTTCACCTAATACAGTCAATCTGAGCATAGACTTTAAATAACCAGTTCTTATCCAAGATGATGTCGTAAGGCCTCGACGTTGCTACTATGAGATCCCAGCCGAATCTCTCACCTCTTAGTGTAAGCTCACACTACGTTCACTAGTGCGTAATCATCGAATCTGGTCCCTTAAGAGGCTCTAGACGTAAGGATCGAGCCAATGGCTTGGTTGGAATCTCTGAGATATGAACGAGGGAAGTGGAAATGAAAGAGTGAATGGAACTTCTGTCTATAAGAACTGCATCAATGGTGGAGTAGACACAGATTGTACCTCGAATCATCTCTAGAGTGCCATTATCGTATGACTCAGCTACCTGAGGATGAGCTCTCCACAGTACAACTACTCCCTGCGGTCAGGGTGGGATTCCTGGTGGTGGTGGCGGTAACACCTCGAATCGTCATCCACCTCCATATGCACATCCATCTCCTCTGCCACATCTGCCTTCTCCCTACGGAATGCCTTCAGTGAATCTCTATATCCGCATGCGCGGTCATTCAACCGTCTGATGATCAAATGAATGGAGGGTCGGGAAGACATGATCCATATGACCCAGCCCACCGCATGCGTAACACTTCCTATATCTGGCATGTCTGTATGCGCTTTGGGTTCCCCGCACAATAGATCATGAGTGGTGAGGTCATCCACCGGTAAATCTGGTCTTCTTGGACAGCTGTGACACCTATCGGTTGTTTGTTGCCGAATTCTCTATTATGTGTCAAAAGGAGGTGGATCTCACTGCTGGAGACTATGCAGCAACGAAAAAACTCCACTAGGAAGGTTCTCCCTAACACCCCGCCTACGTCGGGATGCTAAGTGAGATCAACAAAGCCCTGATCTCCCGCCTGAGTCCCTAATCGAAGTTCCAGGCCCTGAATAATGGGTCTCTCACCATATCATTGAAGTTGCATGAGTGGTCTGTGAACCTTGCTGAGTACTAAGCTACAGTCATGCTTCCTTGCTGCAGATGAAGTAGCTCTTGTATGTGCACTGTGAAAAGTGTCTCCGGGACAGACTCTCCCAGAATTCAGGCTCTCAAAGTCTACCTAGAGAAGAGCCACCTCATCGTGGAAATTGAGCATCATGCTCCACCATTTTCCCATTGCTTCATGTAGTAGGTTGGCAGTAAGTATCACCTTGAGGTTTATTGGTGTCCCTACCAGTTGGAAGACTCTCACCATATCCTCCAGTAACACGCTCATGCGGCGTGAAACGTCTACTGCAAGGTATGGTGGCATCGATGGACCAATGGGTAATGGTACCGTAGTGCCTCTACTGGAAGAGGGCATTCACCAAGTCCTCATCACTCGGTTGGATATCAGTACGTACAACTCTCAGAAAACTAGCTAGCTACCAGAGTGGAGGCATCCTGAAAAGAAACAGGTGCGCTATGGTTAAAAGTTATACCTGGTGAGCTGACTTGGTGAGCTGACATAAAGAAAATTTTGAAAACGCACATGCAATCAGTATTTTCATGCACTGAGTCCGAAATCAAATTTCAGGGTCCTGGTGTATGGATACGTCAGCCTCCGCATCAACACTGGAATCCCTTAACTGAAAACCTCACTCACTACACTTAACACTATTGCTTCACAGAAAATATCAAAGTCTTATGTGCTACCGTAGAACCTCCCTCTCATACCAATTTGTCATGACCCGTCCCTCGGGGCCCATGCCATCACTACCCCATGCCCGCCTTACATAGGCCAGGGGATGGCAACTAGCACCAAAGGCATAATTACCTAAATCTAGGAAGGCATTCCCTTTATAACATATACATGCACACAACAAGGCACAAAACTAGATACAAAATACGTAGTAAATTGTATAACAAATTAGTTCTGAAAAGTAAATGGGGCCAGAAATTCAAGCCCAACTATACAGTACATGGAACTGGAAGTACAAGTACATCTGAAGAAAGGAAAAATAGATGTTGGTTCATCCTCCGGGTTTCCTACCTGAAGGGTAGGTACAAATAGCCTAGTCAGCACTCCATGCCTGTCAGTCTCCTCATTGTACCGACTTGTCGTAAGGTTCACTTCGGGGTACCGCCCAGTCCTGGTACTCTCAGCTTCAGTCATATCTGTCCGTTTTCTACATCCAACACAACAAGGTGCGGGAATAGCCCATTTTGAGGTGAGTATAACGATACTTTGTAGGTACCCTGAGACCCTCAAGGTCTCACAAATCCAACAAGGATATACCACTATGTAAGGAATCAACAGATAACCCTACTTAAGTATAGTCCCATACACATACCTAAGTTATTAATTAATCCGTCTCAATAATGGGGAAAGCACAAAATTACTGACTCCGCTCAACCTGGATTTTATTCTATGGGTAGTATCAAGAAATATCCCCAACATATTATCGAAACCTCGGATTCTCGAGAACTCCTCCTCTATCAACTACAGTGGGCATGCCGCATCACACAGAGGCGCATCTCACTAACCTTGGACTACTGAGGTACTCCTCCTATCAAGTATCGTGGGTCTGCTGTGTCACACAGAGGTTCTCCCCACTTTGGGTCTTCCGCCACAACTAGGTGCTTCCCCTCATAGCCTGCTGAGTTACTCCTCCTGTCAAGTATTGTGGGCTTGCCACATCCCCAAGCGCACTCCTCCGTCGTGGGGCTGCAGCCAAATCCAGGTTCTCCCCTCTAAGCAAGTATAGTCAATCCTAGTCAAATAGTCAGCAGTGGTCAGGTCTCAACCAACTAGTAGGTATCCACACTCTTCTCGCTCGTCACTAGGAGGATCTGTTCCATGAGATACTGGTTGATACTCCAACTATCACGAATTCCCACGAAGAAGTATCTCAAAGGTCTGCCACACCATAGGGGTCTCAACGGAACATGTGGCATGTTAATCGGATGCCCAGTCTTTGAGTTATTAGTCTTTTAGCCCCGAGGGCCCGGTTGGATTCGTGAACGATCCAACCGGACCGTATCTCACCTATATCCCAAACTCTAGCAGGGTATACTCAAAACGGATCTTCATGCTCCAATATTTCTTGGGATAGAGACGGTTCATCAAACGGACGTCTGGTGACAATGATATGGCCAAAAGAAAGCAATGTGGTCCTAGAGGTTCTAGGTCCGGTTCGACCCAGACGGACTGACCCAGTCTGGGCCGATCCAGTTCGGGTTGACCCGGCCTCACCTGTTGGGTATGGCCCGGCCCATTGGGTGGGCCGGCCCGTTAGGTTCGGCCCAACCCAGCAGGCCACGAGGGGTCGAGGAGGGCTGCAAGGGCGTAGACCGGTCGTGAGTGCACTGACTGGCCGAGGGTCAGCGTGAGGGCGGTTTGGCCCGAAGGGCGCCGCATGGGCAGCTCGGCTCAGAGGGCTCTGCGAGGGAGGCTCAGCCCGGTGGATTACGCAAGGTCATATTAGCCAAGAGGACGCCGTGAGGGTGGCTTGGCCAGGGGTGTGGGGCTGCTTCGGCTCGGAGGGCCGTGGGGGTGCGACTCGGGGCCACTCGGCCTGGGGTCTGGGCTTGCGCGTCTTGGGCCAGTTCAACCTTGGGGGGGCGCAACCGGGGCCAGTTAGGTCGGGGTTTTGGAAGGACAGTGGGCTGGGCTGTGGTGCGGCTGGGGCCAGTTCAACCACTGGTAGTGAGGGTCCAGTGGGCCGGCGCAGCCGGGGCAGCTCGAGATGGTTCGTCCTGTGGAGGAGCGGTGCAGGAGGGCCGCATGATTCGGCCCGGGGTGGCAGAGCGTCACCATCGCGACGCGGGTCGCGGGGGCCGCATGGGGCGGCATTGTTGCCTTCGTCATCGTGGTCACCTTCCTCTATTCTGAATAATACCACTAATCAAAGGAGAATAGTGGAGGGGCTGGGCCATGTTGCTTTGGCCCGCACCCTCCATGTTAAGGGTGGTAGAATTTGGCTCACAAGAACGAAGCACAAAAAACCCTCCCGCAATGATTAATCCCTAAACCCACAAAAGGAAAACATATGCGAATCAACTAGATAGAAGTTGATCCGCGTTATTTGTTTTATAAGGAAAGAATCACATGAATAATATTATATTCAAAAATAAAATCCATACCATGTTCATTGTTCTTCGATGTTGGTGCGAAAAAAGGACGTCGATTCATTATAGACGAAAACGTCCTACGTCGGAGAAAGCTCCGAGAAAGAAAGTCGAGCTGAGGTCACTCTTCGTAGGAGGAACACGTTCTTCATTCTAAGGACAGGTTCATTCATTGGTGAGATCATTTCACTCAAAATCCCCTTCTTCCTTTGCGATCAAAAGAATAGGAAGCCCAAGATAATAGATTATAAAATCTATTATGTCGTTGGAATAATATTCAAAAGGGTTTTAAATTGATTAAGGAATAGTTGGACCATTTAATAGAATGTGCGTTTTCACAATTATGGTTGGGATGGTCAAGATGCTCTCCCAAATTTATGAGGTAGTTGAGAGGTTTTCCTCAATTAAATGGGGGGTTTTAGTCCCGGGTGGTCCCCACCACCATAACCTCTCATGGGAGGTTTGGTTTGGGTGGGACCCAGAACCATAACCTCTCATGGGAGGTTATGTTCTGGTGCTCCCCACACTATGACTCCCACATGTAGTTTTACAAGAGATAAAATTAAATAAAACATGTGTTTATTTTATTTCATTATTTCCACGAAAAACCCAAAAACAAACTTTCACCCTCGACCAAATTCTGTCGAGATGAGAGTCTTCTTAAGAGAATACTGGTACTGAGAGTTCAACGGTGCCCTCAAATTTCAATTCCAAGAACCAGTTCAAAAGTTATAAAAACCCGCACTCACTTTCACTGAATGTACTCGATAAAATGTTCAGAAATTCATTCCAGGAACTTTGGGCCTCAGAATCACACGCTGTAAATTTTCACGGACTCATAAAATTTCGGTATAATTTAAAAAAATACATGGAAATTCAGGGTATTTACATGAAAATGGATTGTGTCATAATAATAATAATAATATTTTGGTTTATTTATGTAACTTATGATATTATTTACTCATTATTATAGATTATTTTTGGGAGGTATATGAAGAAATAAATTTTCTATAGGTCGGTGAGGACTTATACATTCTAATCGGATATCATCTTTGGCTTACACATTTTGTATTATATTTTTTATGTGATACCAAGACCAATATTATATGTATAGAGATGTTGGTATGTTATTAGTTCATGTATTGTATGAAATATAGTTTTCAAAAGTTCTGAGGAGGGGAGGAGAAGAGGTACCCTTTTATAATGGAGGGGAAGGAAAGTCTTGGAATTCGATAAAGAATTAAATAGTATAATTTAATTTTAATATTAATTTTAAAAAATTAATATATTTTTAATCTAGAATAATTGTGTTATTAAATATTCTCATATAATAAATCTTTCACATGTTTAGGTGATGTTTTCAACCTTATCTCTTAGTTTTAACCCTCATTATCCCATTTCATTATTACCATGATATTATAATTTTTTACTCAATATGAGTAAAAAATGTTTCTATAAAAGGTAAATTTGTAACACCCCGAGCTTCCACGATATACTTCTCTTTTAATAATGTAATAGCTTGCATTGTACGCAGGTTCGAGATTCAACACACCACGTCCTATCAAAATAGTCATTATGAATAGTAATACTGACTTTTTGAAATTATATATATTTTATATTTCAAAATGGACTTCATTTTTGGATTCAAAATATCAAAATTAGCCTGTGTTGAATTTTTTGAATTTTTCTGGGAACTTCCAATTTTTTATGAATAGAGATAAATACTTAAAAACAACTTTTTTAATCAAAATAATTTATAGTGATAAATTATACTATTGAGTGGTATTTATGTATAATTAGAATATATTTTTACCATTTTATCCAATGGTGGTCATTAGAATTAATTTCACTTTGAAATTGGACATAAACAATTGTCAATCTTTGGATATATATTATTTCTTAAAAACACGCTATTTGTTGTGACAACGGGAATTAATTATAAAATTAATTAATGCAACATATATGTTTGGATTATTGTAAAATAGATATCATTTTTGAATTCGGAATATCAATTATATCTTAGGGTGAAATTTTGGCATTGTTCTGAAAAACATCAATTTTTGATGAATAGTGAAACCACTAAGTGGTAGTTAAAAAACTGATTTTTCGTTTAAATGAAACATTACCACTTCTGTAATTTTATTTTCAAAAATCCGACATACATTGTTGTCATTAGGAAGTAAAATTTCATTCAATGGGATTAAAATAATTTTTTGGTGAATAGTAACATTTAAGTTTAATTAATCGCAATTAAAGGTAATTATTGAAATTTAAGTTATAAATGATATTATAAAAATATGAAAATACATTTACACTTGTCCTAACCCTATTGGATGAGTCATGGCCGACCAATACAATCCATGGGTCAACTTGGGGACCCCATGGTGCCACTTTGGTTGAAAAAAAGACATTAAATTTTTTTATTTAATGTTAAAATAAAAATGTCACAAACATGAGTTGTTATACTAAAAAAAATTAAATGGGGTTATACAATCATATTTTTTACTATAAATATTCATTATAAAGATAAAACTATTTCCTACATCATGATAATTTTTTTTATAATTTTTTGAAATTAAATAAATTAAATTATTTATGACACCATGATGATGCAGCGATTACCTCATTAATTAACGATTTAAATAAAATAAAAAGATAATTTAAAATCTAAGAATTACACTTGTCAAAACCTATTATATGAGTATGTTTCGAACCCTTATCACCATATCCTCAAAATATATTAGTTTGGTACCTTTAAAATCCGAAACTCATTATATAATAAAGTTACCTTTTATAACAGTCCAAGAGTGCCCTCCTCTCCTCTTATAAAAGGCCCCCCACTTCTACCACCTTATTCACACCATCAATCCATTTGGCTCGGCCAAACTCTGCCCAAATACTCTCCCCACTTCTCTCTCTTACTCCTAGAAGCCTCAATTTTGGAAGAATTCTTCCCAAGGAAGCCATTGGCTCAAATCAAAAATGAGTTACCCGATTTTAAGGTAATGTCTTCTCTTATGTTATTTTGTTTCGTTTTTCTTCTCCAACCCCTTAAAATATTTTTATTCCTTTCTTTTGTAACAAAACCAGTATATTCAATATACTATGATGTTGTTATAATATGTATTCGAGCTACACTTACACACACCTACATATAATGGTTAAAGAATATATTATTTCTGTGGATGGCGAATTTCTGCCTCACAAAACGAGGACTGTTCAACACTCATATAACACCTTCAATGGTGGCCATTAAGATGTATCTATATTTAAATATGATATATAATATGTTTATGTTTTTCTTAGGCTTCTATATTTTTCATTTATGGCATACCATTATGGTTTCCATTATGGGTAAATGCGATATTTTCATTTTAGGATGTGCGGACTACTGCCACCTCAAAGTGATTTGAATCGTTAATGCCTTATGTGGGATGTATAAAGGATGGAGTAAATGGAATTATACATTATATTATACTGTAATTATATTATAACTTTATATAATTATAACTTCATTCCATTAAATACGAAATAGAAATGAAAGTAGTGTTCATGCGTACGTACGGCTTACCGTCTCCATGAACGGTGCATTTTATTTCTTACCACTAATGTTATGTAATATAATAAATGAATGTATATACTGAATATATATGATGTATATTATATCTACATCATGAATATAATTATGGATATAATGGATATTTTACCACATGAACAAATTGTAATTTTAAGAAGTTTATTTTTGACTCAAGTACCAAAGATCGACAAAATGACCGTTATTAACATAAATAATTACATAATGTTCATAACATGGTAATAAGTGATATAAAAGGAATAATAAACTTTAAAAAGGTTAATAAGAAATTATAAATTAACTCTAGTTTATTATTTAGGAGGTTAAAGAACGGTCAAGTCAAGTCGGACATTAGGTAAGGGAACTTCTTAACCCAACTTCCATTCTTTGGGTTAATCTCCTACATTAAAATTATGTCATGATATTATTATGTCATATCTTGTATTTATACTTTATTTATGTGTAATTATAGTGAATACAAATAATAGATCTATTTTATTTAAAAAAATGATCATTGTAAAGGACCTAGTCTCAATCTCCATTCATTGAGGCATATTTTGTTTTATACACAAATTTATTTTATACGGTGTATAAACCCCTTTGACTTTTACATTTATTCTAAAGGAATCTTTTTTATACAAAGCATTTTACTAAACGACAAAAGGGAATGTTTCTTTGTCATACGTATGCGGCGACAATGACTTCTCTGCCGCCATGACCATTATTTAAATTTCGGCTTCCTCTACAAGCCATAACATTTTTTTTAAATGAAAAATAAATACCGAGATTTAATTTTGTTTCATTTTGATATTGAAAATGGTTTTCAAAAGTATTTTTATTATATAAATGTGTTTTATTGATATCTTTTGATTGAAATGTGGAAATGTTATGTTTCCTTTATGCATGTTTTAGGTGATACGATTATGTTATGGTTTATGATATGTTTAAACCTATTCATATAAGGAATGCATTGGACTTAATAAGTGACGGGTGGAGCCTGCTATAGCTCCTCGATGCATCGGTAGGTCTCATGAGACAATCTAGTTTCTTGGCACGAGGCCTTGAAAAAATCTTATTTGTGGTCTTGGAACGAGGCCTTGGCTACGTGGTTATGATAGTCTGGCATTATGCATTCCATCATTATGAAAGTGGTTATTGATATTGCATGTGATTATTCGACTAGAAGAATATCCATGTGAGTAAGTAAATGGAATTATTTAATTTTATTTTTTCCATATTATGCTGAAGATCAAGTTTAAAAAGGATTTTGTTTTAGTTATACATTACCTTAAATGTCAATGTTTATTTATGAAAGCTTCCGCAATATTGTTATCCTTACTGAGCATCTGAGCTCACCCCTTTCAATGTTTTAATATTTTTCAGGATGTGAAGAAGTATTGTATGAATGACCTGCAGGGATAGTCAGAAGAGGATATGAGTGTGGACTATGGAGACTTTATTATTTTAGTTATTCACTTCATGATGTAATGGAACATTTATGAATGTATCTAGTGTTTCCAAGGCTACTAAACTAACCGGTCTTTCAAGACTTGATCTTTTGTGATCATGCCAATGTTACGCAATAATGCACCGACTCTGGGTAACAGGGTTCGGGGCGTTACAGTTGGTATTAGAGGCATTTTAGTAATAACCTTGGAAGATAGATTTAGATAAACTATGATTAGAGCGCATAGCCATAAGATAGACTTTGAGGATTAGTACAAAAGAACTTCCTAAAATTTTTTGTTGTAGATATTTTGTGAGTTTTCCGAGCAATACATCCCTGTCTGGATACGAGCAGGTAGAGGCGGCTCTGGCACAAATGTACCTAGGGGTAAAACCCAAAAACACCGCTTTGAGCTAGACTCGAATGGGAACTGGTGCACGAAAACTGGCCTTGTTGCACTCTTGGTTACGACACTCCCGGGGGATATGCTTAGGATCATTCTCATTTTCATTAAAAACCACTATGAAGGTTTATGAGTATATACTTCCACAAAGAAAAAATATATTATGATTATTGATTATATCCATCAATAGTTCAATTTATGTTAAGTGTTTTGAAAGTATGGAATTATGTATTTTAATTCATAAACTAATCTAGTTTATGCTATTGTTTATAAATGGCGCCCAGTGGGAGAAATGGAAACTGTATCAATGCATGCACTCCATGTAGGGATTGCCCTCCTGCTCAAGACAATTGTTGTGGAGCTATATTTACAACTGGTGTTGATCAACTTATCACCATATTGGGACAACTCACTCAGGTTATGAATAATAACCTTACTCATATGGAGCACCCTGATCCGCAACGTGGAGGATCAATGTTAGACTGCTTCAAGAGGCAACAAACGCCAACATTTAATGGGGGTACAAATCCATTAGTAGTTGAGCAATGGATAAACTCCTTAGAGAAAATATTCCATTCCTTGGGGAGTAGAGAAAGGGAGAATGTTGTCATGGCAGTTTACCACCTCACTGGAGATGCCGATCAATGGTGGTCGCTGATTCAAAACACGATAGAAGATGAAGAGGTATCAAGTATGGAATGGAGAGAGTTAAAAGATCTTTTCTTAGAAAAATAATTTCCTCGTGACCATCGAGCAGATATAGAAAGACAATTTCCGAGTTTGATGGGTTAAAACCATTTTTCCGTCGAGCTTTAGTATCACAATCCTTCTCATCGTACGAAGATATTGTCTCATGTGCTATCAAGAAAAAAAGGCATTCTATATGTCTTATGACAACAAAGTAAAGTAATAGAAGAAGAGAATGGTGGAACAAGAGACAGATAAAGGGGAAAAGGGAAAGAATGATTTTCCATTATGTGATAATTATGAGAAGAATCACCCCAGTACTTGCCTAAAAGGAATGGAAGTTTGTTATAAATGTGGAGAAAAAGGTCACCAGGCTCGTGATTGCAAGGGAAAGAAAGAGGCTATCAATTTTGAATGCTACAATTGTAGGGAAATGGGGCATTATGCAAATGAATTTCCTAAGCATCAGTGAAACTTACCTCAGAAAAGGCCAAGGGATCATGGCCAATCATATCATATTACTATAGTTGAAGTGGAATAATTAATGTATTGGTGCTTTTGGACTCCAGAATTATATTCTGGTTATAAGGATAATATGATATATATATATACATGGATTGTACTGCAGTACTTGTTGTTTTCATTAAGGTTTTAATATGATGAAGGTAATCATATTTTTATATATGACAATAATAGAAACTTTACATTGTTTGAGGAATCTGAAGATACAATTGATTTTGGAATTTAAAGACCTTTTACAGAAAGTCTGGACGGAGGTATTTTGGATAACTATAAAGGTTGGAATGGATTAAGTTGAACTTTGGATAGATTGTTTAAGGTTAAAACATTTATGAAGATTATTTTTGGAATATTACAATACTATAGTTTTAGGAAAAGGACAACCTGCAGGGTGGGGCATAACCGGTAGCATCGGACAAAGCTGCAGGAATCGAACCCACAACCATAGTGCGACAGGCCTTTATTACCTACTACTAGCCTACATGAAGTCCTTGGTTATTACAAAATAGTTTTCCTAATCTAAATGGTATGTGGTAATATTTAGAACCTTATACAGTTTGGATAAATAGAATATTTTTGAGTTCTGTTACCATTTGGAGTGAAAGATGGGTTCGTGGTAAAAATTTATTAAAGAATGAAAGCTTACATGAGAAGTAAGTATATTTCCTTACGTTATTAGAAAATCTCTAAAATAAATTCATCAACTTTATAAAAGGTAACTTAAAACAAAAATGTTGTTGCTTAACGTTTCCAAATGGGGATTCAATGACCGTTTAACCAATCACACGTTTTTGATTTTCTTATGGTTAACATTCTCCTAATCCAGTTTTATACAACTCTCCATCAGACCTTGATGGTTTTTTTTTCTTCCATATCCATATTTTCAATGAATCCTAGTATGTGCTATCTCGGGTGACCTTTGTACTTATCTTTCTTTCTTTTATAGTTATATTTTTATTAACCTTATTTCCGATGTGGGTTTTCCACAAAGGTATTTTCTATTTTCATCCTTTTATTTTCAATGAAAATTTTCAAATTGCGAGGACACAATTTATTGAAGGAGGGGAGAATGTAACACCCTGAGCTTCCACGATACGCTTCTCTTTTAAGAATGCAATAGCTTGAATTGTATGCAGGTTCGAGATTCAACACACCACGGCCAATCAAAATATCCATTATGAATATTAATAGAGAATTTTTGAAATTATATATATTTTATATTTCAAAATGGACTTCATTTTTGGATTCGGAATATCAAAATTAGCCTATGTTTATTTTTTGGTATTTTTCTGAGAACTTCCAATTTTTTATGAATAGCGAAAAATACTTAAAAACAACTTTTTTAATCAAATAATTTATAGTGATAAATTATACTATTGAGTTGTTTTAAAGTATAATTAGAATATATTTTTACCATTTTATCTAATGCTGGTCATTAGATTTAATTTCAGTTTGAAATTGGACATAAACAATTGTCAATCTTTTGATATATAATGTTTCTTAAAAACACGCTATTTGTTGTGACAACGGTAATTAATTATAAAATTAATTAATGCAACTTATATTTTTGGAATTTTTAAAATAGACATCATTTTGGAATTTGGAATATCAATTATATCTTAGGGTGAAATTTTGGCATTGTTCTGAAAAACTTTAATTTTTGATGAATAGTGAAACCACTAAGTGGTAGTTAAAAAACCGATTTTACGTTTAAATGAAACATTACCACTTATGTGATTTGATTTTCAAAAATCTGACATACATGGTTGTCATTAGGAAGTAAAATTCGGTTCAATAGGATTAAAATAAATTTTTTGTGAATAGTAACTTTTAAGGTTAATTAATCGCGATTAAAGGTAATTAGTGAAATTTAAGGTAAAAATGATATTATAAAAATATGAAAATACCTTTACACTTGTCCTAACCCTATTTGATGAGTCATGTCCGACCAAAACAATCCATGGGTCAACTTGTAGACCCCATGGAGCCACTTTGGTAGGAAAATGACATTAAAAACATTTTATTTAATGTTAAAATAAAAATGTCACAAACATGAGTTGTTTTGCTAAAACAATTTTTAAATGGGGTTATACAAGTCATATTTTTTACTATAAATATTAATTAAAAATATAGAAATATTTAATATGTCATGATAATTTTTTTATAATTTTTAGACATTAAATAAATTAAATTATTTATGACACCATGTTGATGCAGCGATTACATCATTAATTAACGATTTAAATAAAATAAAAAGATAATGTAAACTTTAAGACTTACACATGTCAAAAACCTATTGTATGAGTATATTTAGAACTCTTATCACCTTATCCTCGAAATATATAAGTTTGGGACCTTTAAAATCCGAAACTAATTATATAATAAAGTAACCTTTTAGAACTTTCCAAGAGTTCCCTCCTCTCCTCTTATAAAAGGCCCCCACCTCTACCACCTTATTCACACCTTCAAGCAATTTGGCTCGGCCAAACTCTGCCCAAATACTCTCCCAACTTCACTCTCATAATCTTATAAGCCTCACATTGGGCAGAATTCTTCCCAAGGAAGCCTTTGGCTCAAATCAAAAAAGAGTTACCCGATTTTAAGGTAATGTCTTCTCTTATGTTATTTTGTTTTGTTTTGCTTCTCCAACCCCTTAAAATCTTTTTATTCCATTATTTTGTAACAAAAAAAGTGTCTTAAATATACTAGGATTTTGTTATAACAAGTATTAGAGCTACACTTACACACACCTATATCTAATGGTTAAATAACATACTGTTTCTGTGGATGGTGAATTTCTGCCTCCCGAAATGATGATTGTTTAAAACTATTATAAAACCTTCAAAGGTGGCCATTAAGATGTCAATATATTTACATATGATATATAATATGTTTATTTTTTCCTTAGGCTTCTGTATTTTTCATTTATGTCATACCTTTATAGTTTCCATTATGGGTAAACACGATATTTTCATTTTAGGAAGTGCGGACTACCGCCCCCTCAAAGTGATTTGAATCGTTAATGCCATATGTAGGATGTATAAAGGATGGAGTAAATGGTATTATACATTATATTATATTGTAATTATATTATACCTTTATATAATTATAACTTCATTCCATTAAATATGAAATAGAAATGAAAGTACCGTTCATGCGTACGTACGGCTTACCGTCTCCATGAACGGTGCATTTCATTTCTTACCTCTAAATGTTATGTAATATTATAAATGAATGTATATACTGGATATATATGATGTATATGATATCTAAATCATGAATATAATTATGGATATAATGGATATTTTACCACATGAACAAATTGTAATTTTAAGTAGTTTATTTTTGACTCAAGTACCAAAGATCGACAAAATGACCGTTATTAACATAAATAATTAAATAATGTTCATATAATGGTAATAAGTGATATAAAATTAATAATAAAATTCAAAAAGGTTCTTAAGAAATTACAAATTAACTCTAGTTTGTTATTAAAGAGGTTAAAGAATGGTCGAGTCAAGTTGGACACGAGTTAAGGAAACTTCTTAACCCAATTTCTGTTCTTTGGGTTAATCTCCTACTTTCAAATTATGTAATGATATTATTATTCCATATCTTGTATTTATGCTTTCTTTATGTGTACTTACAGTGAATACACATAATAGATCTATTTTATTTTAAAAAAATTGCCTTTGTAAGGTACCTCGTCTCAATCTCCATTCATTGAGGCATATTTTGTTTTATACACAAATTTGTTTTATACGGTGTATAAACCCCTTTGAATTTTACATTTATTCAAAAGGAATATTTTTTATATGAAGCATTTTACTAAACGACAAAAGGGAATGTTTTTTTGTCGTACGTATGTGGCAAAAATGACTTCTCCGCCACCGTGACCATTATTTGAATTTTGACTTCCTCTACAAGCCATAACATTTTTTTAAATGAAAAATAAATACCGAGATTTAATTTCATTTTATTTTGGTATTGAAAATGGTTTTCAAAATTATTTTTATTATATCAATGTGTTGTATTGATATCTTCTGATTGAAATGTGGAAATTTTATGTTTCCTTTATGCGTGTTTTATGTGATACGATTATGTTATGTTTTATGATATGTTTAAACCTGTTCATATGAGGAATGCATTGGACTTAATAAGTGACGGGTGGAGACCGCTATAGCTCCTCGATGCATCGGTAGGTCTCATGAGAAAAACTAGTGTCTTGGCACGAGGCCTTGACAAAATCTTATTTGTGGTCTTGGCACGAGGCCTTGGATATGTGGTTATGATAGTCTGGCATTATGCATTCCATCATTATGAAAGTGGTTATTGATATTGCATGTGATTATTCGACCAGTATAATATCCATGTGAGTAAGTAAGTGGAATTTTTTAATTTTATTTTTTCCATATTATGATGAAGTTAAAGTTTAAAAAGACTTTTGTTTTATTTATACATTGCCTTAAATGTAAATGTTTATTTATGAAATCTTCCGCAATATTGTTATCCTAACTGAGCATCTGAGCTCACCCCTTTCAATATTTTATTATTTTCCAAGATGTGAAGAAGTATTGTATGAATGGCCTATAGGGATAGTCAGAAGGGGATATGAGTGTGGACTATGAGACTTTGTTATTGTTGTTTTTCACTTTATGATTTAATGTAACATTTATGAATGTATCTAGTGTTTCCAATGCTACTAAACTAATCAGTCTTTTGAGACTTGATCTTTTCTGATCATGCCAATGTTACGCAATGATGCACTGACTCTGGGTAACTGGGGTCAGGGCGTTACAAAAGTAAATCATAGGTATAAAATTAATGATATGATTTAATATATACTATTTACATGTTCAAGGATAATATTTTTAGAAATTAAAAATCATTAACAAAATATTATTTAACAAAATATACAATTACTTCCATTTCTATGAAAATTCAAATAGTTTGACTATAATGACTTCAGGATTGTCTTTAAAATTGTATATAAAGTTTCAGAAAATAATGATTAAATTATATTTGTCTATAAATTTATTGTAACTCAATAATTTCTCGAAATTTTATTACATTTAATGTTTTTATAAATCATTCATATGATATTTTTATTTCTTGAAGAAGAAATTTTTTCTTGTTGCCTTAGAATTCAAGGTAATTAATTTTGAACTATAATTGAAAAATAAAATTATATGATATAAAATAATTCAAATTTAAAATAACCATTCATAAGAAACAATAACTATCTTTTCTCTATGTAAATATATTTGAGATATTAAAAGAAGGAGAGCGGCATTTTGTTTTTATTATTTACATAAAATCTTATTAAGGTCATTATCAATGAAAATTGGAAATAAGTTGAAACATCTAACAAAAAAGGATTTAAATGATTTAGAATGAAATTTATAATAATACAATGGAATTTTTTTTTGGAATTTAAGGTCTTATCCCTTGGTTTTTACAATTATTTAGTGATATTTCCCTTAATAATTTGATAAATATTTACTACGATTACTATTCTTAATGACCAAAAATAAAAGATACATTTTTTAAAATTTTTAACTATTGGATAAAAAATATGGAATATATTTTACAATATTAAATCTCTATAAGTTGATTAATTTTATTTATGATGTAAATAAAAAAATGAAAAACATTTTTCAGTTATATGAAATTTTAAGCATAAAAACGATCTTATAATGTACTAAATTATATATTTATTCATTTAAAATTAATTATGTTATTTATATTTAAAGGATGATTATGTAACATTGAAACATATTGGTTCACTAAAATTATTTTACATAATGATAATTAATTATAGTTGTAAAAATGTTAGTATATACTTTATTCACTTAAAAATAAATATTTTAAGAAAACCCCCAAAAATATTTATAGGATAATACATAAAAAATAATTTACTAAGAATAAAAATATTTTATTTTAATTAAAAAATTTACTTAATAATATTATAATTAATATAATTCATTAATAAAAAAAGTTAAATTGAACTCCTTTTTCCACGGTTTTTTGAAATCGTTCCTCATTTGGAAAATTATGTCCTAGAAATATTTTTACTACTTAAAGATGTGGGGATATTTTTATTTAATATAATTCTTTGAATCGAATATTTCATCTTTAATCATATGTTTTTTTTTCAAAACCCATAGCATGATAAATTAACTTTTTCCCCATCACCATCTCGTTGTAATCAAGAACATAATTGTGTTTTCATCATATGAAGGAATATACTCCAATTTTACTACCTCAAGGATCAAAACATGAGATTCATTTGGAATATTATTTGCTAATAATAAAACATGAAATATCTCATGTTAAATGGGATAGAATAATTGTAAAGGCCAATCTATAAGCAAAAAATCCAAATTCCTCTAGAATTTCAAATGTCCAAATGAATTGTGGACATAATTATCCCTTTTGCCGAAATGCATAACAGTTTAGAAATATGATATTTTAACAAAAACATGATCACATACCTAAAATGATATATATTTCATCTACTTGTATACATAACCATTTTATCAACACCAAGGTACCCTCTTATGATGTTGAATTATATTTACATTTTCATGTATATCTTCTATTAACTATGATTCCAACAACATCTTTTCACCTAATTCATTCCAACAAGATAGAGTCTCACACTACTTCACATATAAAGATTCTAAAAGTTATATATGTTTACTAGAAGGAAATATATTATAATAATAAAATAAAACTAATGAAATATGTCGATTATAACTTCCCATGTAATCCATTGAATTAGATCATAGCATGTCATCCAAAGTGTAAATCATGGACACTAGTTGACGATCAGTTAAAGGATGACAAGTGATTCGGAAATGTGATTCAATACCCCATAAAAATTAATTTTATTTCAAAAAAATAATATGTAAATCTCGTATTATGATCAGATTCAATGGAGATAGTTACTCCATATAAGATTATTATCTCCTTCAAATGTATCCATAAATGATTATATAAAGACATTATTCCATCAATTGGAAGGAAATTTTAAAATTTATTCAATTTATTAATAGAAAAAAAATATAATTTTATAGAGATTTATTTGGAAATTCATCCATGAAATCCATGGTTATATATACCCATTTTCACTATAGATTTAAAATTTTTGAATGAACCACATTCAACAATTTCCATTCAGATTAAAATAATTTTAAAGTTAAAACATTTCATGGTAATATTTTTAATATCATTCTTCATTCCACCCCACAAAATATACTCTTAATTCCTAATATATTTCATAGTATTAGTGAGAATAATAGAAAGCTAGGGTTGTGATCATTACATAAAATTTTGATTTTCAACTTTGAGATAGTTAGCACACATAACTTCAATTCAATTATCAAAAAACATTCTTTCATAATGTTAAAATTAGTTTGTTACATTTCTTTACTAGTTTCACATTTTCTTGTAAATAAATATCTTCCTTCCCAAGATTTCCTATTCTATATATTAGTGATGACTACAATGAAATCTAAAATAAAATATAGAATATTACTACATGCATTATTTCTTGGGCATCATTCATCAAATCATTTACCAAAGTATCTTATTCCAAATTTAGCATGGATAATTATATGTTACTTCTTCATCCAAATGAATCAATTAATTTTTTTTCTTTTTCTATATGGCAGTGAATAGTGCATATTTTCTGATCAATATTTATTTCAAAAACTAGTATATATATAAATATATGTGATATCATTGTATTTTTAAATAAAAAAACAAATATTGTAGTCCTAGATAATTTGTTGGATAATTTAGATCTTTGGGTTTCAATTTATGTGAGTCATAATGAAATACAATATGATTCATAATCAAAAAACAACCATGTCCCTTCAAAGAAGAATCATCGATATTGAAAAAATCAATATTTGTATAGAGATGTGCCAAAAATAGACCATTAACCAACATTATTATTAGTTTAAGGAAATATTAATAACGCTATTTCATCTAGTTGAATATATATCCCATTCTAGTTTACATAGTTAGTGGTCTAGATAACTATGAAATATTTTTATCATATCGCTAGTTGTGACCTAGAATCCATGAAATGTAAAAATATCTATGACATATTTAGTTCTTGGCCATTATTCAACCAAATTTGTTTAATTATGGACAAAATATATGCCATATATAGTAGCAATATGTATGAGGAATAAAGCATGATGAAGCAAAAATTTACATGTAAAAAAACATTCATGTAATATATTTTATTTCAAGTTTATAAAGTTGTACATAAGTTTCTCCATTATCTATATGAGTATTTGAATACAAAAAAAACATCATTCGTAAATAAAACCGAAAAAATTTACAAATGGTCCTGAAAAACTATGTCCATAAGATCAATGAATATAATAGGTGAATTAGATTACCAAAAAGGAATAACCACAAACTCATAATGCCTATATCTATTCTGAAACATTTTCATTCAAATATATTCTTCCTCTACCATCCCCTGATGTTACCCTAACCTAAGATCAAAATTCTAAAAATAATGTGCTCTCAAAATGAGAAAAAAAATTAATATAAGGGAAAATATATGTTTTCATAATAGTTTTATTATTTAGTGATTGGTAATCAATAAATAGATTCATTGAAGCATATTTATTTCTATATATAATATTGGATCACACCATGTTGATGCGATCAGGTAGATGAATCTTTTATCAAGAAACTATTGTAAAAAACTTTTTTAATTCCAGAATATCTACATAATCCATTTGATTAGGGGGATTTGAAATTGGTTATAATCAAAAAATAAATAAATAGTAAATTAATCCTTTCTATTTTATATAATAATATAAAAATCATCCATAAGTACATTTAAATATTAATTTAGAACTGGAACATCGCTATTGTGAATGGTTTCCTTTTTGAAACCATTTGTGTTAGGTACCATTTTCTTCCACCGTTTATCAATTTATCAACTTCTTGATATTTTATAAATGGTAATAAATCATTGAATATGACTTTATCATCTATATATTCCGTATTAAAATGATAAACAAAAATCAAATCTAGATCTAGAATATTATAAAACACCATTATTAGTATTTCAACTAGATTTTCAAGAAAAATCACAACACTGATAATAATTAAAAAAATTACAACACATTTTGGTTTCTTTAATACATACAATAAAAGTTTTAACAAAAAGATATATCATCATTTCATGAGGTGATATTCGTAATTTACTACCAAATTTATTTGAAATAATGTAATTGTATAATATAGAGACAAAAATTGAATTGAAATAATTAAAGTAAATAAGTGATGTACCTATCACGACTTCATCAGATGACCCAACATTGACCTTAATAGTAGAAAATTATTTTTCCACACATTTTTTATTTCAATATAGATAATTTCCTCCATGAGAAAATAAATTTGAACATAACTATCATACTTTTTGAACACATAGAAATTAAAACACCCCACTAGTATCTGTCTATAAAATAACCCATTCTTGGATTGACTAGGTTTATTTTCCCTATAGTGAAGATATATTTGAAAAAAATTACCACATTGGTAACACTTTATCATAATATTTATTTTATGTGAAGATAATTCTTATTATAAACATTGCTTCAATTATAATTAAAGTCTATTAATTTTAATGTTGATGTACAATATTCAATTTTTTGTGTACCTATCTAATTGTTTGAAATTTTATTTTCTACAAAGATATTAAATCCTCCACCAATTACCTCAATACAAATAATTTTTTATCTATTCTATTCCAATCATTAATATGTAAATATTTCCATAAGAGTATATTCTTAAATATATATCATTCCACAAAATCAAGGTCTTATCACTCAATTATTCTTTACCAATGACCCATACCCATCATATTCACCTAAAATGATAAATGGAAATAGTCCGTTTGCAAACTTCTAAACATTTCATGACTCCAAATATATTTTATCAGGAATTTATTTTTCCTTTAGCTATAAATGGATATACAGTTCCACCAAAATCAAGAGCATATTATTTTAATCAATTTCACTACTAGGGACATCTTCCACTATGATAAATATAGTTTCTCTCTAACATAGATGTCATTACCATTTATACACTCCAATAAATGATATATTACAATAAAAAACTACTCTATTATAGTTACAACCATTTTTGGATGCTAATTTGAGTGTAAATTTTCCTCTTCAAACCTTCCAACGTTAACTTCCTTATTTCATCTAAAAATAACATTTTGAATAAAAATATATTAGATAAAGAAACAATGTATTATTTTAATGCTATATCATTTCAACATAACCATAAAGTAGAAACTGTCGATGTTATTATAATAATATTATCCTGACTTTTAAAGATATCTAAATCATTCCTTTGGTGCTAAATATAATTACCCCTCCTAAAAACATTGCATAATCATGAGCTTTTATATATGAATTCACTGTCTTAAATTTGATGATCTTTTTTATATAGAGATCTTCTGAATTTGTTCATATTTATATATATATATATAAGACATATAATAAAAAAATATCACATCCAATAATTTTCAATTTTTCTCAGAACATAAATCATTTAAAATTATACATATTTTCATTTAATAAAAATATTGACTTTCAATATTACTTCTTGTTTATTCATACATATTCTTAAACCATGTATATAATTTAAACGCATTTTATTAGCACAAAAAGGCTAATAAGTGATATTAAATAATTAAATATGTTAGTCTAGTTAAAATCCTAAAAACCCCTAATGTTTTTTAATATTCCAATATTATTTCTTGAGAGTATAAGATAAATCATATTGACAAAAAAAAATTCTCAAAGAAAACTATATAGACATGTAACATGGAAATTAAAACCCTTATTGGAATATTAGATCATTATATTCATAAAACATGTTGAATATTGTTATAAATTTCTATATCATTGTTAAATATATAGGATAAATCTCCATTATAAACTTCCTTATTCTTTTTTTTGAAGACAATGAACATTAACCAATGAATTTGAGACTTATATTGGGATCACCCATCATGTAAGATGTATGCATGTCGTGCTTAATTATCCATAATTATCAACTACCATATCAAAAACCTCAAAAATTTATTATTTCATCTTTTCATTATAAAATTCTTTAAAACTCTTCTAAACTGATAAGAAAATAACATTCTATTTTCGCATAAAAATTGGGATAAATATAAATTTCTTTTGAAAAATATTTAAAATAAAAATTACCAAATTATTTGGGAAATTATTTTATTTGAAAATAAACAAGATAAATTATAATGAAATATTATAGTCAATAAAAATTATTGATGCAGATAAATATCATTCATACTATAAAATTCAATTCAATGATTCATTTCACATATTCGGTAAAAGTACCTTATTTATAAAATGACATAATGATTCCTTTTTAAACATTATAAATTAATTAAATGGTATTTGTAAATGGAATATAATGGAAAATTATGTATTAAAAAATAAAATTGTTGTTATTTTTTTTAAATGTACATGGATGAAAAGTATTTGAATGTAATAATTTAATACATGTTTTTGAAGAAAAATCCTTTAACATAATTATTGTATAACATAATACATTATTTACATCAATTATAATAAGATTATATTAGATTTTTACTTCCATAAAAAATTTAAATGTTCATTTAAATTTAAATATCCATTTTAATCAATTTATATACATTTTTTAGTTACATAATCTGTAATTTTAGGTCATATGTTTTGAGGATTCTTATTTCATAATCCTGAAACAGATTCTGTTGGACCGCTCTTATCGAAGTGTTCATTGTTCCATCATCTCCAAAATCAAAATCATGTTACTATTTTAGTTATTAAATACTTAAAAAATTATAAATATGCTTCAAATATATCTATATGAAATATGAATCACATACCTTCATGGAGGTTGGAGTCCACACATACACATAAATGACATTATCACTTATCAATGGATGTAAAGGTACGTGAATTGATGAAATATTTTATTTTTTAAATTATTAAAATGTAAAAAGTATATTAACTATTAATTAAAATCATAATAATATCCATCATTAGGATATAATGATGGAAAACAAAACCCATATCTTCATGGAGGTGGTAATGCATGTGTACGTACGATCGATGTTCTCATTTCCCATTAGATCAAAAGGGTGTAGAAAAATGGGTTTTGAATGATCATAATAATATTTTTGTACACATAATAAACTGATTTTCTTATTTAATCATATTTAAATAATATTTTATGAATGGATATGTATAAAAATTTGATGTAGATTAGTTAGGGGTTGTACACTCTTTTCAGAAATCCTCTTTTTCTTATACTATAATCCTTTTAGTATTACTATATTGGTGAGACCATAAACACTATAAAATAGATATGGATTTTGGAGAGATAAGTTTTTAGGAAATAAAGTAAATATAGTTCTAAAAATAATGAGTAAGGTAGGATATGAGGTGCCCATTTTCAAGTGAGAAGAGGGCCACTATTGGAATTAAATAATTTATTATATAAATATAAAATATTTTTTATTTTCAACTGAATAGAAATAATAAATTTAAAATCTAGGATGATATTTAGTTAATAAAATCTCATAAAATAAAAATTTCAAAATATTTGGTGATGTTTTCACCCTTATCTCTTAGTTTTAAATCTCGTCAACATATTTTATAACTACAATGATATCAATTTATTTACTCCGTTCGAGTAAATAATCTTATTATAAATGTAAAAGTGAATCATAAGTGAGTAATGTATGATATTATAAAACATATTCTATTATCATGACCAAATGTAAGATTTTAAATTTTAATAATATAAATAAAATTTATTTTAACATAATATATAATTTCAGTGAATTTTTGGACTATTCACATTGTTAGACATTTATGAAATCATAATAGTAATGTAATTCCAATATAATAAATTAATATTTAAATATTATATCATATTTATCTAAAAATTTACTGATGAAAATTATTCAACCAAATTTAATTACATTAAATTTTTAAAAAATATTTACTTTGTATTTTTTATTACATGAAAAAGTATTGTGTCTGCAATAGGCAAGAATTTAACTTAATAATTAAATCACATAAAATTGAAAATAAATTATCATGCTAAAAAATTATTTAATATTTTATAGAGACTCTTAAAACCTACCATAACCATTTTCAATACCTATGTAAAAATATTATAGATATTAAAACAAAGAGACTGAATTTTTTCTGTTCTTTACTTAAAATCATATTAATGTCATTATCAATGAAAATTGGAAATAAATAAAAGAAATCAAAGAATTGGTTATAATTGTCCAAAAACATATCTAAGAAAATAATTTCAATATTTTAATTAGTTTAAGATCTTATCACATAGTTCTAACCTTATTTTACCTGTTTTACCCTTACTGAGGTGACAAATATTTACTCTGATTACTATTTATAAAGACATATATTAAAAGAAATCTATTTAAAAAATTAACCTCATTAGAAAAATATGTAATCTTTTTTTCAATATTAAATCCTTATAAGATGTAGGGAATAATTTATGAGTAAAATATAGAACTCTGTGAAAACAATAATTAGTAAAATGCATTTTTTATCCCAAAAATGTACATATTGTAAAATCATGTATGTGATGATTTTGATGTAATTAATTTAATTATTAATGATAAAATATTAAATATTTTATTTAAAAATAAAATGGTAATTTTAAATTACATTATTTAATGAAATTAAATGACAGTTTAATGAAAATTGTTTTTCCCTATTCATATGAAAAGTAAATATTTTCATAAAAATCTCAAAAATTCATTATAAGATAACATTTTCTTGCAGATTTCAAATGTTATGTTTTTTCAAATTATTATTCAAAACATTATAAATTAATATTTTATATAAAACCAATGAGAACTTCACAAAAATTTGTAGTTATTATATTAACTAATTAATGATTAAAAAATAACATAAAATTATGATAATGAATCTAATTATTGAATATTAATAAATAATTGAATTCATCTTCTATTACCAGGATTGTAATGATAAATAAATATTATTTTTGAATCATTTAAATAACATGGATAATGAGGAGACTTTTCTAAAGTATAATTTTAAAATAAGGTTTAACGTCAAATCCCTTACCTTGTTTCCAAGATCATTTTGTATATTCTCTTTCTCCTAGTATTTAAAAAACACCTTAAACATGAAAATTATTTCTTCTAGTATTGGTAATTTAATAATAACAGGTCCTCTAAGACAATAGGATGATGTTTGAGAAGTGATTTTATAAGATCTTGGTAATGATATATGGATCAAAAGTGTTATTGAAAAGTGTGTATGAGATACATTTTTATATGTGAGTTGGGTGGAAAATTTGTAAATACATGAAATATAAATATGTAATATATTTCTAACTCATGAAAAATGGGTAAAAAAATATCTATCATAAAATATATGGATGTTAATGTTGAAATACAATAACAAAATAAATTTTATACATGTTTGGGGTTATTTTAAACCATATAGTTTGGTTTAACCCCCTCATTATCTCTTTTTAACCTTAACCATTACAACAGATTACATACTTTTTAATGGCCATGTGAGTAATTTTTATAATACAAATGGAACATCAATGAAATCTAAATAATATAATTGAGAACTTCCCATCTACAAGAGTCAAGATATGAGTTTTATAATGGTATAATATTTTAAAAATTATTTGTCAACATTAAATACCATTTTTGATCATTTTCTAGGCTATTAATATATCACGACTTTAAAGGAATCAATATAATATTTTAAATTGAACATAAAATCTTTAAAAATAAATTATACATTATAATTATCCAATGAATCTATTAATGTCCATAATTCATCCAAACTATATTACATTTTATGTTTTCAATATAAATTATTTAATTTTTACACTACTTGAAAAACTGCTGCTGATGTGCAGTATATGCTTCCAAGGAAATTATACACTCTCTAAAATTTCAAAATAAATCAATATAATAAATTAATTTTATTATTATTCTGTTTTATACACTATGTCAAATCATATATCATTTTTATCTATATCAAAATCATTACAATGTAATGTGTGAGAGAGAGTACCATTTTTTATTACTCTTATCATAAAATTTTATAATGGTTATATTTAAAGGAAAGTGGATCCAAAATGCCTTATTTGTTTTTGATAGGATATATATGATCTATTTATACACATAAAATGAAATAAAATAATTTTTCGGGTTCATTATTAGACATATCCCATATTTTTAGCCTCATTTAATCTATTTTAATCTTTACTATGGTGATTAACTTATACCATTGTTACTATTCCTAATGATTAAAAAAGATATATAACTTTTTAAATAATTTTAATATTATAATCCCAAATTTTGAATCCATTTTATTTTATTTTATTACTTATAGTGGTAAAATATAATTTTAATGTATGATCATAAAACGTAATGAAGACTTTTTTTTAGAAAAAATGATTTTTAAGGATAAAAATAAATTATAAAAATATTATTGATTAATATAGAATTAATTATGTTATTTTTAATAAATTTTTTCTTGAATAACATTTAAAATAAATCCAAAACATAATTATACCTTTAAATTACATTATTTAATGAATGAAAATGACATGAAATCATAAATCATTATTTTCACTATTCGTCTAATAATAATTATTTTCATAAAAATCCAAAAAATTTACATTAACGCAATTATAAAATAACATGTAAATCAATTATGTCCATTTGGAAAATAAAACATCAAATAGTGTAAAATATTAATTATAATATCTGCAGCCAAAATTCATTAAAATCTTTTGTTAAAAATTTGTATTTTTGAAGTATATAAAGAATTTATACCCAATATATATCTAGTAACCATTATTTGATAAATGATAATTTATTTTATTAAATATATTACATAAATATTTCATTAAAATAATTTATCTATTGTGATTAAATTAATTTTATTATTATAAAAATATATCGTATATAGAAAACTATTTTTTTCAAAAATATATCATTTACTCTTATTGAATGTTAATTAAAATTGATTTATTTTTTCATAATAAATACATTTTTATTAGTAAAAAATCTCAATTTATATTTAATTATATAGATACTTCAATTAATACCATCGAATATGAAATATTATAATAGTTACATTTAAATACTGATATATTTGTGGTATATCACAATTTGTTTAACCTCAGCATTTCTTATACAACACTCTATCCAATATAATATTATTTAAATAAAATTCAATATAAAATATTAGGTTTTAACGATATACCGCCTTAAAAAAATTATCCTCAAAGTTTTCTCTTATTTGAGATAAAATTGGATTAAAACATTTTGAAAATCAATTCCATGATATGGAGTATACATAATTGGAATGAATTATATTTTAACCCACATAAATAAAATTTCCATTGGAAAATAACTTAATTTCTATGTATTTAATAAGAAACATATCATTGACTAAATATTTATTAATCCTTCTATTTTCTATTATGAAACCAATAATTTTGAAAGTGTTTCTAAAAGTGTACCCTAATAACCATGTGACGAAACATTATAGATTTATCATACTCATGGATAAGTTGATGAATTATTTTACCATTGATATTTGGAATGTGAAAACATATTATTACATAATTTCATTATATTCAGTTATAATTTTTTTTTTATTTTATCAGTTTATATTACTACTTCATCTCATATGGTAAATAACAGTGATTAATTATTAATTCTTGAAGCACTAAAATTAACTATTAAGAGATCATTAAGCTCAAAAAAGGATAATAAATTATTTTTATTATCTCTATAAATTTTTAAAAATAAATTTTTTTAGCATATGATATGATAATATCCAAAATCAATAAGCCATTATATAAGGAAACAAAATATTAATTAATAAATCTTAAACAATAACACTCAATGTACATCTTAAACCATGCTATAAGTAACTAAACATAAAAATATTTAAATTATTACAGACCAAGCTTAAATCTCAAAAAACATAATTATTTGGCCACATAAAGTTAAAAGATCAACTAAATATTTCCATCCAAACTACATTTTTCACTCGTTATGTCACATCCTCAAAATGTACATTCTGTAATCTGAAAATTTCTAAAATATACTAATACTTTTCATAAATGACCTAAATCACTATAAATTTTGGGTAAAGTTATAAGTGCTTAAAAAATAATTCTCACTTTTTCCTTAAAATAATATTTCATATAAAAAAATATTTTACTAACCTATATTTTATAATTTTTGAAATATAGTTAACTTCATTAAAATTTAAATGAATCAATTAAACAATAAATTTTATTACAATTTTTTATTTATCTATATCATAAAACATATGTTACCAAAATCATAATAAAAAATGACATATACAAATAGAAATTCGGTGATAGATAATATATCTTTTGGAAAAAATGAGAAACTCCAACAGATAATTAGATTTGTTGATAAAAACATCTAGTTCAAACATTTCCCTTTACCATCAAATATATTGGTTTTTATTTATTGTTTAATACCAGAACTTATTTTACCAAAAAATTAATCTGTCACATTATTATATTAAAAGTGAATGTCTTTTACAAATAAATATAATTATTATTAATAATTAGTATTGAAAACCATTTTTTTAACATATAAACATGTTGTTATTATTTATTAACTATAATAAATAATATAAAAATAACAGTCATTGTTAAATCCCATCATGTGTTTATTAAATAAATTATTTTGATATTAAAAAAATAAAATCCTTATAAGATAAATTTTTAATTTAATCACTAGAAATTATATACACATTAAAAATATGATATTAATAAATATTTATTGTAAATTGGAAATTTCATTTAAGATAATGTTTATATAAAACAAATTAAATTATATCGTAGATATATTTTACTAGGATGAGTTTTAAAAATCATTAATAAAAAGATAAAATGAAAAATAAAATAAATATAATTTTCAAAACAAAAATCCCACCATTATCGTTTTCCCAACATGGCCACAACTCCCCTCTCTTTGCTTCTTCATCATCCATGTCTCCACACTGGCCACTCTACCAGCACCAGCTATGCTCACATGCCCAGTTCCTCACTCTTCCCCACATTGATATCCACAACCACGATTCTCCACCACTTACTACACCACTCCATCCACCAAATTATGATGAATGTTTTCCTATATCAATTTTAATTCCAAGATATTGAGAGGTGCATAGACCAAAACCCATTTCTCATTAATTTTTTCCTTGTTTGACATTCCATGCATGTATTTATTTTCTTCATCTTTTATGCACTATAAATCATGGGAATGTGGTGTTTTTATTTTTTTCCAATTAGGGTTTCATTGAAACTAATATTAAATGAGTTTTCTTGTTTATTTTTATAGGATTTTAGTATATTAATTCCATTCTCCAGTTTTTTTTATTATATCTCGTCCACCTATTTGAATCATCTTCTAACCAGTTACTCTATTTTAAAATTTTGTTAAAATAAATAGGTTTTCTCAATGAATGAATACTCTACCATATTTCTACTATGCACATTATATAAATCTAGTGAGGAGGATCAGTTGATGGTTCTCATTGAATTGAAATACTTGACCACTACAACTTGGGGTTCACCATCTACATTGAAGAGCATCTTCAATCTCTCAAGGGTCATGATTTGGATGGTTCTATGGTTTATTTTTAGAATATGACTTTACAAAAATGATTTCGAATATGCTTTTTGTGTGTTTTTTCTTATCTCTAAATTATATAAAATGTGGAATATTTTGTGAAATTATTAATTGCCAACTTTTCTAGATAAATATTACTCTGAAAATTTTTAACCATATGTTACTACTTTCATTTTAAAATTTAAGGTAATGAATAAAAACAAGTGGTTATTGTCACGACCCACCATCACCATAAGGAGGGAAGGGTCAACAGATTTCCAGGACCATCCTTCTTTAAGTTGAAGGAGAGATAATGACCCCTGAAACCCGCCTTCAATAGGATCAGGAGTGGCAATCAGCGCCAAGGGTATATAATCACACACTAAATGGAAGGCATTAACTTTTTTTTTAATAATATCAGGATAAAAGATTGTAAATCCCACAACACCAAACTGAATGTGAAAAAACGACTAAAGATAACCCATTCCATAAGCATGTTCAAAGGTGAAAGATACAAGTCACAAACCCAAAGGTAAAAAGAATACCAAGAAAAGAAAAATGACAACAACAACTGTCCCAAAAGTCCATGCTAGTATGGTCCCACATGATCCCCAAAGTCCTCCTAGAAACCTGAAAATAGTTTTATATACGTACGGTGAGCATACAAGTATACTCAGCAGGGAAAAACCAAAGACTCTCGTGCACAAGTGGGGAGATGTACTAAAGTCATGTGAGAAACAGACAACCAAACACTATCAAGGAGTTCATCCATCCCACTCACCGGCAACACTCACCAAATAACACAAGAAAGTAAAGTATTATAAAAGAACATCGATGTTTGAGTACCCCGCGCCACTTTCCCACTGGTTATTGAAGTCATCCTACACATCGAACCAATACTGCTATTCTCACCACAGTCCCACTTCCACACCTGTCTGCACACACATGAGCCATATCATCATGCAATCCCACATCCAAACCCCGCCCGAAAAGACCTGGGCCATAACTGTCACACGTAACCACGTCTGCAAACACCTAGGCCCGAACACCCACCGTCACGCACGAAGACACCTTGGCTAGAAGATCTACTGCCACGCCCGAACACACCTGGGCCTCATACCGAAGACACATGGGAAACAAACTGCCTGCACACAGCTGGGCCAACCACCACACCAACCAGCCCGAAGGTTCTTGAGACAATAATGGACTTCAGGCCATCACAGCATGCCCAAAGATACTTGTGCTATCTGGGAAAAGGAGCAGAAAGGAGTTAATAACCAACCACTAATAGAAGTGTTGGGAAAAACACCCTCCCCCATGAAATGGGGGTGTTCGGCACTAAGTGATCAATTTGGGTGGGGTGCGAATAAGAAACACAAAAACTACCATTATATGTATAGGTAGCAAGCACTCACCCAGTTTAGGTTTTTCTTCAGCCAGCTTAAGGAACACAATGAGTACAATGTCCAAGTAACAACTCACACCAAACCAAAACACATTTGTCCCATCCTTTTTTATATGTTAATTAATAATGTTTAAATAAGTTTATGCACCTACTTGGGAAACTAGCAAGCATAAGCACAAGACAAGGAAAGAGCACAGTCAAACATCAACTTAAACGTTCACACCTGGTTCTCTGAACCCGGTTCTCTTGTAAAGCCACAACAACAAAAGAGGCAAGAGTTCCCTCAAGTATTGGAACCAAGGAAAACCCCCAGATGCTTCCTACACCTTCTGCATCCAAAGGGGCTAGTGGGATTCCTCGAAGTAATGGTGGCTAAAAGGTAACCCTAAGACACTGACCTGTGTCCCCCAAATTCCATGAGCCGACGGTTTCTCAACAACAGAGATTCCCACCCCAATTCGTGATATAGACAAAGTAACCACATGACCTCAATTTCACAACCAGTGAAACCATAAGAACAAGGGATCCCATCCCCACTCACATCACCCAGCAATCATCCAGTGAAAGGAAATAACAAAACCACTACCACCAACACAAAGCAGGCCCATGCCGGTATTTTCAGATTTAAAAGATTTAACACACTCTGTGATTTCAATTCCATTTTATTTTAACCGGGGTTATCACAGAAAAGGGTAGATCCTGGTGCATTCAATTTATTTAGCTGCATATACATAATTAACCAATTTATTTCACACGACCAACACAAGAATTATGGTTGTATTAGTTCACATAGAAAGACCACCAATGACCATGATTTTCAGTAGGAGTAATCCCACACAAATCTGAAATCATTAATCATGAAAAAGCATTAAACAAACCAGAATCATCGATCACACCCCTCCCCCTTTATTCTTTAGAATCTGTTTGTTATCTTCATTAAATTTCGGTTCGTCCAAATCTACTGAATCAAAATCATACCCCCGCCAATGATACACAGAAAGGATAGAGGAAGGTGAAACCATGCTTGATTGATCAGCGATCGATGTTTATCTTCACACGCCAGTAACATGGAATGTGTGACTTGCAGGGGTGGGGCCTCATGAACTCAAGAACAAGCAGATGAAATGATGGGAGGGTGATCGAGGAAAAGAAACCCAGGGAGAACCCTTTAGTTTATAAGGACCAGGGACAGTTGAGATAAGAACGCGAAACCGCGTAAGGAGTGGGGTCGTGGGTTGACAACGCGGCCCCACATGTCATTAAAGAGTCCCCACCCTTTGGGGTGGTTTAAACCGACGCACACACCAGGTTAATTCATTAAACATTTAATTAAACGCCATTTATGGGCGTTACGGGGCTTTAAAACAAGCTTAAAAGGGTCAAAATATGGTTAAAACCCATTTTGTGCAAGAGGAGGTGCTACTGGAAAACCCATGGGGGCTAGGTCCACCGGTAGGCAGAGCTACCGGTAGGCTCCAACAACCGGTAAGCAGAGCTACCAGTAGACCGAGCTACCGATAGGCAGAGCTACCGGTAGACCACGCTACCGGTAGGCAGAGCTACCAGTAGGCTACAGCTATAGGTAGTCTGAGCTACCGATAGGCGGAGCTCCCGGTAGGGTGCAGCTACTGGTAGGCCTACCATTAGGGGTCAAAACTTCACCGAGAATCCTTGATAACTTTCCCAGACTACCCAGAACACCCAAAATCAGATTTTTACAAAGTAATGGACCCCCCCCGAAAAACCAAGTCCATTACATCAGATACCCCTCAAACTATTCTCACCCTCAAGAATCAAAAAAACCAGAAGGAAAGAGAGGGTCCGAACAAAAACCTCAAAAGATAACTCTCAAGAGCGAACCCCATTGTTAACTAAAAACACATTCCCCTTATGAACCAAGAAACATACCATGTCAAACTACCCAGTCATGTGGGTTGGGGAGTCTCTTCCTCCATGTCATGATACTATCCGCTTTGGGAAGAACTAAATCCCCCGCACCGGTTTAATCGCATCCACCTTAATGCATCTTGATTAGGGGTCGGATACTCCCCTCCCCATCGGCAGGACTTTTCACACACATTCATAGAGGAAAGTAAAACCACATATTTCATAGCCAACAAGGTAAAACGCTCCACTACAACAAGTATGAACAGAACAACACAAAGCTCAAAACAACTCTGGGTACTAGGTACGCATCACTTCGCACTCTGGGTCTCCCCACTGAGACTCCTCCACTTTCTAAAATAGAGACTACTACACAGTCATCTGATAAATGCAACATCTACCTCCATCCATCCTCTCATCTATTTTTAAGTAATCCAACTCCTCCATTGCCTTCCAGGTGTCTGCTGACTCTCGGACCGCATCCTTCTGCGATCTCTTGCTCAAGGCATCGACCACAACATTCCGCTTCCCTGAAGTGTAGTAAATCTCGAAGTCATAATCCTGGAGGAACTCTATCCACCTTCATTGTCTCAAGTTTAAGTCCCGCTGAGAGAAGATATACCTCAAACCATTCTGATCTGTGAAGACCACAAAGCATTCTCCGATGAGGTAATCCCGCCATAACTTTAGCGCAAAAATGACTGTTGCATGCTTCAGGTCGTGGGTGGCATAATTACGCTCATGAGGGCATAACTGCCTAGACCTATAAGAGATCACCCCTTGTCTCTGCATCAATACACATCTAAGGCCTTTCCATGAAGCATCACAGCACACCTCATACGCCTCCCCTTCTTCTGGTAGTCTCAGCACTGGGGTACTAACTAGCTTCTCCTTCAGATATCTGAAGGCTTCCTCGCACTGCTCACTCCACATGAAAACCGTGTCATTTTTTGTCAAGGCTGTCAAAGGGTCTGAAACTCGTGAGAAGTTGGGTAAGAACCTCCGATAGTAACCTGGCAGCCTGAGGAAACTACGATCTTTTTCCACATTCTTGGGTTCTTCCCAAGAAACAACTGCTTCAACCATTGATGGGTACACCACTACCCCCTGCTTAGACACTACGTGCCCAAGGAAGTGCACTTCTCGCATCCAGAACTTCAATTTCGACAACTTCCCATAGAGCTAGTGCGGTTGGAGGACCTACAAACCCGTCATCAGGTGCTCCGTGTGGTCCTCCTCTGATCTTGAATAGCTCAGGATATCATCTATGAACACAAATACGAACCGATCCTGGTACTCCCGGAAGGTTGTCTTCAGGATGTCTCCCTCTTTCACCCTCAATTGGTGATACCCAGACCACAGGTCAATCTTCAAGAACCATCTGACACCTTTCAGCTGGTTGAAAAGATCGTCTATCCTCGGAAGATGGTAGCGATTCTTGATTGTCGCCTGGTTCAGCCTCATGTAGTTTATGCACAACCTGAGACCACCATCTTCCTTCTTTGAAAACAAGACTGGAGCACCCCACAGTGACGCACTTGGTCGAACATAACCCCTCTTCATCAGATCGTCAATATGAATCTGCAACTCCCATAGCTCCGAAGGTGCCATTCGGTAAGGAGCCATCGAAATGGGACGAGCACTAGGCTGCAAGTCTATCCCAATCTCGATATCACATAGAGGGTGTAGAGTCATTATCTCCTCAGGAAAGACGTCCATAAACTCACTAATGATTCCTGGAACCTCCACCATCTCAGCATCCATTGACCCTACTGACAACTCGGCTAACAAGGAGAGGAGGGGTTCCTCCCGCATACTGCCCTTCTGACTGCTTCACTCGCTGGTGAAAGTAGCACGTCGGTCTCCCTAGTCTGAGAACACAACCCTTCCTCGGAAGAATTTGATGACATAACACATAGAGAACAACCAGTCGATGCCTAGGATGACATGATATGGGTGTATCTGTAGCATTAGTAGATCCCTGACCGACTGATGTGGCCCAATCATCAGTCTATATCCTCGACAAACATATAACAAGTTGGTCTGACCTCCGACTGGTGTGCTCAGCACCAGGGGCACTGGAAGTCTCTCGGCATCGAGGCCCAAAGAATGGGCTAGAATGGGTGCAACTAAGGAGTGTGAAGCCCCGGTATTGAACAAAGTGTAATCAAGGGTACTAAACAAAGGGATCGTACCTCGAACGACCTCCGGTCATGTTGGAACTGCTGCCTCCACGGCGTGCAACTGCCCACGCCCAGACCCTCTACCCCTCGGCTGTCGGACACCTCCCCTACCACGCCCTGGTCGAGGTCTCTAAGGAGCTCCCTGAGTTTAGCCTCCTCTTGCAATATCTGCCCTCAAAGGAGCGGGAGCTCGATGCCCCAGCTGCTGCTGCTGGAAGGGCCTAGCTGGAAGCTGCTGCTTTGGCGGGTGCTGGTCCTGTCCACCACTGTCGTACTGTACCCGGTCCAGGCACTGATTCTGGATATTTACATGGATCCCATAGATGAAGCACCTAGGTCCTGGGCCCGAAAGGAAAGGGCGAGGACCGGGGGACCGGAACTAGAACTGTTTCGGTCTACTCCCTGTTGGTCGGTACCTGGACAGTCCCGACGCTAGAGGTATGGTGCTGATGGTCTTCCCCTTAGATGATCCCAGCAGGATCCCCTCTCATGACACACCTCCTAGAGCGTGCATCCTCTCCACCACTTCAGCCTCCTTCTGGACCTCCAAGTACGTCGGCAGGGTGAAGGGGGTAACAGCATACTGGAGTGAGGGTTGGAGCGCCTCCTCTAAATGTCTTGCTCGAGACTCCTCGTTGAGAAAGAGATCCAAAGAAAAATGTAGGAGGTCCTTGAACATGATCCCCATCTCCCTTACCGACATGCTCCCCAACTAGAGGGAGAGTAGCTCCTGCCTCTTTTCTACCTTCATCGTAGAAGAGAGGAATTCCGCCCGGAACTCCTTCTCGAAATCAGCCCATGCCACCTCAGCCTCTCTCATCTCCCCCAGGTAAAGAATACACCACTGATGCACCGCTCCCCGAATCTGGCTGACGGCCAGAGTAACATAGTACTAGGTCGAGGCCTGAATCAGGTCGAAGGCTATCACCAACTCCTCTAGCCAGCTCTCCATCTTCATGTCGGAAGTTCTTCCCTCATACTTATCGAGGGTCTGTCGCTGGAAGGGCCGAAGTGTCTTCTGCCACTTATCGTCCTCCTCCTCTCAATCAGCTATCCGCCGATTGGCCAAGGTAGTCTCCTGGGCCTCGATCACCCGCACCACACATGGTCACCTCCCAGGTTCCATAGCTGCAAGGTAAAGAATGAATGCCTAATCCCAAGTAGTGCATAATATTGTTATTAAAAAATTTATTAAACATCTTATTGATTCCAATTCCCAAACCACCCATCAAACACGGGAACACAAGTCATTATGATGCATTTATCTTTCCTAGGGTCTCTACCCTGCAATCATTGTGGCCTATATTGGTCGTTTGGTAGGTCCAGAGTCCTTGCATCGGATCACGGGGGACCCTAAAATCCTGTGTCCTAGCCGGTCTTCCCTGGCCTAATTCACACACTAAGTTCACCCAACACTGTTTCCCTACCATCCCATGAAATCCTCCCTGTGCCTAACTGCAGAATACATCCTATCACTCAACCTACCTCTGATACCATTCTGTCACGACTAGCCTTCACCAAAAGGAGGGAAGGGTCAGTAGATTTCCAGGCCCTTCCTTCATTATGTTGAAGGAGAGATAATGACCCCCTGAAACCCGCCTTAAATAGGTCTCGGTGTGGCGACCAGCGCCAAGGGTATATAATCACACACTAAATGGAATGCATTACCCTTTTTCTTTTAATATGATAGGGAGATAAGATGGTAAATCCCATAACACCAAACTGAAAGTGAAAAAATGACTAAAGATAACTGATTCCCATATACATGATCAAAGGTAAAAGATACAAGTCACAAACCCAAAGGTAAAATGAATACCAAGAAAAGAAAAATGAAAACAGCAACTGCCCCAAAAGTTCTGTTCTAGTATGGTCCTACACGATCCCTGAAGTCCTCCTGTAAACCTGAGAGATGTTTTATATACGTAGGTTGAGCATACAAGTATACTCAGTAGGGAAAAACCAAAGACTCTCGTGCACAAGTGGGGAGACGTACTAAAGTCCCGTGAGAAACAGACAACCAAACACTATCAAGGAGTTCATCCATCCAATTCACCTGCCACACTCCACAAATAGCGCAAAAAATTAAAGTATAATAAAAGAACATCGATGTTGGGTACCCCACACCACTTTCCCACTGTTTATTGATGTCATCCTACACATCAAACCAATCCCACCATTCTCACCGCAGTCCCACTGCCACACCTACCCGCACACACATGGGCCATATCCTCATGCAGTACCACTGTCAGACCCCACCCGCAAACACCTGGGCCACAAATGCCACACATAACCATGCTTGCAAACACCTAGGCCAGAACAACCACCGCCACGCCCGAAGACACCTGGGCTAGAAGATCTACCGCCACACCCGAAGAAACATCGGCCTCATCGCGAAGACTCTTGGGAAACCACATACCTTCACACACCTAGGACAACCACCACACCACCCTTCCCGATGGTTCTTGGGCTAATAATGGACTTCAGGCCATCACAGCCTTCCCGAAGATACTTGGGCTATTCAGGAAAGGGAGCAGAAAGGAGCTATTAACCAGCCACTAATAGAATTGTTTGGAAAAACACAACCCATGAAATGGGGGTGTTCAAAACTAAGTGCTCAACTTGGGTGGGGCGCAAATAAGAAACACAAAAACTACAAGTATATGTATAGGTAGAAAGCACTCGTACCATGTCCAAGTCACAACTCACACCAAACCAAAACTCATTTGTCCCATCCTTGTTTACATGTTCAGTAATAATTTTTAAATAAGTTTCTGCACCTACTTGGGCAACTAGGAAGCATAATCACAAGCCACGGAAAGAGCACAGTCAAACATCAACTTAAATGTTCACACCCGGTTCTCTGAACCCGGTTCTCTTGTAAATCCACAAGAACAAAAGATGCAAGAGGTCCCTCAAGTATTGGAACCAAGTAATACCCTAAGATGCTACCTACACATTCTATAACCAAAGGGGCTAGTGAGACCCCTCGAAGTAATGGAGGCAAAAAGGTAACCCTGAGACACTGCCCCGTGCCCCCCAAATTCCAAGAGCCGATGGTTTCTCAACAACAGTGGATACCACCCCAATTCTTGATATAGACAATGTAACCACATGGCCTCAATTTTACAACCAGTGAAACCATAAGAACAGGGTATCCCATCCCCACCCATATCACCCAACAATCAGCCTGTGAAAGGAAATAACCAAAACACTACAACCAACACAAAGCAGGCCCATGCCGGTATTTTATGATTTAAAAGATTTAACACACTCCATGATTTCAATTCTGTTGTATTCTAACCGGGGTTATCACAGAAAAGGGTTGATCCTGGTGCTTTCAATTTATTATTCCGCATATACGTAATTAACCAATTTCTTTTACACGTCCAACACAAGAACTAAGGGTTTATTAGTGCACAGATAAAGACCACCAACGGCCATGATTTTCAGCATGAGTAAGCCCACCCAAATCAGAAATCATTAATCATGGAAGAGCATAAAACAAACCAGCATCATCGATCACACCCCTCCCCCTTCATTCATTATAATCCTCTTGTTATCTTGATTAAGGTTTGGTTCATCCAAATCTAAAGAATAAAAAGAATACCCCCCCCCCCCCCCCGCATGATACACAGAAAGGAGAGAAAAAGGTGAAAACCTACTTGATTGATCAAAGATCAAAGTTTATCTTCAAGCGCCAGTAACAGAGAATGTGTGAAATGCAGGGGTGGGGCCTCGAGAACTCAAGCAAGAGCAGATAAAATGATGGGAGGGTGATCAAGGAAAAGAAACCCAGAGAGAACCCTTTATTTTATAAGGACCGGGGACGGTTGAGATAAGAACGTGAAACTGTGTATGGAGCGGGGTCGTGGGTTGACCACGTGGCCCCACAAGTCATTAAAGGGTCCCCACCCTTTGGGGCAGTTTAAACCGATGCACACACCAGGTTAATTCATTAAACATTTAATTTAACGCCATTTATGGGAGTTACAGGGCTTTAAAACAATTTTAAAATGGGTCAAAATAGGGTTTAAAACCCAATTTGCACAAGAGGAGGCGCTACTGGAAAACCCGTGGGGGCTAGGTCCGCCGGTTAGATGAGGTACCGGTAGACTGAGCTACCGGTAGACCGCGCTACCGGTAGGCAGAGATATTGGTAGGATGCAACTACCAGTAGGCAGAGCTACCGGTAGACCAAGCTATTGGTAGGCAGAGCTACCGGTAGACCGAGCTACCCGTAGGCAGAGCTACCGGTAGACCGAGCTACCCGTAGGCAGAGCTACCGGTAGGCTGCAGCTACCGGTATACAGAGCTAATGGTAGTCGGAGCTACCGGTAGACTACAGCTACTGGTAGACCGAGCTACCGGTAGACAGATCTACTGGTAAGCCTGTTACTGGTAGGCTAAGTCTACCGGTAGGCCTACAGTTAGGTATCACAACTTTACCGAGAAGCCTTGATAACTTTCCCAAACTACCCAGAACACCCAACATCAGATTTTTACAAAGTAATAGACCCCAAAAACATGGGAAATTACATCAAATACCTCTCAAACTATTCTCTCCCTCGAGAATCAATACAACCAGAAGTAAAGAGAGGGTCCGAACAACCACCGCGAAAGATACCTCTCAGGAGAGAACCCCTTTTTTAACTAAAAACACCTTCCCCTTAAGAACCAAGAAACATAGCATGTCACACTACCAAGTCATTCGGGTTGGGGAGTCTCTTCCCCCATGTCAAGATACTATCTGCTTTGGGAAGAACTGGCTCGCTCGCACGGGTTTAATCGCATCCACCTTAATGGGTCTTGATTAGGGGTCAGATCCTCCACACCCCATCGCCAGGAATTTTCACACACATTCGTAGAGGAAATAAAAACCACATATTTCATATCCAACAAGTTAAAATGATCCACTACAACAAGTATAAACAGAACAACCCAAATCTCAAAACAACTCTCGGTACTGGGCATGCATCACTTCACACTCTGGGTCTCCCCACTAAGACTCCTCCACTTGCTGAAACAGAGATGACTGCAATGTCATCTGATACAAGAAACCTCTACTTCCATCCATCCTCACATCCAGGTGCAAGGCAGCCAACTCCTCCATCGCCTTCCAGGCATCTGCCGACTCTCAGACCGCATCCTTCTGCGATCTCTTGCTCAAGGCATCAGCCACTACATTACCCTTCTCTAAAGTGTAGGAAATATCGAAATCATAATCTTGGAGGAACCCTATCCACCTTCGTTGTCACAAGTTTAGGTCCCACTGGGAGAAAATATACCTCAAACATTTGTGATCTGTGAAGACCACAAAGCGTTATCCTATGAGGTAATTCCGCTATAACTTTAGCGCAGAAACGACCACTGCAAGCTCCAGGTCGTGGGTGGCATAATTATTCTCATGAGGGCGTAACTACCTAGACCCATAAGATATCAACCATGGTCGCTGCATCAACACACATCCGAGTACTTTCCATGAAGCATCACAGAACAACTCATATGCCGCACCTTCTTCTGGTAGTCTCAACACTGGGGCACTAACTAGCTTCTCCTATAGATAGATGAAGGCTTCCTCGCACTGCTCACTCTACATGAAAACCTGGTCCTTCTTGGTGATGGCTGTAAATGGGTCTACAACTCGGGAGAAGTTGGGTATGAACCTCCGATAGTAACCTGCCAGCCCGAGGAAACTACGAACTTCTGCCACATTCTTGTGTGATTCCCAAGAAACAAATGCTTCATCCTTTGATGGGTCCACCGCTACCCCATGCCTGGACACTACGTTCCCAAGGAAGTGCTCTTCTCGCGTCCTGAACTTGTATTTCGAAAACTTCCCATAGAGCTGGTGCTATCGAAGGACCTCCAAAACCATCCTCAGGTGCTCCGTGTGGTCCTCCTCTGATCTTTAATAGATCAGGATATCATTGATGAAGACAACTACGAACCGGTCCAGGTACTCCTGGAAGATGGAGTTCTTAAGCCCCATGAACACAGCCGAGTCATTCGTAACACCAAAAGGCATGACTACAAACTCAAAGTGTCCATATCTGCACCTGAAGGCCATCTTCGGTATGTCTCCCTCTTTTACCCTCAACTGGTGATACCCAGACCACAGGTCGATATTTGAGAACCATCATGCGCCTTTCAGCTGGTCGAAAAGATCATCAATCCTCGAAAGAGGGTAGCAATTTTTGATCGTCTCATGATTAAGCCTCCTATAGTCTATGCACAACCTGAGACCACCATCTGCCTTCATTGTGAACAAGATTAGATCACCCCACGATGACGCACTTGGTCGAACATAACCCCTCTTCATCAGATCATCATTCTGAATCTGCAACTCCCGTAGCTCCGATGGTGACATCCGGTAAGGACCCAACCAAATGGGATGGACATCAGGCTCCAAGTCTATCCCAAAAACGTTATCACTTCTAGGGGTAGAGTCGTTACCTCCTCAGGAAAGACGTCCATAAACTCACTGATGATTCCTGGAACCTCCACCATCTCAGCATCCACTGACCCTACTGACAGCTCGGCTAACAAGGAGAGGAGGGGTTCCTCCCGCCTACTGCCTTTCTGACTGCTCCGCTCGCCGGTGAAAGTAGCACGCCGGCCGCGCAAGTCTGAGAACACAACCATTCCTCGGAAGCAGTCGATTACAGCACACACAGATAACAGCCAGTCGATGCCTAGGATGGCATCATATGGCTGTAACTGTATTAGTAGTAGATCCTTGACCGACTGATGTGGCCCTATCATCAGTCTGCATCCTCGACAGACATATAAAAAGGTGGTCTGACCTCTGACTGGTGTGCTCAGCAACAATGGAACTGGAAGTCTCTCAGCATCAATGCCCAAATCACGGGCTAGACTGGGTGCAACGAAGGAGTGAGAAGCCCTGGTATCGAACAAGGAGTAAGCAAAGGTACTAAACAAACTGATCATACCTCGAACGACCTCTCGTCCTGGTCGAACTTCTGCCTCCGTAGTGTGCAGCTGCCCACGCCCAGCCCCTCTTCCCCTCGACTGTTGGCCACCTCCCCGACCACACCCTGGTCAAGGTTTCTGAGGAGCTCCCTGAGGTAAGCCTCCTCCTGCAACGTCTACCCTCGGAGGAGCGGGAGCTCACTGCCCCTGCTGCTGCTGCTTGAAGGGATAAGCTAGAAGCTGCTGTTGTGGCGGGTGCTGGGCCTGTCCGCCACCGCCATACTGTACCCGGTCTGGGCCCTGATTCCGGAGATGTCCATGGCTCCCACAGACGAAGCACCTCGGTCCTGGGCCCAAAAGGAAATGGTGAGTACCGGGGGAACGGAACTGGAACTGCTGCGGTCTGCTCCCGGCTAGTCGGAACCTGGAGGGTCCCGACGCTGGAGGCCTAGTACTGACGACCTTACCCTTAGATGATCCTAGCTGAAACCCCTCTCATGACACACCTCCTAGAGCGTGCATCCTCTCCACCACGTCGGACTTCTTCTAGACCTCCATGTATGTTGGCAGGGTGAAGGGGGTAACAACATACTGGTGGGAGGGTTGGAGCACCTCCTCTAAATGTCTTGCCCGAGACTCCTCATCTAGAAAGAGGTCCGGAGAAAAATGTAGGAGGTCCTTGAACTTGATCCCCAGCTCCCTTACCAACATGCTCCATTGATGGAGGAAGATTAGCTTTTTCCTCTTTTCTGCCTTCATCATAGAAGAGAGAAATTCCTCCCGTAACTCCTTCTCTAAATCATCCCATACCACCTCATCCTCTCTCCTATCCCCCAGGTAATGCTTCCACCCCTGATGCGTCGATCCCCGCATCTGGCTGACGGCCAGAGGAACCCAGTACTCGTTCAAGGCCCGAATCAGGATGAAGGCTATCACCAGCTCCTATAGCCAGCTCTCTTTCTTCATGTTAGAAGTGATGCCCTCATACCTCTTGATGGTCTGTCGCTGGAAGGCTAGAAGTGTCTTCTGCCACTGGTCGTCCTCCTCCTCTCGATCATCTCTCTGCCGATTGGCCAAGATATTATCCTGGGCCTCGATTTCCCGCACCACACGTGGTCACCTCCGAGGTGCCATAGCTTCAAGGTAAACAAGGAATGCCTATTCCCAAGTAGTGCAGAATATTGTTATTAAAAAATTTCTTAAACTTCTTATTGATTCCAATTCCCAAAACACCCATGAAACATGAGAACACAAGTAATTTTGAATCATGTACCTTTCCTAGGGTCTCTACCCTACAATCAGTGTGGCCTTTCTTGGTCGTTTGGTAGGTCTAGAGTCCTTGCAATGGATCACAGGGGGCCCTAAAATCTTGTGTCCTAGCTAGTCTTCCCTGGCCTAATTCATGCACCAAGGTCACCCAACACTGTTGCCCTAACATCCCATGCAATAATCACTGTGCCTAACTCCAGACTCCATCCTATATCTCAACCTACCTATGATACCATTCTGTCATGACCCTCCTTTACCAAAAGGAGGGAAGGGTCAGCAGATTTCCAGGCCCTTCCTTCTTTAAGTTGAAGGTGAGATAATGACCCCCAAAACCTGCCTTCAATAGGTCCCGGAGTGGCGACCAACGCCAAGGCTATATAATCACACACTAAATGGAAGGCATTACCCCTTTTTTTAATAGTATCAGGAGATATGATGGTAAATCCCACAACACCAAACTGAATGTGCAAAAACGACTAAAGATAACACATTCCCATATGCATGATCAAACGTAAAAGACACAAGTCACAAACCCAAAGGTAAAAATAATACCAAGAAAAGAAAAATGACAATGGCAACTGTCCCAAAGGTCCACGCAAGTATGGCCCCGTACGATCCTCGAAGTCCTCATGGAAACCTAAAAGAAGTTTTATATATGTAGGGTGAACATACAAGTATAATTAGTAGGGAAAAACCAGTGACTCTCGTGCACAAGTGGGGAGACGTACTATAGTCCAATGAGAAACAGACAACAAAACATTATCAAGGAGTTTATCCATCCCACTCACTGTCCACACTCACCAAATAACCCAATCATGTAAATTATAATAAAAGCACATCGATGTTTGGGTACCCCACGCCACTTTCCCACTGGTTAGTGAAGTCATCATATGCTTCAAACCAATCCTTCCATTCTCACCGCAGTCGCACTACCACACCTTCCCGCACACACCTAGGCCATATCCTCACGGAGTCCCACTGCAAACCCCAACCCGCAGACACCTGAACCACAACTGTCACACGTAACCATGAATTCAAACTCCTAGGCCAGAGCATCCACTGCCATGCCCGAAGACACATGGGCTATATGATCTACTTCCACACCCAAAGACACCTGGGCCTCATCCCGAAGACACTTGGGAAACCACATTCCCACACACACCTGGGTCAACCACCAAACCACCCTTCCCAAAGGTTCTTGGGATAATAATGGACTTCAGGCCATCACAGCATGCCCGAAGATACTTGGGCTATCCAGGAAAGGGAGCAGAAAGGAGCTAATAACCAGCCACTAATAGAAGTGTTCGGAAAAAACCCCTCCCCCATGAAATGGGGGTGTTCGTCACTAAGTGCTCAACTTGGGTGGGGCGCAAATAAGAAACAAAAAAACTATCAGTATATGTATAGGTTGAAAGCACTCACCTAGTTTAGTTTTTTCTTCAGCCAGCTTAAGGAACACAATCAGTACCATGTCCCAGTCATAACTCACACCAACCCAAAACCCATTTGTCCCATCCTTGTTTACATGTTAAGTAATATTGTGTAAATAAGTTTCCGCACCTACTTTGGAAACTATCAATCTAAGCACAATCCAAGGAAAGATCACAGTCAATCATCAACTTAAAGGTTCACACCCGGTTCTCTGAACCCGGTTCTCTGAACCCAGTTCTCTTGTAAAGCCACATCAAAAAAAGAGGCAAGTGGTCCCTCAAGTAATGGAACGAAGGAAAACCCCCAGATGCTACCTACACCTTCTGCAACCAAAGGGGCTAGTGAGATCCCTCGAAGTAATGGACGCAAAAAGGTAACCCCGAGACACTACCCCGTGTCCCCCAAATTCCAGGAGCCGACGGTTTCTCAACAACAGAGGATCCCACCCCAATTCTTGATATAGACAAAGTAACCACATGACCTCAATTTCACAACCAGCAAAACCATAAGAACATGGTATCCCATCCCCACCCACATCACTCAGCAATCGGCCCATGAAAGGAAATAACAAAACCACTACCACCAACACGAAGCAGGCCCATGCCGGTATTTTTAGATTTAAAAGATTTAACACACTCCATGATTTCAATTCCGCTGTATTTTAACCGGGGTTATCACAGAAAAGGGTTGATCCTGGTACATTCAATTTATTTAGCCACATATATGTAATTAACCAATTTATTTTACACAACCAAGACAAGAATTAAAGGTTTATTAGTGCACAGAGAAAGACCACCAACGGCCATGATTTTCAGTAGGAGTAAGACCGCACAAATCAGAAATCATTAATCATGAAAGAGAATAAAACAAACCAGCATCATCGATCACACCCCTCCCCCTTCATTCTTTAGAATCTATTTATTATCTTTATTAATTTTGTGTTCGTCCAAATCTACAGAATTAAAAGCATAACCCCCCGCATGATACACAGAAAGGGGAGATGAAGGTGAAACCCTACTTGATTGATCAACGATCGAAGTTTATCTTCACGTGCCAGTAACAGGGAATGCACGACTTACACGGGTGGGGCCTCGGGAACTCAAGCACGAGCAGATGAAATGATGAGAGGGGGATCGAGGAAAATAAACCCAGGGAGAACCCTTTAGTTTATAAGGACCGGGGACGGTTGAGAAAAGAACGTGAAACCATGTAAGGAGCGGGTTCGTGGGTTGACCACGCGGACCCACACATCATTAAAGGGTCCCCTCCCCTTGGGCCGGTTTAAACCGACGCACACACCAGGTTAATTGATTAAACATTTAATTAATCACCATTTATGGGCATTAGTGGGCTTTAAAAAAGCTTAAAAGGGTCAAAATAGGGTTTAAAACCCAATTTGCACAAGAGGTGGTGCTACTGGAAAACTCGTGGGGGCTAGGTCCACTGGTTAGCCGAGCTACCGGTAGACTGAGCTATCGGTAGCCTACAGCTACCGGTAGACTGAGCTACCGGTAGGTGTAGCTACCTGTAGACCGAGCTACCGGTAGGTAGAGCTACCGAGAGGTTTCAGCTCCAGGTAGGCAGAGCTACTGATAGACCGAGCTACAGGTATGCAGAGCTATAGGTAGGCTGCAGCTACCGGTAAGTAGAGCTACCAGTAGACCGAGCTATCGGTAGGCAGAGCTACAGGTAGACTGAGCTACCAGCAGGAAGAGCTACCAGTAGGCTGTAGATACCGGTAGACCGAGCTACCGGAAGGCGGAGCTACCGGTAGGCTGCAGCTACTAGTAGACCGAGCTACCGGTAGGCCTGCTACCAGTAGGCTAAGGCTACCGATAGGCCTACCGTTAGGGGTCAAAACTTCACTGAGAATCCTTGATAACTTTCTCAGACTACCCAGAACATCCAACATCAGATTTTTAAAAAATAATGGACCCCCAAAAACCCAGGGCATTACAGTTATCTACACATACTATTATATACTTATTGTTTAGTGATTATTTCCTTGTATAAATTCATGTGGCTAACAAAAGACTTCATCAATGGGGTACTCATTTATGCTAGATCACTTATATACTTGTACATAACAAATGAGTTATTGGTTATGACCACATTTTTTCCTTGTGAGAATCCTTAAAAGCCTGAAAATTACATCTTTCCAATAATGAGTTATGCTAAAAATAATTGTACACATTTACATAGAATAATTTTTTCAAAAGTTGCATTAAATATTATCTTTTTTTTTCTGAACACTTACAAGTCATGATTCTTAATTTCATTAGGTAGTAATGTGTAATGGCGAGTACCACTGGAATACATTGGTGGTTTAATTATTATTATCTATTGGTTTTTATGGTTTCTCTACTTAAAAATGTGATTTGATATTTCTATTTTACCTAGGTCAGCTAGTCTAGTATTTTTTCACACCAACTTTTTAGTAGAGACCATGTTGTTACAAAAATTATATTTTATTCCATATGAACTTAAGATAATGTTTTACAGTTAACTATATCTAAATTCAAATGAAATAACACTCCGACCATCCATTTTTGTTCTGGTAGAAACATTATTATTTATTGATGAAAAACTATTGGACTCGTACCTTAATCATGACTTTTATTTTTGTAACATAAATCATAACCATTATGTATGCACTCAGAACTCTTAAACTGATAATTTATAAAGCATTGATTCTAAACCAATATTCAATTTCTGTTTAAAATTATAAGAGATCCTGAATTTATCATATCATGTCTTAAACGCGTCACATAAACTCTAATTTGGAGAGATAAATAGAAGTCGTGGATGGTTTTTGTAAATATGGATGCACAATACTTTCCCCTACACCACTACCAGAAGAGAAAATAAAATGAATTTAAAACTTGTTTCAGATTCATAAACCATTGAATTAAAAAATTATTAAACATGATTCATTTAAAATTAAATAAGATCTTAAATATTAATACATCATTTTAAAAAGTGAATTTAATGTCATAAAAATAAATAAATGAGAAAAGAAAATGTATTTAATATTAAATTAATAAAAAAATTCATTATAACAATGAAAATATCAAACATATGTTCTGTCAAAATTATATCTAAAATTTGAAATAAAAACTTACAGAAACACTAGAACCCCACTTGTGCCATTTCCCAGGACAACATAAGAAGTAAACCAATGAAAAATTAGATCTAACTAGTAAAATCACCAACCATGTACTAGCACGAGACATGAAAAATAAAAACATATTTTAAAATGAAATATAGTTTGTAATAAATGGAAGAGTAATTATCAGTTAATATAGAAATAAAAACAAAAAATAATTAAATTATAGTCAACCATAAAAAGGTATTTCTAATTAGGGAACCGATACATTTCAAGAAAATATTTGTGTATTCAATATTCCTATTCATATTTCATTGATCTATATATACTTTCATTTTAATGTCTTATGATGTTTAAGTGTCTGCAGTGAAATTAGTTTGGATATGATTTCTATCACGAAAACACCCTAAATAAAAATCATGTTCTATATGTGTAAGAATTTTTTGGTTGCATGTCAATCATAGCCTACAGAGTAAAGTGAGATCATCCAAGTAGAATAAGTTTTTCAATGTAAACTCACTGAGGTGAATACCATATTTTTCACTATACAGTATTATTACATGGTTATATCCAGTTATTAAACTATCATCCATACTTTAATTGTATATTTTTGTATCATATACCCAGGAGTTTGTATTCTATTAGAGAGAATTTATTTAAATAGTCTATAATTTATCTTCATATGGTTTCAATTGAAAAAATCATTTACATAAATATGTTGTTAAATTCATTTATAATTCATTCAGAAACAAAATGTGTTACACATAAGGATAAACTTTATGCATAGAGACTTAAAATGTATTCATATATCGTACATGAATAATAGGGAATGAAACATTACAGGAATGATGCTTAACTCATGATATTATACTAGGTAATCTCAGAAAGCAATATCATATATCAGATGAGATGTTATACCCAATTCCATATAAGGAATTGTGTAGACCGTTACAAAAAGAAATTATGTATGAGTAAATTTCATATAATGTATAGGAATGATGTGGATCATTTCAAACTATATATATATATATGAGTTAACTATGTATATTTGATTAAATTTTATTCATATGTCATATTAATCCTTGATTTCAAATGGTTTTATTCATTAATATTCAAACTGTATGAATAATTTTGTTATATAATTCATTTGAAAATAGTACAAATATATCATTTACATATAGTGATATACAAATGAATATATCATTATGAATATAGTTTCATTTTGGAAAAGTTTCATTTTTAGAAAATTTCATTTTCAGAATGTTTCATTTTCATATTTAATTTCTATATGGATATAATTATTGAGACATACTATTGAAAACTTTTAATTCGAGATTGATGTTATTCATAAATTTTCATGTATAAATAAAAAATTTCATATATATCATCTGCGTATGGTTTCAATTATTTCTTCTATGTATAGTATCTTAATGTAATTTTCTATAGATTTATCCTACATCACATTATTTCCTAGATGAATTTATTTTGTATGTTTCCTCCCACTTGTTAGTTTATTTGTCATTGATAGGTCTCATTTGAATGATTACATGAATGAGAAGAACATCCAACATGCCTTGGAATTTTATTAAAAAATGGTCATTTCTTTTTTAATTTCTATGTTCATATTTGTGGTATGAAATCATGTCATATTATTCATGTATCTCTTAAAAGAATAAGTTCATAGAATTAAAAACCCACTTATTTGTATGCATATTTGGGTGTGCTCTAGGCATTACAGGTGTAATAGTTATATTGCAGTTTCACATGCTCAACATAGGTTCGTATTTGGGATCTTAACCTCTGGTTCGATGGAAATTTTGTATATGATTCATGTTAATTAATGTGGATTTATTTTTTGGAAATTTGTGGATTTTGTATTATGGTTTAGAAAAAAAAGTGTTTCACTAACTTATCAAATGGAAAAAATATAACATTAACACATCATTTATAGTATGATTTGAACAACATATTTATGGGAAATGTAGTTTTCAAAATTCATTATTGATTAGTCATATTTTTTTATTTGGTTTTTTTTCATTATAAATCACAAGCGTGTGAATTATTATAGTATTTTTTGTTTTGTAAATAAACTCTTCATTATTTATGCTTTTGTATTTGAAATTTATTTTTTGGATTTTTTATCCACATGAGCTATGATACTGGGCATTTGAGGGTGATTTTATACCGATAAAAATAATTTGGAATGCCATTCATTGAGAATTTGGAATGTTGGTGGTGATAGGTGTTTGTAGAGCTGGTTTGCAATGTCGGACACTAGTACATTTCAATTTTTTACAAACTGAAATACTATTTTAATTATGGTTATATTTTTTATTTTCAAACAATCAAATTTAATTAGTTCATATGATTTTTTTTTTGGTTTCAAAAGAAGTAGGGCCAGTTATTAAAAAATCATCGCTTGGTTTCTTAATTTATTTAATATTCTTAACAGTTTTTACCAAACCGACATTTTTTCACCCCTAAATACAAAATGAAGATATCTAATTTGAGTCTAATGTTCATACCTTTATATTTATTTCTCAAAAGTTTTATAACATAGATGTAGTGAGAAGAAAATATTCCACCATTCATACTAGAATGAATCAATACCGAAAATAATGAGAATTATTCAAATGATTTCACAGAGTCTTGTTTCCAAAAAAATTCTTATGTTCCTATGAATCTCATTACAAAAATATATAAGAAGAATATTACATAATTTAAAATAGAATTTAGGTGGCCATCGTACCTTGTTATCTCCATCTGGCTTGGAAAATGTGAACCTCAAGGACCATTTTCTTTAATATCTTAATTTGAGTTAGTACCTCCATTTTTCAATTATCCTAGTCAAAATTTAGAACTATAATGCATGAATTAATTCGTAGATCATATCAGATGAATCATGGAATTGTATCACGACTTCAATTTTCTGGTAACATCAACCTCCATCTTCCTCAGTCATGGATAAAGTTTTTCATATAGTATTTATACTTACACCATGTATCTGAATTTGATACTTTGTATGTGTTTGAGTTATCTTTAATATACAGATATTTTAATGCCTCATTTTCAATATACTACATGTTGAATACATTTTTCTTGGTATGTTATGAGCTCTATACTTTCAGAAGACCTTTAAGTATGCTGAAATATCATACACGAACTGAGGCCTCTCTATATGGCTACATTAGTCACTAACTGAGGTTTTTATATACATAACACAACATTATATTCTCGAAATACATTATTCATGTTTTTTTATTAGTTGTGATTCGTGTTGTATGGACCAAACTGAGTTATTTATGTACTAAAAGACCCATTTATTTCTTTCATCTTCTTGATTCATGTATTTTGATCTATTTTTTAGAAAGTATCCTTCTGTTTTTAGTTCTATTTATTCGTGATATATTCCATGTAAAATTGTTGAACATATATTTTTGTGTAAATATTTATTATGTAAGATGTTTTATAAAAAATGTAAAATAGAAAAGATATTATTAATTATGCTTGACTCAAATATTCAATTTCATTATTTGTTGTGATATTTTATTTTTAAACATGTTTAAACCTTTGGATCTTCATGATGATCGTGTTAGATCAGAGATAAACTATTTTCATCCACAATTACAACAAAGTGGAAATTTTCCTGTGTAAAGATGATTAGTTTCTTCAAACAACCATTGTGAACAAGGACAACGACTATAGATGTGTAAGAAAAATAGATTTTCGATGAAGTTCTAGAACTCACTGACTATCAAATCCCTAGAGTTGGAGTTGCCATGGAGTGCTGTAGATGACTATTTTGTTGGAACTGACTTGTTCGTTGGTCCCCGGCATGATGTTATGGAGTAGGATCGCTAGCTGGAGCTGGCATGGAGTGTTGGAGCTGACTCACTAGTTAGTCCCTATCCTGGAGGGTTGGAGGTGACTTGCTGGTTGGTTCCTAGTTTTGGAGTCGGCTTACTAGCATGGCATGGATGTGGATGGTGGATCTTGTTGGGGGGGACCTTTTGAGGACCTAGGTTTTTGTATTAAATTTTATTATTAATATAATTTATTTTTTAAAAAAAATTGAATTTTTTTCTTGTTTAATAATATGATAAATTAATAAATATATTATAATATCAATTTAGAAATAAAAATGTAAAATATCCATTCAAATTTAATTTATAATATAATATTATATGTTTCTAATATTATTACCAATAGAAATTTTTTCATTAGAACATATTGCTAAACACTATACCAACATATATATTATCTATTTTTATTTTTATAATTGTAAAAAAAACTATATTATTTGTTGTAAAAATATATAGAGATATATATTTTTACTGACAACATAAGGACAGAGACATATACTTTGTTAAAATGATTTACCAACCGAAAATATTGTTTTATCAATATATATGATCCCATTGGAAACGTGAAATATTTGTAGTGAATAAAACAATACTTTTTTAATATGACTATAACGATATTAACATCAATGTTCAAATTTTACCTAAAGTTTATCTATACCTTAAGTCTTATGTCCACAAAAAATAAAATCATTCTTCCAAAAATAATCATTTTCTCTAAACAACATACTAAAACCAATGGTTTTATTCCCATCAATGTCTCCTAAAATATCCTTAGTCATCAAAACACCCATCTTATTAAGCCTCTATAAGAGAGAATATTACTTTAAAAATATTATTATGTATATAATTATGATCCGATGATAATATCCAAAACTCTTAAAATATAATCATATAAATCATCATAGCCTATAATGTTTTTTAAACATTTCCCTTAATATGAATAACAATTACTAAAAACATTAGAACCAATAATTAAATTATTTATAAATATGTTAGACATTCGTCCATTTTATGGATCCCTTAGGTTTAGAGTTCAGGGAATTACTAAAAACTCATATAATAAAAAGTGTACACTTCTACACAATATCTTTTTTATTTAATAAAAATAGGATCAATTAATTTTAACTCATTTTTCATTTAAATCATTTTAAATGATTTTCAATGTATCCCTATAATGGAAAGACATTAATTTATATTTCTACTACTCATGCATTATCCCTATTAATTGTTTTTGATAATGTGGGATAATAAAAAGAAATCTCAATAAGAATTATAAAAATAAAGCAACATCATTGATCAATGTTAAAATAATATAAACACATAATAATTTTTTCCAATTTACGTATTATAAAATTAGTATAAAACTACACATTACATAGAATTTAAATCAATATTTTTCCAAATTTTTCCCTTTTTTTTGACATCATAGAGTTAATATAATAATTAATAAATGTTTCTTAAAAAACCCAAAATGTGTTCCTAAAAAATAAACCTTTTACCCATTATATGTCATAAAGAATATTTAAAATCAATACAAGTTTTCATATATTATTAAATTAAAATATTTCCATAAAAACCATAATAAACTATAACATTAAATAAATAAAATGATTAAAATATAAGATAATCACATGAATAATAATATTTATTTTCATAGTGATGGAATGAAAATTTCTAAACATAGTTATCACAACCCCATTTTCTTTTTCCAATAGATCATAAAAATTGTAACACCCTGAGATTTTATGAGAAATATTTTTTTTATATCTTATGTTATACGCAACACCAAAGTAATCTTTCTCAACACACAATACTGACTTGGCTTGCATTACACGCAATCACGACCTTCCTCGATAGCGTGTATAAAACACAATACCAGGTTTCACTAAAGAATGATATATTATTATGGACTAGCCATTATAAATATTATTAACTACATTTTGAATTTTATAACATTATTATTCATCTTACACATTTTCTAGAACATTGTAATAGAACAAAATAAATTTTTCGGGTAAAATAAGTATGTTTCAAAAAATGCATTTTTGCCACCTTTTGATGGCGCACCCACATTAAATCTAGTTTTTGACATGTTTATAAGGTCAATTTGAAAAAATAAAATTCTTCTTTGGAATTAGGATATAAAAAATTACTTTGGATAAATCTTTGATATTTTTCTTATAACTTTCATATTTTGATGAATAGTAAAAGTACGGTAATTTTTAATTTAAAACAACTTTTTTCATTGAGATAATTTATATTTTTAAATTATAATATTGAATGGTTTTAAAGTATAAATAGAAGATATTTTTACCATTTAATATAATTTATGTCATTAGCATTAATTTCACATTGAATTCATAGGTAAAAACATTTCATTCTTTGGCAATGTTTTAACTTCTAAAACCCATTTTATTAACAATGGGATTAATTTTAAATTAATTACTACAACTTATGTGTTTTGAATTATGAAAAATGTATTACATATTTGGAATCAGTGGGACAATTTTATGTTAATAGGCTACTTTTTATTTTTGGGCATTATGAATAGTAACTATGGTAAATTTTATTTGCCATGGTTAAAGGTAAATCAGGTAATTAAGGGTAAATATAAGATTATAAAATTACCCTAAAACCTGCAAAAATCTAATTGGATGACTAAAAGTCGACCCATATCACCTAAGGGTCAGATTAAAATCATTTAATAGACTTTGTTACCTGAAAATAATATAATTATTATTAAAACCAAAGAAACTGACAACATGTCACTTTCTTAAATCTTATAAGTATAATAGTTTTAATTTAGAGATAAACATAATGAATCTTCAAACATGAATAGTCTCCAGAAATATAATACAATTATATACATCATATGAATTTATTTATAATTTTTAGGGATTAAATAATTATCATTAATTATGACACAATAGTGATGTTGAAATTATTTTATTAATTAAAATATCAAATAAATGGTTTTAAAAATATTAAAATAAATATTATATGAACTATTTAATGTGCTCCACTAATTTTCTTGATACATATGAAATTTTATGAATTTATTAAAGCTTTTATTTCGAACATATCTTCTGTATATAGTTTTTTTATATTCAAATAAATGAATAGTGTCAAAATTGACACTATTGTTATTTTATAAAAATAACATATTATAAAATTGTTTAAAAATCACAAAAATATTTAAAAATTATAAATTAAAAATTATATGGTCTAAAACTTCATAAAGTGTCATATTATGGAAAATTCACAACACATATGTAATTATTTATAATAAATTAAAATTTTGAATATTATTACCAAAATAAAATTAAATTGATAAATAAGGATAAATCAAGATGATAATGTTTAAAATAAATTAATATCTTGTCTAATATTTATTGGTTGATTATATTACAATCCTGACTCATATAATATTCAGATATGAGTCATTTTGGAAGTTTTTACGTGGGGTTGGGATTTAATATAAACTAATATTTCTTATATTTCTAAAGGTGCCCCTCTCCTCCCTTATAAAAGGGCACCTCCTCCCTCTCCTCCTCACACCAATTTGAGACTTCATGATCGGCCAATACCTGCCCATTTCACTTCCACACTTCCCTAGAAACATCCTATAGGTCATGGTCTTTTTCAAAGACCAATTTTAGTGCACTAAGAGGAGGGCTCAAAGAGGCGCTTCAAAGAAGAGGTAATGTCTGTTACCGATTTTTTCAACATTATTTCTTCTTCTACTTCTTCTTATTTAGTTGTTTCATTATCAACTAATAACATCATTATCACTCATATACAGATATGTTATTAAATTATTAAACAATCCTATTTCACCATCTATCCATCCTACGGAAAACGAAATCACCGCGCGTGCGTACGTACGGAATACCGTCTCCACGCCGTGCAGTAATCTATCTTCCACCACCACCTTACATGGATGGGTATAATGGTGTAAATAATTAATATATATGATTATTTTAAATTTATATTGATTCTTAAATAGTATACATAAACTCCAATACAATTCCACAATCATGGGAATGATATCATCGCTCGTGCGTACGTAAGGAATACCGTCTCCATGATGTGATGCGACTCGTTCTATATGATCTTCATTGAATAATGATTATATAAATTAATTGAATGAATTAATATGATATATATTAAACTAATAAAATTCTTTAAATGATATATCTATATCCTATAAAGTGTAATAAGAATGTATTCGACAAAACACGCATAAGAACAATAAGTAATAAACACCTGAATAACAAGTACCAATGAAATATTACTACTAAGAAGATACAAATATGACCATATATGATATCATAAAAATGAATATGATTATGTAATAATTCAATTGACATTATTTAAACCATATTATAGGAGTTTCAGATTCATACGAAGCATATCAGACCTAAGGAAAGGGAAAATCTCACAATCTCATTTTTATCCGAGATTGTTTATACTTCAGAATATACTGGGAAATATATATCATCCACATCCATGTTTCCTCAATATTTAATATTATTTCCTACACCTAAAATTTTTTAAATCCAATTTTACCCTTCAGTGAGTTTTTAGTAAAAGATATGAAAGGAATCTTTCGACGTTTTTCGTACGAGGTACTTTCAGACTTTTCTAGCCAAAGTATGGGAAGAATGTTTTTTTAACTTATACGACATGAATGGATTTTTAGAACAGTATTTCCATTATGCTTCCTTTATAAGTTTTCACGTTTATTTTTAATCAACTTCGTTTAGTTCAAAATTATATGACATGTTAAGAAAAGAAAATGTTTTTGAAGTAGAAAGGATATTTTCCCCAAGAATGGAGTTCAAGTGTTTTATCAAAATTATTTTCCATCTAAGATAATATAGGGTTATCTTTATATCCCCATTTTTACATTGATTTGATTATGTGATGATGTAATTTTTTTTACGATATCATTTTATGGATTATGTTATGATGACGTGATGTTTAAGAATCCCATTTTTATTACAAGGGTTATGCTATGATGTATGGTTTATGATTTTGTGGCACATATAAAAATGGTATCATTATGATATGGATGGGACCTCTATCTCCCTCCAATTCATTGGGTAAAGATTTATATCTCATGAGATAGACATGGCTGGAACAGCAGGTTAAACTCGTTCAGTGAAACAAGATTGAAAGGAGGAGTGAACTCGGTTCAGAAATGGACTTTGTCCGCGAAGATAGTCTTGTCAATGAGTATTGACTACTAAGAAATGATTTTCTATGTTTATGTGTGTATGCCACAAATATTCATGTTTTATGTTATGATTGTTGGAATTACATTTCACTTCTATGATTTATCCCATGTTATGATCTCTTTTGAAAGATAATATTTTCAAAATGTTATGTTCTTATGAATATGATATGTTTGATATTTATTTTGCTTACCCTTACTGAGAATTGGAGCTCACCCTTTTGTATGTTTTCTATTCCCCAGGTCAGGAAGAAGGATATTTAGTAGAATATTCCAAAAAGGGACTCTAGATATGATGAATTAAATGGGAGACAACGTAGATGATTTATGAACCAGTTGTTTATGTTTCCTAGTTTCTAAAGACACTATACCTATACGGTCCTTTCATGGTTTTGTTATATGTTGTAATTAGTATGCTTCAATCTTGAAGTAATAACCATGTATGTAAAGTATGAGTCGTTATAGTTGGTATCAGAGGAAAGTTATAGTAAACCTTTGGAAACTAGGATGTGAAATCCTTAGTAAGAAATCTAAGGATATGTCTAATCATAGAACACAATCTTAGTGTTTTAGAAATAGCCATGAACAACCTATGATATGAACTTAAGTGTGAAATTTTATTCTTGATTATGTTGTTTTCATATTATAATTAGTGTTGCTCACACTATTCTTCTTGGTTTTAGTCAATGGCTGGAACCCGAAGGAACCGTGTTAACGCAGAATGCAACGGGCAATGCAATGATTTTCCCCCTGAGCAACCAAACGTTATGGGAGCTAGAATGAAAAATCTTATAGCCATGATCACAAAACATTATCAAGATATGAATCATGCAGGACATCCAAATTTGCAAAGGAAAGAGCAACATTCTGTTGAATCCTTCATGAGTCAGCGTCCACGTTCATTCAGTGGGTCTTCTGATCTATTTTTGGCTGAACAATGGATCAGTACCACTGAGAAGATATTTTCTAGTTCTTCAATGTTCTGAACATGATAAAGTCATCTTAGCAGTGTATCGTTTTGAAGGTGATGTTGATCAATGGTGGAATCTTATTATGAATACGAGGCAAAGGGATGAAATTGAGTCCATGGAATGGGACGAGTTCAAGAACTTATTTTTCAATAAGTATTTCCCTTGTATTCTTCGAACAAAGATGGAGAAGGCGTTTCTTGAACTGAAGCAAAAGGATGATGAATCCATTGGTACCTATGATTATCCAATAAAAACTTATATTTTAATTACTTTTTAATGGTATTAAATGTTCATTTGTGATCGTATGGGCCTGAGTTGGTGCATTTTCATTATGAACATCCATTCTCATCATTTGTGCACTTCATGCCTAATATACACCAATTTAGGCCCAATGAGTCATCTGATTCTAAGGAATGTAATTACCAAATATTTTTAATTTGATATTTTTGGAACTTTATCTACACTTAAATTTGAACATTTTTCATTCAGGGATCAATGGATAATTCATGGAAGAAGATGGGGATATTTTGTGATGAAAGGAAGCAATTCTAGAGAAGGAATATTGGACACTAGCCCACTGATGAGACTGTGGGGCCCAACATACAGGCCCAATGAATCCCAAATTTTGTGGATTTTAGAATACATTCATAGGAACAAATAAATCTTCATGAGACAATGCTAATTCGGCCTCTATTGTGGTCATTAAAGCGGCCCAAGTTAGAGATACAATTCTAGGCCAGATTCTGCGGCCCAGAAAAAACAGTCCACTAATTTTATCATATCTCGGAATCCGTAAATCCAAATGGGCCCAAATTTACTGGCGGTTATAATACATCCGGATCTCCATTTTCTTCTTCTATGGCCCACTCTGATTCGGCCATCTAGAAGGTCTTCCAGACGCGTCTGTTCGGTGAAGGAAAGCTGGCTGCCACCTCAGGTCAAATGTGGAAAAGTTCAAATTCCACATGCTTTCCACCACCTATGGCCTACCAAAATTAATTGAGATGCTTTTTACTGTTTTAGGCTCGACCCAAGGCTCCCACATTGCCTATTTAAGGTAGTGGTGGTGAAGGAGTTGAGAATCTTGGATGCTTTGTTCAATTGTAATGTTATGCTGCATTTTTGTTGCCTCAATTTTGTCGTTCACATGTAAGTTGTTCAATTCACTTTAGTTTCTTAATAAAATTTCTTCTTATACTCTTATTCTGTTGTTCTTAATATCAATTTTATACCGTTGGATCAAGGTGTGAATTTATTCACATCAACCCTTGTGAAATTATTCACACAACGATGGAGTGATCATTTTATTTTTGTTGTTTTCTTTACTTCTCCATTTCCCCACTCATGAGTCTACTTTCCGCTTCCATTGAAACCATGGGATCAATGGAGGGCTAACCCACTTATGGGTTGATCCAAGGGAGTATCAAGGGGCTGGATTGGATGTTATTTATCACCTAATTAATGTATAATAACTTCTTTAATTGGGATTTTTATTTGATGATGTTGTTTTATCTCCTTAAATGAACCCATCTCAAATTTAGAAAATCGAAATCAATAAAAAGACAATACGTCCAATCCACCCCGAGCGATAACCTAGGATCAACTCATTATTTTAAATTGAATCCACTTAAATCTATTAGATATCTTTAAAACCCATCCAAAATCAATCCAAGTTGGCCACTTCATAGCCAAAAATCCATCCCTTAGGTTGTGTATCTTAGGTATCCTCTTAGGTCTCTGTGGAAACGACAACCCAAGCTACACTACACGGACCGTTCTACCCTTCTTCTCTTGGGTAAATTTGGGCGTGAACCAAATTTTGGCGCCGTTTCCGGGGACCATGTAAGTACCTTAGATCCAAAAAAACCTTCTTTCCTCACCTCTATTCTTCTACTCTCACCCAAGATCTCTTATCTTGTCCCTTTCTCGCTTTGTTTTTTGCCCATGTCCGCCTACACCCGCGATTTCTCAAACAGACTAGTTAGGGTGGAAAGTCCTAGGATAGGGGAGTCAAGTGCACCTAAGGGATTGTTTAAATCAGATTCAAATATTCTTGAAACCCCAAAGTCAGAACTTGAAACAATTAAAATGGAGGGTCATCCACAAAATCAAATTGTAAACCCTGGGGGGAATCAAATGGGAAACCAAAACCAAGAAGCTCCAAACTTAGGGAATGTAGTTGATCAAACCATGAATGACTACCTCACTCCAGCTTGGACCAATGCCCCCTCATGCATTAGACACAATTCTATAGGATACACCAACTACATATTCAAACCCCGTGTCCTAAACCACCTTCCAACCTTTCATGGGATGGAGTCAGAAATGCCATACCTTCATGTCAAAGAGTTCAACGACATTGTTGAAACCATGTGTCCCCCACATCAACTAGAATCCGCTAAGATGAGGATATTTCCTTTTTCATTAAAGGATCGAGCTAAAAATTGGCTAAACAACTTGAGACCTGGATCAATCCACTCTTGGGACCAACTACAAAGAGAATTCTACAAGAAATACTTCCCTCATCACAAAACAATTGCACATAAAAAGAGCCTCCAAAAAATTTTTGAAAAAGAGGGAGAGTCATTTTATGAAACATAGGAGAGGTTCAAAGACACCCTAAACATGGTTCCACACCATGGGTTTTCCATACCTGAACAAGTGATAATTTTCTATGAAGGGTTGGGTCCGGGTAATAAACAATTCATTGACATGATGTGTAATGAAACTTTTAAAAACATGGCCCCAAATGATGCTTACGAGTATCTGGAAAGTCTGGCTGAACAAAACCAAACTTGGGGAACTTCTCCTTATTCTGAAAAGCCACAAAGAAGCACTGGAATTCATACACTTAGAGAAGAGGAAAGCCTTAGGGCTAAACTCGCGGCACTCTCTAGGAAGGTTGAAGAGATAGACCTTTGGAAAGTCCATGAAATCCAAAATGTAGACCTTGTTTGCACAATTTGTGACAAACATGACCATAAAACAGACAACTGCCCAACCATTCCATCCATCAAGGATGTTATTCTAGGAGGACCCCCAGCAGAAGTCAATGCCCTAAACTTTCAAAAGCCCCAATACCAAAACACCTTCAATCCAAGGTACAATGACCACCCATGCTTCCGATGGAAGGATAACCAACAAAATATCCAACCACAAGGGCAAAATCCTTACCCTCAACAGAACTACCAAACCCATAACCAGTTCCAAACCCAACCTATCCAATACCAACAGCCACCGGTCCATTTTCAACAAACCATCCCACTTCCAAAATATCCCCCTGGGATAAACCAACCTACTCAAGCACCAACCCAAACTGTTCCACAAAGCCTACTAGAACAACTGTGCAATCAAATGGAGAGGATGAACTCAGAAGTCTCTTCCCTAAAACAAGATCTTCAAACCATCAAAACAGGAAAGGCACCCATGCCTACTCAGGCGGTTCCATCCTCAACTTCAAGGGGAGAGTCAAGTTGTTCTCAAACAACTCATGAACAACTAAAGGCTGTGACTATTTTAAGAAGTGGTAAATCAATTGAGAAACATGAACAACTAATGCAGAACCCACCTGAAGATTCAAACTTGGATGAAAATTCAAATGAACCACAAGATCAAACTGAGGAAACTGATAACAATGTGAAAGAAACAACTCTTCAACAAACAACCCCACAACCTGCACCATTTCCCCAACGCTTGAGGGGGAAAACCAAGCCTGAACTGATTGAAACGTTGAGGGAAATATTTTCACACGTCAAGTTGAACATACCCCTTCTCGATGCAATCCAAACCATACCTGCCTACTCAAATTACCTTAAGGACTTGTGCACTTTTAAAAGAAAATTTTCACATAAAAACCATGTCCTTTTGGCTGCTAATGTGAGTACCACCATTCAAGGGATAATTCCTCCTAAGTTGAATGACCCAGGTTTCCCTTACATCAATGTTGAACTAGGAGAAAGCAAAGTTGTCAAAGCATTGTGTGACCTAGGTGCTAGTGTCAATCTCATCCCATATGGTGTGTACTGCCAGTTAGGCCTAGAAGAAATCCAACCCACATCTGTCACACTTCAACTTGCTGATCGTAGAATTAGGGTTCCAAAGGGGATTTTAAAGGATGTTTTGGTAAAGGTTGAAAACTTCATCTACCATACTGACTTCATTGTCCTTGACAACCATCCAAACATTGGAAATAAAGAACAAACCCCAGTCATCCTTGGCCGTCCTTTTCTTGCAACAATCAACTCTGTTATCCGAGTCCGAAATGGGAACATGACCATCACCTTTGGGAACATGAGTCTAGACTTGAACATCTATAATGAAAGCTCACAAATAGGGGATGACGAGGACATTCTTGAAGTAAACATGATAGGAATCATTGATAATGAATCCATGGAACATCAAGAAATATTTGATGAATGTTTAAGTCAAGATGACATTTATTTCCTTTATTCATATGAAGGAAGTTTATCTCCTTGGATTTAATCATTTTCAAATTGCTCTTATGATGAATTCTTAGGTCCAAAAATCAGTGAAACCTTTCAAGAAACCAATTTCATGGAGACCAATCAAACTTCCTTTCCTAAATCTGATCAAGCCAATCTAGTTGCTGAAACTTCTACATGTGGGGAATCAATCATATCTGAAACTCTAAAAAAAGAAATTGAACTGGATCCAATGTCCCAAACTTCAGCTGAAATTCTGAACCAATCTGATCTTGAATTGAAGGAACTTCCTGCTACACTCAAGTATTCTTTCCTAGGGGACAATCAAACACATCATATTGTCATTTCTTCATCTCTTGAATCCAATCATGAGAGGATGCTTCTAGATGTCCTTACGAAACATAAGAAAGCCATTGGTTGGACCCTGTCTGATATTACTGGGATTAGCCCACTTATCGGGACTCATAGGATTGTTCTGGAATCTGATTCAAATCCATGTCGTCATCCTCAACGACGACTCAATCCTAATCTCATGGAGGTAGTAAGGAATGAATTTATGAAATTGTTGAAAGCTGGTATCATATATCCCATAGCTGAGAGTTAATGGGTGAGCCCAATCCATGTGTTTCCAAAAAGGCTGGAATCACAGTGATAACCAATGACGATGGAGAGATTCTTCCAACAAGGGTGAGTAGTGGATGGAGGGTCTGCATTGACTATAGGAAACTAAACTCATTCACCAAGAAAGAAAATTTCCCCTTACTATTCATTGACAAAGTCCTTGAGAGAGTGGCAGGTCATGCCTTCTACTGTTTCTTAGATGGGTACTAAGGATACAATCAAATTGAGGTCTCCCTAGAGGATCAAGGGAAGACTACATTCACATGTCCTTTCGGTACCTTTTCCTTCAAACGCATGCCCTTCGGGTTATGCAATGCCCCTGGAACCTTCCAGCGGTGCATGATGGGAATCTTCTCAGACATGGTAGGGGATTTTCTTGAGGTCTTCATGGATGACTTCTCTGTGTTTGGGGATACTTTTGAGGGATGTCTGCAGAATGTGGAGAGAGTCTTGTCAAGATGTGAAGAAAAAAATCTGGTCCTAAACTGGGAAAAATGCCATTTCATGGTTAAAGAGGGACTTGTTCTAGGCCATCTGGTCTTGAGTAGGGGGCTTGAAGTTGATAAAGCAAAGGTTGACATCATTTGTCACCTTCCATCACCCAAAACTGTCAAGGAAGTGAGGTCTTTCTTAGGAAATGCTGGTTTCTATAAAAGATTCATCAAGGACTTTAGTTCAATATCCCATCCCCTTTGTGCTCTCTTAGTAAAGGATGCTCCATTTGTTTGGACAGAAAGCTGTGAGGGTTCATTCTCAACCATCAAATCCTCTCTCACCTCTCCTCCCATTATGAAATCTCCAAATTGGAACCTTCATTTTGAACTTATGTGTGATGCCAGTGACTTTTCTGTTGGAGCTGTGTTAGGACAACATTGTGATAAAACTCCTTATGTCATTTCTTATGCAAGCAAATCCTTAAATGATGCCCAAATCAACTACACCACCACTAAAAAGGAGTTACATGCTATTGTGTTTTCCTTAGAGAAGTTTATGTCCTACCTCTTAGGATCACCCATCACTGTGTTCACTGACCATTCTGCACTAAAATACCTCTTCCAAAAACAAGATGCTAAGGCTAGACTGATTAGCTGGGTCCTTCTCTTACAAGAATTTGACCTCACAATCAAGGATAAAAAGGGAGTTGAAAATGTTGTAGCTGATCACCTCTCTAGGATGGAATTCAAAGACAACTCAAATCACCATTCTGTGTCTGATTCATTTCTTGATGAACACTTATACTATGTGAGTGACTGCCCTTGGTATGCTGACATAGAAAATTTCTTAGTGACAGGAGTCATTACAAAATTCTTAGGGACTCAAGCTCGAAGGAAATTCCTTTCTGATGTTAGACACTATGTGTTTGATGATCCATACCTCTATAAGTTCTGCCCTGACCAAGTCATTAGGAGGTGTGTTCCAGAATCTGAACAAGATTCCATCCTTAAATTCTGTCATAGTGAGTCATGTGGAGGTCACTTTTCCTCTAAGAAAACATCTTCTAAGATTCTTCAATGTGGTCTTTTCTGGCCCACCCTCTCAAGGGACTCCTACACATTTTGTCAAAGCTGTCCTAGGTGTCAACAAGTAGGGTCCATCACAAAAAGGAATCAAATGCCACTCACTCCCATCTTAGTGGTTGAAATCTTTCATGTTGGGGAATTGATTTCATGGGTCCCTTCCTAAACTCTCGGGGATACCTCTACATACTCTTAGCTGTTGATTATGTCTCAAAATGGGTTGATGCCATTCCCACAAAATCCAATGATCATCAAACTGTGATTAGATTCCTAAAAGAAAACATATTCTCTAGATTTGGAATTCCTATGGCTATCATAAGTGATCGTGGAACTCATTTTTGCAATCGTCCATTCTCATCACTCATGGAAAAATATGGAATTTCTCACAAAGTGTCAACTGCTTACCACCCACAGACCAATGGTCAAGCTGAGTTAGCCAATCGTGAAATTAAGCAAATTCTTGAAAAAACTATCAACCCCTCTAGGAAAGATTGGTCTGAAAAACTCTTAGATGCTCTTTGGGCCTATAGAACCGCATATAAAACCATTTTAGGAATGTCCCCATATAGGTTGGTTTATGGTAAAGCATTCCATTTGCCAGTGGAGATTGAACATAAGGCCTTTTGGGAAATTAAGAAAATGGATTATGATCTCTCATTGTCCGGAACAAAAAGGAAATTAGATCTCATTGAACTCGAAGAACTAAGTATGGAGGCTTATGAAAATTCAAGGATCAATAAATATAGAGTTCAAGACTACCAATCTAGGAATATCAAGGTCAAACATTTTGAACCGGGAAAACTTGTGCTCTTGTATAGTTCAAAACTTCATTTACATCTGGGAAAGTTAAGGTCTAGATGGTCAGGACCTTTCATAGTGCATCAGGTATTCCCCCATGGGGCAGTAGAGATTCAAGATCCCACAAGTGGTTAAATTTTCTTGGTCAATGGTCAAAGGTTAAAACCATTCATTGAATCATTCAATAAACAGGAAAAAGAGGTTGAGTTAACTGATCCAACCTATGAACAGGGAACAAATTAATAGATTTAGGGTCCATGTCGGGCTAACGAAGTTAAACAAAGCTCTGAATGGGAGGCAACCCATGGTTTTCAAGTTTCCAATAATTTCGTTGTTTTAATCAACTTTATATTTTAAATAGGGTTAATGAGACATTTTGATATTTTGAAAAATAATAATAAACTGTTGACATGTTCTTCTATAATGAGTATGGATGGGTACGAAAGGGGAGCGCCATATTCATCCGTGTCACGTGGTGTGATCATTGAGTAATACCTTTCCCATAAATTTAAAAAGAAGACAATGTATCGTCAGTTTATTTTTTTTATTTTTTTTATTTTATAGGTTAACATAAAAATAAAATAATAATAATAATAATAATTCCACGCCATTGGCCGTGGGGAAAACCCCGTCACAACCGGCGAAGCCGCGGGGACTCAAACCCAAGACCGAAGGGAGACAGGGGCGCGCGCTTACCACTGACCTGCGGCTTCTTGTGCTTCCTTATTCTATAATTTTTATATATATTCTTATATTTTACTTCCTTTATTATATAAATATATATATATATTGATTGTTTTTGTTTGTTTTGTTTGTTTTGTTTTCCCTTTTTCCACTTGGGAACTTTGCACGCAGCATGGATATCAAAGGAATAAATTCGAGCGGCAAGAACTTCAAACTTCAACCACCAGGTTACTTCATTCCATGATCCTCATATTTAAATTTCCTTATTGAACTCCCCTTTTTATTCCTCTACCCCATTCTAAATTTTGTTTTTATGAAACTAGGGACAGTTTCATTCTATGTTGGGGGGTGTGGAAACAAAATGTTTGTTTAAAAAAACAATGATAACAAAAAGAAGTAAAGTTCCTTTATCATTCATATAATAACATCTTTGCTCACATGAAAACTACATATCAAAAAATTATTATTTCCTTGACTCTTAATTTAATTCATGATTAAGTTTAAAAGCATAGATTTTGGAAAGTGTGGTTTTCTAATGTCATATTTCATCGTTTATATTTTCATCCAAATTAAAAAATGCCACAATGCACGTCCCCTAGACTGTGGGGTACTAATTTGAATTTTTGGGGTCCCATAATAAATAGCATAGGCTGGTTTTATTTTTATAAATAATATGAGTATTCAAAAAAAACTAAAAAAAATTATTAAAAAAAATTGCGTGTAGAGCAATGGATTGATAAAATGTGAGGCTTTCGGCACTTGGGGATCGTGACTCCAGAGTTTTCTAGCCCTGAGTTTTTCAATATATCTCTATTTATGGTAATATGACTTTTTTTTATTAAGTTAACTCGAGACGACGCCCGAGTATGTGGGCTTCACTTGGTGCCCTAAGGCCTTTGAGTCTGGGAGTCATCGGCAATGTCTTGCTACATGGGTTAATTTGATTAACTGTAATCTCAATTACTATGGCAATATTGCAAAAAAAAATTCAAAAAAAAAATAATGAAGAATACTCATATTAGGATTAAATGTGATTCCACCTAGCGCTTCCATGATTTCCCCCTTGAATGAAAATGAACCCCCATATCTATTGTGATACACAACACATCATTACACCTAATTGAGTTGGATGAAGTATGATGATGGATTTGATCAAAGGAATGGGCTTGGGATTGGGATATGCTTTTAAATTCATCTTGTTTTAAATTATCTTGATAGGTTATAAAAATATATTTGTGTGCAGTTTACATTGTGAGCACTGTTTGTTATAATGTGTTTGGAGAAAGGAATTCAAATAAAATCATTGAATTGTTTGCTCGGGACTAGCAAATCTCATGTTGGGGGTTGTGATTATCCAATAAAAACATATATTTTAATTACTTTTTAATGGTATTAAATGTTCATTTTTGATCTTATTGGCCTGAGTTAGTGCATTTTCATTATGAACATCCATTCTCATCATTTGTGCACTTCATGCCTAATATACACCAATTTAGGCCCAATGAGTCATCTGATTCTAAGGAATGTAATTATCAATTTTTTTAATTTGATATTTTGGTAACATTATCTACACTTAAATTTGAACATTTTTCATTCAGGGATCAATGGAGAATTCAGGGAAGAAGATGGGGATATTTTGTGATGAAAGGAAGCAATTCTAGAGAAGTCAGATTGGACACTAGCCCACTGATGAGACTGTGGGGCCCAACATACAGGCCCAATGAATCCCAAATTTTGTGGTATTATATAATACATTCAAAGGAACAAATAACTCTTCATGAGACAATGATAATTCGTCCTCTATGGTTGTCATTAAAGTGTCCCAAGTTAGAGATACAATTCTGGGCCAGATTCTGCGGCCCAGAAAAAACAGTCCACTACTTTTATCATATATAGGACTCCGTAACTCCAACTCGGCCCAAATTTAAAGGTGGTTAGAAGACATCCGTAGCTCCATTTTCTTCTTCTATGGCCCACTCTGATTCGGCCGGCTAGAAGGTCCTCCAGATGCGTCTATTCGGTGAAGGAAAGCCAGCTGCCACCTCGGGTCAAATGTGGAAAAGTTCAAATTCCACAAGCTTTCCACCACCTATGGCCTACCAAAATTAATTGAGATGCTTTGTACTATTTGAGGCTCGACCCAAGGCTCCCAAAATGCCTATTTAAGGCAGTGGTGGTGAAGGAGTTGAGAATCTTGGATGCTTTGTTCAATTGTAATGTTATGCTGCATTTTTGTTGCCTCAATTTTGTCTTTCACATGTAAGTTATTCAATTCACTTTAGTTTCTTAATAAAAGTTCTTCTTCTACTATTATTCTGTTGTTATTAATATCACTTTGATACCGTTGGATCATGGTGTGAATTTATTCACACCAACCCCTGTGAAATTATTCACACAACGGTGGAGTGATCATTTTATTTTTGTTGTTTTCTTTACTTCTCCATTTCCTCCCTCATGAGTCTACTTTCCGCTTCCATTGAAACCATGGGATCAATGGAGGGCTAACCCACTTATGGGTTGATCCAAGGGAGTAGCTAGGGGATGGATTAGATGTTATTTATCACCTAATTAATGTATAATAACTTCTTTAATTGGGATTTTTATTTGATGATGTTGTTTTATCTCCTTAAATGAACCCATCTCAAATTTATGAAATTGAAATCATTAAAAAAAATACGTCCAATCCACCCCGAGTGATAACCTAGGATCAACTCATTCTTTTAAATTGAATCCACTTAAATCTATTAGATATCTTTAAAACCCATCCAAAATCAATCCAAGTTGGCCACTTCATATCCAAAAATCCATCCCTTAGGTTGTGTATCTTAGGTATATTCTTAGGTCTTTGTGGAATCGACAACCCAAGCTACACTACAAGGACCATTCTACCCTTCTTCTCTTGGGTAACTTTGGGCGTGAACCAACTTACGAAGCAAGTTTTACAAAACATGCAAGGTACGCTTCTGAATTTGTTATCCTACCTGAGACTAAGATCGATCGATTATTTAGTGGATTAAAACCAAGTCATTGAAGGGCGTTATCCATAAGGGACTTAAATAGCTACGTGGAAATTGTTCGATGTGCTCCCAAGGTGGAGATGGATATTGGTGTAACCCATCAGTCACATGGGTCTGATAAGAAGAGGAAAATGGAATTCAAAAGAAAATCTAAAGACCACACTGAAAATAAAATGAGTCTTCCCTTATGCTCAAAGTGTGGAATGAAACATGGAAGAAATTGTCTTAAGGGGACAAGAAAATGTTGTAAGTGTGGAAAAGAAGGTCATCGGGCAATTGAATGTCGAAATAATGGGAAGAAGACGTCTAATGATGCAAACAAAGGAAGGGATACACAGAATGAACCTACTACATTTCAATGTTTCAAGTGAAAGGAGATGGGGGATTATGCTAATCAATTCCCAAATCCAAGGGTTGATGATGATGATCGACGTCAACAAACGCTTAAGGCCAAAGAAAAAGTAAAGTCACGTGCAATTACTATCGGTGATGTGGAGTACGACAACGAAGCAGTGAGAGGTACACTTACCATCCAATCTAAAGTATAAAATGTTTAATTTGATTCTGGATCCACCCACTCTTTTATTTCTGATGAAGTTTCTAAGGGTATCGCCATATTACCTCAACAATTAGATGTTGAGTTGGTTGTGACAACTCCTAATGGCACAACAGTTGCATCAAAAGTTTACAATTATTCTCCGATTGAAGTTTGTGGGAAATTGATTCCTACAAATCTTGTGATTCTTCCTATAGTGGAATTTGATGTGATTCTTGGCATGGATTTTCTTTCTTTATATTGAACTCATATCAATTGAAAAATAAGGGAAGTCACAATTCATATTCCAGATAATTCTATGATCGTCTATCAATGCAAGGATGAACATAACCTTCCAGTGGAAATTTATTCCATCTTATGGGTCTTGATTCCACTAAATGAAGGTTATTTATCTCAAATGTTTGGAGGGAAACTCGCGATTAATAATATTCCCATTTTACGGGAATTTGATGATGTCTTTCCAGAGGAATTTCCAGGTCTTCCCCCAAATCGTGAAGTTGAGTTTTCAATAGAACTCGTACCAGGTGCTTTGACTATTTCAAAGAAACCTTATAGAATGGCTCCAATTGATTTGTAGGAATTGATTAAGGAACTCCAAGAGAGTCTTGATAAAGGATTCATACACCCTAGTGTGTCACCTTGGGGGGTACCTGTTCTTTTTGTTAAGAAGAAAGATGGATCAAGGAGACTCTGCATTGATTATCGAGAACTTAACAAGATCACTATCAAGAACAAATATCCTCTCCCACGCATTGATGACCTATATAACCAACTACATGGAGCTCAATACTTTTCCAAGATTGATCTTCGTTCAGGGTATCATCAATTAAGGGTCAAAAGGTAGGATACACCAAATACGTCTTTCCGTACAAGGTATGGACACTATGAATTTATAGTGATTCCATTTGGTCTTACTAATGCCCCTGTTATCTTCATGGATATGATGAATAGAGTCTTTAGAGACTATCTTGATCATTTTGTGGTAGTCTTTATAGATGATATTCTTGTATTTTCAAAGAGCAAGGAATAACATGAAGATCACTTGATATTTGTATTAAAGACCCTAAGAAAGGAGAATCATTATGCCAAATTTACCAAGTGTCAATTTTGGTTTCAAAAGTTGCATTTTTGGGTCACATAATCTCAAAAGAGGGGATATCTTTGGATCCAACAAAAACAGAGGTTATCGAAAGATGGTCGAGACCAACAACAGTAACTGAGATCCGAAGTTTTCATGGTTTGGCTGGATATTACCGACGTTTTTTGAATGATTTTTCAAGGTTATCTGACCCACTCACCAAGTTGACTCGGAAAGGAGTTATGTTTGTTGGGACGGAGGAATGTGAAGAGAATTTCAAAGAGCTAAAAATAAGGGTAGCAAGTTCACCTGTGCTCACACTACCTTGCAGTGGAGAAAGGTTTGTGATCTACAGTGATGCATCCAAGAATGGACTGGGGTGTGTTCTCATGCAAAATGATATGGTGATAGCTTATGCCTCGCGACAGATGAAAATCCATGAGCAAAATTACCCACATCATGATTTGGAGTTAGCTGCGGTAATCTTTGCATTAAAGATTTGGAGGCATTACCTTTATGGTGAAAGGTGTGAAATTTATACTGATCATAAAAGTTTAAAGTATATTTTCACACAAAAAGAGATGAATATGCCTCAAAGAAGATGGTTGGAGCTGATTAAGGATTACGACTGCTCAATTCATTACCACCCTAGGAATGAAAACAAGGTAGCAGACGCATTAAGTCGACAAGACAATGCTAGCTTATCCATGATGAGGATCACAAAAGATCCAATATTTATTGATTTACAAAGGATGGATCATGGAATTACAATGGAAGGGGAAAAATATTATCTTTCTCAAATGAATGTTCGACCATCTATACACGTGAAGATTAAAGAGGCACAGAAAGAAGATGTAGATTTACAAAAGAAGGTGAAAAATGTTCCTGAATTCAACCTTGATTGTGATGGGATAATAAGGTTCAGGAATCAGGTATTTGTTCCTCCCATCCCATAATTAAAGAAGGAGCTACTGGACGAGGCTCATAGTTCTTCATTTTCTATTCATCATGGAAGTAAAAAGATGTATAAGGACCTAAAAGAGTACTTCTGGTGGGATGGAATGAAAATATATGTTGTTGAATATGTCTCTCGATGCTTGGTTTGTCAACAAGTTAAAGCTGAGAGGAAAAAGTCTAAGGGGTTGTTACAACCATTACCCATACCAGAATGGAAATGGGAAAACATCACTATGGACTTTGTTACTAGACTTCCTAAAACATCCAAATGAAATAATGCTATCTGGGTTATAGTTGATTGTCTTACAAAGTCATCACACTTCATTGCTATTAGAGAATATTTTTCTCTTGATCAGCTTGCCAGGATATATGTCAAGGAAGTGGTAAGATTCCATGGAGTACCACTTTCCATTATATCTGATCGGGATCCGAGGTTTACCTCGAAATTCTGGCAAATTCATCAGAATGCTCTAGATACAGAGTTGAGTTGCAGCACTTCTTACCATCCTCAGACAGACGGTCAGTCTGAGAGGACAATTCAAACTCTAGAAAACATGCAGATATCTTTCTCTATGGATTTCAAAGGTGTTTGGGATCAACACATATCTTTGGAGGAATTTTCTTATAATAATAGCTTTCACTCCAGTATTCAGATTGCTCCTTATGAATCCCTCTATGGAAAGAAATGAATAACTCCAACGTGCTGGGATCAAATTGGGGAAAGAAATCTATTATGACCTGATATTTTGGATGAGATGGAAGAAAAGGTCATATCTACTCAACAACACATCATAGCAGCTATGAGTCGGCAGAAAAGGTATGCTAACAACCGAATAAAAGACCTAGAGTTTGATGTGGGTGATGAAGTGTTCTTACGAATATCTCCCTGGAAGAGGGTCATGAGATTTGGAAAGAAGGGAAAGTTGAGCCCTAGATATATCGGTCCTTTTGAAATTATGGATCGTGTTGGGAAAGTATCTTACTGATTGTTTCTTCCAACGAATCTATCTCAACTTCATGATGTGTTCCATGTATCTATCCTGAGAAAGTACATACTCGATCCTTCACATGTACTCATCTCAGAAGTTGTACCGCTGGAGAAAGATCTTTCTTATGAAGAACAGCCGATAGAGATTCTGGATCATAGAAAAAAAGTTCTATGGAAAAAGAACACTCTCTTGGTGAATGTTTTATGGAGGAACCACCAATTAGAAGAAGCCACATGGGAACATGAGGATATGATGAGGGAGAGGTATCCTCATCTGTTTGTAATGAAGTGAAGAATTTTGAGGGCGAAATTCATTTTAAGGGGGGTAGAATGTAACACCCTGAGATTTTATGAGAAATATTTTTTTATGTCTTATTTTATATGCAACACAAAAGGAATCTTTCAAAACTCACAACACTGACTTGGCTTTCATTACACGCAATCATGACCTTCCTCGATAGCGTGTGTAGTACGCAATACCGGGTTTCACTAAACAACGATATATTATTATGGGCTAGCCATTATGAATATTATTAACTACATTTTGAATTTTATAACATTATTATTCATCTTACACATTTTCTAGAACATGGTAAGAGAACAAAATAATTTTTTCAGGTAAAATAAGTATTTTTCAAAAAATGCAGTTTTTCCGCCTTTTGATGGTGCACCCACATTATATCTAGTTTTTGACATGTTTATAAATTCCGTTTGACAAAATAAAATTCTTATTTGGAATTAATATATAAAAATATACTTTGGATAAATATTTGATATTTTTCTGATAACTTTCATATTTTGATGAATAGTAAAAATACGCTAATTTTTAATTAAAAACAACTTTTTTCATTGAGATAATTTATATGGTTAAACAATAATATTGAATGGTCATAAAGTATAAATAAAATATATTTTTACCATTTAATATAATGTATGTAATTATCATTAATTTCACAATGAATTCATAGGTAAAAACATTTCAATCTTTGGCAATATTTTAACTTCTAAAACATGTTTTCATACCAACGGGATTAATTTTAAATTAATTACTGCAACTTATGTGTTTTGAAGTTTTAAAAATTGATTCCATATTTGGAATCAGTGGGTCCAAATTAAGTTAATAGGATACCTTTTATTTTTTGGCATTATGAATAGTAACTACGATAAATTTTATTTACCATAGTTAAAGGTAAATCAGGTAATTAAGGGTAAATATAAGATTATAAAATTACCATAACACCTGCCAAAATCCTATTGGATGACTAACAGTCGACCCATATCACTTAAGGGTAGTATTAGATTCATTTAATGGACAATTTTCTATAAAAATAATTTAATTATTATTAAAACCAAAGAAAGTGACAACATGTCACTTTCTTAAATCTTATAAGTATAATAATTTTAATTTAGTGATAAAATTAATGAAACATCATAAATGAATAGTCTCCAAAAATTTAATACAATTATCTAAATTATATGAATTTATTTATAATTTTTAGGGATTAAATAATTATCATTAATTATGACACAATAGTGATGCTGGAATTATTTTATTAATTAAAATATCAAATATATGGTTTTATAAATATTAAAATAAATAGTATATGAACTATTTAATGTTATACACTAATTTTTTAGATACATATGAAATTTTATGAATCTATATAAGCTTTTAGATCGAACATATATTCTATATATTTTTTATTTAAATTCAAATAAATGACACATGTCAAAATTGACACTATTGTTATTTTATAAAAATAACATATTAAAAAACTGTTTAAAAATCACAAAAATTTTTAAAAATTATAAATTAAATTTTATATGGTCTATTATGTCATAAAGTTTCAAATTATGGAAAATTGACAACACATATGTAATTATTTATAATAATTTAAAATTTAGAATATTATTACCACAAATAAAATTAAAATGATAAATAAGGATAAATCAAGTTGATAATGTTTAAAATAAATTAATAACATATCTAAATTTTATTGGTTGATGGGATTACAACCCTACCTCATCTAATATTTGTATATGAGTCATTTTGGAAGTTTAAACGTGGGGTTGGGATTTAATATAAACTAATATTTCTTATATTTCCAAAGGTGCCCCTCTCCTCCCTTATAAAAGGGCACATCCTCCCTCTCCTCCTAACACAAATTTTAGCCTACAAGATCAGAAAATCCCTGCCCATTTCACTTCCCCACTTCCCTAGAAAAATCTTAGAGGTCCTGGGCTTCTTCAAAGACCAATTGTAGTGCCCTAAGAAGAGGTCTAAAAGAGGCGCTTCAAAGAAGAGGTAATGTCCGTTACCGATTCTTTCAACTTTATTTATTCTTCTACTTCTTCTTATTTTGTTGTTTCATTATGAAGTAATAACATCAGTATCACTAAAATACTAATATGTTATTATAAGTATTAAAAAACCCTATTTCACCATCTATCCATCCTATGGAAAATGAAATCACCCCGCGTGCATACGTACGGAATACCGTCTCCACGCCGTGGTGTAATCTATTTTCCACCACCACCTTACTTGCATGGGTATAATGGTGTAAATAATGAATATATATGATTATTGTAAATTGATATTGACTCTGAAATAGTATACATGCAGTCCAATACAATTCCACAATCATGGGAATGATATCATCACTCGTGCGTACGTACGGAATACCGTCTCCACAATGTGATGTGACTCGTTCTATATGATCTTCATTGAATAATGATTATATAAATGAATTGAATGAATGAATATGATATATATTACAATTATAACATTCTTTAAATGATATATCTATATCCTATAAATAGTAATAATATTTTATTCGACACAACACGCATAAGAACAATAAGCAATAAACACCCGAATAACAAGTAGCAATGAAATATTACTACTAAGAAGATAAAAATATGACCATATATGATATCATAACAATGAATATGATTTTGTAATAAGTCAATTGAAATTATTTAAACCATATTACATGAGGTTCGGATTCATACGAAGCATATCGGACCTAATGTAAGGGAAAATCTCACAATCTCATTTTTATCTGAGATTGTTTATACTTCAGAATTTACTGGGAAATATTTATCATCCACATCCATGTTTCCTAAATATGTAATATTATTTCAATCCACCTACAATTGTTAAAATCAAATTTTACCCTTCGGTGAGTTTTTAGTAAATGATACGAAAGGAATCTTTTGTCATTTATCGTACAAGGTACTTTTTGACTTTTCCGGCCAAAGTACAGGAAGAATGTTTTTTTAACTTATACGGCATGAATGGATTTTTAGAAAATTATTTCCATGAATCTTCCATTACAAGTTTTCAGGTTTATTTTTAATCAACATCTTTTAGTTCAAAATTATATGACATGTTAAGAATGGAAAATGTTTTTGAAGTAGAAAGGATATTTTCCTCAAGAATGGGGTTCAAGTGTTTTATCAAAATTATTTTCCATCTAAGATAATATAGGGTTATGTTTATATCCATATTTTTACATTGATTTGATTATGTTATGATGGAATTATTTTTATGGTATCCTTTTATGGATTATGTTATGATGACGTGATGTTTAAGAATCCCATTTTTATTACATGGGTTATGCTATGATGTATGGTTTATGATTTTGTGGAACACATAAGAATGATATCATTATGAGATGGGTGGGACCTATATCTCCGACCAATACATTGGGTAAATATTTTTATCTCATGAGATAGACATGGATGGAACGGAAGGATAAACCAGTTCAGTGAAACAGGACTGAAATGAGGAGTGAACTCGGTTCAGAAATGGACTTTGTCCGCTAAGATAGTCTTGGCAATGAGTCTTGACTACTAAGAAATGATTTTCTATGATTATGTGTTTATGACACAAAGCTTCATGTTTATTGTTATTATTGTTGGAATTACATTTCACTTCTATGATTTATCCCATCTTATGATCTCTTTTGCAGGATAATATTTTCAAAATGTTATGTTCTTATGAATATGATATGTTGGATATTTCTTTTGTTTACCCTTACTGAGAATTTGAGCTCACCCTTTTGTATGTTTTCTTTTACCCAGGTCAGGAAGAAGGATATTAAGTAGGATATGCCAAAATGGGACTCTATATATGATGAAAAAAATGGGAGACAAAATAGATGATTTATAAACCAGTTGTTTATGTTTCCCAGTTTCTAAAGACACTATACCTATACGGTCCTTTCATGGTTTTGTTATATGTTGTAATAATAATGCTTCAATTTTGAAGTAATAACCATGTATGTAAAGTATGGGTCATTATAAAAATAATATGAATGAATTATTCCATGAACACATAAATAATTAGGTTGGAATATACCAAATACCCCTGATATTTTGTCTCATGAGACCTACCAATGCTTCAATGGGCTATCTATAACTGGGCCTCATCCAACACTCACTAAGTACAATGCATTCATCAAATTAATGAATAAAATAATGATTTATGGAAATTATGTATGAAATAATATAAATAGGGGATTATTTTTATTTTAAAATCTATCATTTTTTTAAACATTCTCGTGTTTTTAAACAATTAGAAATAAAACATTCAATTTCCCCAAATACTGTTAGGGTAATATAAAAGTAATGCATTATAAAAAGATTATATTTGATTCAATTTCTAATTAAAGAAACAAAACAATATAAAGAAACTAACATAATTTTATCAAGTTCTAATAAAATAAGTAACACAACTGAAAATTAGAAATACAGAGTTTGATTTGTCAATCAACTTTTTAGTGGTATTTTTAAAATTTTCAATTTAAAAATTAATGGAAAGGGGAACATAAAATAATTTCAAGGTATCATTTACCATATATGAATCTAATGATATAATATTCATAAAATTTGTGTCTAGGATATATTATCCTTGCCAAGGATGTACCCATTCAAACAGATTTTTAAATTCTCTATAATAATAACGCGATGCATGGTTTACCTAATACATTGACTTGTAGCATGGAATTACCACCAAACAAACCATTATCTCAGGAACCCATCTATAAAGACTGGTTACTTGATGACATATCTACAAAACTAAATGATAGTAACTTGTTCAATGATACCAGTTAAGAATAACCTCTATAAAAACTATAAAAAACAAAAATTACACTAGTCAACATGATGTTGAAGATTTTGAGTGATTATAGCTCCCATTGTATTATTTTACATCGTTGGTATCCATTGAATTTTTTGGTCCATGAGGTTTGTAAATATTTATAGAAAATACTCTGACGGTTATATTTCTCCAATCTCTCAGCAATTTTATAAAGAATTGACAACACTATATTATTCATGTCTTTAGAGACTAAACATATCACCACAACCACTGATGAAGTTATTGAACACATCAACGATGATATTTTGTTATTGGAAATAATATTATTTTTAAATCTAATTTAGGAAAACCATTAACCATTGATATTATATAAATATTGAGATCATCATATTTTGACATATTATTCGTAGATCAATATTTTATAAAACAAAAGGTTAAAAATTTATTAAATAGTTTGTTTTGTATAAAAAAATAAAAATGATAAAAAGAAGATTAATAATAAACATATTTATGTGTATAGTGACATTAAAAAATGATTAATTTAATTATTTGACTTAGAAAATAAAATACATAATCAATATAAACATTTATACTGAAAAACTAACATACAAAATGCCAATAAATTCTCATATCAATAAATAGATCAAAATTATCATAAAGGATCATGAAAAACATGGTGGATGATATCATAAAATTATATACCCATTAATGGAATAGAATCATCTATGTATGTTGATAGAGATGACCAATCCATTAAAATATTCACTGAACATTTCATCCAAAACAATATAAAATTATCTTTTTCTTAAGAATAACACTTTGGGATATACTCAACAGTAGGGGGGATATTGTTTTGAATATTTTTGAAAATTATCACTTTTTATCATTTTAGATATTTAAATTCCTAGGATATTGATTCTCTTATTCTATTTTCCTTATCACATACAAGTATATGAAATAAATAAAGTATATGACATGATATTTTTAGAAGGTTAACTATTAAATATGTGTATCTAGTCCATGCCACATATGGTGAAGACCAGGACATGGATATTAAATTATAATGTGATGTAAAACATAGTATTTTAGCTATGAAAAATACTTAACCTCACTGTGAGTACCTAGAATCTATGTAGGGGATGGATACAGTCTCTCTTCCCTATACAGGTTATGAACTTCTACAACTTTTATCTCCTTTTTGGTTCATTATATTTTCTTATGAATAAATTATATAACCTCTTCTTAAGATACATTACATATCCAAGAAATTCTTCAACATATTGAGACTTATAGTGGATGTCAAAATGATGCATTTTTTCCAACATCCTGGTTTTTTGACTTGATACTTTCATAGAAGTGAGCAAGAAAATTTATTTTTCCTCCTTATTCACCTAGAACCATTCTATATTATATTCTATTCTGTTATGTTATCTAGATAATATAAATCTGATGATGATTATCTGAGGATAGTTTGATAGACCATTCTTCTATTGGCTATCGTTTTATATTATATTATTTAAAATCTTCCACTGCTATATAGTAGTTCCATTATTCTTCTCTAAGTTCATCCCCTCCATTGTTTAACTTTTTCCCCAATCTAGTACCTATAAATATTTTATATATTCTAAACTCTATCAAATAGTTAACTGGGTTCTCATTCTATTATTTTTTTCTATCATGAAGCACTTAATCCACCCAGTACTTATTCTCTCAAATAATTATCCCAAATTTTAATTTAACTCATAATTTCATTGATGAAACATTCATGTGGTGAAAATTATTTAGTGATTCTATTCTGCTACATGTAATAACATTTTTATAAATATTATACTATAAAAAACCATATTTATATTGGTACACATATAAATTATTGGTTAGGAACTCAAATATATTTTCCCATATAATGAAACATTGAATTACATATATCTCTTCTCATTTCAATTTCCCTAGAACCATTCTCCAACATTCTGGTACATTTTAGGTTATACAAATTTAATGAACATTAAACACTCAATATTAAATAATATATTAAAATTTTTAAATAATCTTTTCTGATATAGTCTTTATAACCCATATTTCTTAAAATGAATCAACAATCAGGGATCCTTTAACAATTTTTAAGAACATATAAAATTCATTCAATAAAATCATCCTCTGACCTTTTACTCAATTAAAAAATAGTAATATATTTCAAGGACTTTTCAACACATGGCCAATGAACGTAATTTGAGAATATTTTTTATTGATCATGTATGTTCTTATTCAATAGATGAACACACATTATTCATCATTAGTAAACAAATGTCTAATGAGACTACTCTAAAACCCCAGTCTGATGATTATCACTCAAAAAAATTTATGAGAACGTGATATGAAAATTTCTATTAGATTCAACTATTGAAAAATCTTATAAAACCATGTATGATGATCTTTTACGTTTCATATAACATTATTAGGAAAAAAATCTCTAATTAGTTTGAAAATATTATCTTATAATCCTTATAACCATGATTCTATCTAATAACATGATTTAAAAACTTATTCTCTATCCAATAATTTGGAATCTCATGTCTGATCATTGAAAAATCACATCATTTGATGATCACCACGCATTTTATATAACTATTTATTTTTAGGAAAACTATTTTTAATCTATTAGGAACACATATTATATTAATTATATCAAATGACCAACTAATTTTGTACACTAGAATTAATTCTACCATTTTTCAGTTAAAACCTCATCAAAATCTTTCTATAATCATTTTACACTAGTGCTTCACTTAACATTTTTGATATTGGAAAAAGAATATCAGATATAATTTATAAATCTCTCTCATCATATTCAAATTCATTCACTAAATACCAATGTTTGATAATCCTCAATCTCCCTTTGGACTTATGATGATTGAACCTTTATTCAAAAACATCTCTCTTCTTTCTTACATTAACATGTATTATAGATACATGGAATTGTGATGCTTGAAAAATGGATATCACATCACTTATAACTATTTAAATATTTTTTATGATAATTTTATATATTATATAAAAATTAATTTAATTGGATAAAAACTAATTTCCACCTATAATCAAAATGAATCCATCTGTTCACATCATTATTATGTCCTTATAAATATTCATTCACTAGTCTCCAAAACATTCTACTATATGATTAGACAATGCATCTTTTTCTATCTTATGGACTATGTTTGATTACATTAGAATGTTTCATCTATTATAATATATAATAAAGATACCACCATAATTATTTTAATTAGATAGTCGATCTGATATATCAACAAGGAAGCCTTTGTTCAATTACGTTACTCCAATCGACTTCATCTAATCACCTTAGTATGCCACCCTCTATATAATAAACTTCACAATCCCTATATTTTCATTTTAATGACTACCATTATTTAGATTTCATATAAAAAACCTTCTGATTACCCTTATGTGTTTACTAGAAATTTCATAGGACCTTTACATACATCTAGAATTACCTTTACGTAGCTTCAATGTACTAATATGTAGTACTGTATCAACTAAAAAACATCATATAATGGCCTTGGTCTAACTTCATTAACTGACTCTATCCATTTTTTTCAAACTTCCTAAGGAAACATCAATATATTTTCCTTTATAAACATCTAAAGGATACTCCTATGGAATCATTTAATACATTGGAAAAATATTAAATAAACTTTTTAATGAAACTTCTTTTACTTTTTAATGTTGTTAACAAACTGGATTCTCCAACCATCAAAAATATATTTATAAATTTAGATTCATCTCATCAGTCATTACAAGTAAAATAAATTAAATCAAAAAAAAATTAAATATAATAAGACTTGTGAACTTTCTGTCATCATCCAAGCTATATCATCTTTTTTTACTAGGAACGGGTACATCTACTTAACTCTCTTGAATATTCTTCCATCTAACTTATTCTACACATTGACATAAATGGAATATTTTAATGTTGTTGAAACCCATTTAAAACTAATTACTTCAATTTATTAAAATAGAACTCACTCCAAAAGTAGAATCTTTAATATCCCCCTTTGTATTTTTATAAATTTATTCAGAGTACTTTCAAAATGAATATGTCACTATGTGAATATTTATCTCCCTTATTGCTCAAAAAAATTCTCGATAACTTTTTCAAAAGATCTCTTATTTAACTTTATCACCCCTTTTGTTAATAATAAATAAATTGTTCCTCGGAATAGGGAATCAAATTATACATAATAAATTATACATCCATTATTTCACACTAATTTTTCGTGAGACATGATCTATATAGAATCCAAAATTATTTGATTTATACTATAACGTCTTACGTTACCAATTTATCTTTATATCATGTGGAATAAGAACTCATAAAATTTTCGTCAAGGGATTTCCACCTTTATTCCAGGATGAATATACTAAATGAGATGTGAATTATTTTGTATAATAAATTAACCTAATAATCTTTACTCAATTCAATAAATAGATTTCAAAATTAAAGTGCAATAAGTATTACAATAGTCCTTGGATCTCCTTCAATATTTCCACTTCTTCTATGACATATCTTATTTCAACTTTACTGCATTGTATATATATTTTTATCATGTGTAATAATGGATGATATTTTATGAAAAACATAACATTAACCATAAAACCATTTAGAATCATTTAAAATTATTATATTTTCATGAAATAATGATTCTTGTAGAAACCTCATCATAAAAAGTTTATATCCCCATGAAAGAGGATTTTATTGAAATAATAATAATGATGAAAAAATTCAATATGTATTTTTCTTGGATACTTCATGTTAAGAAAGAATCAAAATGAATATCCAATATATGTTTCCTTAGACACTGAAACATTCAACATCATCAACATATATGATCCTAATTTAATATATTCCATATCTATTTGGAATGTATTATCAAATAAAAATGGGATATTCTATAAATTTCTATATTATATTAAAATAACCATTTTAACTCCATCTAGAATAATCCACTTATGACATTTCAATAAAAATATTATTAAACATTATATAAAGAAATACATCATTATATTAGCTACCTAGAGATTTAATTCAATATAATATCTTAGGTTATCCCCATGAGATTAAGCCTCTCCTTCAATTTCCTTTCATGTGAAAATAAAAAAATACCTAAATTATAATGAAATAAGTCGGATCTTCATTACATCATAATGTGAACATAAAGGATGAGATGATTTTTCCAATCAGGTTTCAACATTCCCTAAACAATTTATGCTTATACAATAGTACTTCAATTCTAATTGGGGATGTGTGGTTCATGTTTCCTCATCAATTTTATTGTGTTTTAATATTTCACTTCTCAATATTTTTTAAAGTCCTTGTATCATTTGCATCACTTTTCATATTCATAATGAATTATTTTTGTCCTATAATTATTAAAGGACAATTTATAGGACCATGTTCTTACATGTAACAAATCCCACATATATCTTCATTAAAATCATCTCAAAATATTTGTTACATCTTTGTTTATTATCGTTTTCTTTTTGAATCATCTATTTTCACAATCTTCTCAAATATTTTTTCCAGATAACAGACATATCATTAGGAACCATAAAAAGATATTATTTTAAACATAGAATCATTTGAGTTCCATCCATCTTATTAATGATTTTGGATACTATAATTTTATACAACTTATGGATTTTATATCTACTGGCTTGTGACCTTCCTTACCTAAAATATTATTATGAGATTTTTTTATAATATTCTTTTTCTTACACCCTAATGATAATTTTTTCTTAACTTTCCTCTATAGAATTTTTTTATTCCCATATTTGGATAAATGTGAGTATGAGGATGCATCATTCTTTTGACCACTATTTATTATAACCACATAATTATTTTTAAAACATTCAATATCTCTTGGAATTATATTGATTTTTCTTAACCATTGGATATTTCCTCATTATATTTGATTATTTCTCCTTAGTGTGGTCCTCCTTTAGGGTCTAATATTTAACGGATTTTACCAAAAATATCATTAAAAATGCATTAATATATTAGATTTCCAATGATGTCCCACAATATATGATCTTATTATATCGTTTGTATGTTTTTTTGGTTCTCATCAAAACATGTTGGACTCTACATAGGGAATCAACTTCTGAAATCTATTTTCATCCACCCCGATCATAGTGGTAAGTTTCTTATCATTGTTATACATCCATAGTTGTACATATATTCTTCCAATATACATTATTTATGAAAATATATTTATAATAATTAATACAATATGTTATGGATTGTGAATATTTCATTAAATTATCTTTAAATGAATCATTGGAAAAATTTATGATATTCTAATCATTTGTTGGAGGTATCTTATAATTTAAATAATCCAATTGGAATTTTTCATCAAATGAAACATTATATTTATTTTTTTAGGACACAATACATTTCATATCAAAATTGGAAAACATAACACCTTGTTAAAGAAATTGAATATTGAGTGTGTTTTTACAATAATAAATAATAATCAAATTCTATTCAAAACCCTTATTTTCTCTTCAAACTTACACATTATGTACTAAAAAATGTATTGTAATAAGGATTCATGTTCCTAGATTACCTTGGATTTTACTTCGAATTGTAAATCTCTAAAATGAATTCTATTTTTAACATTTCTTTATGTTTATAGATCCTTTATTTCTGAGTTTTCATGACATCATCTTTCTCTTCAACTTCCTTGAGCCATGACATTTCAAATTCTAGGGAAATAATTTCAAGTGATTCCTTAGTTATTTCAAAGGCTCTTTAATATCTAGAGATATCTAAATATGATAATAAATTTCTTGAAAATCATTCTATATATTATTTAATTCTTCTTTATATGGGTGATTTATTTCTGTAAAATTTGATAGACTACATAAATAAGAAATTATTTTTGCTCGTGGAAGACAATTAATAATATCTCTTAATCTATCAATTGATATATAATGAGAGTTTATATATTGATCATTATCTTAATTTTTTATGATATTATTCATATGGATAGTTTGAATAAGATTTTACACAAACCTCATGATCACTTATGTTTTAATGTTTTACTTATCCTAGGTGGTATTTTGAACCACCTATTATTTAATTTCAAAGAATGATATATATAATTTGTTACAAAATAAAGGTGAAACTAATAATTACTCATTTTTAAGAAAATAGTGTAACTTATCAATATTTATATTCTATTTATTTCTCATGTTCATCATGGTATTGGTAGAAATAGAATTCAACTCAGAGATAACTGAATCATAAAAAAACTATATATCATTCTTAACATATGAAATATACTCAAATCGTCAATATAAAATATACAGAATATATATAATCCAACAGAGGTGAACCTGCCCTCTAATAACAATTGAGTGTACAACTTTGAGATATAGTCAACACTAATATGCGGGGTGAATCCGAGTTGGGAACTTTTTACCAAATTATAAAATTTTTCCCTTTAACTATTTAACATGATAAGATATTGATTCTCCTTTTCTATTTTACATATCTAATAAATTTATTTAAATTAAATTAAATGAAGAAACAAGATATTCTTAAAATGTTAACTACTAATTAAGAGTGCTCAGTCCTTTTAGAGAATGGTGAAGACCATTAAACATATAGTCCATAATAGTTTGATACCGAATAAAGTGGTTTGGATAGAAAATGAAACATTACCCATGTGTTAGTCCATAAAAATTATGATAAGGGATAAAAAAAATTCATCCCTGTATAGGTGATGACCATATCAAACTTACATATTCCTTTTGGATCATTATACTTCTTATCAAGACAATATTCAGATTATACCTATGTTAATTCGAAACATGAATAAATAATTCAACGTTTTTGTACTTAAGATAGATGTAATTGTGCTACATTATTTTCCACTTCCTTCTTCATCAACTGTTATGCTCACAGTAGTGGGAAATACACATTTTTTCTTCTTTTTTCTTTATCCTGATCCAATCTATCTAATCCTCTATTTGATTCTATATATCTAATCATGTCCATAAGATGATCTGCATATGGTTATTGTAAAAAGTACCTTCCTCTAAAATCTTCCTATCCAATAGTAAATTATAGGAAACAAACATCTAATATTTGTGGAATCCAATATTATTTTTATTCTTGATCATTCTATAACTGTTAATCATTTGTTTTTTCTCTATCTGATAACTTATTCATAATTAGATACATAAAAGTCAAATCCTTATTCTTTGTTACATAAATTAGTGGAATAATTTCGCTGGCCATTATATTTTTTCCTTTCACTACTGTAACATCCCAGGTAAATAAAGAATAATACATTTTCATATTTATTAATATTTATGAATTAAATATTAATTTTACTTTAAAGGGGTTTCTATGTTCGATAACGTACCCGATACGCAACAAAGAGTTTCTTTGAAATCTTACGTTGTACACTAGTAATAAAATAATATTATTTTGAATGGTAGTTAACACGTAGCCGTTGTATTGGAGGGAATGAATATAAACAACTAAAATATGATTATATATGTTTGTTAAATGGTTTTACGTTTTTCCAATAAAATATAAAGGCTTAAAATATGAATAGAATTCAATTTTAGGCATATATACTCTAACATTCACAAAAGGTCGACTTGTCGCCTTTTGATGGTGAACCATCTATAAATATAGTTTTGGACACTCTTATACATTATATTGGACCAAATAACATTCTTCTTTAGAATCAGGAAATCAAAATTTACTTTGTGTAAATTTTTGATATTTTTCCGATAAAGTTCATTTTTTAATGAATAGTGAAAAATGTTGTGTTTAAATTCAAAACCACTTTTTAATCTAATTTATTTATATGATTAGATTATCTTTTGAATTGGTTTTAAAGTTCAATTAGAATATATTTTTACCATTTAATCCAATAGTGGTCCTTGGAATTAATTTCACTTCGAAATTGGACTTAAACTAGTGTCAATTTTTTGATACTTATTGTTTCATAAAAACACGCTATTTGCTCTGACAGTGGGAATTAATTATTAAATTAATTAATGAAACTTATATGTTTTGAATTTTGTTAAATAGACATCATTTTTGAATTAGGAATATCAAATATAGATTAGGGTGATGTTTTGATATTTTTCTGAAAAACTTCAATTTTTGATTAATAGTGAAACCACTAAGTGGTACATAAAAAACTGATTTTTCATTTAAATGAAATTTTACCACCTCTGTGTTTTGAATTTCAAAAATCCGACATACATGGTTTTCATTAAGAAGTAAAATGTGGTTCAATGGGATTAAAATATTTTTTTTGGTGAATAGTAACTTTTAAGTTTATTAATCATGATTAGAGGTAATTAGTGTAGTTTAAGGTAAAAAATAATGTTTTAATAATATGAAATGAACTTGACACATGTCCTACCCTTATTGGATGTGTATTGTCCGACCAAGACAATCCATGGGTAAACATGGGGACCCCATGGAGCCACTTTGGTATGAAAATGACACTAAAAACTTTTTATTTAACGTTAAAATAAAAATGTCACAAACATGAGTGGTTTTACTAAAACAACATTTAAATGGGGTTATACAAGTCATATTTTTTACTATAAATATTCATTAGAAAGACAAAAATATTTCCAACATCATGATTTTTTTTATATTTTTTTGACATTAAATAAATTAAATTATTTATGACACCATGATGATGCAGCGATTACTTCATTATTTAACGATTTAAATAAAATGAAAAGATAATGTAAAATATAAGACCTAAACTTGTAAAAATCATATTGGATTGGTGGATTTAGAACTCTTATCACCATACCCTATAAATATATAATTATGGGACCTTTAAAAACAGAAACTCATTTTATAATAAAGTATCTTTTCTTAACTTTCCAAGAGTGCCCCTCCTCTCCTCTTATAAAAGGCCCCCACCTCTACCTCCTTACCCACACCCCTAAAGACTTTGGCTCGGCCAACCCCTGATCATTTTGTCTCTCCAAATCCCACTCTTACTCATAGAATCCTCACATTGGGCAGAAGTCTTCTCAAGGAAGCTTTTGAGCTCAAATCAAAAAGAGTTTCCCGTTTTAAAGGTAGTGTTTTCTCTTATGTTCTTATGTTTTATTTTGCTTCTCCAACCCCCTAAACTCATTTTATTCATTTCTTTTGTAAAAACTCCAGTATCTTTAATATACTAGGATGTTGTTATAAGAATAATTTGAGTTACACTTACAGACACATTCATCTAAGGGTTAAAGAGCATACTGTTTCCGTGGATGGCGAATTTCTGCCTCACGAAATGATGATGTTCAATATTCTTCTAACACCTTCAAAGGAGGCCACTAAGATGTCACTATATTTATATATGATATATAATATGTTTATGTTTTCCTTAAAATTCTGTATTTTTTCATTTATGGCACACCTTTATGGTTTCCATTATGGGTAAACGTGATATCTTCATTTTAGGAAGTGCGAACTACCGCCCCCTTAAAGTGATTTGATTCTTTAATGCCATATGTGGGACGTATAAAGGATGTAATTAATGGTATTATATATTATATTATACTGTAATTATAATTTACCTTTATATAATTATGATTATATTCCATAAAATATTAAATAGAAATGAAAGTAGCGTTCATGCGTGCGTACGGCTTACCGTCTCCATGAAGAGTGCATTTCATTTCTTATCTCTAAACGTTATGTAATATTATAAATTCATGTATATACTGGATATATATGATATATATGATATCTAAATCATGAGTATAACTCTGGATATAATGGATACATGAAAAAATTGTAATTATAAAGAGTTTATATTTGACTCAAGTACCAATGATCGATAAAATGACCGTTATTAACTTAAATAATTGCATAGTGTTCATGACATGGTAATAAGTGATATAAAATGAATAATGAACTTGAAAAAGGTTCTTAAGCAAGTAGAAATTAACTCAAGTTTATTATTCAGGAGTTTAAAGAATGATCAAGTCAATTCGGATACGAGGTATGGGACTTCGTCTCAATCTCCATTCATTGAGGAATTTTTTTTTTTATACACAACATTCTTTTATATGGGGTATAAACCCCTTTGACCTTTACGTTTATTCAAAAGGATTGTTTTTTACATGAATCATTTAATAAACGATAAAAGGGAATGCTTTTGTCGTACGTATACGGTGCCAATGACTTCTCTGCCACCGTGACCATTATTTGAGTTTCGGCTTCCTCTACAAGCCATATCGTTTAAAAAAATACCATGTTTTACTTTTCTTTTCTTTTGTTATTGAAAATGGTTTTCATAATGTTTTTTATATAAATGTTTTGTATTGATATATTGGGATTGAAATGTGGAAATGTTATGTTTCCTTTATGCATGTATTATGTGGTACGATTATGTTATGGTTCTTGGGCATTGTTATGAAGATGGCTGGTTCCATGATAAACTAAGGGTTGGTGAGCCCGATATAGCTCTCCAATGCATTGGGTAATGCGAAGGAGTTAAATGTTATGGTTTCTCCGAAGAGATTTAGGAAATATACTGTGATGGGTATTCCAAATGTAACCAAGAGGGTTACTCCCTACGTAAGAATTTTACGAATGCCTCAAGTTACCTTTATGTCTTATGATTTCTATGATTTATTCATGATTTGATGAGGTATGTTAAAGTGATTTTGTTTTATGAGTAGAGTATGATTTCATTGATTCTTGTGTATACATGTACTCATGTTTCCTTTCCATATTTTTATATCCCTTACTGAGCTTTTTATGCTCATCCCATGTTTTTGAAATTTTTTTCACAGGTCAAGGGAAGGGTACATGATATGATGATAGTGTCAAGGAAGTGTCAAGAAAGAATCCATGTTTTATTTTAAATATGTTTCCGTTGATGGGAAAAATTAATACTATCTTTTAAGTAACCACTTTATTTAAATGTGAAATGTAATGCATGTTTTATGATCTAATTCTCTAAAAATCTAAACCTGAAAAGATACTCAATGTGTAATCTTGTAATAACTCAATATTAAGAAAGGTTTATGGTCAGGGCCTTATATTTGCTATCAGAGGTCGGTTTAGACAACTTTAGGAGTTAGAAAATTGTTAAAATTATAAATTAGTTTATGGTATGATTGAAATGATATATCATTTACAGATTACCGTGTTTCTTTGCCTAAGATATTTCTGTCTTAAGAATGGTTTTTCACAGAGGAAATTGAACGGCTATTCTAAGAAGGCATATCGAGGGAAATTAACTTTTAGAGAAGTATCTTGAGATGGTCAGGATCAGAACTAAACTGTTTTTTGCAGTGATGGCTCAGTTTACTCAGGTGAAAAATGTTGGTTGTTTTTATTGATGATATTTTGGTGTTTTCTAAAAGTAAAGAGGAGCATGAAAGACATTTAAGGGTTATTTTTCAAACCTTAAAAGAAAAGAAATTGTATGGAAAATTCCGCAAGTGTGATTTTTGATTGCAACAAATTTCTTTCCTTGGTCACATTGTTTCTAAATATGGGATAACCGTTGATCCTGTAAAAACAAAGGTTATGGAAGAATGGCCAAGACCAACAAATGTAACTGAGATTCGTAGCTTCCTTGGTTGGGCATGATATTACCGAAGGTTTGTTAGAAAGATTTCCCGGTTATCTAGTCCAATGAAAAAGATAACTCGAAAGGGTGTTAAGTTTATCTGGAAAAAAGAATGTGATGATTGTTTTCAGGAGTTGAAAAGATGATTGGTGAATGCTACAGTTTTGTCACTACCTTCCAGGAATGGGGAGTTTGTTATCTACAGTGATGCTTCATTGAAAGGACATGGTTATGTCCTTATGAAGAATGATCAGGTAATTGCCTATGCTTCACGTCAGTTGAAAACTCATGAGCTAAATTACCCTACACATGATTTGGAATTAGCTGCTGTTTTTTTCGCTTTAAAAGTTTGGAGGCATCATTTGTATGGAGTAAAGTGTGAAATATATACTTATCAAAAAAGTTTAAATTATATAGTCAGTCAGAAAGAATTTAACATGAGACAGAGGAGATGGCTAGAATTAATCAAAGATTATGATTGTACAATTCATTACCATCCGGGAAAAGCAAATCAAGTGGCTGATGAATTGAGTCGAAAAAGCAATGCTTCATTATCAATGTTGCGTTTGGAACATGATCCTTTGGTTAGGGATTTGATGAACTTTGGCATAGAAGTTATTGGTGAAGGATGTCCTTCTGTTTTTATTTTCAGGTATCAGTGAAATCTTCTCTATCAGACAGAATCAAGCAAGCACAGAAGCAAGACAGTGAGTTGCAGAAAAAGGTAGAGCTGGTTCAGAAAGTTAAGTTCCCTGAATTCAATATTGATAATGATTGTGTTTTGAGATTTGTGAAGGGATTGAGTGTGCCTTGTGATTCATAGTTGAAGAGAGAGTTGTTATGTGAAGCTCATAGTTCTCCGTTTTCAGTTCATCCTGGCAGTACTAAGATGTACGGAGATCTGCGGGAGTATTACGGGTGGGATGGAATGAAAAGAGATATTGCTGATTTTACTATGAAGTGTTTGACATGTCAACAGGTTAAAGCAGAGCGGCAGTTACCGAATGGAATGCTTCAGCCTTTAACAGTGCCAGAGTGGAAATGGTAAAATATATCCATGGACATCGTTGTGGGATTGTCGAATACACCTCGAGGTAATAATGCAATGTGGTTTATTGTTGATCGCTTGACTAAATATGCTCATTTACTTGCTATAAGAGATACGTTTTCCCTAGTTCAACTTTCCCGCTTGTATCATAAAGAGATAGTCAGGTTACATGGAGTACCCCTCTCCATAGTGTCTGATCGTGATCCCAGGTTTACTTCTAAATTTTGGAAGGGCCTTCAGATGTCGTTGGGTAATGAATTAAATTTTAGAACAGCTTTTCATCCGCAATCAGATGGGCAGTCAGAATGAAAAATTCAGACATTAGAGGATATGCTACGTGCTTGTTCGATGGATTATCAGGGAAGTTGAGACCAACATATTTCTTTGGTTGAATTTTCATATAATAACAGTTTTCATTCCAGTATACAGATGGAACCATTTGAGGCGTTATATGGGAAGTGGTGTCGAACTCCAGCTTTCTGGGATGAAGTGGGTGAAAGGAAATTGATGGGACCATAATTGGTAGAAGAGTTGGCAGAAAAAGTTCAGCTGATACAGAAACACATGAGAACTGCTCAGAGCAGGAAGAAGAGTTATGCGGACACCAGGAGGAAGGATCTCTCTTTTGAGGTAACTGATCATGTTTTTCTCATAGTATCACCATGGAAAAGTGTGGTGTGATTTGGTAAGAATGGAAAGATGAGTCCACGGTTCATTGGACCATAAGAAATTCTAGAGAGATTTGGATCTGTTTCTTACCGAGTGGCTTTACCTCTGAGTTTATCTCAGGTACACAATGTTTTTCATGTTTCGGTGTTGAGAAAGTATATGCTAGATCCATATCATGTTTTGAGTCCAGAGGTAGTTCAGCTGGAAGAGACCCTATCTTATGAGGAACAACCGGTCCAGATTCTTTACCATAGTTAGAAAGTGTTACGGAATAAGGTGATTCATCAGGTAAAGGTTTTGTGAAAAAACCACATGATTGAAGAGGAAACATGGGAATCTAAAAATGCTGTGAGGGATAAATACCCCCACTTATTTTGATAAGTGAATAAAATTGCGAGGACGCAATTACCAAAAGGGGGGGAAGGATGTAACATCCCAGGTAAATAAAGAATAATACATTTTCATATTTATTAATATTTACGAATTAAATATTAATTTTACTTTAAAGGGGTTTCTATGTTCGATAGCTTACCCGATACGCAACAAGGAGTTTCTTTGAAATCTTACGTTGCACACTAGAAATAAAATAATATTATTTCGAATGGTAGTTAACATGTAGCTGTTGTATTGGCGGGAATTAATAGAAACAACTAAAATATGATTATATATGTTTTTTAAATGGTTTTACATTTATCCAATAAAAGATAAAGGCTTAAAATACGAAAAGAATTCATTTTTAGGCATATATACTCTAACATTCACAAAAGGTCGACTTATCACGTTTTGATGGGGAACCGTCTATAAATATATTTTTGGTCACTCTTATACATTCCATTGGACGAAATAAAATTCTTCTTTAGAATCGGGACATCAAAATTTACTTTGTGTAATTTTTTTGTATTTTTCCGATAAAGTTCATTTTTTTAATGAATAGTAAAAAATGTTGTATTTTAATTCAAAACCTTTTTTTAATCTAATTTATTTATATTATTATATTATCTTTTGAAATGGTTTTAAAAGAAAATTAGAATATATTTTTACCATTTAATCCAATAGTGGCCATTGAAATTAATATCACTTTGAAATTGGACTAAAACTAGTGTCAATCTTTAGATACTTATTGTTTCATAAACACACGCTATTTGCTCTGACAGCGGGAATTAATTATTAAATTAATTAATGCAACTTATATGTTATGAATTTTTTAAAATATAATTCATTTTTGAATTTGGAATATCAAATATAGCTTAGGGTGATGTTTTGGTATTTTTCTGAAAAACATCAATTTTTGATGAATAGTGAAACCACTAAGTGGTACTTAAAAAACTGATCTTTCGTTTAAATGAAATTTTACCACCTCTGTGTTTTGAATTTCAAAAATCTGACATAAATTGTTGTCATTAAGAAGTAAAATATGGTTCAATGAGATTAAAATAATTTTTATGGTGAATAGTAACTTTTAAGTATATTAATCACGATTAGAGGTAATTAGAGTAGTTTAAGGTAAAAATAATGTTTTAATAATATGAAATGAACTTGAAACATGTCCTACCCTTATTTTATTTGTCATGGCCGACCAAGAAAATCCATGGGTCAACTTGGGGACCCCATGTAGCCACTTTGGTAGGAAAATTACATTAAAAACGTTTTATTTAATGTTAAAATAAAAATGTCACAAACATGAGTTGTTTTACTAAAACAATTTTTAAATAGGGTTATACAAGTCAGATTTTTTACTATAAATATTCATTAGAAAGATAAAACTATTTCGTACATCATGATATTTGTTTTATAATTTTTAGACATTAAATAAATTAAATTATTTATGACATCATGATGATGCAGCGATTACCTCATTATTTAACGATTTAAATAAAATGAAAAGATAATGTAAAATCTAAGCTCTAGACATGTCAAAAAACTATTGGATTGGTAGATTTAGAACTCTTATCACCTTATCCTCTAAATATATAATTTTGGGACCTTTAAAAACATAATATAATTTTATAATAATGTATCGTTTCTTAACATTCCAAGAGTGCCCCTCCTCTCCTCTTATAAAAGGCCCCCACCTCTACCTCTATACCCACCCCTCTAAAGCCTTTGGCTCGGCCAAACCTGCTCATTTTTTCTCTCCACATCCCTCTCTTACTCTTAGAAGCCTCACTTTGGGTTGATGTCTTCCCAAGGAAGCCTTTGAGCTCAAATAAAAAAGCGTTACCCATTTTAAAGGTAGTGTTTTCTCTTGTGTTCTTATGTTTTATTTTGCTTCTCCAACCCCCTAAACTCTTTTTATTCATTTATTTTGTAACAAATCAAGTATATTAAATATACTAGGATTTTTTTTATAAGATGAATTAGAGCTACACTTACTCACACCTTCGTCTAATGGTTAAAGAGCATACTATTTCCGTGGATGGTGAATTTCCGCCTCACGAAACGATGATTGTTCAATATTCTTCTAAAACCATCAAAGGTGGCCATTAAGATGTCACTATATTTATATATGATATATATTATGTCTATTTTTTCGTTAATATTCTGTATTTTTTCATTTATGTCACACCATTATGGTTTCCATTATGGGTAAACGCGATGTATTCATTTTAGGAAGTGCGGACTACTACCCCCTCAAAGTGATTTGATTCGTTAATGCCATATGTGGGACGTATAAAGGATGTAATTAATGGTATTATATATGATATTATACTCTAATTATAATATACCTTTATATAATTATTATTCCATTCCATAAAATACAAATAGAAATGAAAGTAGCGTTCATGCATACGTACGACTTACCGTCTCCATGAACAGTGCATTTCATTTCTTACCTCTAAACGTTATGTAATATTATAAATGCAAGTATATACTGGATATATATGATATATATGATATCTAAATCATGAGTATAACTCTGTATATAATGAATACATGAACAACTTGTAATTATAAAGAGTTTATTTTTGACTCAAGTACCAATGATCGATAAAATGACCGTTATTAACTTAAATAATTACACAGTGATCATGACATGGTAATAAGTCATATAAAAGGAATAATGAACTTTAAAAAGGTTCTTAAGAAAGTATAAATGAACTCATATTTATTATTCATGAGGTTAAAGAACGATCATGTCAAGTCAGATACGATGTCTGGGACTTCGTCTCAATCTCCATTCATTGAGGCATATTTGGTTTTATACACAACTTTCTTTTATACAGTTGATATACCCCTTTGAATTTTACGTTTATTCAAAATGAATATTTTTTATACTAATAATTTACTAAACGATAAGAGAGAATGTTTTTGTCATACGTATGCGGCAACAATGACTTCTCCGCCGCCGTGACCATTATTTGAGTTTCGGCTTCCTCTACAAGCCATACCATTTTTTTAAAGAAAAATAAATACCATGTTTTACTTTTCTTTTATTTTGGTATTGAAAATGGTTTTCATAACGTTTTTTATATCAATGTGTTGTATTTATATCTTGTGATTGAAATGTGGAAATGTTATGTTTCCTTTATGCATGTATTATGTGGTACGATTATGTTATGGTTCTTGGGCATTGTTATGAAGACGGGTGGTTCTATGATAAACTAAGGGGGGTGAGCCTGATATAGCTCTCCAATGTATTGGGTAATGTGAAGGAGTAAAACGTTAAGGTTTCTACGAAGAGATGTAGTGAATATACTGTGATGGGTATTCCAAACGTAACCAAGAGGGTTACTCCATTTGTAAGAATGTTATGAATGCCTCAAGTTACCTTTTTGTCTTATGATTTCTATGATTTATTCATGATTTTATGAGGTATGTTAATGTTCTTATATTTTATGAGTAGAGTATTATTTCATTGATTCTTGTGTATACAAGTACTCATGTTTCCTTTCCATATTTTTATATCCTTTACTGATCTTTTTATGCTCATCCCATGTTTTTGAAATGTTTTTCACAGGTCAAGGGAAGGTTACATGATATGATGATAGTGTCAAGGAAGTGTCAAGAAAGAATCCATGTTTTATTTTAAATATGTTCCCATTGATGGGAAAAATGAATAGTATCTTTTATGTAACCACTTTGTTTAAATGTGGAATGTAATGCAATTTTTAGGATCTAATTCTCTAAAAATTAAACCTAAAAAGATCCTCAATGTCTAATCTTGTAATAACTCAAGATTAAGTAAGGTTTAAGGCTGGGGCTTTATAACTACCCAATGATCTATCTTCTAATTATTCTCTTCAAAATTTTGGCCAATTGAGAATTCATCTCAAATGTTTAGAGTTGGATCCTTCATACAACATTAATTTTCAAGACATTCTCTTATTCTTTGTGTATTAATTGTGTTATTAACACAATATATCCTCAAAACCCTCGTTACATGTTTGACTCTATAATATTGCATGGGAAGTCAAATGTAATATCCTTATTTTGTGAAACATTGAGTTTTAAAGCTCCTCACTCATTTGATTTTTTCTAGAAGGATATTGAAACATTCACGAGCAATGAAGATCTTATCAAAATTACTCAAACTACCTTAAAACATCATTAAGGAACTTCTACAATCTTCCAAACCTTTCTTCCTATTCATTATTTATAACATGTCTTCCTTATACTGAAACATTGTCATAAATTCTTCATCACTTTATAGTAACATCTAAAAACCATTCATAAAACTCAACCTACGAGCATTGAAATGACTCAAAAATATTCATCGTTTTTACCTATCTTGGAAAAATCAACTGATGATCTTCATTCCAGAATATTTAATTAATTATCCTTTGAGTGCTCATATATTGTATTAATAACCATTCTTCTTCATTATTTAACATCATTCAAATGAAAATACATAGAAACATCAGTTTATTGATCATCACATCAAAAAATTAATTAAATGACTTCGTACTAAAAATTCTTTCTGATCCAACTATTCAAAAAACCATAGTAAACACAAACCAATGATATTCATGTGTTTACTCAAACATTGTTTGGAATCATTAACATGGTCATTCAGAGACCATTATCTACAAAACTTCATTGCCATGATTCAATCAGGTGACCGACTTCATAATCTTCTTCTTTTTTCGATTAGTCATAAACATCAATCCAAAATTTTTGAAATGTTTTCATTTTATATTGATTAATAATTTTATACAACCATTGAATTTATGGGAAACATATTATTGATTATTCAAAAAATTCAATCTTATATATTCTATATGATTGATTCTATCTGATGACATTTTATGTTTGTATGAGATACTTCATTCAGCACATTTTCAATTACAACCTTATCAATAACTTTCATCATTATTCTTTTAAAACAACTTCACTTCATGTCTTTGATCATTGTACAAGTCTATATGATGGACATCCTATAATTCACTGATCTGTTTTTTCATCAATATTCACTTCACAATGTTTGGGACCACTCATTATCCCATTTTAAATAAAATGATTGAAAATTGTTTCTAAAAAATTTTCCTTCATTCCTAATTTAGATTGTACCATAGCTACAAGAAAATGTAATGTTTGATATTTTATTATTACACTACATAGAAATATATGAAATATTTTTTAATTAAGTTCATGAATGATGTAACCATGACTTTAATTTGTAAAATTGTTTTCCACCAGATGCCTAAATGACTCAATCCTTTCACATTAGTCTGATGTTCGTGTTAACTTTACTTCTGTGGTTCCCAAATTTTTTTCTATATTGTTAGTCTTTAAATAATTGTCCATCTGATGGACTACGTTGGATTAATTTGAAAAAGAAATCATTAAATCTATATTTAAAAAATCATAGAATGTTTTTCAATTGGATACTCCATTCGATGGAGCTACTCAGAAGCCTTCATCTGACCTTAGTCTGATTGAATTCATCCAATTTCCTTATCATGCTGGATGTTATCCGATCAACTTACCCATATCCATTTTTTGGGATTTTTGGATACCAATACATTGGTTAACATTACACAGCAATATAATTATGATTACATGGGTGTTAGAAATATTGATATTCATTTATTATATACTAATATTACATTTATGTAGTGTTAGTATACACTTGTGCCACACAATCTCAACTCAAAATCCTTCTTATGATGGCCTCATTCTAACTTATTTTCTTATATCTACCCATTTGGTATTAAAAAAACTTCTGTAAACTCCTTAAAAAGATTCTATAGATATTTTATTTCAATATTCTTAATGAAATATGAAATTGATTGAAAAGATCTTAAGAAAACATCAATAACAATATAATTTTGTAAACAAAAATGATATTATAACCATCAGGAACATGTTTTTATCATTATAATTATCTTATAAATCATCATAATAAACACAATGTATTTAGAAAAATGTAACAAAATAATGATACTTGATCACTTCCATTCTTCATTCATGTTATATCAACATTGTTACCCATCATGGAAAATTCAATTAAACTCCCAGAAAGATTCTTCAATATATTTTCATTGATATATTTACATCAATTATTTTTTTATATAGATAATTATTTAAAAATAATGAAATACCTTGAAAGTAAATACAACTAACACACAAAAGTGAACTCTTTATTTCATGTACCCAATTTATGGAGAGCTACTGGGCGACTTTTCCACTTCCTATTGCAGCGACTAAGGTTTCTCATTGATATCGGATTACATTCCCCCTCCATTCTATCTTGGTCTCAACGTTGGCTTCCAATCGATCGGCTTGTCATTGGCATTATTTGTGTCTCCGTGGTGTGGTGGGGTTCTGGGGCTATTCGGTGTTGTTTTCGGTTTCATTCCTAGCGACGACGTGGATCAGCGGAGCACCTCCTAGCTCAGTTTGGCATGTCTCATCACTTTCAATAATGCCAGATCCACATGTGCGGCCTAGACCTTGGGGAGACGATGTGTCTTGGAGTGGATCTGGATTATCATTTTAGTCGGAGACGACATAGTGGCATCTATGGCATACATTCGGTGTGGTTCAGCGATGGTTCTGGAATGGATTAACGTGGGGAGGTTTTGGGTTCCGAAGATTCTATTCAGTATCTAGCGATCTTCGTGGTAAGGGGTTCATTTGTTACATTTATTTTCTTTGTTCAATGGTGTTTCTACATTTTCGAAATTTTCAGAGGTTTCCTGACTCTCTTTCTCTGCTACCCGAGATGTGCATAATTGCAACTCCAGTGTGGCCATTCTGTAGTTTAGGGTTGTCCATATCCATTCCCAATTTCGAATTTATTAGTCATTTTAACTTAGATTCCTTCCCTATAAACGCTTCCAAGATGCGGAGTTGGACCCTCGAGTCCAAGGTGACGTTAGTCTAGCTTGGGGTCATTGGCTTTCCTTCCTATGGCTTCCGTGCCTGGTTGGGGTTTTGATGGTGGAGGGATTATGACTTCAGTTCTAGCGATCAGTGAAGTATTCAGGATAAATGGGGTCTTGTACGGGTTGATTTGTGGTGATTTGGATCATTCCATATGGGTTTTCATTTGCAATTTCTCCAAATATTTTTGATGGGGGGTCGTTGTGATGGTTATGCAGTTTTTGGTAATGATTTCTGTGATTTGGTGGAATGGTTTTTAGTGTGTTATGTTTTAATTCTAGACTACAATCGGTGTTTTATGGTTCATTTCATCCCATTCATATTCTAGGGTCACCTCCAGAAGAAGTTCAGAGTAAGAGTTTTCAATAGATCATTGCTATCCATAATTGGATGTTTCATAGGGTATGTCATTTTTGAATGCTACCAGGCCCATGCATTCGTGCACGGGATAGCTATCTGAGCAGTGATAAGACACTGGAAGCTGTTGTTCATGTTTTTATTGCTGCAAAGGGGCTTTTATTTTTAGGATTGAATTGGATTGGTTTTGGTCTTCAGCCTTTAGACCGTGGGACATTTTTGATGTTTTATGTATTCAATTTCAATTTCGGTTCGCCCTCACCCATTAAGAGGGGGTATATCTATCTTACTAAAATAATTACTTATCAGTCAGATAACATTTTAAATAAAAATAATTAGAATATTGAGAAAATGTATTCATTTAAAAATAACCATTGAAAATTATTAATGAATATTAAAAGAATAGTATGGTCATGAAAATGGTAAAATCCAATTATGTTATATATGTATAAAAATATTATTCTTTTCAAATGTCGGTGAAATTAAAAAGTGATTCCTGTGTAAGAAATCTAAAAATATTCATCTAAATAATTATTAAATGAAATAAAAAGTATATTAAAATTACCATTAAAAATATTTGAAAAATAAATAATGAAATTCATGAAACATTACTTAAAAACGACAAAGAGGAGAAATATTTATAATATACAACATAAATAATGGTTTTAATGGGACTTCTCTCACCTCATGTCCTAAATAATCTTGTATGTTCTCCAACTCCTCTTCATTAACAAACATTTTTTGTGTTGCACATTAAGAATTCTATGATTGGTAATTTGGGAAGAACAATAACAATAGGGCATGAAGAGTATGTTTGTGAAAGAATTTTGGTAGATATTTCAAAATATAAATGGATTTATCGGTGTGACAAAAATAGGATAGGAGGCGAAATTTTTTAATTGTGTTGGGTTATAATCATATAAATAATTGAAATATTAATATATAATATATTTCTAACTACTAAAAAGAAGTCCAAAATTCCTTATTTTCATAGGTAATGTGTTACATTCAAATATTAATCATAAATAAAATATTGTATTCATTTAAGTTCCATTGTTAAACTTATCTGTTTGTTTTACCACCTCATTATCCATGTTTATCCATAACAACTATGGAACATGATTAATTATTTAAGGGTCAAAATGTAATTTTAAAAATAATAAGGGGGACATAAATGATCAATTCCAGATTGGATAAAAACTATCCCAACCACTTGATTGATGGTATGATTTTAATACATTCCCAAATATTTAAAAAAAAAACTAAATTAAATAACATTTAATTACAATTTTTAGACCATTCATATATTGAGATATTAAAGAAATTATTATACAAATTTAATTCAAATATAATCTTTTTGACCATCACATATTAATTATAATTATTTAATATATTCATGGATCACAAAATTCTTCCCAAATATGTAACTTTTATTTTCTAAATGATTTATTTAATTGTTATACTAATTCCCCAAGCACTGTGTTAGCATTTCACAATCCTTCAAGGAAATTATACAAGAAATAAAAATTAAAAATAATTAAATTTCATAAATATAGATTAATATTAATAAATGTTAATATATATATATATATAATATGAATCTATATTTAAATCATTAAACAATATTAAGTGAGAGAGAGTGACATTTTTTAATTTTCATAAAGATAAAAGATTATAATGGTTATAATCAAATTTCATATGGATCCAGAAATATTTAATTTGGAATATGGAAGTTTTATGATGTAATTAAACGCATAAAATTAAGTAATGTAAAATCTTGGGTGGATTTTGATTCATATCTCATAGTGTGACCTCGTTTAACACTTTTTACTCTTTGCCATGATGATACGTTTTTACAATGGTTACTTTTTAGTATGACTACAAAAATATAATTACCTAATTTTAATATTATAATTAAAAATATGGAATATATTAACTTTTATTTAATTTACTTATGTGATTAAACATACTTTTAATATAATTTATCAAAAATAAATGAAAAATTCCTTTTAGAAAAAATATATTTTGATGTATAAAAATGAAGTTATACCAAAATAAAATATAAAGTTCATTTATATAAAATTTATTAGATTATTTTTAATAAATTATATCTTATATTAATTGAAAATGAAATCCAAAATATAATTTTTATTTTTATTACTTGATTTAATGAATGAAAATGTTTGTTGCGCAAAAATCGGTATTTTCCAATATTCCACTAAAAATAAATATTTTCTAAAAAATAATTATAAATCACTCTAAGTTAATTTTTACAAGATTATATAAAAAATAAATTATATGTTTTAAAATATTTTATTTAAATTGGTATAAATTAATAATAATATCCTCACACAAAATGTAATAATTCAATTTTTGATGAAACTATATTTTTGAAGAATAAAAAGTATTTACACTCATTCCTCATCCAGTAACCACAATTAGATGAATGTTAATTGATTTTATTAAATATATGACACATAAAATTCATTATAATCATCCATATATAATGATTTACTTATTTTACTATGACAAAAATACAAAGCTCAAAAAAATACGTTTTTTTAAAAAATATCTCTTTTAATATTATATGTTGTTATTTTAAATTTAGTTATTATTTAATAATCATTACATTTTTATTATGTAAAATTCTCTACATATATTTCATAATTATAATACTCTTATTCATACCCACTAATATAGAGACTAGGTTATTACATTTAGATTTAAATAATATTATTTTTATTGTATATCATAATTAAATTAATGTTAATGTTGTGTATACCACATGATATTAAATATAATATTATTTAAATAATATAATATATAAAATATTGGGTAATTATAATGATTTCAATAAATATTTTTCTCATCAATAATGTGATTATGGTTTTAGTCAACATTTATTTAAATAATATAATAACACATATATTCTTCATGCAATATTATCAACGAATTTCAAAAAAACTTATATACCAATATCAGCATGATTCATTCACCAACTAAACACCCAACCTGTACATTAAACAACTAAATAGTCATTATGTTTATTCCATAAATAAAATTTATTATATTACCCAACATAAAATTATAATTTTTTAAATCATAACACCAAATTATTTATCCAATTTGAAATATCCCCATCTTAAAAATATTCTACACAACCATCATGAAATAAAATATTAGAAAAAAAATTTCAAACAAGCCTCAAGAGGGATATAACATAAAAATAGATCAACATTCAATTATCATTGATTTAACTTTATTTTTATTATGATTTTCTATTAATTTACCAGGACATAAGAATATCATATCACCTTAATCATGATTTCAATATAATAGTAACAATGTATAACAATATAATTAATCATCAAAAATAAATTTCATTTCATTAATAATTCTCATAAAAGGAATAAAAAAATAAAAAAATGTAAAATTCCATTTCAATAATTTCATTCTAGAATTATATTTTAAATAATTAAGAAATATCATAAGCATTTATCATGTTCAAATAAATAACTTCAATTAAACATGATTTTCAATAATATATGCACACCATTATAATAAAATTTTAATTATCCAAACAAAATTTAAATAAAATTCTTTCATGAATTGAGCATAACCCAACAAACCCAATTTTCCAAACTCAAAATGACAATTACATTATATATCTTACAAATTTAACTATTAACACATTTCATAACATACCATTACACCCCTAATTCTAATTTTATACAAATCATACTTTCATGGTTACATCGTTTAATCCATCAATTACTATTCTATACATAGTTTTATCATTACAAAATTCATTTATACAAATTTCTATCTCTATGCATTATGAATGTATTATTATTCATTAATATAATACTTAATCTAAATATTTATTAAAATCTCAAATCATCAATAAATGTTTGTGAAATAATTAATTTATTCAATTTACTCTATTTATATTTTAATCATTCCAAAAATATCATTATCATTTAAAAATTAAAAATAATCTTGCAATATAAAAATTTTCACATAAAAAAATGAATCAAAATAAATTTCATTAATTTTAAAATACATCCATAAACCCTTATTAGTTATATCTATCAAAACCTGTCCCCTGGGGCCTATTCCATAACATACCCCAAGCCCATATTTCGAAGGCTAGGGGTTGGAGACTAGCTCTGAAGGCCTCAACTTGCTAGTGGGAGGCATTGGACTGAGTACCTAAACACATGCACACACAACCATGTCCGGATGTTTGAAATGTAAAACAACCAATCCACTATAAATAAACCCCAAGTACAAGTACAACTGAAAGTCAAATGGTCCAGATGAAAAACCCAACAAAAGACTAACAGGAAAATAAGAAAGTACAAAAGATACTTTGGATAGCCATACACTAAAAACCCCAGCTGATGGGTATGTACATAGTAGTTGCAGGAAGACTTAAAAGTACGTCATATCTACCTTGTCTTAGTAGGCACCACCGGGTCCTGTGCCACCATGTTCCTCATCAAGGTGGTGTTCGTCTACACAAGACAAAACATGTGTGGGCTAAGCCTGTTCAGGGATGTGTAAAAAATTACTCAGTTGGGAAAAAAATGGAATACCACAAATCAATCCAAATGAAACCCCAAAGTATCCTCACGAATCATGTTTAAGAAGCAAGAAATCTCACACCATGTATATTTTAGAGTTGTAAATTAAGACCATTAGTCCCATCATCGAACATTGTGGGCCACTAGTGAACTCCTCCTCAATGAGTACATTGTACATGCTTGGTCACACATAGGTCTCCTCCCACTAACATTAGGATTGTTGTGGTACTCATCCATGATGAGTACCATGGGTATGCTTGGTCACATAGAAAACAATCTTCACTTTGGGCATGCATATTCACACAGATGTTTCTTCCCACCAATGTCCATACTGAGGTACTCCTCCTGTCGCGTATCATGGGTATGCAAGGTCACAGGGAAGTCCCTCGCCATTGTGGGCCTTCCATGTCACAAAGAAGCCACTTCCCACTATGCCATGGTATCTGATCCACATTGGGTCTTTCATCAGTAGTCTTCAAGTCTCATCCAATAGTATGGTTCCAACAAATAGCATTCTTGATCTAGGGAGAACCTCTCCCCAATACATTCATCTATTTCCTAATTTCATGAAATCCACCATAGAGTTCTCCAAAATATATTCCTTGTTGTGTGGGTTCTAACACCACAAACGGATCATCAATCAAATTCATGGTTTTCTAGAGATTGTAGTTCTTCTAAAAAGGGACCGGCCATGTCTAGGTTCGGTCTATTGGGACGTGTGTCCAACCCCCTGGAAAGCTTGGTCTAATAAAGGCAGATCGATTCTCTTCCTGGCTAGGACGAATCAGGTGGTCGAATTCGGTACCCTCACCTCACGGGTTGTCCATGAGGCCGCCTTACCCACCATGGTCAATCAATCATGGAATTGCTACGTGGGACATGGTTTGGTGCTCTGACACATCTAGGGGGCCACATCCACCCTTCGCTTGCTCTCGTAATGGAGGTTGTTATGTACTTCCACTCCGACATGGCCTGAGCCAGCCATGGAATTTCCATCCATCGCATAGGTGGGGCCTTCTGCAGACCACTAGGTATGTTCCAATGGCCCATTATTTATGCCTCTTGGGCATAAGACCTCTAAATAATTCCCCCTTCCCTTTCAATTCCTCGGATAATACATGTCTCTAATTTTAAAACACAGCCACGATGAACACAAAAGCGGAGGGGATCATCCCTTGTTGGTGTTGGATCACGCCCTCTGCATTATAGTTTTAAAACAGTGGAGGCTTGGGTATGATGTTCAATCAATAATAATTTAATCCCAATTATAAATTCCAAGAAACATCGCCATCCCCTAAGAACAGATTATTTTTCGATCAATCTATTCGTGGGTTGATCCGCATTCTTCGTTTAGAATGAAATACATGGAAAATGTAAAAAAAATTAAACCCCTACCTCAATCGAAATTTTCCTTTCAAGTGCTCTTCTCTCAAAGATTCATGAACTGTTGGAATTTGTCACTTCCTTGTCCCATTCCTCTTAATGCATCGATGTTTCTATAAATCCTGCTAGTGTTCATTGTTCGTCATTATAGCGATTCTTTGCCATAGGCTTGTCATAATTTACATGGTTTAATTCTCAACTCTCCAACGTGTTAGCTTATTAAAATAAAACATTCAATAGAGTTTCTGTTACATTGTGTAGTCACATCATTACACTATTTTATTTGAGAAACAACATATCTCTTATGCAACAATAAATTGGGAAATTAAGGAGCATCCTTTACTGCACCTCATCGCCGCACCGCAACACCATCATATGCCGCTCAATGGGTTAAAAGGAAATAATAAAATTACTTTTAAATTTATTTTATTATTTTCCAAGACGTCCAAAAACTAACTTTTTCGTCCCACCTTTTTTGGTCGATGTTAAGTCCTCGAAATCACGTACCGTCAATGAACGTGGTCTATAAATAATTCCATTAATTTTTAAAAAAATATATATGGAAGTTTTATGACATTACATTCTCCCCATCTTATGGATTTTCATACCTAAAAGATAATACAATGTCTAATAAAAAAAATGGGTGTACTGGGCATGAATCTGAACCTCTCGCATCCATGCGCTTTGTTGGATAATCCCATGCTTCCACTGAACACACAATAGAGGAATCAACCATCCACAAAGGATCCAATCCTATCGATCCTCTATCTCCACTAAGAACACCAAAAATGTCACCTCATCGTGAATGTCCAGCTCACCCCAGTCGATTAAATGTGATGCCTCATGCACTTACCTCATCAACTAGGACAGCTGGAAAACATTGTGCACCCAGTGAATTTGTGGGGGAAGAGAAATGTTGTATTCTCCCTCTCCAACTATCATGATAATCTGGAATTTTCCGATGAACCTCAGAGATTGCATGTCACCCCAGAAAAATATACATAAACTCGGTCGAGGTGTGACATAATGGAAAACACGGTCTCCCTCCATGTACTCCAAGGGTCTCTGTTTCCTGCATACATATGATTTATGACTACTATGCGCTTTCCTAATCCACTATTGGATGATCTACCCCGTCTCAGTGGTAGCACGTACCAACTCTGGACCCACGAGTACTGACTCTCCAGGGAATTTCTATCATAGGGGTGATCTGAATGGCTAGTCATACAAGTTCTCAAATAGTGCCATGAAAATGGTGGAGTGATATAAATTGTTGTATGAAAAAATCCACCAGTGGTAGGTGGTCTAATGAACTGCGACCAAAATCAATGAATCCATCATGGAGCATATCCTCCATGATCTATATGGTTCGCTCGATCTGACTATCTTTCTGGGGGTGAATAGCTATGGTCAAGTGCAGTGGAGTACCGAACACCTCTTAGAACCCCATACACAATAGGGATGTAAAACATTTATCACAGATTGATACGGTCATCAATGTCACCTCATGTATCTACACATTATCTTAGATGTAGAGGTGTCTTATCCCTCTACTGATCGCTACTCGTGGATGGGTAGGAAGTGAGCCAACTTGGTGAGTCTGTCAACTATCACCTAGATAGAATTGTGGAACCTTGACGTGTGTGGTAACCCTATCACGAATTCTATAGATATAACTTCCCACACCCATTCTGGTACCTCAAGTGGTTGTTCCAAGACTACTGGGACCAGATGCTCAACCTTCACTTGCTAAAAAGTGAGGCATCATGAAACAAACTCTGCGACCTCTTTATTCATCCGTGTCAACTAGTACTTATGTTAGAGGGCATGGTACTTCATAAAAACACCATTATATACCACAAAAGAGGATTTAGGGAACTCCCTCAACACTTCCTCCCACAACTTCACTAGTACTATAGTGCGCTCTATGAATAGGATTACATACTCCCCACCTATCAAAAATCCATCAGGTGCCTTTCAGGAGAATATCTGAGCACGTCGGCCCACATAGTCAACATACACATGTTTTTCACCCCTAAGTCTCTATAAGATTATGGGAGTGACGGTCATCGGCTGAAGGTAAGATGTTTCATCATTATCCAGGAAGGATATCTACATCATGACTAGCTGCTTTGTCGCATCACTTAGTAGTTGTACACCAGAACTCTTAATAAGAGCAGTTTTCCCCATGTATTCATTCCAAGAGTATAGACTATCTCAATGTCATTGTCTATGAAGAACTTCATCCATAACCGTTGCCTCATGTTTACGTCCTTCTATTAGAAGATATACCCTAGACTCTTATGGTTAGAGTAAATTTTATACCCCACAAAAATAAAGTAGTGCCTCCACATCTTCCAGGAAAAGACAACAACTACTAACTCCAAGTCATGGGTCGGTTAGTTCTAATTATTCTTCCTCAACATCAGTGATCCAGAGGTGATCACCACTCGCTTATGCATTAGGAAAAAACTCCATCTAGTCCCTAATGCATCATAGAAAAGTACATAACCAACACTTTCTTTTAGTAGTCTCATGATGGTGGCACACTTCCTTATCTTCCTCGGATTAAGGAAACTCTACTGGAACATCTTCATCCACACGAAGTGCTTTACCTTCCATGTCAAGGATAATAAAGGTGTTGAAACTTTATAAAATTCATGAATTAACATCTGGTATTATCAATCTGACCGCAATAAAATCTGCACCTCTGTCACGCTCTTTTGTGGCTCCCATGAAAGTATTGCCTCTGCCAATGTCAGATCCACTTCCACTCTAGCCTCTAGGATGTCGTGTCCTGGGATGTGGACCCCCCAAATCTAGAACTGGAACTTCAAGAGATTACCATAAAGTAGGTGCTCTTGAAGTGTATCCAATAAAATCTTCTAGTGTGTAGAATGTTTCTCCTATGACAATGAGTACACCAAGATGTCTTCAATAATGAATTCAAAGAACGGGTCATGGTAAGTATGGATGATCCTGTTCAAGATTCCCAAGAACACTTATGGGGCATTTTTCAGGACAAAAGGAATCACCAAAATATCATAGTGGTCGTACTGATATCTGAAGGTTGTCTTCTTTATGTCCTTATCCCTTACCTGAAGCTGGGGATAGCCAAATATGAGGTTGATCTTCGTGAACCACCTCGCTCCCTTCATCTTGTCTAAGAGGTCATCAATCCAAATAAGTGGGTACTTGTTCTTCACAGTCACCTTGTTTAGGGGCCAAAATTCCACACATAGCCTCAAAATTCTATTTTCCTTCTTGGAAAACAACACTGGGGCTACCCATGGTGAAACATTTCATCTCACGATGCAATTCTCCTACACGTCATCCAACTGTACCCTTAATACAGAAATCTCCACGAGAGCCATCCGGTATGCCAATGTGGATATTGGTGTCATACCTAGGTACAAATCAAATCAGAAATATATGAACCTTTTAGGATGTAGTCTCAGAACATTTTCAAAAAATACATCCTCATACTCATCCACTAAAACAGGAAATATCATATTTCTCTCGCCAACATCACTGAGGGTGAGGAACTGGCGATTGATCAGCTTCACCCTACTCTGAGAATGTATGTCCTATGATGTAAACGTTCCCTTCTCACTAATGATGGAAATCTTGGTTCCATCCTTATAGATACATCACACATTTCCCCTAAAATAGTCAATATGATCATGGACTATAGATAACCAGTCCATACCGAAGAAGACGTCGTACGACCTCAATGACGCTACTAGACAATCCCAGTTAAAGCACTCACCTACAAGAGTATGGTCACACTACCCACACCATTGTTTAATTGTTGAATCCCCTCCCATTGAAGAATGTAATTGTATTGATCTGGCCAATGAATCCACTATAATCTTCGACCCATGAATGAGGTCTTTGGTAACGAAATAGTGACTGGAACCTATGACTATAACAACTATATCTAAATTGGAGAAGACACAAAATGTTCCTATAATAATATTTTGTGCACCTTGGTCTTAAGCCTCCATCGCATGAAATTGGCCTTCCCCCTATCTGCTGGCTCCCTGAGCCCATGGTGGACCACCTAGGGGTGGTGGTGGTAGCACCTCAAACCATCATCCACTGCATGTCGCTCAACCTACTTCCATGTCATTTCGGCCACACTATAGACTTCCTCACTCAAACCTCTGCCTCTACCATGGAGGACCCTTGACAATATGCTGATCATCTATGCGAAAAGTCTGAAAGTCACCAACCATGTGTCCCTGCCGACCACACATGAACCATAACCAATTTTCTTGCTGGCTCCATATTCTTTGGGAGCCCCGTACTACTAACCTCATGACCTACGACCATCTCCAAAAATATTTTGTCAGCTTGGTCCTCAGTGTGTCCTGCCTATAGCTTACTACCGAAGACTCTATAGCCTGATGTCTTCTTGTGGCTCCGGATATTGGCGCCTGCTCTTCAAGGAATCTCTCTATAGGATGGTATCGCTTCTGCACGTCAGATAGAGTGGGGATACTGATAGACACCATAGATACCCTGATCTTCCGTCTAAGTCTCTGTTCAGTGGCTCGAGACCTAAATAAAGGGTCATGCACCTTGTCTGTGGAGTAGAGAGAGAGGTCTATAAACCACATAGAGTACTCATCCACTACCAGGCTGACCAATTGCCGGTGAACCATCTCTTACATGTGCACCGACTTGATGTCCATGGGAAAACTTCATATTGAGAAACCCTCTCGATATCTGTGCAGGTGAGGGTCGACTCATCATTTGACTAGATGTTATTGCTCCACCATCTCTCAGTTGAGCCTTGAAGAAGGCTCATTTCTATGATCGTCATCTGGTCATGTGGTGTCCTCAATAAGCGGAAGACCTTCATCACTGCCTCAATCCATTCCAAATCTTCCTAAGTATCTAACTCTCCCCAGACCCTTGGAGGTATTTATTTCAAGAACTCGTGAATGGAGATGGCTTGCAACATCATGTACCAGTAACAATGATATTAACTGGTGATGTACGGGTGGTAGAAAAAACATTGTACAACCCATTGAGGCCATATCTACCTCTAGTCCCTAAACTAATGCCTCGTTTCTAGGATGGTTTTCCACACGATTATGTATCAGAAGCCTAGATGGATTTCTACATGGATGCATCCAAAAATATATCATGATGAACCACATTTATAAGGTAATACATGGTGAGATAACAATTATTCAAAAATATCCTATAGATACACTTATTCAACCAATGTTTTCATATATAGAGTAAAAAAGAAGAACTCATGGTCACGGCGTATTGATACGTCGGCCACTACACTAACACTGGACTCCGCAAAAATGAATGTTGAACTCAAAACATTCAACACTGTTGCCCCAAAAACTGAAAAACAGACTCCCTATCAATGAGGTAGAATCGAATACATTTAATGCCACTTTTTCATGACCCTTATACTGGGGAATGTGATGTGACATACCCCAATCCCACCTCTCAAAGGGAAAAGTTTAGCGACTACTATCGAAGACATCAACCTTTTAAGTGGGAGGAATTTTCCTAGGTACCAGTAAAAACACACACACAACCACTTTCCTATGCTAGAAAAGTAAAAAAAACAAAGACACTATAAATAAAAACATAAAACAAGTACAAAGGAATGTCAAATGGTCCAGAATAGAACCCCAGCCAAAGACTAACTAGAAAATAGGAATGTATAAAAGAAAATATGGATCACCATTCATTGAAAATCCCACATTATGGGTAAGTACATAGTAGCATCTAGAAGCCATAGTGGTATGTGCCTTCTGCCTGGTCTCATTGGGCACCAATGGGTCCTGGTCCACCAAGTACCTCTTCCAGGCAGTGATCGTCTTCACAAGACACAACACGTGTGAGTGAAACTCATTTAGGGGTGAGTAACAAAATACTAAGTAGGGACCCCAAAACAAAAAAGGAAAGACTTAAAATAAATCTAAAAGAATCCAAGATGTATCATCATGAAGCATTATTATGAGTCATGATAGCCCACAAAAGTTTTATTCTGGAGTATGAAAGTTAGACCATTAGTCGCATCATCGAACACCACAAGAAGCTGGGGAACGCCTCCTCAATGAGTGCAGTGGGAATGCTGGGTCACATATAAGACACTTTTCCCTAACCTTGGGACAACTATGGTACTCATCTCTGATGAGTTCTGTCAGTGTTTTGGGACACAACGAAGCCTCTCCCTGCTATGGGCATGTTAGGTCACACAGAATCCACATCCCACCAATGTCCATACTGAGGTACTCCTACTGTCGAGTATCATGGGTATGCCATGTCACATAGAAGTCTACCCCACCTTGGTCTTGTCAGGTCACATAGAAGTTTCTTCTCACTATGCCATAATATCTAATCCACATAGGGTCACCCATTAACAGCCTTTAGGTCTCATCCAACCATAAGGTTTCTACACGTAGCATGCTTTATCTTGCGAGAACTGAACCACGAGCAATTCAATATATTCCAAAATGGGTTGGTGGGGTTCAGGTCTAGACCGATTTATTTAGACCGACCCAACCCATCTTGGGTATTCCGACTCGACACGGACACGGCTCAGCCCGGGACTGACCATTGGGTTGCGGGTCCAGCACGATCTACTATAGGAAGACTGGTTCTCCACCTATCTAGGATGCGGTAAGTGGCCACGCTTGACTCCCTCGCCCTGTGCGCCGACATTATCTTTCGCGAACCATTGGGTCCACTCTGGTGGTCCATTATTCCCGATGCTTTCACCTATGGCCTATGAGGGATCCCCTCTTCAAAAAATAGGTATCTAATCCTCTTTTTCACCAATTTAAAAAAATGGTTGTGATGAACCCACAAGTAGAGGGGCTTGGTCCTTGTTTGTTTCAGCTCATGCCCTCAGCGTAATAGTTTTAAAATTAGAGGTGTTTTGGGGATGATGTCCTATCGTTAGTAATTTAATCCCAAATAGAAATCCCATGAAACATAACCCTCCTGAAAGAACAGAAATTATGTGGATCAACATATTAATTGTTTTATACACATTCATTATTTAAAATGAAGAACAGAGAAAATGTAAAATAAAGAAACCCCTACCACAATCGACGTTCATCGTTGAAGTGCTCCTCTTGTGAGGATTCAAGCACTATTGTAAATCATCACTTCCCGGTCCCATTCTTCATAATGTTTTGATATTGCTAGCGATCCTATAGGTATTCATCAATTGTCCTTTGAGGGATTCCTTATTGTTGGTTCGTCATAATTTCCATGGTTTAATTCTCAACTCTCCAACGTGATAACTTATTAAAAGAACACACATCACAATGTTTCTATTGTGCTATGACATTACGTCGTTACGCTATTTAACTTATGAAATAGTATCTGTTATGCTAAACAAAAATAAGAAATTAAGGATATTCCATTAATTTTCAACATCGACGCAACACAGTGCCATCATCTACCACTCAATGGATAAAATGACTAGAAAAGAAAATAACATTTTATTTTATTTTGTTATTTTCTGAAATGTCTGAAAACTAACGTTTCCGTTTAACCCTTGCCGGTCAAAGTTAGGTTCATTCGTGGAGAATCTCAGCATTCTGAGTTTAACAGTGCCCCTGAATATTTGATCCGAGCACTAATTCAAATGTTAGAAAAACCCACTTGCACGTTTACTCAAACGAACTTAAAAAAATCTCAAAATTCAATTTTGGGATCACCGGGCCACATTATCACGTTTCGTCAAAGTTTGTAGTCTCAAAATAATTCCATACAAATTTAAAAATATTATACAGAAATTTATGGATAGTACAAACCATTTTTATTATTATTAATGTACGTATATTTTTCAATGTTTTTCATATTTTATACCCATACAAAAGAAAAAATCGCAATATAATTCTACAAATCAAGTACCCATTTTATAAGAATTACACCATATTTAATTAAAAATAGAATTCATCTACATGGTATTTTATATTTTACTATTCAATAATATTCAATTTCCATATTTCTATAATCATTTTTCCCCTATGTTCATAGAACATAACCACATAAATATGAACATTAAATTGAATATCATGTCACTTCATGAAATAAAATTTTAATCCTCTTATAAATTAATCTCATTGTATTTTTTTACAGTTAAATTAATATAAAATTAATTTAAAAAATAAATAATAAAGAAATATTATTGAATATTATCATAAAAATCATTTCAATTTTAGTTAAGAAACATGTTATTAAGAGCATATACATGGGAAAATGAAATTATATTGATAAAAATTAAATTATTTAACAAAAATATATTTCTCAACCAATTCACAAATAAATATCAATCTCATGTGTAGTCACATAGATTTCATGTAGCAATGTTCCAATTATATACATAGATGTAATTCTATTATTTCACATCCAAGTGAGTATCATAAGATAAAATTATATTGATAAATGAAGAAATTAAAATTCTATAATTTCCAAGAAACATGGACATCCTCCATCACTATATTATACACAGAAAAATTAATAGGATTCAAACTAATTTTTGACTCATAATATCATGCCTATCATTATATCAAACAGGAATATTTACAAAATACACGACTTGGATACCATTTTGTAACATTCTTCTGTAGTATGATCGTGCCACCCTGGCAAGGCATCATGTGGCCTCAACTGATATCCTTTATCAATAGAGGTTGGAGTTTCAAAAAATTTATATAATGATATTTCATAGGGTGAGATTTACCAAATAATGGTCCATTTAATGTAATAAACCCAAAATAAACATCACAATAAAAATTAACCATTGAACATTTACATCACGTCCCAATAATCTCATGACTTTATTTCAACTAAACCACATGTTTCATATAATTGTGTAGGACCAAATAAAAAATATCAAGAGTAAACTTTATAATCTTACAAATGGTATAATATTAATGATATTATAGAAAACATTACAAAAAACTAAGAGAGTATTAATAGTAATCTCCATGATGTATCTTGACGTCATCCCCAAACTAGTATGGCCTCTTTCCATTACATTAAATATCATGAAAATAATATTTAAACACATGAGGTGTGTATTTATAGGGAGTGGAAATATAATACTATGTATAAACTACTAAAACCCCTAACAATAATGGAGAAAAATTATGATCACATATAAATTAAATAAATCATTAAAATTATTTAACCATTAATCATTTTACCAATAAAATAATGTAGTAGGCGAAACCATCAAACCCAAAAAAAAATCACCCATAGATTTCCTAATGCTGGTACCCATAGAAAAATGATAGAATTCAATTAACCATCATGTATCCCTATAAACACTTAAGATAAACCATTCAAAAGATAACCATATCTGAGTTTCATAAATTTATGTTTATCACATGATATCCAAAATTTGGTCATGTAAAATCCCACCACCCCCTATCATGGAATATCAAATATCATCCCACCATGTTCTCTTGTAATTGACCTATTTCATGCAATATTTTCAAAATAGAAATGGTTTATGAATAATTATCTACTACATTATTTTATTACCTGCATTGCACAACAATATTCCACCCCAACTTATACTGATTATAAAACTCCAACGCTTTAAAAAAATCACATTCAAACACTACTAATAAAAAAATCCATATATATATATTTACATAAAATATAGATCACTTTTATCACATTTACATAAAAATAAAATTTCTACATAAATTATTCACATAATTGAAAAATATTAGGTAGTAAATTCTCATTTTCTCAAGATGATTCCATTAATTTAATGAATATGTATACCATGTATCTATCCTCTTATATCTCATTATTTACCCTGAAAATAATTATCAAAACATATACAAAACCCCTTATCTACTTTTATATGTTTACTCACTTTAATTAATAATTTTCACCCATATATACATCATATTTATCACAAAATATCACAATATTAGCCTCACATATTCAACATAATCACACTATTTACTATGTTAAAACATATTCAATTACCCTAATCATCAATATCATTTCTACATATTATCATATCAAATACAACAGTATATTTCAAAATAAAAATCCCTATTTTAATTTCACTTTAAGCCAATTTACAATTAGATAATTTTTGGACAACCATTACCTATTATTTTCATCAATTTATCAAATTTCAAACAATCATTATAGGTATCAAATATCATCATAAATCAAAAAAATACAATTTGAAACAATTCCTAATAACTAAACTAGCTTCCCTAGTGTATTATTTATTTTTACACCATCATAAAACATATCTCCTCTTGTAAAAATACTATATTTAGTAGAAAATATATTGTTCAACCAAATGAAAAACCATTAAATATTATTATAATTACACATCGAAATTCATGTATTCCTTATATAAATTTTTATATAAGAAACCCTTAATTAATCATAAAACACATTCTAATAACTTTTTATTGTACATATTTTTTGAAATTAAATTCTATTTTAATGTATATATTGACTTTGTGACATCCAAGATTCAATTATATTAAGTGAAACTTTATTTCTTAAGAAACAATATGATTACACATATAAACTTATTCATGATTTGGAATAAAACCTAAATTCCCAAATTTTATAAATTTAATTTCACAAAGATGATATAATTTTTGAAATCATCAAATCAAAATTAACGTAGGATAATTGTTTGGGTTTTTATGAAATAATTTAATTTACATTGATTATTATAAAATACTAATTTTATTGAAATATGTAGTTTCATTCCATTAATTTAAATTTACCATGTTGTATTAAATTTACTTTTATATCACATTAATTAAATTTTATTAAACATAATCCAAATAATTTCATTAGAGTTAAAACTATTCTTAACTCTAGAGTAAAACTATTTTTATTATTAAAAGTTTATTTGTATAGAATAATATTTTACATCGTTATTATTTAACTTGTAATAAAAAAAATTATAGCACTTATAAGAGCTAAATCATGTAAAATAGATTCTATATTTTCAATTATTATAATTTATATTATCTAATATGGTTAAATGAATTTTTTTTATAACTATTATTTAATTTTTTAAATATTAATCACCTCGATTAAGGGTGAAATGGGTTAAAGAGTTACAAATAAAGGGACAAAACATGAAAATAAAAAAACAATATATTATTAAACCTCATTTTTTGGATTATTTCAACCATAACATTATCATATTGAAATATACTTCATTTTGGGTCCATTTGGTTTTTGTAACAAATTAAAATTTTGTAATGTTTAGAAAACAATCCATGTTTGTCATCTACCTCGATTAAAAATTAACACCACTTATCCTTTATTACTCACACTTAACTACTAATTTAGATTATTTATAACTAAAAACATTTCTAGGATACCTATACATTTCATAATAATACTATTAGATGAATGGCTTGGTTATAAACCTACCAAAGTTGTTCGAAGAAGTGAAATATTTCTTACCCGACTATTTTCATGTTATTTCATCTTATATAATTGTTAAATATTATCTATACATTCTATTATAATAAAATAATTAAAATAGTTTTACTTAAATATTATAATAATAGTAGCACAACCCTTATTCATCTCTTTTCAATCTTATAGAATACAAAAACATCATTTTTAAAATGTATGCCTTTCTTCTACATGTACCAGTGTAATTCCTTTGTATTAGAAACCTAAATTGAATTTTTATAAAGATGAAAATATAAATATATATGATATTTTTTTAAATATTATGGTTCTATAAATATAATATATCATTTAACTTCATACCCTTTAACCCATTTATGAAATGGTAATATCATTTGTGTGTACGTGTGGAGAACCACCTCCCTGAAGCTATGTGATTCCTTTTTCATGTCCGAATTTCCGGGGTAATTATAATATATATATACATACCTAATATATATTGTATTTATTTCATTAATAAAACCGTGGATATTATGGAACCATAATAATTATTTGGGGATTAATACTACTGAACCACACCATACAGAAAAAAACTATAACACTCAAAAATAATGATATTCATAAAGAATGAATAATTAATGGGCGTCGTAATGTAATATATGTAACATATAAGATATTATAATTAATTATTTGTTTATATTATATAGTTATAATAAATTTAAATTTATTATACATGTGTTTGAAATCACTTATTATACAAGTCAAACATGGTGTAATGTTTTATTTCACAATCTAATCATTATTCAAGATTTATTATGTTTAAATTTCCCTTAGAGGAATTATATGATATTTCTATATTAGACATATATTTTTTATCATCTTTTATATATTTGTGTAAATTTAATTTTTCCTTTCATTTTTTTATTTATATGTACTCAAAATCATCAAATAATGATTTTAAAGAAGTCCGACTTAGTTTATTATTTGGTTAAGAATATTGTTTATTCATGTAGATATTTTATATAAAGTGGTTCCAATAAATTTTAATTTCTCAAAAAATATTTTTTAATATTATTTTTTCAAATATTTTACATTAAATTGAATAGTTTCAATGGGTTCATTTATTCATTTTTTGAACGTATTAATTTTTAACTAAGGCCAGAACAGAATCATTATTTTAATATAAAAATCAAAAAAAAATCCAACTTTCATGGATACTCTTTGATTAAAAAATTAATTTATAATTATCCATGAATATTTTAAAAGAAATTATTTTCCTAATATTCTGTAAAAAAAATTATTCATCAAATAAGTGATTATAAAATGATAGGGGTATTTTTTAAAAGAAATGATCCAGTGATCTATTAAAAAAATCCTCCATGTGAAAATATTTTCAGGAATCTTATTATTTACTTTCAATATACTCTAATAATACCATAAACCTTATTTCTATGCATGGATAAGGATTTCCTGTTATGTTTATTTATAGATTAAAATATTTAATTTTTGTATATTTTTTTCAATATGAATGTTTATATTGACCATGTATTAAATTATTATTCACCCCTTTCATATAATAAATTCATTAGACATAGTATGCAATTTGTGTGGCCCGCTATACCTTTTTATGCATTAGTATGTCTCATGAGACAAGCTTTTTTGGTAATTTTTTTTCTCCATACTTGTTTACATTTTATCACTATAGGAATTTGATGTCATACCAATGCCTCTATACAACCGATTATATTACACCCTTGGTATTGATTCATATACAGCACACTATACAAATGGTTTCTAAAAACCATATTTATAGACAATCCTAAAACAACAAATTAAAAAATAACTATTTTGATGATAAATAAGTCTCATGACCAATCCTACCCATATGATCCCTAATTTATCCCATCCTAAAAGAATACATACCATATTTTCACCACCATAGATCCATCCTCATGCATGGATTTTTTGTTATTTTCTTATTAAACATAAAATTGGAGAGTTCCAAATCATTCATCTCTTCTGTTGATCATTTGTTTCATTTTTATCCATGTATCAAAACCAAATTGAGTTCATTTTAGGTCGCGATTCTTCCCCATTCATTGAAAAATGGTTCCATTTTCTTATATTTGTAATATTATTTCATATTTAATGTTATTTCAGTTGGTATATATCAATATTTATTTTAGTAATTAAATATTTTAAAATAAACAAAATATAAATTTATTTTATGTGTAATAGATATCATCATATTATTTAATTTATTTTTAAATTAATTTGTCTGTTTTATAAATATATTAATGGGTTTTAAAGTTATTCATTTCACTATTTTATTTTGATTATTAAATGATCAAAATTTTGGCATAATTAATTTCAATCAAATTTAATACAATAGTTATTTCATATTCCATGTCTTATACATTGTTTGGGTCGCTACTAGTATGAATAGATTAAGAGATATATAATCTCTTATAATATATTTGGATACAAGAAAGTATTGTTTGATGACTTTAATATTAAAATTGATATTTGGATTATCTTATTGGAAATTATTTATAGACATGTGATACTAAATCATGTCTTGTTGCAACAATTAATATTTCTCGAATAAATTCTAATGTATCAAAGACATTAATTTTGATAATGGGTGATAGGTTGTCAATGTTCATTAAAAAAATTATTTCTAGTATAAATAAAATTTTATTTAATATTTTTTATTTCAAATTTAAAATAGGATGTTATTTTTAAAACAATTTCTTAATAATAATATGTCTATTCAATTACATTATGTAATATTTTTCTTATCCGATGTCTTATACATTGTTTGGTTCATTATTTGTTTGGTTTATTTATAGCATATATCATCTCTCTTATTCATTTTTTGTATACATAATATTATTATTTGATAAATTCCATATTAGAATTTTTATTTGGATTATCTTATTCAAAATGTGATGCAATGTTATGATAGTAAATTATTTTTTGATGGTATTGTGATGGTATCCCCAATAAAAAGATATGAATCAAAGAAAATTGTTTTCATGTTGGGTATTAATTATTTTTGTGATTACATTTGTGGGCATAAAATGGATACGTATGATAATTATGGAGAAATGATTTAGGTGTTAAAAATTCCTAGATTTAATACAATGATATACTTTTCTGTAATGTATATTATGTAATTCAATAATTAATTATTATAATACATTGTTTGTTTTGTGAATTTACTAAGGTTTTATTAAAATATTAATTTCAATGCATTATATAAATATTTTAAAGAACAAAATATATATATAATTAATATAAATTTAATATGGAATGAAATGTTTGAATATTCATTATCCTAATGAATAAAAAATTTGTTAAATAGCCACCTGTTACCTCTACATAATCTAATATTATATAAGATTATTTTATTATTCTATTTATTAAAAATAATGTTATTTTTAATAAAGTTTTCAATTATGTTTTACTATGTTTATATTTATATATTTTCATATTATAATGGAATAAACAGAAGATGGATGTATCATATTGAAAGGATCTCAATAGAGTGTTGAATGAATATAGACTTTTGTGATTTTAGAATTTAAAAATTCATGATATAGATGTCCTATAGGATTAATTTTGTACAATTTTTTTATAAGACCTTTGTTATGAAATGGATTAATTCATCTAATATATAAAAAAATTTATTACAAAAAAATAATTATTTTTGGTATCATAATGGATAAATGATACAATATTCTATTAATCTAGAACAAAATGAAAGGTGGTGTATATAAAATTTGATATTTGATATCATTCCATTTTTTGAATCATATTGTGAAAGGTCATATACCAATACAAAAAGAAAATTATTACCATAAATAGTAAGAATATAATGAAAATTCAAATGATGGGAGAGTGAAGAAATTAACCTATGATTTTAGGAACTCTTATCTAATAGGAATATACTAAAATTAATAAATTAGAATTTTTTATTCAAAAATATCATAAAAAAACATGTATCAGATTTATCTTTCTAACATTCATTATATTATCACCTTTTTATGTACTTTTTCCCTAATAATTTATATATTCGCCCCCCCCCCCTGATCATTACTTTTTATTGAAGATAATTACCTATATATGATTATTTACTAATTAAATTCCCGATTTACTAAAATATATTAGGATAATATATTAGAAACTTGTTTTCCTAAATGAAATTAAAGAATTTGGTATATATTTATAAATTCTAAATTCTGATGGAATACCATCTCGTGTGCCATATAAATTCATTTTCACTCTCAATTAATTCATATGCTGCCAAAATAATTCTTCTGTATTGAAATCTAAACAAATATAAGATAGAATGATACTATGAGAATTAAATATAATAGTGAGTTTGTTCATTCTATAGATGTATTATCCTATAATAGATTCAATGCATGAAATAATAATTTATTAGCTGACTTGCATAATGCTAGATTGGTTTTTTATTGTGATACTATCAATCTATTTGGTCAGCTGATTATTTATCACTACCCATGAAAAGTTTTTTTATTATCATTTATAATCTTCCTCTATAAATGAGTTTGAAAAACTCATTAATGGTTTTGAGTATAATCATATAAGTATCATATAATCCTATCAATGATATATTTTTCCACTTCCATCCATTTATAAATGAGTTGAAGTGGATTTGGGATTTCTGTGTCCAGAAATTTTAGGTTTATTCAAAAACATATCCCAGATACATTCTTCCCTGATGTTGAAAGTGAATTATTTCCCAGAATATGTAGTGATTTGTAGATGGATCAAATAAGTAAAACCATCATATCAAATTCTTATGAATAATCCACAACCTACATGACTTACATATCATTGCAGTTTTAATTTCATATGGTATCAATTATTGTTTCCATGGATCATCCATACAAAAAGAGTCACTTGAGGCTTGATAATACTATTCATCAAAAATTCACATCAATTTATTCTAGGAAATTATGTGCTTAAATTATTAATGTGTATCATTTCATTATTCAGAAATTATCATTTGAAATCTAAAATGTTAAAGAATGTTGTCACTAAATCAACTTATAATTGTAAAATGAAGGGTATATTTTTTGAGACAAAATATTAGTCAACTAAAATTTTCACATAAATATTTATATTTAAATCACTTTTTGAAAAATATATGTAAAATTATGATTTAGATTATCTTGAGTATCTAGAGGAAGACCAAACATAACTTATAATCTATGGTTGACTTGATGGATAAGGGTATTATTCCAGAACCAAATCCAAAGTGTATTAGTGAAAATAAATGGAATGTTCATTGTGCTTCATATGTGATGAAATATTTAAAGAAAAATAAATTTCATGATTTATTGTAAAATATAATGGTTCATTATGTCTATTCAATAAATATATATAAGGATTCAATAAAATAGAGTTAATAAAAAAACATAAAAACTAATGATTATCACATCCTTCATCGTGAATTGATTCCAATATAAATAGTTCATTTACTATCCAATAATGTGTGGATGATGGTTATTAGAGTGTTCCATTTTTATTGATTCATTTTAACTAAATTTTTACCCATATATTTATTTATAAAAATTTATTAAGAGGCTCTACTAATTCTGTGTCAGTTTTTGAAACAAATTTCCTTATCAATTTTAAATTGCACAAGGCATCTAATAGTCTAATATTAAATTAAAATAATTATTGGTGGACCCTATTATTTTTTATGGATTAATCAAACTAAAATGAATGTGTACATAATGAAGTCCTATATCCATAAAAAGTATTATCATAAAGGTTAAATTTTTATAGGATATATGTATCATGTATGTATATATTTTAGTTTAATGTCTTAATTAGATGTGAGCACATAATGTAACCAGCCAACTATAAGTGAATATGGAAGTATGTGGAAATTGATATAACAATTCCATATCTTCCACAAATAGGATGAATGTTTCGGTCATATACATTGTAAACATTGAGCCTTGATGAGAAGGAAAGGGAACATCACATGGTTTTGTTTAATAGTGAGATTGGGGGAGTTTTGAATCTATTGATTCTAGAAGTGATTGATTAACGATATATATCATGACATATGAGGTTCATGTTCAATGCTTCTTAATGGTTTCTGGAATGATGTGATTAATTGATAAACATTTCATATTACTCTTGTTTCTCATGCAAGGAATTTTTCATGTGGGATTAGAGATTTTATTGATTAAATCATATATAACTATCTAAATTACATGAGGTGAATAATGGTAGTATATTTATGAATATTTAACACGAAATAAAAATGGGAAAAGTTTTCAATAAACCTAAAGGGGGAGATTTTTGGGGAAGTTCCCTTAAGATAACATTGAATCCTTTTTGGGTTGATTTTGTTTGATGGAAAAGAGGTTTTTTGGATGAGTTGTGGAGTTCTACATATATTTTTGACAAAATAAGTTGAAAAATAACAATGAAAAAGGAATGGACCATCTGGAGGGGGTACAAAAAATAATGTGCAAGATCATGTCATTTTCCATTATTTTCCAAATCAAATTCCCCAAAAATTAGTTTATGGAGAATGATTTTTTTCAGAAAGGATGTTGCATGAAAGTTTAATGGAGGTTTGGAATGTTGTGTGGTAGCTATTTTTTAATATTAAGACATCAAAATATGGAAAAGTAAATAAGGGTGCACATGTTATGGATTTGACATAGAAGGTGACGTTTCTTGAACATGAGACTTCAACGTTTGGGGAGAATTTTTTCTTCTTGTATGAAGGATAACCAAAATGAAAATAAATAGGTGTCCACCCCCCCCCCCCCTTCTATATAAAGCTCATAATAGAGATAATATTGGACATCTGGTCATGCAAGTGTTGTAATATTTCATGTGGAGGGATTCATAGATGTTCTGGGCCTCAAGGGAGTTGGATGACAATAGTGTTGAGTTAGGAGTGAAAAATTTATGTCACATTAGTATTGAGTGGTGCCAAAGTTGGTTTTCTTTGAAACTATAGACAATTATAGTATATGTATAAATGTTTTGTGCATGCCAAACCTAAGTTGTGTGAATGTTGTAAGATTCCCAGTATATCTTTTGAAAAGATGTATTGATCAGTGGATGAATGTGGAAATTCAACATAGCATATATCTATAGATGATGATGAAAAATTCATGAAAATGATGGGACAAGAAAGTGCATATAATATGTGTTGATCACTTCCAATTGAAGTGATAAAATGAAGAGGAATACGGTAATGTTTTCCATTGGTAGTGAGCCAGAGAAAGAGACATAGGTAGTGACCCTGGGAAATGTAGTGAGTAGACCCTAAACATTGTAAAGTTAGTGATATAAGGTATAGATGTGATTTTATCAAACCTGGAAATTGGTAGTGAGTTTTAATGGATTTGGTACATCGTCACATCACAATTTTATACTCCTTAAACATAACCCAGGGAGGGTGAACCAAGTGAAATTGTTGTATCCTGTGAATTATTTAATTTATGTTTGTGCATTGTTGTTTGAGAAAGAGCAAAGAGTGTTTTATATAATGAAGAAAAAATATCTAAAGGGATAATAGTTTTAATATACCATATTCGTATTGACACCACTTTAGGTTATTTGACCTAGTGGAAAAATTATATACCAAGAAGATAAAAAAATTAAGTGAAACAATTATAGACAATGAATAAGTTTAATGGAAAAATTATCAATTTATTGTTGTAACATTATAGTTCAATTGGTCTCATAGAGGGATATAAGTACTCCAAACAAGTAGAATGCATTAAATTAGATTTTTGTAAGATAATTTTCTAATTTGAAATCTATATTATTATTTTATTTATATCAATTAACATGTTCATCATAACAATCATTTAAATTTCCTATCAGTCAAACTAATAAGGTTTAATTGTTGATGAAACATGTGGAATTATGGAAGTCATATAAACATGAGCTATATGTCTTTTGGAAGTGTAGACATAGAACTTACTTAGACATTGTTCCCATATATTGTGATTTTCCTACTACGTAATTACAAGAACTGGTCATTTATTGACGGATTAATGAGTTTAAGCTATTATTTAACATTAATGGTTTGTTTTGATTTTTTTGTCTTATTATTTGTATTGAATTTCGGTTTCTAGTATTCATCAGAAATAAATGATCATTTTTTCTATGAAGTATATTCACACCTTGGGGTACAGAACAATGTAACAGAATGAGAGACATCAGGTACCTTTTTGAGCATATCCAACATAATACACCATTTTGGAGTTGAGTTTCTCCAAAATGGTATATGAATAAGAAAAAATTGACAATGTAATACTCCATTTTTACACCAAAAGAGGAAATTCATTTAATATAAACTTTAATAAACTATTAATTTTAGTTAGAATATTAAATTAAAAGATCATATTATTCCATAAAATCAGAAAATAAAATATAGGTTGAGATTTAATAATATTAATAATTCAATTAATTTAAATTAAATTACACACCCACACACTCATAGACACACACACATATATATATATATATGAATAATTTAAGATGAATATTATTACATGATTTTGTTAATTAAGTAAACAATATGATTTATTTAATTATATATACATTTCATATATTAAAAAATGAATTTTATATAATAACATAATTAGCTATAGAAAATATTAATGAATTAATTAATTTTAATGTGATCTTATTTTTTAATAATATATAATTAACTTAATTATAAAATATGATTTTATTTTACCTGACATTTAATTAAAAATTTATGAAATTTTAAAAAATATGAATACAACATTATTGTAATTATGTAAGGTGAAACCAAATTTTAGTAAGGGTAAACTAATTTTATGTAAGGGTAAAAATAAGTTATATAAGGTTAAAAAAAATTATTTTATGATAAACTGATGTTGTGTAAGGGAAAATAGAATTTAATTAATGGTACAATAATGTTTTGTAAGGGTAAACATAATCTTGTTCATTTTAAGTAAGGTTAACGTAATGATAAATGTAAAAAAGTTATGTAATAGTAATGTAAAGTTATCCAAGGGTAAATACAATATAAGTAAGGGTAATAAAAATTTAATGGAAATATAATATTATATAGGGGTAACCATAAGTTTATTAAGGGTAAAAATGTTATGTTAAGGTAAATAGAAACTTATACAGATTAGTTATAGGTAAATTATTTTTATGTAAGGGAAAAATGATAAGTAATGGTAATAAAAAGTTATATGAAGGGAAAATGAACTTATGTAAAAAGGAAAATGTAATGTAAGGGAAACCTAAAGTTCTGTAATGGTAAAAAGAAGTTAATTAATGGTAAAATGAATATAAATATATATATGGGTAAACTAATTTCAAGCATGTTTGAAACAAATTTGTTTTAGGGTAAAATAATGTTTTTAAGGGTAAATAAATGTTAAATATCAGTATAAATATGTTTTACAAAAGAAAAAAACTTATGTAATGGTAAAACAAGGTGTGCAGGGAAAAATTATTTAACGGTAAATAAAAACATTTAATGGTTAATTAAGGGTTACATCAGTTCATATAAGGGTAAAAATATAAAATGTAAGGAAAAAATAAAGTAAATCAATGATAAAAATAAGTAAATTAAGGGTAAAAATGTAATTTAATTGTAAACTAATGTTATAAAAGAGTATAAATGTTATGTATGTATAAAAAACGTTTTTTCAGAAAAAAACTAACAACTTTTAAGGGTAAAAAAAGATAATTAATGGTGAGAAATGTTATAAAAGGGTAAAGAGAAACATGTAATTGTTAAGTAAGGGTAATATAATGATAATAAATTTTAAAAAAATTATGTAATGTATAACGTTATGTAAGGGTAAATAGATGTTTTGTAAGTGTGGGAAAATGTTATGTGAGGGTAAAATGATGTTATGTATGAGAAAAAGTGTTATCTAAGGGTAAATAGAAAATTGTTAAATTTAAGTATGGTTGAACTGAATTTTTATATTTATAATACAATGTTGGTAAGGTTAAAATAATTTCATTTAAGTGTAACATTATATTAATTAAGGGAAAACATTGTTATTTAATGGTAAATAATAGTAATTTAATGGTAAAAAAGTTTATTATGGGTAAAACAATTTCATACAAGTGTTAACTACATCAGTGATGGGGATGGGGCACGTTAGAGTTAAATTTCACTCAAACTTATTATTTTCAGGAAAACAAAATTTGATAGGTTCTATGTGGTATTATAACCAATTGAGTTTTACTATATACTGAAATAGCTAAACAAAAAAATATTTATTTAAATGAACTAATTAGATGTTTATGTAATTACATTTTATACAATTAACACATACATAACAAACTAAACGATCATATGCATAATATAATTATACCCAATACATCCAAATATAATCATTCCTAACAAAACTAAATAATCATTATTCAATCCAAACAATACAAATCATGCCTAATTATACCCACACTACCTTTAATTAGACCAATCAAAACTAAATGGAGAACAACAATACTGAACCAAACTTGATATAGAATAATTAATTTAAAATAAGTAAATCCTAACACATGATAAAAAACTCTTTGTTAATTTTACTAATAGAATAATAAAAACATTCGCCCAATGAAATAAATTAACATAACAAAAATATAATTATACTATGTCCAACCAATCAAAAATAAATGGTTAAACCATATACATATTAAAATTGAGTAAAATTATATTTATGTAAATGTAATGAAAGTGAAATAATTTATAAAATATCGAGAATGGATAAAATAATTAGAAATTAATTAAATTTAATCATAATGTAATTAATTAAAGGTAAATGAAATTAATAATACTATGTAAAAGTTTTGTATGATTCATTGAATATATCTGAACAATACCAAACTAGACTAAGCTAAATGAAAATGAACTAAATCGAACCAAAAATATATTCAAATCCCACTCAATCAGGATAGAACGAAATGATATTGAAGAGATAATATATAATTAACATTAAAGGAATGTAATGAAACTATAAGATAAAAAATAGCTACTAATAATAAAATATAATTTAATTAAATTTAAATTAAATAAAAACACATTGAAATGACCATTATTGTACAAAACTGGTAAGATTTGAACTACAATTAATTCACCGATATATAAATGTGTCAAATCATCCTAAATGTTTTTCTTTAATCCAAAATAGCTGATATAAATTGAAATGAACAAAATAATAATGAAGATTATTAAAACTAAATTGATGATCTAATAAAACACACCAAAACCCCATGCATACTATGTTTTTCAAAACACCTATCCAAACACCTATTGTCCAAAGGGTATCTCTCATGTCAAACCAGTTGACCACACATGTTGAATCATCACCCCACTATAAGTAAGGGTCACTAAGTAACTTATCACTAACCTACTAACCCCACCCATTAATTTCAACTTAATTAATTACCACTATTCATGGAATTATTGTATTTCAATTCACTAGATTCAATTTTTTTTATCATCCATATATGTCTTGGATGTCTAGTAAGTACACAAGGATCCCGTGGGGCCCTCCCCATGTTGTCCAATTCAATCTCGAAAATTTATATTTATTTAGAATGATAAATAATTTAATTAGTATCATTACCTAATGTGGATGGGATATACGTTAAACATGAATATAATAAATAAAAAATACAACAAGATAGGTGCATAAGATCCGCCTACCATTAGCTGATGAAATTCTCCCTTTTAGAGATGCTTAGAAACTCCGGTCAATGTTCCCAATGTCTAAATGTAAATTTCCCAAAATAGACGAAACCATATCCTATATCCAAACCAATTAAATAATTAATTATAAACAATTTATAATAAACTAGATAAATAAAATTGAATTAATAATTAATTAATTTTTTTATAAAAGCCTATAATCTCACCATCTGACCTCGTCACACCAAAACCAAGATTAACGGCACAAGAAAAACCCATGACATACTCTTGAACACATTATGCGATAATTATCTAACTAGTGCTTCCAAGATAAAGTTGAACTTAATATAATTTATCGTAAACCCTCTAATAAACTTGTATTTTTCTTATAATACTTTGAAATATATTAATAAATGTTTGTGGAGAAATAGGCTAAGATGGAACATGATTCTGAGGCCCAGTGACCTAGGTGTTGATATAATAAAAATATTAATTATATTATATCATGCATATGAATTTTTTCTAAAATAATGGGATAAATCTCGAATGTGGAATCGTATTAAAATTGTGATAATGTAGTTGAAAATGAAATGAGGATTTTAAACTACATGCAATGTCATTTATTTATTTGTTTGGTGGGTTGATAAAGTGCATTAAAATGAGAAATACATAAATTATATTGAAATTTATAATATTTTTACCGTGAACTAGTCCTCCTCTTTTTGGAACACCATTATGAGTAAATACTACGAATTTCAATATAAACCTAGTTATTTTCGATGAGTGTGGAATAGAATTTTGTAGATGATATCCGAGTCGAGGATTTTGGTCTATTGCCAAAGGATATTCTTCACCAAAAAAGATAATAGATCTTACCAAAAACTATGAAATATGATAGTTCTTCATCAGTGAGTAATAAAAACCAAAAGTATGAATTTTTATTTTTTGGTGTATTTCCCCATTGATTATCCTATGATGAACATGAATCATCTCCAATAATGGATTGGTTCATGGGACGATCATTTTTTGTAGGTTCATGTTTATCTTACTTGGTTTTTTACAATTGATATTGATAATTTATTTTTTCTCTTCATTAATTATTCAAATGAAAAAAACTGATCCCGACCTAGAAAATAGGTGAGGTGCATTCATGTTGTGTGATTTGTTCATTTCTTCCCTCATTCTTCAAACAATAATCATCATCATTTTCTTTAGTATGGGTTCCAACTAGTAACTAATATATGATCATTGTGAAATATATTATTAATGAAAAAAATCCTCAATTGAGGTTCACGTTTCTGATCGATGGAGCGATCAAGGTGAAATGATTGTGCTCTAAGAACAGAGATTGATTGAGATCAGAGTTTGTAAACTGTGTTTACAACATTGCATGTGGTGAAAGAGCAGTTTTATGGGATCTGATTCCTGATTAGTGGGTGTGTCTAAAATATACCCATCGGTGATAATAATAACGTTCCGCCCCATATACATGATTTATAGTAAGGATGGGTGGCTAGATTGAAGTGGTAGTGGCATAGGAAGAAATGCATATACATTTTGAATTTCCATGAAAATCATGAATTACCGGGAATTTATTCTAATGAACAAAAGAGAGGTGGGAACCAAGATATAGATACTAGTAATTAAAATTGAAATAAAATATCACACACCATGTGACATTCATCCGATACAATTTGACCTAATTATAGTGTCCTCGAGATTCTCTTAAACTACACATGCACAAAAACGACTAGGAAAATGGTCACAGCCAGGGAAAATCCACATGGATAGTACCTGTGGATGGATTCTATACATGAAATAACTATAGTCCATAAAAAATAAATTAATATGGTAATGGTTTGAGAATCATTGAAACAAATATGATCATGTATGGTTTTTTTGGTACACACCATGTACAACTTGTACATGTTGTTTAATCTCTCGAGGATAGGTTGAGACCCTATATCTCATTATTTAAGACCAGTACCTATTTTTTGTATTCCCATAGACCATACATATGAGTTTATAGTTATTCATTAATTTCTAAAAATAGAACTATGATGACTTCTATGAGATGAATCTTGAATAGTTTTCAAGAATCTGTTAGCATGGCATGAGGTGTGATCATCTATAAGTCATTTTTCTCCCCTTTTTTGGGTTTGTCAAATTTTGATAACCCATTTACATGGGATAATGGTCCCCTACATGTTAGTATAACATAGGTGATATTAGGTATACCATATAGGACCTGTATAAGATCCCTTATCTAAGTGTAATGATCTTCAGAGCTCTATTGAGTACTTATTTGATGAGAACTAATGAGATTACCTCTTTTATTAGTGTTACCAATGCTCGCATGGCTCAATCAATGAATTAATCTAGAAAAGTGATTCCTTGAATCATCGAGCATAACCATGTGTCTGGTTTTGTATTTATGACCCTTGGAAACTACGTGTATATCTTGAGTATATATGGGTTTTATTTTTCTTCTTTTTTATCTCATATTATGAATGATAAATCTCTATGATGTTAAGATGAATATACTTAAGATAATTTTTGTATAGTCATTTATATGTTTCATATTATATATTGTTATACACTTGGATTCATGGGATCTTCCCACAAGTGTCATGTTTTAGGAAGATAACATACCTTTTGATAGATTCTTATATGGACTTGAAGAATGTGGAGCATAGTGATATAGATCGATCATGGTTAATACCAAGTGTGTCATTTTGATTGTATTCCCCACCTACTTAGTATGTTGATCATTTTATAGATTAAGTTGGATTGTATTTGGATTTTTATGATTTCTAGTACTTTTATCATACTCTGATACATGGATATAGATGTATGCATTCATTTGGTATGAGTTTATTTTACATTACTACATTTTATTAATATTTGGTGATGTGTGAATGTATACATGTAAGTTAGGATATGTCCTCCCTTGCGTGTGTTATGTCTATCACTGGTCACACGACTCAGACTAATAATAGGTGTGATTTGGGATTCACATTCATTTGACCATTATAATAGAGGGGCCTAGTGTTTTGGGAATTGATATAGTGGTATTAGAGGCGTGTTTAATACCTTTTGAAAAATGATTTAATATTATGTATTTATGAGGTTTTGTTTGGGATTTATTGAAATTGTGTTAATTTGTTTCATGTTCGGCACCTTGGATAAGGAATCCAATGATAATGTGGAAGAAAATTAATTCATTTACCATGAATTTTGTAACCTACATGTGGATGTGGTACACATAAGAACACTTTTTAGGGAAATAATTTATTCATTCATAATATATTAATGGGTTTTGGTTTATATATCCTTTTTAATTAGATCCCCAGATAAACACTTTAACCAAGGTACACCATGATTATTTCAAGATGACTCCATGATGTCAATGTTATAGGAATCCAAAGCTAGAACATCATAGGGATCTACCAAGTGATGATGATTTAGTGTTGGGACCTGCACAAGAGGTGGTACCATCATGTGGCTTTCGAGCCATTCTACCACCCATTGAGCCGTAGTTTTGACCATCATTATTAGTCTTGGGTGTGCATAGAAAGTGTAATGTAAATGAGTTTAGAGGCTTCAAACCCTCATATTCTGGGTAAATCCTACCCTCAAGAATCTGATGATAGGATTAAGGTAGTGACAATATTTTTACACATGGTGAGGGTACCACAAGGTCAAATTGTGGTCCTAGCAGCGAGTCTACATAAGTTCCCTATAGAGTTATTTGGAGTTGGTTGACTGAGATGTATTATGAGATGGATCTCTCCTTGATAGAGTTTTATAATCTTTTTAGGTAGTATTTCAATCAATAAAATTTTTGAGAAGTGTGTATATAGATGATTCTATAACTTTTGCTGGAGTACATTACTATGGCAACGTATTCATTGTGATTAACCAACCTCTGGTGATACTTTATTAATATGGTATGAGGACCTATATTATGAGGATATACATTAATGTATGGAATATTCCATGATATCATATGTATAGTAATATCACTTTTCATTTCTAGCTATGGTAGAGTGATTTAGCATGATTTAGTGGTAGATAGTTTTTTGGATGAGAAGAAACTGACAGTTTGGGCTAGTAGTGGGTACCCAAGAGCTGAGACCTCAATATATGGAAGAAATAGAATGTAATTAGGATCCAAGAATGAGATATTATTTATGATATTGTCTCAAGATATTGTGTATTTAGTTTAGGGATCTCGATATAGTTACATTCATCCAAGAGAGTGTTGATGTTTCACTTACTACTATCAGGGAAATATCACACAAGATGGTTTGATCCACCGTGTAGTTGATAGGGATGTTATTGATAGAACACCAAGATAGAGATAGTTATCGGAGAATTTATTTATGTAGATATGTCAATTTGGTAAAGGATTAGAGATTAAAATTAATAGGTGGTTGACGTTTGATTTTTTTTCCACCAACACCCCCAGTTGGTCTATGCTAGGATTAGAAATCTTGTGGTCAAGGATGAGGACATCTGATGACCATGGAAGCCTACAACCTATGGACATGAAATATTATTAGAGGAATGACCTATTTATTTTAAAAATTATCTATAGTATTGATATTCATGGGTGATATCCACTATTTTCTTAAAAATAATCTTGAATGGGACATGGAGATTTCGGTTGAGGCTGTGGCTCAACCCTTATGCTTGGATTCTCTCACTAGTGGTGATTCAACAATCACTACCTCATTTCAGCATTTTCTCACAACTCTTGTATGGGAGATCATATTATGTGATATCATTATATAAATAATGTGTCTTTAAGACACTATCTTCTATATGGAATCTATATCCATATTTCATACCCATACTTACTATTTCGGGTGGATGATGTGGTGGTTCCATGGTAATGTGATGATTTGTTCTGTCATCAATGAGATTGAAACCCAAGAAGGGATGTATGGGGTCACTCCAAGGATGATACAAATAATTTTAAAAAAAATTGGTTAGTATCACCCTTGGGTTGGATAATACACAGGCCTACCAGTTTTCTTTTAGTGGTGGCCAGGTGAGAGGATGACTTCCCAAATGACATATCCGGCTTACCTCCCTTTTAAGATATATAATTATACATTGAAAAAAACTCAAGGGTTTCCTTGATATGCTAAACATCATGTAGGATGTTTCCCCAAGTAATTCTTGTGATGATGGTGTATTTGAATGTATTTTATATGAATGTATTTTTCAGACCCAATTTTTCAACTTAGGTATCCCAACTGTTGTTCTCCAAGGTGAGAAAGAGCATGAACTTTTCGGTGGATAAAAATACCCTAGAATAGGTGATAATAAATAATAAGAATCCACTATGTAAGATTTATTACCACTTTGTTCAGTTGAGAGGGGTGACATGGTTCATGAAGACTTATCATGGATTCGAGTATCACCAACTATGAGTACAAGATGAGGATATACATAAGACATTATTTCAATGCTGCTATCGGAATTATGAGTGATTGGTTATTAAAATTGGCATGATGAATTCCATAACTATTATCATGGGTCTCATGAAACATATCATTCAACATTTTTTTGATTCATTCATGTAAATCATCGAAGATGACATCCTAGTGTAATTGACATCCATCGTGGAGCACTTGATAAACATAATGATGCTCCTAGACGTAAACTGAGATCACCATATTTATGGGAATATTTTCAAATGTCAGTATTGGATTATAAGTGTCTACTTATAAAGATATTTCATCTTAGTGGAGGGTGTTATGGTGGTCCCAGATTGGGTTGAGGTAGTGTAAGTTTGCGTGCCATCAAAAAGATTGACATATGTATTGAGTTTACTTGGGATGGAAGGCTATTTTAGTAAAATAATTCCCACTTTTCTAGAGTCACAACACCCTTGACTAATTTTCCCTAAAAGGTATATTCTTTTTGTGTAGACAGAAATGTTCTATTAACCTTTCTAAGAGTTTCATCAGAGGATGATGTGTTCCCCAATCATGATAATGTTTGCTGAGGATGTTCAGTACAAAGCGTTCTATAATGTTTTCTAAATTGTTTATGGTATTATATATATGGTATCTCTGGAGAAGAACTATGTAACCCATTATCAATATTTAGACATAGTGGTATCTTCCATAAATAGGTTTTTAAAATATGTTATTGGTGATATATTTACCATCGATTCTAATTAAACGTGTTTCATGTATATCTAGTCACATAAGGATCTTAACTTGTGATAGAGGACATGTCAAGAGTTTCTCTAGGATTTTATCTTTGAGATATTCTATATTTCATGGAAAGAGAACGTGGTGGTATATGATCTTAGTAGTAAATCTTGTTTACAGTTTCTATGCAATGATTAAGAGTAGTTTGTCTCGTTACATTTTTCATTAGTGGATGAGGATGATGTATCATACCTCTCATTGATGGTTTTTACCACTCTGATGAAATATTTTTTCAATGATTCATGACATAGAGATACTGACAGTGTGACCATTCATACATAGATATCCATTGTATGTCCTATTGCTGATTTTTTTAAGGAATAAAAAATGCCATCCTTTTATATTTGAAAATGATGGCACCATGGAAATTTTGGGAAGAGGTGATGATGGAGTTTTATAGATCCCACTTGGTGATACATAAATGTATATAAAATTGGTACTAGGACCTTCAAAATATTTTCTAATGACCAGGTATACAGAATTTCATTGAATAAATTTTCTATTGATGCCTCACTTGTCAATATGTGAAAGTTGGGAACTAGATTACTGTAGTTTTAGCTCAATCCCTTGATTGTCCAGAGTCAATGTGGCATGTTATATCTATATACTTATATATAGGTGTTCCCATGAACATTAAGAAGAAAAAATTCTATAATGATGATCAAAGATCAACTCACCAATTCTTCCCCCTTCCTAGACATCCTAAAGTAGTGTTCATTAGATATCACGGGATGCCTCTATATAAAGGATGTAGTTATAAATCATTATTTTCCATAAAGGATCATTCTAGACCATCATTATCTATTAACATTGAGATCATGGGCATGATTTCATGATGAATTTGGGACTCGATTGTTATTGAGTATGAAGTCTCATCCAAAAATAGACAACTATACTAAGTAGAAAATGTAGAGACCCGAAGCTTTACGTACATAGATATTACATTACTTTTTCACAATACATAATACATAGAAAAACAGACACACAAGGACCGTAATAGTTTAGTGTCTTTGGAAACATGGAATGTAATCTTCTAATCATGGTGAAAGATCTTCAACATCTCCCATAAATATCTTCCACATTTTGTTTCCTTACCTAAAACTATTCTTTTAATCCTGGGGGAAAATAAAACATAAAAAAGGTGATCTCAAATTCTCAGTAAGGGTAAGCATGGATAAAATAAAACATACCATATAAATTTGATCTCAAAAACGTGAACATAATGTTTAAACATCAAAATCTTGAGCAACGACTTAAAACAAGGAAGTATATGAGGCATAAATCATAATGGAACATAAATCATGATAACATATCATGGGAATGAAACATTTAGTTGTGGAATCCATTAAGCACGTGTAATTATTTCCATAGTAGCCAAGGCATTGCTGCCAAGACCATCTTAGTGGACAAAATCCCTTTCTGATTCGAGTTCTCCCCTCGTTCATGTCCTGTAATACTGAACCGAATTGACTTACCATTCCAGACATGTCTATCTCATGAGATATAAATCTTTACACAATTCATTGAAGGTAGATATAGGTCCCACCCATCTCATAATGAAATAATTCTTACTTGTGCCACAAAATAGACATACATCAATTATAATAACCCAATAAATAAAATGGGTTTCATAAACATCACCCCATAATCAAATAATCCATATAAAAGGAATGGATATCATTTCATAATAAGAAAAATTCTAACCATGTAAATAATAGAGACATGTTACTTGAAACATACACATATGAAATAATGTCATCTTAGATGAACAATGGTTTTGATAAAACACATGAAATGAATTATTGAGGAAAATATCCTTTCTTCTTCAAAATCATTCTCTTTTCACAAAATGTCATGCAATTTTAATAGAAAAGGATTTTTTTGAAGATAGTCATGAAATATTTTGGAAGAATCTTCATGAAAATAAGGCATTATAAAACTGTAAAAATCTGTTTGTTCCGTATAAGATAAAAAACAATCTTCTCGTACTTTTTCCAGAAAAGTCAAAAAAGTACCTCGTCACATAAAAAAAAAGAAAGATTCCTTACATACCATGTATTAAAAGTCAAAAATGGGTAAAAATGACTTTAAAAATACATGAAAACATTTTTATAAAACATGTACATGGATAATAACAATAACTCCAGTAAATACTTACGAATAAACAATCTCGGATAAGAATGAGATTGGAATATTTATCCCTTACCATAAGTCTTATATGCTTCATATGTATCTGAACCTCCTGTATAATGATTTAAATAATTTCATTGAATTATTGAAGAATCATATTCATTTTGTGATATCATATATGGTTCACTTATTACTTTATATTACCTGTTCTTTTTTTAAATTCCATGTTAAAGAGCGTTTTTGGTAAAATCGTTTCATTTCTCATCCGTGTTTTGACTTGTAATTATTCATATGATTACTTAGATCATGATTACTTAATTCCAGAATATAAAACATGATTTATATATAATATATATTCAGAATATACATATATATAATATATCGATAAATGGAATGAAATACACCGTTCATGGAGACGGTAGGCCGTACGTATGCATGAACGTTGTTTTCGTTTCCTCATTGAATTGAATGGAATTAATTGGATGACATAAAAATATATATACATAAATCCAATATCATTATTATGTCATATATTTCATGATTACTTATTATATATACTTTATAATCATTTATGAATGGTAAATCATTGAGAATGAATCTCATCGCGTCGTGGAGACGGTATTCCGTACGTACGCACGAGCGATGATATCATTCCCATGATCATTGAATATTTTTGGAGTGTATGTATATTATTAAAGAATCAATATCACTTTAAAATAATAATATATAGTTATTGTTTACACCATTATACACATCCAAGTAAGGTGGTGGTGGAAAATAGATTACACCACGGCCTGGAGACGGTATTCTGTACGTACGCACGCGCGGTGATTTCGTTTTTCGTAGGATGGAAAGATGGTGAAATAGGGTTGTTTCATACATATAATAACATATCATTATATGATTGATACTGATTTTATTACTACATAATGAAATAACCTATGAATAAGTAGTGGAAGAAGAGATAAATTTGAAAGAATCGGTAACGGACATTACCTCTTCTTTGAAGCGCCTCTTTGAGACCTCCACTTAGGGCACTAAAATTGGTCTTTGAAGAAGACCGGGACCTATAGGATGTTTCTAGGGAAGTGGGAAAGATAAATTGTCAGGGTTTGGCCGATCTGGAAGGCTCGAAGTGGTGTGAGGAAGAGAGGGAGTAGATGCCCTTTTATAAGGGAGGAGAGGGGCACCTTTGGAATAACTAAAAAATATTATTTTATTACAAAGTCATATTCGGTTTGTAATAGCTCCAAATTGATTTATTTCGAAGAAAAGGTGGGTATGGGTCTAAATTCTCTCATGCTATAGAATTTAGACAAGTTTAGGTCATTATATTAGCCTTAACTTTTAGTTTTAACTCTTAGTTAATTAGATTGACATTTACCTTGTCACTTTGTATTTTTATATTATATAGTTAATAAACATACCATATACATCCAAGAGACCCCCAAGTGGTCCATTAATGATACACCTATCATGATATAAGTATCTTGGCCAATCTTTAGATTTTTAGGAATATAATAATAATTAATAATATAATATTGTTTTAAAAAACTATTTTATGTCAATTTTGACACTATTTGTTAATTGATTTTTGTGAAAATCATAACAGAATGATTAGTTCTAATCAAGGAAATTAAATCAATAGTAACATGTCATATTAACATATAAAATTATTCTAATTCATAAAAAGTTTCAAATAATATTTATTTGGGTATTTATAAAATCAATTATGTCAATATTTCATTAATAAGATAATTACTGCATCATAATTGTGTCATAAATAAATTATATTATTTGAAGTCTAAAAATTACAAATAAAATACCATTATGTAGTAAATCTTTTTATCTTTCTAATTAATATTTTTAGTCTAATTTATCTTATGTATTACCCTATATTGAAATTATTTAGTATTTAAACATTGATTTCAACTATTTTAGCCCTTCTTTAAATAAATAAATAATAAATGTCCTAATCTAATACAAGTGGGCCTAAATGGTCATCTTTAATTCCTAAGGATTTTTTTGGCCGAATTACACTTATCTAATAAAATTATGACATGTGATAGGTAATAATAATATCATTTTTACCCTTAATTACCCTATTTACTTTTAGCCGTGGTAAAGAAAGTAAAATGTTATTATTCACAAAAAATTATTTTCATCTCATTGAACCAAATTTTAGCCCTTGATATTAACCGTGACTCTCGGATTTTCGAAATTCCACTCACAAAAGTGGTAAAATTTAGTTTTATGAAAAATTCATTTTTTTAACTACCACTTAGTGGTTTCACTATTCATCAAAAAAATGAAAGTTTCTAGAAAAATACCAAAAATTAGGCCTAAGATATATTTGATATTACGAATTCAAAAATTTTGAATATTTTACCAAATTCAAAACATATGAGTTGCATTAATTAATTTAAAAATTAATTCTCGTCTTCAAAACAAATATCGTGTTCTTAAGAGATAATAACTATCAAAAGATTGACACTGGTTTATGTTTGGTTTAAATGTGAAATTACATCCAATGACCAAAATTTTATTAAATTATAGAAATATATTCTAAATATACTTTAAAACCACTAAAATTAATAATTTATCACTATTAATTATTTCGATTAAAAGAGTTGTTTTTAATTAAAATTTAGTAATTTTCACTATTCATTAGAATATGAAAGTTATCCGAAAAGTACCAAAATTTCACCCTAAGATAATTTAGATATTACAAATCCAAAAATGAAGTCCATTTTGAAAGATAAAATTTATAAAATTTCAAAAAGTGGGTATTACTATTCATAACGGCTAGTTCATAATAATATCTCGTTTAGTGAAACTCGGTATTTCGTAATACACACACTATCGAGGAAGGTCGTGATTGCGTGTAATGCAAGGCAAGTCAAGGATGTGTGTTGTGAAAGCTCCTTTTGGTGTAGCGTACAACACAAGACATTAATGAAATTAAAAAAGAATATTTTTCATAAAATCTCGGGGTGTTAAATTCTACACTTCTTAAAATGATTTTCGCCCTCGAAATTCATCGGGGTTATAAATGGTTTACTACTCGAATGTTTCTTTAATAGAAACCCACATCGTAAAAAGGAATACCAAAACATGGCTTTAAAAACTAATGTATGAAACGTAACGGTTACCCAAATTAACTCATCACTGGGTTTCCACGTAGGAGAACATATGTGAAAATATGGATATGGAAGAAAACTCTAACAATCAAGTTCTGATGGAGAGTGGTAGAGAACATGGCTATGAAAAACCCAACAATCACAAAGCCATAAATTTGTGACGATCTAAGGTAAAATCTGATTCATTGGATATAAGAGCACTAGGAAAACATGTTTGGTTTTTTAGATCATTTCCCTAAAGTTGATGAAATTGGTATTAAAAGAAATACTTTTGTGATTTTGGTACAGTCTCACCATTGGTCGTTCTTTGGACAATTTCCACTTCATCTCTTAAATAAATTAAGTTGAATTTGTCATTCGTGATGTGTTATCAGATCATGTGATAGAATGATGGGTCATTCCATCTATCTCAAACAAAAGGTTAGAAAAGTTATCAAAAAATACATAAGTCCATATATAGTGAGATTAATCATATATAGTTCCTAAATAGACTTATAATTCATATATAATACTTCTTAATATAATAAAACTAGTTTCTACTAAACAGGGACTTCTTGTAGGCCAGTGGTAGTCGATAAAGGCCAGTCGCACTTCGGTTGTGGGTTCGATTCCCACAGCTTTGTCTGACGCGATGGGTTGTCGCCCATCCTGCAGGTTGTCCTTTTTCTAAAACTACATTACTATAACATCCCATCAATAATATCGAAAAAACTTCTATCCTTAAACAATAATAACTTTTGTCCAACATAATCCATTCCAATCTTTAGGCTTATCCAAAATACTGCTGTCTAATCTCATATTATAGTGAAAACGATTACCAAAGAGTTCATATCACAAGCATGTTAATACCATCGTTGATCCCCATATATCATGATATATATCTTGTTGGTAACATTCCAAACACTTGAAGGCCTTAATCATGTATTCTCTTGAAAAATGAATACCCATTGAATCTTAGTGAAAACATGAGTGCTGTCAAAAGTTAACTCTTTTCACATACCAAAACCTCAAACCATGATATAACTATTTCCTTATATCAGTCATGAGCTCATGAATACTGTATAATATTTCATTTTCTCTTTATCCCTTCATTATGCACATATCATCTTTTTTCCAAAAATATCTCAATCACTTTCCATGGTTACTGGTACCATTAAATTATTGAAAACCACAATAGACCAATATATAAATATTACAATATTCCATGATACTATATAAAACATTATTTTGGAATCCCATTACATAAACACTTTATCATTCCACCACATCATTGTCATATTCAAAATCCCTAATAGTGATTGCATGTGACTTCCCTTTGTCCTTTTCCTTAAGTGGTTGCTCATGTCGATCATATATAACCCTTGGATTAGGGCATTTATTAGCATAATTCCCCATTTCCTTTCACTTGAAGCATTGAAGTGTTGGTGGTGCATTCTCTACAGTCTTTTCTTTATTCACATCATTAGAAACCCTTTTTCCATTACTTCGACACTCAGTTGCTCGATGACCTTCTTTTCCACACATAAAACATTTTCTAGTCCTTTTAAGACAATCACCACCATGATTCTTTCCACACTTTGAGCATAAGGAAACATTCATCTTATTTTCACCATTATTCTGAGATTTCTCCTTGAACTCCATCTTTCGTTTCTTGTCAAAACTATGAGATGGATAATTAAAACCAACTTCCATTTCTACCTTGATAGCACAACGCACAATTTCTTCATAGCTACTGAAATCTCTTATAGCTAATGCCCTTCGAAGATTTGGTTTTAAGCCACTGAAGAATTGATCAACTTTACTTTCAGGTTGGATGATAAAGCCAGATACATACCTTGCAAGCCCTGTAAAATTCGCTTCGTATACACCAATAGATTCATCATCCTTTTTCTTTAGTTCAAGAAACTCTTTCTCCATCTTTGTTCGAAGAATATGAGGGAAGTAATTATTGAAAAATAAGTTCTTCAAATTGTCCCATTCCATGGACTCAATTTCATCTATTGGTCTCGTATTCTTGATAATATTCCACCATTGATCAGCCTAACCTTTCAAATGATATACTACTAAGATGAATTTATCATGTTCAGAACATCGAAGAACTGAAAATATCTTTTCAGTGGTACTAATGCATTGTTCAGCAACAAGTTGATCAGAAGACCCACTAAAAGAAGGTGGAAATTGCCTCATGAATGACTCAATAGAATATTGTTCCCTTCTCTGCTCATTTGGATGTCCAGAATGATTCATAGCTTGTGTAAGTATATCAATAAGATTTTGCACTCCATCTCCCATAACATTTGTTTTTTCAGGAGGATAATCATCGCATTTTCCATTTCATTGATCAACACGGTTCCTTCAGGTTCCAGCCATCTTCTAAAACCCATAAAGAATAGTGTGAGAGGCAAAAATCATGCTAGGGAAAACAACATAATAAAGGGGGATTACCTTCAATATCGAACATCTTAGGTTTAATTCAAAGATCGTAAAAGTAATTCTAGGACTATAAACTATACTTATACTTAACCTTAGGGACATCCCTAGACATACCTTAGAAATATCTCTAGGGATCTCACTAAAGTTCTCGCATCCTAGTTTCCAATGGTTGACTAAACCTTTCCTCTGATACCAACTGTAGAGACCCGAAGCTTGACGTACATAGATATTTCATTACTTTTTCGGAATACATAATACACAACGAAAATAGACACAAAAGGACCATAATAGTTTAGTGCCTTTGGAAACTTGGAATGTAATCTTCTAATCTTGGTGAAATATCTTCAACATCTCCCATAAAGATCTTTCACTTTTTGTTTCCTTACCTAAAAAATTTATTTTAATCCTGGGGGAAAATAAAACATAAAAAGGGTGAGCTCAAATGCTCAGTAAGGGTAAGCATGGGTAAAATAAAACATACAATATACACTTGAACTCAAAAATATGAACATAATGTTTAAACATTAAAATCTTGAGCAACGACTTAAAACATGGAAGTACATAAGGAATAGATCATAATGGAACATAAATCATGATAACATAGCATGGTAATAAAACATGTAATTATGGAATCCATTAAGCACTTGTAATGATTTCCATAGTAGAAAATGCATTTCTACCAAGACCATCTTAGTGGAAAAAGTCCCTTTCTGAATCGAGTTCAATCCACATTCGTGTCCTATAATACTGAACCAAAATAACTTACTGTTCCATCCATGTCTATCTCATGTGGTATAAATCATTACCCAAGTAATTGGAGGGAGATATAGGTCCCACCCATTTCATAATGAAATCATTCTTACTTGTGCCACAAAATAAACATACATCATTCATAATAACCCAATAAATAAAATCGGTTTCATTAACATCATCCCATCATCAAATAATCCATATAAAAGGAATGGATATCATTTCATAATTAGAAAAGTGAAACCATGTAAATAATAGAGACATGATACATGAAACATAAATATATGAAATAATTTCATCTTAGATGAAAAATGGTTTTGATAAAACACTTGAAATTAATTTTGGAGGAAACTATCATTTATTCTTCAAAATCAATCTCTTTTCACAAAATGTCATGCAATTTTAAAAGAAAATGATTTTTTTGAAAATATTCATGAAATATTTTGGAGTAAGCTTCATGAAAATAAGGATTTATAAAACCGTAAAAATCTGTTTGTGCCGTATAAGTTAAAAAACATTCTTCTCGTACTTTTGCCGGAAAAGTCAAAAAAGTACCTCGTAACGTAAACAAAAGAAATATTCCTTACATACCATGTATTAAAAGTAAAAAATGGGTAAAAAGGACATTAAAAATACATGAAAACATTTTTATAAAACATGTACGTGGATAATAACAATAACCCCAGTAAATACTTACGAATAAATAATCTGGGATAAGAATGAGATTTGAATATTTATCACTTACCTTAGGTCCGATATGCTTCGTACGTATCCGAACCTCTTGTATAATGATTTAAATAATTTCATTGACTTATTAAAGAATCATATTAATTGTTATGATATCATATATGGTTCACTTATGACTTTATATTACCCGTTCTTTTTTTAAATTCCATGTTAAATAGCATTTTGGGTAAAATCGTTTCATTTGTCGTCCGTGTTTTGCCTTGTAATTATTCATATGATTACATAGATCATGATTAATTAATTCCAGAATATAAAACATGATTTATATATACTATATATTCAGAATATACATATATATAATAGATCGATAAATGGAATTAAATACACCGTTCATGGACACGGTAGGCCGTACGTACGCATGAACGTTGTTTTCGTTTCCTAATTGAATTGAATGGAATTAATTGGATGAAATACATATATATATACATAAATCCAGTATCATTATTATGTCATATATTTCATTATTACTTATTATATATACTTTATAATTATTTATGAATGGTTAATCATTGAGAATGAATATCATCGCGTCGTGGAGACGGTATTCTGTACGTACGCACGAGCGATGATATCGTTCCCATGATCGTGGAATTTTTTTGGAGTGTATGTATACTATTATAGAATCCATATCACTTTACGATAATCATATATAGTTATTATTTACACCATTATAACCATCCAAGTAAGGTGGTGGTGGAAAATAGATTACACCACGGTGTGGAGACGGTATTCCGTACGTACGCACGCGCGGTGATTTCTTTTTCCGTAGGATGGATAGACGGTGAAATAGGGTTGTTTCATACTTATAATAACATATCAGTATATGAGTGATACTGATGTTATTACTTCATAATAAAAAAACCTAAGAAGAAGATGTGGAAGATGAAATAATGTTGAAAGAATCGGTAACAGACATTACCTCTTCTTTGAAGCGCCTCTTTGAGACCTCCTCTTAGGGGACTAAAATTGGTCTTAGAAGAATACCAGGACCTCTAGGATGATTCTAGGAAAGTGGGAAAGATAAATTGGCAGGGTTTGGACGAGAATGAAGGCTCAAAGTGGTGTGAGGAAGAGAGGGAGGAGATGCCCTTTTATAAGGGAGGAGAGGGGCACCTTTGGAATAACTAAAAAATATTATTTTATTATAATGTCATATTCAGTTTTTAATAGCTTAAAATTGATTTATATTGAATATAAGGTGGATATGGGTCGAAATTCTCTCATCCAATATAATTTAGACAAGTTTAGGTCATTATATTAACCTTAAACTTTAGTTTTAACTCTTAGTTAATTAGATTGACATTTATCATGTCACTTTGTATTTTTATATTATATAGTTAATAAACTTACCATATACATCCAGGAGACCACCAAGTGGTCCATTAATGATACACCTATCATGATATACATGTCTTGGCTGAACCATATATTTTTAGGAATATAATAACAACTAATAATATAATATTTTCTTTAAAAACTATTTTATGTCAATTTTGACACTATTTGTTAATTGATTCTTGTGAAACTCGTAATAGAATTATTAGTTCAAAAAAAGTTAATTAAATAAATACTAACATGTAATATTAACATATAAAATAATTTTAATTCATAAAATGTTTCAAATTACATTTATTTCTGTATTTATAAAATCAATTATGTCAATATTTCATTAATAAGATAATTACTGCATCATCATTGTGTCACAAACAAATTAAATTATTCTAAGTTTAAAAATTACAAATAAAATACCATTATGTAGGACATAGTTTCAGATTTCTAATGAATATTTATAGTCTAATTTATATTATGTATAACCCTATATTAAAAATGATTTCGTTATTAAACATTGATTTTAACTATTTTAACCCTTATTTTAATAAATTAATAATAAATGTCCTAATCTAATCCAAGTGGGCCTAAATGGTAATATTTTATTCCTAAGGTTGTTTTTGGACTAATTACACTTATCCAATAGAATTAGGACACGTGTTAGGGTAGTAATAATATCATTTTTACCCTTAATTACCCTATTTACTTTTAACCGTGGTAAAAAAAAGTAAAAAGTTACTATTCAGCAAAAATTATTTTCATCTCGTTGAACCACATTTTAGTCTTTGATATTAACTACGTCTCTTGGATTTTTGAAATTCCACTCACAGAAGCGGTAAAATTATGTTTTATGAAAAAATCAGTTTTTTGACTACCACTTAGTGGTTTCACTATTCATCAAAAAAAATTTTCCAGAAAAATACCAAAAATTAGGCCTAAGCTATATTTGATATTATGAATTAAAAAATGTTGTCCATTTTACCAAATTCAAAACATATCAGTTGCATTAATTAATTTAAAAATTAATTCTCGTCGTCAAAGCAAATAGCTTGTTCTTAAGAGATAATAACTATCAAAAGATTGACACTCGTTTATGTCTGGTTTAAATGTGAAATTACATCCAATGACCAAAATTGTATTAAATTGTAAAAATATATTCTAAGTATACTTTAAAACCACTAAAATTAATAATTTATCACTATTAATTATTTCTATTAAAAATGTTGTTTTTAATTAAAATTTAGTAATTTTCACTATTCATCAGAATATGAAAGTTATCCGAAAAGAACCAAAATTTCACCCTAAGATAGTTTCGATATTCCGAATCCAAAAATGAAGTCCATTTTGAAAGTTAAAATTTATAAAATTTCAAAAAGTGGGTATTACTATTCATAAAGGCTAGTTCATAATAATGTTATAATAATATCTCATTTAGTGAAACTCGGTATTGCGTACTAGACACGCTATCGAGGAAGGTCGTGATTGCGTGTAATGAAAGGCAAGTCAGGTATGTGTGTTGTGCAAGCTCATTTTGGTTGTAGCATACAACACAAGACATTAATGAAATTAAAAAGAATATTTTTCATAAAATCTCGGGGTGTTACAGAAAATATAGGTCCTAGGGTAATACTTAGTGCTTTCCTATTACAATTTTCCGATATTTGAGGCCATAATAGACCCATTGTAGGGTTTTCATACAATAATAAGTTCCATTCCACAATCTGTATGAAATAATTTGAATCAATTTATTGAATACACTACATGTAACCATTGGGTTCAATTGACCCCTGATAGTCAACATTTTTCAATTAAAGAAAGTGCGAAAAATGAAGTAGAAGGTTTAGAACATATATTAGTTGTTTAAAACATTATAAATAAATCATAATTCATGTGTGAAATGACGAAAGAGTCCATTAGAGTTAAATGATGGAGTCCATGTGTTCGTAAATGTCTCACCTCAGAAAGGAATGTTGAAATTTGGTTGAGGTGGAAAGGTATCTCTATGATTCATATCTATTTCAAAATATTTTTAGATTTGGAAAGGTAATATAAATTACATATATATATATATATATATATATATTTATAATTATTAGACCAGGTATTTGAATTCTTCCACAAGTGTTAGTTGAGGTGGTATATGCACTATCTGTTGCAAGTTATTGATTTTTCCGTGGAAGACATTAGAGATGAAGCTACCTGTGAAAAGTATAAGTAGAGACTGAGGATCAGAAGCAGTAGATAAATTATGGGTGATTTTTTACCTTGGAACGTGTCAGGTAGTAAAACAATAATATTCAATAGAGGCCCTTAGAGGGGTATAATCAAAAGCAAGATCAGTACCCTAATCTTTTTTAGTAGGTTCTTTCCCTTTTCGGGATAAATATCCCTAATAAGCGGATATTTTAAGGTCCCTATTTTTTTACTTATAAAGATTTTTAATATATTAATAAAAAATTTGGAGCTAGGTGAGGAAAATAAATTAGATTATATGGCACTAGTACATCATTTTTGTTATAATACAACAATTTATTATATTATATTACATAAGGATAGTTTTTATAAAATAATAAAATACCATCCTAATGGTATTTTCAATTGAAAGTATGAGTCCAACATTAAATTAAGAATGTATGTTTTACCCTAGGTGTGAAATATGATTTTTCATCTCCAGTGGGTCTAATAAATTCTAAGCATGGGTGAATCATTTAAATGAAAAATCAATTAATTAATTAATTAATTTCTAACAATTACCTAGACATAATCTATTTTAAACATTATTACGGGGAAATCCTAGGGTAAGATATATAACCATGGAGATTTTATAGGATATCATGGCATAAATTATATAAGATGATTTTGTGATTGAGGATTATGAATGATTGGAAAATTAATATATTTTATAACAATGATTATGAGTCTCTCCAATGATAGTGTTTTATGATTGTTTTTATTAGGGATTAATCTAAACCTAATGTAAATAAATTTTTATTATATTTTATTTCCTCTTGTATTATCCTAGGATGAAAATGAGTCAACATTACTAATAGATTTATTTTCAGGTCAATGATTCTTTTTGAGTTTTGGATTATCTTCCTATGATTTGGGAAATTAATATTATAAATTTATTATTTTTCTTAATTCATCATTCAAATGGAAAAAATCTAGAAAAACCCAAATAGTGGTCATAGTTCATTAATCATGATTGTGTTTTTCTTTTCATCCCTCATTATTCACTTGTTCATCATCGATATTTCCTTTGGATGGTAATTCAACCCTTACCATATAAGAAATCACTGTCAAATCACTTTTCACTACAATAGATCGATAGTGAATTCTTGGATTAGCAATCGATGAAGTGATCAAGGAGAGAGGGTAGAAGAATATTATTGGAGATATATAAAAATTGGATTTCAGATACCATATTTATATCTTGTAATGAATTAATGAAACAATTTCTATGGTAGGTGATTCCAAAGAGGAGAAAGAGCCTGATGTTCGGACACCATTGAATTCAAGATAGTTCAACCCAAGATTCTTGATTTCTGGGCATGATTGGATGATAGATTGAAGTGGATGTGACATGGGATGAAATGTGTGAGTCTTATGAACCATCTAGATAATACCATGTTTTATGGTGTCTAGTCTAAATAACACACTACATTTGAGAAACGGGCTGTAGTGGATATGATATGAATGTGAAATAAATTATCAGACACCATGTGAGGTGGCATCGGTTGCCTGTTATTTACTCTGAGGGTATATAGTCACCGACATGACCATTGACACTATCCTAGACAAGGTACATAAGAATGATCAGGTACATGGTAATAACAACTATACGTGGCATGACTAGAGTACATATAAAAGACTAGTGTACATTAGAATTAGAATCGGAGCATGGTCCCATTAAAAAGAAGTTAATGGTTTTACATTACACACCGTGTACTTCCATTACACACCCTTTACACCCTCCATAGTAGGTTGAACTCCCCCCCCCCCACCACCATCTCTTCAGTTCACACTGGTAATAGTTTGGTGTATTCTATTGGTCCATCCCTATGAATTCATAGAGTGAAATTACATCGTGAGCATAGGATTTTTATCCCCACTATGAAATGATTCATTTATAGAGATCAATAATCCCTTTATGATACCTATGGTGTGATCCTATATCATTACTTTTTATTTTCTAGTAGGGTATTTTAGAATTGTATTGACCAAACTTCATGGATGTATGATCAGATAATTAGTGGGGTATTCATGGTAAGATCTGAAATACCCGATAGGCCCTTGGCGTGATCCGCCATCAGTGTTTTAAGATATTAGAAGCTCCAAAGAGTAGTTATTTAGAAAGAGAAGATGATCAAGACCTCATGGATGAGCACCATAAGAAATTATATACTTCATGGAGTGAGTTATTCTAGATAACTGTTACCTTTAATCCTTGATAAGAATCCTATATATTGATATCTAGTTGTGACCCATAGACAGTGAGTTTATATATTTAGTATATATGTCTATTATTATTCTTATTGTTGTTTATCATTTTCTAATGGACATATCTCTATGATGTCGAGCTATCTATTATCTTTACTAAATATGTTTGGTGATTTGGGGGTGTTTTACTGACTATTGTTATACTCATCCTATATGGAATTTTCCCACACATGGCATGTCTTATACATTTGACATACCTTTTGACAAAGTACAAAGAGAACCAGGAGTATGTGGATCAAAGTGACCTATAAAAAATGTGTTTCGTACCAGGTAGTTCATTTTGATATCATTCCCCCATTACATAACATGTGGGATTATTTTATATATTTAGTGAACATATATTTTTGATTTTATTCCTTCTATTACTTTTATCATACTATGGTTGTGGTATATAAATGAATGGATTAATTTTGTAGTAGATTTATTTTACCTTTTAGTATTGTATGGGTATTTGGATATGTGTTTGTGTGTATATATGTACATTATGATAAGGCCTCTCTTGTATGTGTCATGGTTTGCTAGTGATAGCCACCATATCCAAGCCAATTTGAGGACAAATTCAATGGGAACACTCTTCTTACTAATACCCAAGTATGCCCTTGAGGGTTAGGTAATGAAAAACCTTTTGGAAATTCTAGATGGAGACAAACGTCCATGGAAAAAATTAAAAACATAGGATGGTATTGTAATGGGATACCCAATATTTAATCCACAAAAAATACCCATGAAGAATAGATGCATCCACCATGATTCGATGTAAATAGATATAAAACCAAAATGGGGTTAAATGAAAATCAAAGAAATGATAGGGGAAAAGGATATATGTTATTGGATTAGTAAGTATTCAATAAATCACCATAGGATGGAACCAACATACCCCTTGACCAAAGGAGAATAAGTGGGTGGGTGGTTTTTCAACATGGGTGTGTGTAGATGATATTGATAGAATAAGGGAGATGAACCATGAGGATTCATAGGTGAAAAGAGTAATTTCGACTCTTAATTGAGCATCATGTTTGGTACATACTTTTTTTCAAACCGTTTTCCAGCTATATAGTTGAAAATATCTCCAAACTATCCACCTTACAACATTTTCCAAATTGTGCACTATACCTATGGGTGGATCTACAACACCTCCACAACCTCACATGTGTTCTCTCTATAAAATTTCACAGTTTCTCATTAACTATGATAGAAATTTTTGATCAAAATATGTTCCATAAAATATGAAATTAATTTTCATTGTGGTTCAAGATTAAAAACAATTTCACATAAAGTGTGTTCCCTAAACTATTATCATTATGAAGAGTCCTCCAAAACTATTGAATCCTAAACCAATTCTCCCATGTCTGAACTGAACAACTAACCTACCTTTCGAGTCTCATTAATCAACTAAAAACATAACTATGAGACAGTCCAACCCTCAATATTCAATTATAAACCATCGTTCAAAATTGAACCATATATTAATTGGAAATTCATATTCCTTCAAAAAAATTAAACTAATACATATATGGGGTGTTTTAACTGGAGTTATGGAATGTTATATTTCAAAATTTATCAAATTCATTTCTCATACCAACTAATATTCTTTCTCAATCGATTCATCAATTTTAGTTTCAAAAGTACTCTATGAATTTTGAAGAATTATTAAAAACCTGATAAATTTTTCTATGCCACTATACATAATTTTTCATATCAAAACCCATCGAGAATTATTAAAACACATTAAAAATAAAATATTATATAAAATCACAATATAAAACACAATAGTTGTAAATTTCTAAACCCACACTCTCAAGTCTGGTGCAAATAACAATGTATATTTTTTACTAAATAAAAAATTTAACACAACAAAAAAATAAATTAATCTTATGTTTATGAATATTTTTTATATAGATAAAATAAGGAAATCTATTTTCAATATTTTTTTATAAAATTTAAGAAAACTACTACCTTTATTTAATAAAATATCTATATAATCCATTATAAAAAAATCCATATATTTAGAAACACTCACAATGCTAAAAAGTAATACATTTTGGAAACACGGAATATTGAATGCTATATAGAGTCTACCTATAATGTGGTGGGTGATGTCCCTTACGGATTGGGTTCACAACTCATTCCTCATCTGTTTAAAGAGTCTATGGTCTAATTTTATCTAATCATTTTAATGAAATCCCTTTTTCCATAGGGTTTTTCCTTCAATTCAATTGAAAAAAATTATTAATCATTACCATATATATTGAAAAAATATATATTTAAGATAGATATAATAAAATAGAATAAGTAAAATAAATTCTAGACATTAGAAATTTTTTTAATGATACATGAAATGCTTATGAGAATAAAATACTACATGATCATAAATTAATTTAAACATAAGAATCTACCATGATAATTAGAAAAATTGACTCACACAAAAACTGATATTTTTGAAACAAGAAAAATAATATTTTCTAAAACACATTCATAAAAACAAAATATTTTTTATGAATGAAAAAATTTCAACGTATAGTCTTTTTATAAATTAGTGGAATGTTGTAGAACCATTCAAAATAATAATTTCCATTATGAAGAGGATATTTATTTTCATAATTAGAAGCATAAGATTATAAAGACATTTTCACAAAATATAAAAATAATTTATTATAATCATTGAACTTATAAAAATAATTTTCCCATACAAATAGAGTTTTGGAAATGAAAAAATATAACATTATTTAAAATAATTATTCCCCTTATGTTAAATTTCTAACAGAACCTCTCATTATAGGACCCCTAAACACACACACAGATAGACACTCTATCTCTCTATAATACGAACTAGGTAAATACGAGAACACATTTATTTTTGTAGGGCTTAATTGTGTGTGTTTTTTATAGGATTCATTTTTATATCCAAAATCCTAAAAAATTATTCTATATCACTGAATTGTTATTGTTTTTCTAATAATATAATTTTGCTACCAATTTGTTGAAGAGACCCTCAAATAGTGATATAGTTTTCCTCTTATGAAACATATCCACCAAAGATTTCCTACTATTTTTTACTATCCATTTCCACTTATATTTTTCTTATGTTTCTATTCTCTTCACATGTCCCCTTACCCTATTATAGTTTACACAGGAATGTCATGCCACTTTGTTTTTTTTTAATTTTATTTTTTTCTATTTTTTATCCACAAAATTCATGTAGCTCACCATATATATATATATATATATTCATGTGTGTCTGTGTGTTTATATATAAATATTAATTATATTTTTTTTAGTTGTTTTTACATTTGTAAACACATATGAAACTTTATATATATATTCTCTTCTTTTTCAATTTTTATGACACTATATATATATATATATATTGTTTTCTTTTTTGTCTTATTTGATGCCAAACAAACATTTTTTATTCTTTTTTTACTTCAATGCAAGAGTTAATATATATAGACATAGACACATTTCATTCGGTTTATTTTTATTATGTAAACATAATTATTAATTACTATGGTCAACTATATATACATATACCCATATGCATCAATATATATGCGTATGTGTGTATATTACTATGATTATTGTTAGTTATTAAAAATTATTGTTTACCACTAACATGTATTTTTTATTAACTTATTTTTTTAACTTTTATATATTGTTTTACAATCCTCAAATCATATATATATATATTAATATATATATACATATATATATATATATGCATGTATGTATATATACACATATTTATGTATGCATAAATATATTTAATAGTATAATTTTTAAATTATTTTTAAATTACATTCATATTGAATATTAATATTTTGAATCATTGATATAACAATATACTACTATTAAATTTATTTTTGTTATAATTGTTTTTATTAAAACGTTTCAAATTAAAATTATATAATAATTATTTGTCTCAATAAATAATCTTTTACTATTAAATTCTAAAATTCATATTTATGATTAATCTATTTATATTTATTAATACATTGAATTTCATTAATTATATAATTACTAATATATTAATAGTTTTATATATCATAATACTTAAAATACTAAAATTATAATTGAAATTATTTTATTTAGTTTGATAATATATATCATAAAAATATTCAATTCAAACATGAATAAAAAACAATCATTTAATAATGATATAAATTTCCTTTACCTTCAATAAAAATAATATTACTACTAGAGTGTGAATCCAATCATTATGATATTATCAGTACGATAAAATCCTTGATAAAAGTGTCGTTTATCAGTGCTAAAAACTTCTAATTAAGGACCCCTTTATCTGTGATTTCAAAAGAACCATAAAAATGATCACATTTATCAATTCTTTTATCTATAATGGATAACGGTCCCCATTATCAACACTTCTAAATGAAATAAAATTTTCAATATTGTCATTTGACGTAACAGTACACACTAACACCAAAAAATAGAATATTGTTGTTTTTTGAAACATCACATTATAGCACTAAAAACATCACCATGAAGTATAAAAATTTGGTACTGATATATAATTTATATTAAATTAAATCTATAACATAAATAAAAGAAAAAAATAATATATTATACACATTTAAAACATTGGTTAATACAATTATATGAGAAAGTAAAAATTATCACATATATGCAAAAACATCAATGTTTCTATCTTTTTTTCCCACGTCCAAAAATATTTATATTTCCTAAAACCCCACCCCTACCCAAGTAAGTGAATAAACCAATATAAGGAAAAAACTCGTAATTTATTAATTGTATAGTGGAAATAATTAAATAGAAGTGTTTATTTGAATCTATACTTATAGTGATTTCTGGAACACTATGTATTAGATTGAGTTGTAGTTTCTTCTTGGAAGTCACACTATTTATTCTTAATCTTCGAGAGATATCTCTAGTAAAATTATAAAAATTATAATTAGATAAAAATGATAAAGATATTAATTATGTAAATTAATACATAACGTTGAGAAAAAAATATAGTCATGTTTAATCTGTTTTGGCTATGTGATGCATGTTTTAAACAAAAATTGAATATTATAAATTCAAAAGGTGAAAATGGAGACATACCTCATAGACCAAGCATTGGATTGTGTTGAATTTGTTTCCTATATTTCCAAATTGACTTATGGATCATTTTTTAATGTTTTAAATTGAAATTAATGCATATTCTCAGTTTTATGTATCTTACACGTCCATTTTACTAAAATGCGATTTTAAACTAAAAACATGAACATTAAATCATACTTGTTTAATAATGTTTCATTTTAAAATGATAATGATTCTTATATATCCAAAATGACATATTAATAATTTTTATAAAATATCATGAAAATCTGATTAACATTTTTTGGGATTTTAGTGAGTGACAAATTTTCAACAAAAATTGTCAATTTCAAACAAATAATGGAGACATTGAGTCATAATATGAACATTGTGTATCAAATTGAGGTGAAAAATATTCCAAAATATCAAAAAATACATATAGATCATTTTCATAATGTTCAAAAAAACATGAATGTGTTTTCTTAGTCTTCAGTAAGTTAGTTGTCTTTTTTACTAAAACCAAGGTTAATTTAAAATAAAAAGATACACTTTGAGTCATATCGATCAACTTGTGCATCAGATTGAGGTGAAAATAATTCCAATTAATCTCCAATTATATAATATCATTTAAATATATAATCAAAATAATAGTAATTTTTTCTTGGTTTTGAGTTCGTCACATGGGTTTTTCATTAAAATATCATTTAAAAATGGAAGCACACAGTTCTATTTATAGAAGTCGCATCTTCTGTCAGTTTTATGTGAAAATTATTCCTACATTTCACAAATGAAATATGAATTATTTTACTAAATTATAAAGATAATATGACTGTTATTTCGTTGTTTTTTGTCAGTGACCCTTTTTGAAATAAAATGAAAATTTTAAACAGATGATAGATAATTTGACTCATGAAGAAAACATATTGTAAAATATTGAGTTGACGGTGATTCTTAAACATCAAAAATAAAAGTTATATAATTTTACTGATTTATAAAAAAAAATATGAATGCCCTTTCCAAATATTTAGTGTGTCATTTGTCTTTTTTACTGAAATTAATGTCATTTATAAATAAAAATATGCACATGGATTAATAATTCTCACACCAAGTATCGGTTTGTGGTGAAACTAATTTAAAAATGCGACAAATGACTTATTAATAATTTCAATGATGTATCTAAATAACAAGAATTCTTTTTCTCAGTTTTGAGTAAGCCACTAATTTTTTTATAAAACATCATTTTAAACTGGAGATATGCACATTGATTCATAATTGTCAAATCATGTGTAATTTTAACAAGAGACTGATTAAAACATGTAAAAATAGACTAATAAATAATTTTTCAAATTTATCATGAAAATATAAGTGTGTTTTATTGTTTTTAAGAGAGTAATAATATTTTAATAGAAATGTAAATTTTAAAATGATAACAAATTCTATGAGTCATACCGGGAACATTATGAATAATAATGAGGTGTGGCTAGTTCCTACAAAACCCAAATGACATATGGATTGTTTTTATAAATTATAAAACCATTATAAATGAGCTTACTTAATTTTGAGTATATAAGTTTCCCTTTTGACTAAAATTAATGTCATTTTTAAATAAAAAACATTAAGGATCCTACGGGTCACACTAGGCATCATTTTGAGATGTGGATGATTAATATATGTCCAAAAAGGCTTATGAATCATTTTCCAAAAGAATCAATACAACATGAATATGTTTTCATAGTTTTTAGTATGTCATATGTATTTTTTAATAAAATGTTATTTTAAACTAAAAATAAGCAGTTTTAGTCATATGAGTCACATCATTGGTATGTTGGATATGAGAATGGTTCCAACACATCCAAAAATAACCAATGAACAATTTTACTAAATTATCAGGTTATTCCATGTGTGTGTGATCTGGTTTCCATGAATGAGGATTTTTGAACAAAAATGTAAATTTTAAACTCATAACAAACACTTTGATTACTACTAGGAACATTATGAACCAGATTGAGGTGAGGATGATTCCTACACATCCAAAATGACATATGGATAATATTAATAAATTATCAAAAAAAATTAAATGTTTCTTCTTAGTTTTGAGCTTGTGAGATTACATTTTTACAAAAATTAATGTCAATTTTAAATAAAAACACACATTTAAAGACTTAAATGTTACATCATGTATCATATTAAGGTGAGACAAATTTCTTCATGTCCAAAAGGACATATGAATAATTTTCCTAATTTATCCAAAAAATAGAAATGTGTATTCTCGATTTTAAGTATGTCATGTGTGTTTTTTACTAAAATTTCTTTTTAAACTAGAAAGACAATCTTTGAGTCTTACTTGTAAAATCATCTGTTAGTTTAACATGAGATTAATTCCAAAATGACAAAAATGAGTTACAAATCTTTTTTCCAAATTATCACAACAATCCGAGTGATTTTTCTCAATTTTTTGTGAGTGAATCCTTTTAGAATGAAAATTTCATTTGTAAATGGATAACAAACACTTTGAGACTTACCAGGAACGTCATGTATTAGATTTAGGTGAGTATGATTAATTCACCTCAATAATAAAATATAGATCATTTCCTACGTTATAAAAATAATCTGATTGAAATTACGTGGTCTTGAGTTTTCATGTTGTCTTTTTTAGTTAAATTAATGTCAATCATAAATAAAAATACATTAATGGAGTCATATAATTCACCCCTACATCAGATTGAGGTATGAATGATTCATACACATCCTTAATGTCATTTTTTCATTTCTCCAGTGTATCAAAATAATTTTAATGTGTTTTCTTATTTCTGTGTATATCACTAGTGTTTTTTAATAATATTTAAATTTAATGTGGAAAAATGAACATTGAGTAACACCTATCTCATAATATATTGGGTTTATGTGAGTCTAATTCCTACACCTCAAAAACGGATTAAGAATAGTTTTCCAAAATCATCAGGACTATCCAAGTGGTTTTTATTGGTTATCAGCGAGGGAATGTTTTTGCAAAAATGATAGTTTTAAACTGATAATAGTCTTATTGAGTCATGCCATGAACATCGTGTTTAAAAATTCGTAGTGGATTATTCTCACATGTCAAAAATGAATTATTATTCAATTTACTAAAGTAAAAATACATTGGTAAAATGTTTTCTTAGTTTTGAGTATGTCAATTGTCTTTTTTATTTAAATTAATGAAAATTTTAAATAAAAAGATGCACTTGGAGTAATACCTGTCGAAACGAGAATTAGATTGTTGTTAGGATTATTCATAATCATAAAAAATGATTTATGGATAATTTTACAAAACTATTGAATCAATATGAATGTGTTTTATTTGATTAGGTTCATCACTTCTGTTTTTTCTAAAATATCCATTTAAAATGAAAACAGATACTTTTAGTCATACCGTTCATATCTTGTATCAGTTTTTTGAGATACTAATTACAAAAAAATATAATGGATTATGAAAAATTTTCCAAAATTATTAACACAATTCGAGCTTGTTATATTTTTTTCTGTATGATAATTTTCTTTGTTACTACAAATAATTTCAATATTAAATAAGAAGTCATCGTTGCATTCATATTAGGAAAACCATGCATCATATTGAGGTGATGTTGATTCATATAGATAACGTTTGATTTATGGATTTTTTTTTCTAAAATTATTATAACAATATTACTGTCTTTTATTGGTTTTGATTATGTGATGTGAGTTTTGAACTAAAATGTAATTTATAAATTGAAAACATACAATTTGAGCTATACTGAGCACACTATATATCAGATTGAGGTTTTGATGATTGAGTATTCGATATGTGTGTGTCATTAAATTATCTGAGAAAGGAATAATAGAAAAAAATATTCCTTTTGATGTATAAGAAATTCACTAATCTCTAAATCCCTTCACATTTTCAGAAGTATGAGGTTTCCTCTTCCATAAAAAATGAACATATTCTCTCTTTTCTGGATTATTATAGCTAGTTAAAAGAAAAATTTTAATTCCCAAAAGGTTGATTAAAATAATTAAATAAGTATTATATAAAAATTATAATGAAATTAACTTATAAATAGTTGATAAATAATTTCCAAATTAATTAAATAAGTAGTAATAGTTCACTTTATCATTATAGTTGTATACATTATTGACTCATTTCCATATTTTCATTATCTCCGTTGTAGCCTCAAAGTATAATCTCTTGTGAGCATGTTCATCTTTGAACAAACCTCCCCAATTAGAACAAAAAAATCCACCAATATAAGAAAACTATTCTTATGTGAGAAATACAAAAAAGTAATAAACAAAAAATAAATTTTTAATATTACATTAGTTCTATGGACCATGATTTTACTGTGAAAACATCAAGATTAGAAAGATGATGCAAGAGACATTGTTTTTTAAATGATCAGAATGAAAAAAAAACAAGATTTATTTTATTTCACTAAATTTCATTAATAAAATATAGATGTTAGTCAATTAAGTTCAGATATTTGGGAATGTGTTTACTCATTTTTAAGTTGTGATGTGTTTTTTAGCTAAAATGAAAATTATAATCTAGAAACATTGATTTTGATTCATACCAAGAAAAATGTGTATCATATTGAGGTATCTTTGATTGAGTATGTGATGTATTTTTCTCTTTCAACCATCTACATGAAGACATAAAAGAAATGAATGTTCCATTTGGAGGTAAGAGGAAACACCCTAATGCCTAAAACACATCATCCTAATGCAATATGTGCTTTCTTTTTTGGCGTTCTGCAGATGATTGAAGGAAAAATTTTACAACCAAAAATATATATGAAAAAAATAAATAATAATTTGATTAAAATGATAAGGATATTAACTTAAAAATAATAGATAAAATTTTCATAGAAACTACTAAATATGTAGTTGTTATTAACCTTTTCCTGATCATTGTAAAAGAGTAACTCATCCTTTTTGATGAATTCATTTCTTCATGATATATATGAATATTAAAAAAATAAGTATTAGATAAAAACAATGAGGAAACTATATAAAAAATAGATAAAATGACATGAAAATTAAATGAAAATAAAAATTTTCAAGTTATATATATATAATTAAACTATGATATAATTATTATGACCATAAGAAACTAAAATAAGAGGAATTTATTTAATATTAAGAGGCCCTAAAAACAATATTTTTGAGGATCAATCACAGAAACATGAAATATTTAACCACATTAAAAAAACATAACATGAACTTAATATAAAAATCCCCATAAAACATTTGTCCTCCAAGGTTGGTATAAAATTCATATATAATAATGATTCCTTTTCTCTACAAAAAATGAGAATGACACATAATTTATTCCAAGATTATACTAAACATTAATGTGTCAATTAATTTTTCCAAGAAAACATTATCATTTAGGGTAAACCTATTAATGATTATTCATTGAACTAAAATTAATAATTATATTTGTGTTTTAATAAAAAAATTAAAATTTATCTTTCCATGTCACCATTAAAGAGTGTAAAAAATCAATGAGAAACTATTTACCTTCTTTGATTGGAAAAATTTCAGTGTGACCCCTTATGTATTTTCAGAAGACACTAAACCCCATTATAAATTGTTCAATACTTCTTGACAGTATTAAACATCATTACACCCCTTTATAGAATCCCAATGAAACTAAAAGTTAGCACATCCATTTAGTGCTTCATGATTTAATTTGAATCATGTTTTTCATTATTAGGGATTTATTAATTAAGTGTGTTCTTTTTATTTTATGTCATATTTACTTTGAAAAAATCACTACTCAATGACATTTATCTGTCATTGTTGTTTTCCCAACAATAGTTATCTCATTCACATACTAGATTCGGTGGTTCATTACAATAATATTTATTCAATCATTTGATCAAGATTATATACATGTTTGATGATTGGATTGGTGTTTTATGACTCTCAAGTGATTATTGGATCCTTTGTTAAGACACGTTCTTTACAGTGTAGGGAATCTATCTCTACTCTCCTGGAAATATAACCTACACCAAATTTTTAGAACCACAGGTATATCTCACTAAACCATGGGTATATGATATACCCACGGTTCTAAGAACAATTTCTGATGGATCCATAAATATAGATATATTCCCTTAATTTTAGATAAATTGTTGGTATATTTCAATACCCTTGGATAAAAGGAAAACCAGTATAGATTGTCCCACAAGACACTATATACCCATTGTTCAATGAACTATGGGTATAGCAACCAATCCGAAATCGTCAGCAACAACCCTTCTCACCCATACTGAACCTGTAAGAAAAATACATTTCATGGTACACATTCTATGAAATAGATATGTTGTATATCTATCATTCAACACAATGACTGCAATAATTTCAAAATAGGTTAAAATACTGTAACATACATATACATCAACACAACTAATAAATTCTAGTAAAAAAACAACATCCACATTTCTCTTCACTCCAAACTTGATAAATGAGGGGGTAAATATCTCACCCATAACCAACATCCTCAACACCATCAACAACATCCTTATCACCCACATCTTCAACAACTTTATCTGGAGCACCACCACCACCCCCCCACCTCAACCACCGGAAACAATAACATTAGCTTAACCACCACTAAGACCCCCATTGACACCACTCATTGAATCATATAAAGAGATCATTGATTCAAGAGATGAATGAATAATATGAACAACCTCTAAGGGATGTGGCATACATATAACTGACATAACAGTCCAGTTGTGTTTGGTGACCTATTTTCCTCTCCCATGTTCCATTATAGAAATTTTTTAGCCTCAACTACTTCTGCAAGGGCGTCTTGTAACATGGTTGTGTGAGAGGCTCGAGAGGTTCCTAATGAGGGATATTACCTATTGGGGATGATGTTTTTTTTTCACAATGACATCATACTCTCCCTTACAGCTCCACACCTAATACCTATCTCAAATATCCATTTTACCCAAAGTTGTCATCTAATTTCATTTCAAGGGCCCCTAGGTCACACATTTTAAAATAACAAAATGATATCTAATTATGAAAAACTTATCAAAATATGAAATATAATTAAAAAATACAATCATTTTCTATGTCTGTGCATTTACAAAACCTCCATCCTTTTTCTTCATGAATGTGGAAAATAATTTTCACGAGACACATGACCTTCGATTTTGAAAGTTTCATGATGCAAATAACATTGATTGGTATAATACTACATTTTTGTATAATATTAAATGAAAAATAACACTATAAAAAATGTGTTTTTGTGACGGGTCATTTGAGAAGGGTGGATGACCCGTAACAAATAATCCATTACTGAAGACTATATGCGACGGGATTTTCAACCCATCACAAATAGATTGATGTAAAAATGTTTTTATGACAAAGAATTATTCCCCTTGAAAAAATTCGTTGATTCATGGTGCACACAAAAATGTCGGAAGGCTATTTTTCAATGGATGTCTACAAACATCATAAATAGTATCTGTGGTTTTAAATTATATGTGACGAGAGTATCTTCTCGTCCCAAATAGTTAATTTTTACCACCTCTATAATTAATAGTGGGGAAACACTTGTGATGTGTCCTATCATAAATTAGATAACCAACATACACCCCCTCCGTTTATTTTCAATTTCACCCTTCTCTCAACTCTTTTCTCATTCCCTAGTCTCATATTTTTCTCTCTAGTTTTTTCATTTTTTCAGATTCTCCAGCGGGAAAACTTTCACAGTTTGCACCCAATGAAAGTGTTTGTTGAGAGGTATTTATTCATTTTTATTTTTATTTTTTTATTGTTAATAATTATTTATAAAAAGTACTAATTGGTGAAAATTATTAATAATTATTAATAATTAGTAATAATTATTAATAAATAGTTGTATTCATGTAAAAAAATAGTAAAAACTAGTCAGAAATTGTAGTAAATAATGATAAATAGTATTAGTTAATAATAAATAGTAGTAATTAGTAATAAATAGAAATAAATAGTAATAATGCGTAATAATTTATAACAAATAGTACTAATTAGTAATATATAGTTCTAATTGTTAATAAATATTATTAAGTAGTTATAAATAGTAATAAATTGTAATACATGGTAATAGATAGTATAAAATTTTAATAAATAGTAATAAACAGTAATAATAAGTAATAATTATTAATAATTAGTAATAAATTTTAATAACTAGTAATAATTAGTAATAATTAGTAATATTTAGTAATAATTATTAATAATTATTAATAATTAATAAAACTTTGTTGTAATTAGTAATAGTTATAAATAATTATTAATAAATAGTAATAAATAGTAATAGTTTGAACTAATTAGAAATAATTATAAATAATTAGTAATAATTAGTAATAAATAGTAATAAATAGCAATACTTTGTAATAATTAGTAATAAAATGAAATAATGGGTAATAAATAGTAGTAAATTGTAACGCCCCAAAGTTTCATTAATGGAAATCCCTCTTGATCTAATTAAATGTCTCTTTATGTTTATATAAAATGTCCACTTCCTTTGTTTTATGTTAAGATTTTTGACCGCTACTATTATAGCCATTGAACACTGATCACATGATTAGTATAAATATTGGACTTTAACAAATCCAATTTACTCATACAAAGGAAGCGATGGCCTCATTTAGTAGAATTTCCCCATACGAAGCCCATTTGTCGGAGCTCTGAAAAGAGGTGGAATCTTTGGGCTTCGCTCTTGACCAAGCCCAATCTGATATTCATCATGTCAAGCTCGAGCATGACCGTCTATGGGAAAAGTGTAAGTTGATTGAAATTACCACTCGAACGATGTTATCCGAGCCACCCCAAGAGTCTATCACCATCGCACACCTTACCCTTAGGTCTTATGAGTCTGTTTCAAGGGGTTATGTAACAAATAAGTATTACTATGTTCATGTACATTTTTTTTGTATATAATAATGAATATAACTTCTAGTCATTTTTGATACATTGTAAATAGTTGTTAAAGTACAAATGGTGTTTTTATTTATTATTTAATTAAGAAATCTATTTTATTAAATTAAGGGATTTTTGAATTAAATAATATTTTAAAAAATATAATTATTATTAAATTAATTTTTATTAAATATAAATGTTCTTATAATTTTATGAATACAGTTATAATTTTTATTAAGGTTTGAAATCCATTTCTGTCAAATCCCGTGAATTTTGATAAATGCCAGTTTATATTTTAAAATTGAAAATTAATGTATTTAGAAATTTATTTAGATAAAATAAATTTTATATCTGGAATCATGACGTCAAAATTATCCAACGGTGAATTTTTCATAATTTTCTGAGACAGTAAAATTTTTGGGAAAAAATTAAATACCGTTTAAATATATTATGGATTTTATGACATCATAATGACTAAATAGTGATGTAATAAAATACTATAATCTTTATGTTCGGCCAATATATGTTTTAACATTAAAATAATTTGATTTTGGGTTTGTTTGACTTACTTTTCAAAGCATTAATGGACCCCTCAAGACTTATTCAACGCCTTGCCTTCTTAAATTAATTTCCATGGGAGTGTGACTCGCCTCCACATAAGCAGCCCTAATATTTTAAGAAGTTCAGACTTTGTCCGTATAAAATATTGTTTTCCTAATCCCTTTTCCAAAAACAATGGGAAAAAACCATGGGATGGTTTGTGGTTTGGATTAATTTAATGTAAGGGGACCCAAACCTAAATAATAAAGAATTCCCTCACCTTTCCTATATAAACCCACCCAAGCTCACACTTCTTCCTCACTCAAAGCCTTTGGAGTTCGTCCAACCTCTTCCCAACTCTCTCTAGAATCCTCCCAAGGTGCCCCAAGCTCCTATGAAGCCTCTCACAAGCATATCTCTAGCCTTTGGAAGCACACTTCCAAGTAAGGGTTTTTTCTTCCTTTCTCATTTTTGTCAATTTTCTTTAAGTTGTATTGCCCTTTTAATTTCCATTATGAATGTTGGGGTATGGTTTTGAACCTCCCCCATACATCCCTCTTATTGTTTGAATGATGGGAGACACCTTTCTCTCTCATTAAATGCCTCCCACGTACACCCATTACTATGCCGAAATTCCGAAAGGAACTTCTCTCTCCTCATTTACATTCAAGCAATACTTTTGTATCATGAATCTAAATTCCATTTCAATTTTTGGGACATGTATCTATATGACCTCTTTACAGTCCATTAAATGTAAATATGATGAGGAACCCATTTCTCTCTCATCAACCATTTTTATGAATTCATATGTCACGTCGTTACGCTGTAGAAATCGCACCGATTTTCTAAGCCAATACCATTGTGTAGTGAATACCATGCCCATTTCTCCATCATGGGTATTCTCCTTTATGCACATTTACTTATTGTTTATATATTTTCATATATGAATTACACATTTATTTATCGTGGAATAAATTATTATGTTTTATGAATCCATGTTTTATGATCCATGTGGCACACTTATGCATGAAATGAAATATTTAAGAAGGGTGCGCCCTTATAGCGCTCCAATGCATTGGATAAAGTATAGTATCATGATATGTCATGTGCAATGAGTGTTGACTCATGCCAATTCAAGTGAAACGATGATTTACTCGTGCTTTATGTGCAATGAGTATTTAATCATGCTCCATGTGCAATGAGCCTTGGCTCATGCTAATTCCATGATAATTGTTGTTACCACATTTCCATGTTATGATTATCATGCGTTATCATGCCTTTATGTTCATGTTTCTTTTATGCTCTATTGATATGCCTATTGTCTAACATGTATTACTCTCCTCATGTTATTCCATGTGTACTCCCTTACTAGGATTTATAGCTCACCCTTTTCTTATGCATGTCCTCAGGTTATCCCATGCAATGCTAAATACGAGGGAATGTAGTGGTCATGTAAAGGAAGTTTTCGATAAAGATGTTGTATTTCATGTTTTAAGTTTTTATGTAATGATCTTAAGCCCCAAAGACAATAAACCTCTCGATATCCTTTGTTTTATCAAGTGATGTTTTATGTAATAAATCATGTTTAAGTTTGTAATAAAAGCAGGGTTGTCATATAAATAGTAATTAAAATTAATAAATAGAATTAAATAGTAAAATTATTAAGAAATGGTAATAAATTGTAATAAAATCTACTAAATATTAACAAATATTAATAATTAATAATAAATAGAAATAAACAACAATAATTTTTAATAATTAGTAATAATTTGTAATAATTATAAAATAATAGTAATAAATATTGTTGTATAGTAATGAATATGAATAAGCAGAAATAATTAGTAATATTTAGTAATAAATGTTTATAATTAGTAATAAATATTAATAAATAGTAATAATTAGTGAATATTATTAATAATTTGTTATAAATGGTAATAAATAGTAATGAATAGTACCAATCAGTAATAATTTATAATAGTTAGTAATAAATAGTAATAATTAATAATAATTAGTAATACTTAGTAACCAATAGTAATAAATAGTAATAAATAGTTATAAATAGTAATAATTAAAAATAATTAGTAATAATTAGCAATATATGGTAATAATTAGTAATGATTAGTAATAATCAGAAATAACAGGTAACAATTTGAAATAATTTGTAATAATTAGTAATAATTATAAATAATTAGTAATAAATAGTAATAAATATTAATAAATAGTGCTAAAGAGTAATTAATAGTTATTAATAGTAATAAATATCAAGAAATATGAATAGTTAGTAATTTTTAGTAATAATTATTAATAATTATAAATTATTAGTAACAATTAGTAATAATTTATAATAATTTGTACCAATTGGTACTAATTAATAGTAATTAGTAATAATGAATAATAAATAGTATAGATTGTAATAAATATAGATAAATAGTAATAAATAGCAATTAATATAAAAAATATCAACAAATAGCAATAAATAATTAAAAATAACATTAAATAGTATTAAAAAGTAATAAATAGTAATAAATTGTAATAAATAGTAATAATTACTAATAAACATAAATAAATAGTAAAAAATAATATAACTATTAATAAATAGAACTAAATAGCGGTAAATAGTATTAAATATTAATAAATAGTAATATATATCAATAAATATTAATAAATAGTAATAGATAGTAATAAATTGTAGTAAATAGTAATAATTAGTAATAATTAGTAATAAATGGTTATAAACTGTAATAAATATTAATAATTAGTATTAAATAGTAATAATTTGAAATAATTAGAAAAAATAGGCAACAATTAGAATTGTTTAGAAAAAAATTAATGGATTTTAATAACTTGTTAATAGTTGTAATAATTAATAATAATTAGTAATAATTAATATTAATTAGAAACAGATATTAATAATTTGTAATAATTAGTGATAAATTGTAATAATTAGTAATAATTAGTAATAATAAGTAATAATTTGTAATAATTTGTCATAATTAGTAATAATTAGTAGTAATTAGTAATAATTAGTTGTAATTGTTAATAATTATTAGTAATGAGTAATAATTAGTAATAATTTTTAATAATTAGTTGAGATTATTAATAATTATTAATAATTAGTATTAATTTGTAATAATGAGAAATAATTAGTAATAATTATTAATAATTGGTACAATGTAATGATAACAAGTAAAAATTACTTGAAAACATATAAAATGGAATATATTTACAAATAAATTATCATTTTTTAATTTCTACTATTTTGTGAATTTTTATTTTCTTATATCAAAATAATTATAATCAATTTATTTATTTTATTTATTTTTGTGTAACATGGAGGAAGGAATTTTACAATAATATTTATTACATGATCAAGATTAGATAAATGATACAACCTAGTGTTTTAAATGGAAATTTAATTCTTATAAATATGTCACATTATCACATAAAATAACAACATAGTGAACCACTATGTGTTTTTTGACCTTTAAACATTTTTTTGTCACTTATGTGATTTTAATTTCGAAAATCTTACAAACACAGTTACGATCAGTATGTTATTTGGAGTCTACTATTATCAACTTAATTTTTTGTGAATAGAAACATAACCTTATGAATAGTAATGTTACCATTTTGAATAGTGACAAACTATAATAAATAGTAATATTACATATGATATTATATAAATATGATACATGTCAATGTACGATATATCTATATCTGGGAATATGAAAATAAATGTTTTAAAATTGTTGTTTTTTGAGTAATTTATGAAATTAATTAAAAATTAAATTAATCAAATTTATAAAAATATTTTTAAGAAATGGAGTTCATTTTTGGATTCTACAACTTGATAAAAAATTGAGGGAGATTTTTTGGGATATTTCACAAATAATTGAATTTTTTATGAATAGTAAAATATGATAATTTTTTAAAATGCTAAATAATGGATCTATTTAGTCATTTATGAAGACCGGATGATGTAAGACCAATCAGTTCGAACTTACATGAACTTAATAATTTTTTTGTTCAAAGAATTTTCACTATTTCTTGTCTTTAGGGAAAACAATAATCTTAGGAATTAAATATTTTGAAAACTCTCACCCTCTCCACTATAAATACCACCCTTCCTTATTTCTTCTCTTCACCCCTATCAAGCCTTGTTTCATTCTTATATTCCTCCAAAATCACTCCCCATTCTCCCTCGACATCCAAAAGCCTTTGGTATCCTCCAATGTCCAAATCCTCTACCCTTAAGAGGCATTCATGGAAGATTCAATTAAGAGGTAAATTCCTCTTTTCTTTTCTTTCTTTTTCTTTTCAAGTTCATTTGTTATCTTCTCTATCATTACCTCTCCTCATCCAAATTTTATGAAACATACAGTACCTTACATGTACTAGAATTTAGTATTGAGAATGAAATTTGTTAGTATCATATCTCCTTTACTTATGATTTAGTTTAGTAGTAAAAACACCATCCAAGATGTGTTAATTTACCACATTCAAGGATGATGGGTTTTCAATTTTCGTTAACATCTTAGATTCTGGTCATGAAACCATTTCCATGATTTAACCAGACCATAATATATTTTTTATACCTCATATATGGTTCTGTAATCCTTTTTTACACATGGTTTTGGTTTATAAAAAAAATGTGTTCTTTGTGGCGAGAAACTACCAATTAACACAAAAAGGTTCTCACCAAAGTTACATGTAATGATTAAACTTTAATCAAAGTGTCCAAATTTAATTTTCAACCATGAAACCTTCTGGATGTTAAATAATAATATATAACATCAATTATGAACAACCAACTCCATCATACATGTTTATCCAAACCTGAACTGATCATTAAAACCAAAGAAGAAGAAAGACATGAACAATGAAATTGAACCTCATAACCAATAAAAATTGATATAAATGAACATATAAAGGTTATAATAAATATTTTACGTATAGAATATATTCTAGAATTATTAATTAATAAATCAATTTTTTTGTTCAAGTAATTAATTTGAAGAAAAGATTTCTATTAGATTTAAGCTAAGGGATCCTGTCCATTTCACTTTTATTCCAGAATGTCCTCTATACTATACCATTTTATGTTTAATACATAATTCTGGGGTATAACATCACACATACCCCATACCTAACTCATTATTTATATGTGATTATGAACCCATTTGTATCTCACTCATCCCTCTTAAGTACACTTGATACCATTATGATAATCCATATGAAATTATATCCAAATCTCATTTATTCCTTGAGGTTAACTTATATTTTGTTCTTCCAAAATGTAGTTATGTTATCTAATTATAAGAATATTCTAAATGATGTGTACATGTACAAATTTCATATATAAATACCCTTACATTGTTTTGTTTTTGGTATTTAAATGTTTTTATGTGATTTCATCCTCAATACTTCCAAATAAGAAGTCCTATTTTATGGGTATTTGATAAATTCTTACCTGGTTTCAAGTGAATTTTATCTTCTGTTTTAAGCCACTATTGTATTTAAAATGTAATTCCATTTTAATAAAACCTTCATTTCAAGATACGGAATTTCTATGAATTTTTTTTCTTAAATACATATATATTTTTATGAGTTTGTAGTCTCTAACGGTGCATGATTATGAGGCCCGGTGTTCCCGGAATCAATTTCTAAAGTTTTGTTTGGGTACTTTTAGTAAACGTATGAAAGGGTTTTTATAACTCTTGAACCAGTGCTCAGAATTGAAATCCGATGACACCATTAAACTCTCATCGTCGGTTATTTCTTAGTAAGACATTCACCACAATTGTGTTCTAACGAGAGTGGAAGTTAGATTTTGGGGGGTTTTAATTAAGTTAAATAAAAATAAGGGTTATCTTATTTTTATTTTTTTGGCAGTTAAAATCTTCAAGGGAAGGTTGGATGTGGGTTCCACCACACCCTAACCTTCTATGGGAGGTTATGGTGGTGGGATCCACTTGAGCATAACCTCCCATTGGAGGTTTAAAAGTGGTGGGACCACTCGAGTTGGTAAAACACCCAATTCATGTTTGAATGGTGGGGACCACCCAACTCATGAATTGTCTCTTTAATGATGGATGTGGCAAGTGGTTTCCTCACATTTATTAATCATCCATAATGTGATGTATTCCATCGTGATTCTCCAAATTAATAAGCCAACCCACCCCATTAATTGAGTATGTAAACTCATTTAATTAAAATACAACAATTTGAATTCTTTTGAATTCATGCCCACAAATTATATAATAGGCGATCTATTATTTCTTTTTGTTAGTGGAATCTTGGGAGAGGAAGAGCTCTTGGAGGAACGTATCCACTCCAACGAAGAATGAAATGAATGCCAGCGACGTCCTCCCTTCTTTGACTTCTTCCTCGGACTCCTCTTCAGACATCTCCTTCCTTCTTCTACCGGAACAAAGGATGGAGCGTCGTCCTTCAAGAACGCTGATGACGTCGACCTCGACTTATTTCTTTCTGACGATGAAAAATCGACATTTTCCTCCCCGTGACTCCAACAACAATCATCAAAAAAGGTAGGGTGATTTGAGTTATTTTATATATGAGTATAAACCTCTGTTCTTTGTCGTTCAAATTTCATGATTGTGGTATGCCAAATGTTGTAGCCATGATGAGGAGGGCTCGGACGCACGAACATGGTCTGAACATCAACTTTTGGTTGTTATTATTTTTTGATGATGGAGGTGGACTGTGAAGAAGTTGGCGCCGCAAGGCTGCCGGGTCACTACAAGGGCGCGAAACCGTCGTGCCGCGTAGAGAACCAAGCCGCAGCCAAGTGGGCCGCAGAGGATGGACGATGAGCGCGGCGTCGTCGCACAGTTCAGAGGAGCTGGAGGTTGCGGCCAGACTGGGCCGCTGTGAAGGTGGAATGGCGCCGTCGTGCCGCACAGAGGCCAGTAGAACCACGACACCATCGCACCGCAGTGGAGGATCAAGGGGCGGCCAGGTGAGCCGACCGCCGGTGCATGCTATAGGCGGCACCCCACTTGTCTCGCGGTTCTCTGAACCGGTGCCTAGGGCAGGTTCCTTCAGAAGCCAGGGGAGCCGCACCCCCCCCCCCCACCATTCAGGGCCAGTAGGCCATGCCGGCCAGCTGGTAGGCCTCGGTCGGGCCGTCGTCAGCCGGGCATCCCTCAGTCGGGCAGCCCGTTGTCGTGCTGCCCTCAGGTCTGGTTGTCCCTTCGGGCCGGAACACTCAGGTCGGACAGCCCCTTCGGGCCTAGCTGCTTCTTCGGATTGGGTCGGACTCGCGGACTAGGTCAGACCATGGTTCGGATCGGGTCGGGTTGGGTCGGTCCTACTGGGATGGACCGGACCCAGACCCGGACCCGTTTGGCCAGTTTACACCTTTTCACCCCTATCTTGGGCTATGGGTGACCGATCGACGAACCGTTTACGGCGACGGAAACCTATAAGCGAGAAAGTTCAATTGGAATACCCCAAATGTGGTTTGGACATAGATTCAGTGTGGTTAGGTTTGTTTGAACCTAAAAACCAACTGGGCCCCTGGAACAGAAATGTCAATAACTCGCAGACCGGACGTCCGATTGACGCACCGTTTGTCGCATTGGAACCCTTACGACATAGTGGTCCTTTGGGTTAATACTTTGTAGAATTTAGTGGCATAGGAGGTACGAAAGATATCTCGATGGTAGATTCTACAGAACTCGAGTGCACCAGGTGCGAGGAATCCAGTGGCTGATAGTGAGGGGGAGGTTGGAAACATATCATATGAAGTTCAGCACTCAGCGATCCTTTGTGGGTTAGTTCATACCGATCCTGTGTGGGTCAGATCCTATGTGGGTCAGCGCTCAGCGGTCCTGTGTGGGTCAGCGCTTACCGATCCTGTGTGGGTCAGATCCTGTGTGAGTCCTTACGGGGGTTAGTACTTATCGATGCTATGTGGGTTATTGCAGGGGTTAGTACATATCGATCTTGAGTGGGTCAGACTCCGTATGGTCAGAAGTAGTGCATCTTGTCAGAATAAGATGATATAGCTTCGTGACTAATCATTTTCACTTCCAATCTACACTAAAAATCCTGGTTTGAGCTGAGTCAATGACTTTTGTGTTTCCTCATGATTGAGATGGGTTACTAGATAACATAGATATATGTAATGGAATATACCTAGGTAAGATTTATCTGTTGATTATTTACTTTGTGGTTATCCTTGTTGGATTTTGGGAGACCTTGAAGGCTTCGGGGTCCCTACAGAGTATCGTTATACTCACCCCTACAAGGGATATGCCTGCACCTCGTTGTGTTGGTTGCAGATGACGGACAGTGCTGATCGAGGCATAGAGTGGCAGTACTGGATGGTACCCAGAGGTGGACCACTCAGTGAGACGTACACGGAGCGGATGGACAGACTTGGGGTGCTGAGGAGGCCATCTGTACATACCCTTCAGGTGGGAATGTCGGAGGACGACATAGTAGCTGGTTTACTTCTTTTCATCAGTTGTACTAGCTTTCCAGTTTTATTGTACTTACTTTTGGGATTTTATTTCCATCCCCCTATACATTCATCATACTCTTTTGTATATAGTTTTACATAGTGTCTTACTTCTATTTGCGTACTCTATTGTGTTTGTTTATTGTTATAAAGGAAATTGATTCCCATTTTAAGGATTTACACCTTTGGTGCTAGTCACCAGTCCCTGGCCTGTGGAAGGTGGGGTTGTTGTAGTCATGATACGGGCCCCGGGGGATGGTTCAGGACAAATTGGTATCAAAGAGTCAGTTCTACCACAGAACTCAAGACTCTGATCCTTATTTTCTATAAATCAATTGTGTCAAGGGTACCGAGTGTGGTTTTTAGTGGATGGAGTCATGTGTCGGTGTGGCGGCCAATGTATCCATACACCAGGACCCCATCTTCCTATTTTCGACTCAGTGCACAAAAACACTGATTGATTGTGTGTTTAAAAAGTTTCTCTTTTGGTCAGCTCAACCAGGACATCTCAATAGGTAAAATATTTTGACCTGTCACATCTGTTTCATTTAGGATGCCTCCCCATGGATGACCAGTTTGAGCCCTGAGAGTCGTACGCTTTGATAGCCCACCGAGCGACGAGGCTCGGTGCAGGGACCCTTTCCACCAGAGGCATCAGCTGTAACACTTCCCATTGGGCCACCGACGCCACCATCCCCTGCAGCAGACGATGCATGGTGATTGAGCGCATTGCATGAGTTCCATCACCAGAGGCCACCCAGGTTCTGGAGATACACGAACCCACAGGCGGCTGAGGGTTGGATGGAGGCTGTGGTGAGAGTTTTTAGGCTTGTAGGGATGCCAGCAGACTACATGGTGATCCTTGCTGCCAGCCTCCTTCAGGTAGCAGCAGGCAGATGGTGGATCCTGATGCTCTAGGTGCACGAGGAGGCTGCACTATTCTGGAAAGACTTCGAGATCCTATTCTGGGCGGAGTTTTTACCATCCACCCTTCATGCGGTGCAGATTCAGGAGGTGCTTTATCTGTAGGAGGGAAGCAAGATGATAGCGCAGTACTCAGTGAGGTTCACCAACCTCTCATGCTACTCTACAGATATGGTATGGTACACATTCTTCCGTGCCTGGACCTTCAAGCAGGGACTCAGAAGAGAGATCAAGGATTATATGATATTCCTCAGCATCGCGATGCATGCGGGGGTATTTGAGAGAGCCCTCATAGTAGAGAGTTTCCTTGCTGAGAAGTCACCAACAGAAAGACCCACTACTAGTCGACATGAAGAAGAGTTTTCTACAGCTGGCAGTAGACAAATATCACAGAGAACCAAGAGGACCAGACCAATAGGTGGTCGACCACCTGACTCAGGATCAGTTGTGCGGGGCACGCAGAGCACAGACAAACCTGCCAGGGATAGGTAGTGCTACTCATGCGGCGGGCATTGTCACATGGCTCGTGACTGTCTGACCCGCCATTCATATGATCAGCAGACAGTTGAGGGTCCTCCCATGTAGAGCCATATATTCGATCGAGGCGGTCTGTAGGGCACATGAAGACGTGGTGGAGGAGCTGGTCTATTTGCTAGCGGTGGAAGATGTTTGGAGGTGTTTTTTCCACCACAACTAGGATGTCCACCCCGACCGCATGGAGCGGGTGGATAGGGGAGAGATCAGCTTCAGGCATCTGAGGCCTACGAACATGGCACTCCGGAGATGATTTGAGGTACGATCTATGTCTACACCACCTTAGCTGTAGTTCATATAGACATAGGTTCCAGTCACACTTTCATAGCCACTGCCCTCATTCGGAGCTCGGAGATTCCGTTGTAGCCGTTTCCTCAATCCTTATGTCTAGAGACTCCTATAGGAGTAGGCTCGATGATTATTCACTACTGACGGTGGTGTGAGATTACTATATGTGGAGAGATCTTGGGCTGGGATCTCTTCTTAGTGGCAAAACGTCCTTACAACATCATCTTGGGTATTAGGCGAAAAGTGTACTGTGTCTACACAGATGGGACCAGTTTCACCTTCACCGGTGAGAAGGGAACCTTTGTAGCACATGACAGACTTACTCGGAGGAGGGTCCAACCAATCACTCATCAGTTGGAATGACTTACCCTCAGAGTAGTAGATGTGGAGAGTCCGACTTATCTTGTTGTGGTGGACCAGTACACTAATGTTTTCCATGACGATGTTCCAGGACTGCCTCCTCATAGAGAGGTGGAATTATACATTACCTTGTTCCCTAGGACGACACCGATATCTATACCATCATATCCGATGGCTCCCACCACGCTTCTTGAGTTGCGGCTAAAGTTGGAGGACTTATAGGGGAAGGTACTGATCCGGCCCAGTGTTTCTCCCTAGCCAGCCCCGATTCTATTTTCCAAGAAGGCGAATAGGAGCTTGTGGATTTTTTTTGACTATCATCGCCTGAATTAGTTGACCATGAAGAACAAGTACCCACTCCCGAGGATTGACGACCTCTTTGATCTCCTCAATGGAGCACAATGGTTCTTGAAGATAGAACTCAGATCAGGATATCACCAGCTAAGAGTTCGAGACGAGGATGTATAGAAGACAACCTTAAGGTGTCGGTACAGCCATTTCGAGTTCTTTTTTATGCCCTTCAGCATAACCAATGCTCCAGCAGTTTTCATGAGTCTCATGAACAGGATCATCTAGCCTTACCTTGATTGCTTTTTTGTAGTCTTCATCGATGAAATTCTGATATACTCGACTACTGAGGAGGATCATCCCTATCATTTACTGGTAGTACTGGACAAAATCCGAGAGCAAAAGCTATATGGAAAGCTCTCAAAGTGTTAGTTTTGGATTCGAGAGGTTCTCTTCTTAGGACATGTCATCTCGGAGGCTGCAGTTGCAGTAGATTCAGCGAAGATTGAGGCGGTACATGATTGGGAACCACCCAGGAGTGTGACGGAGGTACAAATATTTCTGGGTTTGGCTGGATACTATCAGAGGTTCATTCCAGACTTCTCCAGAGTCTCAGCACCACTACCATCCTTGACGAAGAAGGTGCAACCCTTCGTGTGGTCGGACAGATGCCAGCATAGCATTCAGAAGCCGAGGTAGAAGCTGACTAGTGCCCCCATCATGAGGCTTACAGAGGAGGACGTAGGGTATTTAGTTTACTACGATGCATCAGGGACCACACTCGGGTGTTTCCTGATGCAGGAGCGAGCTGTGATAATGTATGGTTCTCGGTAGTTGAGGCAGTATTAGCAGAACTACGCTACCCAAGACCTGGAGTTAGCAGGAGTGGTCTTCGCCTTGAAGATGTGGCGACACTATCTGATTGGAGAATGTTTTACTGTGTACTCTAATCACAAGAGTCTCATGTATATCTTCTCGTAGAGGGACCTGAACCTGAGACAGCGGCGATGGCTTGAGTTCTTCCAGGACTATGATTTTGAGATAGTCTATACTCTTGGGAATGGATACATTGTTGCGTATGCGCTCAGTAGGAGGACTAGTATTCGTCTTCTTGGATAGGTGACAGAGCACCTGGCTGCCTTTCAGATATCCTTTGTGAATATGGATGGAGAAGCTTATCTACAGTCTATTACAGTCACTCCTCCACTTCTTCAGCAAGTCAGGGAGGCGCATCATGGGGATGCTGACTGTGAGACATGACGTGCTCAGATATCCACAAGGAAGGAACCTGATGAATTTTCTGAAGGTGGGGAGCACATCATCCTCTTCAGAAGACATACCATGGTACCAGTATCACTTCAGGAGGAGGTGTTGGGGGAGTTCCACACTTCCCCTCTTATGGTACATCCAGGAGTGGTGAAGATGTACCCGAACCTTCGATGACAACACAAGTGGCTAGGTATGAAGAAGGTGGTAGATGAGTTTGTCTCACGATGCCTCACTATTCAGCAGGTGAAGGCAGAGTGCAAGCTTGTTTCATCCCTTAGAGGCCCCTGAGTGGAAGTGGGATGGGATATCTATGGACTTCGTGATGGGTCTTCCAAATACATCCAGGAGTCATGATTTGATATGGTTTATCGTTTACAAAACCACCAAGTTGGACCACATCCTACCGATCAGAGAGAAGGGATCTGTCGAGAGTTTGGGATTCCTCTATGGTCAGGAGATAGTGTGTTTCCATGGAGTTCATTATTCTAATGTATCTGACCGTGATGCACGGTTTACTTCCTGGCTATAGAAGGGGTTGCATGTGGATTTCGGCACGCAGCTACGTCTGAGCACCACGTTCAATCCTCAAACTGATGGTCATACCAAGAGGACCATCCAGACCCTCGATTACATGCTTCATGCTTGTGTCCTCAAGTTTGGTCACAGCTGGGAGGACCACCTACCATTGAGGCCTTGTATGGTCGACCATGCAGATCACCATTGTGCTGGACTGACCCTGGGGAGTCAGCACTAGTGGGACTAGAGATGGTACGAGCTACCATGGAGAAGGTACAGATCATCCAGGAGTGGATAAATACTGCATAGAGAAGAGAGAAGTCATATGTTGTTAGGAGATGGAGGCCTCTAGAGTTTGAGGATGGCGACCACATCTTTCTATGGGTCTCACATCGATGAGGTCTATGAAAATTTGGACGAGGTGACAAGTTGTCTCCGCATTTAATCGGACATTTCCAGGTCATCAACAGAGTAGGAATGGTATCTTAACACTTCGCTCTTCCACCTCAGCTGCACCAGGTGAACGATATCATCCACGTATTTCAGCTGAGGAGATACGTGCATGAACCGTCCCACATCATCGACCACGGGGAGATGGACATCGATAAAGGGGCGAATTTTACGGAGGTTTCAGTAAAGATTGAGGATTGACAGGAGTGGGTACTATGTGAAAGGTCGATACCACTAGTTCATGTCTTTTGATATCATAGGAACCAGTAGGAGAGCACATGGGAGTGGGAGGCTCAGATGCGTGCTCAAAACACTAATTTGTTCCCTTAGATCGAGTTGTAGCATACGAGTATATATAGAACTGAGTTGGGGAGAATTTAAAGACCTGTAATTTCTATGGAATTTTTTTTCATATATACATGGTAATTTCTATGAGTCAGTAGTCTCTGACGGCGCATGATTCTGATACCCGGTGTGCTTGGAATCAATTTCTGAAGAATTGTTTGGGTACATTCAGTAAACAAAAGAGTGGATTTTTATAACTCTTGAACAGGTGCTCGGAATTGAAATCTGAGGAGACTTTTGAACTCGCAGCATCGGTGATTGCATCATGAGACCTTCACCGCAGTTGCGTTCTAACGAGAGTGGAATTTAGATTTTGGGGATTTTTAATTAAGTAAAACAAATAAGGCTTAACCTATTTTTATTTTTTGGCGGTTAAAATCTCCAAGGGGAGGTATTAGGTGGGGGCCACCACACCCTAACCTCACATGGGAGGTTGTGGTGGTGGGGACCACCCAAGCATAACCTCCCGCGGGAGGATTAAAATTGGTGGGACCACCCGAGTTGGTTAATCCCCCAATTCAAGATTGAATGGTGGGGACCACTCGACTCATGAACTCCCTCTTAAATGAAGGAGGTGGCAAGGGGTTATATCACATTTATTATGCCTTCTTAATGTGAGGGAGTCCATTGGGATTCTCTTAATTAATAATCCAACCCACCCCATCAATTGATTGAGTAAACTCGTGTAATTAAAATACCACAATTTGAATTATTTTGAATTATTTCCCACAAATAAAATAATAGGCGATCTATTATTTCTTTTTGTTGGTGGAAACATGGGAGAGGAAGAGCTCTTGGAAGAATTTATCCACTCCAATGAAGAATTCGAAGAACGCCGGTGACGTCCTCTCTTCTTCAACTTCTTCCTCGGACTCCTCCTCGGATATCTCCTTCCTTCTTCTATCGGAACAAAGAAGGGAGTGTCGTCCTTAAAGAATGCCGACGACATCGACCTCGGCTTCTTTTTTTCCGACGTCGACAAATTGACATTCCCCTTCCCATGACTCCGACAACGATCATAAAACAAGGTAGGGGGATTTGAGTCATTTTCTATATGAGTATAAACCTCTGTTCTTCGTCGTTCAAATTTCTGGATTGTGGTATCCCAAATTTTATCGCCATGATGAGGAGGGCTCGGACCGCACGAACACGGCCCGACCCTGCCCCTTTGATGGTCTTATTTGTTGATGATGGAGGTGGACCATGATAGAAGCCGACGATGTAAGGCCACCGAGTCACTATAAGGGCGCGGAACCGCCGTGCCGCGTAGAGAACCGAGCCGCGTCCATGCGGGCCGCGGCGGTGCCGGAGGGGCACGGTGTCGTCGCACAGAAGAGATGGAGACCGCGTGGAGGAGCTAGAGGCCGCGGAGAGAAGATAGAGGCCGCGGCCAGGCCGGGAAGTGATGAAGGTGGCGCAGTGCTGTCACGCCCTGTGGAGGCCAGAATAACCGCGGCGTCGTCATGTCGCGGTGGAGGATCCAGGGGCGGCCGGCTGAGCCGACCTCTAGTGTGCGCTACAGGCGGGACCGATTGGGTCCCGCGGTTCACCGAAATGGCATCTAGCGCTGGTTCCTTCAGAATCCAGGGGCTCTACCCCCCCCCCCCCCCAATGCGGGCCCCATCGGCCACATGGGCCAGTCATCCGAGCTTCCCTCGGGTCGGGTTGTCCCTTTGGGCCGTACCACTCGGGTAGGACCACCCCTTCAGGTCGGTCCGCCCCCTCAGGCCAGGCCGCTTCTTCGAACTGGATCAGACATGCAGACTGGGTTAGACCCCAGTTCAGATCGGGTCGGTCTGGGTCGGTCTGACAGGGACAGACCCGACCCAGACCCGTTTTGCCAGTTTACACCTTTTCACCCCTATCTTGGGCTACGTCTTTCAGATCGATGAACCATTTGCGGTGATGGAATGCTCAAAGCAAGACGGTTCTATTGGAATATCCCAATTGAGGTTTGGACATAGTTGGAGTGTGGTTGGGTTTGTTTGATCCTAAAAAACAACCAGGCCCCTAGAATGGAAATGTCAATAACTCACAGTCTGGACGTCCGATTGACGCACCGTCTATCGTGTTGGAACCCTTACGACATTGTGTTTCATTGGGTTAATTCTTTGTGGAGTTTAATGGTGGTCAAGGTACGACTGATATCTCAAGGGTAGATTCTGCGAAACTCGGGCACACTGCGTGCGAGGAATCCAATGGTTGATAGTGAGGCAGAGGTTGGAGACAGATCATACGGAGTTCAGCACTCAACGATCCTGTGTGGGTCAGGGCATACCGATCTTATGTGGATCTGATCTTATGTGGGTCAGCGCTCAGTGATCCTCTGTGGGTCAGCGCATAACGATCCTGTGTGGATCAGATCCTGTGTGGTTCATTACGGGGGTTAGTACCTATCGATCCGGTGTGGGTCAGATCCTATGTGGGTCATTGTGGGGGTTAGTATTTATCGATCCTGTGTGGGTGAGACTCCGTATGGTCAGAAGTGGTGCCTCTTGTCAGAATAAGATGATCTAGTTTCATAAATAATCATCTGCACTTCTAAGATACACTAAAAATATTGGTTTAAGATGATTTAATGACTTTTTTGTTTCCTCGTGATTGATATGGGTTACTAGATAACATTGGTATATGTGTGGGCAGATAACTAAGTAAGGGTTATCTGTTGATTCTTTACATTTTAGTTATACTATTTGGATTTTGTGAGACCTTATAGGTCTTGGGGTCCCTACTGAGTATCGTTATACTCACTCCTACAAGGGGTATGCCCGCAGCTCATTGTGTTGGTAACAGACGATGGACAATGCAGATCGGGGCAGAGAATAGCAGTATTGGATGGTACCCGGAGGTGGACCACTAGACAAGACGTACACGGAGCGAACATATAAACTTGGCGTGCTAAGGAGACCATCTGTACCCACCCTTCATGTGGGAATGCCGGAGGTCTACCTAGTAGCTTCTTTACTTCTTTTCTTCAGTTTTACTAGATTTTATGTTGTATTGTACTTACTATTGGGATTGTATTTTCTGCCCCCTTTACTTTCAACACAATCTTTCGTATACAGTTTTACATAGTGATTTACTTCCATTTGAGTACTCTGTTGTGTTTGTTTACTGTTATAAAGGCAATGCCTTCCCAGTTTTGGGATTTACACCTTTGGTGCTAGTCTCCAGCCCCTGGCCTATGGATGGCGGGCTTGGGGTAGTCACGATACGGGTCTCGGGGGATGGGTCGCGACACTTCTTTTTTAATTTATGATTTTTTATAAAGTATTTTCCCTTTTATATTTTAATGTCTCTATATTTTTTTCCCTAAATCCTATAAAAATGTTTTAATGCTAATATTTTGTAAAAAACGTTCTTACATGTTGTCACATCTACTTAAAACCACATCCCATGTTACACGAATATTTTCCAATAAGAATTTCATTTAAATTTTAGATCTTCTCTTTCCTGCACACTTTTATGACATGCCCATTTTTTATGGTACATGTCATGTTTATGGTACCCAATCCATTACATGGGTAACCCTTGTGTTTATATATGATTGATTTTATATGATGAATTATGTGGAAAATATATTCATGGAATGTAAATATGGGTGCAACCTAAAAGAAGTCTAAAACATTGGGTATTGTTGTGTCTCATGAGACGTTATGTGCGACGGTTGTGGTAGTTAGCCAGGATTTGTGCTACTACCTACAACAGTCATAGTAGTTAGACGTGGCTTGTGCTACTATGGGAAACAGTCTTGGAGGTTATCCTTGAATCATACTAAATTCATGTTTTAGGTTTCTTCCACATTTATGTGTTTATATGATCCCATATTATATATAACGATTCTATATGTTACATGAATTTTTTTTATATCATCATGTCATGCCTTCTATCCCATGTGATAATGCATTGTTCTTATGGTTATTCTCTTACTGCGATTTTAGATTATCCCATTGTTCATGATATCCCAAAGTTATCCTATAATGATGTATGAGCACAATGGAGGATAAGAGCTCATTATGGAGTATAAATAAAATCTTGTTTTTATAATGTTGGATTATGTACATAGTCTTAAAAAACAATAGACTTTATGATCCTCGGTTTGTAATCTGATTAATAATTATGCTTAAAATCATGTAATGTTATATTTATATGGCTTGGGTTACTATAATAAATATTTATAAGAATCCAAAAGGTTGAACAATAAATCCATTATATATTGAAGGCCTTGAAGTATTTTTGTCATTATCATCATCAAAATCAGAATTCTTTCCAGAAGGGACAATTATGTGTCCATGCAAGAAATTTGATGTGATGATTTTTGAAAATTTTGAAAATGGTTAGGAAAATAAATTTTGATTTTGTTCTTGAAATGATTATATTTCCTAGTTTCAATATGGTGAACATATTTTTAGAGAATGTATTAATAAATTTTTTCCCTGATCTTTCACCATTTCAAAATTTAGTACATGATGTGGTCAGTCTATCTTTTCAACAAACTTAAAATCAGGATGATATTGATTTGACACCAGAGTTGAACCATCTAAATATTTTGATTTTTTTATGTTTGATGAGGATTCCTTATAAACTTGTTGAAAGATAAGAAAAATTGATATTGTTGAAAAATTTATGGTTATTATATTAGATAACGGAATGTAAAATAGCTATTTTGACCAAATGATATCATTGGTTAATTCACTGTTACCTTAATGAAATTTGTTTCTTACAAATTTCCAAGAGATAAACATTCTTGATCATAATTGGTGTCTTGGATATCAAAATATTCAAGTATGTTTAAATGATTTAATATTATATTATAATTATAATAATTTTTTTGATAGTTTTCTGACATGTGGACCATTGAGGTACAAAGAAGATCAAATACAGAGGTCTGGATTGAATATTGTAAAATATTTTAGGTGTTTATAACTAACAACCATATTGTAGGTTTTATTTATTTTTTAGATAATAACATCATTTATGTCATGGGAAAAACAATATATCAACTGATAAAGGATAAAACCATCTCACAGATGACGATTTTTGAAATATATAAGACCAATTACATCTATATTCTACTTTAGAAGCTTGAAACTAGTGATTGGGTCTTTCTATTAATAGTCTATATCCATTTGATTCTTACGGTAGTCAATATTCTTATTGTCCCATCTTTATATCGCTGAACTATTTACCTCATTAATTGTTGATGAATGAGCCATGTATCCTTTGACCTTATTAAAACTTGGGAATCTGAAAAAAAAATCAATGTTTATTGAAACAATTTATTGATGAGTTAGATTTATTGTGGAGAAATGGTGTAAGTACTTATGAATTTATTTCAACAAAATTTATCTAGAAAATTTGCATCGACGTGGACTATTATCAACTTCCTAGAATGTGACATGTTGTCTATATGGAGTGAAATTGTATAAATTAGTATTTGTACTATATGGGAGACAAAAACCATTTCTGATCAACAATGGAATGAATAATTTTTTCTTCAATTGTGGGGAAATATTTTTTCCTTCCAATCATAATTTTTGGAAGACTAAAAAATAGTCCAACATAATATGATGATGTAACATGGAAGTAGGAAACTCTATATACCTTCATGAAAAGATATGTTGTAGGTTTCAGCTATCAATTAATGTTTGGGAGATATTTTTATACCACTGTGATCACATCATGTAACTCAAGAAGAGATCATGGAGAGTCATTATAATCTATTTAACAGAATGAGGAGTAGTTACAAGCTGAGTATGAACTTATAGAGATCATTCGTGGGGAGCAGGAAGATAATCCTCAATAGTAGCAGCACTAGGAGGAGGAGATGTGTCAATGGCAGTAATAATTTTACAAGTAGAAGATGGAATATATGAGACGTATGACTCACGATTTAGGGATAGAGTTTCTTAAACCTTTTCCTCTAGCTATTCCAAATGACCCTTCCCCACATGTATTGATATACTTTTTCTGATAAACATTTGAATATAATTTTTTTAAATTTTCTTTTTATTAATCCATATATTTATATATTTATATCATTTATCCTTTATATTTTTGTGAATATTTCCTTTTTTTATTTTATAATTTTGTTATTTTTTATTATTTTAGTAATCAATTATTATTTTTTAATTTTTTATCTTATTTTTTTCGTTTTTTTTAACTATTATATTATTTTTTAATATTATTTCGATTATTTTGTTTTTAATTATTTTCTTATATTTTTTTATTTTAAAATATTAATCATCTTTTTATAAATTATTTTATTTTTTTATATCTTTAATGTTGTATAATTTTATTTATATTTTATTATTATTAATATTATTATTGTTATTTTAAATTTTATTAATATAAATTATTATTATTATTATTATTCTATATTTTGTGCTATGGGTAGTAAATCCTATCGTGAATATTTATTTATGACAGGCACATCACAAAAATGTTTTTTTAAACTTGACTATACTATCAGCGACTATAAGGGCTTCCATTGGAAAAAAATAATTATTTGTGATGTCATTTGCTGCAACGGGTTTTTTACGATGGTACCCATTTACAAATGACCCATCACAAATGCTTAAATTTCTAGTTATGAAAGAATGAATTAATATATTATCTATTTAAGAAAAAACCATAAAATGAATAAGCATATACAGATATACATTTAATAAGAAATTTAATACTAGTGGCATAAATTAAAAAATACATAATAATATCATTATTTACATGGGTATGATATGGATTCCTATTGTATGTTTATTTCGATCAAATTATATTTATTTTTACATTATTTAGTTATTTGATCACCTGATAATTTCCATCAATCAGTCATTAGGTTCCGTTTTTGGTAATTTGGTCATTTTGACATTTGGTCATATGAAAATATGGTATTAGGTTATTCCATTATCCCATTAATATATTGGTCCATTAGGCCCTTAATCCATTATTAGATTTATCCATTAGGCTATTTGGATAATTTTTTCATTATGCCATTTTTCCATTAGGACAAATTGGAAACTTGGCCGATGGGATATTTTGGCCATTTGGCCATTTGACGATTAGGTCATTGAGCCATTATCAAATCGGTCATATAGGACATTTGTCCCTTAAGAGATTATGGGATTATTCCATTATTCCATAAGTCCATTAGGTCATTTGTCAATTAGTCCATTTGGCTATTAGTCCAATATACAGTTATTTTATTATGACATCAGGTCATTAGGAAAAATGTCCAAATTTCAGTATTTTGAAAATAGTCCATTAGTCAATTAGGCCATTATCACATTTTCTCCTTATCCATTTTCAATTTGGACATTTGGTCCTTAGGTAATTAGTCCTAATTTTCAAATTATACATTCGATCATTATACCATTAGTTTATTTAGGACATTAGACCATTAGGCCATTTACTAATAGAAATGTTCCCATAAATAAATTTGTAATTTTTTTGATTTTTCCATTAGACCAAAAATCAAATTCGACCATTAGGACATTAGTATATTCACCCATTATTCCATTTTCCCATTAATCCATTAGGCTATAAGGCCACTAGGCCATTAGCTCGTTAGATCATGAGGACATTAGGTAATTATTTAATGATCCCATGAAGACATTTGGAAATTTTTTTATTTATCCAGGAGGCTATAAATCCACTTTTCCAGTTGACTATCTTGTAGTCAGGCCATTAGGACCCCAGGACAGTATGCCGCTAGGCTGTCAGGTCATTCAACCATTTCGACATGAGGCCATTTTTTCAATAGTCCATGATGCTATTTAGAATTTTTTTCATTATTCCAATTTTTCAATTATCCACTAGGATAGTATGACTTTAGACCAATTGGCCCTTATTCCATTTGTCCATTAGGCAATTAGTCCATTATTCAAATTGGTGAAATGGCCAAATCAAAAATTACACAAATGGGCCAATTTTTTCATTTTTCCATTAGGCCATTAAGAAATTCGTCCATTATGCTAATTATAAATTAAGAAATTTGACCATCGGTCAATAATTCCATTAGTCCATTAGTCCATTATGTGATTTAACCATTAATCCATTAGACCATCTATCCATCAAGCCATTTGTCTAGTAGGCTATTAGACCATTAGTCCCATAGGCCAGTTTGAAATTTGGAAATTATTCCATTAGTCCAATTGGAAATTTTTATATAATGAAATTATATCATTGTCCCATTAGGTCATTTTCTCACATTTCCATTAATCCATTTTCCAAGTCAGTTGTTGGCTCAATTAGCCCAATTGGTTAATTTTTCCCCTTTTCTATTTGGACAATAGGCAATTAGAGAATTTGTAAATTATTCTATTAGTCCATTTGTATATTAGTACATTAGTCCATTTGGTCATTTGGAAATTAAGATTGTAGGACAATTTCACATTTGTCCATTTAGATATTTTTCCATTTGGCCATTTGGCCATTTGTCTATTAGGCCATTATGCCATTACGCCATTAGGCCACTAGGCCATTAGGGAAAATATCCAATTTATCCATTAGAAAATTATGCTATTAGTATATTAGACCAATATTACATTGTTATTTTAGGATATTATGACATTAGGACATTCATACATTAAACCAGTTTTCCATTAGATCATTTTGTCATTAGAACATTAGGCCATTAGTTTATTGGACCATTAGGTCATTAGGTCATTATGTCATTAGTCCGTTAGGATATTGGGCCATTAGTCCCTTAGGATATTTGGACAATAAGATATTATGAAATTGGGCCATTAGGCCATCTGGCCATTTGGCTATTTGGCCATATGGCCATTAGGCCATTACGACGGTTTGGAAAATTTTATTATTAGGTTATTTGGATAAATGGAAAACTCTCTATTTGAAAGGGGCGTTTTGTGCCTTAAATTAATTAATTTATTTAAAATAAAACTCATATTTCAGTATGAAAACAAAAATAAGTAAAAATATAAATAATGGTAATATTTTTATTTGTATTAATGTACCTAGGGGATCGCATGATCAAGAAATATAGTGTGCCCCAATGTGTGAAAATAAGTCATCTAATCATTGTTGTTGTTCCCCAAATAACACTAAAACATCAATATAGTTATTATGAATTAAATTTTATATGCACGCCATTGATGATTATGAATACATTGAACTTGGCATTGTTTTAATGTTTAATCAATTCTTAATATTGTGTTGTTGGATAGTCGGTTAATATTGGCATACCGTCAAAATCAGAACTAACTCACATATTCATTCCAACATATAACATATGCTTATAAGATTGATATAACTCCCCAAGATCCATCAACCTTGAGACCTTAGTATCCTCACCATCAAAAATGTTATACCAACACAACAAAAAGTATTTTAATTCATATAAATACAATAATAATAAAGATATATGTTTAATTTTGTTTATTACCCACATGTCCACCCATGCATTATCCAAGAATTATTTAACAATATGCCCCATTGAGGCTGGTTTCACCAAAATGATATCATTATACAAGGGTAATATACCAATGAAACTTTTATACTGCCTAGAAATTTTACCAATCATCTGATTGTATTCATTATAATCCACCATTAGTTGGGTTTGGAATTTTTGGGCATCAAGAATACAGGCGCTGCTATGTCTTATCCTAGAAGATCCCATTGAATAGAATTAAAGGAAAAAAAGAATAAATATGTCCCAGTATAGTGGAAGAAAAATATGTGATATAGTTTGAAATGATTATATTATAAATACATGATACATGCTTTTAATTAGGCTCTGATGGATCCATGGATTGTCTTAAATAAATAGAATCTAATAGATGTGCCTATTCGAATTCAACAACTAGGTTATCTGCAATAACAAAATATGAACATGAAAAAACAATATCATCGTATCCTAGATTGATATAGATGAAGGGAGGCAATGTATAAATGGATGCATAAGGGTAGTAAGTTAAGGGATACATCAAATGAGATATATTTGGTAAAGGTGTAACATACATGGAGATGGTGTATACATGGTATGCGAAGAAGAGGATAAATTATATGATGATGGACGCATGGGTGGGAAAAACCCTAGAGGCTCAACTAGAGGATGTAATCGTGTAGTAGATGGGGATTCTACAGGTGGGTCATTTTATGAATGTGTTCAATAGGTGATCCATATAGTTAGAAGATCACCCTCGTTAGGATGTATATAAGTAGGATCAGTAGAAGACAAATATGGTTGATGTGCTTTTCCAAAAAATTTATTATAAATAATAATAATATAAAATTAAATGTAATGTAGAAAAACCATTACAATTATTATACTCACTACAAGAACTATATGAGGAAACCTGAGCTCACACATCCATTGATCATTCCCAAATAATAAATTTATTCAAAATTCATCAATATATTTAACAATATGTATAATAATGAAGTGTATAGTTTTTAGAAATTGTTTTTTAGAATCAGGCATACAACTTGGATATCAAGGAATTTATAATAATATTCATAACATGTTTTAGATACTATATTTATTTCCAAGTTATACATTATTTAAAAACCCAATCTCTATATAGGGACTCCCATTTCAAAACATATTTCAAAATAGAATTTAGTCATGAAAGGATTATATTTAAGGTTATCATTACATATATTATTCTAAAACAAGAAAAATATATTTTAAATGATATGCTATTTCAATTTAACAGGTATTTAATTTTTTGAAGATTCATTAAGACTAAATAATTAATCTATTCTACCCCACTTTAGAAAACTCATCCATTACATCCCCATTAAAGAACCCTCTAAATTGATGTGAATTATGTTTTTATGGTTTTTAATTCCTTTAACATGTAGTGGAAATAAATGGCTAACTACTCAGTACATGAAAAATTAATTAGGGAATAATTCGTAACAAATAATTTATTTAAGCTTAAAAATTAATCAAAATAGGTGAACTTAATGTTTATACCCTTATTTTTTTATTGATTGATTAAATTATTATGTAAAACATTATTAATGTAAACCATGTTTCAAGATTTTAATATGATCCTCCATGATTTCTGGTATAACTTATGTAATTATTTCCTGACATTTATCAAGGGCTTATATTAATATTTATGCATAATAATGGTTTTAAAATTATTAAAAAAATTAAATCAATATATTTATTTTTTGAAATAATATTTTATCAATAATTAATTAATAAATCATAATAATGAATTCTAATAAACATACATAAAAGGAACTATAAATACAATAGGTTATTATTGAATAACCAACCTTCTTTGATAAAACAATATCCCCGATTTACATATAGTAGTATAATCATGTACATCATCATAAATATATTTCATATTGGGTCAAAATAATCAATAAGTTGATTAATTAAGGTTAATGATAAATCTAATTAAAATTTTAATAATTATATCACAAACTCAAGAATAGTAAAAACCAACATTAACATATATAGTCAACATAAATTTATTTCTAAGCACTAAAAATAAAACATCACCCACAATGAACATTATTTCATAAAATCTACAAAAATCATAACCAGACTATATCTTGATTAGGTTTTCATATATATATATATAAATGAATATAATAGTCGGTGTAATAGAAGAAGGATTTTAAACTCACTAATATGATGTCGAAGAATATCTAAATCAAAAATTTGTTCCATTATTAGATCACGATGAAGGAGTAGAGACACCCTTGACTGCTCGAGTGAGGGGAGCTTGAATGGAGGATCAATAACAGGCATAGGTGAATGGGGGAGGGGGAGGCAAAACAATATATAGTGGATCCTATCCAAATTGTATACTAACAACCAGTGGAATAAGTTTCTTATACCCATGGTTCATATAAACAATGGGTATATCTAGATTCTATCCATTCTATACTCATTTTCTCTGTAAACAATTGGTATAGAGACATAGGGATAAAGCCATTTTCTATTAGTGGTGTGAAACTACATCTGTTTTTTATTTTTCAATTTTTTATTGGTGAGTTGTTGCTTTCAATCTATATTAATATACGATAGTACATGAAATTTTCTAATATTAATGGTTTCCTATGATGATAAGATTCAAAAAATAATAGGTGTTTTTCATATTTCGAAAAAACAATCTCACACATAAATTCATATTAATAATCAATTAAATATTCTGTGAAAAAATGAGAAACCTCAAATAGCTGTGCAATTTATCTCATCATAAGAGAAATGGGTTGAGTTCACTTTTATGTAATCATTATTAAATGAAAACTTTTATAATTACAATTGAACTAAAATTAACAAAAAATTTATTATTTTCAGTTTAGTGATTCATCTCTTCCCCTGCCTCAGTTTTTACCTCTTCCTCTTCCTCCACCTTGAACTCTGACTTTGAATTTTTAATCCCCTCCACCTTTACCTCATGCTTTACCTGAGACCATGTCTCCACCTTTACTAATTACCAACAATTTTATTGATTTTAGATTAGCACTTCTAAACAATTTTATTTATTACATTATAATTAACCTTGATAAACTGAAAAAATATATTAATTATAAGACAAATGATTCGTAAAAAAATATATTTCCAAGTTTCAAACCCTTACTTGATCATAAACATTGCAGGTAATCACCTAAATTTAATGTTGGTAAAAATTCTTCCACCATTTATGTTTCCCACTCATCTCTAAAAAATATTAACTTTTTCATTTGACTATGAAGGTTATGAAAAATTATAGTATTACAGAGAAAATATAGAGAATTAAATGATTAAAAAATACTTATAATGAAATTTTAATTACTCTTCAAAAGTACATGATAATGGATGGTGGAATTTTCATGGTTTATGATCCCTATCAAAAAATTTGTAACATAATATCCACAATCAATGTAATTATATTACATTAAAAACTGGATAAACATTGAAAAATTATATAAATTGTTTTGAATGATGTATTTAAAGATTAATAATTCTATATATACCATAATCCCTTTAAATTTGAATTAATGCATTGGATTTTAATATCCACTTTCTAACTTCATGTCAGGATTTAGCCTATATTTAGATATCATCATATCCTTGGTTTTTTTTTGTTAAAACACAAAATAATTCAAATAATTCAAATTTTATCAATAAAATGTTGATAACTATGAATTAAAAATTAAAAATACACATCATGTGTGGTTAGTTTATTGGAAATCCATGTAATTCATCGAAGAAATAATGATTTTCTTGTATACAGATAGAATATGATCAGTATCTAATGATTCTTAAAAAAACTAAGTAATATATATATATATATATATTATGTTATTATATTTTATAGTTTTAAATTTTCATTATAGGCATCAAAAAATTAAGTATTCTACTTTTTTCTCAAATGCATTATATAGATCATATATATTTCATCTTAATTTATTATTTTAGAATATTAATTTTCCATAGAAATGATATAGGTATTAATGATTCCAAATAATTCCTTTCACGATTTTCCCTTTAAATAGTTGTAATAAGAAAATATTTATAAAATATGAATAATGATTAAATTTAGTCAACATATTATCCCATTATTTGGATAGTATTATCATGAAAATGAACATTTGGTATGTACTCACATCCAATGATCCCAACCATTAATGCTTGATAATATTATTTATCTTCTCAATACCAATTATGTTTATTAAAAATGTTCCATATATTTCTTCTTCATTTAGAATTTAGGTCATGCTGAAATATTTAAATGTGGTCTCTACATGAAGTTTTATTGATTATTAATATTTCTCTAGAACTAGTGGGCTAAAGGTACTTACGGAAGGTCCTATTGATTTAATGGTTGATTCATAAGATTATCTTTATCCGGCCTTTCATTTACCCATCACATTATCCTTCTATAAAATCATATCTCACTTCAAACCATTTTTCTCCCAAATTTACATGTTTTTTCAAGGAAAAAATTTGTTAAATACATACCTCTTGTATATTTATTAGTTTAGGAAATCCCACTACGAAATTTCCTATAACACCATTGACTATGGTAATATCAAGATCATCAAGTGGGACATGAAACTCGGCATACAAAACACGAGTTACCTCAATACCCACACTCATGTGATCTTTTGCGAGTTCTTTGTGGTGTAGCGTATCTTCTAGGATATTTTACATAGTTCCCCTTGCAATAAGGTGGCGTGTGAGTGTTGATAAATAGCAATCACATAAAACTGATAAAGTTACAGAAAGATGATGGATTTACATTTATGATAAATATTAATGCCAAAATTGATTACCTAGGGTTAGTTAATAATTTTTGGAGAATGACTAGCCTCAAAGATAGTTGGTTTATTTTGTTCATCATGTGTGGATATTTGTTCCACCACTAGTTCTCTTTGATCATTTCTCAAATATTGGATTTCCAAGTCAGATCATTCTATAACATATTCAAAATAATATATATTTTCAAATAATACTGTAATTATCTTATATGTTTCTACAAGTGGTATTATTTTCTGAAAATTTGTTCGAGGAGACACTATAAATTAAACTCTTCTAACACGACCATATTGTTAAAGCTGCGTCAAAGGTACAAAAATTAGTTATTATTCTTGTATGGATCATATTGATTCTTTTGTCTAAACTATATAAAATATATTAATATTAATATTAATTTTTTTTAATTCTATTATATTGCATAAATAATTACTATTATGATATGATTACATAATTTTACCATATTAATTTGTTTTCTTATTAAATAGTTTACAATATTTATTTACATGATCCTCCTTCCATATCACATGATGTGGGATGGATGTTTCTTCAAATATTGATTCAGCAATATAAATATAACCAAATGGACATATTCTTTTCATATTGCAAAATAAATTTTATGTGGATTTAAAATACAAACCATTTTATTCTCTACTAAAACTTACCCCATCTTTTTATTGTGATAGTTATACATTGGAATTGATGTAGGTTATATATTTTCAACACACTTTTTATTTTTGAAAAATTAATATTTTTGAATCAAATTGGATAAAATAAATAATTTCAAATAGTGTATTATCAATGAAAATACACTTGAAATAATTTCTCACAATGAATACTGATGAAATAATTCCATGTTTCCGGCATTATAATGTTTTTATAATTAGCTGATGGGTGGTGCTTTATACTCCCTGCAAAATTCATCTGTTATTACATGGTATTAAGTGTCTGAAAGACTCTATGAGATTTTACAATGACCTTGAAGAAAAATTTCATATAGAAATATTCTAAATAAATCAACTTTAAAAATAATAACAAATATTTAATAAAAAACTCATCTTATAAGTTTTAGTAAAATTGAGAAGATATATCATAACATTACCATTACAAATTATCAATGGTTTTCCTTCATTATTTGATGGATGTGGCACCATGAATCAATATAAACCAGTACAATATTACACATTGTGACCCCCATATAACTAATGGAAATTTACTTGTTTGGGTCAATTGGTTGGCTTCTTTAACTCCAACCAACAATAAATTTTATAATCTTAATTCTTGTATGTATAAGTTTATTCAACATTGTGATGCTAAATTATTATTGTTTTTTTTTCTGAAATTGTTTCTGATCCCTAAATAATTCCGTAGTTTTATCATTAATAGCTATTTTTTCCTAAGTATTGGTAACATCATCATGTTTGGAATACATTTTATTCAGATTGTTCTGATATTTAAAATAGATTATTTCAACGATGTGAAGAACAAATATTTACCTTTTTTTTAAAAAATGTCATACAATCAATAATGTCCCTTGATATTTCCATTTACATTTCATCCATGTGATATCCATAATCATTTAAACAAATATTCATATCAAATAATCCATAAGTCTTAGTATCATCCCAATCGGTGTTCATGTTTAGTTTTCCCCATGTTTAGTCTAACCATTATATCTCTGATCTATTTTGTAAGAAATATAATGTTCTTCTAACTATTCATAAATAATTTTCCTTGAATGAACAAAACCTAAATAGAGATAATGGATTAGAGAAAGGTATATGAATGATCTACTAAAATTATGTGAACTCTTTAACTCCATTTTCAGACTATTTTTTCAAAAGATTAGCGTTTATAGATTTTTTATTCATATCCTTCTTATTATGTTTGTAAGATATTGATTTTATTCCATAAATAAATATACATACAAAAGATATTCATTATCAAAGGTTAACATTGTAGATAATTCTTATACGAGGAATCTAACATATGATGGTTTAAAATAATTTCAGTATGACTAGAATGAAATGGGTAATTGAATTTAAGAAAAGAATTACTCCAATATGGTTGGTGTTATCCTATGAATTCATCAAAATGTAGTAGTTATAGATAATTTTCATCCTCATTAGCTTCATCTTCTAAATATTTATTATTACATTTTATTGCCTGAGACTCATCCCCCAAATCTTATAGACATGTACCTATGTTGCTCAAACTACTCTGAGCAGTATTCATCCCATTCTATGTACTAGTAATAATTTTGAATTCCTACTTCATAGCATATTTCACGAAACATAGAAGAGATAGGGTACGAGTCCCGTGCCAAAAAAATCAATAACAACTATTTGGGGGATGAAGCTGAACAGGATAACAGTTATCTCATTTAAGATTTTTAAATTACCAAATCATAATTTAAATTTTGAATTCTCATATCAAAATTCTAATATTTTCTTAACAAAACCATGAGAACAATAAATCATCCCCACTAAGAATCACCGACTCTCTCGATGTTACTTGTAGTTTTTCCTGAATTGTATCTCAAATATAAGTGATCTATGTCCACTGAGGTTCATGTGTATGGTGTGATTATAAAACACAATAAGTAAATACTAACTAGGCCCCTTAAATAAACCACAATTCATATATTTGAGTATAAGTTCAAAGTAGTAACACTCAAAATAAACATGCCATTCAAGTTACAATGTACTAACTAGGACACCATGATAATAAAATGTACCTACTTAATTTCATAGTACTTAATTATAAATATCATACAATATTTCTATACCATGGTGATTCCTGGACATTAAAATCATTGGACTAATAAGATGTATGCGTTTGAATTATTGGAGGGGAACAATTATTTATCTCCATCTAGAAATTACCACCTCACAAGTAACATGAGATTCAACCTCATACCCCATGAATCCAAGACAATCCCTTATAGATAACCATCGCATGTACTTATTGCATCCAAATCATACAATGGGTATTGCATTGCCATTTTCATAGGATAAACATTTGAAATATTGGGAGGTCATAACATAATTGGTTTCCTTATTAATGAACCACATAATGGGTGCCACAATACATTAATTAATCCTAGATTTTGAAAAAATATAAACAAAAAAAACTAACATCAACCACACACTAGCACTCGATGAATCACTAGCATGTATATATACAACTAGACATTAACTTACATGGTGATACCCTACGTCCTAATTATATATATCACATACTTCATAAACCATGACTCATATGGAAACCAATTACAAACATAAAATAGACAATCCAATATTAGTGGTACCTCTCATAGAATCATACAAGAATATCCTAGGATCACCCACATCATTTTATTTTTTAATATCCATATGGATTTTCCAAACTAACCAAACTAAGAATCCTATGGTGAAAAAACCCTAGAGTTAGACTAAAAAATAATAGAATGTGTTGAATGAATATTTTTTATAAATAATTGTTAAAAATTATAAATCATGAAAATAACCCCATGTTAGAAATAAATATGGTCTCTATTCCAAGATTAGTTATTCCTATATATTATATTTCACACTAATACACATATAAAAAATTGCATGATAATTTTGGTACCACCACTTATTTTATGAATTTAATCATATGGGCATCACATTTATCATTCCATGCAATCAGAAATCATAGATAAAAAATCACATGATCTCATATATCATAAATAAAATAATAAAATGAATAATTAGAAAATAATTATAATTCATTTACATTGTTAATTAACTTTTGTAGAACTTATGAAAACCCACCAGGGAGTTCTAAAATGATGGAACCATAATCAACATCATGGAATTGAGATGAGGAATTCTGTCAAAAATATTATGAGAAAAATAACCTTCAGTTACATCCTAAATTATTTTCAATATATGGATAAATATAAAATATCCCAAGATGAACTCACCAAGACAATTGAATCCATTGAAATACAATCTAAAACATGTTTTTATCATCTCTATACCTCCTTTTTCTCTTTATATGAAAAAGACCAATCCTTTTAGTTTCTATCCACTATACATCAATAAAATAAAAATATAATACATAACCATACTCAATAAAAATTAAACTGAAATGTTGGAAATTATGTAAATTAAAGAGAATGGGTTATCTCAGTTTATTTTAGTGGATCGAGACTGAAACATCATTGATCATGAGGAATGAATGTGATGAGTAAGTGGAGGGAAATCAACCTCTATTTTTTCCCGTTATACTAGATTTTACATATTTATAAAAATGCATGATGCCTAAATGATTCAATATGGTGTAAATATATGTTTATAAGTTAGATAAGTTGATAAAAGAGTTTCAATGTTTTATAAAAACAATTTTTGAGGTGGCATCATGGAGTTCGTATCATGTGTCGATTCAAGAAACCTTTCCTCTTTTAGGGCCCAACAACAGGACTCAAACCACTATGGATGAATGAATGAATCCACAAATTCAAAAAATGGAACATTTTAAGGAAGATGAAGTGGCCTTCTTAGTATTCTCTTTACTTTGAATTGTTGTTCTCTCACTAGTGGAGGGGTTTTGTTGAATCTTCATTATCATTGGATGAAAGATGAAATCCATTATATATCCTTCAAGTGATATGAATCACAACTAGTTTATATGTATCATAGGAGAAGATTCCTAACTCTCTATGTTCTAAAATGAAGGAATTTATGCCTAAACACCAATACCTGAACCTATCTGTGAGAATCTTTGATGGTTAGTAACTCACAAACTAAAAGTTCCATACATCCTAATAAAGGTAAAATTCCCACAATCATTCCATGAAATCAACACAACATTGATATGCCAAAATATACCAAGCTCACCTAGAAAAAAAAGACCACCGCATAAGTCAAACGCACCATACATGGAACAAAAACAAGAAATCAATGAGTTATTGAGGAGGAAAAAATAAAAAACCTAGTATTCAAGCTTTTATTTTTTTGAGAGAAAGTAGAGTTATCATGTGAGAATGTTTGGATTAGTTCAGGTGTTGGATCTATTCGAGTCTTGATTTCTTCAAGCCTTGGATTCAATCATTGGATGCGTTCAAAACATGAATCGATCCTGAATTTGAGACTGTATTTGAGGATGAGGAGCGTCAGAAGTAGGTGGCTTTTTCGAAAAGCTTTAGATATCGTGACTAAAAAAATCAAAATTAGGTTTCTATAAATAGATTGAGTTACTTTTATCAGCGCTTCCATAAAAGCGCTCATAATGATACATTATATCAGCACAAAATTAATATGCACTGATAAAGGCAATATTTTTTAGTTCTAAAACTTTAGCACTGATAAATGATTTGTAAATATAACTATAAATAAAATAATAATAAATATATTTATAAAATTAATTATTTATTTTTTATAAATTTATAATTACTTAAATATAAAATTATTTAAACACCTTTTTAAAAATTATTTTTTTATTTATAATTATAATTATATAATTGTATAAATGTAGTAAAAATAAATTTATAAAATATATTTGAAAAATATATTTATAATTATTTATTTGAAAAATTTATTTATAATTATTTATTTAAAATTATAAATTTATTTATATTATTATATAAATTTATATAATTATATACATATATTTAATAAACATAAATTTACCAATATAATAAATGTATTCATGATTTCAATTTATTTAATAAAATTTCAAAATTTTAAATATATTAATATTATATATTTATTTATTTACTAATATATCATTTTTATAAATAAATTAAAAAAAAATTTAATATATTGAATAAATTTTTCATATTTTTATAATTATTTAAAAAATATAAATATTTGTTTATATATTTGTATCGATATATATTTATTTATTTATTTAAAAAATGTATGTAAATCAAAATATTAAAATAAACAAAAATATTAATATTAATATTAATATAGAAATAGTAAATATATTAATTATTTATAAAAATTAATTTCTAATTTTGTAAATATTTAAATATATATAATTATTTATTTATATTTATAAATTTTTAAATTTAGAAATATATTAAATATTCATTTATAAATATATATTTTTATGAATGTTGAATTAAAAATATAATTTTAACATTATTAATTAATGTATAATTTTGAATTCATGCATGTTAAAAATGAGTATAATTTAATTATTGAAAATGTGTACATTTAAAAATAATTAAACAATGGATAGGTTGTATGAACTAAATATAAATTGTTAAAAAAATAGAGGTTTTTATTGAAATATATATGAATACATATGGAAAATAATAAAACATGGTAAATAAATATATGTAGTTAAATAATAAAATGTGAATAAATTCCCAAAAACAAAAAAATTAAAAAATTAAAAATATAAAAAATGAATTAAAAAATAACTGTAATCATATTGAAAATAAGTAAATAAAATTTAATTTTAAAAAACATAATATGTTAAATTTATCATGTTATAATTAAATTATAAACTGCATACTAAAATTTAAATAAATTACATAAATATTAGGTGTATATATCTATATAAATATATATATATATATATATTCATTAAATAAGTCGATATTTGTGTGTAAGACATATATGAAAATGCATTAATTACATATATGTATATGAAATCAATGTAACACAAGATTGATATTTTGTTAAAATAAAAAATAAAATGACATTCAATTATGTCCATTACTCGATGCAACTAGTTAGTATTTTTTTATTAATAATAATTTTTATTTATAAACAATTCTTCAATAAATATATGACTTATTTAATATGTAATCATTAATATTATTTATTATACAAATCATATTTTAGGAAATATTATACATTCACATATATAGTTTTAGAAGTATATATTTATATATATGTGTGTGTGTGTGAACAAATTTCTATATAAAATGTATTTAAAAATAATTATTTAAAAGTCATTAAAAATTAATAAGACATTAATATGTTTATAGTTTTTTAATTTTATTCATTTTCAATATATTTATTTAATATATACTAATTATTACTATTGACAATTAATATATATTTTATACTTTGTCACTTTTATTAATAATTGATTCAGTAAACATTTCTTTAATAATTTTTTAATTTATTCATTTTTTTTACTTTTTGTTATATTATTACAATTTATTAATTGTTTGATTTTTCATTAATTATTAAAATTTATTAATTTTATATAAATATATATTTCATATTAATATGAATAATATATATATTTAAATTTATATTTTTATTAAATCAATTAATTTTTATCAAGAATTCATTAATTATTAAAATGTTAAATATTTTATTTATTTTTCTCATCTTTTAATTTTTATTTGCATAATGGTTTAAATTTATTAATTTTATACATCTATATATTTATTATACACTATAAATTAATATTTATAATATATATATATTAAATTTATTCATTTTCTTCAATTATTATTTAATTAATAAAATTGTTAATGTTTTTAATGTACTTAGTTTTAATTTTATTTGTTTAAGTATTTCCGTTTATTCGAGGCCTTCATCAAAGCAGAAAAGTCACTAATAAAGGATACCCCTTATCATTGCTAAAAACAAAGTGCTGACAAAGGGTGCCCTATATGAGTGCTAAAAATGAAGTACTAATAAAGGGTAACTTTTATCTGCACTATAGAAAACCACGGATAAAGGTCACCCTTTATCATAGATAGAAAAAGTTTGTATAAAGTGTACATTTTATTAGTTCTTTTTTGGAACTGATAAAAGGCACCCTTTATTAGTGTTTTTACCACTAATAAATGACACATATATCCGGGATTTTTTTCTAGTGCCGATAAAAGCTCGCGTTATTGAAGGTCTGTTTTTCATATTGTTGATGTGGGAGACAAAGACAAGGAAATCACATCTATGGAGGAATCTATATAAGGAGGAACTTTCAACCCATCATCCTATTACGATCATGGAGTAGACATCACTGACGAATGTGATGAAATCCTACCTTCATTTGAATGATGGAATGTGTGTAAACAGAAGCCATAAAACACATTATGACACATAGGTGGGCCCCAAAGAATGTAGAAGAAATAATAATCATGTATTCAATGTGAAACCGTTCTCCAAAACATTGAGTTTATTAGTGTTGGGGAATCAATATATTATCATATAAATGGGTACAGATATATGGAATTAGGCCCTACCATGAAAATGGAGGGCCCTGCATGAAACTCTACAACACATTTGGGATGTTATCATTGGGAATCCTCAATCTATGATGTTCTCAGCATCAATCCCTCTTTGTCCACGAAAGATAGGGAGGCATTGTGGCATTGGGCATCACATTTCTTTTACCTTTACTGTTGGATAGATCCACTATCCTTATATGACCCACACCATTGGAAATCAACAACATAGCACCCAAAGGCACAGGGGCAAGAGGAATGTTGATGTATCAATCCCACCCAACCATGCTTCCTCCATGAATTCTAGTTTTATTTGGACTACTAGGCACTGACATGACATCTCATCCTTTGAGGTTATCTATTGGATGGTGATAAACACCCACACATGCCAGTATTTTTTAGAGGTGTTCATTTCCACAGGGGATGTCACCCTCTAGAACCTATAGTTAATAGGGAATCTCTAACACCTTTTATCCAACGACAACAAAAGGGGTAACCACCCCTATTTCTGATGACGAACTTCTATGGGAGTCTCTCCCTAAAGCATTCAAATGACTTTCTCCCTTAAGATGATGAGGTGGTGGATTTTTTGAGTGATGATGACAATAAATGCTACATGGAATCCACCAAGTAGGACCCCCCCAGGCCTCATTAACATTGTTACCGACCATCCCCAAAGGTTGTAGAACATGTGGAATTTACACCTGCTGTGCCGGCAATAGTCGGAAGCACCCAACAACAACATCAGGGGAATGTTCATGAAAATTCCAATAAAATGGAATCATTCATGGGTCTAGGGGCCCTTTCCACTGCCAATACATCTTTCAATATCATTGAAATATACAAACTTTGATCCATATTCATGCAATTTGAATCGAGACCCTAGATTCCTCATGGGCAATATAGTTTGACTATTTCAATCTCTACCACCTCCAATATCCTTTAAGAGCCAACCCATAATGATGAGACATGTTTTTACGATCCTCCCAAAACCATCATCAACCCACGAAGAGGACCACCACACTATTTCAATCACTAATAAATCAGTTCTTCCCAAGACATTGTCATCTAATGTGGAGGTCCTCCCCTCTCCAGCACCAACCTGAGAAAAGGTCCTCTCTTCTTCATCAACAACCCAATTAGAGGCTATCCCCACTATTTTCATAGAAGGTATGAAGTTCCACATCATAATTCATGTTTTCAATAGATATTTCCTACCAATGTTGTTTCTAACCCCAATGGAGGTTCTCCTTGTATTCCTTCCATCCAATGTAGAGGTCCTCCCTGCACCATCACAATTCAATGTTGGGGTCCTACCTATATTACAACCAATCAGAGAAGAGGTCCCCCCTCTTTCTGAGATAATTGATACCAAGGCCTTACATATGTCCCAAACAACCAAACTAGAGGAACTCCCCACATTACACCTCACCATCCTAGAGTGACTCCACATTTCAAAGAGAAAACCTTCCCTAATGAAAACTCATAGATACGTTGGTATAGCACTCCCCATAAAACTTGAAATCATGTTAAACTCTACGTCATCATGGAACACAATGATATTTTTTAATTTTATGGGAAATATGAATTAATAATGGAGCCTCAACCCCAACTATCAGAGACTTAGGAACGAGATTAAAAGATAAAGTTTGATATACTATAAATTGAGATCCACATGATTTCTTGATTCCTCCACAAGTATTTATAGAAGAAGAATGTTCTATATGCCTTCCAATGGCTCATAGAACTGTTGTCCCAATCACTAAAAATGTCCCCCCATGCTACTTCTAACAATTATATGGTAGAGATGTTAGGTTTTTGGGCTAATTTCTTCTGATGTTGAGAACTCTGCTAAGATATTGACGAACACTACATTTTGTTCGCATGAGGAAATGGTTAATACCCCATCCTAAAGGGATGATATGACGTGATTGGTACCACCACTGAGGGAAGTCATTGTATTAAATGAACATTTGACTCATGCAAGAAATAATCTACTCGTCATACAGCCCCAGAACCAATCTACCATTGTGACACCACCCTTCTCAAGTAAAAAACCAATTATACCTTGGAATGAAAAATATCAAGGATCTTTTCCAAAAAATATTTCATTTGGAAGGTTCTAGATGAAGACCTTCCCATTGTGATCTTTTGGACCCTTTAAATGTGAAACTTTTACATCCCATAGTCCCATACTAAGGGAAATGCCATGCGATTTTACCAGATCATATGATCGATGCTCCACCACCTCCGCAGTCATCACATAGCCTAAATACGAATCTAGGAGCACCTTGATTCCATCGACTAGCAGTCCCATAGGGCTAAGATCATGACACTCTCAATGGCTCATTACACCACTTCAGTGGGATACTGCTATCGACGATGAGGGTTCCCCATCAAGTACCATTATGATAAATTTGGTTACATCCAAATTATAGAGGATCATGGTAATAGGGACACTAATGTAGATAATGATATGAAAAACAGACATCATGGAGTAATGCAGTACTAGACATACCCTCTGATATGTGTTCTTACTCATTAACATAGGAATTTATGTGGCCTTGGGGATCTGTCTCATGAGGCATTTTCCCCCTCACATGCATGAATACATGGATAAATAACATGTTGGGCCCTATGATACATTAGAGTATGTAAAAAAACGAGATATAGACAATGGTATCCTCCTTTATCCACGTACTCATAGATAATAGTAGATTCATTGTTGATCTCAGGGATGATCATCGCGCAAATTTTTTCACTGCTCCATGATACCTCATTTCTACCCCATTTGGGAAACATGTCCTTCGTGTAATGATGCCACCAATCGAGTTCAGTGGCCCCAAGAATAAATTTTAGAGTATAAAATGGATTATTTGGAAAGGTACTAAGGTACAATTCATCAATGAGTCATTAGAATCATAATTACCCTCATCACGAACTAGATCATGTTGCTTCTCATGTTGATAAACATGATCTCTGTGTTGATGAAACTATCATAAAAATTGGAGATTAGGGGTCCTCATCAAGATATATAAAATTTACAAGATGACATGATTGTTTCTCTTACCACTCACCTCATTCCCTAATAGATATGGTAGGTGGAAATCCTACATAAATGAAATATGTACCCAGTGTGGGTTGACAAAATCCAAGAACCCCTGGAGTTTGTGAATCCCATCTTTTCCGCATTAAATGTGATGAGTGATTTTCTAAAACCCTTCTCCATCTTCATCTCAAGGTGTGGAACAGGGTTGGAATCCCCAGAATAGCAGGTGGATGCCTTGATTAAATGTTTTTATTAGACATTGGAAGGACCTATATTGATTTGGCACATCCCCATATACAAAGGTTCCATCTCTTATTGGGAAGCCCTCCATTGGAAGTTCCACTATTAGTTCATCTCCAACACCTGATGTATATGTATTTTTTACATCTTCATGTGAATGCTGAGGCCTGTGGAAAAATTCATATACATTATTTCCCAGTGGAGCTCGATGTACTCACTCAACATGTTGTTGAATCAAAAGTATATACTAACTATTTTTGTGGGGAATGTAAAGATTGAGCTCGCCCCTAACCTCATCACACAGAACATTCCTAGTGGGATCTAGGAGTTCTTTTAAAAGAACTAAAATATAGGGGAATCTCTATAGTATACCATACAGGTGAACCCATTGCCAATCTCACCTTATGTTAGAAGGCCTTCTAAAGTACAGACTTCTATCACCGTACATGTAGAGGCACCCAAGATAGAATATTTGTAGGATCATTATCCCATGGATCCTTATAAATTCAAAAGTTATAAATAATTTAATTTCCCTAATAACAAATACTAGACACTAACTCACATAGTGCAGTCGCTTATACAAGGAAATGAGGCCCCAGCTCTTCGTAAAGGCTAGGATCCACGAGTGACCATCAATGACATAAAGAACCAAAACTATTCTTTCATGGATTAAAATGTCCTAGACTACATCATGTGTTTCCAATAGATAGGGATTCAAAATATTCCATAGGTAATGAATCCCTAGGAAGATGGATGCACTAAACGCCATGACCATTTCCCATACCACATGATCCTTGGTCATACTATCAAATAAATCTATGTGTTGAAATATAGGATCTATGACAATGTGGGTCATGGTTTTTTCATGGTGGGTGATGTTTCAGAATAGGTGATGCATATCTCCATTGACCACAATAGTGACATTGAAGGATCTTTTGAGTAGAATAATTATTCCATCCATTGGACCAATAAGTATATAGAATTTGTGCCTTGAATAGCATTGCCTCATGCCCATGGTCATCCATGCCCACCGAGGAATGAGAGATCCTACTATGGTCATAACACGTTCCCCATCCAATGCATATGAATCTACATCATATTCTTTCAAGTCAAGGAAGAATAGGAACTGATGGCACAAGTCAAACAAAAGTCCCTCAATGATAGTCCAAGCAATCTCACACCCTTAGAAATTTCATTCCCCTAAGTCGGTAACCCCCACCAGGGTCCACCGAGTGCTAGATGACCTCACTAATAACGAGGAGTATTAGTCATTGAATTCCATTGATATGGTAGACCAATTTAAAGTGATTGATAAAAATTAATACATTATAAACACTTTGGAGGCCTCCACATGACACAGTTGATGGAAATTCAGACGACAGGTGGACCACTACAATTCCAAGGATATTGCCTCAAACCAAGACATACATTCTATCAAGACCAGGTAGTTTCTTTTTCCAAGGGAATATAAATATTTTTCCTCCCATACCTCTCTATCAGGTGCACCTCCATATATGACCATGTTATTTAATCAAGCATCCCATAATAGAATACATTATGATCAACCATGTATAGCCAAATATATCACTCAATAGACTAAAATTATTTTAGTAATGGTTTAAATTGGTTCATCTAATCAATATTTGTATATTTCTAGTACTAGACAGACTCTAGTGGCTTAACTAGTGGCATACATTGTGACCCCAGCCAAAGAGAACCCCATTTAAAAAACATGACTTTTCACAGAAGTAAAACATGCTTATGTACCTCCTAGGAATACCTACAAGACAATGAATAATTAAGGCCTTCTGATTTCTGGAATAAATGCATGAGACATTGGAAGAATTAATGAAAACACCTCCCATGTTCGATACTTTGTTAGTTACCATAGAGGGTTTCTATACAAAGTGGGACAAAATACAAGAATGTCAAGATTCACTTTCATTATATGAGGAAAAACAGGACACCCTCATGTTGGGTTACATATGATCACTATACATCATAGGCTAGTCAAATTGCATTAAGATCCACCATTTACTAGTTTACATAGGCTCTGGGATTAACCTCATATTGATCAGGATGCACCGTAAAATGTGACTAACCAAAGAAGATCTAACTCCCTCCACCTTGAAAATATAGTGTTATGATAGGACCGAGTATATACTATGTGGAAATATTTGGTTGGAGGCCCAGTTTGGTGTCTCGATATCAATTTTATAATTCATAATAATCTCATAGGACATCTCCAACAATGTGAAAATTGGTAGGTCTACTTATCATTTGTATTCAGGGGTCCCATCCTCAATCACTAGTTCCTCAAGTACTCCATCATAGGTCGAGTAGGTGTACATAAGAGTAATGAATCTTCATTTGACTCCTATGAATGCTACTATATGAAGGCTAGATACAAAATATGAGAGGGTATTCTGGATGAGACCAAAGGGTTTGAGGGAACCCATAATCTAAAAACCACCATAGCATATCTTGGGTAGTCATGGAATATGATTTTATTCAACAAGGTCATCAGCTTTATCCCACAATGCTAGATTAGGTAGGATGCTTTGTTGACTCAAATAAAAAGGGTTTAGATATACCTAAAAGGAATGATTGTCCATATATTACCTCATACACATGGTAGGGATAGACTCGGTTCATACAAGAAGAACAGATGCTTGTGATGTACCATGAGTATCACCATATGGCCACCATTTCATGGAATTCCGATTAGTTCCCAGAGTAGGGTGGAATATGCCAAAGCTGGATCCCTATAGTTTCATTGAAATAAAGAGTGGGACTTATGGTTGAGATGAATATGGAATTATATAGAAAATATTTTTCGGCATCGGTATAGTAGAAACACCACAATGGAAATATTAGGTTCGCCAAAGAATGGACCCCCCACCCCGAGCCAAATGTCATAGATGAAATGTCAGGTCCTATTATTCCCATACCTTAGAGGATAAAACGGATTTAGAAGACTCACATGCATTATTTTAAGTGGGTGCCTCAACCACCATTGATGGTATAATTCACAAGAACAATTGTACAAAAAAAGATCTAAGGCCAATGCTAATCAGAACAATCGTGCCTCTAGAAGGGAAACAAAATTATGTCAATATCCTGAAACATCTACACAACATCTTTTCATGGGACTTCAATGAGATTATATGAATAGAACATCATGCCACTATCCTCCATCAGGGTCTCCCAATGAGTAATCATAGGTTTATGTGCCCCCCTAGAAAGATTCAACCCAATCACAATGTTATATTAGAGGTTGAGGATGTTTGGTTTATCAAGGATAAATTCATTATGTAATTCTAATATCCTATATGGATCTCTAAAATAATTATATATAAGAAGAATAATAGATATATTAGAGTTGGAATCTAATTTTTAAATCTTATCCACCATTATCTAAAGGATGAATCCCCCCATTGAATGAAAGAGATGTTGATCGATGATATAACTGGGTTCTATGACCTTTATTTTATGGATGGATAATCTGGGTACAGCCAGATATACATGGACCATAAGGATGAGGAGTCCACAGGTTTTATGGATCCCCGAGGGAATTTTTTAAATCCATTGATGACCTTCATCTCGAAGAATTTAAGAGTCACATATCAACATTATATACATCACATCATCAGTCGGATTCTCAGGAAGTAAGTGGAATGTTATGTGGAAGATTCGATGGTCATATACTACCAGTGTTAGGACCATTCATACACCATGATAAAGCGTAAACCATCCTATGCTCTTAAAATTTGAAGATGTACCCAATAATCTGTGAACTTGAGGTTACCTTTGATATGTATCTAGGTTCATTGTAAGATATAGAGACATTAGGATCAACATCTATAAGATAAATACCATCATCCAAGTTCCTCCCACTAAGAAGACTTCTTGATTTTTGGGGCCTCAATGTACACATAGACTACATATACCAATTTATTAGAAGAATAGCTGACATGTTTAGTCCCTTATCGTGGATAAAAAAAAGAAAATGTTTAATATGGGGATAGGAAGCGCTATATTATGTTTATGAAAATAAATGAGTACATTCGGTAGCCTATGGTTCTGATGCCAGCCTTCTCAAGAAATCATATGGTCTTCTGTGTAACCTACTTTGAATAGTCCTAATGGATCTTTCTCACCCATAAGTATAATGAGGGATGAAAAAAATGTATATATAATCTCAGTCACATGTTCCTCTATATGGGTACCAGATACTACCCTCTCATGAAGAGATGCATTCCCCAGATTTTTACACCGTAGATTTTGAGGCACTATCAACAGCATCATGAGATACACATTGTGCCCTTTGTTGACCTATTTATGTATATTCTTAATGACCCCTTGTTGACAGGATGACTGGTACACTATACATTGTTCCTTCCAGAGTTCAATATCTGGTTTTTTCTATATAAATTCATCAATTCCCAGACCTTAGAATACTTCTTAGACACCCCCATGGCCCATGAAGAGGTTCCCCTAGATATGTATTTATAGATGAGGATTTCATTTCAATTTATTAGTTCGAGCCAGGATAAAAGATGGAATTTGATGGTGCGTCTCATAGCCAGACCGAAATATGGCTTAATAATACCATGTTCTAAAATGTATTCCCATGTATTTTCATCATCACCACAGTGTATGATATCTCCCCATACTTATTAATGTCATAAAATTAAAGAACCTACGATGAGTAAGAGTATCCTTTCCTCATTACGAGTCATACGAAAGCTCCCACGATTAATGTTCCCTATTAGAATGTGAATGTAGACACCAAATTATTTATCAAAGAGATTAATAGTGACCACGTTTTCCAAAATACAGAGCTCATGACCTTGCTTGAGAGAACTCATCACTTTATGGCTCAGTTCCCATATCCTCTATAAGTGACTCATGTCCCTTGGCCATAGAATGACCGCATCGACTTCTAAGAGATCCTATTCACATCTCTAACTAAACCAAAATAAAAAGACATAATCATCTATGTGGATCATTTTAGGGTCATCCATCCGATCATTTCACATGATGATTAAACGGACATGTCAATTATCTATCTTATAGTTCTTCTACATCAACACCATTGGGTTTTACTACAGTAGAGAAAACATATGATTGTAAAAATCCTTTCATTGATTACTTCTAGTGTGGAATTATCCTACATGAATCTGAATGAATTCACCTATGTAATTTTTTTCCCAACATAGTAAACATATATGTGAATAATATTTCTAACGAAATGGGATTGATGGTGATTTTTTTCATCAAATAACATGTTATGGGATTCCCCATGTTATAAATGAATTCCATGGTGGTTCATGTGGCACCCATCCCGTGGGATTATATATATCCAACCATATTTGGAGAATGGGGTACTTCTGGTCCACTAGGGGCCTTGCATGTGTCATATTCCCTAAGAGGATTTACAATGTCAGATTCATACCATCATTGTGCATAAACCACTGATGATCCTCCACACCACCATGTATTTGTAGCCCGTTATAGTATAGGGACTCAATTTTGAGGGGCCATGCCTGAAAATGATTGCATTGTACATTTGGTTTATTCTGAACTTAAAGTATTTATTCTCTAATTGGGGGAATTCATTCCTTTCATGGAAGTCAAAACATAATACGTGAACAAGTTACTTATCTTAATAATCCAAAAATTTAGAGTTCCTCGCGCTATTATCAATGAAAAAAACACAAACATACATTTCATTGAGCATAACACATTATATTCCAAATATCAGATTTTTTCAAATAATACCTCTCACTACCATGCATAGAAAAATAGATAGATTTAGGGATTCCAAATGACCTGCTGTAACATTTTGTAGAAGATGGGGTCTAGAACCTGAATTGTTGGTAAAACAGGATCCCCAACACCCATGTTTCTTATTGAACAATAACATAGAATTCCACCCAAGATACCCTATATTCTCTGGTGTAAGGATTTCAGGCAGTGATAACCAATGACGTTTATGATATGTCACTGTAAATAGCTATCTACAATTATAAATGCCAAAAATTTATAATTCAATATAGTAGTGAGGAAATACCTAAATGAGAATATTCTCTAGGACATACAAAATATAGAGAGGTACCATAATTGGATAGAGAAATCATATAACAATAAGGTTTTCCTATGCTCCTTCTTGTATAGTGACATGGTTCTGGCTCTCAGAATGATGATGATACCTACAATGAAGTCCCTAATTTTGGATTCCATTTAAGATGGACCTTATTTCATTCATGAGGTATATCCCAAAGAAAAATACTCTTTCATAACCATGTATGGAGAGCATATAAATCATCTCACTAATTCCATGTTTCTCAAGTAATTATTCACATGAAAGGAGAAAAGGGACTGAACTCTTTGACCATAAACTAAGAATCATATTCTTAGAATCATGAAATTAAAATATTTGTGAGTAGTCTCAATAGTGTGTTTTGTGGAATTGGTCCTCCGTAGTTGTCAAATCACAATAGGTTTCACTCTTTTTTACTACACATATCTATTTGACATGGAAAATTAAGAAATCCTATATGGCCATAAACTAAGAGACCAACCGGTCTAAACACCATGAAATTAAAGTAAGAGTAATGGTTAAATAATTAATACTATTAACTAAAATTCACAATATGATCCATGAAACACAACCTTAAAATATTTTAAATAGGTCCACAAATTTTTTCCATAAACAATTTTGATCCCCTATAGTTCATGTTGTATAACATTAAACTACAAATCCTTAATATAAGTACCCTACCATATTACATTACATGATCTTGAATTTTTTCATGAATTAACTTCCTTTCACATTGAGGATATTTTTATGTTTAGTGTTTTAGATAATTTAGACGTAATACACTCATAAAATTACACATTATTATATAGTGGATACCATAAAAATAGTATTAATTTCTTGTAGTGATGCATCTAGTTGACTGTGTAGCGGGTTCCTCCCTTGCATCATTGGGTGGGTGGCTCGCAAGGGAGATAGGTGTGATGTAATCTATTATATTTTCCTCTTCTTACATTTTAGTGTGGGATTTAGGAGTGCTTTGTCTTGATTTTATTTATAGCAAGACCCACTTCTTGGAAAGGGTGGAAGCACATCATCTTTGACGGTTTTCACTATTTCAGTTTCTAAAAGGTTGGACAAAACAATCCTGGCTATTTTTGATTCTAATATGTGTTTCTTATATGTAGTGTGGGTCCATTTAAGGTTTTTGTGCAATGATGGGTTTTATTTTATCAGTTGGTCCTTATAATGGGTTTCACCTATTCCCAGTCCATAAAAGGAGATCTTTCTTTTTGTGTTTTATCAACGAGGTTTTCCCCGAACCATTTACAAAAAATAGTGTTCATTTTTTGTAAAATATAAATATTTTCACATAAATCATGACTTATTTGAATAATCATCAAACAATTAACTAGGATCCTTATTTATCTTACACATCCTTATATACTGTGAAAATCATTTAACAACATAGGATGAACCCAAATGCTCAGTAAGGTATATAAAAAAGAACACATTAGTCCATGAACACTTGTAATGTGAGAAATATTTTTCCAAATACATACATATCACCCATATATACTTACATTGTGAAACAAAATATTTAAAAAAGATCCTCATAAAACATATGAACATAAATATAATCATTAATGTATCTTGGGAATTACTTACATAATCTTTTCAACATATCTACTACCTTATCATTTGTAACCCTCACGACTACCTTACAGTTTTTGTAGCCATCGTTGTTTCACTTGGAGTAACCATACGACTTACCTACAACTTGAACATACCCAATGCATTGGTTGGAAATATAGGTCCCCCCATTCATCATAAACAATTTCGAATAACTAGAACACAATAATACAACATGAATAATTTCATAATTACATTGATTTTTAATTTTGTAAAACATAATTTTAAAATAGGATTTTAAAGGGAATACCCGTTATAGAAATCATATAATTGATGCGTGACTTATTAGAGTGGATGTAATATTTTATATATACAATAAATACACATAATAAAACATATAATAAATAGAACCAATCAAACACATCAATTCTAATACCACATTAATAATTAAGTATATGGTCAACCCAAAGAAAGGAAATTGGGTTATGAATTCCCTTACATCGGTCTTGTCTTACATCACACTTGTTTAAACCTCCTCTTGATCTCTTATCCTTCATAAGGCCTTTGGTTTTGGAATTTTTGTGAGACCAGAAGCTATAAGACGTGGGGAAGATCCTTGGAAGGAGTGTTTGGCAGAACCTAGATAAGGCTCAAGGATTGAGAGGTGTGGTAGGAAGAGGGGAATAAGGGAGGTATTTATAGTGGAGGAGAGGGGGTTTTTTCATTATTTTAATCATTATTATTATATTTTTTCTAAATACTATGAATAATGTTAATTAATGTGACCCCAAATAGTAATAATATCATGTGAGTTCAAACCAATTGGTCTTACATCACTTATGATGTCAGAATTAGTGTATATTACAAATAATTTGAATATAATATATTTTACCGTATTTCACTAATCATCTAAAATTCATGAATATTAGAAAAATCCCAAAAATTTACCCTAACTGTTTTTGGACAAGTAGAATTCAAAACTGATGTCCATTTTCTAAAAATAATTTTCTAAAAATAATTATTTTTATTTTTAAATAAAATCAAACTTATTTCAAAAATTATTATTTTTAAAACAATAACTGGTTTTATATCACATTGAAACATTAATCAAGTTGTCATTATCTTAAATCCTTATTAAAGAAAAATAATAACACAATTTACTATTTATTGGGGTCATATTACTATTCACATGGGTATGTTACTATTCACAAAAAAAACATGTTGGTTCAATTAGGCTCTAAATAACATACTAAACACAATTGTAGATGACTGTTTTTTGAAATTCAAAACATAAGAGTGGAAAAATTATTTTTTAAGGCTAGTTATAAATATGTACAGAATACAAAGTTTAATGCATTTTCATTTATTTATTTATTTTTAAACCTTGGGGTGTTATATTATCCCCACATTCTGGAAATTGGTTCTTTACAATTTTATTTAATTATTTAAACAATTAAGGGTACCTTTCCCCCATAGAATTTCTAGACTTCCATGTTTCTTCTTCTACCATTTGGTTTTTCCACATATCATTTACTAGTGGATTACCTTATTCCGCAATAACTGTTCTATTTGATCAATAATCTGAACTGGATTCTCTTTATAAGAAAGGATCTCTTCTAACTGTGCTACTTCTAGGATAAATACATGTGATGAATCAGAAACATACTTCCTCAACATCAAAACATGGAAAATATTATGTAACTGATACATACACGGAGTCAAAGCTACTTGTTATGAAACTATTCCTACTTTCTCTAGGATTTAAAAAGGACTGATGAACCGCTTACTTTGATTCCATTTTTTACCGAAACACATCACACTTTTCCAATGAGAGATTTTAAGGAATCCATGTTCACCTACTTTGAAAGATATTTTTTTCTCTCTGTTATGTGTATATTTTTTTCCTACCCTAAGTTGTCCTCATGTGCTGCTAGACCATCTTCAAATTCTCAGCCACCTTCTATACTAATTCTATCCCCATAGACATTCTTTCACCAACTTCATCCCAAAACGTAGGAGTCTGACACTTCTTCCCATACAATGACTCAAAATAAGAAATATTTATACTCTAAGAAAACAATTATTATAAGAAAACTCTGCTAAAAAATCTTGTGATCCCAACTTCCCTGATAGTTTATTGAAAATTCTTAGTGTATATCCCCCAGTATATGAATAAATCGTTCTGACTGCCCATTTGATTGAGGATGAAAATCTGTTCTAAAATTTAACTATGTGCCTAACAACATCTGAAGTCCCTTTGAAAAGTTAGAAGTGAACCTGGGATCCCAGACATATGAAACGAAAAGAGGAACTCCATTTAACCTGACAATATACTTGAGGTATAGTTGAGAAAGCTAGTCTAAATACATTGTATATCGAATAGAATGAAAATGTGCAGATTTTTTCTACCAATCCACAATTACCCAAATTGCATTATTACCTCGAGATATCTAAGGAAGTCCCACCACAATTTCCATTGATACATTCTCCCACTTCCACTCTTGCACTGGAAAAGGCTGAAGCAACCCTTTAGGAAACTTCCTCTCTTCTTTGACCTATTGAAATATCTAACATTTCAAATTAAATTCTGAAATATCTCTTTTCATTCCAACCCACCAATAATACTCTTGAAAGTCTATGTGCGTCTTAGTGCTTCCAGGATGGATGGAAAATGGATAATTATGAGATTCATGCAAAAAATCTTCATTTAACTAGGAATCACAAGGCAGACCCAACCTTTTTCCAAATCTTAAAACATAATATTTATCAAGGTTAAATTCTGGAAGATTACCCATTTCAACCAATTCTACCCCTTTATGTAGCTCATGGTCTTCGATCTGTGCACGCTTAATTTTTTTTGATGACAATGACTACACTGAAACCTGATAGAGAATTGAGGTATTTCATTCACCAACAACTTCTAAGACCAAATTAATCAAATCATTAATCAAGTAATCATGTTCCCAATGTATCATAGTTAACTAAGCAGATTATTTTTTACTCAAGGCATCAGCCACTTTGTTTTCATTTCCTGGGTGGTAATTGATTGTGAAATCATAATATTTTATCAGTTCAATCCATCCTCTATGCCTCATGTTTAATTCCTTATTAGTTAATATATACTTCATACTTATATAGTCTGTTTATATTTGACATTTGGCTCCGTATAAATGATTCCTCCAAATTTTCAAAGCAAAAACCACAGCTTCCAATACAAAATCATTTGTGGGATAATTAAACTCATGAGGTTTTAGTTTTCTTAATGAATAAGAAATTTCCTAATACTTCTGCATCAATGCACAACAATGTCCCATCAAAAAATCATCATTGTAGATTAAAAACTAAACATTTCGGGAAGGCAAGGAAAAAATGGAAGCATTCACCAACCTATTCTTCTGTTCCCAAAAAAACATCACATTCTTCTATCCAAATAAATTTAACCCATTTTCAGGTAAACATTATTACCATGCTAGATAACTGTGAAATTTTCTTAAAAAACCTTTTGTAACAACCTGCTATCCCAAGAAAACAACTAATCTCCCTAACATTTGATGGACTTGGAAATTCATCAACCACTTTCGTTTTTGTAGGATCAACAGTTATTCTATCCATATTAGAAAAGAAATCTGTTGAAACAAAAAATTAATCATTCTGAATTTTTATATAGTTTCTATTATTTTATGGTATGTCAAAAAAATACTAGATGTTTTTCATGCTCCTATTTATTTTTGAAAAATATTAGAATGTCATATATAAACACAAGCACAAACATATCCAAGAACTCATGAAATATTATACTAATATGATTCATGAATACAACGGGTGAATTAGTTAATCCAAATGGCATAACAAAAAATTCATAATACAAATATCTAGTATGAAAGGTTGTTTTTAGAGTGTCATCCTCTTTCACATTCAGCTAATGGTACCCAGATCTCAAGTCAATCTTGGAAAAGTACTGAGCTCTCTGTAGATGATCAAAGAAGTCATCGATATAAGGAAAATGATACATGTTTTTAACAGTGATGTTGTTAAATCTCTATCTTCAATGATATGTCTCATGAAAAATATTTATTTTTAACCATAAAAACAAGACCACCCCATGGTGAAGTACTATGACGAATAAATCCTTAATCAAGCCAATCCTACAACTAATGTTTCAATTCATAGACATTAGTATGTACTTCTTTTACTCTGATAGTCATTCTATCATACTCAACCTAACAATACAAAACATAGGATACCACTTATTTCACCAAGGAATAAACTGTAGCAAACTACACCTTCACAATGTTAATGAATCCATTTTGAGTAGTAGAAAACACCACGTGCTATTATGATAGCCCTTCTAGGTAGGCGATCTCTCCATTAGATGCTTGAATCTTCTTGGATCCCTTGAATATGTGTTACTTATTTGAAATATTGAGGACCTTACAACATGAATTCAATCTATTAAAGAAGAAATCATGATCTAGTGTGTGAATGTTACATGGGTAATGTAAATCAGTCCCTTGAATGACAACATAATGGTTGATGTATCCCAGTCATCATGGAATTTCATCTATCTAGGGATAGGTGGTGAAGTTCCACACATACCTTCATGCCTTATGACATAAAATAAAATTCTCCTCAGTGGAATCTGAGCTACAATCGACAAAATCATCAGGTGGAATATGATTATAAGCAGGGAAGACTGAAAATAAATAATTAGATAGATCATATAGTTTCTTTTCTTTGGAAATGACTAGAATGAAATCTATTCCCAGAAACAGTTCCCCATCATCCCCTTTAATAGCAACTGAATCCTACATTACCCCCTATAGAACCACTGATGTGAACATGATCATCAAATCCACCTAAAGAACCCCTTACACTGGGTGAATCATGACCATGAATCCCTTAGCTACAACATATGGGAATTAAATAGTGGTTTCATCCAATGGATCCTCCCCAACTACTCCATTTATTAACACAATTTTCATATCTTCTACGTTGAATTGATCTCAGAAATCATCCTCTGGTGGTGCCTATATGGTTGGATCTACCTATGCATGTCCTTTATCCTACCCTATAATATCCCCCTCTTAGACCCCATAATTCAGGGCACAAAATTATTGGTCCAATATGGTAGAACCTAAAATTTTGGCATTTCTTCTAGGGTCTCCCTGACTATTTCTACCTTGGGAATAGCACGCGCTGTAACTACCTCAGCCTTAGGAATTTTCAACACATATGTGGATGTTGGATACTGAGCATCAAGTGGAATGTGAAAAACTCTTTATATATTAATTATATAAACAAATAAAATACAATCAATGATAAAAATGATTTAAGGGAATTAGAGGCTTACGTGAATAGTAAAACATAGTGGGGAGATTATGGAGGTTCACATGTAATTCACTCACTATGTGAATTCCCTCAATATCTTTTTATGTAGTCATAGGTAGGGATTTGACAGATGTTTTTGCATCCTCTACTATGATTTCAAGAAAGAACTCAAAATTATCCACTTCAAGGGTTGATGTTCCCTCACACTTTTCCAGAGGCTCATCACAGACCTACCCACATTCTGTGCACACCAAATTTTTGAAAAACATAAAGGTGTAATTAAGAATGATTTTTAAGGGATGGGTGATTTCAATAAGACAGAAAATGATCATAGTATTCACATGATCAATAGAATTATTTTTCTCCACCACTGAGCCCTAGTAAGTGTTTCTTCCCCATGAATATCGTTATTATTCACCCTCAGTTATGCAAGTAGTTGCACGTCTCACAGATATGATCAATGGGTAAGACAAGAACAAAAACCCCATTCAAATTTGGTCAAGAGATGGATGGTGCAACTACAATTGAACACATCCTCATGTTCCACTATATATTTTATCACCATAGTGTGAGTAATGTGGAAGCCTTACCTTGTGTGAACCACCTCAGTGAGGTATATCTCATTAGTAATGAGATACCACCATACCCTTTGATTGATGGTGAGATGCTTATGGAGTCCCTAACTATACCAAGAATTAGGATAAACAAAACCACCTTGAGAATTTGGAAGACATACTCACTAATCTAGGTCATAGAAACACACCCTTTGGATTTCCCATGGGAGTTCACCTTCCCCCCATGACATCTTTCTTAGGGGAGATGTGCCTAATGTATCTTCTCTATATCGAAGATATATGTGTGTTGGGTTAAACATTTCCATCCCTAAAACATAAGATTTTTCGGCAAGACCAACAATACCTCCGCGATGCACTCTAATAACCAATATCCCTCATCCCTCTAACTAGGGATTAAATCTTTCACTAGATTAGGAAGTCTGATGTCTCAAATTCTCTATAGGATACATTATCCTAGTTCTAAATATGTAATCATGTGTGAGTCTATATGAAACAATAGGATGTGGAAATATTTTCTGCATATTTTATACCTCAGACCTAAAAATTCAACCAATATGCATCAGCACCAGTAGACGATTCTCATGATGAACCTTCATTTTCGTCTTTAGTGTCAATATCCACACACATTAGACCATCCTTTTGATCCTTTTTAGGTTATATGGATTTTAGAACACACTATAATTACCTATTTATACTAGTAACTTGCCTCAAAAGATCCGGAGGTATGATAATGGATTGATGGTCCCTATACCATTATCAGTTACCATATGAATTGGGAGGATAAATCAGTGAATCATGAACTGATCTGCTAGCTTGGCCATTTTCATCAGCTCCATCGAGCCTAACTTATGTGGAAGACTACGGAGACTATTAATAAATGTTTTCTAAATGTTCATAGTTATAGGGGAGAAGGGTTGTGGGTACTCATAAACTCCCATATGTGCATCCACATAGGTATACAAGAAATGGAGGGTCCCACAATCAGAAATGTGGGGTCTTCACATGGATGATGTGGAAGAGAACCTTTCGTAGCTTCACCAGTACTAGGATAACAAGGTTGATGTGACGGCCCATCATCAGCATCCCTACCGTGTTGAAGGCGGTTGAACATAGTTACATATGTGAAAACCTCAAAGAGAGAATCTAGTAATTGATCATTGAAGAAATGAACACCACAATCTTATCCATAGAAGAATCAGGCATGATTCTATATCCCTATGTCTACAACTAGATTACCACTAGGATCCCCCACTAGTTTTTTACTTTTTCCCAGTGGTATTCTCTTATGAAAGTTCACGAACTCCCCAGTAGATGTTATGATGGTTCATCCCACTCATGTGCATTCATCACAGGTTTATTCGGAAAATACATGAACCATTTCTTGAATGATATGTTCTCAATCCCAAGACTATCTTTATTTTGATCTTTCACCTATGTCATTAATTACACCCCTTATGATCTTGTATCAATTTATGGTCCTCCCAAACAATCTCTATAAGGATTAACTCATCATATATATCCCCTTTCATTTGAATCCCAACAATCTAGTAGAGACCCCATATACTAATACCAACCTCTCCATGTAAGAGATAGAAACTATCATCCCCTTGAGACTACCTCCTCAGCAGCTCTAGCATGATATTCTGGTGGATGTAAACATGAAACTATGAGGTATATGATGAATCATAAAGAAACACTCTCTTCATCCCTTCCTTAAATTATCGGCAATTTGCACATTCCCCTTAAGCACATTCCCATTTATCCAAAATATTTCTCCACTGACACAGGTCCCAACTGTCTATACATTTTTTGATCAGATCTAAAAAACTGTATTTGAGAATCATCTCATACTATAGGGGTATTACTATTCCTGTAGATTCTCCCCATAAATGTTTTTGACATGGTTTTTGTGAGTACCCACTATTAGTGATGCATGGTCCTTCCATATGTGTACTCTAGTATCCCTACTCCACTGATATAATTCTGATGAGATCTAGAATATGTAGGCAAGTTAATCACTTCTTTCCTACGGGATTAACACATAATCCCTCAACAAAGAACCATACAGATATTTCCACTTTCACAAGAGATAATACTTTTGATGATCTGTTATAATTGAAATGAGAGAGTCATGGTCTATGATTCTCCAATGAGTTTCCCAAATAATTTTATTCCCAACCATTTATTCATGATGAGAAACAATAATAATGGATGCCTGAGTGTCTATTTTGATCATGATTTTGGAGTTCTCATTTTTTACTTCATAAATCTCATGTTTGGGAATTTTTTATTTGTGAAGTTCATGTTCCCAATTTTTCATTTCACAAATCACTTTTCATGGGGAACTTTTTTTTAGATCTATCATGGAAGAAAAATTCATAAGGAATGTGAGCGTCTTGAGTGATGGAGATCAAATTCACAAATCCCTCACAATGGATTCCAGTTTCATTAAATGATATCACATGATTTTATCATCTTGAACATCTTGTAGTACTTATAAAGGGCCCCTATACTACTTATAGTTTTATGGTCGACTGACTCTTCATGATGGGATTCATTATGTAAGCATCCTGAATGGGATCTATGAATGAGATTCGTGAAAGGGATTTTATTTACAATTTTAAGCGATTCTCCCCGAGAATTTTAATCTCTTTATCCCATAAACTCTCATTATTATGGGGGAAATTATTTGACAATAAAATATAAATTCATTGGGAAGATTTGAAGATATAATAGATAGTTCAAGGTTAATTCAAACCAAAACTATAGAAAATCACTCTATGTGCTCATTATATTAATGCTCCCGCATTCATGTATAGATAGAGCTCAAAAAATACCTAGCCACATAAAGAAAATAATAGTTAGATTCAAGAAAAACAAACAAGGTCTATGAAACTACTTCATGAGAACATGAAGGCCTAATAGTAACTTCTACGTAGTGACATTTGGAGTCAAGTAGAACTTCATGAACATATAAAGGGTTGATAATAATCATGGTGAAGGATAGTTTCAAAAAAAAATAGACATGTTCCCATTTATTAAGATCATAAATGTTAATTAAGGACTTCAATAATTGTGAATCCCATACCCAAAAAATATCCCCTTTAGTTATACTTTTTATGGATAGATGATGATCTTTTGACTTTGGAAAACCACTCCCTATTCTCCAGCCGATTGTGTTTTACAAAGTAAAATGAAAATTGATCACACAAGGTCTCTGATCATTAAAAATACACCTACCATGTGTTCTTGAGAGCCTCTAACTAATGTAGAGAATTATTTTGAAAAATGTTATCCCTTAACAGAAGAAGAATTCCCTTTGATGAACATTAGGGTTATTGAAGCATTAAAACATTATAATGTACTCTCCATAATAATTATAATTTCACTCTACAGTAGGGGAACCCAGTTTCAAAAACCATACAATATTGTAATTTTAATTGACATTAGAAAGGAACCAGATATTCATGAATGACCTCTCCACATAGATCTAATCTTCAAGGATCCTCTCTTTAAGTGTTTTCTATGGCACCTCCCTTTAGCTAATACCCCTTCATAGACGATGAATCATCACGGACCTAACACTAATATAGGACCATCCCTATTATACCTCAAGTCTCCATGCAACCAGTGACACCGACTCCCACCTCCACTCCCTTCATTCTATGTGGGGATTGGTCTCCCAGGATACCTGTTTCTTCAATTCATATGTGTCATTACTCATTTTTCTTATATGAAAGGTAAATATGATGTCATCTTCGTGATTGACCTATCCTCCACCACAATGGCAATACCTAATCCCACCCATGGGCACACGAGTTGAGGTCAAATCATCCCCATGGTTTAGGATTGTGTCCCCCCACATATAATATTGATGATATAAAACTACCTAGATCCATGTCCTAGTTATACATAATTAAACTGAAAAACAACATATTTATAACATGATGTAAAACTGTAGTCTTACCATGTGTAAAAAAATAGGATTCCCCGTTTATGATAGTCCTAGGAAGACACCCTCTCCCAAAACCATGAGATGAAACTACACTAATTGGGATGAATCGCGCACACATGGGAATATTATATGTGTAAGTCCCACACCATCCTTCCTCACCACGGGATGAGATAATTCCAAAGAGAAGATTCCCTACAAAAGCCGCATATTGTCATCTATCCAAGTTTCATGAAACAGATACAATTGGAATCATCTACATAGAAGCTCTGAACCATCCCTCGTAGATTTTCCATTCGTGGAACGAGAGTTTTTACCACATTACATTAACAAAATATCTCAGTTATATCACATTTCCTTAAACTACGATGTCAAATTATGTGGTTTTTCATCTATATAATTTAAAAAATGTATGTAGGACAACTCCTTAATGTTAGATCCTAACAATGTTAATCTATTAAGGTGTGAAATATTCTTTAATTGAGAAACGCCTACTTGATCCTCTTTCATGGTGTAACGCCCTGACCCCAGCTACCCAGAGTCGGTGCATTAATTACATAACATTGGCATGATCACAAGAAAGATCAAATCTCGAAAGACCGATTGGTTTAGTAGCCTTGGAAACACTAGATATATTCATTAGTTTTACATTACATCATAAAATGAAAAACTAATACAACAACATAATGTTTCCACAATCCACACTATTAACCCCTCATAAAATCCCTGCAGGTCATTCATAACTTACTTCTTCACATCCTGGGAAAAATAAAACATAAAAAAAGGGGTGAGCTCAAATGCCTAGTAAGGATAACAATAAAGTGGAACCTTTCATAAATAAGAATAAACATTTAAGGCAATGTATAACTAAAACAAAAGCCTTTTAAATACGAACTTTCAACATGGTATGGCATAAATGAAATAATGCCATTTACTTATTCACATGGATATTCTACTTAATGAATAATCACATGCAAAAATCAATAACCACTTTCATAATGTTGGAATGCATAATGCCAGACTATCATAACCACATAGCCAAGGCCTCGTGCCAAGACTACAAATAGGATTTTGTCAAGGCCTTGTGCCAAGACACTAGTTTGTCTCATGAGACCTACCGATGCATCGAGGAGCTATAGCGGGCCCCACCCGTCACTTATTAAGTCCAATGCATTCCCATATGAAAAGGTTTAAACATAACATAAACATTCGTATTAAAACTAGCATACGAAATGTCAATACTTTCACAATAAACTATGAATGGTATAAAAATAGCACATCCACAGTCAAACATATCACAAAACCTTCAATACAATATAGAAGTTTTGTATCATAATAAATCAACTTCAAATAATCTTAAAATCCATCAAAGGATGTTGACATAGATGAAATCAAAATTCTTTTTAAAGAAATATCTCCTTTTATTTTGAAATCATTTAAGATCCATATAAAATAAAACATTTTCTTTGAAAATATTCTTATAAGCTTGTAAGGAAAGCTTTGAAGATTTTATAACGGCGTAAAATAACCGCACCCGCCGTATAAGTTAAAAAAAACATTCTTACCTCAATTCTGTCGAAAAGGTTAAAAAGGACCTTGTTTTGAAAACGACGGAAAGATTCCTTTATAAACCTCTTATAAAAAGTCAAAAAAAGGGTATAAATGACTTTAACCCATATTCTTGTAAATAGTAAAAATGTTTTGAAATACATTTTTAAGAAACATGGATGTGGATGATAAAGAGATCCCAGTAGATTATTACATATAAACAACCTCGGATAATGAAGAGATTGTGAAATAACCCTTACCTTGTAATTTTCCTTGGTTGGGGTAGGTTAACCTCCTGTATAATGGTGAAATAATTGTTATTAAATTATACAAGAATCATATATATTAATATGATATCATATATGATCTTTTAACATTGATTTATTAATAATATCTTAGAATTATCATCGTTTCGGGTGTTAACTTACTCATTTTCTTTTATATGTTTTGTTACATAAGCCATGTTTGTTGTATCTTATTCATATACAGAATGATATCAAGTCCTTAAACATCATTTTTAAATCATAAAATGATAATTATACTTGAATGGATACGATGGAGAATGAATCTCATCGCGTTCGTGGAGACGGTAGTCCGTACGTACGCACGAGCGACAATATCATTCTTTTGATATTAAAATAATATATAAATGAATGGTATATCATATATACAGAATCATTAACATGTTATATTTATTATTTACATGAGTTACACATCATTATTATACCCATCCAAATAATATTATATTGAATAACAATTACACCACGACTTGGAGACGGTAAGCCGTACGTACGCACGTATGGTGACATGTTATTCAAAGGGTGGATAGAATACTGAATATGGTTGTACCATACTTATAATAACATCACAGTATATGTGAGATACTGGAGTTATTATTTTAGAATGGTAAGAACAAAGGAAGAAGAAGTGGAAGAAGAAATGAACTTAGAAAAGGGTGGTGAAATCATTACCTCTTCTTCGGGTTCTTCCTTTTGATTTGATCAAAAGGGCTCCTTAGGTTGGCTTTCTAATCAAACTAAGGCCTCTAGGTTGTAGTGAGGGATGTTGGGAGATTATTTGGGCATATTTTTGCCGAACCAAAAGGCTTTGAAGGTGTGAAGAGATGAGAAGGAGGAGTGCCCTTTTATAAGAGGGGTGAGGGGCACCTTTGGAAAAGCTAGAAATATTAATTTATAATAAATTCATATTCGGTTTCTAATGGCTCCAAAGTTGATTATTCAAAGGTTAAGGTGGGGATAGGTCTAAAACCACTCAACCAATAGAATGTAGACAGGTTTGGGTACTTATATTAACCTTATCATTAAGTATTAACTCTAAGTTAATTAGTTTCACTTTTACAATGTCTCTTTGTATTTTTATATAATATGGTTAATAAACTTACTATATACATCCAAGCGACCCCCAAGTGGTCCATTAATGATTAACCTATCATAATATAAGTCTCTTGGCCGAACCTTAGATTTTTAGGAATTTAATATCAATTAATAATATAATATTTGTTTTAAGAACTCTTTTATGTCAATTTTGACACTATTCAATAGTTGATTTTTGTGAAACTCATAACAGATTGATTACTTCGAACAAAGTCCATTAAATCAATCCTAATATATCATATTAGCCTAGAAAATTAGTTTAATTCATTAAAAGTTTCATATTATATTTATTTGGGTATTTATAATATCAATTATTTTAATTTTTCACTATTATAGTAATTACTGCATCATTATTGTGTCATAAATAAAATAACTTATTTAATGTCTAAAAATTAGAAATAAAATATCATTATGTAGGAAATCTTTTTATATTTCTAATGAATATTTATAATCGAAAATCCAACATGTATAACCCTATGTAAAAATTGTTCTTCTAAAAAATATATGCTTGTGTCATTTTTGTATTCATTTTAACTTAATTAAAATAAAGTGTCATTATCACTTACAAGTGGATCCATGGGGTCCCAAAATAGACCCAAAGATTCCCATGGTCGACCATGTATCAACCAATAGGGTTAAGACACGTTTTAGGGTAATTTAGTATTATTATAATATTATTTGTTTTAACCCTTATTTACCGGATTTACCCTTAACCATGGTAAATAAAATATTTACCGCATTAATTATTCAAAATGTCTAAAAATAAAAGTTACCTATTTACACAATTTGAACATCCTGATTCCAAATATGGAATCCATTTTCCTAAATTCAAAACACATAAGTGGCAGAAATTAATTTAAAATTAATTCCCGCTGTCAAAACAAAAAGTGTGTTTTTAAAAGATAATAACTATCAAAAGATTGACACTTGTTTATGTTCGGTTTAATTGTAAAATTATGTCCAATGACCAAAATTATATTAAATGGTAAAAATATATTCTAAATATACTTTAAAACCACTCAAATTCATAATTTATCACTATTAATTATTTTGATTAAAAAAGTTGTTTTTAATTAAAATTTAGTAATTTTCACTATTCATCAAAATATGAAAGTTATCCGAAAAGTACCAAAATTTCACCTTAGGCTAAATTCGATATTCCGAGTCCAAAAATGAAGTCCATTTTCAAATATAAAATATATATAATTTCAAAAATTAGGTATTACTATTCACAATGGCTAGTTTAATTAGTTGTGGTGTGTGTTAGAACTCGAGGTTGCGTACAACGCATGCTATCGCATTATTCAAAGGGAAACGTACCATAGAAGCTTGGGGTGTTACATTCTCCCCTCCTTCAAATAATTGCGTCCTCGCAATTTCTAGGGTATTACTGCATAAAAAGACTCGGTGGTTCTTCATCATAAGTTCCTCAGGTTCCCACGTTGCCTCTTCCATCTTATGATTCCTCCACAAAACTTTTACCAGACGCGTCGTCCGGTTTCTCAGCACTTGTTCTCTCGTATCAAGAATCTTGATGGGCTCTTCGCAATAAGACAGATCGGGTTCCAGTTCTAAATCTTCATAGGTGAGTACATGCGTTGGGTCAGGCATGTATTTCCTCAACAGAGATACGTGGAACACATCGTGAACTTTGGAGAGACTTGGCGGCATTGCCAATCGGTAAGCTACAGCCCCAATTCGTTCTAGAATTTCGAAAGGTCCGATGTACCTGGGACTCAATTTACCTTTCTTACCAAAACGTATGACTCCCTTCCACGGAGATACCTTCAGGAAAACATGATCACCGACTTGAAATTCCAAATCCTTCCTTCGATTATCGGCATAGCTCTTCTGCCTACTTTGAGCTGCTTTAATGTGATTTTGGATTACCTTCACCTTTTCCACCGTTTCCTCCACCAGTTCTGGGCCTACAAGTTTTATTTCACCAACGTCATCCCAACAGGTTGGTGTACGACATCTCTTTCCGTATAACGCTTCATATGGTGCCATCTGAATACTCGAATGGAAGCTATTGTTATAGGAAAATTCTACTAGTGGTAAATATTGATCCCACATACCCTGAAAATCAAGTGAGCAAGATCTCAACATGTCTTCTAAGGTCTGAATAGTCTGTTCTGATTGTCCGTCTGTCTGAGGGTGGTAAGCAGTGCTCAAATGAAGTTCAGTATCCAGGGATTTCTGAAGACTTTTCCAAAATCTTGAAGTAAAACAGGGATCACGATCAGAAACAATCGATAGGGGTACTCCATGAAGTCTCACAACTTCATTAATGTATAGTCTTGCTAGACGTTCCAGGGGTAGATCTTCTCTTATAGCAAGAAAATGTGCTGTCTTGGTAAGACGATCAACAATAACCCATATTGCATTGTTCCTTCTAGGAGTCTTCGGTAGCCCCATGACAAAGTCCATCGTAACATTGTCCCATTTCCACTCCGGTATGGGAAGAGGTTGCATGACTCCTCCAGGCTGTTGCCTTCCAGCTTTCACTTGTTGACAAACCATACATCTTGACACAAAATCAGCAATCTCCCTCTTCATGTTGTCCCACCAAAAATGTTCCTTCAAATCTCTATACATTTTGGTGCTCCCAGGGTGTATAGAGAAATTGGAACTATGAGCATCATCCAGCAATTCCCTTTTTAGATCAGGTATATTGGGAACACAAAGTCTCTTCCCGAATTTCAAAATTCCATCTTCATACACAAAGTCTCTCAATCTCCCATCATTCACAGCTTTAATCTTCTTTTGGAATTCGTCATCATCGGTCTGAGAACTCTTAATCCTTTCTAGTAAAGATGGTTTGGCAACCATTTGAAAAAGCGTTGATGTTTCACCTTCCCTGGTTATTCCCATGTCCATTTTCACTAGATCCATGAAAATTGGATCCCTTTCAATTCTCATATTGTTCAAAACTCCATGGTCTTTTCTACTCAAAGCATCTGCCACCTTGTTTGCCTTCCCCGGGTGGTAGTGTATCGTGCAATCATAATCCTTGAGTAATTCAAGTCATCTCCTTTGCCTCATGTTGAGTTCTATTTGTGAGAAAATATACTTCAAACTCTTGTGATCAGTATAAATCTCACATTTTTCACCATAGAGGTAGTGCCTCCATATTTTCAAAGCAAAGATCACAGCTGCTAACTCAAGATCATGAGTAGGATAGTTTTGTTCATGAATTTTCAACTATCGTGATGCATAGGCAATAACTCTATCATTCTGCATAAGGAAACAGCCAAGTCCTTTCTTTGATGCATCACTATAAATAACGAACCCATCATTCCCCGATGGTAGAGTCAATATAGGAGCATTGACTAATCTTCTCTTCAGTTCTTCGAAACATTCTTCACACTCTTTTGTCCAAACAAATTTAACCCCTTTACGTGTGAGCTTCGTTAATGGGTTAGCCAATCGGGCAAAATTCTGGACGAAACGTCGATAATAACCTGCCAAACCAATAAAACTACATACCTCAGTAATACTCGTAGGTGCTGGCCATTCTTGGATTGCCTTGGTCTTAGAAGGATCAACAGAGATTCCATCTTTAGAGACAATATGGCCAAGAAAAGAAATCTCCTGAAGCCAGAATTCACACTTGCTAAACTTCCCATATAATTCATGCCTCCTCAGAGTCTTCAAGATAATGCGCAAGTGATTTTCATGATCTTCATAGGTTTTGGAGTATACCAGAATATCATCAATAAATACCACCACAAATTCATCGAGATACTCCTTGAAAACTCTATTCATCAGATCCATGAATACAGAGGGTGCATTAGTCAATCCAAACGGCATTACAGTAAACTCGTAATGCCCGTACCTGGTTCGAAATGCTGTTTTCGGAATGTCGTCCTTCTTCACACACAATTGATGGTATCCAGATCGAAGGTCAATCTTTGAAAAGTATTGAGCTCCATGCAGTTGGTCAAATAAATCATCAATACGAGGTAGGGGATACTTGTTCTTTATCGTTATAGCATTGATCTCCCTGTAGTCGATACATAACCTCATAGATCCATCTTTCTTTTTAACAAAAAGAACAGGGGCTCCCCATGGAGAAACACTAGGGCGAATAAATCCCTTATTACTCAATTCCTCTAGTTGTTTCTTTAGTTCGACTAACTCTACAGTAGCCATTCTATAAGGGGTCTTCGATATAGGCCTTGATCCAGGAATCAAATCAATAGAAAACTCTACTTCTCGTTCTGGAGGATGTCCAGGTAAATCTTCCGGAAATACATCTACAAACTCTTTCACAATAGGTACATCCTCTATTTGAACATTCCTTTCCTCACCGACAGTTATTTCATTCTATTCCTCCCCGATAATTGAATTAAGTTGAGCTACAGGGGGTGGATCTAAATAAGAATTAGGTGGTGACGATTCTGCTCTAAAAATAAGGTGCTCTTTATCATTATCATCAAGAATCGTAACCTCTTTCTTCTTACAATAAATCTTCGCATCATAGTCCGAAATCCAGTCCATACCGAGGATTATATCAAACTCAATCATAGGTATGACGATGAAATCAGCAGATAAAGAAACTTTATGTGCTCTAATGGGGACTGATTCACAAAACTTTGTTGCAACGATACTTCCCTTAGGAGTTTTAACTGACAACTCCCTTATTAAATCAAATTGGAAATATCTAATTTTCTTAGCAAACTGGGAAGATATGAAACAATGCGATGATCCAGAATCAAATAATGCATTTGCTAAACTTGAGGAAACCATTAAATTACCTGCCACCACGTCTTTCGGAGTTTCTACCTCAGCAGTAGTGATAGCATAAGCCTGGCCTTGATCCCTTGGCCTTTTCTGAGGTAAGTTCTCCTGACGCTTAGGACATGCATTTGCATAATGCCCCATCTCCCTGCAATTGTAGCACTGAACGTTGGTAGCTTCCTTCTTCCCCTTGCAATCATGAGCTTGGTGGCCTTTTTCACCACACTTGTAACAGACTCCCATTCCCTTCAAGCAAGTACCAGGATGTTTCTTCCCGCATTTACCACAAGATGGATATTCAACCTTTCCCTTCTTCCCCTTATTTCCATTCCCAGATTGATCAGAAGGTCTCTTCTTCTCTTGCTTCGCTTTAAAGTCATAAGACTTAGAGAATTCTTTTTCGGTCTTGATAGCACATGAGACAATGTCTTCGTACGACGAAAAGGATTGTGAGACTAATGTTCGACGGAGAAATGGTTTTAACCCATCAAAGAAACGATCAATCTTACTTCTTGGGTTGCGAATATAATCTCCAGCATACCTCGCTAACCTTGTAAAGTTATCCTCATACTTTGTGACATTCTCATCCTCCTTTTGTCTCAGACTCAGAAATTGTCTTTCCATATCTGCTCGATGGTCGCGAGGAAAGTATTTTTCTAAAAACAGATCTTTGAACTCCCTCCATTCCATGTTTGATACTTCATCATCTTCCTTCATGTTTTGAATCAATGACCACCATTGATCAGCATCTCCAGTGAGGCGGTAAACTGCCATGGTAACTTTTTCCCTTTCACTACTCCCCAAAGCCTGAAATATTTTCTCTAGGGAAAATATCCATTGCTCAGCTACTAAGGGATTTGTACTCCCATTGAACGTTGGTGGTTGTTGTCTCATGAATCGATCTAACATTGATCCTCCACGCTGCGGATCAGGGTGCTCCATACGGGTAAGGTTATTATTCATAACCTGACTAAGTTGTCCCAGTACGGTGATTAGCTGATCAGCACCAGTTGCATCACCAGCCCCACTATAATTATCTTGAGCAGGAGGGCAATCCCTACATGGAGTGCGTGCATTGATACGGTTTCCATTTCTTCCACTAGGTGCCATTTCTAAAAAAAATGGCATAAACTAGATCAGTTTATGCATCAAAATACATAATCCCATACTTATAAAACACTAAACATAAATTGAACTATATATGGATATAATCCATAATCATAAATATGTTTTCTTTGAGGAAGTATATACTCATAAACCCTTCATAATGATTTGTAAATAATGTGAGAGTTATCCTAAGCATATCCCCTGTGAGTGTCGTAACCAAGAGTGCAGCAAGGCCCGTTGTCGTGCACCAGTTCCCGTTCGAGTCTAGCTCAAAGCGGTGTTTTCGGGTTTTACCCCTAGGTACATCTGTGCCAGAGCCGCCTCTACCTGCTCGTATCAAGACAGGGATGTATTGCTCGGAAAACTCACAAAGTCTCTACAATACCAAAATTCTAGGAAGTTCTTCTATACTAATCCTCAAAGTTCATCTTAGGTCTATGTGCTCTAATCAGAGTTTATCTAAATCTAGCTTCCAAGGTTTGTACTAAACTTCCTCTGATACCAACTGTAACGCCCCGACCCCAGCTACCCAGAGTCGGTGCATTAATTACATAACATTGGCATGATCACAAGAAAGATCAAATCTCGAAAGACCGATTGGTTTAGTAGCCTTGGAAACACTAGATATATTCATAAGTTTTACATTACATCATAAAATGAAAAACTAATACAGCAACATAATGTTTCCACAATCCACACTATTAACCCCTCATAAAATCCCTGCAGGTCATTCATAACTTACTTCTTCACATCCTGGGAAAAATAAAACATAAAAAAAGGGGTGAGCTCAAATGCCCAGTAAGGATAACAATAAAGTGGAAACTTTCATAAATAAGAATAAACATTTAAGGCAATGTATAACTAAAACAAAAGCCTTTTAAATACGAACTTTCAACATGGTATGGCATAAATGAAATAATGCCATTTACTTATTCACATGGATATTCTACTAAATGAATAATCACATGCAAAAATCAATAACCACTTTCATAATGTTGGAATGCATAATGCCAGACTATCATAACCACATAGCCAAGGCCTCGTGCCAAGACTACAAATAAGATTTTGTCAAGGCCTTGTGCCAAGACACTAGTTTGTCTCATGAGACCTACCGATGCATCGAGGAGCTATAGCGGGCTCCACCCGTCACTTATTAAGTCCAATGCATTCCCATATGAAAAGGTTTAAACATAACATAAACATTCGTATTAAAACTAGCATACGAAATGTCAATACTTTCACAATAAACTATGAATGGTATAAAAATAGCACATCCACAGTCAAACATATCACAAAACCTTCAATACAATATAGAAGTTTTGTATCATAATAAATCAACTTCAAATAATCTTAAAATCCATCAAAGGATGTTGACATAGATGAAATCAAAATTCTTTTTAAAGAAATATCTCCTTTTATTTTGAAATCATTTAAGATCCATATAAAATAAAACATTTTCTTTGAAAATATTCTTATAAGCTTGTAAGGAAAGATTTGAAGATTTTATAATGGCGTAAAATAACCGCACCCGCCGTATAAGTTAAAAAAAACATTCTTACCTCAATTCTGTCGAAAAGGTTAAAAAGGACCTTCTTTTGAAAACGACGGAAAGATTCCTTTATAAACCTCTTATAAAAAGTCAAAAAAAGGGTATAAATGACTTTAAACCATATTCTTGTAAATAGTAAAAATGTTTTGAAATACATCTTTAAGAAACATGGATGTGGATGATAAAGAGATCCCAGTAGATTATTACATATAAATAACCTCGGATAATGAAGAGATTGTGAAATAACCCTTACCTTGTACTTTTCCTTGGTTGGGGTAGGTTAACCTCCTGTATAATGGTGAAATAATTGTTATTAAATTATACAAGAATCATATATATTAATATGATATCATATATGATCTTTTAACATTGATTTATTAATAATATCTTAGAATTATCATCGTTTCGGGTGTTAACTTACTCATTTTCTTTTATATGTTTTGTTACATAAGCCATGTTTGTTGTATCTTATTCATATACAGAATGATATCAAGTCCTTAAACATCATTTTTAAATCATAAAATGATAATTATACTTGAATGGATATGATGGAGAATGAATCTCATCGCGTTCGTGGAGACGGTAGTCCGTACGTACGCACGAGCGACAATATCATTCTTTTGATATTAAAATAATATATAAATGAATGGTATATCATATATACAGAATCATTAACATGTTATATTTATTATTTACATGAGTTACACATCATTATTATACCCATCCAAATAATATTATATTGAATAACAATTACACCACGACGTGGAGACGGTAAGCCGTATGTACGCACGTATGGTGACATGTTATTCAAAGGGTGGATAGAATACTGAATATGGTTGTACCATACTTATAATAACATCACAGTATATGTGAGATACTGGAGTTATTATTTTAGAATGGTAAGAACAAAGGAAGAAGAAGTGGAAGAAGAAATGAACTTAGAAAAGGGTGGTGAAATCATTACCTCTTCTTCGGGTTCTTCCTTTTGATTTGATCAAAAGGGCTCCTTAGGTTGGCTTTCTAATAAAACTAAGGCCTCTAGGTTGTAGTGAGGGATGTTGGGAGATTATTTGGGCAGATTTTTTCCGAACCAAAAGGCTTTGAAGGTGTGAAGAGATGAGAAGGAGGAGTGCCCTTTTATAAGAGGGGTGAGGGGCACCTTTGGAAAAGCTAGAAATATTAATTTATAATAAATTCATATTCGGTTTCTAATGGCTCCAAAGTTGATTATTCAAAGGTTAAAGTGGGTATAGGTCGAAAACCACTCAACCAATAGAATTTAGACAGGTTTGGGTACTTATATTAACCTTATCTTTAAGTATTAACTCTAAGTTAATTAGTTTCACTTTTACAATGTCTCTTTGTATTTTTATATAATATGGTTAATAAACTTACTATATACATCCAAGCGACCCCCAAGTGGTCCATTAATGATTAACCTATCATAATATAAGTCTCTTGGCCGAACCTTAGATTTTTAGGAATTTAATATCAATTAACAATATAATATTTGTTTTAAGAACTCTTTTATGTCAATTTTGACACTATTCAATAGTTGATTTTTGTGAAACTCATAACAGATTGATTACTTCGAAAAAAGTCCATTAAATCAATCCTAATATATCATATTAGCCTAGAAAATTAGTTTAATTCATTAAAAGTTTCATATTATATTTATTTGGGTATTTATAATATCAATTATTTTAATTTTTCACTATTATAGTAATTACTGCATCATCATTGTGTCATAAATAAAATAACTTATTTAATGTCTAAAAATTACAAATAAAATATCATTATGTAGGAAATCTTTTTATATTTCTAATGAATATTTATAATCGAAAATCCAACATGTATAACCCTATGTAAAAATTGTTCTTCTAAAAAATATATGCTTGTGTCATTTTTGTATTCATTTTAACTTAATTAAAATAAAGTGTCATTATCACTTACAAGTGGATCCATGGGGTCCCAAAATAGACCCAAAGATTCCCATGGTCGACCATGTATCAACCAATAGGGTTAAGACACGTTTTAGGGTAATTTAGTATTATTATAATATTATTTTTTTTAACCCTTATTTACCGGATTTACCCTTAACCATGGTAAATAAAATATTTACCGCAGTAATTATTCAAAATGTCTAAAAATAAAAGTTACCTATTTACGCAATTTGAACATCCTGATTCCAAATATGGAATCCATTTTCCTAAATTCAAAACACATAAGTGGCAGAAATTAATTTAAAATTAATTCCCGCTGTCAAAACAAAAAGCGTGTTTTTAAGAGATAATAACTATCAAAAGATTGACACTTGTTTATGTTCGGTTTAATTGTAAAATTATGTCCAATGACCAAAATTATATTAAATGGTAAAAATATATTCTAAATATACTTTAAAACCACTCAAATTCATAATTTATCACTATTAATTATTTTGATTAAAAAAGTTGTTTTTAATTAAAATTTAGTAATTTTCACTATTCATCAAAATATGAAAGTTATCCGAAAAGTACCAAAATTTCACCTTAGGCTAAATTCGATATTCCGAGTCCAAAAATGAAGTCCATTTTCAAATATAAAATATATATAATTTCAAAAATTAGGTATTACTATTCACAACGGCTAGTTTAATTAGTTGTGGTGTGTGTTAGAACTCGAGGTTGCGTACAACACACGCTATCGCATTATTCAAAGGGAAACGTACCATAGAAGCTTGGGGTGTTACACATGGGACATTTGTATCAATCAATATTGTCACGAACCAACTCAGGTCGACCCTGAACCGGTCACCCAAGCCGATCCGCGACAAAGCTTGAAAGGCATTCCCAATCCTGTTGGTCGGGAGACAAGTGCCAGGGCTGCAACAATGAGAAAGTGGGAATGATTTCTCCTAATTAAAATAAATAAATAAGCAGAAATAAAATAGAACATCACAAGATAGATAAATGACAGGACATGAAAAGCATGACCAACAATTACACACCAACCTGACCATGACCAAAACTCCTTGTGACCCCAAGAGTCACTAACCAATCCACCAAAAACTCTCTCCCACGGTGAGACAACTCAAGCCAAACATGAAATAGTAACTAAAAACATGAAAACACTATAGGTGTGAGTATTAAAACTCAGTAGGCAGCCCAAAAAACTATTCCCAATGCACTGCCTTTAAATAAAGAATTTACCAATTTCAGGTTTCAACGAAATCATACAAAATATGGGTTTCCACACACACACATTCATTTCTAAAACAAGTAACAGTCCATTTCCCTTATTAATTTAAAACATGATTAATGTTTGAAAGAAACATGTGAATTTCGTTTTAGAGCATTTTTGCGAACAATTTTGAAATAAAAATCTTAGTTTTATGTCAAAAGTAAAACCACAAATAACATACAACACACAATAAGGAAAATGGTAAAAAGTGGCACATATAGGCTAGCAATCAAACTAGACATCTCCATCATCTGCCACATACAAATAAACATTAATGAAAACAAGGGCTGAACCTGGGAGCTCATGAACAATCTTAAATGTACTATATGTGTCACTCATCCTGAAGTCATGCCCAACACAATGACGCCCTAACGCCCTAATGCCTGGTGTTTCCCTATCTGGCCTAACTGAGGGGCCCAATCCCCTATAAGAGAAAAGTCCATACAAATGGCCACTAGCCAGTGCATAATCTAAACTAGTGTAGCAATCATTCTTGTAAAAATAACTTATTATGCTAGGTTCCAATGCCAACAAGTGTAATATAAAGGGGTGGGTCAAGAATTTCAATCAAGTAACTAGTCACAGTGCACAATCATCATAGACAACCACTCACACAATCGACGTACACAATGAGATCACCCATGAGTTACCCCAAAGAATGTTTTCTCAAAATAATTTAATTCAGCAAGGTGCCAAACGAGCCTTAACTAACAAATCCACACCAACCTGTTTAAAAAAATCCATTTTCAGAAATCAAAACACATTTTCTTCCCAAGAATCTTTTTAAAAGAAACACAATTTACTTGTAACGGCCAACATGGAATTTTATCAACACTAATGATGCACATTTAAAAGAAAACACTTTTAGGAAATTCTAAATAAGAGAGAACCACTATCCTTCACAATGAACATTAATTCTAAAACTAATTATTTAATATTATTTATCATTATTCTAAAATTTATTAAAATAACATAAAATTAATAAATTCTAAATATATTGGCAAGTGCAGTGGGGACCTACATCGTATCGTTGTCCAAAAACAATGGTGCATCACGCATTGCACAGACGCACAAACACGTGCAAGCCTACGACCGCAGTATAGTGTGTTTTCATCACCAATGCGCCGCGACAAATGAAAAACAACTGAAATACCATAACCACTGACATAGAAGTCTCCATTGGCATGTCACACACTCCGGAGAGGAGGGCCACCGCAGGGATGCAGCCTACCGGAGCTGTTGCGCACAAGGGACGCCATCAGACAGGGGAGGCATGGCTGGGGTGCGCTGGCTAGTTTGCATCAGTAAAGAGAGAGCAGTGTAGGTTAAGGGAGGGGATCACGCCGTGATGGTTTCTGGTCAGAAGTGTAGAGCAGGGAGGAGCGCACCAGGTCATCGGAGCAGGAAGGGAGGTGCACCAGGCTGTTTACGCGATTCAGCGGTTTCGAAAAGCGTGGGGGGGGGGGGGGGGGGTTGCACTACCAACTACAGAAAAAGGGGGGGTGATAAAGGGTGATGTGCACCCTAAAAAAACCTCACTCTTTATGATGCAAAGAATTAAATAGACACATATTATTAATAATTATGTTATAATAATATTTATAATAACACTTGTAGTTATAGTTTTCTTAAACATGATGATATTATTAATATCATGATAAAAAAAAGTAATAACACCTATTTCATTCTTAATAATAATAATATGATGATAAAAAATAAAATGATAACAGTAGTTAGATTGTTTTAATATTAATTAAATATCATTAACAACAATAAAAAAAGTATAAATGACACAACATGTTACAAAAGTTAATTATTTTAATTCTCTACAGATAGGTGGGTCGAGCTGTTGCTTGGGCGAAGTCGTGTGGGGATTCCAATATTCACTCTGCCCATGAACCTAGTGACATCAACTATAAAACGTGAATTTTTATGAAAAACTCAAAAATCACTTTCGAGATTTAACCTGAACCTTAGAAAAAATTCAAAAATACAAGGAAAATAATAAAATAATATAATATATAGGTCGGGGTGTGACAAATCCTATCTCCACCAGATGTTGAACTTGTCCCTCACCTCCTTCTATATAGTGTTTTCTGATCATTTGGTAAACAATTCTGGTGTAATATCATCCCTCATAGGGACACACCTCCTTGATCCCCCTCTATGGGGAGTTCTAATCAACCGGTCCCATCCCCACAATATGGTAAACTCTTTCCCAGGATCAACCTCATTGGGGCGGTCTAATCCCATGGTAATCTTTCTGTGTATGAAATCATCAGTTCTAGGGACTAACATCCTTGATCCACCTCCATGAGAATTTATAATCAACCAATCCCATCCAAAATGATGTTAAACTCGTTCCCTAATCCATCTAATATGGTCATTCAGATCCAACACCATGTGATGTAGAACATATGAACTAATCCAGAATACATATCCCACACAATAAAAAATAAAATTCCAGAGGAAAATAAAATACATGTAAGACATACTAAACTGATATTAATTATCTTGTGATCGACATGGGTTGTATTAGGTTATGTTCCTAAGATTCCTTATACGAGATTCCCTCATAAGAGAAAGATTCATAGGTGACCAATGTTCCTAATGATCAAACATTCCTAGAGATGCATAATGTGAATACTCTCCTAATAAAAGGTTACTACCCTACCAAGAAATAAGTAGTCTAATTATCAAGTTTCTACATAGTTATGGAACATGAAATGAGTTCCATGAACATGACTAAAATATACAACAGAGACTCGAATTATGAAACAAGTACCATGGAGTGATCAATGGAAGGTGGAGTCGATATCTCATCACCATGTCTAGATTAATGTATAAAAACACTGATGAATGTGTTGAATTCTACCTATCTTTGGAAAGTGGGAATGTAGTGAAATAAAAACCACTACACATGTTTTGATTTGAATGAGGGCCCTGATAAATACATTGAAATAAATCTCATATTTTTTCCCACTATTATAACTGGTTGACACATAATTTACTAGATGGCATGAAATATATGTTTAATATTTGTTTACACTTTTTTATGAATTATTAGTATGTAAATTTGATGAAAATGGTTAACGAGCATATGTTTGGTAATGTTTCTAGATAAATAATTAATGAGTTGTGTTTGTTAATCCATTGACTCTTATAATTTGTTGAAAATATAATTACTAGTAATGTAGGTTTAATTAAAATTATTCCTCAATATGTTAAATGAATTGGAGAAATAAAATTAAGGTAGATATTCTAGTTTTTGGGAATAATAAAATGTAATTATAATTGAATTGTTCATCAATAATAATTTTTGAAAAGATATGTTATTCTTGAAATAATGTTGTAATTAATAAAAATCACAATATAATAATCCTCACATTACTGATAGATGTAACCTATTATTAATGAATAGGTTATTCCCTGATTGTAATAAAACTATTTGTATGTTAAATATAAATATTATGGGTCAAAACATATCATTCCCATATGATATGCATAGTGATATTTATGGTGATGTCAAGGACTATAACATGAGTGATGTAAAAGGTAGATAATGGGATTTATCATTTTCATTTTAAAATATGGATTCTTTCTTATTAACAAATCAACATCAATGGATCGATGAACCGATAAATTCTTGGTGAACATTACTTTTCCAAATATATGATGCAACTCGTTTTTATTTGTTATGAATCACTATTATGTATATAATAATGTTTTTTAGATAAACCTTAATTATGGAATGATAAATAGTAAGAAATTTCATAGCAAACGGAGCTTGTGCTTGAATGGAATGAAAATGTTGATAATTCTGCTGAACCATGGAATGATTTGTATTATTCTTTGATGTATTTTAAATCATATCATGATTAATGAAATGTGATTGGAATAATGATAATTAATTTAAAATGATTTATTTAATGTATATTGGAATGTTTAAAAGAAATAATTAAATAAATATATTACCTTGAATTTTTATTTTCTTATTGGATATCTTGTTCCATGTAGTGGGAGTCGGGTTATTAGAGACAATATCAGTAGTTGGGCCTACAACATGGTTTACACCAACAGTTTGGTTGCGATATGTGTTATAACATATATGGGATGGGATTTCATATAATACTCCACCTATGTTATTATGGATATGGAAACCTAGTGGACCATGGAATGATGTTATTATAAACTTCTATGATGACGAGGACAAAATTTATAACTACCCAATATGGCCCCTCCCTATTATCCTGATTGATTAATGTGAGGGTTTATATGGTGGTTATCTTAGCCTATCTATTTGTGTAGAAGTAATCAATGGGTTTTGGTTGTTTTAACCACATGTACCTCTGAATTTAGTATTCTATAGATTATTATAGATCTGAAAAGTATGGGATTTGATGGATTGAGGTTCAATACATGAAATATATACTATCGTGGCTCCTAAAAAATATTCAGTTACTATATAGAGATGTGTAATTGGATGATGTGATGATGTGATGCACATAGCGAATGGTTTTTTATGAGATTTTTTGATTCACATGATGTATACAATGATAAATTACCCTAGATTCTCTTCGAAGGGATTTTATTAGAGAGATACTAACATGAATTATTTATCATTTATATCAGAGGTGTCATGGAGTACCCTATTGAGTATACATAATATTCTCAACAAACATATATAAACTTTATTTTAGGTTGGATGAAGAAGGATGGTGATAATATTAGAAAATACTACCTCTTTGATTGATTAGGAGATTTTTATGCTATTGTAGTTGTTTATGATGATTTTATTTTGGTACATATAGTTTCCATTTTAGTTGTTTAGTTGTATAACATAACATGTATGCATTTGGGATATTTTAAGTCTATCATGAGAGATAGTTATTTCATTTTTTCTTATATTATCTCTCATAATATCATATGATAGAATGCAATGCCACTGTTCTATGTATATGATATACCCACAGTTCTTGTCACCAACTCGTAATATATTAGAGGTGTGATTCAGACATCATAATTTCAATTATCTCATTACCATCCCCGGAGGAGTACATTTGGGTGGATGGTTATAATAATTCATTTATCCCAATCACATAAATAGGGATATAATTAATAAGTTAATGAAAATTGTCATTATATCATGAATGATTTGGGAATGATGAAATTGAAAACCACATAGAGAGAATGGATCCAATTTTCATGATTTTTATAAAAAACAATAAATTAAAAGGTTTAATGCTTCAAAATATAAATAAACTAAAATTGATTAATATATTTGAAATATGTGGATGAAAAATCATAAAATGTGCCAAATTTTAAAATTAGGGCTTTATGATATGTGATTAAGGTAGTTATATTCCTTATAAATGAGGTTACATATGACTTAGTAAATTAGGAATATGAGTTTTTGGTCTGTGAAAACTCAATATTTTTCATTTATGATACAAATATTCTTATGAATTTATGTCATTAAATATTAGATTTATTATAATAACATTAATAAATGACTTAGAATTCAGTTATTTTTATGGTTTTTCTATTCTTCATTATGACCTCATTTTCATGTTACTATTACAATAATGATTATCCATCTTGTAAGATTTGTTCAGATTTAATTCATTTTCATTGACACCTGATATTTATTATATATGTAATTTATTTTGTATGGTGCACATTATTCCTATATGACATATAATATGATAAATTATCATTGATTAATGTTATTCTAATAACAATTACATGGTCTCTCTTTTAATTTTTTTAATTTAAAATGTTGATGAATTCATATAGTGTTTTCAAGTATCAAATGTTTTATGTGGGTAATAATCTCTCATTTTTTTACAATTATCTTTAAATACCAATATATGTTATCCTTCACTGAATTTATGTTTTATTTAATTTTCATTTAATGGGGAAATAATGATTCAAACCATATCATTCATCCTTGATGAATGTATTGTTTAAAAAATTGTTATTTTTTAGAATAATTACCATCTCTTTTAATATATATAATTTCTCCATACATACGAAATTATATCCCACTAATGTTATCATTTACCTAGTGTATTATAAAATTGTTTTTATCCCTTAAGGAAATTTATCCTCCTTTATCAATATTATATAAATATTTTTTTATCCTTTTAATTAATTTAGTTTCGAAAAATTATTTTTATTTATTCAAATAAAATTATATACTTAAAAAATAAATTTTTTTATCTTCCACTACACATTTTTTTGGGTAAGAATTATGTATTTCCAAGGGTATTTAATTTTGAACAATTTATAACGAGGTTACCAATTATATTCTCCAGTTTAATATAAATTATTTTTAAATGTAATGAATACATTAATATTTTGAATGGTTTTATAAATAATTGTCATATTTACTTCTATTTATGTCCTTATATTTATCATTCAGGAAGTGTTGTTATTCACCAAATTTATTTTTTATTAAGATATGATTAGATTTGGAATTTTTTTTATATCATATCATTTTCTTAGTTTATATAATGAGGTGTTATCATGGTTTAATAGTACAAGTCTTTTTCCATGGGATATTTATTATAAGAAAAATGTTAATTATAGAGGTTCAATCTCAAATCCATAAAATTTCACAACATCTTGAATAGTTATAAACCTTAATAACACACAATTATATATTTATAAGACATGTCTATTTAAAAAAGAACAATAAATAGTAAAAATTAAATAAAGAAAAAATAAGAAACAAATTAATGTTCACAAAGACTCATCTCAATGATCAGTCATTGACACATAGGTTTGAAATTATCTTTTGTGAATTTTGGAAGGATTCAATAAAATTAAATAAATATATAATAGAATTTTTGAGAAGAAAATAATTCATTTTAAAATAGTATGATAAGAATTACCTCATACACCATTTACTTATGAATGTTATAAAGTTTCATTTTCAAAAAAAAACTATTAATTACTTACCTTTGGAATGTAGCACTGTGTTAATATCTCATGTCATGGATGTAGGATTCATTTAAGGATTCTATTTATATGAATAATACTCCCATAAAATGGTGTAAATAATAATATTATTCCCACAAAAAATATTGGGAAACCATACTCACCTTCCAAAAAAATATTTTCTGGACATCTGATTTCAAGTGAAACTCTCATCAATTTCACTTCTTTTATTTAAAATATTTCACATTGTTTCATGTGTGTATCTATTTTGATAATTTTTTTATATGGATTGTTATATTTTTTTTTATAAATTATAATACTTTATATAACAAAATATGACACAATAATGTTGTTATATGAATTGGTCTGGTCACAATTGAGGGTTCAAAACTATAGATTTAGTGTCCTTATAGTCAACTAAATTGCATAATTCATCCTACTAAGTAAACAAACATGTCATGTATATCGATATTTTTAATTTTTCTTATGCATTACTTATTTAAATTTAATATAATATAAAATTGTAATAATTTTACAGCTGATGAAGGGTTTGGGGTGATTGGAAGATACTTTTTCTATTGTCCGATAGACCAAGTTTGCAGAATTTACAATCACGCCAACATCATTATGATTAAAAAAAATTGAAATCAGGAACATTTATATTCATTATTATCATATTGTATATGTTAATGTTTTTGTAAATATATATAGATAATTAAAATTATTAATATTTTTTTGGATTGATTTTTTCTCCAATGGTTGTAGTGTTCTATGGGAACAGATATATTCTAAAACCATAACCAACTATAAGCATATGATAAATCTGTATTCATTTATATTTCATTTAAATTTCTACACGGTAGATATATATATTTTTTTGAAGGAAAAGAAAAATTACTGATCATGGAAACCAGGATTACAAAGCCAGTCAGGGAATGAGATCACCCAACAATGATCGCCCCAAACTTTCCCAAAACGAGCCAAACGATGGGCTTTCGAATTACCATCTCTTTTGATGAAAGAAAAATTTCATAAATCGAATCCATCAGTCAGGGACCAGATCTTCCTCAATATAAGGCCATAAGGCTGGGAATCCTCATCTTTTGTTGAGAGAGTGTTCACCACTTCGAGGCAGTCAGATTCCACCAGAATCATGGGCCAAAATTTTGAACCAGAAAAAAGAAGCCCATGAAGGATGGCTGATGCCTCTGCCACCCCATGGATCCATGAGTTAGGCACTGCCCTACACTGAGCTTCCACAATCTGGAAAAACTGTTATGAGCAATGAGCCCAATGTCGACCCTTGAGTTAGTAGAGACATCAGCATCTGTATTAATCTCAAATAAACCCTCAGGGGGGGAGACCAAAAGGGAGCCTCTCGTTGAGTGTGTCTCACATACTTCCCCGCATCAATTTTTGCCAACCATTCATCCACTCCAAAGCTCTATCAACCCATAGCTGATCAAGGGCCACCTTCATGTGGAAAATGCATTCATTCCGACGAGTCCAAACCAAGCAAGCAATTGTGCATATCAGCCCTACCACTCTTGGTTCCAGAGAAGACACCCATTTAGAAAGATTTGGGACCAACCCAATTGAAAGATCAAAGAACAAACCAAAATCCAGCCTCCAAAACATCCACATCCCTTCCACCCCCTTACAGTCAAGAATTGCATGCAAAGGGGATTCCACTTCATGAAGGCAGAAAGGACAAGTATTGTTCTCCCCCAAATGTCACTACACCAAAAAGTCACGGGTTGGAAGAACCCCAGCACAAACCATCCACCAAAAAAATTCACCTTAGGGGGGCGGTGAGGAACCAGAGGAACTTCCCACGATTATCGGTAAAGAAATTGGTCAAACCTTGAACCCTCATTTTGTAACCCGAACGAACAGAAAATCTCGCATGAGGTTCCCCAGTCCAGAAAATTTGAGCAATACCCATTCCTGGTGTGAGAGGTATACTCATGATAAGTTGACGATCCACCTCATTAAACCAGCAAAAAAGCTTCTCCTAATGCCACTCCTCAAGCGAGTCAATGAGAAGGTCACGTACCCTTGCATATTCGAATCTAGGGACAACCGGTGAGAAAACCTTATGATTGACGCCATCTGTCATCCATGGATCATTCCAAATGTTAATATTACTCCCATCATAAATTCTCCACACGCAGTCCAAATCAATGAGATATGTTTCCCCCCAAATGATCATCCACAAAAAACTTGGTCATGGCCCCAGTTGGGCATGCAAGAATTCAGAATGAGGGAAGTACTTAGCTCGCATCACCTTTGAGAACATGGCATTTGGGTGGGAAAGATGGTGTCATCCTTGCTTCGCCAAAAGAGCCTCATTAAACCATTTGAGATTTCGGAAGCCGAGGCCCCCACAGAATTTTGAAACACACAGCTTTTCCCAAGACATCCAATGGGAATTATGTTTTCCCTCGTGGGATCCCAACCAAAAATTGGCCAACAGAGAGTGGATTTGATCAAAGAGAGTTTCTGGGAATTTAAACCGTGACATAGCATAAGAAGGGATTTCTTGGGCCACTGACTTCACTATAACTTCCTTTCCCGCCTTGGAAATCATCCTACTTGACCAAAGACAAATCAGATTATCCACCCTATCCAAAATAGCGCCGAAAACTTGTTTCTTCAACCTACCCACCATGGTCGGGAGGCCTAGGTACTTAGGATGCTTATCAACCAGCGAAAACCCACTCCTTCCTATAGATATATATATATATTACTCAGGTATTATTTTATTATTAATATGATATTTTTATTTGATTTTTATTTTAGGAAAATAATATAATGAAAATTAATATTTAATTGATTTATATTATCATGTTTCTTGACTATTTTATATGTTTTATTTTAATAGTAATAATTAAATTTATTAATTTATTTATGAGTGAAAAAAATAGTTTATATCATATAATGACATGATATTTTAGACCTTGTAATACTTATTAAATTTTCTATAATATGCCTTACAAACTACCCATATATTAAATAAACCAAAAAACATTTGAAGAAAATTAATTTGAATATAATATAGAAAACTAAAATGGTGAAACATTAAAATATTTTACATCTATACGAAATATAATTAATATCAATTAATATTTAAAATGGTTATTTTCATTAAAAGTTTTAATCATTATATATTGTATTTTTATTTAAAAAATAAATATATAAATTCCAAAAACTATATTTAATAAAATAATGTTAATATACTAATTCTTCACAACGAATATTACTTTGTAATAATTTTGGTGTTTTTTTTAAGGTTGAATTTTTGTCGAAAATACGATATTTTGGAACATTATAATTTTAATGATTCTACCTTTATGTATATAAAACCTATAAGATTCTACAATCATTTAAGTACTTATATATATATATATATTATGGACAACATAATACATTTTAAAATTTTCCTTGAACTAATTAATTGAATGGATTTTTTTATCAATAAAAAATGTTACGTTATTAATAATTTTTTGTTTTTTTATCTTTAAATTAATTGTTTTGATGGAATTATTTGTTTATTGATTTTATTTAACAAAAATATTACATTTTTTATAATAAGAAATTTAATTTCATAAATATTTCTTTCTAGGATAGAAAAATCTAAGAAATAAATTTTTAACATTAAAAACAGTTTCCATAAAAATTGTTTTTAGGTATATTATGAGTTTAATGTAAAATAAAAACTTCATGACCTTAAAATTTTAATTTAAAAAAATCATTATAAAAATTATATTATAAGGTTAAAAATATTTATAATATACAATATTCATTATTATTAATTTTAATTACTAAGTTTAAAATTTAACTATAATTATAAATTTTAAATAGGGTAAAAGTGAAAAAGTTATATAAAATCCAAAATAAGCTATTACATGTCACAAAAATGTCTGTATGAGGATAACTTCAACCCAAACACATAACCCCAATGTATTTATCCATTTTCATCCATTCATAATTTAATAGTAATGTTAAATTATTTAAAATGTATTGTTAGCTTCCAAAACTATCATTCTCTTCACTTATAAGATAGTAACACTTATACCAATTTGATAAAATAACTCCCGTTAAAATTCCATCACGAAACACTGAAATGTGACTTATCATTTATCCCAATACAATTTAAAATATCTAATATTCACCATTATATTTCTTGATGCCTTCATTTCTGAGTATATTTCCTTGAGAAAACTCAAGATTCCAATGTCAGTATTACATTAATTGACATGTTTCATCAACTATACTCCTACCCAAATATGCTCTAACAATATTAACATAATTAAATTAATAAATTATTACTATTTAATTTTTTTATATTAATTGATAAATAATCATTCACTATTTTTCATCAAATAAGAGATGCCAAAACATTGATCAGATGTATCAGTGGACTACCACCTATACAATGCGATGCTGTTTATTTCAACACAAAAACTCATCGGTGATTCCTTGAAAGTATTATATAAATAAATGTATTATATATTTGACAATATAAATTCTAAATTAATCAATTTTTATATACTATCACTATATCCATTCATTGAGAAATTGGATTGATAATCATGCATATAATAGACTACTCCCTCTCTGGATGATGAATATCATTTTTCAATAATACAAATAATTGATGTTACCTATAATCTATTTATTGATGATATATAATGATTATTACATGTTTTATATTCATTAAATGTAACATTATTTTTGTTTACATATATCCCTTTCTTTATTACATTAATATAACATGTTTCCATTTTTATTGATTTAACATCCAATGTATACCATGTTACAATGATCATGACATTAAGGACAATGCGATTTTATATTATTTAATATAGTGTTATAATTTAATAATTTTTTTTAATTTAACAATTTTGGAATGTTTTTATATTTAAAATAATTTTTCATTATATCTCCTTTTGATTATTGATCACATAGAAAACTATTTCCTCAATATTTCCATCTATTTCTGATTTCATCTTGTTCTCCACTTATTGAAAATGGTAGATATTTAATAATATAGACATTTGATTATTATTATTTCTAATTAGTTTTAAATGATTATAATTCAACCAATTTGTGAGAATATATCTCATTTGGTGATTTTTTTTGAAAACAATGTGACACCATGATATTTTAAACGATGAAAAACATATTTGTGTGTATATGAAACCCAAAAACAAAAATTGCAGATTATATAAAACCACAAGAATTTGAGAAATAATTATTTTATATAATTTAAATCTCATTAATATCATGCAATTAACACACAACTTGGTTTGAAAGAAACATAATACTCTATTAAAATATTATTATTTAAACATGACCATTATTTCCTAGCCAATAAGTTGTTGGGTGTGAATATTACTAACAAAATTTTGAAAATTATATGTTTTTTACATGTATAAATGAAATTAAATATTTATCCATATATCACTAATAATATTTGAACCATTTAAAAAAAATTTCTGGAAGAATGTATTTTTCAAAGAGGTGGTCTGGTCAGGCATTGGTCAAATAATTTAAATTAATTTTAACCACATTTATAAAATTCAATAAATAAATTTGATATTATTTTTTAAATCTAAATAAAAATTTCTCATTGGATTAAATTTTTAGAAATTCTCTAAATGATAAATTATTTAGGTTATAGTAAAAAATATTAGGTTTTGTTTAAGATTGTTATTTATTTTAATTTATTTTTAAAACATAAAATTAATTTATGATATTTTAAAGTAAATTTTATTTAAATAATATATGTATTAATTTAATTTGTAACATTTTAGTCAATTTTATATTAATATTTAAAAAAAGTTTTCTAAACATTAGAACATTTTCTATTTGAAACCCCACATTCCCATCACATCTGTAAGGTTAATTTTCAATTATTTTTTCCAAATATTTGAATGGAATTTTGAAAAGTGGATTAAAATTTTGGAATAATGACAATTTATATTATATAATATTTTCAAATTAATAATTTTATGTATTTAATAGTAACACTGAAAAAAATTATTTATCACGATTATGGTAAAAATTAGTTTATCGGGGGTAGAACAAAGTAGAAAAGGGTAAAAATGACCGCAAAATTGCTCATAATAAGTTTATATTTACTTTTAGACCATTTATCTATTAATATAGATAATTTCCCATTTTTAGCATCATGGAATTTGAAAAAAAATTGGAACACATTGTTTGTTTCAAAAATTAAATGTGTCCCACTCACCTCAAATTTAAAAGCCACCCATTATCTTTTTCTATTAGAAATTAAAAAAAACATTTTTTGGCCTGATACCACATCAAATAAATTTACTAATTACCTCATATAAATCTATAATCCTTATTTTTTATCTTAAATATATCCTAGGAGGGCTTCTGGTGTAGACAAAAAGAAGTTATCTATAGATGCTGTAAAATCCCTTATATAGAATTTTATTTTATTTCTCCCACTACATCATTAAATTATTATTAAATAATGATGATATCATAAACATAATATATAAAATATTCTAATATATTTTTTATGTATATTTAAATACCTATATCTATCCCCTCTTCTATCAAATGGGTTACGAAATCACTAATCGTGTGTGTGGTAGACCACTACGTCACGAATCTATGTTATTCGTTTTCAATTACCCCATCCCAATACAGGTTTTAATGATGGATTTAACATATTTATCATATATTTTTGATACTATTATACATATTGAATTATAATATCACATATATCCTCTTTCATTCTATTCTGCAAGGATATGATAGTACCGCTCGTGTGTACGGCAGACTAACACCTCAAAAAGTGATACGATTTTTTTGGATTACACTTTACATGAAAGGTATTAAGGATAATAGCTATCAAATTTATTTTATAGTTATGATATAAAAATAGTTTTATAAATATAATATCACATCCGAATTGTTACCCACTAATCCATAGAAAAAATTGAGATCTTCCATGCATATATTTTGACTACTGTCTTCATATAGACATATGAAATGGGTTTCATTTTAATTTTACATTAATGTAAATAAGGTAATGTTTTCTTAATATTGATGAAATATATAAAAAAATAATTAATATTTATATCTTAATTAATAATTATTTTCCCTTTTTTCATTCTTTAAGGAAAATGGAAACAACTTTCATGTGTATGTATGACATATCATCTCATTGAACAGCGTAATCCATTTTCTACCTCTAAATTTTATATATTATTATAAATAAATATATAATTAATATATATTCTATTTTTATCATGTTTGAAATTATAGATTTTATTTATCCATTCTCAAATTAATATGACCACAATTATAGAACCGGAACATACATTAAAAACTATGAATTTATCACCTGAAATACAGATTTTAACATAGAATCGGTAATACAAATGTGATAAAAGAATGTGTGTAAATAATATATTTTCTGATGTGTATTATTGTGGTTATAATATTTATGTTCAATAAATAACTATTTATTATATTTATGGATGGAAGACATACAATGAAAGTCAAATAAGTGGTCATTATTTCTTATCTCACATTTACTCCCATGCGATATATACATTATTCACCAATTATTTTTTTGTGCGATGTATATAATACCCATTGTATATGTTTTAGAAATAATATATTTTTTCTGATAAAATTTAATTTTTCATTTTATGCTATTTCTTTTTTGGATCTTACGATTCCTATGTTATCAATTTGGAAAGGGTGTGATTCGTTATCCCATAACTATTCGAGGTTTTTTCATGATAACAACTCCATTGGGGAAATTATTTTATATTTATATACTCAAATAAATATATTTTTCACATATAGTTATTCACGAAATATTTCATGTATAAGTAAACAATTTCTACTATTTGGTAGTAGAAGTGATTGTGAAAATGTTTATAGGAAGATCCAACCTTTAATTATCCCTTCATTTGGAAATAATTTTTCATCAAAACCCATATTAAAAAAATCAATTTTATTTTTCATTTTTAGAAATGACTTATTAAAAACATTTTAAATCATTTTTTCGTTTTACAAATTTTTTTGAAAGGAATTATCATGTGTTTTTATAAATAATTCTTATTTTGGATTTTACAAAAATATTAAATGAATCATTATTTAACATGATTTGAATGCAAAAAATTTACCATATTTTGGAAAAAAATAGTTTTAATTATTACTTTATAAGTTATACAATGTTATTTTCAATGAAATTTATTTTGAAAATATTCTGTGAACATTTTTTTCAAAAGACGATTTTCAAAATGAAAATGTTATTCTTCTAAAAAAAATTATCATATTTTATGGTACATATTTTCATCAATAACATCAACGAACTATTTTACATAATATAAAATGAGGATATATTACATTTAAACCATTATTATTATTTTATTATATGATTTATATCATTACTCGACCAATGTTGGGGATCATGCCGAAACTACCCCAAGACCAGTTCTATAGGGTAGGGGTGGTGATAAGCACCGAAATAATAACAAACATGTGGAGGCTTTTTCCTATGAACCTAGAAAAACAAACAAACCCAAATTAATAAAATTGTGTCAAGGTAAGTGAGTAAAAGATACTACACTGTTGTAAATTAACCTAACATGCATGGAATTCTATAATGTACAAGTTTGGTAATGTAAACTAAAAGGAGATGGGGAAAAATAAAAACTCAACTAGAATGTTGTCCCAACCTGATGGAAATTAGAAATGTAAAATAACTAAGAGGGACCCACTCCTATATCCAATGTTATGACCACTATATACTATCCAAAAACCTATATTTCTAAGCACCGCTGATGTCATGATCTACCTATCCATTGTCTACATAAGGCGCGATACATGATAGAAAATCCCATGTAGGGGTGAATATAAACATACCCAATAGGATGCCCAAAAAGAAGAAGGGGGAGAAATAAGAGATATAATATAAATGGAGTACCATATATTGAATAAGTTAAAGTGAAAAAGTGTATCTCAACCAAACATAATACTGATGTATACTCATCCAAACATATGGTGGTTTAAAAAGTGATATGATAAACTTCTTTTCGAGTCATTGTTTCCTAATATAGGATATTAGACTCATACAATAACGAGAAGCTAGACACACAAAGCATGTGGAACACCTCACACGTCATTACGTATCATGGAGGGTGAGTAACCAAAACCCAAGGTGTGGGTATGAAAAAAGGATATATATATATATATATATATATTTGTTTAGTCAAAAGAATCCAAAATTATTGAGGAAGGGGATATCAATCTCATAGAACATCCTAAGAAGAAGAGTCACCAATTGTTCCTGGAGTATTCATCAATGATTACCCGATTCCCATAGATTTGACCATAACATGCATGTAAAAGGGGGTTAATAAACACACCATGATTCAACCTACATTGGTCAACTCTGACTTGCCCATATGGTTTTAGGTTACATCACAATAACATATATTAGTGGGGAAAGAATCCATATTTCTCATGAGATCAATGGTATATCAAACCATGGATCACTACTTTTCCACATAGTAGGAATGTGAAAATTCAAAGTAGAGGACCCACTCCCAAGTGCATCATTCGGGTTCCACTCTAGTAGTAGTTGTAGAGGACCCACACCCTACTGCATAGGGTGAGGGAAGGGGGGTTCTACTCAAATGGTCGAGGTCCTGATCCTTGGAATCATAAGGTGGTTCCACTCTAGGTCATTGAGGACCCACACCTTAATAATAAAGGGGGTTATAAAAGGATGTATGTATAAAGGACTCAAACCCATTCCAATGGGGGGTTTCACCCAGATACTATTGAGGATCTGCACACTGGTACATCCGGGGATTCTACTCGAAAATATCTAAAATATTATTGACCAATGATATTCTACAACACCTCTTAAATATTAATCGTTCTTAGAAATCATCATAGGGAAACTCTACAGCCTCATATGAGGTCACCATCACTATAAGGACCCAGCCATAAAACATTACATAATCTTGAATGAAATCAATAATTAACATTGAGGATTTTTTAGTTTTATAGTTCTCGAGAATTATACCATAATAATTACATTGAATATCAAAAAAAATGCAGACACTTCTACTCAGTTTCAATTTTGTTCATAAAATAAAACTCTTGAAATATATAGTCATGTCTAGTTCAGTGTTTTAGACATAATGACATTTCCTTGATCCCATCATTGACCTTATTCATCTTTAAGTCATATAAAAAAAACTTCAAAACATGGGATGAGCATAAAAAAAATGTATGTGTTATAAAATAAAGAAAGGAAAGAGTAACCCATCAATAAATAGAAATCCATGAAACCATACTTTTCAATTATATCATACCTTACTAAATCCTATGATTTATGAATAACACACTGAAATAATTAATCATAAAGGTAACTTGTGGCATCAATATCAAGCATACATTTTAGCTTTCATAGATATGTAGGGAGTTACATTTTGAATACCCATCACAGTATATTCCCTAAATCTCATATGAGAAACATTAACGTTTTATCCATCACATTACCAAATGAGTTGGAGAGGTATCATGGCCACACCGGCCCTATGTTTATCACGGAACCACTATTATTCGTAAACAATGATGAAGAACCATAACATAGTCATAACACATAAAACAAGCATAAATGAAATATAACATTTACACATTTCTCTCACAATATATTATTTCAATATACTGACATTATCAATTCTTTAACAAACCATTTTCAAAAACCATTTAGAACATTTAATAAAGAGATTTTAGTATCAAAGTGTCCCATATCACATTTAAACTTTTAAAAGAATTTTCATTTGAAAAAATTAAGATATGTATAAGTAAATCCTAAAAACCATTTGGAGAATCATGGACATTAATGAGGAATATTAAGATGAATAAATAATTATAACATTTAAAATGATATTTTAGTTTATAAGTTTTTAACAAAATGAGTGATGCTTGAATACAAATAAATTATGAATATAATTTTATCACAACATTAAATTATCATGAGAATAAAGGTATTCATGATCTAATATTCCAAATGAATGTATATACACCATATAAGTGTGAATTGGTGCATTACAACAATTAATTCTTAATGGAATGTAAATTTAGACGAAATACCTTATAAAAATTGTATCCTTAGATTAGGGATAAATCAATTACATAATAATGTGTGAAAAATATAAATACAATAAATATAATTGGTTATTCAGTGTATATCATTCATAGAACAATCACACATATTTTTTTATAAACAATACCAATGACTTGGATGTTTAACTCAATGAATGGAAATTGAGTTAAAATTACTCTTATCAAGTTCGTTTTGATGACTTGATAATTTGTCAATGGAGTGATAATGTGTATAAAAAGTATAACCACACAAAGGAGGGTGGAAATTAAAACATAAATAAACAACCAGTGATTCCACACATAATAATATCAATGCATAATTATGAATTAAATGATTAACTCAATGAATGGAAAATTGGGTTAAAAAGTTCCCTTACCTATTTGGTAACTTGCAAAACATACACCACATGAAAGAAGGATCATACAAAGAAGATGTAAATACCAATAAATAAAATTATATTATACAAAATTACAATCATGGGCATTAGATATATCATACAAAATGAAATAGTGGCCAATATAGCATGAATCTCATGAGAATAAAAATTAAGATAAAAACCCCTTACCATGTTCTGATCAATCGAGTTGTATGACAAAAAGTTAATAAGCATCGAATGAATCACAGAATACAATGTATATAAAGAGAATCATGATAATATTTATCAAATGACAGTACAAAATACACAACATTCATGAAATAAGTGGCAAACAATTGAAATCTCACGAAATTAAATGTGAGATAAGAAACCCCATACCTCGTGTTGGACTAGACCTGTTCGTTCTTTAATCATCGTAATAATAAACTAAAGTTAATTTTTATGTTATTAAGAACCTTTTTCACGTATATTATTCATTTTATATCACTTATTACCATGTTATAAACATTATGAAATCATTTAATTTAATAATGGTTGTTTGGTCGATATTTGGTACTTGAGTCAAAATGAACTTCTTGCAATTACAAGTTGTTCATGTGGTCAAAAATAAATTTTCTCCAAAATTATATTCATGATTTAGATATCATATATATCATATATATCAAGTATATATATTTATTTATAACATCACAAAACATTTGGAGATAAGAAATTAAATACACCATTCATGGAGGCGGTAAGTCGTACGTAGGAATGAACGCTACATTTGTTTTATTTCATAGTTTAATGGATTGAAACATAATGATACAAAGTTATATTATAATTCCAGTATAATATCATATATAGTTTCACTAAATCCATCATTTTTTCGAACCACATATGGCATTAACGAGTCATATCACTTGGAGGGGGCAGTAGTCTACACTTCCTCTAATGTTATTATCGTATTTACCCATTATGGAATCCATAAAGGTATTATATAAATGAAAAATAAAGAATTATATAGACAATATAAATATAATATATATCACAATTAAATATAGTTCCATATTAATGAAGACTATAATAGGTGATAGGAGATTATTGATCAATCATCGTTTTGTAAGGAAGTAGTTCGCAGTAAAAAACAGTAAGTTCAATACCCATTAGATCGAGGCGTCTGTATCTGTAGTATGAATACATCTCAAAAAAACAACATAGTATATTTAAGATATTTTTGTTTTTATGAATGATGTAATTAAATATAGTTTAGACGGTAGGAGGAAAAAAATTAAAACCTTAATAGAAGACGTTACCATTGAATCAGTTAACTCCATTTGGTTTGAAACAGAATGATTTATTGAAGAGCCTTATGCCTAAGGGAAGGCTTCTAAGTAAAATATAGGTATATTGGGATCTTATTTAGGGAGAGTTTGGTTGATCCAAAGGGCTTGAGAAGTGTGATTAATGGGTTAGAGGGGATGTCTTTTTATAAGGGGGTAGGGGCTCTTTAGGAAAGATAAAAAATATAATTTTATTCTATAATGATTTTTGATTTATAAAGGTTTAAAACATAATAAAGATGAATATACAATGAATCTTGTTCAAAATAAAATCATATAATAAGAATTGAATAGGTTTTGGATATTGTATTAATATTTATAATCTTATTTATTGAAATCATTCATTAATGTGGTAAACAATGCATCATTATTGTTTCAAAAATAATTTTATTTATATGATGTCTAAAAATTATAAACAAATACCATGATGTAGGAAATATTTTTAGCATTTAATTTATTATTTATAGTCTAAGAGATAACTTATAAAACACATGTAAAAATTGATTTACAAAAAGATAAATGTTTAAGTCTTTTTTGTCATTACTTTAAATTAATTAATATAATATGTCATTATGACTCTTAAGAGGCTCCATGGGGTACTAAAATAGACCCAAATATTCCCATGGTCAGAAATGTATCAACCAATATAATTTGGACACATTTTTGGGAAATTTAAAATTATTATAATATTATTTTTACCAGGAATTGACCTATTTAACTTTATCAGCGGTAATTAAAAGTCAAATGTTACTATTCACCAAAAATTATTTTCATCTTATTGAATAAAATTTTACTTACTGATGACAACCATGTATGTTGGTTTTTTGAATTTCAATTCATAGAAGTGGTAAAATTTTATTTTAATGAAAAAGTCAGTTTTTTAACTACTACTCAGTGATTTTACTATTCATCAATATTTGAAGGTTTTTAGAAAAATACCAAAACTTCTGCCTAATATATATTCGATATTCCAAATTAAAAAATTATTTATATTTTAACAAATTCATTAAATAGAAGATGCATTAATTAATTTAAAATTAATTCTCGCTGCCAAAACAAAAAGCATGTTTTCAAGATATAATAAATATAAATAGATTGAAGCTTTTTAAGTACAATTTCAAAGTGAAATTACTTAAAATAGAAAACATTGGATTACATAATAATGAAATAATAAAATTACACATTGAAACCAATTAAAAAAATAATCTAAACATATAAATAAATTAGAGTAAAATGTAGTTTTGAATTAAAATACTGTAATTTTCACTATTCATTATAATAATGAGCATTATCAGAAAAATGACTAAATTCATTCCAATTTAAATATTGGTGTCAACATATCATAGAATAATTTTATTTTACCAAATATAACATATAAAAGTGACAAAAACAATATTCAAAAAGGGTTTACTTTCAAAATGTGGTAAAACAAACTTTTAAAGAATATTAGAGTGTTTCATTCTTGATATTGGATTCAATATCATTTTAAGCCTCTAAAATTTATTGGGTAAATGTAAAAACATTTAAGAAATTTATATAATCATAATATGGTACGTTTGGTTCATTCTTCCCAATTTAATGGCGATGCGTTAACTACCATTTAAAATAATAATATTATATTAATATTTTTCATTATAACTAAACGTTGTGTGCAATATAAGTTTCCAATGAAACCTATCGTTGCGTATCGGGTATGTCATCAATCATAACATCACCATTAAAGTAAAATTAATATTTAATTCACAAATTTTAATAAATATGAAATAGTTATATTCTTTATTTACCTGGGATGTTACATCCTTCCCCCTTTTGGGAATTGTGTCCTTACAATTTTAATATTGGGCTTTGAAACATCATTGAAAGTCCCACATCAGAAAAAGTGTCAATAAAAATATCACATTAAAATAAAGAAAGATAAATATAGTGGTCACTTGAGATAACCCATACTAGGATTCCATGTAGGAAAACATGGGTATGGAAGAGAAACAAGCCATCAAGGTTTGATAAAGAGTGGTAGAAAACAATATTATGAGAAAGTTATCCAATAAAAAAACACAAAATTGTGACGGGATAAATTGTCATTTATTCTCTAGTAAGAAAATATAACGGAAATTGTCTTTATTTTAAGTTACTTTTCATATGGTTGAGGAATTAATTTATGAGATTACCTAAAATCCTAAGGAAACATACTTACTTATCATGTATGTTTTCATCATTCACTAATTTTTGACCACAAAATCATATTCTCTCCAAAAAATGAGTATTGAAACTAACTTGGTAACATTAAAAGCGCTAAAATGAACTTCTAGAGTATCAAATAATCTAAAAAAGATGAACTATATATTCCCCCTGTCTTTAGACATCAACCAAAACCAAAACGTTTAGTACATGATCAGATAATCCCCAAAAATGATAATACTTTATAAACAGAAATATTGCTCTTAATCCCCAAAATTCGACAAACAATACCCAATATTGGGCAAAGACCATTCAATAAACAAATGTCCTTAAAATTATTCAATGTAACCCAAAATAAGATTTTGTCCAAAAACTCAGAAGGATTTAATCACATTGTCTTCAATAGTTTATCTTAACATTTATCTCCAAATAAAATTGACCACTCTTAATGTCTCATACTAAACTATAATTAACCAAATCGCATATTCTATTTGATAGGTAAATAATTTCCATAAATAACCCAAATCACTATATGTCCATAATAAAAACATAGATTCTTATAAAATAAAATTTCACCATTACTCATCAAAAGAAAAGAAAACAATTCCTTGAATAACATTTTTATATATCAAACAATTGTGATACACATACTATAAAAATACTTCTAATGTAATCTCGTCATCAAAAGAGCCGTAATACTTTGAATCATTTCATCATCTTAAAATCAACCATAACTCTTGAATCCCTTATATGTTGACTTCTTACTCATTCAACATTCTTCATGATCCATTATACATTGTTTACCAACTTATTATGAAATACTTATTTCTTAAAAACAAAATCATGAGTCATATCCTATGATTCAATAATATCAAAACATATTATAAGAAATAATCCATACCTTTTATTGTTCATTGATAGTTTTTAATCCACAATCAAAATGGAATTATGTATTTTTAAACATATATTTTTATCATCCTTGTGATATAATTCCCAAAACTTATTCGAAGGAAATATGTTTGTATAGTGACCATGCACACCACATTTAAAACATTAAATTGATCCCACTAAAATAACTTCGTTCCCTTTATTAGAGTCGACTAGATGCTTCCTTTTTCCATGGCAGGTTCATGCTTTATGACCTCAGTTACCACATCTATTGCATATTCTCTTCCCTTTGAATCATTTTCTTATGTGTTTCTTTACACATCCATGACACATAGGTTTTCTAACAGACATACCTTTATGATTATTACCTGAAATTCCGTATGGATTTTTTCCCTCATATATGTTTCCTTATAAAAATCACCAAGGTTCCAGTGGACAATCATGACTCTAGATAGTCTGTTGAGAATAACTATAAGAGTTCCCATATCAACTATAATTTCATTCAGTTTCTTATTCATAAAACCATCATAGTTTTCTTCACATCAACTATTACTTTGGTTTCTGTTATATCCATCCATTAACTAAAACCAAAAAGGTCATTGTGAGTATATCTGTAAAATCATCAAAAATATATCTTATAAAGAATGGTAAATACTGAGATACACTTATTTATTTTATCTTAAAATAATTAAATTTATCTAAACAAAATATGGATCTTTCTAATATTCTAGCCATTAGGGTTATGACACTTGTGCTTAAATGACACCCTAACCTCTAAAATTATCTATACTGACCTCTGATACCAACTACAAGGACCCAACCTTAAAACATAACATAATCATGAATTAAATTAATAATTCACATTTAAGATCTTTTCAAGTTTAGTGTTTTAGAGAATTCATCAATAACTATTACATTAAATATAAATATTTTATGATGTAGACACTTCTACTTAATTTCCATTTTTATCATAAAATAATTCTTTGGAAAAAATTTGTATGTCTATTTTTATGTTTTAGACATCATGAATTTTCTTTGATCGCATCCTTGAGAATATTCATCTTTTTGTCTGGTGAAAATACATTTAAAAACATGGGTTGAGCAAAAAAAAGTTCAGTAAGGGTTATAAAATAATTAAAGGAATCTTTAACCCATCAATAAATACTAATCAATGAAACCATACATTTAAATCATAACATACCTCATGAAATCAAAAGATTTATGAATAACACACAAAAATAATAAATCATAAAGGTCACTTGTGTCATCCATATCAAACATACATTGTAGCATTCACAGCTATCTAGGGAGTTACATTTGGATTAACCATCACATTGTATTCCCTAAATCCCATAGGATAAACAATAACATTTACCTTCATCATGTTACCCAAGGAATAAGAGAGCTATCTCAGTCTCACCTACCCTATTTTTATCACGAAATCACCCGTATTCATTAACATTGCCGAAGAACGATAATGTAGTCATAACACATAAAACAAGAAAAAAGTAAAGAAAAAATTTCCACATTTCTCTAACAATATATTATTTCAAGATATTCACATAATCAATTCTTTATCAAACCATTTTCAAAAACCATTTAAAACATTTAATAATTAGATTTTTGAATCAATATGCCCCATACCACATTGAAAATTTTAAATGAATTATAGTTTGAAAACATTAATTTCCCTATAAATAAATCATAAAACCATTTTAAAAACATGTAAATTAATGATAAATATTTAGAAAACAAATATTTAAAACATTTAAAACAATATTTTAGTTAAAGAGTTTTTTACAAAATGAAAGACACATGAATAAAAATATTTGAGGAATAAAATTTCATCAAAACTTTACAATATCATGAGAATAAAGGGATTCATGATATAATATTCCAAATATAGTATATACACCATATAAGAGTGAATTGGTTCATAACAACAATGGAGTCTCAATGGAATGTAAATTGAGACGAAATACCTTATAAAAACTGTATCCTTAGATTAAAAATAAATCAATTACATAATAATGTGTGAAAAATATAAATACACTAAATATAATTGGATATTTATTTTAAATAAATCAGGGAACATTCACACGTATTTTGGTAAAAACTTCACTAATGACATGGACATTTAACTCAAGGAATTGAAATTGAGTTAAAATTACTCTTATCAAGTTCATGCTCATGACTTGATAATTTATCAATGGAGTGATTATGTGTATAAAAAGTATATCCACACAAAGGGAAGTAAAAATTACAACATAAATAAATAAATATTGATTCCACACATAATAATAGCATGACATAATTTATAATTAAAATATTTACCCTAGTTATGGAAATTAGTTTAAAAAGTTCCCTGACTGATTTGGTAATATACGAAACATAAAACACATGAAAGAAGGATCATAATATGAAGATGTAAATACCCATAAATTAAAGTATATTATACAAATAATACAATCATGGGAAGTACATACACCCCACAAAAGGAAATAGTGGTAATCATAGCATGAATCTCACGGGAATAAAAAGGGAGATGAAAACCCCTTAGCCCATTTTAATCATTCGAGTAATATGAACAAAATTTTATAACCACCAAATGAATCTCATAATACCATAATATAAAAAGAATAATTACAATATATATCATGTGTTATTACACAATACACAACATGAATGAAATAAGTGGCGAACAATTGAAATCTCATTGAATTAAAGTGAGATAAGAAACCCTTTACCACGTGTCTCACTTGACCCGTTCTTTTTTTAATCTACAGAATAATAAACTAAAGATAATTTATACTTGATTAAAAACATTTTTCCTATTTATTGTTCCTTCTATATCACTTATTACCATGTTATAATCATAATGCAATCATTTATGTTAATAATTGTCGTTTGGTCGATATTTGATACTTGAATCAAAAATGAACTTCTTAAATTTTAATGTTGTTCAGGTGGGAAAAATTCAATTATCTCCATAATTATATTCATTATTTACATATAATATATATATTATATATCTGGTATATATGTGTGTTTATAATAGTACATAACATTTGGAGATGAGAAATGAAATGCACCTTTCATGGAGATGGCAGGTCGTGTATACGCATGATCGCTACTGTAATTTCTATTTCATATTTTAATGAAATGAAAACACAATCATACATAGGTATATTATAATTCCAGTATAATATCATATATAATTTTAGTAACTCCATCCTTTATATGTTCCACATATTAATGAACAAGTCATATCACTTTGAGGTGGTGGTAGTCCACACTTCCTCAACTAAAATTATCATATTAACCCATTATAGAAACCATAAAGGTATTATATAAATAAAAAATAAATAAGTATAGAAAAAATATAAATATAATATATATTACATGTAAATAAAGTTCCATATTAATGAACACCCAAAAATTTTATAAGAGAAGATTGAACAATCATCGTTTTGTGAGGCAGTAGTTTGTCGTCAAGAGAAACAATATTTTCTTTTCCCATTAGATGGAGGTGTGTGTAAGTTTAGTTTGAATAATTATCATAAAAACAACCTAGAATAATTAATATACTTTTTTTTATAAAATACAGAAAAAAATATAGTTTAGGGGGTTGGAAAAGTAAAATAATATAAAAGAACATAAGTGAAGATGTTACCTTTAAATCGGGTTACTCCAATTAGTTTAGACCAAAAGGCTTTATTGAAGCGAATTCTGCCTGAGGGAATGAATATATGTTCCAGAGAGGAATATTTAGAACTTATTTGGGCATACTTTGGATGATCCAAGTGGCTTGAGAGGTGTGAGAAATGAGTTATAGGTGTGGTTTTTTTATAAGGGGGAGGAGTGGTTGTTTAGGAAATAATGAAAATATTATTTTATTATATATTTATTTTCGGTTTGAAAAGGTCCAAAACTTATTAACGTAAAATATAAGATGACTCTTATTCAAAATAAAAACATCTAGTAAAAGTTTTACAGGTTTTGGTTATTGTTTTAATATTTATAATCATATTTATTTAAATCATTCATTAATGATGTAAACACTACATCATTATTGTGTCATAAATAATTTTACTTATTTGATGTCTAAAAATTATAAAAAAATTCCATGATGTAGGAAATATTTTTATCTTTTAAATAAATTTTTATTGTAGAATATAGAACTTATACAACCCATTTAAAAATTAATTTACTAAAAGATATTTGTTTAAGTCATTTTTTACATTACTTTTAATTAATTAATATAAAGTTACAATTATCACTCTTTAGTGGCTCCATGGGGTCCCAAAATCAACCCAAAGATACCCAAGGTCTGAAATGTATCAACCAATAGGATTAGTACTCATGTTACAGTAATTTAATATCATTATAATATTATTTTTACCTAGAATTACCCTATTTAACTTTAACTGCGGTAAACAACAGTCAAAAGTTACTATTCATAAAAAAATTACATTTTATTGAAACAAATTTTATTTTCTGATGAAAACCATGTATGTTGAATTTTTGAAATTCAATTCACTAAATCGCTAAAATTTTATTTAAATAAAAAAGTTGGGTTTTTAACTACTACTCCGTGATTTCACTATTCATCAAAATTTGAAGGTTTTCAGAAAAATACCAAACATTAATCCAAAGCTATATTTGATATTCCAAATTTAAAAATGATGTATATTTTAACCAATTAAAAACATAGAAGTTTCGTTAATTAATTTAAAATTAATTCGCATTGTGAAAACAAAAAGCGTCTTTTTAAGAAATAATAACTATCAAAATATTGACACTTCTATATGTCCAATTTCAAAGTGAAATTACTTCCAATGACCAAAATTAGGTTAAATGGTAAAAGAATAATCTAATTACACTAACCAATTAAAAATATAATCTATCCATATAAATAAATTATATTAAAATTTATTTTTAAATTAAAATACAATATTTTTCAATATTCGTTAAAAAAGAAGCATTATTAGAAAAAGTAAAATTTAATCCAAAGTAAATATTGATGTCGTGATTCTAAAACAAGAATTTTATTTTGTCAAATAGAACATATAAAAGTAACAAAACTGGATTTAAAAAGGGTTTACCACCAAAAGGTGGTAAAACGTCCTTTAAAAGAATATTAGGGTGTTTCATGCTTACTATTGGATTTATTCTCATTTTAATCCTCTAAAATTTATTGGGTAAATGTAAAAACAATTAAGAAACATATTTAGTCATAATATGGTTATTTTGGTTCATTCTCGGTAATACAAAAACTATGCGTTAACTACCATTTAAAATAATAATATTATAGTTATATTTTTCTGTATATCTCAACATTGAGCGCAACGTAAGTTTTCTATGAATCCACTTGTTGTGTATCAGGTATTCCATAGAACATATCATCCCCATTAAAGTAAAATTAATATTTAATTCACAAATTAAAATAAATATGAAAATTTTATATTCATTATTTACCTAGGATGTTACAATCACAATCAAGGTTGGAATAAAATACAGGATATTCTATTTACATGCATGATTCATGTAACAGGTGAGATGGGAAATTTTATTCACAATATGAAAAAATGGGACCCCATGGGACCTGCATCGTAGTAACAAATTTGAAATTGAAAAAACTTACCTTAAAAGGTTTATCTAGAAAATAAGACCACATTTCCATAGATGACACGTCTATTTGGAACTCCAATTAGATGTTACGGTAGTTTTAACAACTGCTGAAGAACCTGACCAAGCCTACAGGATGACTAGTTACGGACCAACCCACATGATCCATCCTCTGTGGTGTGTCCCTTTGTGGACAGACTGCGATGATTGATCCATTATCCATTCGGACCGACCACCATGGAAGATCGATATGGTTGACCGATAGTAGATCATCCGTGGTCACCAGCCCTGCAGAAGCTAGAGCTATGTTGGATTTGCAATTGACTATGACTACGCTCTCCCCCTGACCACCTGTAGTTTGACCAAGTCTAACTCAATCTAGCCCATAGGGCCTATATCCACCCTGCCTATCGGGACCTCTTTGGCCATACACACCTGCCATGTCTTAGCATGGCCCGGTTGGCCCATATCTGCCTAACATACTAGGATGTCCCATCAACATGGACACCCACCATTTCACACAACCACCTTCCATCAACACAGCCACTCTTTGCAATCTGCAGCATGTTGTCTCCACCTCAAAGATTCACTTTCTTTCAAGATTCTCCCATCTCTCCGATCACCTAGAACCCCCCGACTGCTGACATTCCATGTGGATATCTACTGGTGCCAGGGCCTTCCACCACTACCATTGTCCACTACCTTCTACCACAAGTGGTTACCACTGTGCATCGATTCTGGTTGGTCTGGTCGCCGCCACAATGTTGGTCCCTTCCACAGACTATTGTGCCTTCTATAATGCTCAATACTAATTACAAACATAGATATATAATTCCTAAATAATTATCTACATAAATCTATGCACCGATCGAATATATGTTGATGTTTTATTATGCAAAAAAACATAACCTAAAAGATCAATGAAATATAGAGGAATTAAGGTGGATCGATCGATCGATGATATAGTTTGGCCGTTGGGGTTGATGTTCAATGAAGTGATATTGAAAAAGCGTCAATTATAAATCAAGAAATGGAATCAGGGATTTTTCATTCAATGGAAAGAATCATATGTTGATTTGGATCCATTCCTCATTGACGAGCATGTACGCCATTGATTGTTTCGATTCGTTGAAGCTTCATCATTGAATCGCCATAGGATGGAGAGATGTTCACCATCAGTAGTGGGAGGATTATAATGAAACCATAACACAAACCTCATAATCACCTATTTATAATAGGTAATTAGGTCATTGTAATCCTCTTAACTATACATTCCAATGGTTTCGGGGTCCAAACACCTCGCACCCTATCACTTTAGGTGGTTCTTGGATAAAATACCCTATTAAACAATCAACAATTGTCTCAGATTTACAATTTGATTCCTCATTTAAGAGTTATTTGAAAAAAATTAAAAATTAAATAAAATAATAAAATAATAAAATAATTTTATTTATGGTTACAACCTCCGAGATATTTTATAAATAAGACTCACATAAACAAAAGTTATGTCTCACCTCGTGTAAAAAACATTCTTTAGACTCAATCATGGACTCATATATATGATCCATGCTTCTGTTTGAGAGTTATTTTTCTTTAATCTTATGAATTGTATAAAATATACTTTATATTTTTATAAAATTAATTAAAGGCATAATGTGCCTCATAATTGCACGCCATGTTAGAACTAAACTCTAGAAATATATATATAAACATTTAAAAGTCATAAATGAAAAAAACAAGGTCTCTACATCATTCCTTCCATTAGTATTTTTATCACTAAAAAGAAAAATTTGGTAAACAACTTGGGAAAATGAGATCGCATTGGGCTCTTCTTTTCCCTGGAACACTCCTTTATATTTTCGTGCTACCACATTATATGAACCAAAGTGATGTTACATCCATGTAATCTCTGATCTTTTCGATCCTTGATCGACACCATCCGCTACACAATGGGGGCTCTATATTCAATGGACATCTTTCCCCAGTCGATTGTGTTCATAGAAACATAAACTTATCTCCTCATCTTTGAAAAATGGAAGACTTCGTACAACCACTCCAATTGTGTGGGTATAGAGATGTGGTAGGCAGTCTCACCAACCCACTACATGATCTCGAAGGACCCAATAAACCTCAGGGATAGCCCGTCACCCCCACTGAACATCCACATTCCTTGTCATGGGGAGAATCTCATGAAGATGTGGTCTCCATACTCAATGTCGAAGGGCATAAATTGGTGATTTTCATACGATTTATGTTTTCTCGGGGTTGTTTCCATCCATTCACGAAGTCCTATACTTTCTCTATCACCACCTACACTAACTTTGGGCCCATGAGGGATGACTCCCCAACCATAGTCCAACATAAAGCTGACCATTTGGGTCTCCTATATAGGGCCTAAAATGGTTCCCTGACAATAGTAGTGTGATATCTATTGTTGAATTAAAACACTACCAATGTCAGGTGATCCTCCCAACTCTGGCTAATATCCAACACCCAATCCCTCAGAATAACCTCCAGCACTTGGATTGTGTGATAGCTCTTCCCAACGCTCTTGGGGTGAAAGGGTGTACTCATCCACAGCTGGGCCATAAATTCATTCAGTAGGCCTCTCCACAATTTGGATGTAATCTCTACCTCATGATAGGATACAATCATAAAGTGTATGTCAATGATGGTAGATGATATCTCTAACATAGAGCTGACCCAAACTTTCCACTGAACTCTTCTCTCAGATAGCAAGAAAGTGCACCAACTTCATGAGTTATCCAACTATCACCTAGATAGATTCATGTATCGTCACTATGTTTGGAAGTCTTGTGATGATGTCCCTGGATATTCCATCTCATTTCTAATTTGGAATCTCAAGAGGCTCCAATAAACCCACTAAAACATTTTTCTCATCATTCACCAGCTAATAGGTGACACATCATGTTGCGAATTCTCATACATTTCATCTCATACCAAACAACCAAAACTACCACTAAAGATACTTATACATCATTCCCACATAGAGATGTACATCTAAGGGATATGTGTGAAAATACTACATCACATTCTCCCATATCACTATTAGAACCACTATTTTAATCTTGGACATCATCTCATGAATCCCTCCTATAGAATATCCATTTGGTGCATTTCTTGTGTATGACTGATCATACAGAACAACACACTCGATGTCTCCTGATTTGGATTCTTTCACATGCTCGTTGAGTGAAGGAGTTATCACCATAAAATATAGAAAAACCACACCCCAAGCCCCACCAGTTTTAGTATCAGGAAATTTACCTTAATTGAATATTCAAACACTAAAAAATCCTAGGAACTCCTTCTAAGGGAATATAGTAAAAAATTTCCATTTCTTAAAGTGTATATTCTATTGAAGGAATAGTCCTATAAGAACTCCAACCTGTATCGCTTCCTCATGTCTAGGTCTCTTTGCCTGAATATGTACATCAAAATCTTGTGTTATGATTAATCTAAAATTTTCACTCCTATAAGTTAGTTCTTCCACATACATAGGTAGAATTATATCACTTCTACTTCTATGTCATGTGTCCCAATTTTATACTCATAGGTACTTTGACAACCAAGATTCATATGCGATGACTATTTGTTTTTACATCAACACACTATAGAGTCGAGCTCCTGAGGCATCACAACATACTATGAAATCAACAACATCCTCTATCAGTCTCAAAATTGTAGTGATCGTCATCCACTAACTCATCTCCTCCAAGGCATTTAAGAACTACATAGATGAGCTAAATGGCTATCCCTTCAACTTTATAGTGTCCAAAAGGACTGTAATTCTGAAAAAGGGTACCCCATTTCTTATATTGTACCCTACCAAATCAAGAATGCTTCACACCTCTATCCCATTCATGGGTGTCTCTAAAGAAAGAACTACATTGATATTTTCTAGATCATCGGATAAACCTTTCTCAACAATGAAATTTCCCAAAAAGTTAACTTCATGTGTCTAGAACATGAGTTTCAAGTGATTTATGTAAAGATGATACTCTCAATGTATATAATGAACATTCCTCATATGCTCTGCATGGTACTCCTTGGATGGAGAGATAAAGAGTATGTTTTCAATTAAGACAACAAGAAATAGATCCATGCAAGGCGAAAAGATCTATTTCATCAATGTGATAAAAATTGTAGTGGAAATTTCCACACCAAAGGGTGTCACTGGGGAATCATAGTTCTCATAGTGTCATTAAAACTCCAATTTTAGAATATCTGCCATGTAGACACAAAACCAGTGGTACCCAAAACAATTTTTGATCCTTAAGAAAAATTTCAAACCTCAAAACTAGTCAAGGAGGTCATTTATTCTGTGTATGGGATACTTTTTCTTTATCAGGGCATGGTTCAGGCAACGATAATCCAGGAAAAGTTGTAAGCTCCCATCAACCTTCTTCATGAACAAAATTGGTGATTCCAAGGGGTGAAGACTCGGTGTGGTGAATCCTTTTTCCTCCAAGTTCCTCCATCAATAACCATTGATCCAAAATCATGGTGGGTACCATACAATATGCTGGTGAATATATTGGACATTTCCTAGTTGCATGTCAATGAAAAAATCCCACTCCCGCATCAGAGGTAGTTATAGAAGATCCTAGGGATGATTTCCCTATAATCTTGCACAACTGAAGGAACCCAAATCCTGGAAGAGTCTAAATCACCATCCATTACACTCTCAAATAGAAACGTGATAGGTTGTAGCATTATGACCACAACACATACCTTCTTGGAAACGAGGTATATTTCAATAAGAAGAGAGAAACTTGTCCCATCAGTGTGTAGAAATCTGACTAATCTACGATGATATCCAATATGGGATCGAACAATGGAAGTCAAATCGATACCAAATATCACATCAAAGGGTTCTATCATGTTGACCAATAGGTCTCATGCGAACCTTCCTACTCCAACTGATAACTTTCACTCATAGAAGATGAATGAAACAGAAGAAGTGCACTATATATACTCCTCTAGAAATAGTTGTTGTGATAAAACCTCTATAGAGAGATACAACTAATATACTAGGAGTAAAGAAACAAATGATTTATTAGAACATTTTTTTACTAATATTGAATCTAGAGTAGAATAAACCCAGATCGTACCTCAGATCATCTCGTGCACTGTAGGATCACGAAAATATGTACAATGCAATTTTATGTGACACCAGCCAATAGATCCATGATCTTAATGGGGCCCACCTAGTGTTTGTGGTAGAAGAACCTCATATCATCATCCCCCACCTACAGCTTCTCCTACTTTTCTACCATCACCACCTCCCTGGGGACCACCTTGTCCCCACCTGTGGGATCCCTCATCATGGCGTTGTCTCTACCATGGTGGTCCACCTTCTATATTCTTTGGAATATAAACATGTTTGGTTAGGAATCAACATTCCATGTGACTTTACCTTTCAGAATCATGGCATCGGCCACCTCCGGGCCGACCTGGTGATCTACAGTTCCCCGATGCTTCCTAACAACATGCTCAAGTCTGATGATGGGGAGGCCTCCTTCATCGAGATCCTGTAAACGGATGTCTTTTATCTAACATAAATGTCTCTAATCTGTATTATCCACTACTATTCAAAGCTAATTGCTGTACATTAGAAATAATTGGTTCTGTCACTAGTGCTTTATCTAGTACCACGACATAGGTGGGGACGCACAATGGTGCTATGTTGGCATGGATCTCTCTAAGGAGTCCCTCCTGAAACTTATTTTCTGAAAATTAGACATCAAATATCATGTTTGGAGATTACCATGTTAGGTATATGAACCTAGCTGAGTACAATGCCACTGTTATTCCTCCCTTCTCAAGCTCCAGATACTCCCGAATTCAAATGTAACAAAAGTAAGAAGGGTAGTACTCCTCCACGAACATCTTTTAGAAGTCCACCCATGAGATTTCCAACCCATCGTGCATATGAGTAACCAATATCCACCAACATAAATCCATTACATAGAAAATAAAGGCTTGCAACACCACCATATGATCTATTAGGGTTCGAACAACTAGAATATGTGGACCACCAATTCTATCCAATCCAATGCAGCCTGAGGACCTAACTCACTATGGAACAATAGTGGTCTCCAACACTAGAACACATGGAGTGAACTCAACCTACACACATCCTAATTCTTCTCTACTAGGACTACGTGCAGATAAATAGTTTGAGGTGATACAACCTACACACTTAAAGGAAGTTGACCTCAATATGGACCCTAAACAGAGTCTTTATCGCTCACAGTCTCATCATCATGAATCATAGCAGGTAGGTAGGCTGACTATCAACGCAGAGAGTCCTAAAAGTTTTCAAGGAATAGTGACGTCAGGTGAGAATATATATATATCATCAAAAATGGGCAGTTGACTAAAAAAGTACAGTTGAAGACTCAATCCTATATAATTCATGAACCATTGTTCCTTGAAATACATTTCTCTGCATGTCGAGTCTATAATCAGGAAATTTGGGTTCGGGTGAATGGATACATTGGTCAACCACACCATCACTAGACTACTTGTCCTGAGATCTGCACTTGAGAAACTTCTACACTCTTTCCCTAAAAGTAACCTAACCTTTTTTGGAAAACATCCAAAAAAAGTCACAAGGCTCGATCCACCTCTAGTTCTATTTTTTCTCTACCTAAACGATGTCCAGAATTGAAGAGCCACTATCCCAAGCTTACCACCATATGATAGTGGGTGGCGACACGTGGTGAAGAGAAAAAAACTTAGGGAGTCCTTTTTCAATGTACCTGTACAAAAACACACATCCATATATTGCTGATGTGCAGAAGGAAAGTAGTATAACATGGTACAATACTATAAAAAAACCATGCATGTCTGAATTACAAAGTAGTACAATTATGAAAATTTAATCTAAATGGAAAAGGAAAAAATTACACGCCTATCCCAAAATGTATCCCAACCTGACAAAAACTAGAAAATTAAAATATTTAAGAGACTCAATCATTGATCCCGTTCTACGACCTCTGCACTCTATCCTAGAACCCATATCTCTAAGATCTCATGATGTTACTAAAACCTCTTTTTCATTTTCATAACACATGGTATGTGTAGAAACATCCCATTCTGGGGTTTGTATAAACCTACCTTGGAGAATTCCACGACATCATAAGGAGATAAATAAGAGATAAAATGGTAATGGAATAAATCAAGTTGGATAAGGTATAGTGAAAAGGTGAAACTCAACATAACAAGATAATGAACTAAACTCATCCTAATAAAATAAGCTTGAAAAGGTGAGAATATTAACTTATCATTATGTTTTTGCAAACTATTATTGTTTATTAGTGTCATCCCACCATGATAATCCATGCACAAATAGAATATAGCATACCCCATACTTCTTCGTCTCTCATGGAATAAGAGTAACCAAAACCCAAAGAGTGGGTACTAAAAAATTATATACATATATATATATATATATTCATAGTAAAAATAAAACCAAACTAGAGAGTAATGGGATCTCCATCTCAAATCCCATACTAAGAAGGAAAGTCTCTAACAATTCCAAGAGTATTCATCAATGATTCCAGACATCCCACACGTCTTCCCCAAACACACAAGTAAGTGGAACTAAATCACAAAACATTAATATTATCCTCTTTGGGCCGCATTGACACATCTGTATGGTTTTCAGTCATGTCACAAGGAAACACCATGGTGGGGGAAGCTCTCTCTTTCTCACGAGTCTAATGGTACATCAAACCCCGTCTTTCAACTGATCTATATAATGAGATTTTTCCCAATCAATGTAGATTACTTGTTCCTTATTGAGTCCCAGGAGGGGAGGGGGCTCCACTTAAATAGTAGTCATAGAGGACATGCTACCTTGTGTGACTTGGGGTTTCCACTATAATTGGCAAGGACCCCTGCCTTTGTATCATAAGGGAGTTCTAATTTGTGTCATTGAGGACTAGAACCCTTACTGTATTGGGGTTCCAACAGAAATTATTTATTGAGGACCCACACCCATGTTGATTGGGGGTGGGGTGGGTTTATATTATGATATCATTGAGGACCTGTCGACTACTATATAATGGGGGTTATACTCGGAAAATCTCTAAAATCATGCTTGACCATTGCTATCATCAATATTTTTTAATGACAGTTTGCGCTCGGAAATTCTCACATCATAACTCAAAAGCTACATCATATTTCATCATCACACTCTATATGTAAAAACATGCAGGATTGGATATTTTATAATGACCCATACTTTACATACATTGTTATTACTTCATAATTGAACCACACTTATTACAACATATAACAAAACCAGGAAAGGACCGTATAGGTATAGAGTTTTAAAAACTGGGAAACATAAACAACTGGTTCATAAAACATCTACTTTGCCTCCCATTTATTTCATCATATCTAGAGTCCCTTTTGGAATATCCTACTTAATAACCTTATTCCTGACCTGGGGAAAGAAAACATACAAAATGGTGAGCTCAAATGCTCAGTATGGGTAAACAAAAGAAATATCAATCACATCATATTCATAAGAACATAACTTTTGGAAATCTTAACATGCAAAAGAGATCATAATTTCATAACATGGGATAAATCATAGTAGTGAAATGTAATCCCAATAATCATAACATAAAACATGAAACTTTGTGGAATACACACATAATCATAGAGAATCATTTCTTAGTAGTTAAGAATCATTGACAAGACTATCTTAGCAGACAATGTCCATTTCTGAACTGAGTTCACTCCTCGTTTCAGTCCTGTTTCACTGAACCAGATTAACCTGACGTTCCAACCATGTCTATCTCATGAGATATAAATCTTTACCCAATGCATTGGAGGGAGATATAGGTCTCACCCATCTCATAATGATACCATTCTTATGTGTGCCACAAAATAATAAACCATACATTATTTCATAACCCATGTAATAAAAATGGAATTCTTAAACATCGTGACCTCATAAAACAATTCATATAAGATAAATGAATTCATAAAAATAATTCCATCACAACATAATCAAATCAATGTAATAATATGGATAGAAACAGAACCCTATATTATCATATATGGAAAATAATTTTAATAAAACACTTGAACTCCATTCTTGAGGAAAATATCCTTTCTACTTCATAAACATTTTCCTTTCTTAACATGTCATATAATTTTAAACTAAAAGAAGTTGATTAAAAATAAACTTGAAAACTTTTAAAGTAAGCTTCTTAGAAATAATTTTTTAAAAATCAATTCATGCCGTATAAGTAAAAGAAAACATTCTTCCCGTACTTTGGCTGGAAAAGTCAAAAAGTACCTCGTACAAAAAACGACAAAAGATTCCTTTCATATCTTTTACTAAAAACTCACCGAAGGAAAAAATTGGATTTAAACAATTGTATGTGGATGGAAATAATATTACATATTGAGGAAACATGGATGTGGATGATAAATATTCCCCATTAAATTCTGAAGTATAAACAATCTTGGATAAAAATGAGATTGTGATATTTTCCCTTACTTTAGGTCTGATTTGCTTCATAAGTGTCCGAACCATTTGTATAATGATTTAAATAATGTTATTGACTTATTCCAGAATCATACTTATTTTTATGATATCATATATGGTAATATTCTTAGCTTTTTATTAGTAATATTTCATTACTACTTGTTATTCATGTGTTTATTACTTTTTGTTCTTATGCGTGTTTTGTCGAATAAATTCTTATTCTTATTTTTAGGTTATAGATACCTCATTTAAATAATGTTATTAGTGTAATATATATCATATTCATTCAATAAATTCATTTATATAATCATTATGCAATTAAGATCATGTAGAACGAGTGGCATCACATCGCGGAGACGGTATTCCGTACGTACGCACGAGCGATGATATAGTTCCCATGATCGCGAAATTGTAATGGAGTGTATGTATAATATTTCAGAATGAAAATAATTTTACAATAATCATATATATTTATTATTTACCTTATTATACCCATCCAAGTAAGGTGGTGGTGGAAAATAGATTACACCACGGTGTGGAGACGGTATTCCGTACGTACGCAAGCGCGGTGATTTCATTGTCCGTAAGATGGATAGATGGTGAAATAGGGTTGTTTCATACTTATAATAACATATCAGTATATGAGTTATACTGATGTTATTACTTCATAATGATACAACTAAAGAAGAATAAGTGGAAGAAGAAATAATGTTGAAAGAATCGGTAACGAACATTACCTCTTCTTTGAAGCGCCTCTTTGAGACCTCCTCTTAGGACACTAAAACTGGTCTTTGAAGAAGACCATGACCTCTAGGATGTTTCTAGGGAAGTTGAAAAGATAATGTTTTAGGTGTTGGATGATCATGAAGGCTCAAAGTGGTGTGAGGGAGAGTGGGAGTAGGTGCCCTTTTATAAGGGAGGAGAGAGGCACCTTTGGAAAAACTAAAAATATTATTTTATTATAAAGTCATATTCAGTTTTTAATAGCTCCAAATTGATTTATTTAGAATCTAAGGTGGGGATGGGTCTAAAGCCTCTCATACAATAGAATTTAGACAAGTTTAGGTCATTATACTAACATTATCGTTTAGTTTTAACTCTTAGTTAATTAGATTGACATTTACCATGTCACATTGTATTTTTATATTATATAATTAATAAAATTACCATATACATCCAAGAGACCCCCCAAGTGGTCATTTAATGATACACATATCATGATATAAGTATCATGGGCGAGCCTTAGATTTTTAAGAATATAATTACAATTAATAATATAATATTTGTTTTAAAAACTATTTTATGTCAATTTTGACACTATTTGGTAATTGATTTTTGTGAAAATCATAACAGAATGATTAGTTCGAAAAACGTTGATTAAATAAACACTAACATGTCATATTAACATAGAAAAGTAATGGAATTCATAAAAAGTCTCAAATTACATTTATTTGGATATTTATAACATCAATTATGTCAATATTTCATTAATAAGATAATTATTGCATCATCATTGTGTCATAAATAAATTACATTATTTAAAGTCTACAAATTACAAATAAAATACCATTACATAGGAAATATTTTTATATTTATATTGAATATTTATAGTCGAATTTATCTTATGTATAACCCTATATTTAAAATGATTTACTTATTAAACTTTGATTTTAACTATTTTAACCCTTCTTTTAATTAATTAATAATAAATGTCCTAATCTAATCCAAGTTGGCCTAAATGGTCATATTGTATTCCTAAGTCTGTTTTTGGTCTAATTACACTTATCCAATAGAATTAAGACATGTGTTAGGGTAATAATAATAACATTTCTACCCTTAATTACCCTATCTACTTTTAACCGTGGTAAAAAAAGTAAAAAGTTACTATTCACCGAAAATTATTTTCATCTCATTTACCCACATTTTACTTACTAACATCAACCGTGTCTCTTAGCTTTTTGAAATTCCATTCACAAAAGCGGTAAAATTAAGTTTTATGTAAATTTGCATATTTTCCTAGGAGGTGGGTAAAAGACAGTGAAAAGTTCAATAAAATTTTTATATATCTAAAATTATTATAAAATGACTCCATTGAATTGAATTTAACATATATAGGTATTATGTATCAATTTTGACCTAAAATAAATTTAAATAAAATAAATAATTATTTAAATAAAGATTCGGTTTTTAAATAGTAACTCAGTGTTTTCACTATTCATCAAAAATTGAAAGTTTTCAGAAAAATACAAAAATTTCACCCTAGGCTAATTTCATTATTCCTAATCCAAAAATGAAGTCCATTTTAAAAAATAAAATTTACCAAATTTCAATAAGTGGGTATTACTATTCATAACGGATAGTTTTAATAATATTTTAATAGCATATCGTTGTTTAGTGAAACTCGGTATTGCGTACGACACAATCTATCGAGGAAGACCGAGGTTGTGTGTAAAGCAAGAAAAGCTAGTGTTGTGTGTAGTGAAAGATTCCTTTGATGATTTATATAAAATAAAAACAAAATATTTCTCATAAAAGTCTCGGATGTTACGTTCTACCCCCCTTAAAATGAATTTCACCCTCAAAATTCTTCACTTTGTAACAAAAAGATGAGGATACCTCTCCCTCATCATATCCTCAGGCTCCCATGTAGCTTCTTATAATTGGTGGTTCCTCCATAAAACTTTCACCAAGCGAGTGGTCTTGTTCCGTAGGACTTTTTCGCTACGATCCAGAATCTCTATCGGCTGTTATTCATAAGAAAGTTCTTGCTCAAGCGGTACAACTTCTAAGCTGAGTACATGTGAAGGATCAGGTATTTACTTTCTAAGGAGAGATACATGGAACACAATGTGAACATGATAGATATTCGGTGGAAGCGCCAATTGGTAATCTACCTTTCCAACGCGATCCAGTATTTTGAAAGGACCGATATATCTAGGGCTCAACTTCCCCTTCTATCCAAATCTCATGACCCTCTTCCAGGGGGATATTTGTAAGAACACTTTACCACCCACTTCAAACTCTAGGTCTTTTCTTCGGTTGTCAGCATAACTTTTCTATCGACTCTGAGCTACTCTTATGTGTTGTTGAATAGATCTTACCTTTTCTGCCATCTCATCAACAAGATCAGGTCCAAATAGCTTTCTTTCCCTAACTTCATCCAAACAATTTGGAGTCCTGCATTTCTTTCCATAGAGAGCTCCATAAGGAGCCAAATGAATACTGGAGTGAAAGATATTATTATAAGGATATTCAACCAAAGGTAGGTGTTGATCCTAGCCACCTTTGAATTCCATAGAGCATGCTCTTAACATATCTTCTAGAGTTTGAATTGTTCTCTCATATTGACCATATATCTAAGGATGATAAGAAGTGCTGAAACTCAACTCTGTATCCAGAGTATAGTGAAGACTTCGCCAGAACTTCGAGGTAAATCTCGAATCCCGATCAGATATAATAGAAAGTGGTACTCCATGCAATCATACCACTTCCTTTACATATATCCTGGAAAGCTGATCTAGAGACAAATCCTCTCTAAAAGCAATGAAGTTTGCAGACTTTGTAAGACGATCAACTATGACCCAGATAGCATTATTTCCTTTGGATTTTTTAGGAAGTCCGGTGACAAAGTCCATAGTGATGTTTTCCCATTTCCATTCGGGTATGGGTAATGGTGGTAACATTACCTTAGACTTCTGTCTCCCAACTTTAACTTGTTGACAAACCAAGCATTGAGAGACATATTCAGCAACATCTATTTCCATGCCATCCCACCAGAAGTACTCTTTCATGTCCCTATACATCTTCGTGCTTCCAGGATGAATAGAGGATGAAGAACTATGAGCCTCATCCAGCAGCTCCTTCTTTAATTCTAGGATGGGAGGTACACAAACCCGATTCCTGATCTTTATTATCCCATCATAATCAAGGTTGAATTCAAGAATATTTCTCACCTTCTTTTGTAACTCTACATCTTCTTTCTGCGCCTCTTTAATCTTCACATGTATAGATGGTTGAACATTCATTTGTGAAAGATACGATTTTCCCCCTTCCAATATAATTCCAAGATCCATCCTTTGTAAATCCATAAATATTGGATCTTTTGTGATCCTCATTATGGATAAGCTAGCATGGTCTTGTCGGCTTAATGCATCTGCCACTTTGTTTGGTTTCCCAGGGTGGTAATGAATTGAGCATTCATAATCCTTAATCAGCTCCAACCATCTTCTTTGGCACATATTCAGCTCCTTTTGTGTGAAAATATACTTTAAACTTTTATGATCAGTATAAATATCACACCTTTATACGTAAAGATAATGCATCCAAATCTTTAATTAAAATAATACCGCAGCTAACTCCAAATCATGAGTTGGGTGATTTTGCTCATGGATTTTCAACTCTCGTGAAGAATAAGCTATCACCTTATCATTTTTCATAAGAACACACCCCAGCCCCTTCTTGGATGCAACACTGTAGATCCCAAAACTTTCTCCACAACAAGGCAGTGTGAGTACAGGTGCACTGGATAACCTTCTTTTCAACTCCTTGAAATTCTCTTCACATTCCTCCATCCAAACAAACTTAACTCCTTTCCGAGTCAACTTGGTGAGTGGATTATATAATCGTGAAAAATCATTCACAAAATGTCGATAATATCCAGCCAAACCAAGAAAACTCCGGATCTCAGTTATTTTTGTTGGTCTCGACCATCTTTCGATAACCTCTGTTTTTTATAGATCCACGGATATCCCCTCTTTTGAGATTATGTGACCCAAAAATGCAACTTTTTGAATCCAAAATTCACACTTGGTAAATTTGGCATAAAGCTTCTCATTTATCAGGGTATTTAATATAATTCTCAAGTGATCTTCATGTTCTTCCTTGATCTTTGAATAGACAATAATATCGTCTATAAATACCACCACAAATTGATCAAGATATTCTCCAAAGACTCTATTCATTAGATCCATGAAGAAGCAGGGGCATTAGTAAGACCAAATGGCATCACTATAAATTCATAGTGTCGATAACTTGTACGGAAATACATCATTGGTATATCCTCCCTTTTGACCTTTAATTGATGTTACCTTGAACGAAGATCAATCTTGGAAAAGTATTGAGCTCCTCTTAGTTGGTCAAATAAGTCATCAATGCCCGGGAGAGGATATTTGTTCTTGATAGTGATCTTGTTAAGTTCTCGATAATCAATGCAGAGTCTCATTGATCTATCTTTCGTCTTAACAAACAGAACAGGTGCTCCCCAAGGTGATGCACTAGGGCGTATGAATCCCTTATCAAGATTCTCTTGCAGTTGCTTTTTCAATTCATGCAACTCAATTGGGGCAATTCTATAAGGTGTCTGTGAAATAGGAAAAGCACCCGGTACGAGTTCTATTGAAAACACAACTTCACGATTTGGTGGATGACCCGGCAATTCCTCCGGATAGACATCCTCAAACTCCAGTACAATGGGCATATTCTTAATCGTGAGTTTCTCACCAACCATTTGAGATAAATAACCCTCATTTAGTGGAATCAAGACCCATAAGATGGTAAACATTTCCAATTGAAGGTTATGTTCATCCTTGAATCAATAGACGATCATAGATTGATCTAGAATATAAAATGTGACTTCCCTTATTTGGAAATTGATATGCTCTCCATATAGAGAAAGCCAATCCATGCCAAGAATCACATCAAATTCCACTATTGGAAGGATCATAAGATTTGCAGGAAGCACTTTCCCACAATCTTCAATCAGAGAAGAATTATAAACTTTTGATGTGACTGTTGTGCCATTAGGGGTTGTCACAGATTACTCAACATCTAATTGTTTAGGTAATACGGCGATACCCTTAGAAAATTATTCAGAAATAAAAGAGTGGGTGGATCCAGAATCAAATAAAAAATTTGCTACTTTATAGTTGATGGTTAGTGTACCTTTCACCATATCGTTATCGTACTCTACATCGCTGATAGAAATTACATGTGACTTTCCTTTATCATTAGCCTTAAGAGTTTGTTGACGTCGACCATCATCATCAACCCATGGATTTGGGCATTGATTGGCATAATTCCCCATCTCCTTCCACTTGAAACATTGATGTGTAATAGGTTCATTCTGTGAATACCTTCCTTTGTCTGCATCATTAGACATCATCATCCCATCATTGAGGAATTCAAATGCCAGATGACCTTCCTTTCCACATTTGAAACATTTACTTGTCCCTTTAAGACAACTCCCTCCATGTTTATTTCCACACATTCAGCATAAGGGAAAGCTCATCTTCTTTTCAGTGTTCTCTTTAGATTTTCCTTTGAATTCCATTTTCTTCTTCTTATCAAACCCATATGACTGATGGGTTACTCCAATCTCCATCTCAACTTTGAGATCACATCGAATGATTTCCTCGTAGCTATTGAAGTCCCTTATGGCTAAGGCCCTTCGAAGACATGGTTTTAAGCCACTAAAGAATTGATCGATCTTACTCTCAGGTTGGATAATAATACCAGAAGTGTACCTTGCATGTCTTGTAAAATTTTCTTCATAGGTACCAACAGATTCATCATCCTTTTTCTTCAGTTCAAGAAACTCTTTCTCCATCTTTGTTTGGAAAATACGAGGGGAGTACTTATTGAAAAATATGTTCTTGAACTCGTCCCATTCCATGGACTCAATTTCATCCCTTTGCCTCGTATTCTTAATAAGATTCCACCATTGATCAGTATATCCTTCCAAACAATACACTGCTAAGATGACTTTATCATGTTCAGAACATTGAAGAACTGAAAATATCTTTTCAGTAGTACTAATCCATTGTTCAGCAACTAATGGATCAGTAGACCCACTGAATGAAGGTGGATGCTGCCTCATTAAGGATTCAACAGAATGTTTCTCCTTCCTTTGCTCGTTTGTAAGTCCTGTATGATTCATAGCTTGAGAAAGTTGTGTGATCATGGATACGAGATTTTTCATTCCAGCTCCCATAACATTTTGTTTCTCATGGGGACAATCATTTCATTTCCCGTCGCATTCCACAGTAACACGGTTCCTTAGGGTTCCAGCCATTGACTAAAACCAAGAAGAATAGTGTGAGAAACACAAATTATAATAGTAAAAAAACATAATCAAGAATAAAATTTCACACTTAAGGTCTTATCATAGGTTATTCATGTCCATTTCTAAATACTGATATTGTGTTCTATGCTTAGACTTATCCTTAGGGTTCTTACTAAGGCTTTCCCATCCTAGCTTCCAAAGGTTGACTATACCTTTCCTCTAATACCGACTATAACGACCCATACTTTACATACATTGTAATTACTTCAGAATTGAAGCACAATTATTACAACATATATCAAAACCAGGAAAGGACCGTATAGGTATAGAGTCTTTAGAAATTGGGAAACATAATCAACTAGTTCATAAAGCATCTACTTTGCCTCCCATTTATTTTATCATATCTAGAGTCCCTTTTAAAATATCCTACATAATAAAATTATTCCTGACATGGGGAAGGAAAACATACAAAAGGGTGAGCTCAAATGCTCAATAAGGGCAAACAAAAGAAATATCAATCACATCATATTCACAAGAACATAACTTTTGGAAATCTTAACCTGCAAAAGAGATCATAATTTCATAACATGGGATAATCATAGTAGTGAAATGTAATCGCAATAATCATAACATGAAACATGAAACTTTGTGTCATACACACATAATCATAGATAATCATTTCTTAGTAGTCAAGACTCATATCCAATACAATCTTAGCAGAGAAATTCCATTTCTGAACCGAGTTCACTCCCCGTTTCAGTCCTGTTTCACTGAACCGGATTAACCTTTAGTTCCATCCATGTCTATCTCATGAGATATAAATCTTTACCCAATGCATTGGATGGAGATATAGGTCACACCCATCTCATAATGATACCATTCTTATTTGTGCCACAAAATCATAAAACATACATTATTGCATAACCCATGTAATAAAAATGGAATTATTAAACATCGTGACAACATAAAACAATTCATATAAGATAAATGAATTCATAAAAATAATTCCATCACAACATAATCAAATAAATGTAATAATAGGGATAGAAATAGAACCCTATATTATCATATATGGAAAATAATTTTGATAAAACACTTGAACTCCATTCTTGAGGAAAATATCCTTTCTACTTCATAAACATTTTCCTTTCTTAACATGTCATATAATTTTAAACTAAAAGAAGTTGATAAAAAATAAACATGAAAAATTTTAAAGTAAGCTTCTTAGAAATAATTTTTTAAAAATCAATTCATGCCGTATAAGTTAAAGAAAACATTCTTCCCGTACTTTGGCCGAAAAAGTCAAAAAGTACCTCGTACGAAAAACGACAAAAGATTCCTTTCATATATTTTACTAAAAACTCACCGAAGGGTAAAATTGGATTTAAAAAATTGTATGTGGATGGAAATAATATTAAATATTGAGGAAACATGGATGTGGATGATAAATATTCCCCAGTTAATTCTGAAGTGTAAACAATCTCGGATAAAAATGAGATTGTGAGATTTTCCCTTACTTTTGGTCAGATTTGCTTCGTAAGTGTCTGAACCACATGTATAATGATTTAAATAATGTCATTTACTTATTCCAGAATCATAATTATTTTTATGATATCATATATGGTCATATTTATAGCTTCTTATTAGTAATATTTCATTACTACTTGTTATTCGGGTGTTTATTACTTTTTGTTCTTATGCGTGTTTTGTCGAAAAAATTCTTATTCTTTTTTTTCAGGTTATATATACCTCATTTCCAGAATGGTATTACTGTAATATATATCATATTCATTCATTCAATTCATTTATATAATCATTATGCAATGAAGATCTTGTATAACGAGTCGCATCACATCGTGGAGACGGTATTCCGTACGTACGCACGAGCGATGATATCGTTCCCATGATCATGAAATTGTAATGGAGTGTATGTATACTATTTCAGAATAAAAATAATTTTACAATAATCATATATAGTTATTATTTACACCATTATACCCATCCAATTAAGGTGGTGGTGGAAAATAGATTACACCACGGCATGGAGACGGTATTCCGTACGTACGCACGCGCGGTGATTTTGTTTTTCATAGGATGGATAGATGGTGAAATAGGGTTGTTTCATACTTATAATAACATATCATTATATTAGTGATACTGATGTTATTAATTCATAATAAAACAAATAAATAAGAAGAAGTGGAAGAAGAAATAAAGTTGGATGAATCGGTAATGGACATTACCTCTTCTTTGAAGCGCCTCTTTGAAACCTCCTCTTAGGGCACTAAAATTGGCCTTTGAAGAAGACCATGACCTCTAGGATGTTTCTAGGGAATTGGAGAAGATAATTGGACAGGGTTTGGCCGATCTTGAAGACTCAAAGTGGTGTGAGGAAGAGAGGGAGGAGGTGCCCTTTTATAAGGGAGGAGAGCGGCACCTTTGGAAAAACTAAAAATATTATTTTATAATAAAGTCATATTCGGTTATTAATAGCTCCAAATTGATTTATTTAGAAGCTAAGGTGAGTATGGGTCTAAATCCTCTCATCCAATAGAATTTAGACAAGTTTAGGTCATTATATTAACATTATCGTTTAGTTTTAACTCTTAGTTAATTAGATTGACATTTACCATGTCCCTTTGTATTTTTATATTATATAGTTAATAATCTTATCATATACATCCAAGAGACCCCAAAATGGTACATTAATGATACACATATCATTATATAAGTATCTTGGAAGAACCTTAGATTTTTATGAATATAATAACAATTAATAATATAATATTTGTTTTAAAAACTATTTTATTTCAATTTTGACACTATCTGGTAACTGATTTTTGTGAAAATCATAACAGAATTATTAGTTCAAAATAAGTTAATTAAATAAACATTAACGTGTCATATTAACATACAAAATTATTTTAATTCATACAAATTCTCAAATTACATTTATTTTTGAATTTATAACATCAATTATGTCAATATTTCATTAATAAGATAATTACTGCATCATCATTATGTCATAAATAAATTAAATTATATAAAGTCTAAAAATTAAAAATAAAATACCATTATGTAGAAAATCGTTTTATATTTCTATTGAATATTTATAGTCGAATTTAGCTTATATATAACCTTATATTAAAAATGATTTACTTATTAAACTTTGATTTTAACTATTTTAACCCTTCTTTAAATAAATTAATAATAAATATCCTAATCTAATCCATGTGGGCCAAAATTGTCATATGTTATTCCTAAGGTTGCTTTGGGTCGAATTACACTTATCAAATAGAATTAGGACATGTTTTAGGGTAATAATAATAACATTTTTACCCTTAATTACCCTATTTACTTTTAACCGTGGTAAAAAAAAGTAAAAAAGTTATTATTCACAAAAAAAATTAATCTCATTGAACCAAATTTTACTTACTGAAATCAACCGTGTCTCTCAGATTTTTGATATTCCATTCACAAAATCGGTAAAATTAAGTTTTATGTAAATTTGCAAATTCTCTTATGAGGTGGGTAAAAGAGAGTGAAAATTTCAACAAAATTTTTATATATCTAAAATTATTATAAAATGAATCCAATAAATTTCATTAAACTTATATAGGTATTATGTATCAATTTTTAACTAAAATAAATTTATATAAAATAAATAATAATTTAAATAAAGCGTCGGTTTTTAAATAGTAACCTAGTGTTTTCACTATTCATCAAAAATTGAAAGTTTTCAGAAAAATACAAAAATTTCACCCTAAGCTAATTTCATTATTCCGAATCCAAAAATGATGTCCATTTTGAAAATTAGAATTTACAAAATTTGAAAATGTGGGTATTACTATTCATAATGGCTAGTTTTAATAATATTTTTATAGCATAGCGTTGTTTAGTGAAACTCAGTATTGCGTACAACGCAATCTATCGAGGAAGGTCGCAGTTGCATGTAAATAAATCCAAGCTAGTGTTGTGTGTAGTTAAATATTCCTTTGATGATTTATATAATATAAAAACAAAATATTTCTCATAAAAGTCTCGGGTGTTACAGATTTACATTCCAAAAACAAGTAACTGTGGAAAATTGATCTCTTCACCGCAACATGCCTGAATGGGACCTACTGTGGCCCATATCTAAGCCATGAATATTGAATTACCAAAATATAATCAAAAAATTTGTCTCAAAAAGTGGTTCATGATGAAATATACCACTCATTAATTGTATGCTATAGTAAGATGGAATTGTATTTAGAATAGCTTTCTCAGGATCTTCCAAATCCCATGAGAAGAACAACCGTGGACCAAATGCTGCAGTCAATGTTCACAGTCGACCACCCCTAATGTGGCTATTTGTGGAATGACTACCTTGGTCGATCCACTTTTCATGCAGAAAGACCACTCTTTTCGACCACAACAGTTGACGAACCATGGTACGACTACCATCACTATCCCCATGACATCCCAAGATTCCTCGACTTAAACGTCGACCAGGACCTTGCACTCCCTCGGTCACCCGAAGTTTGATGTGGGTCCACTTTAGTTTAGCCCACATGGCATGTCCTTTCCCAGACCACTTACCATGCTTTGGCCCAGCTCGCCTAGCCCATCGTGGCCTGACTTTCTTGTCAATGTGGCAACCCACAACATTCATTGATAGGGTGGGGCCACTGTCGCCCCGTGGATTTTTTGTCTACATGGATATTTCCCACTCAAATTCATCCTCACACATCCCAGATACAACAGTTCCACATGGCCCACCACCACCCACAACATGTGGTCGCCACTGTGTGCCACCATTGGAGAGACGTTATTTCTGTCTTGGGTAAACATTGTTATCTAGACTCAACAGTGGCCTTTGATTCATGATATCTTCTTCCATTTGAGTGTTCGTTTTCTTCCTTCACATACATAGTATACAATATAGTTAATATTTTTATACTATTAATTCTAGGCATACCAGGCCTTAGAATCGTGCATCGTCTCATATCTTAAGTCTGGAAATATATATAGAAATATTTCAATGCCTTACAAGGTAAAAATAAGATCTTTACAGTTTATGGTTAGATTGACAAGTGATGTAAAAAAATTGACTATTCAAAATTTTATTTTTGATTTTTTATGTTTATGTTTGTTGATTTGAGTATGTATTATCATTTACTATGTTAATTATTCAATAAAAATTTTTAGGTTTATTATGATTCTTCCCTTCTCTATGTGGAATTAATAATACTTATCAACTAATAGAAATGGCCTTCAATATTTCCTTGATGGATCAATGGGTTTTATCAGAAAATCTAGATTGGGTTTTGGATGAGGCCTTACCCATTTATTTATATTTTGTAGAAAAAAGCCTCAACAGTATATTGTAGATATTTAAAATTATGCATTGAATCATTATGAATGCAGTTATTGATAATCCATGTGATTATTCGATTTACTAGAATACCCATCATTATGATTTCAAGCTCATGTGATTATTTATATTGAATTATTTTATCATCATTTATTCTTGCTATATTATAATCACATTACTGACTAATTATAATTTATTGAATTTATTTATATTAACATATTTATTATGTGTCATGTATTCATAGATTCCATAGTGTTCTTACACTTATTGTGCATCTTAGCTAACCCATATATTGTATATTCTTCCCTAGCTACCAAGATATGATTTGTGATTGATATGAATGAATTAATTATGAGTAATAATGTATTTCCAAATGACAAACTTTTGGTATTTATGTTTTCAATTATTATACGAATTTTAGGTATCTATATCATTTACCAGTACTGTTATGCTAGTTAGGCCTTCATGATGTGATTTATTTAATCTTATAAAAATATAATAATGTAGACCCCGGTTTTAGACTACTGAGGTTGTGGATTCTGTTGTGGGCATCAGAGTAAATTGAATAGAATCCTTGGGAACAAGATTTACAAAAAATAGATTGATAAAAATGAACCTTGTTATAGGAAATTATGATATTTATAAAAGAATATCCTAATGTTTTGGTTTGGAATATATTATGTGGTTTTTATTAGAAAAATATCCATTTGTGGATACTGCAACTTAATGTTGTAGTGGATCAGATTTTCCTAGGGGTAAGAACTCTAAAAAAGGTACATTAGGCTTGAACTTATCATCATATGGTGATGGACAATGAGCCTTACTATAAACATTGTTTGAAAATAAATGGGTATATACTTAAGATAATTCATATTTTAATTACAAACTATTGTGATAGATTAGAAAATAAATCCATCCCCAAAGAAACAATTTTTTATGATTATGAAATAATCTATGAATAAAATTTTCTGATAATATTAAGTGTTTCAATAGATTTTGGATTATAGATTATGTATCATAATGTAATGATCTAATCTAGTGTATGACATTTTTTATAAATGGGGACCAATGGAAGAAGAATAACCATATTAATTCACATACCCTATATAGGGATTGATCTAAAAGGAAGGATAATAATGATAGAGATAGAGATATAGCTAGAGCTAGACAAATTATTACCATATTGGGGAATCTTACTTGGGTTATGAGTAATAATTGTTCCCTTATGGAGGATCTACAAGATCCACAATGTACTGTAACATTGTTAGACTATGTCATACATCAATAAAGCCCATAATTCAATAGGATTAAAAATAAATTTTTTATGAGAAATAGATATGTTACGTAGAAATAGTATTTATCACTCTGAGAAGTCGGGAAATTTTGATTTTTTTAATGGAGTTTTATCATCTCTTAGGATATACAGATCAATGGTGGTGGTTTATTAAAAACAATAAGGATGGATAGTAAATTATAATAACCCTGACCCTAATAAGATGGAGCTAGTTCATAGTTTATTGAAGTTGAATAAGTTACATTGAATCACATCATAATAGATAGAATAGTATTATAGTATTGGTACACTAGAAATGTACTAGAGTAAGGTATTAAATTTGAAACCAAAAATTAAAACATAATTTTTTTGGTAGACTATAATAATTTCCTATCGATTATACTTTCATATCATTCATTTGATGCATACTAGATTCTTAGGAAAGGAAACAAAATAATGGTGATTATAAATTCTCTTTATGGGTTATATATAGAGAAATATACCATGAATAACGAATTTATAATAAATTAGGAGTGATAAAAATAGAAAGGTAAATATCTTATGGCACGTTCCACAAAAATAATTAACAAGAATATTCAATTTCATGGTAAATAACAAATATTACATTCCATTTAATCAATAACAAAAATATCATAACCAGATAAGGCATTACCAATATTGAATGATAAATTTTTGTAAAACCGTCCTATTTAAAAATTAAACTGAGAGTGAAATGTATCCATATATAATATCATTGCAATAATATCATGGATAAAAATAAATGAATTCTCAATGAAGGAAATAATTAAATATTAGACATCATGATATTAGGAATCATGGAAATATATAATATCATGATCTTTCCTAAATAAAATATAAATCTACTATGTAAAAACCCATCTGATTTGGCCAATTATTTGTCTCATGAGACCTGTCATGGAATTAAGGGTCAATTAATAACTAGGACCTAATTATATATATAATTACAGATAATTCCTCTAATATCAACTAATTTATTTAATTCATGAATCTATATTCCTCATAATTAAATATCTTTATTGAGTGAAGGATATAATTTTCTCAATACATCCCTAACTAATAACGTAACATTCATAGTAAACACAATATGTGAAACTCGTATAAAATTTTCAAAATAATAATAAATATCATACAATGAAATAAATATTGACATAAATGTAATTTCTAATGAAATCTGACCACAATCAATTGAATATTTCCATAGAATTTTTAATGTTCACAAAACATAGTGAGATTGTACAATAACTTTTACTACTTGGTAATTTCAATGTCGACTCCCCTTGGATTAAATAATTCAAATGAAATCATGAAATACATTGAATTATTAATTAATCATGATATTACATGTAAAATGGGAAGTATATACAATATATAAATAAAATTAGGTTCATAAAACTACAATATGCCTCGATGAGGAGAAATTGAGATGGAATCTCTTACCACTTATTAATTTTCATGTCAAATTAGCATAGATGAGATAATTCAAATTAAAAATGAAAATATCATTAATTTTTATGATTCATTATATTACATGTAGAATGGGAATTATTTACAAAATATAAAATAAATTATGATCACAATATTAAAATATTCCCTAATAAAGGGAATTGAGGCAAAGACCCTCACAATGATCGTATCATTGAAGTGGGGAATAAAAATGAATTCATTTTTTTATAAAATTTAATTCATCATAGAATAAGTAAATATAAAACATCATATAATCAAATATAATTAAACAAATAATATTAGAATGATATAATCAATGAATTAGAAGTTTAACATAACAAACGGAAATTGAGTAATGAAATTCCTTACCTCACAATTCATTTTGGATGAATAAGAATTAAACTATTTTATAATTGTTTTAAAAATGTTATTAACATATAAAATAAAGTTATTATTACTTATTACTTGATATATGATATTTTTATTACATCTTATCAACCATTAGTTAATAATATTTTATTATTGTCATGGTTTTATGTGTTAATTTCCATGTTTTTTATTGCGTGTATTGTCAGATAAGATCCAGTTATTACAAATATTAAACAGTTCTGTAATCTCCAAAATAATAATCATAACATAATTATAATATTTATACATCATTTATACTTTTCATATTAATCCCCAATGCAAGTTATTGTAAATAATGTATATTATGATCATGGAGATGGTACATCGTATATACTAATGAGTAACATTTACATTTTTCTATGATCATTATTAAAATGATGTATTTAATATTATTTAAATACACAATGACCATAATATAATAAATTCAATAATATTTCTAGAAATAATATTTTTATATCTTCCCTGTATTCTGGTGATGAAAATAGGGTCACATCACTCTATGAGGATTTTAGCCCAAACGAAAAATAATGACATAATCATCTTTGAGGGAGTAAATATTTAAGAAAGAAAATGATATATTATATTTTAATAGTGATAAAAATCTCATTAATATAATAAAAATTCCATGGTTATCAAATATATTTATTAAATATACCCTTGTTACCTTCCATATAAAGAATCTGTGAAAAACAATTACGTCGCTTCATGAGGCAGTTGTCTGTCATATGCACGTACAACCTTATAATACCCCCAATGGAATTGAAATTAATATGTTATATATATTATATAATGAATAAAATATGTATAATTATCATAAAACATTCATATATATAATTTATATTCACCATTATACCCATCTATGATAGGTGTTGATAGAAAACATGTCCCATCGGTTAGCGTGGAGATAGTCCACCACACACAAAAGCGATGTTATCATTTATCATTGGAAAGAACTAGAGATAGATATAGGTAATGAAAATAGGATAATAAAATAAAACTATATGGGAGATAATATATATATTCTATACTTGTAAATTAATTATATTGTAAGGATGCGGTAAAACAAATAAAACAAATATTATTTATTACGAATTTTACGGCTTCTCAGAAGACCTCTTTAGGATTATACCTAACATAAACCTGGAATAAATCTCTAACCAGACCAAGACTTATATGATTTGGGTATATAATTTTGGTATATATTCGGTTTGGTATTCAATGATCCCAAATGGTTTGAATTTCTGAGAGATAGAGGAGACGGGTGGCCTTTTATAAGTGAGGTGAGTGGTGTATTTGAAATTTTAGAAAAGAGATATGTGTAAACATGTTTTTCACATGAAATATGTTTATAAAATGGATATTTTCCAGTAATTAGAAATTATATGGTATATATATAACCATAAAATATATTTTAGAGGCGTTGATAGGCCATTTAAAACCTTATCTCTTTATTTTATCTCCCTGTAAACCTATTTGTACTTTAATCATGATAAATAAATTTTAATATTTTCACAATATATCTTTGTAAAAAAATTTAATTTTAGGTTTTTAGATAATATAAATTAATCTAATTCCAAATATCCAATAAAATTTTATAAATTCATATATCATAAGTGAAAATTTTTAATTTAAAATTAATCTAGAAGACTTGATGAGAAAGTGGGTTTACAAAGAGTAAAGGTTTAAAAGTTTAAGAATATTTTATATAAAAGTTATATATGAAAATTATTCCTATTAAATAAATTTTATTCATATATTTATAATTTAATTTATTTATTTTAAATCTATTTTTAAATCTAATTTAACTGTAGAATTAATTAAATTGATGAAGCATTTTTTAATTAAAATTAATTATATTTTACTATTTATCGAACAAAGAAAAATTTCAGAAAAATATAAAATATTCACCTAATGATAATTTTGATATTATAATTTAAAAAATTATGTTTAGTTTTTAAAATAATTTTTCATATTTTTTTAATAAATAATTATTATTTATGTCTATAAAGTGTGCCTAAACAACTATTTAGAAAAATAAAGGTTTTAAAAAAATATTTATTTTTATTTTAAATGATTATTTTTATTTTTTTAATCAATAAGTATCCATTAAATTTTTTTTATAAATGTATAGACCATATAATTTTCATAATTTATTTTTTTCTATTCATACACTTTAATTTAAAAACCTGGATTTAATGTCTATGTTTAAAAAATATATATATCTTAACATATTATAATGGATCATTTAAACCTACTGTTTCGGGCATTATAAGCTATTGAAGAGAAAGAATTTGTTTAAAAAAATTACAATAATGTTTTGGTTAGTTATATTCACTTATAATCATTGTGTTGTTTGTTTTACCTGAAATCAAACATGATATTCCTATTTTAAAATTGTTAAGTTTTTAAAAAAATTGAAAACATGGAAGGTAAGGTTTTCAATTAACTCTCCTAAGAATAATATTTCCATCATAAATAACAAGAATATATCAAAAACTATTTATTGAGTTTAATATTGAAATAAAAATTATGCATGAATTCAAAATTCCAAGGTTATCATGGAATGGTGTGGACTAAATGTGTAATCTAAAGATGAAGATAGATCATTCCTTTAATGGGATTAAGATAATTCTCATAAGGTAACTACTGTCACAAACTTTTTCATCATATTGTGATATAGTATCATGCATTATTAATATAGAAGAATATTTTTTAGGTGTTACTATTTGAAAGTAATGAAAGATAATAAATATATAGAAGAGAAAAATATGTAAAATGTAAAGATGGGAAATGAGAATTTTACGAATTCTGATACATATTGAAGGTAATATCTCGATAAAATCCTAAATAAAAATAATTTTTTCTGAAAGTATGGAGAAAATTGTGAACATACCCATTATTTCAAGGGAAAGAAAGCATATTATAATGATAGATGCATCTAATGTATGAAGATGTTTCACTATGAATATTAATTCCCCAAGAAAAAAAGAAATATTCCTTAAAATATTATAAGGGATTAAGGTCAAACTTCTGCTATTAATATATAAATTGTGGAATGATTAAGTTCCAGTGTTTGGATTCAAAAATAATGTTAGAAGAGTGTTTAAAATAATTATAAAATCATTTTATGAATAATGAAATGTTTGACGATTATACTAAAGTAGAATTTCATAAAGGATATGAATGCATGTTTTTAATGGTACTAAGAAATTAAATTTGATGGAATGTTTATATATTTTTTACCCACAATATTAGGGGAAGATAACCCATAATATTTACTCTATGTTATGATTATAAAAAAACTGATTTGTTTATGGGATAGTATCGGTGACTATGAAATTGATCTATGATTTGACGGTTTATATTAATTATGATAGAGTTTACTACATGATTTTATTTATGAAATATATATAATAACCATATATTTTATTTTTGGATTCATTGTTGTTTTATTTTAGGATTTATGGAGATAAAAGTATTAAAAAAAATTATAATGTGACATTAATGGACACTTTATATTGTATGGGTAAAATAATGTTGATTCAATAAAATTCCTCTGAAAATTTTAGACTTTCATTTTGGATAGAAAAATTTTGGAAGAGACATATTGTTAAATATATCTAAAATGGATTAAGTTTACCTTTGGGTGTTTTTTGAGGACATTTGCAAATTATTTTGGTTTTGGTAAATATCTAGAGACATGAGGAATGGAATTTCATTCTAATGTTATATTAAATGTTATTCATGTATAAAAATTAATTTTTGATATTCATTTGATAGTGTATGGAATGTATTAGGAATTGAACAGAGCACAACCAACATATGAAATTGTTCTTGTGAAATATGATGATATAAACTATTTATATTTCTGTCCTTTCATATATATTAAAATAATTTCTTAACTTTAATAAAAATACATTTATACAATGATATTATTCTAATAGTTTCCTTTATGATGATCTGATATCCATTTAATCTATTTCATATTTATGGTTTTGTGGTTGTTCATCTCAGTATCACCCACTTTATTGTGATCAATGATCTCAAAAATCCACTATAATTATTTACTATTTTCTTCCATGTCCATATCTTCATTTCGCATATATGTTCTCTAACATCGAAACTTAGACATGTGTTATTCCATTTGACATTTTTTACATCCATTTCAATCTTACAAATAATATCTTTTATTAATATTTTTTATGATTCTTGTTTTCAATGAATGAATTTTTAAAAGTGAAGCCTTTGATTACTAAGATCAATATTGAATTGTAAGGATGAAATTTATTTATTTGGGGTAGAATGTAACACCATGATATTTTAAAAGAGGAACATAATAATCACCAGAAAAAATGACAAAAAAATTAACAATAGTAGATAATGAATCACACATAGACTTTACGATATATTTTTGTTAAATAAATTCAATCTCTTTAATATGTTACAATGCACGTAACGAAGGGTATGAATGAAACACAATACTCAATTAAAATAATATTATTTAAAATGACCATTATAACATATCCATTAAGAATAAGAGTATAAATAGCAATAAATAATTTATGAATGTTATATGGTTTCCACATGTCCAAAATAAACTCAATGTTTATCAATTGATTGAAAATTAAAGAATAACCATTTAAATGAATGAGAAGCATATTCTGGAAAACTACGTTTTTCTAAAGGCGGTCTATTCACGCATTGATTACTTAATTTAAAAAAAAAATTAACAATTTTATAAAATTTATTTTAAAATATATAACAAATTTTGGAAATATAAATATCTAAATTTTCTTGGGTGAATGTTTTAGAATATTCTAAGAAAATAAATTTATTAGTGAATAGTTAAAAATACTGGTTTTTTTAAAAATTATCATTACATTTTGGGTATTTAGAAATATAATTAATGATTTCATATGGTTTAATGGTATAATTTTCTCAATTATATTTATACTAATCCAATTCGGTACATTTTAATAATTATAGTATTTTATTTTTTAATAAAAACTATTACAAAAAACGACATTTTCTCTATCAAATCATGATTTTTCATCGTGAGTAGGGGATTAATTTAAAATTAAATTTTGATAAATATGTTAATTGAATTTGAAAAAATGTATAAAATAATTTAATATGATTTATTTATGTTATCTAATAATTTCAATTTAATTTTGGATAAAATTTCGTATTAAAAAAATAATATTGTAGAAATTAGTTTACTAGGGGGTTAAAGTAATAAGATAATGGTCAAAATGACTCAAAATATTTCCATAACAAATTATATGGATATAATTAGAAATTATGACTTATTAGATAGATAATGGATACTTTTGGATCCATTTAGATAGTGAAAACCATGCTACATCTTTTTCCTTTAAAAATGAAAATTATGCCACTCACAACACATATAAAAGGTCACTTTATATCCTATCAACATCACACATAAAAACCCCCATTAGATTTGACTATAACGTCCCAAATGACATAACTAATTACTTATTATCATTATACAAGTATTAGTTTGATCATAAATCCATACATTGAAGGATTTCAGTGAAAAGTATATGAAATTGTCTAAAGATTATGTAAAGTCCCTAACCAAGAATTTTATTTTATTTATTCTGCCACATCCTTCAATTATTTTGAAATAATTATGATATAGAAACATAAATATAATACATATAATGAGTTTTTTTGTTTTGTTCATAATTAATATCCCTATCCTCTTCTAGTAAATGTGTTATGGAATCATCAACCAAAGGTCGAGAGGAATTCCCTCTCACAAACCAATGATATTTATTTTCCATAACCACATATCAAGGATATATGTGGTGAAAAAGATAAAATAATTATTTAATTTTTATTTAATATTTATAAATATTTAATTATCATATCACATACACCTTATTAATTTCTATTCCATGAGGGATACGATAACATTTATTGTGTGTACAGTGTATCACCACCTCCTGAAAAGATATGATTTGTTTTTCCCTTATGGTTTACATATATGGTATTTAAGATAAAATTGAATGAATATATGTGATATTTATGATTTGAAAATACTTTTGTAAATATAATATCACATGTAACTTATCTCCTTCTAAGACATTGGAATACAATAACTACAATCATGCGTACATATAGACTACTGCTTGCACGCTGTTATGTGAACTACTTTTAGACTACATGTACATGGATGGAAATGATGATATATTTTATTAATATATTTTATATTTGTAACACAATAACTATTATTTAAATTTAATTTGACATTTATTTTCATTTTCATCCATCTATCAAGAAAAATGGAATCAATGTTCATGCGTACATACAACCTATCATCTCCAAGAATTGTTCTATCAATTTACAACATATATATTTCATAGATTACTATAAATAAATTTATAATATATATATATATATTATTTAAATCATTATTAAAAGTATTTATAATATATAACCATGATCAAATTAAAAATTCCAAAATTACTAAACAAAAAAACAAACATATAAACAAAGAAATTATCAACCAAAATGTTTATTTGAACAAATATTTGCTAATAAAAAGCTGATAATAGAATATAAGTAATTAATATGTGGTATTATATATATTATTATGGTGACTTAATTTTTATTTAATAAATATATATTTATTATATAAGAGGTTCAGACACATATGATTGAAGTTGAATAAGTGGTCACAATTTCTTCTCTCACATTTAAATCAGTGAGACATATGATATATTAACCACTTATTTATTTTATGTGGTGTATATAATAGCACTTTGATAATTTATATCAAAAATATATTTATATTCTTGGTGGTTAAAAATTCATTTTATTTAATTTCTTTTATCATAATTTTGACTCATAAGTAACAAACGTGGTAAGGGTTTATTACCTAATATCATGATTATTCTATATTGTTTATTTTTTCATAACCTATGTGATAATTATTTGATTTTTTTAAAATATAATTTATTAACCACTCATAATTAAGGAATTCTCAAGTAATATTTCCATTATACATTAATTGTTACTTAAAATAGTAGATATTTTTTATGAAAAGACAAAATTATTTTTCTCTTTTGTCGGAAATACCTTCTCAAAAAAACCCATGTTTTCATAAAAATATTTCAAAAAATTATAACATTTTTAAAATTATTTATTAAATATATTTTTACACATTATTTATTTTTAAAAAATATATTTTATTAAATCCACCTATTTTTTTCAAAACAATTCTTGTTTGGATTTTATTGAAAAGGTTAGAGGAATATTTGTTTTAATGTGTATAGAAAGAACAAAATATCCCCCCATCCCAACCAATAAATGTTTTAATAGGTATTTTAAATGTGTTTATAATTATTTTAAATGGTTTAAAAGTTTATTTTAAATATCATTATTCTATAAATTGGTTTTGAACTTTATTTTACAATGTAATTTTTGAAAATAAAAAGGTTATTTTTCAAAACCATATTTTTTAGGATCATTTCATGGTATTTCCATTTCTCAATGAAAATAAACCTCAATTATACATATTAATACTTGAGGTCTAATTGTATTGGTAATATACTAATTATTAATCTATATTCATTATGATCATTATAATTAGGGTTGTATAATTTTATTATCATTAAAAATTTTACGATGGATGGATTATGGCGACGTTTATTGATTGTGGAAATTATTAACATCACATATGTTACTTTTTCAATATGAATGTTTATGCAGATTGTGTTTCAAACCTTTAATATAATTAATTAAACTTAGTAAATGATGAGAGGGGCCTACCATGTCCCCTATAATCATAAATAGGTCATATGAAGAAAAATAGAATGGGTTATGTTTTAGGCCTTACCCATTTATTTATATATCTTGGAATAAGTCCTCGATTGGTTTTATAGATGTAAATAATTATTCATTCCATAATTATGAATTTAATAATTGATATTCCATTTTATAATTCAATTATTTATAATATACCTGGTTGTTTTTTCATTATCAATTGATTATGTACTTGGAATTATTTGATCAAAATTATTTCATCAATTTATGATTTCCTTATTGATTAAATGGTATGTGTTTCAGTTATTTACCCTGATATATAAATTTTTCATTATTTATTAATATTTTTTGTTATAAACAAACCTATACTGGGCATCTTATCTGACCCATTTCATATGTTTTATGTTCCCCGGGATACTAGGAAAAGTTTTGTGATTTAAATGTAGGGATACACTATGAGGAATAACGAAATTCTCTAAAAAATACATTGTGAATTTTATATTCTCAATTGAAATTAGAATTTCATGTATCTCTATAGATTACCATGGATACTAATCATTTTTATCCTTTATAATTATATTCATTATATCTTATTCCAATATAAAAAAATTTATAATGGTTCTGAGCAATTTGGATTTGGGTCACTACAACACACAACTAAATGTTCTGACACATGATATTAGAAAAAAAACAACTAGTGGTAATATTAGTAATATATGTTTATAATATAATTATCAAAATGATATTATAATTATAATAAGTTTTTGATAAAAATTATTTTATAGTTACAGTCATTAAAAAGGATTTTTTTGCATGGTAAGTTATACGACAACACAACGTAGGAGTTTTCTTCATCTCAAATTTATATTCTAAGATATATTTTGTAGAATGCACCTAATTCAATTTATGTGGTGGAAATATTTACCATATAAGACATTATGTTATCAATTAATTTTTCTTTATTGATATTTATGTTAACATTGAAGATCTCCCTTTCATGTGTATTTGACATAAATTTTCCTTATGTTGTATGGGTTTTTCTCTTTCTCAATTATTGTTATTTAAGACATGTTTCATATTATGAACCATGTTTTCAATATGTTACCATATTTATTTAAATTCCCCAGAATATTATATACAATATTTCAATGTAAATATTTTAAAATATAATATGAATCAAAAAATGTTCTCCACATATCATTGGAATATTGTTCTACCAATGTCATGAGTGTTTTTTACTACAAAATTTTCATTCATTTTGTTATGATAATTCCCTTGAACTTATTTCATATATGTTGGGTACAATCTTCACATTTATTTTATTACGTGATATTTTAAGGTTTTTAAATATTAACTCCATAACCACCTTTTCAAACATGTTACTCCCCATTGAGTATGTTTCTTTCAAGGTATATTGAAAACTAAAATCACATATATATTGGTTATAATGTATCATAAAAAACATTTTTATTTCATTAATGTGTTCCCACACACTAATATTATGTTATATGATATTTTTTAATACTCATTAAAAAATGATTTATTTTAATATGAAGTTAATTTTAGTACTCTTTTCACAATATGTGTTTCCAATAATCGTATTTTGACTGTATTAAGAAGGATTCATTCCATTCATTATAAAATTTAATTTCATATTATATAAATTTCATTGTTGATGCTCCTTTCATCACAAAATCTAAAGATTGGAAAAGGGGGTTATCTTAACTCAAAGTGATTCAACCTTTGGACAAATATCAATAATTGAAAAAGGAAGGAATAAGAAGAATGTTGCACAAGGGTCGTGCAAGTTTTATGATGGTCGTGCAAGTACACTTGTGCGCCGCAATGGTCATGCAAGTACACTTGTGCGCCCTAGGTGATAACCGCCCGGGGTCTTCTCAAGCCTATAAAAAGACCCTGTGGGACCCCATTTCGAGGAGGAATTTTTTCCAGAACTCATATTAGAGCACCCGGAACCCTAGTCTCTTCTCAAAGCTTCTGAAACACTTCTAAGGTAATTTCTTACCAAGAACGGAAGATCTAAAGAGGGGGGGAGGCCTAAGTGTTGGAACTCATCAACACTTGCACACCTGAGTGGCCAGCCCTTAAGGGAAATGGCCACACTTGTGCGCCGCCTAACTCCTTCAATAGAACTTGTGCGCCGCTCTTCTGGACGAACCTCTAGATGATTCTAAAGGCTTTAACCAAGAGTCGCTCAAGTATTACCCTATTGATTAACCATCGCGAAACTACCCATGTGTCGCGTAGGTATACATGCGTGACCAGGACTTGCGCGCCCACGTAGTACCCGCGTGCCTACCAGGAATTGTGTGCCCCTGCCTTTTTGTGTGCCCTTCTTCCCCATCTCCCCCCTCTTAATACATTCCACCTCTCCTATTCAAGATTCAGTTTTCAAGACACTCTTCAAAGCCATTTATGGCATGATTTCATGATTTTACATCCTTATCTGAAAAGAATTCTATGGAATATCTCTCAAAACCTAGTGATTTACATATCTTTATGTCACTAAAGATTGAGATTTCATTCATTCAACCTCATCCTTTAATATGAGAGAACTCATTTACCTGGGCCTCCTTTTTAGGAATAATCCTCAGTCATAATTCTTAATCTGGGCCTCCTTTTCAGGAATAAGCCCTAGTCCCCTAATTTGGGAATCCTCCTCAGTAGTAAGCCCCCACCATATTTCTCTTAACCTGGGCCTCCTTTTCAAGAGTAAGCCCCAGTCTCAAATATGGGCATCCTCTTCAAGAGTAATCCCCAAGTCCCTTAATTTTTTAAGTCTCTTAACCTGGGCCTCCTTTTCAGGAGTACCATTCTTAATTCCTCTTGACCAGTCCTAATTTAGCTTTGATCTGGGATTCCTTCTCAGGAGTAAAACCCAATCATAATTCCTCCCCTAATTTTGGCCTCCTTTTCAGGAGTAAGCCCCAAGTTAGAGTATTCAAATTTCCATGAAGCACATATACCTTTATGGACCCTGTTCCTGGATTTCTTCCCTGATGTAAATCCTAATCTTCATTTTTCTGGGAAGTCATACATACATAAGTCCCACATTATTTTTTATGATTGTGTCTTTCATGGCATAATTGTCTGGTTTTTACCAATACCTTTTGTTTCTCACTCCAAGCATGACTCACGTGAGCTTAGAGCGTAATAGTAATTATGACATCCTTCTTTGAGCCATCAATCATAAACATCATATTCCTTTACTCGAACAATGTGGGTTCTGATTCCTTTTCTAAAACGAAGGGTATGTAGGTAGCCCATCAGCGGGTACGATCCCAACATTGAAATTATCCATGTCCTTCTGAATGATAATAAACGTCAAGTACCCCATTGAGTGGCTTTAAAACCAGTATGGTCCTCATAATGACCAAGAGACTTTTATGTATTAAAGGACACCATTGACGAAGAATATCTAAAAATACAGATGATTATCTATCTATGAAGAACCTCGAATACATATAAAAGATTCTGTAAATTTCCTACATATTTAATCATTGATTGTTAGATTTGAAGGAAATCTCATTTTATACTTGGTAATGTAATAAGGATTCACGAACAAAACTTAAAATCTATAAAGAGAGTCTTGGGGTAGACAATAATTCCCCTCAAAAAGGTGTGATGAGTCCGACCACCCATCCTCTCGACCAATGAAAATTCTTAAGCCTCATCAGTCCATAAACTAATCAGCACCTACCTTTGGAATGTATGTCCAAATGGATGTGGAATCATTGGTTGTTTCTGGTTCTATGAACAAACCCATTAGAAACCGATTGGAATGTTTGAAACTTCAATCAAGGAGGGCATCCCCAAATTCCGAGGGAAACAAAAAATGGTGAACCCGACATGAATCCTTAACCAGGTTAAAATGATGTTTTACCTATTTTTTAGGCCCCTATTTAAAACATAATGAGAGGGCCAAAAAATCATTGACATATGTGCTCATCCAAAAGATGTAGTGGCTGAATTTATCTTGATTACGTCTGTTATATCAAACATGCACTTTTTTCCAATATTTTTTTCATTATAAGAAATGGATGCTCTCAAGTTCACACCTGTGAATACAACTGCTGCGAATGACACTGCTGCTACTCCTGCTGAATCATCTTCAGCTCTGAGGACGATATCACATACTCAGCGTCTTCAACACTGGGTATCAAATGCGCTGGTTAAGGAGTACCGTCAACACAGTACCATCCCATATCTAGAGGCTTCCTGACAAGCCCTCCAACTGAACAACTCTCAACGGTCATTCGAACAACGACAACCAGTGATCAAGAAGTAGGCGGTGCTAACTACCGTCTCCAACCGTTTCGGGTTGTTATCCCCGGAACGCAATCACTATTCGCTCCCTTATTCTAGGGAGGTTAATGAGTAGGTCCCTTAGGAACTTAATTCAATAAGACAGAAGTCCTTCCTGAGGGATCCCACCAACAATCGCCGCCAAACTCGTGCGGCAGTGCGCCCTCAACATGATGAGTGTACTGAATCCAGGCGTTCGGCTCAGGTTCCTCGAACCCGAGCAGGCAAGACGAATCGCCAGAGGAGAAATCTGGTTAACAGTGAGAAGGTTCTCATATATGCCATCTCCGGAGAAGTCCACCAACCTAACATAGTGGAAAGAAACGAGTGGGCACACACACGTACCTGTTTTATTTCCGCTGTCCAATAGACTCTTCTAGCAGTAGCATGCCAATCCCGTCAGGAAATTCTGGCGAAGTATTATAGAGAGGAACATACACCTTTTTATACGTTATCAGTTAGTTAGCTGGATCGTCTGACTACACATGATGGATATTGTCAACCACGTTCGGTGAAGTGCAATCAGCAGGCACATACACCTGCTAGTATTGATCAATCCTACCAAAAATCTCACTTGGTAGCATTTAGAGAAGTCAGTCAGAAAGCTCCGGTGACAAACATGAGGCAGACTCAACTCTCTGCCCCTACACTTGAGTACTGTCAGGATTCACCGACAGGAAAAGGAGGACAAGAGCAGGAACACACACCTACTCCAAGAACGGAATAGATGTATATCCTCATTCCGGCAGCTGAAGTCGCAAAGTATATTCTATCAATGGTGAAAGAGCAGAAGCAAATTCCTTCTCATATCCTGGATGCCTGTCAGGATATTATAAAAACTTCAGTGGAATCTTAGGGAAAGACACATAAATCTATCCCTACTAGTAAAGTGACATATCAACAGTTCACTCCGGAACAGACACACACATCTGTTCCAGTCCAAGAGGGTTGTGGGGCATACTCCCCCATAGCATACTAACAACCAAGTCAGGCACACACACCTGATTTGAGGGAGATCGTCAACCTAACCAGGCCATCCTTCCTGATCAGTCACATACACCTGCTCAGATCAGCCACTTTCGTCAACAAGTGTTTTCCAAAGAAAGTAAGAAGACGTCTAAGAAAAAGACTCTCCCAGCACAGTCATGAGATCAAGAGCCAATCTGTAATAAGGCCTTGCTCGATGCTGGAGTTCTTGAAGCCCTCATACATTTATCTATTAGAATTCGGGATTCTACTCCGTCATTTCTCAATATTGGGATCATTAATTCTGAAGGTCTTTAATAGACACTTCATCATGAAGGCTTTCTACATGACAATTCGGTCGATCTCGAAGTTTCATCTATAGATGAGAGCCACAAGAACCCTCTGTGTGGTCAAAAGACCAAGGAGAAAGAGATCTTATCTTTTGCTATAACCCATTATGGTGGTCCTCTCCATGATGATGAATTTTGCTGTGAAAGTCCTCGATGTAGTAGTGATGCACATTGCCTGGAAAATACTCCAGTGGACAATGTAGTGCCAAGAAATCCCTCTTATCTTGAGGCACTTGAAAATGCTAAACCAGTCATGTTTGATGCTTCATCGCTAGCAGGTGAAATACTTTCTCAATCATAAGATAGCCCAAGGTGTAGTTCATTCTCCAAACCACCCCTAAGTCATTCATCTTCTAGTTTGATCAATGATTTCTCTACCAATATTTTTGAATCTGATGAAACCACAAGGAAACACCAACTTTGGTCAAATCAGGTAGAAAAATCTTCATTGAATGATAAAGAGGAAATGTCGAACATGAGAAAAAAACTAGAAAAAGTTGATGTACCAGTCATGTTTTGTCCTCGGGCTGACCCTCAGTATGACATTCCAAATATATTGACGGAAGATGGAATTCATGATATTCATCCCAACATATGGAAAACTCTTTGTCAGTTGAAGAAGAAAGTATTCTCTTATGATGAATATGAAAATCACCATAATATAATATAAGGGTTACAACGTCAGAATAATTTGGCATCTCTATCAGTATCTCGATATCTGAAGGCTGAAAAGTAGCAGACAGCTCTTCAATGTTCATGCCTTGGCGCACTAAGAATATTTCATCAGTTAATTGCCAACGCCCCATCTGGTATTCATGTCATAGGATGGGGTGTTCACGGAGCACTACATTTCACGGTGCTCTCCATTCAGCAAAGCCTTCCAAAAATGGTCTCATGCAATGTTATTTCCCATGGTCGGCCATAGACAATGGGCATTGTTTTTAATCAAAAGCATACCCAAGAATAGGAATCAACTAGTTCCTCTCAAAATCAAGAATACAGAGAACATGTTGTTGAATTACTCCTGCATCAAGCAAATGAGAATATTGAACAGGCCTCTCATATGGAGCAAGCACATCATCAAGTGACAAAAGTGTCAGAAATCATCCAAGGTTCTTTTGAACCAGGTGATAAAAGTGGATACAGGTTAATGCATCCAGCTAATTTTCAGACTAAGGTTCGCAAGATCAGGAGATCTTTTAAGAAAATCTCAGACATAGAATTTCAAGAGCCTCCCCAGCTTTCCAGAGTGGGGGCTCTTTTAAACCAACCCTTGGAATCAACAAATAGGTTTCGAGGAGTTGATCGGGAACAGCAGGAACAGCCCCAGTCCACCAAACTGGGGACTTTTTCAAATCATCAATCCCCTCCTTAGAGAAATTACGTCTTTTCTCAATTGGGGAAGAAGCCTCAAGAGGAACGATGAGCCAAATTATCCGAAGATTCCCTCCAAATTACGATTCATCAAGAAGTTCCTGAGGGATCGAATCAACAAAAGAAAATGTCTCATCAAAGACATGGAAGAAGATAATATCACAGAAATGCTGATAAAAGGGATGTGATGCGTTATACATCAATCAATGTCATCAATGTCGTTGTTTCTGATCCACCAGATGAGGCTCACTCAGGGGAATCAGATGAAGAGGTTCCTGCTCAAGAATTTTTACGCACCAACACAAATGAAGAAGGTGTGCGTACATGAAATCAAAGGGTTACTCAGAACCTAGGTAATACTTTAATTAACCCACTTCCCCCTCTCCGAAAAGGATCTAACAGGAGGAAGAAATGAAGGAATTAAGGAGGTTGAATGCAGAACTACTTCAGGGTAGTCTTCTTCTTAAGCATGCTGGAGTCAGTCAGCCAAGGGAATTTGTTGCAACTACTGATATGGGTCAAGAATATCCTCCTCTATCAGTACACACTCACAGGTCTAATCCTATGGGTCATGTGAAACAACAGTTGGCAGTGCTACCATCAGTTGTAGCACCAACCACCACATCTGTCCGAGCTCTAGTCATTACACCTACCCAAGTCCAAGTTCAACCGGATGTTTCTCAAAAGTTAATAACTACCATTGAGTCATTAACAGCTCGGTTAGAAATTATAGAAGGGAAACGTGTGCATGTATAACCAGAAATGAAAGTTTACCCTAAATGGGTAGATTCAATCTCTCCTCCATCCAGTTTTTGAAACCATGTATTCCATATTTTCAATGGATCAGGCGACCCTGAATAGCATTTGATGCATTACGTGTCTTGTTGTGATCCTATAATGGGAACTCCGGAGTAGCAAGGAACAGTAATACTCAGATGCTTCGTACGGACCTTGCAAGGACCGGCCTTTGTCTGGTATACAAGCTTGAAATCCCGGTCAATTACTGGATGGGAAGATCTCCATCAACAATTCCTTCTTCAATTCAGCTCAACTTTTCCAAAGACACTAGTTTTTTATCTTACAAACTGTAATCAAAGAGATAATGAAAGGGTCTCAGATTTCATTGCTCGCTGGAAGGGATTAACATATTCCCAAATATTACCACTCCCTCAAGAAGAATTGTTGCCAATATGTGTGGAAAATTTGCATGAAGAGTTACGCACGTTGTTGATCCCAATGAAATACACAATAGGGTTTTGAGACCTTACTTCAATCGCTCAGCAGATTGAAGATTTCCATATACAGGCTAAGGCTGAATCTCGTGTAATTCCATCAGCTCCAGGAGGGAGAATGGGTAAAGTAGAAACTTCTACAGTTATGCTTAAACAAGTACATGTACCTGTTTCTACTTCCAAAACTTTATCTTCTCCAAGGGATCCACCTCCTGAGCGACAACAACAAAGGTCGTTTCTTCCAGATGATCAAAGAGATCAAAGACGAAAACAATTTTAGGATCTGAAGAGCAAAACATACACTTTCCGAAATGAAAAAGTTCCTGGTTACTTCATTTCGGCTCTGGAAAATAATTTGGTTCAATTGCCAAGGCCTAAGAGCCCAAATAAAGAAGGAGATGAATACCATCCTAATTATTGCCATTTTTATCAAATGTTGGGGCACCCCATCTAGGAGTGTTTTGTCTTCAAATACCTCTTTCAAAAGATGGTCGACTTGGGACAAGTGAAACGGAAAGGTTCTTCAACTCAGGTAGAATGTGTTACTACTATAGTTCCAGAGGAGGAAGGCGAATGGCAAGAAGTCAAAAGCAAAAAATGCAACAAATTATGATGATTGGATGGTCAGAAAGACAATCAAACGAACTCATGCTATTTTGCGAACACAATTAGAGAAACCGATTGTGTCTTCTACCCTGAATGTTGCGGAAAAACCCTCTTCATCAGATGGAAAGTCCTCAAATAAATTGAATGATTCAAATAAAGAAAAAGAATTGGAAGAAGATGAGTATGTGTCAAAGCCTAAGTTATCTTTGACTCTGGCAGACTTCATGCCATCTACTTCAATGAAACGGGCACCGCCCCACCAAACGGCAGAGCCTAAACAGTCTAATCAGGTAGAGTCTTCATCAGACGACGAGTTAATCTTCAGTTATATTAATATGATTCAATTAACGGATCCATATACCAGTCACAGTTTCGATTTCGATGAGCCTGAATTCCCTATATCAAATAGGGGAATCAGAGGAAGTTCTAGAGGCTCAGGATACAGGGGAAGACGTGGGTCTTTCAGAAGACACTATTCCAATTCTACCACTGCTAGAACTGTGTACGCAGCAGAAACTCGTGGTAGATCCCTTCAAGGGGCTCAAAAAAAATCAAGAAAGTTCTTCTACCAATAGAAAATTCAGTCCTGGAACAATTATTTTGGAAGACCGGTTGAAGGTTCCATCTTTTTCATCTCAGCATGTAAATGGATCTAATCAGTCTAATCTTCCAAAACCAAGAATATTGCCAACTCTTATCCCAATACAAGATGCATCAACTTCCAAAGCATCTGCTTCCAAGGTACCTGCTGAACCACATATTCCTATTGAGAAACGCAGACCTCTGGATCAAAAGTATGATGTATTGAAACACTTGGACCAAGTACCAGCCAAGTTATCAATTCTGGATGCTCTAAATCTGTCAAAAGATCTTTGGTAAGCACTCATCGAGGCTTTGTCGATTCCTCATGAGTTTGAAACTGAAATTGCTGCAACTGAAGTCTATCACATAGAGAATAATCCTACAGAATGCCAAACATTAATATCTTTTACTGATGAAGATGAAGATGATGTTGTGCATGGTCATATTAGACCTTTGTACTTATCTGGCAAGGTCAATGGTGTAGACTTCCGAAGAGCATTCATTGATAATGGTTCAAGAGTCAACCTCATGCCCATTCATACACTTCGTCGATTGGGCCTCACAGAATCTGATTTATCTCATTCTACCATAATTTTACAAGGATATGATAAAAATGAACAAGAACCAGTGGGAAAAGTTACACTCAGAACTCACTTTGGAGATCTTGTATCCAATTCGGATTTCTTGGTTGTTGATCAAGACTCAGCTTTCAACATCTTGCTTGGAAGACCCTGGCTACATCAACATGCGACTATCCCTTCATCATACCATCAATTTCTCAAATATTGTTTCGATGTTTATGTTGGGACATTTTATGGTGATAAGGCCCCATTCAAGACATGTGAGTCTCAATACATTGAGGCGGAATTCTATCACATGAGGGGAAGGGAGAAATCCACAACAAAGGAGATTACCAAAGTTAATGCTCCATATGGTTTGGAGAAGATTCCAGTAAATCCATTTACACTGTAAGTACAGATTATGTGTTTCCTATCAGTCAAATTTACAAGATAGTCCCAAATCAAAATACTCTTATGGAAAGATCCATAATGTCAATTACGGCAATCGAGCCAGACAACAAGGGAGGAATTGGTAACCCACCAAGCAGTGATGAAATCACAAATGGTGACGTCTTCATCTCATCTGCTGAAATCCAACAAGTCTATACTTCTTCAATTAGTCCAGAAGAATTTATAGCAACATTGGAGGTGAAAAATGATGTCGATTATCAATCCATCATCTCCTCTTTATTACCCAAAGAAGACCCTTCATCATCAATCAGGTCAGAAATGGAAGCTTATTCTTTAAGATACACAAATTTTGACATCTCTTCTGATCATGAAAAGCCTTCTTTATCATCTACTATGCAAGTTGAAATAGAAGAAATAACACATGATGAAGAAGAAGAGGAAGATCTCAGAGATGCTCCTCCAGCATTTGAAGAGGGTATCTCTGCCACTGTGGATGAACTCAGAGAAATAAATCTAGGTACAAAAGAATATCCACACCCCACTTTAATCAGTGTGGCCATGACTCTTGAAGAGGAAAAGATGTATATTTCTTTTCTAAAGAAAAATAGAGATATATTTTCTTGGAAACATACAGAAATTCCCAGGCTTGATCCTGATGTTGCTACTCATCATTTGGGTTTACCATAAGAACATCGAGGATTTAAGAAAACCACAAGAAGAACACACCCAACTTATGCTTCCAAAATGGAAGCTGAAGTGGATAGTCTTATCAAAGATAACTTCTTCAGAGAAGTTCAGTATCCCAAGTGGTTGGATAATATTGTCCCTGTAAAGAAGAAGAACAAACAAATTAGAGTTTGCATCGATTTCAGAGATCTTAATTGGCATTGTCCTAAGGATGATTTCCCAGTTCCAATTACAGAACTTTTAATTTATGCAACAGCTGGCTATGAAGAAATTTCCTTCATGGATGGATATTCCGGATATAATCAGATCCAAATGGCCCCAGAAGACGAGGAATTCACAGCCTTTAGATCCCCTCAGGGTGTGTTTTTCTACTGGGTAATTCCATTTGTCTTAAGGAATACAGGTGCAACATATCAGCGTTCCATGCATTGTATCTTCAAACCCTTCTTTGGGAAGTTTGTTGAATGATATGTAGATGATTTGGTGGTTAAATCCAAACAATGTTCTAATCACTTGGCTGATTTGGAAGTCATATTCTGCAAGCTTCGACAACATTATTTGAAGATAAACCCCTTAAAATGTGCTTTTGGGGTAACCTCAGGAAAATTTCTCGGCTTTGTTGTACGCTATCGTGGTATTGAAGTCGATCCTGAGAATACCAAGTCAATCATTGGTATGTAACCTCCTAAAATTTTGAAATAATTAAGAGGACTTCAAGGACACTTAGCCTATATTCGGCGTTTCATTGGCAATTTGGCAGGCAAAAGTTTACCCTTCACCAAATTGATGAAGAAAGAAGTCACTTACCAGTGGACTGAAGAATGTCAAGAATCATTCGATATTCTCAAAAAATACCTCTTAAGTCCATCGGTACTCATGCCACCTGTTGAAGGAAGACCTCTTATCCTCTACGTGACAGCTCTAGAGTGATGATTGGGTTCCTTTCTTGCTCAAAAGAATGATGCTGGGAATGAAAATAGACTCTACTATCTCGGTAGAACTATTCTTGAAGAAGAAACCCGGTATTCTTGTATTGAGAAGTGTTTCCTGGCATTAGTCTTTGCAGTTCAGAAGTTGAGACACTACCTGCAACATCACGAGGTCCAATTGGTATCTCGCAATAACCCGCTCAAATTCATCCTTAGTCGTCCAATGCTTATCGGATGTCTGGCAAGGTGGGCAGTTATTTTTCAGCAATTCGACATTCAGTATGTGTATCAAAAGGCGATAAAGGGCCAAACATTGGCTGATTTCATGGATGAAGACCCTTCATTGGAAGACACATCTTCAGATATTAAACTCCCTGATGAGGAAGTCTTCTGTATTCAAGAAATTCCTCAAGCATGGGAAATGTATTTTGATGGTGCTTCCAGAAGTCCAACATGGAGGAAAATGGAAAATCCTAAATTCAAAAAAGTTTGTTTAGGAATTGTGATCATTTCTCCAGAAAAGGCAGGGTTACCTTATTTATTCTTATTTTGGGAAGGTGGTACCAATAATGAAGCAGAATACCAAGCTCTTATTGCAGGCTTGGAATTAGCGCTTCAAACACAAGTGAATCACTTAAAGGTGAAAGGTGATTCATACCTAGTAATCAAACAATTCAATGGGGATTATGCCATCAGAAAAGAAGAACTAATCCCTTTGTATGATTACGTCAGAGAGTTAATGGCGTAATTCCCTTCAGAACCGACATTTTCTAATGTCCCATGATCACAAAATGCTTAAGCTGATGCACTGGCTAATATAGCCACATCTCTGGAAGATCCAAATCGGGAAGAGACAACCATCATTATTTCCCACTATCATGCAATTTCAACTTATGTTCAAATCAGAACAGAGGAAATTAATGAAATTAGTCCCATTCCTAAACCATATGGTCATACTACATGATGGATGTCACCTATCAGGTAATACATTCAAAATGGAAGACTTCTACCTAATAGAGCCAAGAAAGAACAAATCTGGCGACATGTGGTCAATTTTACTCTTTATGATAGCCCAGATCACCTAAAGAAAATTCTCTACAAATGTGGTTTTTATGGAGTTCTATTCAGATGCATTGATGGTGAAGAGACAATGGCTGTCATGAAAGAAGTGTATGCAGGAGTCTGTAGTGCCCACCAGTCTGGACATAGACTGTCTGATCAGATTCGAAGGCTTGGATAATTTTGGCCTTCAATGATACAATATTGTGTTGATTTCACAAAGAATTGTCATTCATGCCAAGTACATGCCAACTTCATTCATCAACCTCTAAAGTTTCTTCATACAGCTAAATACTCATGGCCATTTTTCACATGGGGAATGGATGTGGTGGGACCTTACCCTTCGGCTACGACCAAGAAGTTTAAGTACATTCTTACTGCTACTGACTTCTTTTCCCAATGGGAAGAGGAAATACCTCTCAAGGAAGTCAGTTCTAAATGCATTGTTAGCTTCATCAAGTCTAACATCATTACCAGATTTGGTGTCCCTCATACCATATTGATGGACAATGGCACCAACTTCTGTTCATCTGAGGAGAAGAAGTTGTATCAGGAATACAACATCAAATCCAACCATTCATCTCGGTATCATGCAGCGGCCAATGGCCAGATAGAAGACTTCAACAAGACTCTTTCAAATATACTGCAAATGATGGTGGATAAAGATAGGAAATCATGGCCTGATAAACTCTTTCATGCTTTATGGGATTATCGGACTACCACCCGCACTGCAACGCGGTCAACTCCATAGTCATTGGTATATGGAACAAAAGTAGTCTTGCCAATTTAAGTTCAACTACCCTCACTCAGAGTATCCATTTGTGATCAATCATATACATATGAACAATATCAAAAGTGATTGAATGAATTTGAATGGTTAGATGTGAAAAGATTGTGCACTTTGCACCACTTGGAAATCTATCAGAATCGAATAACACAAGCTTTTAACAAAAAAAAATTGTCTTCGTTCATTCACTCAGGGAGAATTGGTATTAGTTCTCAGAACTCTGATGATACCATGAAAGAAACCTCCCAAGCTTGATCCAAAATGGGAAGGACCTTACTCAATACATAGGGTCTACTACAATGGAGCTTATTCATTAATATCGATGGATGGAGAACTCATCACTACTCCAACCAATGCCAGATTATTGAAGAAGTATTTTGTATAAACACAAAATATATCAACATTTGTCTGGTATGACCTTAAACTGCACCACCGTCTAGCAAGATGTTAAACTGCATCATCAACGGTCCATGCATATGACCCTAAACTATTTTCACATACATCCAACATGACGTTAAACTGTGTCCCCTTCATCGTCCTTGATATATGATGTTAAACTATATAGAAACGGTCCATACATATGAAATTAAACTATTTTAATCCCTTTCGTCTCACATGACGTTAAACTGTGACGCCCTAACTACATGACGCTAAACTATACAGAAGTCCCTTACATCTAGCAAGACATTAAACTGCACCGTCCACGGTCCATGCATATGACCTTAAACTATTCGCACTTTCGTCCAAAATGACGCTAAACTGTATCATCCCTTTTTCTTCCAACATGACGTTAAACTGTGAAAAAATTCCCTAATACGTCCAACATGATGTTAAATGGTGTAATATTTTGTCGTTACTTCATGACATTAAACTGCACAGTCGTCTTTTTGTCCAACATGACGTTAAACTGTGTTGTATTCATTGTCCTAAATACATGACACTAAACTATATAGAAAGTCCTTTGATATGTCCTACATGACATTAAATTGTACTTTGTCCCTACTACATGACACTAAACTGCGCAGCACCAATAGTCCTAACTACAAGACTTTAAACTTCATAGTCCCTTTATATGTCCTACATGACATTAAACTTTGCATCATTAAAGTTGTTGTTACCTCTTGTTTCTCACACCGATAATGAATCACGTGAGCTTAGAGAAAACCTCAACCATAACACTCTCTCTGGGCTACTAACCATGTGTAAGTCCCAACACCCTCTTTTTTTAGGTCATTGTCCCCAAGAACAACTTGATCATTAATTCATTCATTAATTGAACTACGCGGACTTTGATCTTTGCCTTCCAGTCTGGGTATGTAGGCAACCTCCCAAGATTCAAGCCCAAAACCAATCTCTTCACTTCGGTTCACCTCCATCTCATACAATGTTGATTCGTGAAACCGCCCCGAGAATCAATATCTTTGCATTGGATCACTTTCATCCTTGTTATACTACGTTAAACTATACAACACTTTTGTCCAGTATGACAATAAACTAAAATATTCTTTAATACCCTCACCTAAGAGGGAACCATTATTTACATTTATTTTTCAATCATGTTTCATTTCAAAGACTAAAGGCATACATGGAAATGCCTGAACCTTTTTATCTTGGGATAAACCATCATTTCACAAAAGTCCCCGTTCACCCTTCACATGTACGAACCAAATCTGTACAGAGGGTATTTCTAGAACTACGTGGGCTTGATTCCCATCCTTATGGGATACGTAGGAACATTCGAGTGTCCCTAAAATCCAGCCCCAAGTCTTTGGGCCTAACCCCAAATTCCACTTTCAGTTCCCTGGATGAAAAGTCCTCATGAAAGCACACACTGTGTATTTCGTACAATGGTCCAAGCTCTATGAACCTAAACTAAGATCTCTAATCCTTTTGTCCCACACGACATTAAACTGTAATTTCAGAACTACGTATGGCTTGATTCCCATCCTTATGGGATACTTAGTAAAGTACAACATTTCAATTCAGGACCCAGCCACAACATTATTATGGTTAGCATTGATCTGTGTATCTTTGTATAAATTGGAAAATACCCATCTTTATTTGTCATAATCCTAACCTTAAATATTTTCAGATCTTCATAGCCCTTTTACTGACTTTTAGTCACAAAAATGTCAAATTTCTGAGAGTTCTTTTACCTGACTATGCAGCACGTTCCCTTAGGAAGCCTTGCAAAAACAGTCTACATAACAGACTTGTCCGCCAAAAGATATTATTATTTGACTATGCAGCCAATGCCCTTAGGTGGCCCTGCACAATTCAACCCCATAACGGGTTTGTTAAATAATTGTAACTTCATTCTTGGGAAGAAAGCCTATTTTTTCCTTATTGGTATTAAATGATAGTATGTAGGGATCCACAATAATAGTCATCCTTAACATATTTGTCACATATCCTTTTTCATGATCTGAATGTATTCAAGTCTTTGGTTTATATTCTCCTTCCCAACGTTTTGGTCAGACCTTCGTAGGAGTGATATCCATCCAGTTCTTCAATAATATTCTTTGGAAATATCTTCTCCATATTCAAGTACCTCTTTCCATACCACAAACTCTATACTTTGGAAAATATGAATCTCTATAAACTTTCACTGACTTTTAGCACTAGGAAAGTAAATTTCTGATAGTTCTTTTGCCTGACTATGCAGCACGTGCCCCTAGGAGGCCTTGCATAAACAGTCTATATAACCGACTTGTTAGCCAAAAGATACTATTTATTTTACTATGCAGCCAATTCCCTTAGGTGGCCCGGCATAATTCAACCCCCTAATGGGTTTGTTAAATAATGGTAACTTCATTCTTGGGAACTACTTCTTCTAATTCCTTTTAGATCTTTTTTTCATATCATTCCTCAGGTTCAAATATTCTTAAGTCATATTTTACATATTTTCCCTCATACTTGAGTATGGTAATATGTGTTTAGATAAAATGTCAAGGAATTGAGTCAATTCTAATTCATTCGGTCAAAGCTATTTCGACCATAAACATTATCCTCTTTATGTCTGACGTGCATGAATTTAAACTGCCCACAAAAGACAAGGGAACTCTGAATAAAAGTCAAGTTTTAGCTCACTAAACATATATTTTGTATGATTTAGGTAATATTGAGCAATTAAAAGATTCAATGTTTGTAGGGTTATTTATAATAATCCTAGGAAAAAGAAAGCTATACTTACTAGGCCCATTGGATTAGGTAAAATTTAAAGCAGGTAGTGAAAGAATACAACCATAAATGATTGAAGATAAAAGTATTCTCCATTGATGCACAAGAATTATATGGTCATCCACAGATTAGAGCCTCTTCTCTTTTTCAATAGATTACAGAAGACTTTCAACATAACTCTTCATTTGATTTAAGGCATCCTAAGATTCATCAGCAGCCACCTGGAATTCATTCATTCAACTGGATACCATAAGAGATGCAGTAATACCAGCTCTTCTTGGAAAAATTGTAAAATAATGGTCTTGAGTGCAGTTTGAGAAAATTTTATGCTGATCAAATAGTGATTCTGTTTCTGTCCAAGATACTTGGAAGATGGATACATGGATTCGAGAATGAAGCATTGGAAGTAAAGAGCCATTTGAAGAGAGTAATCTTTTCAGATATTTCTCTAATGCCATGTTTGTCTTCTCTCCACCAACCGAAAATGGAAAACATTTCAGCCCATGGGTTTTCCATTTTTATATCTGCAAGGAAATGACATGGAGGAAGAATTTGAAAGTTCACACCATTGTTGTTGCTCTTAATGCACAACATAACCGAAATAGAAGAGTAGTAGTGTAGCTGCATCTCAGGCATGTAATTCTTTGCATCTAGAACATTGACTCCTTGCAGATGACCATGACCATATAGAGGCAGGTAGATGCTCTGTGGTAAATTATGATGGTATTACTTCAAGTACTTAGCCAAATCTGGGAGAGTGTTGTCTCAGATATCATAATAATCATGGACAATGATGTTCATCAAGTCATCAATCCGCTTTCTAGCCAGTTCATCAGCTGTTCTGATTCTGTTGGGAGCCATTGAATCTGCACAAAGGATGAATAATTAACTCTTAAGTAAGTTGATTTTTCTTAAAATTTGTGAAAGAATTCGAAAAAAATGCAAAAGGCATTTAGAAAAGCAAGTCTAAACATGGCGCGCAAGTATGGAGGTGTCGCGCAGGTATTTGGCGCGTAATTATCACCATAAAGGTCCAGATACCTCTACAGCAGTGCGACATCAAATAAACAGTGGGAAACAGATTAACTTGCGTGGAAAATGCAACTTGCGCGACAAGAGCTCGAAAGTTTCAAATCCATATTCTTCGTACGGAAGTGAGGCCCTCTATTTATAGACGCGGCCAGAACCCTGTGAGGCCATTCCCTTGCACGCCAGACCCTGCACGCCTGACCCTACACGCCCGAATCTCATTTGCGCACTATACCATGCATGCCCCAATTTCCTTTTGATTCTTGATTTCGTCATAGTCGAATCCGCATTTATTTTGGATCCAACTCTGAGGGGGGGGGACTTTTTTTGATGCTCCTTTCGTCACAAAATCTAAAGATTGGAAAAGGGGATTATCTTAACTCAAAGTGATTCAACCTTTGGAAAAATATAAAAAATTGACAAAGGAAGGAATATAAAGCATGTTGCACAAGGGTCGCGCAAGTTCTACGATGATCGCGCAATTACACTTGCGCGCTACAATGGTCGCGCAAGTACACTTGCACACCCTAAGTGATAACCGCCCGAGGTCTTCTCCAGCCTATAAATAGACCCTGTGGGCCCCCCATTTCGAGGAGGAATTTTTTCCAGAACTCAGATTTGAGCTCCCGGCGCCCTAGTCTCTTCTCAAAGCTTCCGAAACACTTCTAAGGTAATTTCTTACCTAGAACAGAAGATCTAAAGAGGGGGGGAAGGCCTAAGTGTTGAAACTCATCAACACTTACGTGCCTGAGTGGCCAAACCTTAAAGAAAATGGCCACACTTGCGCGCCGCCTAACTCCTTCAATAGAACTTGTGCGCCACTCTTCTAGAAGAACCTCAAGATGATTCTCAAGGCTTTAACCAAGAGTCTCTCAATTATTACGCTGCTGATTAACTGTTGTGCAAGTACCCATGTGTCGCATAGGTATACATGCGTGACCTGGACTTGCGTGTCCATGCAGTACCAGCGTGCCTGCCTGGACTTGCGCGCCCCTGCCTTTTTGGGTGCCCTTCTTTCCCATCTCACCCCTCTTAAGACATTCCACCTCTACTATTCAAGATTCAGTCTTCAAGAAACTCTGGAAATCGATTTATGGCATGATTTATTGATTTGAATTCCTTATCTAAAAGGAATTTTGTGGAATATCTCTCAAAACCTAGTAATTTACACATCTTTTTGTCACTAAAGATTGAGATTTCATTCATTCAACCTCATCCTTTAAAATGAGAGAACTCATTAACCTGGGCCTCCTTTTCAGGAATAAGCCCCAGTCATAATTCTTAATCTGGGCCTCTTTTCAAGAATAAGACACAATCCCCTTATTTGGGAATCCTCCTCAGGAGTAAGCCCCAACCATGTTTCTCTTAACCTGGACCTCTTTTTCAAGAGTAAGCCCCGGTCTCAAATATGGGAATCTACTTCAAGAGTAAGACCCAAGTCCCTTAATTTTTTATGTCTCTTAACCTGGGCCTCCTTTTCAGGGGTACCAGTCATAATTCCTCTTAACCAGTCCTAATTTACCTTTGATCGTGGATTCCTTCTCAGGAGTAAAACCCAATAATAAGTCCTCTTCTAATTTTTGCCTCTTTTTCAGGAGTAAGCCCCAAGTTAGAGTATTCAAATCTCCATGAAGCACATATACCATTATGGACCCTGTTACTGGATTTCTTCCCTGATGTAAATCCTAATATTCATTTATCTTGGAAGTCATACATACATAAGTCCCACATTATTTCTTATGATTGCATCTTTCATGGCACAATTGTCTGGTTTTTACCAATACCTCCTGTTTCTCACACCGAGCATGAATCATGTGAGATTATAGTGTAAAAGTAATTATGACATTCTTCTTTGAGCCATCAATCATAAACATCATATTCCTTCACTCGAACTACGTGGGTTCTCATTCCTTTACTAAAACGAAGGATACGTAGGTAGCCCATCAGTGGGTACGATCCCAACATTGAAATAATCCATGTCCTTCTTAATGACAATAAACTTCAAGTGCCCCACTAAGTGGCTTTAAATCCAGTATGGTCATCATAATGACTAAGAAACTTTTATGTATTAAAGGTTACCATTGACCAAGAATCTCTAAAAATACAGATGATTCTCTATCGATGAAGAACCTCGAATACATATAAAAGATTCTCTAAATTTCCTACATATTTAATCATTGATTGTTAGATATGAAGGAAAGATCATTTTATACTTGGTAATGTAATAAAGATTCATGAAGATAAATTAAATCTATAAAGAGAGTCCTAGAGTAGACAATAATTCCCCTCAAAAAGGTGTGAGGGGTCCGACCTCCCATCCTCTCAACCAATGAAAATTCCTAAGCCTCATCATTCCATAAACTAATGAGCGCCTACCTTTGGAAAGTAGGTCCAAATGGATGTGGAATCATTGGATGTTTCCGGTTCTACGAACAAACCCATTAGAAACCGATTGGAATGTTTGAACCTTCAATCAAGGAGGTCATCCCCAAATTCCGAGGGAAACATTCATATAGACAAATTTATATAATTTTCAACTATCCATTATTTTATATCCCCTATTAATATTTAAATTTCTAAGAATATATTAATTCCCTTTTTGAAATGTTACTTTTGAAAAAGACATATATGTTTCTAAATTTTACCAATTTTTAAACATTATTCCCAAAATATTTCTATGTTTAAAAACTCATTTTAATTTTAAATAAAAAAATTATTTATATTCCTGTTATTTGAGATCCATGATTTATTCACTAATATATATATATATTTATAATTTGGAAAATTGAACTCATAGGAACATCCAATTCTATTTGTGATCCCTAATTGTGTGATATTGTTTAAAAGCAATATTTTGAATATATTTTATTTTTTGATAAAAACCTTTAATGGATTCATTGTTATAATATGGATATGTTTTTTCATCAAAAATCTATGTTTTTAGTTCATATTTCATGTATAACAATATTCCTTGACAAATATATTACATATCAATTACATTGAATTTCTACCTAGAAGGATACAAAATTACACATGATACACATTTTTTGTCACATTTTATCCTTTTTATTATTATTTGTGATTTCATTACATGATTCCATTTTATTAGGATATGAAAAGGAAACTCAACTTTGGCACAAATCTAATCGTTTCATGGAGTTGTTCAATCCATATTTCCAATGATCCTATAAGTCCCCTCTTAATGAATCTTGCATATGATGAAAATCCATCACCCTAGAACATAAGGGAATTTCATTAGTGAGGTAAATTTTTGGATCTATGAGATATTCAAATCATTATATAGGATAACCCATTATAAATTTACTGGATAATTTTAAAATCTCAATGGTTTCAGATACATAAGCGATTAAACAATGGATGGATCTGTGTATGTTTTAATTTCATGGTCGCATTACTTAGGAAAAATGTGTTAATCCTTTTTCATATACGGATATCAAGAACATGATATCATAATAATGTAATATTCCAAACGTGAGGAATATTTCGATCAGTAAAGGATACATTCACGTCATTCTAGAGAGGCATGAGGAGATAATCTCGGTATAGTGGATACAGAATCATAACCTAAAACCTAGAATCTGGCGCATGTCATATTGTGAAGCTTACATCAATCCCTACAACCAAAAACACAAAAAATCTGAGATTTATACTATAATTCATGGGGATTCTTGGGATTACTCACATCATATAATCCTCAATGACATGACCATATGATTTGGCACTACTCTCAAAATTTACCAACGATCCCTAAAAGGGGATCGTGGTATCAATACTCGCGTTCTTAATGAAATTAACATACATTCTCCTCTAGTGGATAAAATCTCCCTTATTGATAAAGATCATGAATTGTAGGATAGTCATGAATTTGAAAACCTACAACCTTTTTTGGGAATATAATATGGGGTACATGAAATAAAAAAATTTAGAGTGGTTCAGAAGCTTGTAGCACTAGTACGTAATTCCACAATACAAAGGGAAGTACCAAAATTTAATAAGTATAATTTAGTGGAATATATCAAGAATGATTTTCCTAACTAGGTCAAGGTGGTTCAATAGGGAAATGTTTATTACACTTGAAACAGATGGGATGACATGACAAAGGAGGTTGAGAAACAACCGGCCCCACCCAAATTGGATAAACAGTCTGGGGTTGATAATATGCAATCGAAATATAATAATTTAGAAACTATAAAGGAGAGTGATGATGATGAATTTATATGTTTCTCATTATATATTATATCAATTCTCTTTTCTCTCTAATATTAGGAATAACTATTAGATCATATTTCTTATAATATAAACATAGCCCTCCCAGAGCATGCTGGTCCAGATGGGATAGAATAGAAGATAGGAAGTAAGCTTATGTATGGTTTGAAGTAAGGGTAGCAACTTATAGTCACTCAGCTGGCTATCAGTGGTACTATTGAATCTTTACAAAGGCCGAACATGACACCGACATCACATGTGCATCAGATATCCATCACTATAGAGTGAGAACCCCATATCAAGATTAAAGTCAATAGGAATTATGATGATCATGAAAGTGTCATAGATGCTATTTCTATTCCCAAATAAAAGATAAGGTGAAAAAAATATGGCAGAACCAAAAAAATTGATTCTAAATAAAAGGGGGCCAGAACCCCAAGACAATGTGGAAATGAGGATTATGTTCTTGAAACACCAAGTCATAGCCAACCTTTGAACTGAATGTTCCAAAAGACTACTCACATGTATGTATAAACATTAAATATTTAGTGTTACTGACCAAAAAAACTCCTCTTATACAGGATAAATTTATTTCTAGCTTTGGATGTCATCACTTGTGAAAAACTACACTTTATGATATTCATGATCGACATTGCCACCTTGTTCATAGTTTTTGTAACACCCACAAATGATAAAGGGTTAAATGATTTAGTTATATGACTCATGTCAACAAGGTGCGCCTTCCTTTTCGGGAGCCCATCTGATTAGAACTCCACAGTTAAGCGTGTTTGGCCTAGAGTAGTGATCAGGATGGGTGGCCTTTTGGGATGTTTCCCAGGGTGTTTGTGAGTGAGGAAAAAACACACTAGAGAGGAAAAGTGATGGCCTGTGGGGACTGTCACTAGTCAGTTGACCAATTCAAGCATGTGGGTGGGCCCTAGGGTGGGGACCACATGTCTGCAGGGCAACTGGTGGTACCTAGTGGGCCAAGACCTAACGAACATGTTATGGAGGGTTGTCTGTGATGTCACTGGTGGGCGTGGCCCAGTTGTTACATTTGGTATCAGAGGTGTTACCCAACCTTAAGTACGGTGCACTACCTCGGTTAAAATGTAGGGCCCACAACCAGGACGTTGTGCTCTAAATGGGGGGGTGATTGTAACACCCCCAAATGATAAATGGTTAAATGACTTAATGATCTAACTCATGTCAACAAAGTGAACCTTTATTTTTAGGAGCCCATCTGATTAGAACACCACATTTAAGTGTTCTTGGCCTAGAGTAGTGACCAAGATGGGTGACTTTCGGGGATGTTTCCCCGGGTGTGTGTGAGTGAGGAAAAAGCATACTAGAAAGGACAAGTGTTGGCCTGTGGGGACTGTCAGTAGTCAGATGATCCATTTAAGCATGTGGGTGGGCCCCAAGGTGGGGACCACATGTCTGCAGGGAAACATGTGGTACCTGGTGGGCCAGGACCTGACGACCATGTTAAGGCGGGGTGTATGTGTTGTCACTATAGCGTGGGTCTCAGTTGTTACATTATCACGACATGTCCTCGTGACCCGTGCCATTATTACCCCAAGCCCACCTTCCATAGGCCAGGGGCTGGTGACTATCACCAAAGGCGCAAATCCATAAGCTGGGAAGGAATTGCCTTTATAAAAAGTAAACACACAAAATCAGAGCACACAACTGGAAGCGAAACACTAAGCAATACTATATACAGAAGAAGTAATGGAAAGTAAAAGGGGACGAAAATACAATCCCAACAGTAAAATATAGGTACAACTGATAGCCCATACAACTGAAAGAAAGTAGAGCAGCTACTGGGTCGTCCTACGGGGTTCCTACCTGAAGGGTAGGTAGAGATGGCCTCCTCAGCACACCGCGCTCGTCCGTCCGCTCGGTGCAACGTCACCCCGAGGGGTCCACCTTCGGGTACTGTTCAGTCCTGCTACTCTCTGCCTCAGTCAGCGCTTTCCGTTGTCTTCTACCAACACAACAAGGTGCGGGCATACCCATGTAGGGGTGAGTATAATGATACTCAGTAGGGATTTCAAGACCCTAAATGTCTCACAATAACAAACAAGGATATCCACAAAGTAAACAAACAACGGATAACCCTTACTTTTGAATATTCTGTACATATACCTAAGTTATCTAGTAACCCATCTCAATCATGAGGAAAACTCAAAATTCATTGACTCAGCTCAAAACTAGGATTTTATTCTAGTGGTGGTAAAATGTAACACTCCCAGTAAAACTATTGAAACCTCAGCTGCTGGAGTACTCCTCCTCTATAGAGTAATTTGGGCCTGCCGCGTCACACAGAGGACCTTCCCACTTTCCTAGACTGAAGGGGTACTCTCCTGTCGTGTACCATGGGTCTGCTGCATCACAAAGATGTGCATCCCACTGTAGGTCTGTCGCGCTCACACAGAGGTGCTCCCCCTCATAGCCTGCTAAGGTACTCCTATCGAGTATCGTGGGTCTACCGCATCACACTGAGGTGCTCCTCACTATGGGTCTTCCACACTCACACAGAGGTGCTCCCCTACTGGGCTAGTGAAAAAACTCTGAGTCGAAAGTTCAGCAGTCGTCAGGTATCAGCGAGCTACTAGGTCTCCATACTCTGCTCGCTCGTCTCTGGGAGAAATGCTTCAGGTGCTACTAGTCGATACACCAACTGCCAGGATTTCCCAATAATAAGTATCTCAAAGGTCTGCCTCATCATAGGAACCTCAACGCAAAATACGGCGCGTCAAATCGGACGCCCAGTCTGTGAGTTATTGGCGTTTCCGTTATAGGGGCCCGGTTGGTTTTTAGGTTCAAACCAACTCGACCGTACCCCAACTTTATCCATTCCTCAAGTGGGGTATTCCAAAAGAACCGTCTCGTTGTAAGCATTCCACCACCATAGATGGTTCGTCGATCAGACAACCATAGCCCATGATATGAGTGAAAAGGTGTAATTTGGCCATAGTGTGTCCGGGTCCAGCCCGACCCAGTCGGACTGACCCGGTCCGAGGGGGCGGCCCGACCCGAGTGGGCGGCTCGGCCCGAGTGGGTGGCTCGACCCGAAGGCAGCCCAACCAGATGGAGCGGCCCGGCCCGAGGCCGGCCCATCCCGATGGCGGCCTGTCCCGGATGGGTGGCCCGGCCTGAGGGCGGCCTGGCCCGATTGCCTGGTGTCTCATGGGGTCTGCCTAAGTCACGGCCAAGGGGGAAGCCACACGCCCCATTGCTCCACTAATGGCTTTGTCATTCGGGTGTGAGCCAAAATTGGCGTTAGGTGGCACTGATCCAGTACACACGGGACCTGAAGGGGTCCCACTCCTCCCAGATGGCTGAGCGGCCAGCCGCTCCTCTCCACCCTCACTGTGCGACAGTGTCGTGCCCCTCTACAGCGGCCCGCCCCAGCCGTAGCCCAGCACAAACACGCAGCCCGATGGCGCTGCAGCCCGCCCTAGTCAGGCCCTCTTCTAGCCTCCGCACGGCATGACGGTGTCACGCGCCTCCGTTGCAGCCTGTCATGGCCGCAACTCTACTTTCGCACGGCACGGCGGTGCCACACCTTCTTGGAGACCAAGCGACCATGCGCTGCCAGTTCCTTCTCGGCCGGCCCATCACCGTCCGTCATTAATTTTTCCGCGGTCCGTTCCTCCGGTGGTGCTGTTGCGCCGCCGTCGTCATCAAGAAACAAGAACAACAAAGAGGGAGGGTCGTTCCGTGTTCGTGCGGTCCGAACCCTCCTTGTTATGGTGATAAAAATCAGCGATTCACATTCAATAATTTGAACGATGAAGAATGGGTAAAAAAAATTCAAATCCCCTACCTCACTAGTCTTTTTTTTATGGTGGAAGGAAAGGAAATGCGGGCGTTGATTCGTTGACGTCGGGAAGCATCTAGGGTAGGGGACCGAGGAAAAAGCGTCATCGGTTTATTTGTGGTCGGGTCCTTCTCTTTTGGCATGGTTGAAGATCAATGAAGATGTTCTCCGTTCTTCATTAGAAGGATGAAGTTCTCCAAGGGTTCTCCAAAGCTCCACCAAAAATAATGTGCCAAACAAAATAATGGGTTAAGATAACACATTATTTATGTTTTTGTACAAATAATTCAAAATAATTCAAATGGGTTTTAATTAATTAATTAAAGGAGATAAATTAATTAATAGAAGGGGATAGCACTTTAATGAGGGGAGTTCAAGAGCCTTCCCTAACTTATGGGGAGATCAAGGAGGTTTAAAGCTTGTGTGGGCCCCAACTAATAATATCCTCCCAAGACAGGTTATGTGTGGGTGGGCCCCACCACCATAACCTCTCATGGGAGGTTATGGTGTGGTGGCCCCCACCACTAACCTCCTCTTGGAGGTTTTAAGCACCATAAATAAAAAAAGTTAACACTTTATTTTTATTCAATTTAATCAAACACCCCTAAAACTAACTCCCATTCTTGTTAGAACGCAGCTGCGTTGAAGGTGTCACTATGTAATCACCAACGTTACGAGTTCAATGGTTCCCTTAGATTTAAGTCCCAAGCAGTGGTTCAAATGATATAAAATCCCATTCGTACCTTTATTGAACGTACCCAGAAAAAACTTCAGATAATGATTTCAGGCACACCGGGCCTCAGAATCAAGCACCTTAAATTTTCAAAGACTCGTAAAAATTCCCATGAATTCAAGAAAAAATAATTCCACGAAATTTATAGGACTTTACATTCTCCCCAGCTCAGGGATTTACATCCCCGTAAGCAACAAATCAAACTAAGGGAACATATGGGGGTACTTAGCACACATCTGATCATCCCGCTCCCATGTTCTCTCTAGGAGATTCCCGTGCGGCCAGCGAAAGTGCACTAGAGGTATCAACCATCCATGAAGGACCCACTCCTGTTGATACTAAATCTCTAGTAGATCCTCCATGAATGTCACCCCATCATCGATGTCCATCTACCCGTGTTCAACGATGTGGGACGGTTCATGCACGTATCTCCTCAGCTGAGATACATGGAAGACTTCGTGCACCTGATGCAACTAAGGTGGAAGAGCCAGGCAGTAATCCACCTCTCCTAATCTACTTAGGACCTGGAAAAGTCCGACGAACCACGTAGATAACTTGCTACCTCGACCAAATCTCAGTAGACCTCGTTGATGTGAGACCCATAGAAAGACTTGGTTGCCATCCTCAAACTCTCGAGGTCTCCATATCTTGTCAGAATATGACTTCTTCCTGCTTTGTGCAGTCTTCATCCACTCTTGGATGATCTGCACCTTCTTTTTGGTAGTGTGTACCATCTCAGGTCCCACTAGTGCTGACTCTCTTGGGTATATCCATAACAGTGGTGATCTGCAAGTTCGACCATACAAGGCCTCAAAAGGTGCCATCCCGATGGTGGAGTGATAGCTGTTGTTGTAGGAAAACTCCACCAAAGGTTAATGATCCTCCCAGCTGCGACCAATGTCGATAACCCATGTGAGGATCATGTCCTCAAGGTTATGAATGGTCCTTTCAGTCTTACCATATGTTTGAGGATGGAAGGCAGTGCTCAAATGAAGCTGCGTCCTGAAAGCCTCCTACAACCCCCTCCATAGTTGGGAAGTAAACAGTGTGTCACGACCAGAGACAATAGAAGTATGTACACCATGAAAACACATAATCTCCTATACATAGATGCATCCCAAGATATCTACTGAGCCTTGATCCATTATCGGTATGAAGTGGTCCGACTTGGTGAGTCGTTCAACCATCACCCTAATCGAATCAGGACTCCTCGACGTATGTGGAATGCCCATCATGAAGTCCATGGATATCCATTTCAATTTCCACTCTGGATCCTCTAAAGGATGAACCAAGCATGCTGGTACCTGGTGCTCTACCTTCACTTGCTGACAAGTGAGGAATCATGAGACAAACTCAGCTATTGTCTTCCTCATACCTGGCCACCAGTCCTGTCATCAAAGGTTCAGGTACATCTTTTCCACTCCTGGATGTATCTCAAGAGGGGAAGTGTGGAACTCACTCAATACTTCCTCCTGATGTGCTACTAGTACTATGGTATGTCCTCTAAAAAGATGACGTGCTCCCAACCTTCAATAAATCCATCATGTTCATTCCCTGTGGATATTTGAGCACGTCGCGTCTCACAGTCAGCATCTTCATGTGGCGCCTCTCCGACTCACTGAAAAGTGGAGGAGTGACTGTAAGAGACTATAGATAGGTTGCTCCATCCCTATCTACAAAGGATATATGTAAAGTATCCAGCTGCTCTGTCGCCTCTCCTAAAATCTGTATACCAAATCTTTTGCTGACAGAATCCTCAACAACGTTCCCATTTCCAAGAGTATAGACTATCTCAAAGTCATAGTCCTGGAGGAAGTCAATCCATCGCCGTTGTCTCGGGTTCTGGTCCTTCTGAGAGAAGATATACCTGAGACTATTTTGATCATAGTACACGATAAAACGTTCACCAATAAGATAGTTCTTCAACATATTCAAGGAAAAGACCACTACTGCTAACTCCAGGTCATGGTAGCATAGTTCTACTCTTGTTGTCTCTAATACCGAGAACCATATGTGATCACTTCTTGATCTTTCTTCAGGACACACCCATGGATAGTCCCTGATGCATCGCAGTAAACTATGTACCCTACGACCTCCTCTAGAAGCCTCATGATGGGGGGAATAGGTCAGCCTCTACCTCAGCTCATGAAAGCTCTATTGAAATCTTTCTGACCACATGAAGGGTATTCGATTCTTCATCAAGGCTGGTATTAGTGCGGCAACTCTGGAGAAGTCTGGAACAAATCTCAAGAAGTATCCAGGAAAGCCCAATAAACTTTGTACCTATGTCACACTCCTGGGTGGATCCCAAGCAAGTACCATATCAGTCTTCACTGGATCCACTGCAACTCCAGCCTCTGAGATGACATTCCCCAAGAATTGAACCTCTAGAATACAAAATTGGCGCTTCGAGAGCTTACCATAAACCTCGTTCTCTCGGAGTGTGTCTAGTACTACCTGTAAATGGTAGGAATGATACTCCTCAATAGCCGAGTAGATAAGAATGTCGTTGATGTAGACTACGACAAAGAGAATGAGGTAAGGATAGAAGATCTTGTTCATGAGACACATGAACACTGCTGGAGTGTTGGTTACACTGAAGGGAATAACCAAAAACTCATAGTGGTCATACCGAAATCTGAAGGTTGTCTTCTGCACATCCTCGTCTTGAACTTTGAGCTAGTGATATCCTAATTTGAGGTCTATCTTAAAGAACCATTGTGATCCCTTGAGCAGATCAAAGAGGTCGTCAATCCTCGAGAGTGGGTACTTGTTCTTCACGGTCACCTGATTCAGGCGATAGTAGTCAACATAGAGCCTCAAGCTCCCTTCTGCCTTCTTGGTAAATTGAATCGGGGATTCCCAGAAAGAAACACTAGGCCGGATGAATCCCTTCCCCTTCAAGTCCTCTAGTTGTACCCGCGGCTCACGAAGCTCAGCGGGAGCCATCCGATATGCTGGAGAAGATATTGGTGTCATCCCAAGGTACAGGTCAATTTAGAAGTCCACCTCTTTGTGAGGAGGAAGTCATGGAACATCATCAGGGAAAACATCTGTGTACTTTTCAACCATTACAGGATAAGTCAGACTCTCCACATCAACTTTTCTGTGGGTAAGGCAAGCCAAATAGTGAGTGATCGGCTACACCCTCCTTCGAGTAAGTCCGTCCTGTTCTACAAACGCTTCCTTCTCGCCAGTGAAGGTAAACCTGGTGCCATTCGTGCAGACACACCAAAATGTTCTCCTAATATAGTCATTCGGAGAATTGACTGTAGATAACCATTCCATACTCAAGATGATGTCGTAAGGCCTCGATGCCGCTACGAGGAGATTCCTGTAGATGATATCACATCCTAGAGTTTGGTCACACTGCCGGCACCCGTGGCTAATCATCGTGTCTATTAACGTAGGAGTCTCTAGCCATAAGGATCGAGCCAATGGCTCTGTCAGAATCTCTATGCTCTGAACGAGGTCAGTGGCTATGAAAGAATGACTAGAACCTGTGTCTATAAGAACTGAATCTAAGGTGGATTAGACACAGTATATAACTCGAATCATCTCCGGATCACAATGGTTGTATGACTCATCTTCCTAAATCTGAGCTCTCCCTTTTCCACCCACTCCCTTCGGTCGGAGTGGACCTTATGGTGGTGGTGGTGGAAACACCTCGAAACGTCGACCACCGCCAGCTGCTCGACTAGCTCCTCTGCCACGTCCACCTGCGCCCTGCGGACCTCCTCGATCAAAACTCTGCCTTTTCCTGGGAGGTCCCTAAACTGTCTTCTAATCATCTGAATGGAAGGTCAGATAGTCATGATCCATGTGACCCTTCATGCCGGATGAGTAACACTGCCTCCTTCTAACAGGTAAGTCACTGCCTCGGGTGCCCCGCACAAAAGATCCCGAGTCCTGCGGTCGTCAACCAGTGGGTCTGGTCCTCTTGGACCATTGGATCATCTATCTACATCCAGTTGTAGAAGACTCCATTTCATGATGACTAGTAGTGGTTCTCGCTGCTAGTCTCTGTTCATCAAGAAAACACTCAACTTGGAGGGCGCTCTCTAACACACCCTCCTGCGTCGGGATGCTGAGGGAGATCATCGATGTCCTGATCTCTAACCTAATCCCCTACTGGAAGGTCCGGGCCCTAAAGAATGGGTCACGTACCATATATGTGGAGTAGCACGAGAGGTCGGTGAACCTCGCTGAGTAATGAGCTACTGTCATGCTGCCCTGCTGCAGATGAAGTAGCTCTTGTATCTGTACCGCTCATAGAGTCGCTGGAACAAACTCCACCCGGAACAGGCTCTAAAATTCTGACCAGAGACATTTCGCCACGAGATGCACCTAGAGCAAAAGGCTCCACCATCTACCTGCTGCTTCCAGAAGAAGACTAGCAGCAATGATCACCATGTAGTCTGCTGGTGTCCCTACTAGCCTGAAAACTCTTACCATAGCCTCCAGCCAATCCTCAGCCACCTGTGGGTATGTCTCTCCCCGAAACCTAGGTTGCCTCTGGCGCTGGAACACATGCAATGCACTCAAGCAGCTTTCATCATCTGCTACTGGAGCCGGTGGCATCGATGGCCCAACGGAATGTGGTACCGCTGGTGCCTATACTGGTAAAGGGCCCTACAGTGAGGCCTCATTGCTCGGTGGCATGTTAGTACGTACGACTCTCGGGTCTCTAACTATTCGTCCCTAGGGAGGAATCCTGAAAGAAACAGGTGTGACACTATCAAAAGTATCTACCTAGTGAGATGACATGCTTGAGCTGACATAACAAAACATTTAAAGACACACACGCAATCAGTGTTTTCATGCACTATGTCGGAAATCAGTAGTCTGGGACTTGGTGTATGGATATGTCGGCCGCCGCACCAACACTGGACTCTCTGAACTGAAAACACACTTATTACCCTTAACATTATTTCTTCATAGAAAAGAAAGATCAGAGTCCTACGTTCTGTGGTAGAACCGACTCCTCTGATACCAATTTGTCACAACCCGTCATCAGGACTCATGCCATGACTACCCCAAGACCTTCTTCTATAGGCCAGAGGCTTGAGACTGGCACCAAAGTCACAAATCCCTGAGATGGGAAGCCATTGACTTTATAAAAAGTAAACACACTCAATCAGATCACAATACTAGATGAAAAACACTAAGATATATTGTATACAGAAGAAGTTCTTGAAAGTATAAGGGGCCCGAAATACAAGCCCAACAGTAAAGTACAAATACAACTGAAATAAAGTACAACTGAAATAACGTAAAGCAGCTATTGGGTCATCCTCCGAGGTACCTACTTGAAGGCTAGGTACAAATGGCCTCCTCAGCACACCACGTTCATCCGTCCACTCCGTGCACCGTCACCCCGAGTGGTCCACCTCCGGGTATTGTCCAGTCCTGGTACTCTCTACCTCAGTCAACGTTGTCCGTCATCTGCAAACAACACAATGAGGTGCGGGCATAGCGCGTGTAGGGGTGAGTATAATGATACTCAGTAGGGACATCAAGACCCTTAATGTATCACAATAACCAACAAGGATAACCACAAAGTACAGAAACCACGGATAACCTTTACTTAGGTATATGACCATAAATATACCTATGTTTACTAGTAACCCATCTCTATCATGGGGAAAACTCAAAAGTCATTGAATCAGCTCAAAACTAGGATTTTATTCTAGGGGTGGTAAAATGTAACACACCTAGTAAAACTATCGAAACCTCAGCTACTGGTGTACTCCTCCTCTATAGAGTATTGTGGGCCTGCCGAGTCACACGGAGGCGCTTCCCACTTTCATGGACTACTGTGGTACTCCTCCTATCGAGTACCGTGAGTTTGCTGCATCACATAGAAGAGCTTCCCACTTTGGTTTTTCCGCACTCACACAGAGGATCTCCCCCTCATAGAAAGCTGAGGTACTCCTCCTGTCGAGTACTGTGGGTCTACCGCATCCCACAGAGGCGCTCCCCCTCATAGCCTGCTGAGGTACTCCTCCTGTCGAGTACCGTGGGTCTCCCGCATCACATAGAGGTGCTCCCCACTATGGGTATTCTGCACTCACATAGAGGCACTCCCCTACTGGGCTAGTAGAAACACTCCGAGTCGAAAGGTCAGCAGTCATCAGGTATCATCCAGCTAATAGGTCTCCGTACTCCGCTTCCACGTCTCAGGGAGGAACCTTTCCATGAGCTACTTGTCAATACTCCAACTGTCACGAAGTCCCAAGTAGAAGTATCTCAAAGGTCCTTCTTTTCATATTAATCTCAACTCAACAGACGGAGCGTCATTAGGACGCCCGGTCTGTAAGTTATTGGTGTTTCCGTTCTAGGGGCCTGGTTGGTTTTTAGGTTCAAACCAACCCGACCGAACCCCAACTATATCTTAACCTCAAGTGGGGTATTCCAAAAAAACCGTCTCATTCTATGATTTCTGTCACTGTAGATGGTTCTTTGATCGGAAAACTGTAGCCTAGGATATGGGAGAAAAGGTGTAATCTGTCCATAGCGGGTTCGGGTCTGGTCCGACCCAGTCAGACCGACCTGGCCCGAACCGGTCCGAACCGGGGTCTGACCCAGTACGTGGGTCTGACCCTGACTGAGGTGGCGGGCTAGCCTGAGTGGTTGGCTCGGCCTGAGTGGGCAGCCCGACCCGAAGGCGACATGAGCCGAGGCGGTGGCCTGGCCCGATGGCGGCCTGACCCGATTGCGGCCCAGCCCGGATGGGTGGCCCAGCTTGAGGGCGGCCCAGCCGGACGGCCCATAGGTTCACGTGGTCCGCTTAAGCTATAGTCAGGTGGGAAGCTACGGGCCCTCTGGCTCCCTGAACGCCTTTTTTGTTCATGTGTTAGCTGATACCGGTGCCAGGTGGTGCCGGTCCAGCGGACGCAGGACTCGAAAGGGTCCCGCTCCTCCCGGCTAGTCGAGCGGCCCGCCGCTCCGCTCAAGTGGTGCGGCATGACGACACTGCACACCTCCACCATGCCCCGCCCCATCCGTGACTCAGCACCACCGCGCGGCGTGATGGGGTCGTGCCGCTCCGCCACAGCCCGCCCTGGCCACGCCCCTCTACTAGCCCCCGGGTGGTGCGACGGCGCCGCGCGCCTCCGCCATGGCCTATCGTGGCCGCGACATTAATTCCACGTGGAATCGCGGTGTCATGCCCTCTCGTCAACCCGAATACCTTGCGCAGCAGGTTCTTTCATGGCCGGCCCGTCACCGGACGCCATTACTTTTTCTGCAATCCATTCCTCCGGTGGCATCGTTGCACCGTCGTTGTCATCAACAAACGAGAACAACAAAGAGGGAGGGTCAGAGAGTGTTTTTGCGGTCCGAAACCTCCTCCTTACGGTGAAATAAATTGGAAATTCACATTCCTTAATTTGAAATATGATGAATGGGTACAAAAACAATTCAAATCCCCAACCTCGTTTGTCCTTTGTTGATGGTGGAAGGAGAGGAAAGGCAGACGTCGATTCATTGATGTCAAGAAGCGTCTGAGGTAAGAGACCAAGGAAGAATCGTCTCCGGTTTCTTTGCGGTCATCTCTTTCTATTTTGGCATAGTTGAAGATTGATAAAAAAATTCTCATTCTTCGTTGGAAGTATTGTGTTCTGCAAGGGTTTTCCAAAGCTCCACCAAAAAAAATGTGCCAACCAAAATAATGGGTTACACTAACCCATAATTTAATTTGTTTTCCAAATAATTCAAAAGAATTCAAATGGGTTTTAATTAATTAATTGAAGGAGCTAAATTAATTAATAATAGGGGTTGGCAATTTAATGATGGGAGTTCAAGAGCCATCCCACACTTATGGGGAGTTCAAGGAGGTTTAAAGCTTGTGTGGGCCCCACCTAATAATATCCTCCCAAGGGAGGTTATGTGCTGGTGGGCCCCACCAACATAACCACTCACGAGAGGTTATGGTGTGGTGTGCCCCACCTCTAACCTCCTCTTGGAGGTTTTAACCACCATAAATAAAAATAAAGTTAACACTTTGTTTTTATTCAATTTAATAAAAACCCCAAAAAACTAGCTCCCATTCTTGTTAGAACGCAACTATGGTGAATGTCTCACTAAGTAATCTCTGACACTGCGAGTTCAATGTTGCCCTTAGATTTCAGTTCCATGCACCAGTTCAAAAGATATAAAATCTTGCTCGTACGTTTACTAAACGTACCCGAACAAAACGTCAGAAAATGATTTCGGGGACACCGGGCCTCAGAATCAAGCACCGTAAATTTTTGCGGACTCGGAAAAATTCCCATTAATTCAAGAATAAAAAATTTCCACGGAATATCTATATCCTTACAGTTTTTCTTACAGCCCATCAATTGTTCATGAGAAAGACTAATTCATCACATGTAGTTTATACATGGTGAACATTATAATTTAATGAAAATTTCGTTATACCATTAATAACTACATTGATAGGATACCACATTGGACATATATAAAGGGACTTTCTCGTTCTATCATGGAGGCATGGGTAATTATTCAATATTTCTACTCTATTCTTTATACTAAGGATAGAATGGGATATGTCTTTCACTCGACCTCCTTCAAGGAGTCCAATTCACATGTTGAGGAATATAATTTAACTATATTCAATATAATATAGGCCAAACACACTTGAAACAGAAGCCACCTTAATGGAACGAGAGATATTAAGATTGATAGAGCCTTTCTAAATAATGCCACACAGGGAAATGATAGATTTGTATGATGTGTCACCCTTTCAAAGAAAAAATATAATCACCATCTAATTTTTCTGATTCCCCTTGGTAATAAAAAACATTCCCATCCCAATCAGGTTCAATAATGCATGGACAAACCTTCTGGATTCCAATAGAGATATTCCAGACACATGGACAGGATCTGAATAGAATGAAAAACTAATCACATGAATATAAAAACTGAATAATATGTAATCTATTATGAAGGATTTGGGAAGAAAATGTTTTAGCCACCTAGATGATGATATTTATTCTTTTAAACACTATCTTCATTAAATTAACGAATACATCAGTAATAAAAATTTCACTAGAGGTGTCATACAAGAGGCTGGAATGGATTCCATTCTTCAAATCCTTATAAGACTCCAAGGAATCCTCCTCAAATATGTTTTCAAGGCCACAAGGATCATTTATGAGGAAAGGAATACCAATTTCTAAAATTCTATACAATGGAAAAGAAGTTCCAATAGACCTATCCCCCACTTTAAAGGTGGTGATTAAACTACGAATGAAAGGAAATCTCTTACTACTCACACTATTTCCTTTATTGAGAATATCGTCAATAGAATACCAACTAAATGAGGACCTCAGGGAAGGTATCATTCCGAATGTGGTTATAAGGCTAAAATCCAGCTCCAAACTTCTACCACTATTGATTTTGAAATTATAGAATCTTTCTTTGGTCAGATCAAGGGAATATCACCTAGAACAGATGGATTCACCAATAATTTTTTCTCATATTTTTATGAGGATATTAATATTAATGGTTGAAAATTATTTAATAATTTTTTCATGGGTGGATCCTTTACTCAAGGATTTAATTTCAAATTTAATTCTCTCGTTACTAAGTATGAGAACTCTAGTGATATTATCCAACTCAAGCTATTTTCTATTATAAACACAATTCACAAAATTATAACAACGATTATGCACACTATACATCATCGATTCTCAAACAAGGTCATATATTAGAATCATTATTTCTATGTTCTTGGAAGAAACATCTGGATGGTATGATTTAATCATTGGAATGTGTGAATCTAATTAGCATATCAACAAGGGTTGGAAACATTATTCTCATTATTTATATCATTTAAACCATTAATATGATAGATTTGGGATTTATATGTAATGATCATGCAATTTTTTTCTTCAATGAAAAATTTATTAGATGGATCAACCTATAAATAGTCAGAAAGCATTTATATTTTAATAAAGGATCCTCATATAGCTATTTCATGTGCTTAAGAGGGGTGATACAATGAGAACCTCTATCCACATTCATTTTTTCATGTTTAGAAGACTATCTAAGTTAGTAATTACTTTAAATGGTGAACAATGGTGATATGAAAACCAGTGGTGTAATATGATGTATTTTGTCATCGTCTCTTATTTTACTTTCTGATGAAATTATCTTCTTTACTTAGGGAGATATTAGGAATATCAAAAACATTAAGAAGGATATTCATCATTAGGAACATGTCCCTTTCAACAAAGTCAGTTCGGGAAGGACTTTCATTTAATCTGCGAAGAATATTTTAACATCCAGAAAGACTAACATGATCAATATTTTGGGAATCTGGGATGGATATCATCCTTTTATATATCTTGGTGTTCCCATGTACTTGGGAAGTCCATAAGAACCCTACTTTATCAATATAATGAGTCAACTTAGAATATCTTTGGCCTAATGGGAAGGTTAGTCCCATTCAATGGCTAGAATAACTTTCCTTTTAAAGTATGTTATCATCTCAACAATGGTTACTCCAATACAATTTACTCCTAGAATGCCTCAGTGATCAAAACTATCAATTATATGATAAGAAACTTTTTTAGTGGATTTAATTTGGAAAAAAATATATATATAGTTCAATGGAAGGATTTTTAATGTCTTATTCTCTTACAGGACTCATGTCCAAGAATATGACCCTCTGAAAAAAATATCTCTAGGATCAATTTATATAGAAACCAATCAACTATAAATAAGAATACATTTCTTTTCTTAGATACATGTTTGTTGAGAAACTGAAAATAGGGAATACCTCTTACCTGGATTCCTCGATATGGCTAGGATGTACGGTAACCTTCAATATGATTATTAGGAACTCCCAATTGTTGGTGAGTTCCAATTCCTCACTCCTGTTCTAGACTGAAAAATGGATTGGAATTCCCCTTATGGATAGGATTGATTCAATAGATCATAACATTTCATATAGTATATCTCTCAAAGATCAAATGGAAAATATGATAACTCTCCCACCTGGGATTCTTCAAAGTATTTAATGTTATGACATCTCAACCCAGAAAGACATACCTATATGGGAACCAACATTAAATGGGCATGTTGACTCCAATATTTTTTAGAAACATCTTTTCCAAGGCCCTCACAAATGGATTGTGAATTTCAATAAAAAAGGGATTCTCCCCCCCCCCCCCAGGTTCACTCAACATTGGAGACTTCTCTTCAACAAAATCCTTGTCTATGGTAATCTACAGAATGATGGTATATGACTTTTCTCTACATATGATCACTATCAATAACACAATAACAATGTGGAACATCTATTTCATTACTATAAAATAGAATCATTTCTATGGAAAATAATTTTTGATATTTTATGGCTCAGCCACCGTAGGAAAATTCGATCAGGGATTTTCTTCCTGCACTTATTAATATCGTGATGTAAATGTAGCTCACCATCCTCTTCTAGGAGGCATGTGCTGAGTTTGTGTATTCCATTAGGAGATGATGAAACAAGGTTATTCATGATCAGGATAGATTCAATGTTAGAGATTCATTTGATGAAATTATAATGGGAAAAAATCATTCCAACTCACTGCTTTATGAACACTACAACAAATATGTGAAGAAATGTTCGATGATGAGGAGACTAAAGGTACATGGATGGTTTCCCCCCACACTACATGATTGAAATCAGCTGGATCCCTCCCATTTCTAGCAGGATAAAATGAAAATATGATGGGGACTTGATAGGGAATATTGGACCAGAAACTTATGATTTTGTATTTATAGACTATTTTGGGGATGTTATTGAATACTGGGATGGTTCCTGAGGAACTGAAATAGTTGTGGGGGCAGAGATGAATGTTATGATTAATTTCATTAACACTTCACAAAAAATGAAAATAAATAACATATGGTTTGAGTGTTATTCCACATTAATTGTATAGGCTGTCAATACTAGACTCGCACATCATTTATGGAAGATTACATTGAAATTGGTCATGATACTTGTTCATCCTTCATCAAATAAGTTATATTAACATGAATCTTCATCATGAAGCCAACACACATGAATATGTGATTTCAAATAAGATTTTGTATGAGGATTTTTTTTATCTAAAATTATTCCAATGATATTCATACAATATTTCAAGATGTAAAATGTAAAGTTTATACCTTAATATTGTTTTAACCTATATTTTTGTTTATTAGTATAATAGCCTCTAACTCAAATTTCTAAAAAAAATATTCTAAACCAATTTTATTTTCATGGGTTATTTGTATCATAATTAATTTCAGGTGGAAAACGTAATTATTAATGGTGAATGACGGCATTATGTATCACTCTATTTCTTTCTACATAGTTTATATCCTAAGAGATAGGTAATTGTGAGTATATTTTATTTACTCATAAGAATGGACATGGACTGTGGGGATCCTAAGTATGATGTTCCCTATAAAAAATTATGTGCCACATTTATGAGGTATTTTAGTGTAACTATCTTGTTGATCATGTTTATGGGATAAATTTTTGACATTATTCTATTTGATGAATTTTTTATTTTATCAGGATTAATTATTTATGCTGTATTGGGTATAATATATTTCTATAGCCTGATTATACCCACATTGTCCTCTTTAATTCAATTATGATATTTTATTTTTATCTCCATTATATACGCTTACATAGAATTTTAAATCCCAGATTTTATATGATTAATTTCCAAAAAATGGAATTAATATATTTCTTGAAGGGTATTTTATGAATTATTTTTGATGATATTGAAAATAATATAGTTATTTATATAGTATGATATATTTTAATTAGTTGGATATTTGTTTTATTTATTAATTAATGTTTTTTTAAATTCTCCACAAATCTAAATGAAAATAAATAGTGAAATTTATTTAATTGAGATATTTTGTTTATGTCATTTATATTTTTCCTTAATTTGAGTATTGAATTATTGATTTTATTAGAGAATTTTTTAGAAAACATTAGTTATTTGGATGATATCTATTTAGTCTAAATTCAGATTTATTAATTTCATACAATGTAGATAAGTTAGGGTTTATTATATTTTCATTGCAATAGATAACCATTTATACTAGTTGTCTTAATATTTTTTGAATGAGAAATAGATATCAAAGGTGATAACCCTAAAGATTAGTGTAAATGTACAATAACATCTGGAAATTTTGATAAGGAACAGATTATATGACACAACTGGTAATAAAAACCCTATCTGGATAAGAATAGTGAAAATAAGAATTAAACCATATGTATATTTTAGTAATAACATAGAATAGGGAATATTGGGTATTATCTTAATAATCACTCATTTATTGATAAAGAGAACATACATCAAACATTGTTTCAAAACCGTTAGGCATATTATTTGATCAATTATTTTAACTTTATGAACTGTTATGAAGGTTTTATTTCCATAATTTATTATAGAATTAGGTTACAAAGGGGAAGGGAACCAATATTAAAGAAATATAAATTAAACCAAATGTATTAAAGGATGAAATTATGATCTAAATTGAGAATATATATTTGTGTTTAGTTTAATATAAACATTATCATTATTCATGATTTCAATATTAACCATATTGGATTTATTATTTATTTGAATCATTATCATTAAAATTATATTGAAAAATGTGAGTATTTGGATTCTATATGAAATATAAATGAATAATTTATCATACGTTAATGTTTGAGGATCAGAGTATATACATTTCATTATTAAAAAATGTGGGTATCCCAAAATTAACTAATTTTATGAGGATGATATCTTTACAAAATTAATTATTGAAAATTATAACAATTTTTCACAAGCGAGTGATATTTGTGGATTATATTTTTATATTCTCAAAATGTTTTTGAAAATTACGTGAATCATATAGTATGTTTTTAGTAAATTTGTTATTTAACATATTTGAAAAATATAATTATTTATATAAATAACCTTGAAAATTTATTATCATTCATGGTTTTATTGGGGGATAACAACTAGATAATACATAGTTGAGGAATTAAAAACTCTTTAATTTCATGACAACCCAGACCTATATTCTAGATTCCACTCAAAAACATGCTAACTATTTTTCATTACAATGTAACTATAAATTTTAGAGTATATTATACAACCATGTATCTTTTTCAATCCAGGTTAAAGAGAATTATACAAAAACGAAATAATTTATTCAAGTATTATAAAAATTTCAAAACAACTAATTGGATCCATCCACACTCTAAACATAATTATCTTTTGATCTTCTACAGAATCATGTGAAAATTAATTTGAAAACATTACATGATCACTGAAATATTACAATAAGGGGTTTTCAAAAAAGTGAATGATATTTTCAGGAAATATTACTTAAAAAGTCATTTTAAACATTTAATATAAAAAAATAAATCATTTTATAGAGTAAATACATTATTTAATATGATTATAGTGTTTATAAAATACGTAAAAATCACTACATTTAAATTCATTAATATATATGTAATTATAAAAAGAATTTAATTTCAAAATACCTTTTGAACACTAGTGCAGAAAACGTTTTTTACGTCACCATTTTTTACGTCGGTTATATAAAACCGACGTCATCATATGTAAAACAAGGTTTTTTACGTCGGTTATTTCTTAACCGACGTAAAAATTTGTATTCGGTACACCTTTAACGTCAGTTATAATAATAACCGACGTTATTAATCGCGCGGCTTCGTTTTTTACATCGGTTATTGTTATAACCGACGTAAAAAACGCGGTTTCCGAAGGCCTTTTTACGTCGGTTATTCAATAACCGACGTAACAAACGCGGTTTTTGAAGGCTTTTTTACGTCGGTTATAAAATAAACGACGTAAAAAAAGAATCCGCAGATGTTTTTGACGTCGGTTATGGAATAACCGACGTAAAAAAACGCGGATTTTGAGCCCTTTATAACGTCGGTTATAAACTAACCGACGTAACAAATGAATCAGAGGAAGGTTTTTACGTCGGTTATTGAAATAACCGACGTTATAAATGTTTTTAAAACAATTATCACGTCGGTTATTGAATAACCGACGTGATAACTCATTTAAAAATTTACCCAGACCCGTGGATTGTCATTCGCGAGTTTACCTTCGACAGTCGCGACTCGTCTCTCTCGCGCGTAAACCCGAATCGGCTCGTCCATTTCGTTGGTTTAGATTCGTTTTGCGATCATCGTTTCTCATATTTAATATCCTCGGATCAATCATCTAAACTCGCAGCACTCAGGTAATCCTCCCACTCGTTCGTTTTTTTTCGCGGATAGTATATATATATGTGTTGTGATTTTTTTGTTGAAACTAGCTAAGATTCTTTGATTGCGAACCCTTTTAACTCGTTTTGGCACCATAATCTTATTTATCATCCCTAGATCTATTTGTTCGACTTGCAATATTGAGTAATTTTATGATTTCACTAATTTTTCATCATTTTCTATAAATCCCCGAGAGGGTTGGGGGCGTGTCCATTTGGATGGGTTGCCCTTTTACAGTTGTTACTACTTTATTCACACACAACCATGGCATAGGTGCATGGATTTGGGGTCGGGGGGTGTCCTGGGGGGTTTACAAGGGGGTGGGTGGGTGTGGGGGGCTGTCCAAGGGTGTGGGTGGGTGTTGGGGGTGTCCAGGGGGGTGTCCAAGGGGGTAGGGGGTGGGGGTGGTGTTTAGGAGGGGTGGGGGGCTGTCCAGAGGGTTGGGGGGTGTCCAGGGGGGTGTCCAAGCAGGTCGGGGGTGGGGGGTTGTGTCTAGGAGGGGTGGGGGTGCTTTCTAGAGGGGTCGGGGGCTGTCCATAGGGGTCGGGGGGTGTCCAGGGTGGTGTCCAAGGGGATGGGTGGGTGTGGGGGGCTGTCCAAGGGGGTGGCGGCCTGTCCAGAGGGGTCGGTGGGGTGTCCAGGGGGGTGTCCAAGGGGGTGGATGGGTGTGGGGGGCTGTCCAAGGGGGTGGATGGGTGTGGGGGGCTGTCCAAGTGGGTAGCGGCCTCTCCAGAGGGTATTTGGGGTTGTCCGGGTGGGTGGGGGGGCTGCCCAGAGGGTTGGGGGATGTCCAGGGGGGTGTCCAAGGGGGTAGGGGTGGGGGGTGGTGTCCAGGAGGGGTGGGGGGCTGTCCAGAGGGGTCGGAGGCTGTCCAGAGGGTTGGGGGGTGTCCAGGGGGGTGTCCAAGCAGGTCGGGGGTGGGGGGTTGTGTCCAGGAGGGGTGGGGGTGCTTTCTAGAGGGGTCGGGGGCTGTCCAGAGGGGTCGGGGGGTGTCCAGGGTGGTGTCCAAGGGGATGGGTGGGTGTGGGGGGTTGTCCAAGGGGGTGGCGGCCTATCCAGAGGGGTCGATGGGGTGTCCAGGGGGTGTCCAAGGGGGTGGATGGGTGTGGGGGGCTGTCCAAGGGGGTGGATGGGTGTGGGGGGCTGTCCAAGTGGGTGGCGGCCTCTCCAGAGGGTATTTGGGGTTGTCCGGGTGGGTGGGGGGCTGCCCAGAGGGTTGGGGGATGTCCAGGGGGGTGTCCAAGGGGGTAGGGGGTGGGGGGTGGTGTCCAGGAGGGGTGGGGGGCTGTCCAGAGGGGTCGGGGGCTGTCCAGAGGGTTGGGGGGTGTCCAGGGGGGTGTCCAAGCAGGTCAGGGGTGGGGGGTTGTGTCCAGGAGGGGTGGGGCGCTTTCTAGAGGGGTCGGGGGCTGTCCAGAGGGGTCGGGGGGTGTCCAGGGTGGTGTCCAAGGGGATGGGTGGGTGTGGGGGGCTGTCCAAGGGGGTGGCGGCCTGTCCAGAGGGGTCGATGGGGTGTCCAGGGGGGTGTCCAAGGGGGTGGATGGGTGTGGGGGGCTGTCCAAGGGGGTGGATGGGGGTGGGGGGCTGTCCAAGTGGGTGGCGGCCTCTCCAGAGGGTATTTGGGGTTTTCCGGGTGGGTGGGGGGCTGCCCAGAGGGTTGGGGGATGTCCAGGGGGTTTTCAAGGGGGTAGGGGGTGGGGGTGGTGTCCAAGAGGGGTGGGGGGCTGTCCAGAGGGGTCGGGGGGTGTCCAGGGGGGTTTACACATCGATTTGTTTTATATTTCAAAATTGTTTACATTCAAATTATGATTTTTTTCATATAAACATATATTTGTCTTATCTAAATAATATATATATATTTGCTATTTGTTATAGGTAATAATGAGTCGAAGTTGGATTACGGCACATCGAATGAGCAATGAATATGAGGAAGGTGTTGATGCCTTTTTGGAATTTGCTAAACGAAATGTTCCAAGTAGTGACATTTTTTTCTGTCCATGCCTGAAATGTCTGAATATGAAGAAGATGAAAAGTAGAGAGATAAAAGATCATCTGATTTGTCATGGTTTCATTCCGAGTTACAACCCTTGGATTTGGCATGGCGAAACTGGACAGAATGTCACTAATGATAATGAATCGCAAGATGGTAACTCCGATGGAATTGAAGAAATGATTCGCGATATTGTAGCAGAACAAATTGAGATAGAACCGACAGTTTCACGTCTATATGGTGATGCCGAAAAACCATTATATCCTGGTTGTACAGATTTTACGGTTTTGTCGGCGGTGTTAAGATTGATTAACCTGAAGGCGAAACATGGATGGAGTGACAGAAGTTTTACAGAGCTGCTACAATTGATGAAAGACATTCTTCCAAAAGATAACGATCTTCCAGATTCACATTATAAGGCCAAAAAAATATTATGCCCGATGGGATTGGGATACAGGAAAATACATGCCTGTCTGAATGACTGCATTATATATAGGAAGGAATATGAATTTCTGAAAAAGTGTCCTAAATGTGGGACATCACGGTATAAGGTGAAAGAAAAATCACAAGCTGATGTAGAGATTACAAAGCTCCCTTCAAAGGTATTTTGGTATCTTTCTATAATTCCTCGTTTCAAACGTTTATTTGCTAATTCACATGATGCAAAAAGGTTAAGATGGCATGCTGATGAGCGGGTATGTGATGGAAAAATACGTCATCCAGCTGATTGTCCACAATGGAAGAAAATTGATGCCCAGTACCCTACATTTGGAAATGAAATTAGAAATCTGAGACTAGGCTTGTGCACAGATGGAATGAATCCATACCGAACCCTCAGTAGCACACATAGTTCATGGCCTGTTTTATTGGTAATTTACAACCTCTATCCTGAAGTTTGTATGAAGCGCAAATATGTCATGTTGAGTATCATGATCTCTGGTCCAAAGCAACCCGGCAATGATATTGATGCATACTTGTCACCGCTGATTGATGATTTGAAACTGTTATGGGCTGATGGTATTAGGGTGTATGATTCTTATAAAATGGAATATTTTCAACTGCATGCAATGCTTCTATTCACTATAAATGACTTCCCAGCATATGGAAATTTGTCTGGATACAGTGTTAAAGGGCATAAAGCATGTCCAATTTGCGAACAACAGACGTCATATTGTCAATTGCATCATGGGAGGAAAACAGTGTACATGGGTCATCGAAAGTTTTTGCCTATGGATCACCCTTATAGAAGACTAAAAAAGGCATTCAATGGCTCACAAGAATTTGATACTGCTCCTCAACCTTTATCCCCAGAATTGTATATTGAGAGGGTGAAAAACCTTGATGTGACATTGGGAAAGACACAGAAATCTGGTAATGATAGACATATTTGGAAGAAAAGGTCAATATTTTTTGAGCTACCATATTGGAGGTATCATGAAGTCAAACATAATATTGATGTCATGCACGTGGAGAAGAATATATGTGATTCTTTGATCGGAACATTGCTAGATATTAAAGGAAAGACAAAAGATGGGTTGAATGCAAGGTTAGACCTACTGTCAATGGGAATACGTTTGGAGTTAGCTCCCACTCCTAAAGGAAGACGAACATTTCTTCCCCCGGCTTGTCATACATTATCGAAGAGGGAGAAAAGTAGCTTCTGTCAGTGTCTTCATGATATCAAAGTGCCTCAAGGTTATTCTTCAAATGTAAAAAACTTTGTCTCATTGAAAGACTTGAAGTTGATAGGTATGAAATCACATGATTGTCATGTCATGATGCAACAAATTCTACCAGTTGCACTGCGTGGAATATTGCCCATCCGTGTCAGAAAGACTATAATGAGGTTGTGTTATTTTTTCAATTCAATTTGCAACAAGGCGATTGATGTGAATGCTTTGAACATTTTGGAAAAGGATGCAATTTTTATACTTTGTCATTTGGAAATGTATTTTCCTCCAAATTTTTTTGATATGATGGTGCATTTAATGATTCATCTGGTTCGAGAAATAAGGCTTCGTGGACCTGTATATCTTCGTTGGATGTATCCTTTTGAAAGGTATATGAAAATATTAAAGGGATATGTTAAAAATCCATATCGACCTGAAGCCTCCATTATTGAAAAGTATATTTCTGAGGAGGTAGTAGAGTTTTGTACGAGCTACTTGGCTACGGCGCAACACATAGGTTTGCCTCCATCTCGCCATGAACGGGTTAATAATGAGGGAAAGGGGATTCGTGGCTTGAAAGTCAAATCACTGTCAGCTGAACATATGAAGAAGTTAGAATCATACATCTTGAATAACATAGCTGATGTTCAACCGTATATCACATTGCATATTAATGAGTTGAAACAATGTCATCCAAAGAAGAAAGAAATGTGGATTTTGAATGAGCACAACAAAACTTTTTTGCCATGGTTTAAAAAGACCTTGCTTGGTAGATCAGATGTATCAGAGACATTAAAATGGATAGTGGGTGGTCCATCTTTAAATGTGATAACATGGTCCGCTTATGACATTAATGGCTATACATTTCATACGAAAGCTCAGGACAACAGAAGTGCAGTTTAGAATAGTGGTGTATTGGTGTTTGCAGAAGCAATGCATTTTTCGAGTGCTAAGGACAGAAACCCAATTTCGGCATCAAGTGCATATTATGGAGTGATTGAAGACATATGGGAGGCTGATTACTTTAAAATTAAAGTTCCCATTTTTAACTGTAAATGGTTTATCGGTAACAACAGTGTCAGACACGATGAATTTGGAATGACACTTGTTAATCTGAATAGATTGGAAGACACAACTGATTCTTTTATAATGGCAACACATGCCAAACAAATTTTCTATGTAGTAGATCAGTCAGATATGCAGTGGGCTGTTGTTTTACAAGGGAAAAACCAATATGTTGGTGAGGATGAATTTGATGAACTTGTTGATTTATGTGAGATCCCTACTTCCATGGAAAGATTAACAGAACATAATGATGAGTATGTTGAAGACATGGTTTGTGCCATAAGGAACGATCACGACGAAGGAATTTGGGAAAACAATCCAACTGTACATTCCTAAAATTACAGGTAACACAAGTTTATTTCTTGTTTACATTTAGTTTTTTCATATAATGTTAGATACTGTAAATTTTTTACTTATTAAAACATGTATCAAATCAAAACGATAAAACAATAAAAACCGTAAAGAGGAGAAGTCCTGGGCGTACCGGCTGGCCGGTGGTGGATCACCTGTTGGCCGGTGGTCCAGAACAAAGCTCTGTCTGGTCCACCGGCCGGCCGGTGCTGAGCCAGCGGCCGGCCGGTGGTCCAGACAGAGAGCCTTCCTCTCTGTCTGGATCACCAGCGGTCGGCCGGTGTTGAGCCAGCGGCCGGCCGGTGGACCAGACAGAGCCTTCCTCTCTTTCTGGATCACCCGCGGCCGGCCGGTGATGAGCCAGCGGCCGGCCGGTGGTCCAGACAGAGAAGAAGGCTCTCTGTCTGGTCCACCGGCCGGCCGGTGGTGAGCCAGCGGCCGGCCGGTGGCACCAGGCAGTGGGCAAGTCTACTGCCTGGGTCCTCCGGCTGGCCGGTGTGCTCACACCGGCTGACCGGTGGACTCAGTGAGTCCACGTTTCAGCTTTCTTGGGCCAACACTTTGGCAACCTTTTGCCTGTGTTTACCATGTTTATCATTGTTTAACATGCTTACCATATTACCAATGTTTACTATTATGTAATTTAGTACACTTTTCTATTTGTGAACTAATGTTTGTTTTTTTGATTTGAAGGAAAATGACAGATCAATCAGTTGATCAGCCACATGATTCTGGAGATGAGCATATTGGTCATACATCTGGGGAGGAACATTCACATGCTCCTATTACGAAAAAGAGTTCAAAGGTTGGTAAGCGTGGGTGCACACGTTTACCAAAATTATCACTTGCCCGTACGAAGGAGGAGAGGATAGTCGTGGAGTTTGATGATGATGATCTTCCTAGAGGTCCAAATGCTAAAGATTTTAAGGGTTTTGTAGCAACTCAGGCTAAGAGCAAAGTAAGCATTCTCTATGATGATTGGAGAAGTGTGGATAAGGCGATAATTTCTCAGCTGTGGGAGACCATTTTGGTAAGATCTTTTGCTATTGTTTGATTGTTCTTTAAATGTTTCTAGTATATATAATATTTTTAACCTCTTTTTTATCAGATGACATTTGATATTCCTGACACTGGAGGAGTCAGGAAGAAATGCTTATCGTTGGCTGCTAGGAGATGGAGGGATTTCAAATCAACCCTCTCATCTGATTTCATTTATGGTCATAGGAGTCGTGAGAATCCATGTCGTATATATCCTTTTATAGATGAAGACACATGGAGACAATTTTTTGAAATTAGAAGAAAAGAATCATTTTTGGTAAGGGCAATGTAAACTTTTATAAGCTTTCTTATATAAATGATCTTATTATTGGTTTGTTAATGATTACTTATTCTTAATTTACAGCAAACAAGGAAAGCTCATCAAGAGATCCAATCTAAAAATGTATACCCTCATAGTTTATCTCGGGGAGGGTATGCATTATTGGAAGAACAAATGATGGCAGAAAAATTTCAACAACTAAGAGCTGAGTCTTTAAGCTCTGGAGAGGTGGCCCCTCCATCCCCTCCATCTAGACATGAGAAATGGAAAAGAGCTCGGAAGGGCAAAAAAGGACAATATCTTTCGGAAGAATCGAGACTCGTAGTTGAGAGGATTGTAAGATATCTATTTTATTTATTTAAGTTTACTATTTTCGTCATATATTTCCAATCATTATAGAAATGTTCAATTAATTATTACAGGACTCTCTTGAGGAGCAGAGTTCACAGGGGACATTTACACCATCTGGGAGGGAAGATATTTTATCTGTGGCATTGGGAAAGCCCGAACATCCTGGCCGTGTAAGAGGATATCCGGCAGGTGTATCGATAAGAAAAGTGTTGCCACGTTCCTCAACTTCTAACGTTGAGGGAGTTTATAAAAAAAATAGAATCCTTGGAGGCTGAAGTCCATAATATTAATGCGAAAATGGAGGACAAGATTAGAGCATCGGTGCAGTTAATGTTTGCAGACTTGCAAAGACAATTTCAGGGTGCAGCTCCCACTCCACCTCTCCCAGTAGCTCCCACTCCCCCACCTCAGCCTGCGGACCCCATTTTTGATCCTCCTCCTCCGCCGCAGCTACCTACTTATTGTGAGTTGTATGTTGATGATCCTCAACATCATATAGTTGCATATGGGATGGTATACTGTATAGGAGATACAGTTCATCATCAACAGTTAGAGGTAGAGAATCAGAGGGTCACTGTACAGGATATTATAGATAGATCAGCTCGGATACCATTACCTACAGATGAGGTGACGACAGTTGGACATAGTATCGGCCATTTTTTACTTTGGCCATCCAGACTTCTTCGACTCATTACCATAGAGGTATGGATGTTATATCTTTTATTTTATATTTTTATTAATGTTTTATCATTTGAAAACTAATATTTTTTTCAATTTATTTTTACAGGAATACTTCAAAGGTAAAGAAATACTGTATAGACAACAACAAAGACAGATAGCTATGACATCAGATGCAGATACTAGCAGTCTTGACAAATTGTCAAGATATTCAAATTTGTTGGCGGATCATTATGACTTTACAATGGAAGCTCATGTCTGTGGATGTGAACTATGTGTGGGGATTATGAAAACTGATATCATGGAGTTTGTCACTGGAGATAAGTTGGGCATCAACGTGGTGCAAATTCTTATCATGTAAGTCTTAACACCTTTTCCTTGCGTTATATTTATTAAAAATGTATACTTATGTATTCTTTGTATTAGGTATCTGTATAAAATTTGTGAGAGGAATGAGCTGACAGATGTATATGGATTCGTGGACCCACAATTGATTTCCCCTGAAGCATGTGCATTGGATGAGGAACAAAGAATGCTTTATATTGCTGATAGATTTGAAAAGAATGTAATCACACAGTGTTGGATGATGCCTTTTTGTGAGAGGTATGAAACACATCCCTCTCAAAGAGTTAATTATCTTTTAACATAAAAAACCACTAACGTTAAATTTCCTTTTATCAGGGATCATTGGATGTTAGGGGTTTTTTGCCCTAGGGAGAAAACACTTTATTGGATATGCTCTCTCCATGATGATGTGCGAGAAAGTTTTAAGAATATATTGGAAACGTAAGTTTCAATTTCACAATAGTTTTATATATTATAATGAATTTTAAATTTACCCCATTCGTATTATTTTCTAACAGGGCATGGGTCCACTTTCGAAAAAGCGCAAAGATTTATGTATGAAATAATAACAACTGGGACAGTTCTGAGTTTTGACCTGGTAAGATTTCCTCTTTCTCATAATATTTCAATTTGATTTATTCATTATACACGTTGACTACTATCCTTTTCCTTTGTAGCTTTTTGATGACCCTCAACCCTTTACTGCTGAAGATATCAAACACTTACAAGTGGAGTGGTCAAATTATTTTATAGGTTTGATTGACTTTTAGTTGTTTGTAATGTAAAATGTAATTTTGAATATTGTCAATGTAATTGTGTATTTCGTAGTCGTTTAGGTTGGATTTAGTTTTTTTTGAAGTTGATAGTGTAAGTTTTGAATGTTATATAAGTGAATGTTTAATTTTTCTCTACTTCTTGTTTTGGTCTACTGTTGATGGTTTTTCTGGTCTGGATTTTGGTATGGGGGGAGAGGTTCCAAGGGGGTGGGTGGGTGTTTGGGGGGTGTCCAAGGGATATGGGAGGGGTGTCCAAGGTGTGTTTGGGGCTGTCCTAGGGTTCGGGGGGGTGTAAATGAGGGTGGGGGGTGTCCAAGGGGTGGGGGGTGTCCAAGGGATATGGGAGGGGTGTCCAAGGTGTGTTTGGGGCTGTCCAAGGAGTCGGTTGGGTGTAAATGAGGGTGGGGGGGTGTCCAAGGGATATAGGAGGGGTGTTTGGGGCTGTCCAAGGGGATGGGGGGGTTTCCAAGGGGTAGGGGGGGTTTCCAAGGGGTCGGGGGGGTGTCCAGGGGGTGGGGGGGTGTCCAAGGGGTGGGGGGTGTCCAAGGGATATGGGAGGGGTGTCCAAGGGGTGTTCGGGGGGGTGTAAATGAGGGTGGGGGGCTGTCGAAGGGGTGTCCAAGGGGTGGGGGGGTGTCCACGGGATATGGGAGTGGTGTCCAAGGTGTATGGGAGTTCTGTACAAGGGGCTGGTTGGGTGTAAATGAGGGTGGGGGCTGTCCAAGGGGTGGGGGGTGTCCAAGGGGTGGGGGGGGTGTCCAAGGGATATGGGAGGGGGTGTCCAAGGGGTCTGGGAGGGCTGTCAAGGTGTGGGGGGTGTCCAATGGGTGTTTGAGGCTGTACTAGGGGTCTTGGGGGTGTAAATGAGGGTGGGGGGGCTGTCCAAGGGGTGGGGGGTGTCCAAGGGGTGGAGGGTGTCCAAGGGATATGGGAGGGGTTTCCAATGGGTGTTTGAGGCTGTACTAGGGGTCGTGGGGGTGTAAATGAGGGTGGGGGGCTGTCCAAGGGGTGGGGGGTGTCCAAGGGTTGTGGTGGGGCTCCAATGTGGTGGGGGAGGGCTGGCCAGGTTGTTAGGTGGGTATAGATGAGGGTGGGGTTCAGTTGGGGCTTGGGGGAGGGCTGGCATTGTTATTTTTGTTTGGTTTCTGGTTGCTTTTTGGTGAGAGCAGTGCAATTATTTAAAAAAAAATTTCTTTCACGTCGGTTATAAAATAACCGACGTGGTAAATAAATCGGCAGGGGTTTATCACGTCGGGTTTTTCTAGAACCGACGTGATAAACCGTTCCCGGGGATTTTATCACGTCGGTTCTTAATATAACCGACATGCTAAAAGGCCTGGGAATCGATTTACTACGTCGGTTATTGGATAACCGACGTGCTAAAACGTTTCCCAGGCCTTTTTATCACGTCGGTTTCTTAAATAACCGACGTGATAATAGGCCAGGGGAAGGGTTTATCACGTCGGTTATGACACAACTGACGTGAGAAACGATATCCCAGGCGTTTTATCACGTCGGTTTAGGGAATAACCGACGTGATAAAGCCCCCCGCGCATATTTATCACGTCGGTTATTATATGAACCGACGTGATAACCACCGCGATGTTAGGGATATTACGTCGGGTTTTAAATAACCGACGTAAAAAAACGTTATTTATAACGTCGTCCGTATTAACGTCGCCTAAAAACCGACGTAAATAATAAAAAATAACCGACGTAAAAAATGTTTTCTGCACTAGTGGAAATAATCTTTGTATTTCTTCTTTGAAAATCCTTTTCAAATAAAAAATTTCCATTATCAAAATATTATACATAGAAAACAATACGAAATCCATGTTTCCACTAGTAGTATAACTTGTAGTACAAATTTCCCTTAAGGTCATGAGTTTACTAGGCATACCAAATCATCTGATTTGAAACCCCAATGAAAAAAATTAATAATATTTTTAGATGATCTACCTTTTTCATTCATAACATATTAAAATTTTCAAAATATTATGTAAATTATATTATTAGAATAAAATAATTTTATAACTTCTAATGCAGAAAAAATACCATTTTTTTAAATAATCGTGTAAATCCCTTAATTACTTATATTTAAATACATGAACATTAACACACTAAAATTAAATTAAATTATTATATTAAAATACAAGAAATATAATGAGTAATTTTAGTATATGGACTTATATACAAACATGTATTCCATTCATGGACATAAAAAATAATATTATACATGAAATGATAACATTTTTTATTAAAATAAAATATTAAAAAATTTATAAATTTGGAAGAGAGAATTAAAATTAATAGGCTTCCATTATATAGTTTTGTTAAAATTATTTTATTATAAAAAATAAAAAAATAGAAAACATAATTTTGATAAAATCAGTTGTAGAAAATATTAATAATTATTTCATTGAAATAATTTTGAAAATATAACATTTGTGAATAAATAATAAAATTAAGAGACTTAATTCATCCCTTATCATCTTTAAGATTTTTGAATGTTTAAATAAATAAAATATAAATCATTTAGTTATATTTTTAAAACTAAAATCCTAATTTAGTTGAAAAAAATCAACCTTCAAAGAGAAAAAAATAATATATCTTTCTAAATAAATAACACTTATTAATATTATATTAAAACTTAATTCTGATATACTAGAATTTTTAAAATACTAACATCTCATACCTTTCACAAGAATTTATCTACATTGGCATCATATTAATCTCTCACTCATACTCTTCTATCTTTCTCATAAAGGGAGTTCATCACTCATGCTTGGTGTGTAGGCACTTTAGAGAGGTTAAATAGGGAGGTTGTATTGCTTATATAGACTATTAGGCTATGTATAAATATAAATATATATTTTATTTAAAGGTACTCGAGTATAATTTATTACAAAATACCTATATATATTAATTTATATCCTCGAGGTACACAAAATAGGATAAAAAGAACTAAATAATTGGAAGTATATATTATTCAAAACATACGGTTTATGTAGATGGATTTCTAAGGAAAATAATAATAGGCTCAAATGTATATTTGTTTTGATATATCCTTCATGTATTTAAGGTTAAAGAAAAAGAAAACAGAAATTAAAATAAAATGAAACTCATTCGACTGATACAACTATCAATCGAATATATATATATATATATATATATATATGCATTTGTACCATTTATTTCTTTTTTTATTTGGGCCCGATTCAAGATATTTCATGAAGCTTCATTGAATTGAGATATACCTTAATGTAGATATTGAAAAAGAATAAACAAATTATTTTCTATTTAAAACATGCATTAGAATATAAGAATGTCAAATTGAGATTTTTGAATGAAGAAATGTCTCCAACATCGACGAGTAGGGCACTGATGAGGTGATGATGTTAATATTGGATTTTAATCATATTTTGAAACGCCTAAAAATAAATTATCACATACCTATAAAATCAAAGTTATAATAGGAAGATGTTGCCTTCGTTGAGTATTCATATGCTCGAACCCTCATTCACCCTTAATCCCCTTGTACGCATTTGAAACTCATTCATCAATGAGATCCACTTTCAGTAATGAATATCCTTTATCAAGGTTTAAACACTCATCGGCAATGAAAACCTTTTGAGATCGATCCCATCTCCAACATTTGATCCCTTAATTATTCAAACCTATCTCACTCATCCTCTATAAATTGACACTCTTGGGTTCAATTTCCTCTTGGTCATCAAAACCCATTTCTGAGCTTGACTCACCTTGCTCAACCACCCCTTACAAAACAAAATTGAATCCCAATTGTACCCACTTTTTTATTGTTTAATATATTTTAAAAAATAATATTGATCAATTTATAAAAAATGAAATATATTATTGAAAAATTATGAATATTAATATTCAAAAAAATAATACATTTATTTTAATTATTTTCATTATATTTACTTCAATATTCGTAATTTCGAATATTCAAATTTTATTAATTTCAAATATTTTCTTAATATTTAAGGCTTTAATTATTTTAATTATTATATTTATTATAATGTATTTCAAATCATATAGACTAAAAACTATATATATATATATACCATAACATTACTATTTGTATTAATGATAATAATTAAAAATATGAGGTACACATTAATATAAATTTTTATATAAAATTATATGCTAAAAATTTGTTATGTAAATTAAGTATTTATAATATAAAATCATTTTTTGGAAGAGTTTATTCAATTATTATGCATAATTTTTTTTATCATTACTACCTTCTTTATAGATTTCACTTTATGTAAATTATAACACTTATTTAGAATTAGATTATTTTTATTTAACATTTATCCAACGTTTTTGTTTTAACAACCTATCATATAATATTAAAAATTGCCTTAGTTTGTTTTAATTAAGGAAAAATCAATTGAATAAAATATTTAAAAAAAGAAACTAAACTTATAATATACAAGATGTTAAATTCTCCCCACATTAAATGAATTTCACCCTCAAAATTAATTTTTCATACAATAAACACATATAAATTTACATTTTATAATTTTGGAAAAACAAGAATGGTTGAACGTCTATATTCATAAGGGAACAGTATTTCATATAATTTCAAAAGATAATCCATTCACCTAGAATTTTCACAAATGGAAACACTTCTCCAAAGATGTATAGAACATTTCATTGACACTAATATGACTGCCTATACCCACAAATCGAGATTTGAAACTAAAACAACCTTTGTATTTTGTTAAATGTAATTGAAAAGTATACAATATATTATACAACCTATTTTTTTCTAGTATAGTTTCTGTTGAAATATACAAAATTATACAATTAAATAGAGTTTCACAAAAATTAAAAAATAACAAGTTAGATTCATTGAGACTATCACCATAACTATCTTTTAATCTTCTAATTATTACATAGTAAATAATTTTAATAAATGTGGGATTTTGATAAGAATTTCATAGTCAGGGGTTTTAAAAACAGGTGAAAAATATTTTGATAAAAACGCAATTAAGAACCCCTTCAATACATTTCAAATAAAATAATTCAATATTTTATATCATAATTTTTTTTTCATAATATGATTATAGGTTTATCGAAATACATAGAAATAAATATATTGAAATTATTTTAAATATATACTATTTTGAAAACCATTTAATTTAAAATTTCATTTTGAAATAATATTTAGAAATATCCATTACAAATCCATTGAAAATAGTAACTTTATATATCAAAGGAGATATATTGAAAAAATTAAGAAAAAAATGTTTCCACTATCAGTATCAAATCTAGGATAGTATACCTTTGAGTCCAAGAGTTTACTTGCTATACCCTATCAAATTATTCGATACCCTAACACTAAATATTATGAATTCGTTTTAATAATATCTACCATTTTACTTCATAACACATTTTTTTCTAAAAATCATTCTTATATCATTTTCATGTAAAACAACTAATTTTTTAGTTTTTTATTATAGTATAATCTCATTTTTTTTTCAATACAACTTAGGGAAGTCCATTAATTACTCACATATAATGATATTAACAGAAAATCACTCAATGTAAATCAAATATTTGTATTAAAATGCATGAACTGTCATGAGAAAATATTAAATATAAACATATATACTAACATGTATGAATTTAATGAGAATTAAATCATTTTAAATATAAAATGGTAACCATAATCATTAAAATAAATTATGAGAATCTTTTTTTAATTTGTAATATAGAATTAAAATTAATAATATTTCTTTATAATGTTTCCTAGAAATTACTAAAACATTTCATCTAATGAAATACGAAATATTATTTTGATAAAATAAATTTTAGAACATATTATTATTTCATTCAAAGGTATAATTTTGCTACTATAATATTTGATGACAAAAAAATCCCTAAAAATTGAATTCATCCAAAAAATCTATAAAATAGGGGTTTTTCAAATTATATGAAATTCCTACAATATAATTTAAAAATAAAAAATCAAAGTCGAATTTGAAAATCAAAATCCATAAAATATTACAAAAATTCATATATTTTTCAAAATAAATAAACCCATATTAATTTTAGATTAAATCAAAATTTAAAATGATTTATTTTTTAAAAATATTAACATCCCTTAACTTGGAAATTAATTTCTCTTCCTTGAAAGCATATGAATCTCTCACTCCCTCTCTTATATATGTCTCATGCCGAGAGTGATGCACTGAAGAAGGGTGTGATACACATAAAATAGATAAATAGGGATGTAGGGATACTTATATAGAGTTCTAGACTTTGTACTTAGATACACTATATAAGAATATGTGAGTATAATTTATGAATATATATATATATATATATATATATAACTTCACTGTATGCGGCAGATGATGAAAAAAACCAAATCAAGGGAGATCCTGAATCATCATCAATTATGGATTAGGTATATTGATTTACAAGCTAACTGATAACTAGTTAGGATATATATATATATATATATTACTATATCATTAATGTCTGTAGGTTTGAATAAAATTAAAGAGAAATTAAAACATGATGAAAATAATATGACTAATACAAATATCTATAGAAAATATATATTTAAATGGATTTGTTCATGTTCATTAGTTTTTTGGGAGAGATTCATGATTCTTCATGAATCTTCATTAAATTATGAAATAGCCTGCAAAAAAACATTAAAATAGGATAAAAATATCGTTTTTGATTAAAAAAGGAATTTAAAAAATAGCACTATAAAATAAAGACGTTGGGATGATGAAAAATAAATAACATTGATGGTTATGGTATTTCTAAGAAGAATATTTTGAAATTATACTTTTTTAAATGTTTTGAGTACCTAAAAATGAAGGAACCTACCTATACAAATGGAACTTATATGAGGAAGATGATGGGGTCTTCATACAGTTCCATGCTTAACAACTGGTCTATGTTTGATACCTTGTTCCGTATTCAAAACTCTGTTAGAAAAATGATCCACTTCTGAAAAATGATATCCTTCATCCATGTTCGAACATTCATCTGTGTTCAGTTCCTTTCCAATATTGATCAAATATCTGGAATTCGATCTGTATTAGTATTACAACCTATCTAACTCAGCCTCCTAGATCTTGTTCACCTAGGTTCTATTTCTTCTTTCGGCTAAAACCCTTATCCAAGCTTCACTCATTATGCTCGAACTCCCCAAAAAAATGATACCTCATCCCCTTTCTTCCCTCTTATCTATATGTTTTGGTTAAAAAATAATATTGATACTAAACATTCAGTAAATATTATATACATTTTTAATATTTTAATATTATTATTATTCATATTCCAGGGAAAATAATTTTATTTTTAAAATTTTCTTTATATTAAATTTAATAATCATTAATATGATTATTGATTTTTTATTTATTTGAATTATATTGTAATAATTTATATTTTAATAATTATAATATATATATATATATATATATTGTATTTCACATTATCTATATAGAAAAATTTAAATATTATATATATATACTAACATAATTTTATCATTTTTCATAATAAATATTATTTTAAAATTTTACTAAAAAATAATTATAATTTATGTATAAAATTACTTTTTCTGATTAATTAAAATTATTTTTGGATTATATAATTATAAATAATATCTCAAAGAGTTTTATTAATTTTTATAGATAATGACTTTTTAATAATTTAATCATTTCGATTGGGTTAATATATTTCAGCTTGCGTAAATTATAACATTTATTTAGCATGGAATTATTTTAACATAATTAATATAAAATGATATATTTTGTTTTCTAAGAAAATTTCCTAATAAAATATTAAAACTCTTCTTCAATATATTAATTTACAAATAATTCATTCAAATAAAATAATTATATAAATGAAACTAAGCATACAATTTCATGCATGTTACATTTTTAATATATAATTTAGGTTGAGGTAATAAATAATTTAATTATTTATATAGAAGTGAGTTTCATAGTATTCATATCCTTTAAATTTATAAATTATTTTATAAAGAAAACTGTGAGTTTTTTAGTAATGTTTATCAAATTATCTAAATTAAGAGATATATTTATTAGTTTCTGACATTATGAGATATTAAACTACACATTTAGGGTTAAAAATAGAGATTGTTTTTGGAAGAATATATTACTGCTTTGGTTAAATTTCATAGATATTCAAATTATTTTGGGAATGGTTTATAAATAATATATAAATAAGGAATATATATTCTTGGGTATATGATTGTATGAATGCATAATATTTTCTATGTAGGATAAGAAACATGATGTAACCTAATAGATCGTGTGAATCTCTTATTTGAGGTTGTTCCTTGAATTATAAATATGATAACTATACCCTCACATATATTCTTCAATGTATTACAATTAAAAAATTTAGGAAAAAATATATTTTAGGCAGCGATAATATAACAACATGTTATTCTTGACAATGTAAACCAGATGTTATGTTTGATAACTAGTGCTATATACTACAACCAATATAAGTGAAACAACGTAAATTAGAATAATTAATTATAATAAATATATGTTAAACACTATTACATTAAACCATTATTATATAATAGTTTTTGAAATGTAAATAATACATGTGAGTAAATATTGAAAAACATAATTCTCAATAAAAGTTGTTTTCCTTATATTATGTATATATTTTTAGAAACTAAAATTTCAAATTAAGAAATATATATTTACTGAAATAAAATTATTTTTTTAAATCCTCTTATAATACTTTTCTTATTTTTAATTTTTGAGTATTTTATAAACATGATGATATTTGGTAAAAAAATATTATTTTTAACAAAATTTAATATTTTTTGATTTTATACAATTGTAAAAATATACTAAAAGATCAAAAAACTATTATTGCAAAAAAACATCTGTTGAATGAATAAAATAATGAATTTATATATATTTTTTGATCTTATAAATTCTATGCCCCATATTTTTATTATTAATTAAAACATTTATTATAATAAAAAGAATATTTTTAAATTTCTACTAATTAAGTATTATAATGGTGAAATTCATATTTAAATTTCCTTTAAATCCACCTTTACTTTTTTGATTTTATTATAAAAGATGTAATATCATTAATATTTGTATATCTGATACTATTTTCATCAAGAAACATTTTAACCAAAAGAACACTTTTAATAAAAAAATTCTTTCATCATATTATATTCATTTATCATAAAAGTAACATTTAATACTATAAAATTTTTATTTTGTAAAAATATATAGATTGTTAAAATATTAATGTTAAAATTTGGTTATATATTCAATATTATATTTTTTTCATCCCTATAAATTCATATGGTTAAAAATTAATGACCATGGTTAAACTAAACTGTGATAAAATTAAAAGAGTCAAACAAGAAAGGCCAAAAACCACATAAGATTTCTCAAATATGACATTATAACATGATTAACTACCTAGAAAATTTCCACTGATTCCTTTTACATTTTTGGGATATTTAAATTTGAATGTCCTGATTAAATTTTGGAAAATGTAATGGTTTTGTTCAAATGTACCCACCTTTTCACTTATAAAAAGTTATCATTTCGAACAAATCAATACTCACCACTCTAGGCTATTTATTATTAAAGCTCCAAAACATTACATAATCATGAACCCATTACCACATCCTTATGTTTATATCGACATTTAATATGCATAGGGTTATTATTTATATGGTTTTTTTCAATAGAAAAGTCAAGATTCTAATATGTGCATTACTTTTGATTAAACATTTATTTTTCTTCACACTATTTTAAATAATGAAACAAATTTTTTATATAATCATATCAATATCATTAATATGCTAACTTTTAAGTATATAAATTGGGAAATAATTTTTCACTAAATTCCATCCACTATGTGATACAAAAATATTGACCGTTTATATGTGAACACATCCTATAACATGAAGAGATATTTATTATTTTGTCTGTACTTCTCACACATGGATTCAAGGATAGGTTAGAAGAATAAATATGTTGTTTCTATATCATATAAAATTATAAAATTATCATTTTAAATAGACTATCAATCTATACTTAATGTGGTAAATATGATCCTAAATAGTACATATAGAGGATTATGAACTCCAAGAATGATAAATTTAATTTTTCCTCACAACCCATCATCATTACTTCGGGAAATTTGATTAATTATTGTATATTAATTTTAGGAAATATTTAATATTCTATGTGTTTCAAATAATTATTATGTATTTACATCCTCATACTCGTAAAATCTATTTATCACGTTACAATTTCATTCGATTTAAGTGCATATATAAATAATTTTATAATGATTATATCATAAATGGCAATGACATATATCATAATTTTTATTTCATGAAAATTTAAATATATATTTTATTTTATTAGTTATTTTTGGAATGTCATGTTAATGATTATTATATTTAAAATTTTACCACCTTTTCAATTGTTAAATTTTATTAAAACTAGTGTGTCATGATTTCTACTATCACAAGACATATTCAGATATTTCAAATTACGAAAATGGTACTTTTGTAATAATCCTAAAAATGATAATGAGTTATGAAATGATATTTTAATGATTAAATCGAACAAAATAGTAAACTAAATCCCATATTCATGAAATTTTTTATGAAAAAACAACAACATAATTTTGTAGAACCACGTGATGAAAATTAACTATAATTGGGAAATATATTAGTAATATATGGTCATAAAAAGACATAAATTTTTTAGTATTCTTATAATAAGGTTTTATGATAGAAAATTATGATATATATTTTCAATATATAGAAAATTATAAACCAGTCAGAAATTTTGGAATTCAAGGTAATAGTTGTTTAAATCTCAAATTACACTTTTTGAGACTTTTTTTATTAAAGTAATTTTATTTTTTATATACAAAATATTTTATATTTTCGATCATAGATAAACAATAATTCATTGTAATCTACATTCAATTTAAATCTATATCTTTCATGAGGACTTTATTTAAATTCCCTTTATGTTGCAAGGGTTTTCCATTATCTCGATATTGAATCTTTTGGACATGTTACAAGCAATACCCTATATTCTAATAATATGGTGTTATATTGATTTTCTATCATATGAATGTAATATTCTTTATTTTTATATAATGAAATGATATAATTTTAATTCCATGGACCTCTCTGGTCAGTTACTTGGTAGAAATCAAGTATTTGAGGTAGTCTAGAGATAATGGTGAGACATTTCAGATGTTTTCCAAAATTTTAATTTTTCCAATAGCAGCTCGTCTTACAGTGAGTCATCCACCAGTGAGTTAGGACTAGTTAGTCCTAATTATGACCCTTTCCAGTGACTCATAGTGGTGACTCACAATGGTCAATCTGGAATAGAATAATTCTAAAGGTGATTCATGATCAGTGACTCGTAATAGTGACTCACTAACAGTGGGTCACGACTATGTGTCAAGATAGTGACTCACCAAATAGTGACCAACCAAACTATAGCACACTAAATGATGACTCACCAAATGGTTTCTCACTAAATAGTGACTCACCTTCAGTTTCTTGTCAGTGGTAACTCTAGCTTCTAACTCGTCTAATGGTGAGTCACCTAATAGTTCCTTAGCCACAGGTGACTCGTGACGGTGACTCACCGAATGGTGAGTCATCCCCAATAGTTTTTCAAAATCCCTATTTTCCTTAGTTTTTCCAATTTCTCCCTTTATGATTTTTTTTATATAAATTTAGTTTAATAGTATATTAATGATTATTTTGTTGTTCTATGATCCAAAATCATATCATTAACTTTTCTAAAATCCAAAGTCTTCTAATTGACTGAAAATCATGGTCTTGATCGTGATCCATATTTAATGGATTTTGAAACCATCTTACACTGATATATGATCTATTACTCCTAAAGTTGAGACCCTTTCTTCACTGTTTTTTTCCATTTACTCATGCTATCAAGCATTCCAAAAAAGTTTCATCATTGAGGAGTTCTGTGTCTTTGTTTCACCCTTGGATCATGTTTAACTAGAGATTTTTTTACCCCCTATTTAGAGCAAGGAGGAGGTTTTGATCAACTATTACTTGTGGTAGGGATCCCTTCACACCACTTATTTGTGTATCATATAGGGTGAGTGTACGAATGTTTCTCATGTGAAGGTAGTTGAATACAAATTTAATAATGATAATTGAATCATCATTAATCCAATAAACATGGGCTAGGGAAAAGTGATGCATGCTTCTGTTTCTTTTTTTATTTATATCATGATCTATATGGTATACATTCCTACTAAAAATCATGTCTATTGGTGGTCCTTTTTTTATAAACTCTAGATTACTTGTGATGGCTTGATGTTGATCACGTTTTGAATAGCTGTAAATATATAAAACATTGATTAACTACATATATGCAGTTAAATAAATGGATGCCTCAAGATCAATCTTTCATTCTGATAACCCTTGAATATTCACAATGGAATTAAAGAATATGTGTTTTCTATATCTGAATACACCTTGAATTGTTTCTTATGGTTTTGTGATGTGTGTGATTTAGTTCAGTCTTTTTCCTTGTGTGGTTGTGTAATGATGGGGTTGAGAGTGGAACTATAAGGCGAGGAGGTACTAGTGTTGTAATGGAATCTTGGGTTGATAGATTGACTATTTTTGAAATGTATGTGATGGTTTTGGGCATCCAGGCTAAATTTTCTGGATGTGCAATGTTTATGTTGCTTGGTGAGATAGGTGTGGTGTTGTTATACAGTGGGTTTTTTGGGATTGGTTGGGTTGAGATGTATTTCTGTGATTTATTGTGATTTGTGATTTTTTTAGAAAGGATGTATTATAAAGAATAAATTCGAAAAATGGTGATTGCAGTGGTTGGAAGGGGTATTGAACTGAGTGGAAATATTAAGTGAGTTTCCTTAATGTGGTTTTTTCCTATGTGTAGATTATACTATATGTCTTGTTGCATTCTTTGATTAGTAGTTTCACATGTAGGGATGGAATTAGCAATTTTTTTCTTAATAAAGAATGTTAATTGGTTAAATGAGTTGGATGTGGGTATGTTTTGAGTTGTGTATTATTATGTATTATATTTCATTTATCAATATCATAAGTGGATATTTATGATGTTTATAAATACTTTTATTGGTAGAAAAAATGAGGTTTTGATTTTTAGTTACTTGAATGGGAACAACACATAGGTTGGGCATGAGTGTTTGATACTAAAAATATATACCTATATTTTCCTTCTGTTTTCTATACGCACCCTACCCTAGTTCAGCACTATGCATCGAACACCCCCATTTTCACAAGGAATAGTAAAATTTTCAAACATATCATTGAGAGGATGGAAGTATAGATGTTTGATTTTCCATTCACCCTTCTCTAGGAATTGGTATCCCAAGATTCTTTGGGCTGGTTTTGGGGAAGTTGTGAGGCCCTGGTGTCTGCAGGAGAGGTATGCTTTCCCAAGTTTCTATGGGAAGACATGGGGTGCGCTTACTAGGTGTCATTGAGATATGGTATGGTGGTGGCCCAAGTATGTGCATGTGGTATTTGGTTAGCTTCCTATTCCCATGTTGTGGATCTAGAACTAAGGCTTAGGTTTTTGTGGGTTGGATGTGACATTGGGTTTGTGGTAGTGTGTGAAAGCATCAGGACAGTTTCCATTAGGGTATGACCATTTAACCAGTGGGAAGTGGTTCCGGGTACCCAAAAAAGATGTAATTATTATGTTAAATGACTTTCATTATTTGGTGAGTGTTCCTTAGTGAGGTTGGGATGGCTAGTATTCCGTTCAATGTGTTGTTGGATTTTTTTTTTCTCTTACAAGGTAATTATTATTCTCCATACAATAGTGCATGAGAGAAATTGTTTTTAACCAACATAGAATACTTGTATGGTCACCCTACATATTTAAATATTCTTTCAAGATTCTAGGCAGACTACTTAGACCATTCTGGACATTAATAACCCAGATGTGGGTAAAATTGTGTTTCCATTTCTTACCTTTTTTACATTTGTTACTTAGTTTGGATTTTATTTCATTCATTGTAGTTTTTTAACATGCATGTGGGATGTATTTCATTATTATTTTATATATTTCTTGGAGTTGTTTTTCGATTGATACATCTTATCTATATATTATGGTTACTATAATAATGGGTAAGAATTCCATTTTCTAATATTTATATAGCCTTGGTGTTGGTCCCCTCCTCGTGGCCTATTAGAGGTGAGAATACTGGGACATTATCTCACTTCATTCATTCCTAGCTCAGGAGGGGAATCCATGGATGGAGGGGTCATGACATAAGGGTATCATGGGTGAGGGTTAAGAGATATCATGGAGTTTGGAGTTTTATTCAGTGAGAATTTCTTGGGTTGTTTGTTTAAAAGTTTCAGGTGACCTTGGTACTTGACATTTTCTAGGGAAGACATCTTAGGAAATGAGATATTAGGGCCCCCATGATCCAATGGAATGATATTGAGTCCACCGAACGACCACTTGACGCTACACCATTTGCAGGGTAGAGACCCTAGGAATCGTACATGCATCATAATAAATAGTGCTCATATTTAAATATAGAAATTTTGGGAAATTTTAAATGGATAGTTAAATGATTTAAATGAATTGAAATGAATCATAAATAAAATTACATACTATATGTGCTCAAGAAATTCTTGTTTGCATTTTTAGCTTGGGAACATGGCCATCATCCTTGTGTATTCAATGTAGGGGAGGTTCAACAAGCTGAACCAGTTGTGTAAATGAGGTTTTATCAAGAAGAGGAGTATGATAAGTTGAATAATACATTTTGTTATTTCCTATAGTAGGATGTAGGAATGTATGAGTGTATCATTTTAGATATGGAGATGGATATTTGGCTCAAAGAGCTTGTGATCGCCTTTAGTTTGATCTGGGATCTGATAGAGTATTGGGTTTTTCATACAGTGAGATAGATGCGAGGAGATATGAGTCAGTGGCAGAAATTGTACCAAAGTTAGAGGAAAGAGGCTAATGTTATGTGTCCTGACTATGAGGTGGAGTTCTGGTCAGAATTCATTTAATCCATCATGAAGAATGAGAGTAGTCAGTGGTTACTCTACCTCTAGCTGGGGAGTATACCAGTATGCGAGATTGGGATCGTGTTGAATGATATCCATCATTTTCCATTGAATATATTTTATGATGAGGATTATCATGCAAGACGTCTAGAGGAGGCACTTCTTCCATATCTCTAGTACGTGGTTACTCCCTTCACCTTGCCGACATACATGGAGTTCCATAAGAAAGAAAACATAGTTGAGCGGGTTCACTCGCAAGGTGTCCAAATAGGATAGGGGATCCATTAGTATTAATTTAATATAAAGGGTACCAGTAGCAGGTCTCATGAACCATGGCCTTATAGATTATGTCCAGTGGGGAGTCAACCTCAACAATTCCTATTTCATCCATCAGGTCGTCATTCTTTTCCTATGAACTTGATATTGAGGTGATTATATTATATAGACCATGGAAATATTCAATGATAGTTCCTGATGTCCGTTCGATCATAGTATGGTAGAGGTGGGAAGGTTCAGCACCTTCCTTTGTTGTATTTTCTAGTCAGGTCGTTTTAGCAATAGGGTCTGAAGGCTCCTACTACACCGATGAGAGACAAGGTAGGTAGCGGCTGACCATAGTTTGTTAATTAGGAACCATGAACCAACCATGTTCTTGGAGGATATTTATAGTAGAGTGTTTGAGAAGCTATGAATGGTGAGTTTCACACCATAGAGGTAGCAGTCCTAGTAGTTCCAGATATCATTCGGGTAGAGATCAATTTTTTTAGAACTCTTTCTTGTGTTTTTTTTATTCCAGAGATTTACACTCCATTGTTGTAGCTAGTTTATTCCATGTTCTAAGAGTAGATGTAATGAGGAATCCCATTACCCTAGTGTTGAGTATACTAGAAGAAGGTCAGATTGGATTGTTTGATATGTTTTATGGATGTAGACTAATGATGGGACCACATTAGTCTCATGGGGAACTATCCTTTCTATAGATGAAACCATATGATATCATGCATGGTATCAAATAGTCTAATTCAATACATGTTTTTATTGAATTATTCTGGAGTAAAGTCATGTTTTTAGATGTATTTGGTGGTCATGTAGTTTATTTGGTGAGTGGAGTTGATAGGTGGGAAGTCGGCGTGCAAATCCATATCATTCTTTATTGGCTACGATTTCAATGGAATCAGTGGATGTTGTGGATGAGGATTTTCCATGTGTTGTTTGGTAGTTCTAGGATATCTTCCCTACAGAGGTTGGGAATCTACACCCTTGACATGTTGATGAGTTTGGGATAGACTTATAGCATGTTGATAGTCTGATCTCAATGTTTCCGTACCGAATTAGACCTTTTGAGTCGTGAGTTCATAAGATTCATATTGATGACCTGATGAAGAAGAGATTTATCTATCTCATTGTTTACCTTTGGGGTGCTCCAAGCCTATTTTATAAGAGTTAATACAGTGGTATGGGGTTGTTCATATACTTCTAGAGGTCGAATATGGTAATGGTCAAGAACCGCTACCCACTTGTGAGGACAGACAATCATTTTGACCAGCTGAGAGGGTTCAATTGGTTCTCTAAGAATGATCTAGTGTCTGGATGTCAACATTTGAGAGTGAAAGAGAGAGATATCGTAAAGTATTCTTTTAGGTGTAGGTATAGGAACTTAATGTTCTTGGGAATGATGTTCGGTGTTAAAAATGCACCGAACTTGTTCAAGGGACTTATGAACTCCATGTTTTGTGAGTTCCTAGACAGCTTCTACATCGTATTCAATTGACGACATCGTGATCTACTTGGGGTCTGAGGATGAGCATGTTGATTATCTCATGAAAACCATAAATGTTCTTCAATTCCACCAACTCTACTAAAGGATTTCTAATTTCATGTTTTGGATGTGAGAGGATAACTTCTGTGGACATGTGGGGTCACAATAGGGTGTGTTAGTTGACCTAACAAAGGTTCATGCCGTATTTTCTTGAGCAGCACCCAGGAATGTGACGAAGGATTGTAGATTTCTTAGTCTCAAAGGCTACTATAAGAGGTTCATACCAAATTTCTCTCAAGATTCATCTCTAGTGATGGCCTTCACTAGGAAAGTCTATGACTTAGTGTGACGTGATTTGTGTCAGGGAGCATTTAGAAACCTGAAGGGGATGTTGTGTAGTGCTCCAGTTTCTAGAGGATGAGGTGATGTTTGAGTTATTTTTTGATGCTTCACATATGGTCTCTAAATGTGTACTGAAGAAACAATAATTATTGATATCTTATGGATCTAGGTAGTTAGGTCTGCATGATTGTAACTATTCCACCCATGATATATAGCTAGTGGAGATCATGTTCCTGATAAAGTTGTTGTGACTTAAACACATTAGAGATCACTTTTTGGTCATCACAGATCAAAATTAATTTTGGTTTATATATTTCAAGTGAGATCTAAACATGAGATAATGGAGTTAGATAAAGTATCTGCAAGAATATGATTTCGAGAACTCTTACCTCTAAGGAATGGGGAATTCTGTGGATAATGATTTGAGTTGTATGTCAAAGAAGAAAGTTGGCCCGGAATATACAGATGATTGGAAGGTGATAGAGGAGTTGGATACCTTGAACCTAGATTCAATAATGGATGGTGGAAGAGGATGTCTATTTTAGATGAAAGTGTATTCATCTATGATAGAGCAAGATTAGAAGTCTCAGTGGGAAGACTCAAAGCCCTAAGTGATGCACAATCGTGTGGACCATGTGGATGATCCAGAGGGATGGTCATAATATGATCATAATTCAATGTTGTTTTGTAGGAGGATGTTTGTTCCAATGAATATATATGATTATGTCATCCATATGATTAATTTAATACATATAGTGATGCAACTAGGAGTTTCAGTGATATACAGTATCTTATGGATGTGGTTATGGTGTCTCGAAATGATGCATGAAGTGTGAGAGTTCATGGTGAAGTTCTTAGTATGCTTGATGGTAAATTTTGATAACCATGTTCCCGATGGTTTGTTGCAGCCCCTAGATGTCCCCAAGTGGAAGTAAGAAGAAATATATATGGAGTTCATCACAGTGTTATCCAAGGATCAGGGAGGATGTGATGAAATCCTTGTAGTGGTGGTTTTGCTGACAAAATCCACTCACTTATATGTTATTACGGAGTCGGGTGCAGTGGATGCCTTGGCCATGAGGTATGTTGATGAGGTGGTTGGACTTCATGGGGTTCCAAGATCCATAACCTCATATCAGTACATTTGGGTTACCTCATGAGTCTAGAGGGGATTGCAACATGATTTTGGTACTCAGTTACACCTTAGCACTACTATCCACACCTAGACGAATGGATAGACTAACAGACTATCCAAACATTAGAGGGCATGTTGCAGGGGTGCATCTTTTTCTTTGGCGAATCTTGGGTGATAAAATTTCCCATGGTTTGGTTTTCATAAAATAAGGTCTATCATTTTTCAATTTTCATGGTTCCATTAAAATATTTGTATGGAAGACCATGTTGTTCACCCATGTACTTGAAAGGAGATGGGGAGGTATCTATTTTTGGTCTAAACAAGGTGTAGAGTATAGATGAGAAGGTGGATCTAGTTCATGACATGCTAAAGGAAGCATAGAACCAAAAAATAGTATTTTTATAATAGGAGGAGGCCCAAGGAGTTCATCTTTTTGGACCATGTGTTTTAAATAGTTTCCCCTTGATGTGGGTTGTGGAGATTTGTAAGAGGATGAAATTTATCTTTGAGAACTATTAATCCTTTCGATGTGTTGGGGAAAGATAGAAAGGGGTCATACATGTTATACTTGAAACAATAGTAGGAGAACTTCCTTGAAATATTTATATATATTAAATTCATATGTATCTTCAAAATGACTCATTTCAATTACTGGGGGGAGTTAGATATCAAAGATGACACGACATTCATGGAGCAGCCAATAGAGATCCAGCTTCATTGGGAGAAGGTGCTACATGAACTAACCATCTCCTTGGTTCATGTGTTGTGGAGGCATGGTGGTCTGGAGGAGATTATATGTGAAAGGGATATGTAGTTGTGTCCCAAGTACCCATTGTTTTTTTAGTTCTGAATTGTTATTTTTATCCTTGTAATGTGATGTTTGACCCTTTTCTATTATGAGATGAGTTGTTTCCTTATTCTTTGATGTGTGATTATTTCCTGACATGTAGAAAAGGGAAGATCTTATTCATAATCAATATAAATTAATTAAGATGCATCTAAACCCATGAAGGTGATCCAATTCCTCCCAAAGATGATAGTATATTGACAAGGATGGAGTAATTCTCTGATTCTTGTTTTTATGACAATGATGATGTCATACATGTGTGGTGTGCCTTTGGGTTAGTTAGGTTAGTATATGTTGGATGTATTCTTGGATGTGGATGTTTTATTCATGACAACGAATAACACAATCAAGATTATTGTTAATCCTTGTTGTCGTTAGTGGTGTTTCATGTATAGAATGATCCTTGAGAGTTATCTCATGGGGAAGTTGTTCATACCCCTCTTTTCCTCCTCGGTTTGGTTTTGAATTCTCGAGGTTGTGAGTAGTTTTAAAGGTATCATGTGTAATGGAATGAACATATAAAGTCCATTAAATTGTCACAAAATAGTTTTTGAGGTTTTGTAGACAATACCGTTACTCATTTTGAGAGTTTGAAAAAAGTCTAGTTTTTCCAATGGCAGCACATCTGATGGTACGTCATCCACTGGAGAGTCAGGACTGGTGATTCACAGTGGTGATTCTCACCGGTGACACACAATAGTGAGTAAAGAATTGTAGGTTTCTAATGGTTTTTCAGGAATGGTAAATCTCAATAGTGAATCTAAAATGGTGGGTTGTGATGGTGAGTTGTGACAATGACTCACCAAATAGTGACTCACCAAACAGTACCTCAACAAATGGTGACTCATCGAAATGTGCCACACCGAATGGTGACTTACCATCGGTAGCTCATCCCTATTAGCTCTCACTCAAGACTCATACAATTTCAAGTCACCATATAGTGCCTCGCCCACTAGTGAATCGTGAGGGTGACTCACCCAATGGTGAGTGTCCCCCAGTAGTTTGTCAAAATCCATGTTTTCTAATGTTTTTTCTAATTTCCCCATTAACATTTTATTTGTTGTAAATTGAGTTTAAATCCATATTTATGTTTTTTGGAAGCTATTTCAAGTTCAATAAATCATATATTATACTTTTCTAAAATCCAGAGTCCCCTAAATGACCAAAATGCATGGTCATGATTGTAAGCCATCTTTAGTGGATTTGAAACCTTTCAACTATCGATATAGGATCTAGCCCTTCTAAGGATAAAACCCTTTCTTACTTTAATGTTTCCTTTTACACTAGTACCGTGCATCCCCTAAACCTTTCTTTCCTAATTAGATATGCATCTACGTTGGACTCTTTGACTATGTTTCCCAATAGCCTTGCACACCCCCAGTTTTTGACCAGGAGGAGGTGCTAATCGTCGGATTCATTAAGTAGGGAGCCCCTCATACCCTTATTTTTGTTTCATGCGGGGTAGGTGTATGAATTTTTCCCATGTGAATATTGAATTAAACAATTTTAATAAATAGTATTTAATCATATTTAAACCATTAAATAGGGTGCTGGGGTGATCGCACCGCGATTCACTGTTTCATTTTCACCCGTACACAACTATGGTAAACTTTTTCTATATTGAAAATTATAAAAATAATAAAAAAAATCATTCCATTTTTTGAATCATTTATTTAGTGTTTATCATTTCTGAATGGTTCAAAGTAACATTTTTTTTATGATTCCATTGCAGGAGGAGGTGATTTGGAGGACCTGGAGATGATCCAAAAGGAAAATGGGCCAAAACTGCATGGGTTCCATGAACACTTCTCCATTTTTGGGTAGAGTATGCAAACATCGTGCATACAAATGGGCTTCGATTTTGTGGTGTGGTCCAAAATGTAATTTTCTACAACTCTTATGAAGACAACCAAGCCTCATTCGGCAATTAAGTGTCCCAACCAAGGTGATATGTCCAGGCCACTGAATCTGCACGGAGTCAAACATTGTGTGATGTGTGCAGTGCATATCTAGAGTTGTACGTGTCCAAAATAAGCCAAAAAAATTCGGTGGAGATATCCAAGATGTGTGAAAAAACATTTTAGTTTTTTAAAAAGCGATTGAATACTGTATGGAGTCCTAAGACAATGTGACAATTGGTTTTAAACAATTTTTGTTCCCAAAACCACTTCCCATTTTTGTTATAAAAGAGCACCATGGGTACCTCATATGGGGAGTTCGAACCAAGAGCCATGATCTGCCATTTTGGAGTCTAATAAGAGTTTCTTAATCATCCTATATGTTCTGGAGACCCCTATCCTCATTGGGCGATCAAGGATAAAGAAGGAGTTCCACCCGAGTCTCCTCCTCCTCTCGATGGAGAGCTAAACAGTGGATGATCATTTCAATGGAGATACACAAACATGGGAGGGAGTTCCAGAACATGTTCATCTATTGGTTTTTTATAATTAGTGTTTTTAATATTTCACTTATTTTTTATCTTGACATGATTCTACACTGATTACATTTCATTTTATATAATTAAGTGGAACACTTTTATTTCAACACCGATTGGGTTAGATTTCAAGTGGGAATCATGGGTTGTTCCGATTGGAAAAACCCAATAATCATATTTATATCACACATAAATAAGATTTATGTATTCATTAGTTGAAATTTTATTCTATTATTTTTAACCAAATCATGGAAATAGGATTGTTGTATCAAGGGGTGGTTTTTTAAGCATCATTTGAAGAGGCAAGAGGGGAGTCAAGATATTGACAACCTTCAACCAAAGAACTAAACAAAACCATGTTAAATTTTCAGAACAATGAACTATAAAATATGTGTAGTGAACTTGAAATGATATTATTCTCTCATTATTATTAACACACTACCTTAATTTATAGATTATTTAACTCTTTAATTAAGTAATGTACATAAATCTGTTTTCAAAACCACCCCTCTCTTTTAGGACTTCTTATTAAAAATACATTCTATAAAATAATCAACGCTCCTTGAGAGAAGACATAGGTAATTACCTAGACTATAAATTTATCTTCAAATAATAACCAATTTGATGTGTCATGACAACATGGTCTAATTTTGGCACCATTGATGAGAAGCACTTAGTGTTTAGTGCGTGTTTTTGATAATTTTTTTGTAAATTTTTTGAATGTTTGTTTGTTTTGTCTCCTACCTTTACATTTATTGTTTTTTCTAATTTATTTCTTATGTAGGGTCTATGTATGACTCGTTATAATCTACGAGACTCACAACCTTTTAAACCCGAACTGGAGAGGATCCTACATCAGCGACCCCAAGATACACAAGAGGAATTTGTGTAGGTGGACTCACAAAACGTCAACACTCACCTTGATAGTTCTAATTATTCTTCTTCAAGAACCCACATTAATACTAAAATTAATGTGAATAACATGTCTGAAAACAATAAAACACTAAATGAACTAACCTCTCCGGATGTTGACATCCAACCAACCAATATTCAATTACAATGCAAGACACCAAATTTTGATCTTAAATCTGGTTTAATTATTATATTACCAAGATTCCATGGACTTCCTGGAGAGGATCGACAAAAGAATTTAAAAGAATTTCATATTGTGTGTTCTACATTAAAACCTACAAATGGGGATGAAGAACAAATAAGGTTTCGAGCAGTCCACTTTTCATTAGAAGATAGAGAAAAATATTTGTTATATTATGTTAATTCCCCAATAAGAGGCTGGGTGGACATGAAACACCTTTTCCTTGAAAAATATTTCCCAGCCTCTCGGAATAAAACAATGAGGAAATAAAATTGTGGGATTAGACAATATCAAAGGGAAACATTACATGAATATTGGGAATTCTTTAAAAGTTTATGTTCAGGTTTCCCACACTACCAAATAACTGATCAACTTTTAATTAAATTTTTTTATAATGGTTTAATCCCTATTAATCGAAATACGATGGATGCTGTTGAAGGTGGTGCGCTAGTTGATAAGACCCCAATTACTATAGGAACCCTGATTGAGAACATGGAACAAAACACACAAGAATTTTGTTCAATGTCTAATGTACCGATTCGATGTGTTTATGAGGTGAAAAGTACTAAATTCTAGAAGAAGGTGGAAACAATGTTCGAAGAGGAAAGTAACCTTCATCAACAACTTACTCTTTCCAAAGGGAAATCCCAATATCCTCCTCCCATCCATTATGGTATATGTTCTTCTGACACCCACTACTCTGACCAACGTACTCAATTGAAGGAATCATCTATCATTTGTGAAAAAATATTACAAGGCAGCCCCTATAACCAACTCTTTAGGAACGAACCGTACTATCTATCAAACCATGGGTGGAAGGAGAACCAATCCTATAGGCAAGGTGTTATTCATACCAACCTCAACAATAATGGAACCAACTGGGGTAGAGTAGTCATCCACCACCACCACCTAGAAATCCTCAACCACCCCAAAGTCCTTTCCTACAAACCCCTCCAAAACCCAAGCCTATCCTAGAAGATATGATTAAAATAATGGCTTCCAATAATATCCAATTCCAACAACCCAATCAGGCAGCCATACAAGACCTCAAAACCCAATTAGGCTAACTATCTAACTCAGTGGGTGAAATTAATAGCCATGGGTTAGGTAAACATCCCTCTAAACCAGTATTTAACCCTATAAATAAAGGAAATTTTAGTGCCATCACCCTTTGGAGTTTAAAACTACTAGGAATAAAAATTTATACTCTATTAAAGTCTTCCCCTCATGATGTAACCTCCATCCCAACCATTAAAAATGTTCCCAATGTTGAATAACCTTGTCCTAGGAGAAGCCCTTCCAAAGGAAAGAGTGTGTTTATTGATTAGTCACCTATCCCAGCCACTCCTCTTCCATTTCATCAAAGGTACACCCAACCAAGAATACAAAATAAAACTGAACATGATAAATAAATACTGTAAATTTTCAGGAAAGTGGAGGTTAAAATCCCATTTATTTATATTGTGAAGCAAATTCCACAGTATTCCATGTTTCTAAAGGAGATGTGTACACACAAAAGGAGACTTTTAGGTGATGATAAATTGAGATTGGGGAGGGATGTTTCATCATAGATAGAGCCATCACTTCCCACCAAATGCAATGATACTGGAACATTCTCTATTTCGTGCACCATAGGGGAGTATTATTTTTTTAATGCTTTTCCTGATTTAGGTGACTCTATAAATGTGATGCCTCAATCCATTTAATCTACCTTGCAGGTCAGGGAACTGAATCCCCACTAGAATTGTTGTCCAACTGGTCAACCTGAGTACCGCACACCCCTCTGGTGTGTTAGAGGACGTTTTTGTGAGGGTTCAAAATTTAATTTTTCCAACTGACGTTTATGTGCATAAAATGGAGTATGATAGGATGTATGGACATTCCATGATTATATTAGGGAGGCCCTTCTTGGAAACTTCCAAAACCATAACTAATATCACTTACAGTGCATAATCTATAGAGTTTGGTGGTGAAATTGTACTCGTCAACATCCTTGATGCCATGCAGCACCCCTTAGAAGAACATTCCTCTCTCTATCTTTGTTAATTTAATTGATGTAATTCCCTTGAAAAAACAACATTTTTTCCCCTGATCCCCTTTCTAAAATTTATTCATTGACTAAAATTCTACGTAATAAATAATGCATTGATTGTTGTAGTGGTATAGAAACGTTTCATGCTTTTTTATTAATTGAAAATTTATTAAACACTAAAGATCCCATAACCATCGATGATATTACTAAGCTTGTAAAATCTCATTCCTCATATGTGGATGATACCATTGAGCAGTTAGATGAGATCACTGACCTCTCACTTTCACACACACTACCATCAATTCAAAATCCAACTGAATTGGGACTGAAACAATAGCCTCAAGATTTAAAATATTCATATCTTGATAATGGAAACAAGTTGACCATCATTATTTCTAGTTCACTCCCTCCTAAGCATGAATTGCGACTACTTGAACTATTGAGGGAGTATAAACAAGAATTTTGGATGGACACTTTCTAGCATTCCTGGTATTATCCCATCAATTTGTAGACAACATATTTTGTTAAATGATGAGCCTAAACTAGTGAGGCAGGCATAACGTTGACTGAACCGAAACCTCCTAGAAGTTGTGAAAAAGGAGGTAAAAAAATTATTGGCTACTAGAATCATTTACCAAATCTCTAACAGCCAATGGGTTAGTCCCATTCAATTAGTTCCAAAAAAATGGCCTTATAGTAATAAAAATGAAAATAATTAATTGATTTCAACTCATTTGCAGAATATTTTTCGTGTCTGTATAGACTATCATCGACTAAACAAACACACTAGTAAGAACCATTTCCCTTTTCCATTCGTTGAACAAATTCTAGAGAGGCTAATGGGTAAGTCCAATTATAGTTTCATTTATGGGTATTATAGATAGTTTCATATCCATATTTGACCTAAAGATCAAGAAATGACAACCTTAACTTGCCCCTTTGGCACATTGTTTTATATATGGATGCCATTTGGTCTGTGAAATGCTCCGGGTACTTTCCAATGATGCATGGTTAATATTTTTTCAGATTACCTGGAGAATCTCATCGAAGTATTCATGGATGATTTTACTATTTATGGATCCTCTTTTGATGAATGTTTGATTAGTATTTATCTAGTCATACATCGCTGTATTGAAAAGAATATTGTATTAAATTATAAGAAATGTCACTTCCTGGTGAGAGAAGGTGTATTTTTTGGGCATGTGATTTCTTAGGATGGATTCCAAGTTGATAAATCAAAATTTTATGTCATTTATTACTTACTATACTCCAAAAATATATGGGTGGTGTTGTCATTCCTAGGTTATGTTGGATTTTATCATCATTTCATATGTGACTTTAGTAAAATTGCACCCCCTCTCTCGATTACTCCAAAAAAAAGAAATTTGTTTTGGATAAAGAATTTGAGGAAACTCATATTAATTTAAAATGGAGTCTCACATCACCCCTGGTAATCAAACCACCACAGTGGGATTTATCGTTTGAGCTCATGTGTTATGCCTCTGACTATGTAGTTGGGGTAGTCTTGTCAAAATGGGTCGATCGAGCTCCAAATGTCATTGCCTATGCCTCATGTACTTTGGACCTTGACCATGAAAACGACACTATAATTGAAAAAGAATTCCTTGCATTGTATTTACCTAGTACTAATTCAGGTCATACCTTTTGGGGTCTAAAGTCATTGGGTTATCAGACCATGTTGCCCTCTGGTATCTCTTCAAGAAACCAGAATCCAAGCCATGTCTCATTCACTAGATCCTCCTCCTTGTAAAGACCCGTAAATTTCAAGTAAATTATTTTTTTAATTTTTCTTGGGAATTTTACAAGAATGCAGTTTCTAACGGCACCTAATTCTGAGGCCCGGTGTGCCCGGAATAATTTTCCAAAGTTTGGCTCGGGTACGTTCAGTGAACGAACGAGCAGATTTTTCTAACTTTTGAACCAGTGCTTGGAATCAAATTCCAAGGGCACCGATAGAATCGCAGCGCCGGTATTTTCATAGAAACGCCTCTTCCGTAGTTGTGTTTTCTCGGGTGTGGTTTTTTAAAATTTTTGGGGTTAAGATAAGAAATAAAATAAAGTTGTACGAAAACTTTATTTTTATTTCACTTAAAGACACTTAAAAGACACTTGAAGCTGCTTAAGCTGAGTTGAAGTGGTTAGGGTGAAAATCAAAATATCCTACCCTCTTGGTAGGATATTTGTGAGGTGGGGCCCGCATGAGCCCCACCTTTTCTTTTCCTCTAAGTAACGCACCCGTGAAAACTCCTCATTAATGAAAGTCAACTGGGGCGTTTTCTTAAACTCTTAAACGCTCCTATTAAATGAATTGTTAAGACGTTAACATTAATTCCCCGAATTAATGGTTCATTTATTAACCTGTTTTCAAACCGTTGGCATATTAATAAAATAAGACTAACACACCTTTCTTCTTGGGTGCGATTTATTGAGAGGATTTGGAGATTATGTGCCTTCATCCTCCTTCGTGAAAAACGCGAAGAACGCGAAGAATGCGAAGAGCGCGAAGAACGTGAAGAACGTCGTCACCCTCAGAGATTGACGATGCAACACCGTGTTCCGCGACGCCGAAGATTCTCCTTCCACGACGCTTCTTCCGCGACGTTCTTCCCCGCAACAATCTCCGACCACCAACTGCTTGAATTAGGAGATTTCAAATCTTTTAAATTTCCTTTGTGGATTTTATCCTTAACAAGGATTTAATTTGTGAAATTAAATCTATGTGTTTTCTTTAACCCTCATAGATCGCCGACGTGGCACCCTTCTATGACGCGGTGATCCTCTTCTTCCGCGACAGTCAATTCCGCGAAGAACGCACGTTCGATGACAGCGACGAGGTAGGGGTTTTAACTGAGAATAATATTTATTCTCGTGGTTGTTTTCTTCTAAAACAAATAACCCGGATCAATGTTCAATTTTAATTTATTAAAATTGTACCTTGTTATGTTTTCATGTGTTGATTAATTATTCTCAATTGTTATCACCTAACGCGGAGGGTGCGGGCCAAACAAACACGGCCCGACAACCCTCCGTAGTTTTTCGTTGATGCGCGGATTGGCAGGCGATGACCGCAAGTTAATTTTGAAGGCTTTGTAGTGACATTCGAGTCCCGGGACGAACACTGGCAAAGACCTCGCACAAATCAGACCACCGGAGCGCGCCCGGTGGTCCACGGAACCCCCCGCCGGCGCACTACGCCGGCACGGCGGCGCCGGTGGCCGGAGGCGACGGCCGGTAGCGGCCGGCCGTGCGGAAGCGGCGGCGCCCGGCCCGCCACCGAGAAGACCTGGCGCGGCTGAAGCCGTGGCGGCGCTGGCTGGTATTGCGGCCGCATGGGACCGCAGAGGAAGGACACGGCCTTGCTGCGTCCGTTGGCGAGAGGCAGCCCCACGCGGGGCCGCAGAACCATCAAGGGGGGCGGTGCCCCCTTGCACCCGCTTGGCCGTTCCGGATGAGCCGACCCTGGCAGGCGGGCCGTGCCCGTGCCGGCCGGTACGGGTCGCGCCCAGGCCGGGCCGGGCTACCTTGGTCGGGACGGGCCGCGCCGGCCGGGTCGGTCTGGGCCCAGACCCCCCGTTTTTCGGACCTTTTCGGTCTTTTGCTCATAACTTGAGCTACGAGCCTTTGAACGACACGTCGTCAGCGGCGATACGATCCTTGGATCGAGACGGTCGTTTGGGTATATCACACTCAAGGCTTCAGAATACTTTGGGTTCAGCCAGGTTGGTTCGTACACGAAACCAACTGGGCCCTCGGAGCGGAAACACTCATATCTTGAGCTTCGGACGTCTGTTTGACGTCCCATCGACTTTGTTGAATTCCTCTAAGTGAGACGGATCTTTTGTCTTACTCCGCTGGAGGTTTGGACGCAGGTGGAGTATGGTCGGGTTGGTTTTCCTTTAAAAATCAACCGGGCCCCTGGAACGAAAAAGCTAATAACTCTCAGACCGGGCGTCCGATTGACGTCCCGTCTGCGACGTTGAGTTCCTGTTGAAGATACGGAACTTTTGGATACATCAACTCTGGACTATGTGTCAGTTGATGTATCAGCCTCTCAGCTCATGGAGTGGACCCTCCCAAACGAGCTTGCTGTGTGCGGGAACCCTAGAGATGGCTGCGACTACGACGATGACGACAGTACAGAGATCCTTAGTGGATTCAACGACGATTGTGCAGAGATCCTCAGTGGATTCGATGGCGAAGACTACAACACTCAGTGATCCTTTGTGGGTCAGTGATACCGATCCTGTGTGGGTACGATCCTGTGTGGGTCAGCGCTCAGCGGTCCTATGTGGGACAACGCCTACAGATCCTGTGTGGGTCTGATCCTGTGTGGGTCTTTGCGGGGGTTAGTTACCTATCGATCATTTTTGGGTTAGATCCTTTGTGGGTCATTGCAGGGGTTAGTTACATATCGATCATTTGTGGGTCAGATCCTTTGTGGGTCATTGCAGGGGTTAGTACCTATCGATCCTTTGTGGGTCCGACGGCTTAGATGAATCAGTGGGAATATCTGGTCATCATTATCGTCATACAAAGAAGTATCATGTGTGAGCTGAATCCTGTTTTGCTTTTATATGTGGATTGAGTTGTGCTATCCTATGTGGATTTATGTTTTGCTTTCCTGTGTGGACTGGGATGTACTTGGATTCGGATGTTGGGGCCGAATGAGAATTGAGGACTTAGGTATATGTATGGGCATATACCTAAGCCGTTTCGGATGTTACTTCGGGATTGTATCTTTCCTTTGTGGATTATCCTTTTTGGATTCTGGGAGACCTTCGGGGGTCTCAGGGTCCCTACTGAGTAGCTTATATTCACCCCTGCACGGGCTATGCCTGCACTACGTTGTGTTGGTTGCAGACGATGGAAAGCGCTGATCGTGGTTGAGGCTTGCGGAGTAGGACGGTGCCTGGAGGTGGACCACTGGGCGGGACGTACTCGGAGCGGTCGGCTGGACCCGAGGAGTAGTTGAGGCTTCATGTACCCACCCTTCAGGTGGGATTTCCAATGGGCAGCTCGATGTTGCAGATTTACTTTTCAGTTGCTGTTTTCCTTTTCCAGTTGTACTTTACTTTTAGTTTGGGTTTGTATACTGGCCCACTTACATTTCCGCACTTACTATTGTACCCAGTTTTTACTTAGTGTTTACTTCTGCCTGCTTACTCTGTGGTGATTGTTGTTTACTTTACAAAGGCTATGCCTTCCTTTTTTCCGGGATTTACGCCTTGGTGCTAGTCGCCAGCCCCTGGCCTATGGAAGGCGGGCTTGGGGTAGTCACGGCACGGGCCCCGAGGACGGGTCGTGACACTCCTTCACAAATTTAATCTTGAAATTAGAGATAAAAAAGTAGCATAAAATGTGGTGGCTGACCATATTAGTAGGATTCCACCATCCTCAGACATTGACTCATCCACTTGTATTCTTATAAATTATATATTTCCTGATGAGAAATTGTACAGAGTGAAAGATGTTATTCTATGGTATGGTGAAATTCTAAATTATTTGTTACCATCTTGCCTTCCTACAGCTTTCAATAAAAAAAGTCAGTCATCTAAAACATGAGCCTCGTTGGTACATTGGAGATGGCCCCTACCTCAGGTGCACATGTAGTGATCATGTCCATAAGAATTTTGTTTCAGATAGCATGTTTCAGTATGTCCTTATATTCTGTCACACTCTTGGTTGTGGGGGCCACATTGGTCTCCAACGGACTACTCACAAGGTCCTTGATTACATCTTTTTTTATCCAACACATTTTCGGGATGCCCATGATTTTTGAAAATAATTTCCACATTGTCAAATAATATAGGATGTCTCTAAAAGAAATAAAATACAACAACAATAGTTTTTCTTTCATTAAATTTTTTATGTTTGGGGCATTGAGTTTATGGGTCCATTTCCCAATTCCTTTGGGAACTTGTATATTCTTCTAGTAGTTGATTTCATTTCAAAATGGTAGTGGAACGAGCTATAAGGAATAATGATTCTAAGGTAGTTGTTGAATTTTTGATATCCCATATCTTTTGTAGGTTTGGCTTACCTAGGTTAAACATCAGTGACCAGGGTTCTCATCTTTTCAACTGAACAATGCAATTACTTTTGCATCGGTATGGGGTCAGTCATAGAGTGACTACTTCATATCATCCATAGTCCAATTTTCAAGACGAGGTGTCAAATAAAGAGGTAAAAGAAGTTCTTGAAAAAATGGTTCAACCCAATAGAAATTATTGGAGTCTTCGACTTGATGATTCATTATGGGCCGACCATACTACTTCCAAAACACCCATTGAAATGTAACTATATCCTCTTGTGTTTGGATAGAGTTGTCACCTGCCTATTGAGATTGAGAATCAGACTGACTGGGCCATCAAACAATGTAATTCTAATATTTTTAGTGTAGGTTCTCAAAGAAAGTTGCAGATTCAGGAGTTGGAGGAAATGAGTATTGATGCATATGAAAACTCAAAGATTTATAAGTTGTTAACCAAGGCTACCCACGAACGTCTTATACTTCATCGTCAGTTCCACATTAGGGAGAATGTATTCCTTTATAATGCAAGGCATATTTTGCATCTAGGTAACCTTCGTTCCCACTAGTTTTTCCCATACATAGTTATTAATTTATCACCATTTGGTGTCGTTCAGGTTCAAAATAAAGAAACCAATAAAACCTTCACTGTCCTGGGGCAGCAGCTGAAGCACTTCCACTAAGCCCTTCCAAAGTTACCGATGGAGGAACTTTATGTTCATGAAGCAACATAATAGCGACACAAACTAGGTTTTATCCTTCCTTATAACCTTCTCAATTATTACAATGATGACACTGCATATTCTTGGTGTGGGGGATGGGTATATTTCTAGGATAGATCGTAATTTTCATCATCTTTTTTTCTTACTTCTATTTTTTGTCCTCTTTATAGTATATTCACTTTTTCCCATCTTGTTGAGTTCATTATAATTTCCATTATATTACATTTTCTTCAATTTTTTGCATTCTTAATGGTATTTTCATTTTCTTCCCCATAAAAAATTTCAAAGATCCATTATTTGGTTACTATAAGAAGTGGAAAGTAAAAATACCATAAAGAATTGAGAAAATAATATTTTCATGAATTTAACATCCAGGAGTGATTTTTAGTGAATTAGTTTTATGTCAATGATAAAAAATTATTGTATCTATGTGAAACATTTGAGATGATTGATGCCCCTTGTGTGATTAGTTTTTGGAAAAACTATGTCACTAATATCTCTGATCATTTTTTCACCAAACCAAAAAGTGTGAATATTTCTTACTTACATTAAGGTAAATATATGTTAGGTTTATATTTTTAGCTTAAAATTATATTAACATATGTTATTTCCTTATCTAATCTGTTTCATTACTATACTAGATTGACCACAACATGTGTACCAGATATCCGACTGTTGCACACCCTGAAAAACAATTTTGGTTTGGGTCTTTGGCAGGTCAAAAACACATTCTCTTTAACCTTTGATCTTATTATAACAATGACAATTATTTTTATGAGGATATCAAACATGGGTTGAGATATGAGTTTTAGATTTGCGCCAAATGAAACTTCTGAAAAAAAACAAAAATAATAAATGAGGGGAGTGATGAAATTTACAAAATTTGGGTATATCTGTAACGCCCCGACCCCAGTTACCCAGAGTCGGTGCATTATTACATAACATTGGCATGATCACAACAAAGATCAAATCTCTAAAGACCGATTGGTTTAGTATCCTTGTAAACACTAGATATATTCATAAAGTTTAACATTACATCATAAAGTGAAAAACTACTACAACAACATAGTCTCCATATTCCACACTCATATCCCCACATAAAATCCCTGTAGGTCATTCATAACTTACTTCTTCACATACTGGGAAAAATAAAACATAGAAAAGGGGTGAGCTCAAATGCCTAGAAGGATAACAATATAGCGGAAACTTTCAAAAATAAGCATAAACATTTAAGAAAATGTATAACTAAAACAAAAGCCTTTTTAAAATTGAAATTCAACATAGTATGGGAAAAGTAAAATGAAATAATTTCATTCACTTATTCACATGGATATTCTACTAATCGATTAATCACATGCAATATCATTAACCACTTTCAGAATGATGGAATGCATAATGCCAGAATATCATAACCACATAGCCAAGGCCTCGTGCCAATACTACAAATAAGATTTTTCCAAGGCCTTGTTTCAAGACACTAGTTTGTCTCATGAGACCTACCGATGCATCGAGGAGATATAACGGGCTCCACCCATCACATATTAAGTCCAATGCATTCCCATATGAAAAGGATTAAACATAACATAAACATTCGTATTAAAACTAGCATATGAAATGTCAATACTTTCACCATAAACTATGAACGGTATAAAAATATCACATCCATAGTCAAACATATCACAAAACCTTCAATACAATATAGAAGTTTTGTATCATAATAAATCAACTTCAAATAAGCGTAAAGTCCATCAATGGATGTTGAGATAGATGAAATAAAAACTCTTTTTAGAGAAATATCTCTTTCTATTTTGAAATCATTTGAGAATCTTATATTTATGAAATAAAACATTTTCTTTGAAAATATTCTTATAAGCTTTTAAGGGAAGCTTCAACTATTTTATAACGGCAGAAAATATCCGCACCCACCGTATAAGTTAAAAAACATTCTTACCTTAATTTTGTTGAAAAGGTTAAAAAGCACCTTGTTTGGAAAACGACGGAAAAATTCCTTTATAAAACTCTTATAAAAATTCAAATAAGGGTATAAATGACCTTAACCCATATTCTTTTAAATAGTAAAAATGTTTTGAAATACATTTTTAAGAATCATGGATGTGGATGATAAAGAGATCCCAGTAGATTATTACGTATAAACTACCTCGGATAATGAAGAGATTGTGAAATAACCCTTACATTGTACATTTCCTTGGTTGGGGTAGGTTAACATCCTGTAAAATGGTGAAATAATTGTTATCAAATTATACAAGAATCATATACATTAATATGATATCATATATGATCATTTAACATTGATTTGTTAATAATATCTTAGTATTATCGTCATTTCGGGTGTTAACTTACTCATTTTCTTTTATATGTTTTGTTACATAAGCCATGTTTTTCATGGATAGGTTGTATATTATTCATATACAGAATTATATCAAGTCCTTAAACATTATTTTTAAATCATCAAATGATAATTATACTTGAATGGATACGATGGAGAATGAATCTCATCGCGTTCGTGGAGACGGTAGTCCGTACGTACGCACGAGTGACAATATCATTCTTTTGATATTAAAATAATATATCAATGGATGGTATATCATATATACAGAATCATTAACATGTTATATTTATTATTTACATGAGTTACACATCATTATTATACCCATCCAAATAATAATATATTGAATAACAATTACACCACGACGTGGAGACGGTAAGCCGTACGTACGCACGTATGGTGACATGTTATTCAAAGGATGGATAGAATACTGAATATGGATGTACCATATTTATAATAACATCACATTATATATATGATACTGGATTTATTATTTTATAATGCTAACAAAAAAGTAAGAAGTAGTGGAAGAAGAAAGGAACTTGGAAAAGGGTGGTGAAATCAATACCTCTTCTCCGGGTTCTTCCTTTTGATTTGATCAAAAGGGATCATTAGGTTGGATTTCTAATCAAACTAAGGCCTCTAGGTTGTAGTGAGAAAAGTTGATAGAGTATTTGGGCAGAGTTTGGCCGAACCAAAAAGGCTTTGAAGGTGTGAAGAAATGAGAAGGAGGAGTGCCCTTTTATAAGAGGGGTGAGGGGCACCTTTGGAAAAGCTTGAAATATTAATTTATAATAAATTAATATTCGGTTTCTAATGGCTCCAAAGTTTATTATATCAAAGTTAAGGTGGTTATAGGTCAAAAAACATTCAACCAATAGAATTTAGATAGTTTTGGGTTACTATATTAACCTTATCATTAAGTATTAACTCTAAGTTAATTAGTTTCACTTTTACAATGTCTCTTTGTATTTTATATTATATGGTTAATAAACTTACCATATACATCCAAGAGACCCCCAAGTGGTACATTAATGATACAAATATCATGATATAAGTCTCTTTGCCGAACCTTAGATTTTTAATAATTTAATATCAATTAATAATATAATATTTGTTTTAAAAACTCTTTTATGTCAATTTTGACACTATTCAATAGTTGATTTTTGTAAAACTCATAACAGAATTATTACTTCGAAAAAAGATAATTAAATGAATACTAATATGTCATAGTATCTTATAAAATTAGTTTAATTCATTAAAAGTCTCAAATTATATTTATTTGGCTATTTATAATATCAATTATTTTAATTTTTCACTATTATGGTAATTACTGCATCATCATTGTGTCATAAATAAATTAAATTATTTAATGTCTAAAAATTATAAATAAAATATAATTATGTAGGAAATCGTTTTATCTTTCTAATGAATATTTATAGTCTAAAATCCAACATATATAACCCTATGTAAAAATTGTTTTTCTAAAAGATATATGCTTGTGTCATTTTTGTATTCATTTTAACTTAATTAAAATAAAGTGTCCCTATCACTTACAAGGGGCTCATGGGGTCCCCAAATCGACCCAAAGATGCCCATGGTCTAACATGTATCAACCAATAAGGTTAGGACACGTTTTGTGGTAATTTTTTTATTATTATAATATTATTTGATAACCCTTATTTACCGAATTTACCTCTAACCATGGTAAATAAAATATTTACCGCATTAATTATTCAAAATGTCTAAAAATAAAAGTTACCTATTTACACAATTTGAACATCCTGATTCCGAATTTGGAATCCATTTTTCTAAATTCAAAACACAGAAGTGGCATAAATTAATTTAAAATTAATTCTCGCTGTCAAAACAAAAAACCTGTTTTTAAGATATAATAACTATCAAAAGATTGATACTTGTTTATGTTCGGTTTAATTGTGAAATTATGTACAATGACCAAAATTGTATTAAATGGTAAAAATATATTCTAAATATACTTTAAAACCACTAAAATTCATAATTTATCAATATAAATTATTTTGATTAAAAAAGTTGTTTTTAATTAAAATTTACTAATTTTCACTATTCATCAAAATATTAAAGTTATCCGAAAAGTACCAAAAAATTCACCTTAGGCTAAATTCGATATTCCGAATCCAAAAATGAAGTCCATTTTGAAATATAAAATATATATAATTTCAAAAAATAGGTATTACTATTCATAACGACTAGTTTGATTAGTTATGGTGTGTTAGAACTCGGTGTTGCGTACAACACACGCTATCACATTATTCAAAGAGAAGCGTACCGTAGAAGCTTGGGGTGTTACAATATCTAGGTCGAGAGATTATGGTTTGACCTCTCGAAATGCTTATGTGAGCGGGTCTTGAAATATGATTGCAAAGGATGTAGGGCAGGTTCGGTGAAAATTCATTTAATGATGAATAATTTTAAATAACCTATATTTATTGGATAGAAAGTGGAATGAATAGCATGGTATGGTTTTCAGTAAAAAAAATGGAGAGATAGTGGAATGGTGGGATTTTTAATTCCTTGGTAAATTTTGTGTCACAAATGTCTTTGAATTTAATTGTGATATGATTTATGAGACATCTTTTTCCATTTTCACTAGGAAGAACTCCTTGGTGTGGTTCTTTCATTGATCACCTTAATTTAATGAGTTAAAATTTCTTCAAATGTTAAATCTTCATGATGTTGGAAATATATACATGCATCATTCTTTTTGGATATGTGACTTTTCCTATAAGTGAAATGTTTAGGTGTGGGGGTGTTTTCACCATTACACCACCATACTAAACTTGTTTTATATTGAAAATTATAAAAATAAAAACAAATTATGTTCCATGTTTGAATCATTTATTTTGTATTTATCACTTTTTAAAAGGTAAATGTTACTTGTTTTGAGGATTCCATTACAGGAGGAGGTGATTCGGAGGCCCCAGAGATGATCTAGAAGGAAAATGAGCCAAAAATGTGTGGGTTCCATGAACACCTGTCCACTATTGGGTAGATTATGAAAACTCCATGAATACCAATTGGATGAAATTTTTGCGACTAGTCCAAAATTAAATTTTCTACAACTCTGATTCATACATCCAAGCCCCATTATACTATTAAGGGGCCCAACCGAAGTGATCTTTCCAGGCCACCAAATCTACATGGATTCAAAGGTTGTGTGTTGTGTGTTGTCCGTATCTAGGGTTTTACATGTCCAAAAGAAACCACAAATTAAATGGAGATATATAATACGTGTGTAAACAACTTTATAGTTTCATAAAAAGTGATTGAAGACTTTATGGAGGCCAAAAACAATGTGAAAAATGATTTTACACAATCTGTGTGCCCAAAACCACATCCCATTTTTGATATAAAAGAGCATCATGGGTACCTCATTTGGGGAGTTCGAACCAAGAGCCAAGAATTTCCATTTTATATTCCTAAAAGAGTATCTCCATCATCCTATAAGTTCGGGAGGCCCCGATCCTCAATGGGGTATCAATGATGAAGAAGGAGTTCCACCTGAGCCTCCTCCTCTTCTCGATGGCGAGCTAAATGGTGGACGATCACATCAAGGGTAACACACAAACATGGGAGCGAGTTCCATCACATATTCTTCTACTAGTTTTGAATAATTTTTCTGTTTAATATTTCACTTATTTTTTATCTTAACATTCTTCTCCATTGATTACATTTAATTTGATATAATTAATTGGGACACTTTTATTTCAACACCGATTGGGTTGATATTTCAAGTGGGAATATTGGGTTGTTCCAATTTGAAAACACAATAATTATATGTATCTCAAACATACATAATATTTATTTTATGGTTTGGTAGACATTTTATTCTACGATTGGTAACCAAATCTTGGATACACGATTTTTTTGTTAAGGGTTGGTTCTTGAAGCATCATTTGAAGAGGCAAGAGGGGAGTCAAGATCTTGACAACCTTCAACCAAAGAATTAAGAAAACCCATGTTAAATTTTCAGAACAATGAACTATCCAAGATGTGTAGTGAACATGAAATAATATTCTTCTCTTATAATTATTAATACAACACCTTTATTTATCAACTATTTAACTCTTTAATTGAGTAATTTTCTTAAATCTGTTTTCAAATCCACCACCTATTTTAGTACTTCTTAATAAAAATACATTCTACAAAACTATGAAGGCTTCTTGAGATAAAACCAAGGTACTTCCATAAACTATAAATTTATCTTAAAATCATAACCAATTTGACGTGTTTCGATAATGCGGTCCTGGTGAAAACTGAAACGTGATTCTGCTTCATTATTTATTAATATTATGTTCAATAGGGTCTATATGCCTTCGGAAAATAATAACCATTAGTGGTATTTTGATTTATCACATAAGAAGAATTTAGTTGTATTGTTTTTATCATGTTTTTAACACACACATACACGCACACACATATATATATATATATATATATAATTTATTAACTACATATATCCAGAAAAATAAATGGATAAAATAAGATCAATCATGCTTTGTGTTAATAAGAAATTATCAATGTGAATTTAAGGGTTGAGTGTTTGATAATTTTGAATTGGCCCTACATTTGTTTTTGTAGTTTTGTTATGTGTGTGGGGTTGTTCTCTCTTTTTCCTTTTGTGGTGGCATGGTGCTGGGGTTGAGAGCACGACTGTAAGGTGGGGTGATATAGCTGTTGTAGTGGAATCACATGTTGAGATATTGATTCTTTTTGAAATGGATGGGCATTGTTTTAGTTGTAAATCTATATATTTGGGTTGTGATATCTTTACATTACTTGGTTTGAGGGGTGTGGTATTGTTATAAAGTAGATATTTTGGGTCCTGATTTATGAGATATGTTAATGTTTTTGAATATGAGTTGGTGGTTCGTTTGATGAGAGCATGGAATGGGGGGAATTCTTTTGATTAATGATGATGGAATTGGTTGGATTGGTGTTTAATGTGGTAGAAATATGATGTGGGTTTCCATACACAACTTATATTTTCCTCTTAATGGTTTATGATGATTATATTTTTCAGTTATGTGATTAGTATTTTCTTGGGTAGGGTTGAAATGAGAAAATGGGGTTTTCTTAATAAATAATGATAATTGGTTAAATGTGTTGGATGGTGGAATATTTTGAGTTGGGGATTTTTGTGAAGTGGAATTCATTCATCAACATCTAAAGTTACTATTTCTAGTGTTAATAAATACTTTTAGAGGTTTCCTCAAAGGTAGTTTTCTGGGATGATTTTTTTGGAAGAACGGATTGGGTGGTCTTGATTATTTGATACTAAATATATATACATCTATCTTCCTTGTCATTTCTATATGAACCCAACCATTGATGATCAATTTGTTCCTGACACCCCCATTTTCATGGGGGATAGTGACTTTTCCCAACATCCTAGTGGGTGGATGGATGGTGGGTTATTATCCCCTCCATGATACCTCTTATAGGCCTTGGTATCACAATATTCATCAGGCATGTTGTGGTTCGGTTGTGAGGCCTAGGTGTCTTTAGGTGAGGTATGAATTCCCATGTGTCATTAGGATGAGATATGGTTTGATTATAATGTGTCCTCAAGAAGTGGTATGGTGGTTGTCCATGTTTGTGTGGGTGGAAGGTATTGAGCTCTGTTTTTCAAGGTTGGAGGAATTGCTTTGAGGCCCAGGTGTGTGTAGATAGGTTGTGACATGGGGCTTGTGGAATAGAGTAGAAGTGGCATAACATTTTCCGTTAGGGTATGAGTAGTTAACTAGTGATAAGTTGTGGGGGTACCCAAACATAGATGTTTTCATTATATTACTTGACTTTTGATACATGGTGAGAATGACTTGGTGGGGATGGGGTGGCTAGTATCACCTACTTGGTACTTTTGGTTTCTTCTATTTTCTTACAGGGGCATGAGTATGATTCTTCCACTTGTACATGAAGGATTTTGGGTCTTCCATGCTAAGTAAACTTTTAGGCTCATCATATATATATAAAAACAAATTTTAGGATTCCATGAGTACTACATGGATCATGCATGACTTTACTTACTCAAATGTGGGGATATTTGTTGTGTATCCTCTTAGATTTGTCCTTTTGTTACTTAATTTAGAGTTTATTGTATTTGTATCATTTTTTACCTGAATGTGCTATGAATTTTGGCTTTCTATTATATATTTCATGGTGTTTTTTAGGATGATACATCATATCTCTTTATCCTTATTAAAATAAAAAGTCTAATGCCAACGATTTTGTGATATTTGTACACCCTTGATGTTTGTCACCACCTTGGGGCCAACTAGAGGTGGGAATCAGGTGTCAACATATCTCTTCCTTCCTTTCTAGCATAGGAGGGGCATCTTTTGAAGGATGAGATCGTTACAATACTAAGATAAATAAACTTGTTTTATTCATATGTCTTTTGAATCATATGCAACCCCAATTATATGATTTTCTGGTAAATTAATTTTGTTAATTGAGTTGGAAAATTTATTTTTAACTCATTATATATATCTTTTTTACCAACCTTCATATTGTATTATTTAGTATTATTACATATTTTACAATTTTATAACATAATTACCTTTTCAAATATTTCATCTTTCATGGAGTATATTAATAATAAATTATATTGAAAAAAAAATGTCCTTGTACTAAGTTATAATATTTAATCATGATATTTTTCATCCATGATTGGGTTTTCCAATGCCAGAAGACTAAGTAACACACTAATATTTTAGAAATGGAAACTATGTTTGATAAAATATTTGACATGAAACACTGAGCTGACATAACCCAAAATATATATAACTGTTATAACAAAGAAGCTAAATTGTAGTGTGTCTATAGTATTACCTAATTTATTATATATATATATATATAAATTTTCTATATACTAAAAATTATTTATATATTTTTATTAAACATTTAATCATTTTTATGGAATGTAATATCATTCTTAAAAAATAATATTTCCTAAACATTGATTTTTATTGATTTTCTTTAATAGTTATTGTAAATAATTTTTTTAATTCATAAAATTTATTTCCTAAAAAGAACATGATTTCTAAAATTTGAATATCCAAGTTTAATTTGGGTAGAATTTTTAGAATTTTTTAGATATATTGATTTCTTAATGAATAGGGTAATATATTGATTTGTCTAAAATGATATTTTATTTTCAATAAATTTTAAAATTTAATAGTCCCATTAAGAATAGAATATGATTAGAAGAAGCATATGTGTCTCTTAGTTATATAATCAATGTAATTTCTTTTTAACGAAATTCTATTGGTGTTTATTATATGTTTTTTCCAAAGTCTAAAAAATGGAAATTCAATAAAAACATTTTTAACGTGAATAAATTTTCTCCGTTTTGATTATTTAAAATGTCCTCTAATGAGGTAATTTTAATGGAATTTTTTTATTATTTATATATAATTAAGAATTTATATTCATACAATAATTATTATTTGTAGAGTCGATATAAAATCACATTTTCCTTGAAATTGTTTTTTTATCCCAATTTTTCAACACTTGTACAGGTTTAATTATAAATTAAATTTTAATACTTTTGAGATTTAATTTGTTAAAATTGTTTACATATATTAAATACTAATAATTCTTATTACCTAACAATTAACAATTTTTTTGAAAAAAATATGACTAATGAAATCATAATAAAATAAATTATCATGGTTAAGGGGAAAATAGTTTTGTCGGGTGTTAAACTAAAACTATAATGGTCAAAATGGCCTTAAAACATGTCAAAATATTATTGTATGTACATTTTTTGACCTTATAATTTATAAATAATGATATTTCTCCATTTTTGATCCTTAGTATTTTATAAATATTGGGTACACCTTTTTATTTTAAACAATTACAAGTGTTTCACTCACCTCACTTATAAAAGGCCACCATCTCCTCTTTAATTCATAGTGAAACCCTTATTTTTTCTACCAGTATTTTCCAAAAAAAACTTCCAAAATTTTATCCCCAAATCATTTAATCCTTTTACTGGTCAAAAATACATTCTTTTTAAAATTTATGATTAATACTAATATTTTAATGTGAGAAGAGATTAAAATATTAACTATCCATTTATATATTATTTCTTCTTCTACAGCTTTAAAATAATATGAAAACAAAATCAAATAACATAAAAATTATAAAATATATACTGATATTTTATTATATTGATGTAATAACCAAAATATTACTATTTTTCATTCAAATAGGATATGATATTTCCATTCTTGTGTATAAAAGAAAACCACCTCATTGACCGAGGTCATTTTTTTCTGTCATCCCATCTCAAAGATTGATTCAATAATGGATTTGAAGTGTATATATATATATATATCATAATTTTTAGATAAATTTAATCGTAGAGTTATAATGCCACATATTACATTTTCTTTTCTTTTCTTGGGGATAGAATAACACCACTTGTATGCAAGGTAAAATACCTCCATGTGATGCGATGTGAATTGTTTTTAGTAACTCATTGTATAGAAGCTATTGAGGGAAATTTTAAGGAATATATGTTATATAAATTATATAATAATGATACTAATGAAATACTTATCATTCCAAAAATATATTATATCATTTACCATATTACAGTGGTAAATTATTACATCATTCTACTATGTGTGGACTAATTCCATTCACAAAGCTATATAATTATATTTCGATCAACACTTCACAATAATGAAAATTTAATGTATTTTTAAATAAATAATATAATATGTATGATAATTTTATAAATATTAATGACCAAATAACACAAAATTTGTTTACAAAATGATCATTGAGAAATAGAAAATTTATTAATACATATGTTTGACCTACCATCTCCATGATCTCTAGGTAGTTGATTTTTCTTAATATATTTCCACGAATGGGTTTAAAATTTTGATTTATAAATAAATATGATAATTATTTAATGACAATTTCTATATATATGTTGAAGTAATGACACCTTTTGCCACTATCAACAAACTGGATCTATTTTAAAACAATGAATCTTATTTCCCCAACACACTTAATGTGGATTTAACTGATAACGTATTAAATTATGAAATTATAAGGAAATAAAGTAAATAATTTAATTATAATATTATAAACCTTGAAAATTTACTTTTTAAATTAAAAAATTAATATAATTTTTTTATAAAGGAGTTAAATGAAACACATGGAAAGTATAGGCTCGAGGTAAGGGTTTTTTCATCACACTTTTTTAGTTCTCTGAGATATATTCCATATTCCCCTCTAGTTTTTATTGTGTGGTGTTTGAGCTTCCCATTTTACAAGTAACTATATTAATACAATATACATAATTTTATTTTATATTCCAATTTGAATAATTTAATTCAAGTGGTATTTTACATTATTTTTAAGTAGTGGTTAATAATTTCAAAACAAAATTTCTTCTTATTGGGTTATATTATTACTTCATTACCTTTTATCTTTAATGATTATGTGTAAATTGAAATTTGAATATATTATTCACTATTTTCACATGTAATATGCATATTTATGTTTGATACAAATAATAAACAAATAGATTAATTATCACTTCAACATTATTTTCATTGTGAAAGACTTCATCTCAATTCCATTTAATTGAGGATTATTTTGATGTTATTCACTTCTATTATTTTATAAGGATTAAATACAGTTCCATTTACATGTTATATAATAATTCATTATATTAAAATGATGTTAAATTTATTATTATTATTATTATTAATCTTTCATGTTATTAAGTATTCAAATATATCCAGTGGAAAATACTTTCTTTTTAAATCATTTATTAAATATAATTTTTCAAATCTATTCGAATGTTTTTTTATAAAAAATGTCATGAAATCATTTTCTCTACGTAATGATTTATAAATTATATGATGATTCATTTGAATGTATCAAGGGATCTTTTCATTGGAAAAGGATTATTTTTTGTGTGTGAAATTTTTTAAATTTTAATATTGATTTTTAAAATATTTTTTTAATGAAAACCATAGTTCATTTCTAAATTCAATTGAAAATACTTATTTCTTCAGAATCCTTGTCAAAAAACGAATATTGATTTATTATGATGTCTTAAATTCATTTTTAATAATTATTTTATCTCAAAAAATGTTTTAAATGAATATTTCTCTCATTTTTTAAATAATGCATGTTTAAATTTTATCGAAAATGAGATAGGAAAATTTTTATCATGCATGGAATGATTATATTTTTCCATCATCATAACCATTATTATCACTGAATAATACATTAAATGTAGTACATGATATTTTCAAATAAAATGTTTTCCAGGTATTTTTTGAATTTTTTAATTTAAAAAGTGATTTTCCAATTGAAAATGTTATATTCTTAAAGATTGTTTTTAATTATATTTTAGTGGTATTTTTCATTCTACAATGTCAAAACCCGTTATTATTACTTTCACACCATTGAGTATATGTTGTATTGATACCGTCCTCATTATTTTTATGGATGGATCAATAGTGTTTCAATGATATTGTTATGGAACATTTTTCATTCCAATAGGTTAATCATGTTTCCAAGTGATATTTATGGAAATAAAATCTTTTCAATTTGTAAAATCAGGTTTCAATGATATTTTTAAGGATCCCATTTATTTTCCATGGGTAAATCAATTTTTTTAAAATAATATAGTTTTTTTCAATGATTTTTGGATAAAATTAATGATCCTTGTATTGTACTCACGGTATGGTTCTTGGACATTATTTATAATGTTTGGTGGATCTATTATAAACAAATAACAGATTGTACAGTTATTAAATAAGGACGGTTTGATACATTGTTAACAAATATTATGGTGGTTTAATGATAATACAACTATAGGTGGGTCATTTATACATCCCCAATGCCTTGGGAATATAGGATATGTGTGTCAATAATGTTGGTTATTCCATTTGTAAGAAGTTGAGGGAATATAATGCCACAAATACCAATAAATTTCCATTATTCATGCTATGGGTCATAAATATTTTCTCTCATTTATTTGGACATCACAAGGATTAATATTTTTGTTTCTGATGATTATTTTATTTTTATGGACTTATGGCTAATTTTCAGGTTTGATTGTTCGGGTACTTATGGGTTTAAAAATTCTTATGTTATACTCATGCACATTTATTATGTTATCACACACATAGGTTCTTATACTAAATGATGTCATTTAATAACTATATCTTATGATTACCCTTAATGATTATTTTAGATAAATCTTCTAACATTTCCTTTTCCCCAAGTTATAAGGTATAATTTTTTATAAATTACCTCTTAGAGGGATTCATTTGGATGATTTTGATAACCTAATATAGAATATTAAATGATCATTGTCGTGGAAAGGATACTATCTAAAATTATAGGGTATTCTTTTTTATTATTTTTTACATATTTATATAAAACTACACAAAAATTATACTTTTGAATGTATGTGATCCAATATTCTCTTATATATTGTTTTTTTGAGGAAAATAATTGGGTCCCCTTCAGCGGCACCAAAGAAGGAAATTCAATGTTTTTTTATTTTAACATCGAATGCATGAGTGCGCATTCTGGGATGTTATAGTTAGCATTATTATAATGGATTAGATAAATTTTTATATTATGATGTTTATTGTGAGTTTATATTCAGATTTAGGTAAACCATTATAAGTTTATTATATTAATGATGATCATATCGTTAATGTATTAGAAACCAAATTGAGGTTTTGAGCGATGAGATATTAATGTGATTAAGGAAATTTTAGGATACTTTTTATTATGATGAAGTATATGTAATACTAGGGATTAATGTAAAGTATGAATGTAAATATTTTCAATATAATTTTTATGTTATTTATTAACATTATGGTTTATATGATCTTGGATATTGAGACAATTTTTTTTAAAAAAGTTTTAATGTATTGATAACCACATGATTGAAACCTGATTTAATTAATAAGTGACTAATTTTAATTCAAAACATGATCTCAATGATCTTCGGATTTTAATATGAAAGGTATGACATAATATTTTATGTTATAACTCTCTTAAATGTAAAGGTTATTTAAGAATGTTTTTGTTTAAACATTGTGGTTTATTGGTGAATTCTTGAAATTAATGGATTATTTAATCATATAGTTGTTTATTAATTTTGGTCAAAATAAAACCATGTGATAATAATTTCTTTTTGGTTATAGTATAAATTAAAGTAAAATATTGTGATTCTCTCTTTTATGGTTATGTGTTACATTAAATGTTGATTTTAATTATTTATTTAAAGAAATTAATCGTGTATACTTATCATTTGGAGAAAATAATGAGATTGTGGAGGAAATTGATAAACGGATGTAATTATACTCATAATGTTTGTATATTTCATGATTATATTATTCAATAAGGTAACGTAATTTAAAAAATATAGTAAAACGATATTGAATAAAAAAATTCATATTACATAAATATCTAAGGATATCAGTGTCTATTTCCACACCTCTTTGATTTATGAATTTATGGGTGTTTAATTATGCTTTATTTTTAAATTTCATGGGATTTATGATATTTCCCACCCCATATTATTATTTGGGAATTATTATCTTTTTCAATTTCAAAATTTTCACATCCTACCCATGTTATCATATTTGGAAACATAATATGTGTCATTCTAGATTACTTTATATATCACTTTCTCTTTTTTCAAGATAATGTTTCATCAATCCCTTTTTAAATGTGGGTTTATAAAAATGTATTTAAAAAATCATAACTTTGATTAATAACATAAATGTAAAAATAAAAGGATTCAATTTATTAAATTTGGTAGGGGGTGTAACACCATGATATTATATAAAATAAAACTATGATCTATAGTGTATTTGACAAGCCACACCAACCTTAAACGATGCCTCTTATATATAATCATTATAACATAGCTTTTAAACTATTGGATATCAATATTTTTAAATAATTTATGATATATATTTCTATTAATTTTCTGCTCATTATAAATTAATAATAAAATTTTAGTAACTAATCATTCAGTTATTTGTAATGTAATTTTTTAATTCAAAAATATGTTTTCATCAAAATTATTTTTGTTTATTTTCATGAAAAATATTTTAATTAGTTTTTTCTAAAATATTATAAAATATTTTTGAAAAATTTATATTTATTTTTAAAATTTTAATATGAAAATTTACATTCTTTTTATTTTTTTTTTGATTTTTTAGAAAATATTGATTGTTTGGTGAATAGTAAAAATTCAAATTTTAAAAAAAATAAATATTATCATAAATAAATTAAGAAAAATTAATGTATAGTTATGTTTTCAATATGATTTAATGTAAAATAAATAATTTTTACTTATATTTGATCTAATTAATTACTTTTTAATCAACTTCATATTGGTTTTTTTAATTTGTTTTTCTTTTGATTTAAAAGCAATATTTTTTAGAAAAATTATTTTAAGGTACCTTATATTTATTATTTAAAATTAATTAAAAAACCAAAAGTAGATTTATTTAAATGAAACGTATATGTTATATAATTATTCATAAAATAAGTAATATTATTCATAGAGATAATAAAATACCATATTTTCCTTAAAAAATAAACATAATGAAAACACACTTTTGCATCACAGAGACGGGTTTATTATTAAAATAAAATGATTCACTTTTAAAAATTTAATTTATTCAAATGGATTATATATTTTGAATAATTTTAATATATATTATATAATAATTTTAATCCAAAATTTTAACATTATTAATAAAGAAAATATAAAAAAAATTGCAATGGTGTAGATGAAAAAGTTTTACCAGTGGTTAAACTAAAATGATAATTGAAAAAATATCCTAAAACTTGTAAAAAACAATTTTGTGGAAATATTTATACCTTATCATGTTTAAAAATATTTAAATATATATTTTTGATCTTTTTGGTATGTGAAAATCATGGTTACAACATTTTCATATCCAAAAGTAAATGGGTTCTTCTCACTTCACTTATAAAAGTCTACCCCCTATGCTGTCTACATAACATCTTCAAAACATTTGGTTTTGACTAGTACCTACCCAAATAAATTCTCAAATTCCATTCCATAGTCCAAGAGTTTTTTGTTCAAAAATTTAAGATAATAATACATTTGGAATAATCCCAAAGTGGATGTCTATAAGAGGTAAAATTCCAAACCATACATTCTTGTTTCATCTGATTTTCCATATCCTTAAAATATTTTTCATATAAGATTATATAATTAATAATGTATACAATATATAATTAGATGTTATTATATTATTTCAATAACAGAAATTCATCTCTACTTCCATAAAATGGGATACAAAATCATTATTCTTGTGTACAGAGGACAACCGCCTCATGAAACGGTGTAATTGGATTTCCACCATCGCCTCTCATGGCTTGTGGTAAGATGAATTTAAATTATATGTTATTTTTACCAGATTTATAATTATACAGTTATTATATCACATTATTCTTTTACTTTCTATTCCATGGGGGATAATATGATGTCTCTCATGGGTACAAAGGACTTCTTTCTTGCTATGTGATGTGATTCGTTTTTCATGAATGCATTAAATTTAATATAATAATGAAAATATCAATAAATATATGTGATATAAATAAAATAGTACTTATATTCATGAAATATTTATTATTATGAAAATATATTATATCATTTGTTTTATTACACTAACAAATGAAAACATCGTTTTTCTTCATGTCAAATATCGCCTCCCTACAACAATGTGATTCTTTTTTCATCAACACATCACAAGAATGTTATATATACATATATTTAAATAGTTAGTATATTATTTATTATATTATTAAATATATATATATATATAATAATAATAAAAACCTTCATCTTGTAATGAAAATTGAGAAATGGAAACATTACATATGCATATGTCAAACTTATTATCTACATGATCACCACATTGTTTATTTCTCATTAAAAATCATCAATGATTTTATAATTTCATTTTATGATTAAATTTTATAATTATTTCATTATTATTATTTTGGAGGTGTTTAAATAATGATCCATTTGACTATAATTGACACACCAAATCTGTTTTAAAACAATGAACTGAATTCTATTACAAACCAAAAGAAGACTCAGGTAATTAGGTAAAGAAATATGCAATTATAATTAATTTAAGTAAATTATTTAATTATAACGTGATAAACATGGATAATATTTTGAATAAATCAAATAATTAATATATATTTATTATAGGGGAGTTTAAGGGAACACATTGAATGTCTGTATTTGAGGTAAAGGTTTCCTCATCTCAGTTTTTTACTTTGACGAGGCATATCAAATAATCAACACATTTATTATTGTGTGGTTTATGAACTTATCCATTTAAATATAATAACATTTATCCATCATAAATTACATTATTTTTTATTTGAATTATTTCATCCAATTGGATTTTTATTGATTATTACTAAGTGGTAAAAAGATTTATAGCTCAATTTATTTTCATTCTGTTATATTACATATTCTTTACCGTTATTATTATAACATTCTTTTTGAAATAAAATTTAAATAAATTAATTTTTCCACTATACATATGTTCATATACATTTGATTCCAACAATAGACTCATTGACTAATTCCCTATTCTATGTTATGATCATTGTAGGGGACTTTTTTTTAGTTCCCTTTTGTAGAGTCATATTTTGATTTTATTTACTTATATTATTTTATGATGTGTATATACAAACCCATTAATATTTTGTATCACGAATTGATGTATTATAAAGATATTTGATGATCTTAATCCTATTAATATTTTATGGGGATAATGATTCAAATTCTCCCAATGTGGTAAAGTATATACTTTAAAGAATTCTCATTTAAAGTCCCCTATTCAAATATTTTCAAAAGGATTGCATTTTTTATCAAGTAAAACAAGAATAGAATTTCAATTCATCATGATGCCTCAATGTTTTGATGATTTCATTATATGTTTCAATGGTACTTTTAAATTAATCTTGCCTCTTTTTTATGTGTGTAGTTTTTATATTAAAAAAATTATTTTTGATTGAATATATTTTTTATGAAAGTACGAATTCATTTCACACTTTCTTTGAAGATAAATATTCTTTTAAAATCCATGTTCTAAAAAATGGTTTATAAATTGTTTTACTATTATTGTTTAAATTCATTATTAACTAATATTTTATTTTTGTAATATTTTTTAAAAGGAATATTTATATCATTTTCAAAATATTTCACACTTTTCATTGAATAAAAAAATTAAACGAGTAGTTCTTTTAACATATATGGCATGAAATAATTTTCCCTCTTTCATAACCATTGGTTTCCTTAAGCATTAATTTACATGTATCGCGGGATATTTTCAAAGAAAACAAATTTCAAAATATTTTATGAATTTATTGTTTTTATAATTTATTTAAGAAGTAAGAAATTTATTTTCCTCAAGAATGCTTTTAATTATATTTTATTTTTATTTTCCATACATCAAAATGAAAAAACATTCTTGTTACTTATCCACAACATGGGATATTTTTTACTGATAAAATTTTTATTATTTGTCTTAATGTAATATATTTATTTCAATGAGATTGATATGGAACCCATTTTTTTGCATAGGTGAATCAGGCTTCCAAGAGATTGCAATGAATACCATTTATTTTTCATTGGATAATCACGATTAAATATATTGTTATTGAACCAATTTATTTTACATTGTAAAATCACATTTTTAAAATAATAAATTTTGTGTAAATGTGTTTTTGAGAAAAGGAATCCTATAAGTTCTTTATCCATGATAAAGTTCATAGACATTGTTTAAAATTTAGGGTGGGATCGTTATAATCTAAAGATAGGTGGTTCCATTATAATCCAATTATCGGTCATTATGTTATAAACCAAGTATGTTTTTTTTTCTATGAAAACAATGATCTATGGGTTTATTATCTCTGTCCAATGCATTATGGACTTCGGATATGGAATTCTACAATATTGGTTATTCTATAAGTAAAAAGTGATATGAAAATAATGTCCCGATATTCCAATATGTGGTCAATTGTTTTTCATTGGTTGGTAAATTTATCCTTTTATAGAGATTGATATCACAAGGCTGATATTTTTTTATTTTTATTATTATTTCCTTTATTAAATCCTCAGTCCATGTTTTTATTTTTGATGATCCACGAATTGATGGGTATGAATAATATTAAGTTCCACTGTTCCACTTTGATTATATAATCATAACATAATACGATTATAATGCTAATTTATGACATTTAATTATTAAGCATTATGTTTTCCCTTATTCAGAATTTGAACTCACACTTTTTTTTCATTTTCCCATGATATCAAGAATTATACTGAATGAATTATATATAGAAGGCTTCTATATGGATGGTATAGATGACCAAACATGGAATATGAAAACACGTGATCTGTGGGAAATAAAATATCTTGAATTCATGTGTATTTATTTTGAATTATTTTTATATAATATTCTAAAACTATAAACCTAAAATGTACTTGATAATATATGTGATCAAAATATTTCCAGGTGATATTTTATGTTTTGGATAGAAAAATTTTGGTCCCCTTCATTGGTACCAAATCTAAAAATGCAATGTTTCTGATTTCAGAACTAGATCCAAGAGTGTGGGTCTAGGGATGTTGTATTGTATAATATTTTTTATAATCTTATATTTTATAATTATATTTTCATATACTGAAGGATTTATTACACATTTCCAAATATGTGGTTTCAATAATGGAATTTTCAATTTATTCAAAATAACCCTTACCATTAAGTATAAATTATTTTTTCTTGGGATCCATATGTCGTATAAAAAAATTATATAATTTTTAGGGAACCCATATTTTACCATAAATTATTATTAGTATTAATTTCTATAATCATTTTATTTACATTAACAATTTTTACTTTTCAATGTAACATGTATGATTTCATTTTATGTTAATGTAAAAGTTATTTTCAAAATAAAATTTATTTTTTGACTTATTTCATAATATTAATATTTAAAATGATTCAAACTCAGGATATTAATGTTGCGTGAATTTTTTTAATAAATCTATATACGAATTATATAGAGGCTGGAGATCACTATATTTAATAATTTTATTTTTGATCCCATTTGGTGTGATACCATTTGAGGAAATCCTTTACAAGGTTGTTTTTATATGTCACAATCCTTTTATGATTACTTTATCACACATGGGATATGTTATTTTACAACCTAAAATATTCTTCTTCTAAATTTATTATAATTGTTTTCATCTATTAATAATATCATCCAACACTACCATTGTATTTATTAATAATCCACAATCAGTATACTCAATTTTTCTTTAAATGAATTTTTTATATCGAAACCATGTTTTCCATATCAATTAATTAATGATGTAAAAATAAGTTAAATATATTTTTTTATTAAAGGAATCATATTCTATACAATAATATCCTAATAGAATTTTTAAAATTTTATGTTTGATAGCATACAAGATATGTAACAATAATTCTAGAGGAACCACTAAAAATTATAATTTAATATAACTGTTACAACCTAGATGTTAAATTTGTTGGTATAAATATAATTAAATTTCTTATAGAATATATATAATCGTTCTAAGGAATAACAAATTATTAATAAATAATTTGAAAATAATTACACAGTATTTATTAAATTCTTTTTATGCTTCCAAAATATAATATCATTAAAAAAGATTTTTATTTTATTCATTAAATAGATAATATAATTAATTTATTATTCTTTTTGAAATGTTATTTTATAAAAGTTATCTCAATCCTAACATAATATTGTATAATGTTTCTTATAGTACAAACTTTAGTTTTTTTAAACGTTGATTTGTCAATGAATAATGAAATATTACTGATTTTTATTGAAAATATTAATTTATATTCCCTTATATATAAAATCGAATAATATTTTTTATTTTAAAAAAACCATCAGTAACTATTGATTTAAAATAATACAAATCTTGTTTTTTAATGATATTTATACTTTAATTTAGTATTAAATAATTTTATACATGAGGGGAAATTTTTAAGAAAAATCTATTTGTGAACATTTTATAATTTAATATTAAATAAAATTATTCAACTTATATGTTTTGAATCATGAATGATGGATTCTGTGTATGAAATCGTGGGGTCTAAATTTGGTAAATAATCCACTTTAATTTTTTTCAATATGATTAGCAACCTTAATATATTCGTGTCACCTCAGTCTGTGCATGTCAGTTAATTTATGCTAAAAATAAAATTATTACTACTTAAAAATAAAAATTAAACTTTTATTTATTTTATTATATTAGAATATATAATCTCTATCCATAAAAATGTTTAATTTGTTTCCTTTTTTCAATTTGGCATTGATTCTGACCACTATAATATTTAAGTGAATATGGCCACAACAATTCCACATTATTGTTTTTAATAACTATAATTATTTTAATGTGGTGATTGAAAGAGGATATTTTCGGTTATAAATATTAATTTTACATACATATCATATTTTTTCATTATGATAATATATATTTAATTCTTAGTGGTGATACTATATCCTAAAAATATTACAGAAGACTAATGTAGTAATTAATCAATTAATAGAAAAAGTAAATAAAATATAAATGAAATATTAAAAGTAATATAATTTTTTAGAATTATTTTGATCCATATATTATTTGTATCAATATAACATTTCAATTATGTTTTAATTTGTTATATTACAATTCATTTTTTTATTGATTTTATTAAGGTAAAAGTAAATTAATAGTTCTAAATTTTACATTAATGATATTTCATAGTAAGTAATATATTATTAAATAATATAAAATTCATAAAAAACATATAATTATACATGTTATTGGAATATCGTTTAAAATTTAAACCATGATCTATATATTTTCCTTTATTCCTTTTATGGTCACTATATTTACCCATTAAAAGTAAGAAACAATCATATCATCATAATGGTCAAAAAGGTTAACAGAGTGTTAAATGAAAAAATAAGGTTACCAATATGATATAAAATTGTCGAAATATTATTGGATGAGATTATATTGAAAAATCCTATTATTATATTTGAAAAATATTAATTAATATCCAATTTAAAAACATAAATAAATTATCTTAATTCAATATTTTATGAAATTGGATGAGTACCCCTCCCAAATGTTAAATAGAAAACCTCTAAAAATCATTTCTGAATTCTTAAATTACTCTTTTAATCATCCAATTCATCCCCAATACCTTTCTAACATCCATACCACATCGTTGAGGACTTTTTTTGGTAGAATACCAACCATAGATGAAGGAGTGGTATAAAATCTATAATCTATTATTTAGATTATCTAATTTTTGATGGGGATTAAACCTTTAAGAGGTGGTATTTTGAGAATACCATAATATCATTAAGGTATATAAAAGTTTTTAGATGTGGGTTTGATAGATTTTACACTATAAAATATGGGGGTTTTGAGTGATATTATTTTTGGAGAGAAGTTTTCATTTATAAGAGATAAGGTGTAATTTTTGTAATTATCGAAAACCATTCAATAATGTTATTTCAATATCAGTTAACATGGATCCAAAATTAATAAATAGTAAATTACTATAATTATAATGTTCAGATACACATGAAATAAAGATAATATCAGAAATGTAAAATATAAGTTTATAAATTATATGTATGATTATTAATATTATAATGAAAGTTTTAAAATATATATTTTACCTTTAAAATGGTTTCATATATGTCTAATTCATAACTTTATAAAAATAATTACATTTAAGTCATGTAATTTGTAAAAACAATAATGTGCATTATTCGAATAAAATATAATATGTTTTGATAAATCATAAAAAAATTTCACCAGATTATAATTCCATTATAAATCCAATAAATAAGTTAATTTTTTCAAAATCAAATCAAAAAATTAATATTTTATACATTTAAAAAAATATGAAATATATAAAAGTATTATTTTTAAAATAAAAATAATCTTACTATATTATCATATATATTTATTAAAAATTAAAAATAATATACTATGATTACGAATTTAATATAAAAATGTATAACATTAGAATATAATTCAATTAAAGAGAAAACATATTATTAGATTCTAATATATTTTATTTGGGTCTTTATGTAATGTAAATTTTATTTTATTTTCAAATACATTATATACATATGTATATATATATATATATTATTTTTAATCTCTATTTATACTTTCCAATTTCGATAACGCATTATAATGATCTATATATGTTTTTTGGTAGAGTTTTTTCTATGGAGAAATCTGTCAAATATTTTTTTATTTAATATTGAAAAACATAAGTCAATATACTCTACACCCCTTAAAAATAATTTCATCACTATGACATTATTGTGTGGAATAAAACAAGTGATGGTACATTTCCCTCATCACATCAACAAATTCCTATGTATCATCCCCCATAAAATGATTTCTCTATAGATCATTAACTATATTATTGGTTTTGTTTCTTACATAATTGTCACTTCAATCCATGCTTCTTATATGATGTTTATTATAAGAATTATAATGTTCTTGATGTGTGGATTTCATGCTTAGTAAATGTGATAGAACAGGTATGAACTCTTTAAAAAGAGGTACCTGGAAGATATTTTTTCCGTGAGAGTGTTATAGAGGCATGCTAATAGATAAGATAAAATCTAAAAACAATCAATGATATCAAAGGAACAGAAATATCTAGGGATCATATTCCCTTTCATCCCAAATCTCATATCCTAATAAAATAGATATAACTTAAGAAACATCTTATTTCCAACATTAAACAATAAATAAAATCAATGATTATATACATACAACTTCATTAAAAATTCAACCACATTAACATTCCATTGAATGGTTTGACCATTCTCCACTAGTTCATGGAAATATTTAATACCTTTCAGTTTCCACTATCTAATATCATCCATGTATATTGTTATCCTATATATCTTCCAATTCTAAGATTCAAATAGAACTATTTGAATGATATAATAGAAACTATTCTTATTAGAAAACAAAACCAGGGAAGGTAAAAATGCTAATATCCTTGAAAATTTATCATTCAAGATATCATTATTTCATATAGTGTTTGAATTTTCTTCTCAGGCCAACCATCTATCAGAGGATGATAAAAAATACTAAAACTAGATCTATATATAATTATTTTTGAATAATCCATTATAACCACATGGAAATCCTTGAATTGTGATTAAAAAATAATGGATAATGGTAGAAAATATAACCTAACCACTTCAATTATATATATAAAGTTTATATGTTCAATGGATAAATTTTCTTTGTTGGTGATAAAATGAATTAACTTTTATTGAATATTGAATAAAACATAAATTCATTATAAAATTTGGATGTATTTTTAGAGTTCTACTATAGATTATATGGTTATGTTTAACCATTTCCACATATGTATGGGTAATAGTTGCAACATAACCTAATACATTTTCATTCTAACTTAAATTGTTGCTATAAATAGAATCAACATACATATTCTTCAAATTATCTCATAATGATATCCCGCAAGATTATTTTATCTATATATATATATACATATTAGATGTAAAGAGAGGGGTGATCTATGTGAATCATCCAAAATTTACTTCTTCAATTCCTATTACGATTGGAAATATATTTTGGGTTCCCCAAACTTACATTTCCATATTTACCGTATTTGAAATATTCCCTTCATGTTTATGGATATGAATTATGTTTTCGAGATTCATTGATCATTATATAATTGGAATTCTGAGCTGTCTATTTAGAAATATATGGTTTATATCATACATTTTTTACAGCGATATTCATCATAGGAAAACCAAAGAGTATTGAATCTCTTTCAATTCTCATCATGTAAAAAGTATCATAATCATTCATAATCATAGAATTCACTAGTTTATTTTCCATTCAATATTAGTAATATATTGAGAAGTCATAATATTTAAACTATCCCTAACATATCCTTTGGTGATAATTAAATTCCAAATATGGGTATGTATATTTAAAAATACAAGTATCTGTTTATTTATCATAAATATCTCCACAGAGAAAATTTTTCATTATGTTAAATTAAAATATCACTTTTAATAGATCTAAATTATGCATCAGATAATGCCTTTTCACGAGACATTAATTATAATGATGAATAGTAAATTTCATAACAATAATAACAAATGAAACAACCCAATACCTTTTTGGAAGCATAAATTTGTATTATAAACACTTCCCCACTGTAGGGTAATGCAATTTAAAGAGAAGTGACCATCCTTATTTTCATTTATATAAAATATTATTCCAATTTATCCATCTAATAGGAACTTAACTACCATATGTCTTGTCATTATTAATGGATTTTATAAAAATGAGAAAATTATCAAAAATAATATTAAATAAATTAATAAACCAAGAAAAATATGGATTTGTTTAGTGGTGGATATATTCATTAAATCTATGAGGATATTAGGAGAATTCATATTTATAAATGGATTCAATATAAATCATTGTTTCCATAAATCGTATGAAAAGCTAACATGGAAATAGCATTCATTTTACCCCTTCACTGATGATGTGATGTTTGAAGATGAATATTCAAGAGGTATAGAGGACCACTAAGTTGATCGAATAGAATAATAATTCATTGAAAAGGATGCATGTTTTGGATAACAATTTTTGTAAGGTCAAAATAATCAATGTAATGATTTATTTATCCTTCCTTATGTTTGGTATAGTGGGTTGGTGTAGCCTATGGTGATTCACTATGGTGTACATAACTGTTGTCCAAATTTTCTATCAAGAAGTATAAAAATGTGTTTTCCCATTGGTTATTTGATGATTTTAATAGCATTTTATAAATATAATTGTTTCCACCAATGTTGAAAAATTAGTTTGGATTTTAAATATATAAAATTGAAATGTAGTTGTCTTTGAAAAATACCCAACTAAAGTGTAATATTGTTTTCCATGTTGATAATATATATAATCTATGTAGATGGAAAAAATTCACATCCTTTATATAGAAAAATGTCATGGAATCAAAAGTTTTACATTAGTAAGATAGATATATAGGTAAGAAATTAAATATGATTGAAAATAATATATTTTTCTTCCAAATATGACATAAATCAAAAATTAAATTTCAATCAGAACACTTCTATAATGAAATGAAAAAACAAGAGTTAATATTTTTCTTTTTAGTCTATGCTAGAAACAGTTTCCATAAACATTTTAAATATTTTATTTATATTAGTTTCATTCTTGATGGAATTGGTACCCTTAAACCATTCTAAGAGGCATCATATAGAAGTTTAATAGTCATTGAAAGAATATAATTAAAAAAAATAATGAAAATATTGAAGAAATATGTATATCATGAATAACAAAATTGAGAAATTAATCGAAAATATTAATGGATAGGTGAACTAAGAGTAAACAACGAATTAAAAGTCGATAAAATTTTATAGTTTAATAAAAAAAATATTAATAGTGGTTTTGTTGATGTATTTATATGATATAAGAAAAATTTAACTATCATGACATGTTATATCGAAAGGTACCTATGTATGGAAAATATAAAGGGATATAAATAATGACCCCAAGAGTCCCACCATCAGCAGGCACTAGGTTTCAAACATTGACTTAAGTTTTATAAAATCCACAAATGGGAGGCAGTACCCTCTATGAAAAACACAGTTAATATATATGATAAATCAACCGAATTTAATCGCTTGACATAATATAATGAATTTTCAAAACCATAACAAAATGTATATATTAAATGAATAGATAAATTTAAAATTCTCAAAATAATTACCCAAAAACTGTATGGAAAAAAGGATGCAATAAATCCAATTTTCTATGCAATAATTGTTCAACATAGTCCAAGAAGCCCTCCAAATAACATAAAATGAGTTTATATAAGGGGATAGGATATATGTATACATAGTAAGAACTCTAAATTTTCTCATATACATGTTGAAGAACCATAATAATGAACTAGTGAGAAAACATTAGAACCAACCACATAAAAATATGTCAACTAACCAATCCCCCCTCACTAGGGCTCACTCACTAAATAACACATATATGTATAAAAATAAATATGAATAATATCAATAAATGGATACAGATCACATATTTCCATCTTATTTTACTCTTCCATGAACCAATTTCACATTACTTGTAGCTGTCATCTATTCCGAACATAGCACCATGCCAGCTCCCAAAAGTACAACTGGCCATCATGTCGTATCTCACATGAAGACACTCATTCCACCACATCACATCCTTTGATAAGAAACATGATCCACCACGTCACATCCCTAATCAAAATTGTATTGTATCATTAACATAACAAATATGAACCCCACCCCCTCCTCCCACTATACATGAACTCTGTAATAATCCACCACAGCACATCTCATCTCATCACACCTTGACCAGATACATCTAGGCCATCCCATCATGTATCATCTAAAAAGTTCATTTCTGACTTCCGTTCAGAACTAATCTTGAAGTTAAACATCACATTTAAGGAAGAATATGAAAGATAAGGTATCAATTCATACTTCATTATCACCTTAATGCTATAAAAACCCTGGAAAAAGTATTTTTTCAGCTGACGGTTCTCAAAATTGATGGGGTTCTTATAGAAAATCATATAAATAATAAATATAATATATACATACATACGCATAAAAAAGTTAATCATATGAGTTAAAAAAGAAAATTGACCAACTCCATACAATACCACCCAACGTCACAAAATTTCCACATATCCTTCCACCATTAAATACACAATTCCACACAAGCTACAAGCCACATTTCACATTTCATATCATCTTTCAACTAAATTAATTTTCTATATTTCACATTACCATCCAGTTCCATTATCTTGAAAATTTATTTCACTATATATGCCATTTAATTTCATATTTATCATCATTAATATATTACCATAATTACCATGTTTAATTCATTCATCAGTATTTAATTCCCTTTAACCACATTGTCCCATGTCATTTAATTTTCAATATTATAATATAACTGATACAATTACTACTTGTGAAACATAAATAATTATACCAATCTAAGCCCTTGAACCATATTCTTATAGGAATTTTATGATATTTTTTCACTAATTATATCTCAAATATCTCAAGGCCTAATTTCTATTAAGAAATAGGTTCATAATACAATGAATTGAGGATACAAACATTTTTTCTGTTCCATTAAATGATCCCCTAAATCCTTTAAATCTCCTAAAATGGCATGGGATAACCATGGGAATACATAGAAAAAGGGGTGATCTAAAAAACCTAGTAAGGGAATAAAAATGATACATAAATACAATGTGTGACTAAATGGTATATCATGATATGAAAAAGGATATGGATTATAAGAAATAACTTAGACGAATAACATGATGAACATTGTATCCTAAGATCATCGAAACAATATAAATGACAGGGCTACATATAACATGAAATAAACAAGATTAAAAATTTACTTCTCTAATAGAATTTTATAGAATACAAATTCCCATAATATATTAGGATTAATTTACAATACACTAAATGATATATAATGAGACTAATGAATAATCAAGTCCATTAGAGGAATATTTGGGTGAATCCTTCATAACATTTTTTTTAATTATGTCTAACATAAAAAATATATAAATCATATAGAAAAGTATAATAATTACCCATGGAGACAAAATGGGTCTCATAATATTGTATCGTATCATAATGAAAGGAAATTTCAAAGTGGTAGAATTTGATAGTTGGACATAATTATTGTATTACCTTATCAATATAAAGGAAAAACATAGGTATTTATGGGATATAAATATATAAATAATTTATAAGAAATCCATAATATTAAAGGATTTCATCCTTTAAAAAAATGTCTTTACAATATAACATAGAATATTTCTTGAAGAAAATATAGTATTCACATTGAAAACAAATTTTAAAAATGTAAAAGTTTTTAAAAATATTATAATATAATTAAAAAAAAGATCCCTGGAAAATTAAAAAAGGAATATTCAATAAATTAAGTGGTCATGATGGTGGTAAATGGAATCCATGTGGTGTAATTTAACAAATTTAAATTCACATCATTGTAAAAAGTATAAAATTTAAACCATTCAAAAAATGAAAAATACAACCTTTCAAACAATTTTGTAAAAAGTAAAATTTGGGTAAAAATTTATTTTAAAAAACATTTATTGAATATTAATAAAAAAATTAAAATATTATTTGAAAAATATGGATTTGGAAGAAAAACTATAAATGACCGAAGAGAGAAATAATTTTATATTTTATTAAAACACATTTTTAATAATTTTATGTAAAAAAATATGAAAATGTAACTATTACATTAAGATATCCTTATTTAAAATATGATATAAAAATATTGGATTTATGATAGAAATAACAATCAATTCCCACAAGGTAGTGTTATGAAACAGGATTTCCCAACATGGATATTTTATCTTTTTAGATGTAAAATAATTACATTACAAAAAAACACATCTGTGGATCCTAAATGTTTACTACCATAGAAAACATGAAAATTGGAACAACTCGTTCATATGTGATTAGCATTATCTTCCACTGTGTTTTTTAAAATTTTCACCCATACTAGGCATAGCATTCTTAATATATTTTTCATAACCAAGGGAAAGGAAACATAAGAAAAATTTATCTCAAATGCTCAGTATGGGTAAATAAGGGAGCTGTATAAGTATAAAATAGGAATAATTTAGTGATAACTTTGGAAAAACATTTTAAAACAATTCCTTTCATATAAAAGATCATAAAATTGATTTATTAAAAAAATATTGGTAGTTTATAAGACATGAAACCTAACTAAAAAAAATAACATGACACATAACATCACAACATAGGCCTAAGAAATTAAATTATGGCATACACATAAGCACCAAAATTAATTTCATTATTTGTAAAGGCTCATTTAAAATTTTATCACAGTGGAATGATATTACTACCCAAGACTAGTAGTAGTCATGTTTAACTACCAAGAAAATTATTATAGAAAATGTGCATTATAAAACTAGGTTATCTACCCATTTTAATCATGCTTATCTAATGATATATCAATCATTACCCAATAAATTATGGGGAGATATATTCCCCCAATAACATAATGAAAATATTATATTTTTGTCTTATAAAATCAAAACAAATCAACCTTAAAAAACACATGAAATGAAATTGGGTTCATAAAACAATCATCAAATTAAAACTATTAAATTAAAATGGAGTCTATAAAACATTCATAATATCATATCTTATTAAATGAAATGGGATTCGTAAAATTTTAATTATATTCGAACTCTTGAACAGAAATGTATTCATCAAAATTTTAATATAGAATTACATATTGAATAATATGTTTTATAAAAAAAATCATCAAAAAAATTAGCCATCTAGAGAGAGAATAAAGATGGTATCATTATTAAATATCATAATACAATATTAATTAACACTAAAATATGTCATCTTATATGGTTAATGATCTGAAATATAATCACTTGGATCATTTCGTGATGAAAATTACCATTATTTGGAAATAAAAAATTTAAAACTTGAAATTCATAAAATAGTTTGGAAATAATTTTCATTGAATATAACCTTAATGAAATATATTAATTAATTATCAAATAAAATAATTTCTATGATGGTGGAATTTTTATTTATTTCTTATATGCTAAAACAAATATTTCTTCCACATTTTCATTAAATGTAAAATGGTCCATGGTTATAAAATGACAAAAATATTCATTTTTTTAAACACTGTAAAAAAATTAAAAAAAGGGAAATAATGCATTTAATTAATTTTTCAAGGAATACAACACATTTTTTGAAATCATTTCTCAAAAACACAAGTACGAAAAAGAAATAAAATTTAACCAAATAGTGAAATAACGAATTTTTTCATAAAACATTATTTTGGTTTAGTGAATAATTTATTTGAGTAAAAGGAAATAAAAAAATAAATTCTCTATAAATAAATAGATAATAATAAAATACTTGAGTTCCATGAGATATATATACTAATATTTCATCATTAAAAGCCAAAACATTATTAATCTCGTTGAATAATGAGATTATAACTCGAAACCCTAGCCTGTTTTGTAACATTAAATCATAATCCCCTAGAATGAATAAAAATAAATTAAACATAAAATATAATGATAATAAATAAATTATTTATATTACATTTCATATGGTGTTTATGTAAATATAACACCCCAACATTTTACGGTAATTCTTTTCTCAAATTTATCTTCTTCGATAGTGTATACTAAACATAACACATAACAGAAATAGATGATTAAATATCATTATTAGGGTTGTTATCACCTTGACTATAAAATGGATGGAGTTAGAGAGATTATATAAATTATTTTATGTAATCTTTACACATTTTTATAAAATAAATTATTTGGATTTCAACTAATTAAAAATGAAAATAAAATTCAATTGAACATAAAAGATGGTTCATTGTAAAAAAATATTTTTATGAACGTAATAAAATTTTATATTAATAAATTTAATTTATAACTTTCACTGAAATAATTTAATGAAATATATATGTCACATATTCAAGAAAATGTTTTTCAATTCAACTAATACGTTTTATAAGCTTAATATATGAATAAATCCAAATTTACCTATAAAAGTTTATTATTTTAAAAGATAATTCTACCTATTTTTAATTATGAAAATATTTTAAAACTTAATTGTGATACGTTAATAAAATATATGGACCAAAATATAATTTTTTTAATATATCAATTTAAAATATATCATTGGATGAAATTTTGGTATTATTCTAAATAAAATTATTTTCTAGTGAATAATGAAAAATCACTATTTTTATGAAGATTACATTTTACTTATATTGAGAATCAATTTGTGATTTTAATATAAAACTCACCAATGATTTTATTATTAAAATATAGGTATCTTATTATGGAAAATATAATATATTTATATAATGGAAAAAGCTAATAAATTTTTTAAAAATCATAAATTATGTCTCTGTATTTTTGGAACATAGAAATGTTATTTCACACTTTTATAAATAAAAATATAATTTAAAAGAAATTTTATTTTTATTAATTAGATTCATGAATTGATGTTTTATTTTTAGGATATTATAAGATAATTTCATGAGACCTTATTTAATTTTTGAAAACATCACAAAATCATCTATAAAATTAAAATTGATATTTTTCTGAGTAAATGAAGAATATATTTTAAAATTAAATTTATAATATTGATAAAATTATTTTCATAAACTAGAGTCCATTTTTAATTTATACCCATCAAAAAATTGTCATGGGATGATTTAGGAGTTTTCAAAAATAGTTGAATTTTTTGTGAATAGTGAAATATATAATTTTTCTATATATATGCATTATAACTTAAATAAACTGTTTCATAATTAAATAATGATGTAATCACCATAATATAAAACTTTAATTCATTATTTTAATATTTTTAGTGTTAATTCTATAAACTATTCACAATCATGTGCCAAAAATAATAAACAAATGAATTAAATAATAAATTAACAATCATCTCCTCCACTATAAATTCTACCCCTTATCCTCACAACACCAAACCCATGAATCTTTCCCAATTTTTTTTCAATAATTGTTGTAATAATCATACCTAGGTTCTTTTATTTATAATATCCTCTGAAATACCATTTCTCTTTTCCTTAAAGATTTTCTTATGTAAAGGAATTCTAGAGATAAAATTACCATTCAATATTTTAATTTTATTTTAATTTATTTTCTTTTCTTATCATTTCATTACCTATTATATATAAACATATACTATAACTATATTATCATATATATACGTTAATTTTATTAATATTATTGGACACCCATGATCAATTATTTTCTATTCAATTTTTTTCTAAAAATGAGAACGCCATCCATGAGGATTCAATTCACCACCTTCATGAATGATAATTATTTCATTTACTAATAGATCCTTTTTTGATGGTAATAAAACAATTTTTTGGTTATTAAAGACGTTATTATATTTCATAAATCATATTTAATGTTATGGGAAAGGTATATATACATAAAACAAATTCATAAGACAAAACTAGTTAGTGATGATCGAAAAATGTCAAAACAATCTAAATGTTTATCATTAAGGATTTATCTAATGACTCTTTATCTTATTGGTAAAAATGATATTTAAGACCATTTAATAGAATATAAGTTCACTAATAATGAATAAATCCAATTCTAAACAACTATATCTATTTTATGAGATCTTTCTTACAAGTATACAAGTGAACCAGTCATGGTAACCAAGGAAACAGACACTCCCAAATGATGAAATTGAATCATTTAACTAATAAAAATTTACATTTATGAAATTAATAAAATCTTAATAAATAAAATAATTTCTTAATAGGTTTTTAGTAAAATTAGTACTAAATATAATTTAATTATCTAGGACATTATGTTCATGTGAAGACCACTTTGAGACATTAGGTAAGGGTTTATTCCCAAACCTCTATTTTCCATTCAAGACATGTTTTCTCTCACATTAACCCGTTGTAACTATTATTTATTTTTAATTAGTTCTAATAAATTATATTTGTATTTTAAAAATAATTTATAAAAATCAATTCATCTTCTTTTGGTGGGGATGCAATTGTTTTTTAAGGATTCCCTTTGAATTCCTTCAGATAAGAAATCTCGATTATAGTTAAATTCCCAATTTCATACCCATTTTCATGTAGAATACATAATATATTATAGTAAATAATATTCTTCTAAAATAAATATATTTATCATGAATAAATATATTATCTAATTTCATGTTTTACTAAAATGATTAGTCAAATTTCCTCTTGGAAAAATCCAATATTTTCTCTTAAACCCCATTGAAGTGACATGTTTCTATCATTTTTTGAAAAATCTTCTTCCCTGTTTTCAATTCATTGGGTATTCATTTATGCATAAAAAATTAATTTCATTTTACTTCCCTTTTAATTTCTGGTATTTTCATTTCTACAATATAATTTTATAAAAAATACCAATGCTTTTTCAAAAATAACTCTTATTTATAATATAAAAAAGGTTTTTATCTCAAGAATTCAGTGATGATTTTATTAGAGTATTTCTATCTATTGAAAAAAAAATATCAATGTTATTTTTATTTGAATTTGATATTACATGATATCATCTAACATATTTTATTAAATGGTTTATTGTCAATATGATTGTGGATGCGCTATTATGATACCATTCACCCTCAGAATGGTTAGTGAATATATTTACTGATTAGGAAGTGTAATTTACATTTCATATACATATATATATACTGTTTATGTTTCTCCAAATTCATATGAGTAATATATTTGACATAGTAAGTGATAGGTAGGACCACTATAGCCCCTCAATGTATCGGTATGTAAAATGAGACAAAACAAATGTGGACCTGGGTGAGACCATGCCCAGTAATTTTCACATATGGATTTAGATGAGGCCTTAACCCTTTATTCATACGGGTCATGGACGAGGCGCTGGCAGTTTGTTTCATATGTATAACATTATTCATTCCATCACTATGAGATTTTATATATTATTTTGTTATTCAAATAGAATAATATCCATGGTTATGTTTCATTCTCATTTTATTATTTTAATGGTATTATAGGATAAACTTATATTCCTATCATAATATTATCATGATTATGTTTTAATGGAATGTGTTTATTGTTATTCAATAAGACATACATTTTATTATATTATTCTGGTATATTTTTACCATTACTAAGCCTATGTGGTCAGTCAATTGGTCTGTTTTATTTTTTCGTAGGATTTGAATATTTATATTATTAATGAATTGAAGAGATAATATATAATAGAGTTTCTATGTTGTTTTTTCTTTAACATTTTATATAAACGATAATGTTTCTATTTGGTATTATAAAGATACTAAACTATTAAGACCCTGGGGTTGAGACAACCTTGTTTATTATACTAACGTAATAATTTAAATCACTGGTACCAGATTATTAGGGTTGGAATGTTTATAGTTGGTATCAAATGTTGTTTAGTCGAAACCTTGGAATCAATAATTATAAAACATATATTTGAAATAATAACCCTAATATTTACATTGGGGATAGTCATGGAATAACATCCTTGAATTTTGGTAAGGTTGTCATTATGTGCGTCTTCCATGAAATAAATCCTTGTATAGGTACTACAAGTGGAAGTGGTTTTGGCACAGATGTACCTAAGGGTAGCCATTCTAACAAGGATTGTTGTGCCTCACATGATGTAACTTGGTATATAGGAATGATCATTACAGTGATCCTAGTTTGAAACACCCTTGGGGTACGTATAAGAAAACTTAAATATTATTTACAAATAATTATGAAGGATTAAAAAGAAAATACGTCCCTAAAGAAACCATATTTATTATTATAATATTTTCAATGATTTTTTCCCACAAAGGTAGGTATTAGCAGTTTAAATTTATGAACAATGATTAATAATATAATTTAATCCATGTCATTTTTTAGAAATGGTTCCTAATAAAAATAATTTAAACTTCACCAATGCATGTGATCTCAATAGTATGAATGATTTATACTTTATTGAGCACGATCCAATCACTATTAGAGATACAATCTTGAAAATATTCACCTCATGTAACAAAATAATATAATTTACTATGAATAAAGAGAAATAATTATTCAATTATTATGGATTTAAATGGAAGAATGATATGTAGAGGACATCTAAGAAAAAGGTAGATAATGGGAGGAAGGAAAAGATGTATTTTCCCACATGTGAAAATTGTGGAAGGAAACACATTGGTTTATTCTTAAGTGGAAAAGAAGTTTTCTTCATGTGTTATGGAAAAAGGCCACAATACTAAAAATTTCAAGATAATGAAAAACTTTCTAGTATTCAATACATAAATTGTATTGATATTGGGTGCTATTCTAATTAATTTTCAAATCATTAAGAAAATATAGCTTAAAAGAGGCAATATAATTATGGTCAAGATTTTTCTACCACCTCAGATTAAGATGAATGATTAATACTCCAATACCTAGATTTAATGATTTTTTATTTGATTTTTTATCAATAATTATCTATTTATATGATTTACAAGATATATAAGGAATGTACTGTTGTAATTTTTCTCTATGAAATTTGAAATATGTGATGAATAGAACCAATTATCTAGTGCAGTGATTTTATTGTTGGATAACTTTTTTTAAACCAATTACTTGTGAAAAAATTCCCTAAATATGGTCACAGTGATTTATATAATAATACAGATGTGGTATTGGTGACCATGATGGTGGATAATGATCTTATGGTTTTTATTATACTTGAATTATTCGATATTTTGATTTATAGAAAACCATAAATTTTACTCTGAGATTCATGCATGTATTATAATGGTTTAAAGGTGATCAAGTTAAAGATATCTTTTCAATGTAACAATAATAAACACATTATGTTTCCTCGGTTAAATCTTATGATTAGATTATTTTGGAAAAATTAGTGGCCTTACTTCTATATTATTGGTATTTGAATTTGGATCGAGATATTTTGTGTGATCTTAAGGCAAACTACTAATGAGATGGATTAAGGATATTATTTATTAAGATTAATGTATGATTTATCATATTTGATATCATATTTGATATCATGTTATTAATTTTTTATATTTATTAAACATATAATATTCACATTAATTAAAAATATATCATTCGATAAAAACACATTATGTATTAAAATTCATCTTTAATATGCATAATTTTGATTAGGAAATGATGCAGAGATAGATCGAAGCACAACCAAATGATGAGAGTAAGAAATATAAAGTAATCAAGTATGTTTATTTTCTAAAGTGATTCTATAGATAGTAAATTAATATCTCAACTCTAGAAAAATAATATTGGTATTGAGAATTCATCTCTTTACCTTTCCTTCAAAGGAATAATTGTTTCTTAACCAAAAAATAATTTATGGTTTTGTGATGGTACACATTATAATGTCAATTTCATCTATCTCTACCCCGGAAAACATGATAGTTGGATTTTTATCCCATAACCATATTTTAATGAATGTTATCCTATTTTAGAATCCATGTTTTTTGGCCACCTTTAAATTTCTTTTTTCCTTTTAAGAGGATATTTTATAACCCCTTTTCACAATGTGGGATTCCTAAAAATAGGTTTCCAAGTATCAAGATTTATTTTTTTTTTATGTTAAATTTTAAATTTAAGGGACTAAAATTATTGATAGAGGTTAGAACCTAACACACCAATAATTTACGATATGTATCTTTTAAATTTTATCATATTTGATAGGGTATATTACCAAAAACACTAAGCATAAAAAATGATTAGATTTCATTAGTGTGATAGCAATAACCTAGCAGTTTGAATGTATGGAATGACATAGGTTAGATAAATATTATAATATAGTATTCATATGATTACAAAATGAATTAATTGGTGTCCAATTAATTAAAAATAATAATAATCAATTTAACCTAAAAGATGTGTTTTAATAATACAATACTTTTTTTACCAAAATGGTTTTTTATATTAACAAATTAAATTAATCACTATTTTTGAATTTTATTAATGAAGTTTATGTTTTACATATTCTAAAAAATGTCTTTGAACTCATCTTATATGTTTGATATAATTAATATAATAAGAATTCTAATTTTATTCATAAAAGTATTATTCTCAACTGATAGTTTTATCACGTTTTTATGGTGCACCTATTTCAATTTTTTTAAGATTTTATAAATTATATTAATAAAAATAAAATTCATTTTTAAAATAATAATATCTAAATTATCATATCAAGAATTATTTATATCTTTCCGAAAAAACTTATTTCATTGGGAATTATGAAAAATCATGATATTTATAGAACACTCATTTCCATTATATTATTTTTCTATTCATGATTGAATGCTAAAATAACATATAAACGTATAAATAAAATTTATGTATATTATTAATAAAAACAAAATATATTTATATCATGGAATATCTAAATAAATGTTTAAAAAATGATAAATTATCTATTGGTATTTTCGTGAAACATATTTTTTAATTCAAATTTTATAATTAAAATAATGAATTAAAATAAAATTTATTTTCATGAAATATATTAAATAATTAATATTTTTGTCATATGATTATAAGATAATTTTTTGAGAACATAATTAATTTTTGAAAGTGTCAAACAATCAGTTATAATATTAAATTTTTTTTTTTGATTAAATGACGATTTAATATAAACAGTAATATTTCACATAATTATAATATTATTTTCATAAAATGGATTTAAATTTATAATTATACATGTGTAAAATCATTTAGGGTGTTATTTTATGGATATTTCTAAAAATGATGATTTTTTTGTGAATAATAAGTTATCGTAATTTACTGTATATATACACTATAAGTCAAAGGAACTATTCCAAGATACAATGATGATATAATCACCATAACAACTAAATAAAATTTATTATTTTAAAATATTTAGTGATAATTCTAAAAAATCATTTCTTTCTTGAGCCAAAAGTAATAAACAAATGTAATATACTATAAAAAATCCCTCCTCTCATACAATATAAATACCACCCCTTCCCCTCACACCTCTAAAGACTTGAAAATTTTCAAATTTATGACTAATACACTTCAAAACCTCACCCCATGTTCTTTTCTTTATAATCGTACTAATAATAAAATTTCAAATTTCCATATGGAGGATATCAATTAGTGGAATTCAATAGGTAAATCCCCTTTCCTTCCACTAATTTTCTTACAATATATGGTGTCTTCATTTCCATTACATACCCCCTATTTGGAAATATTCACGATAAGTCTAATAATATATATATATATATATATATAAGAATTATATTATGATTATGGTATACCCACAATAAATTATTTTCTCTTCCCATTTTTTGTTCTAAAAAATGAAAATGTCATTGGTGAGGTGTCGATTCACCACCTTCATGGAAAATGATTTTTTCAAGATCTAATAACTTTTTCAGGGATGGAAATAAAACCATTTTTATGGTTTAAATATAACATAATATATTTCATAAAACATATTTATGGTTTTTAAATCCTTATATATAAATAATATTAATTCATAATACAAAAATGGTTTGTGATAATCGAAAAAATAAAAAATTATATAAATTGTTTTCATTAGTGGTTTATGCATTGAATGATTATCATATCAAAAAAAAGAACATGTACAACCCTAAAATAAATATAATTTATGTTTATAAAAAATAAACTCAATTTTAATTATTAATTTAACTACTTTACATGATCATTCATACATGTATACTTGTGAACAAATCACGAAAATGAAGGAAATGAACACTTCTGAACGATGAAATAGAATCTTATAACTAATATAAAAGTAGATAAATTCATTTAATAAAAATATATTAAATAAAATAAATTTTGAATAGATTCTTGATTATATCATTATTTAATCTAATTTCATTATCCCAGACATTAAATTCATGTGTTGAAAACTTTCAAACATAAGGTAAGAGTTTCACTTTGAAACTCCATTTTCCCTTCAAGATAGCCACTCTCTCTTTTCACCCTAATGTAAATTTTCATTATTTTTAAATAAATATTCTATATTTTTATAAGGTCCATAATAACATATATATATCAGTTTATATTTTTCTATTTGGATGTACATGTTTTATAGGGATCCGTATTCAATTCCTCCTTATATGCAAACTCGATTTAAGAGAATATCCAAATTCTGTACCTATTTTAAACTGCACTCTATAGTATATTTTAATGAATCAATATTATTATAAAATAACACTTTTTTATTATGACAATTTTACTTTTCTCTTTTCTGCTTTTATGTAATGAACTGAGCCTTCCTAGATTTAAAGACACTTATATTTCCCTTAAATTGCTTGGACGTGGCCAATTTCTGATTTTACTTAAAAACTATTTTTCCCATGTTTTCACTTAATTTTATCATCATATATGCCTGAAATATAATTTTATTCTCATTAAATTTTATTTTACAGGATATATATATCTATAATATGATTTTATAACAAATATAAATGATTTTCTTTGAAAAGAACTATTCTTTGTAAAGTAAAAACGGTATTTTCATCAAGAGTTCCTCGATAATTTTATTGGAGTGTATTAATATATTTCAAAACAATTTTTTATTCTTATGATTAATTGGGATTTATATTCTCTAAAATCATAAACAATTTATAATTAAATGGATTAGGATAATTTTGAATGTTCATGATTTATCTTCATATCATTCACCATATTACTCAGAATAGATTGTGAGAATGTTTAATGATTGGGGAATGGGAATTAAATTTCATAGGTATATGATGTCTTTATTTCACGCCATTCAAATTATGAATGCATTAGACATTGTATGTGATGGATGGGGACAACTATATCTCATATATTCATCGGTAGGTCTTATGAAAAAAAATAGTTATGTACATGGTTGAGATCATGCCCATTTTTTTAAGACATGCATTTTGAAGAGGCCTTAACAATTTATTCTTGGGTGTATTGGTTGAGGCCTCAATGGTATGATTCATATGTCCAACGTTATGAATTCCATGATTATGAGTTTATTATTGATATTCCATGTGATTATTTAACTAGTATAATATCCATGGTTATGTTTTATTCTAATTTGACTATTTAAATGTAATTTTTAATCATCTTATATTTCTTCCATATTGTCCTCAATATTATTTTTTAATGGAATGTAATTTTAGTTATTAACATACAATTTTTATTTATGATAAGCTTCTACTGTATCACATACCCTTACTAGGTATCATATCTCACTACTTTATTATGTTTTATTTTTACCCAAAATTCAAAGATGAATATTATGAAAGTCATGGATGGACTATTAATGAGTTTAAGGATGTTTCCAATGTAGTTTCTATGTAGTTTTTCTTTTCAATCTGAAATTTAAATCTTATGTTTATACATTGTATTCCAAATCGACTAAACTACATATCTTATCGAGAAGATACTTCATTGCTTATTATAATAATGTAATAATATAATTTAGAAACTCTAGTATTTTTGGGTGGGGGTGTTTAAAAAATCCTAATAATGAATATAGGTTTATATGATAAAATATATCCCAAATAAGACAAATTGAGACAAAACCCCTTATATTAGGCCTCAACCTTCATCATACACATTCAAACCCCCATTATAAAAATATAGGTATATTATAAATCTTTTATAGAAATATCATTATATATATCATACCATATATGATTTTTTTATGAAATTTTATAACCAATTTATTAACAATTCCTTATTAAAATCATGTTTCATGTAATAGCGACTTTCTTTTTCTTGAATGTTTTTATATATTACTTTGGGTCATTGAATTTTAATAATTGTTAAATTATTTCCAAAATTATAACCATGATATAAATATTAAATATATTCATTCTATAATCATTTAGTTTAATCCATAAAATTTAGAGATAGAAATTTAAAGAAACTGTTTCGGGTGTTGTATGAATTTACGTATACATGAATGTTGTTTCTAGTTTAATGATGGACAGAACAAAAAGAAGGTAAATAATACATATAAATTGAAGATAAATTTTTATTTCATACATATTAAAAAAATCATTTGATTTAACATTATGACCTTCTGTGTTATTCATTTATGAAGAATGAGTTATGTCGCTTCATGACGAAGTAGTATTCCGTGCAAATTGGTGATGTTATTATATCCACCATTGAATGTAATTTTACAAGGTATATGTCATATAATAATTCTATGACTATGATAATATCATTAATATATTATTAAAATATAAATTCATAATTATATCTATAAAATAAATGTGGTTGTGGAAAACAAATTACATTGATTTGTAATGTGATAGTCTAGTCTACACACAATCAATGGTTTTGTTTACCATTTGGTGTAATAGGATATATATTTAGATTATTACATTAATATAATAACATATTGCAATGTTATTTTACTAGTTTTATTATATCATTAGTGTTGAATAATATTTTAATTGTGTCAATGATGAAATAAAATTAAAACACAAATTATTTAATTTTACCTATTCTTAAGATAACATATTTAGTTTTAAACCTAAATCCATATTTGGAGTGATTAAAAATAAAATAAAAATCATTTATGGTTATTTTATGGTATTTAGGAAGAGTTTTCATTATTTATAGAATAAATAATAGTGTTTTTTATATCTGATGATGAGAGGATAGTTGGTGGATATTTATAACTATAGAGAAGAAAGACATGTAATTTTTTAATTGAATAATGTATGTCCACATTTTTCAGTTGACACAGGGATAAAAATGTGTTACCCTCCAACCATATTTGTTATAAGGTATATATTTGTACATAAATTGACTTTTGGATATCTTTCTAGTTAATTATACCCCTTATCTATTTAATTTATCTTTTATAAAACACCATTTAACCATAATCCCAGTAAATAATATTTATAGTTTTTACTGTCCATTATGGTTATAAAGTAAGTTGAACATGAAAGATAATATTAATTATTATTATTCCAAATGTATAGTTCATTTTTTCCAATTTCATTTACAAAATATTAACAATTTAGTTTAAAATTAATCCCATAGACGTGATAAAAAAGAAGGGTTCGAAAGAATTTTTTTTCTAGAAGTTTAGAATGTTTTTATATCAATATTAAATATATAATAAATTCCAATGAAATAAATTGGATTAATAGAATTATAATTTAGATATTTTAATTTTAAATTCATATTTAAAAAATATATCGTACAATATATTTTAATTAAATAATTTTTTTATAAAATATATTAGCTTTGACAAATAAATGATAAATTTAGACTTTTTAAAAATTATAAAAATTTCACTATTGGATATTTTTGAAATTATGATGTAAAAGTTGAATTTTGTTATACCAAAATTATTTTCTAAATTTCTTTAATATTTAGTTCTAAAAAAAGTGTGAAATATGTGACCATACATGTTTTTAAAAAAATATAGCATTTAAGCATAAGATTTTATTTAGTCTTATCTCATGTTTAAACAAATATAAGATGAATGTAAATAGTTTTATTCAATATTTATAATACAAATTTTATTGAACCAATTCCCCAAAAAATAGTTTTTTAATTATTTCAGTAAAATGGTTTTTTATAGCGAAAGATTGAGTTTTTCAAAAAAAATTCCATTTTATTTCTAATGGTTCGTATTTTCATATATAATTAATAACTCATAAAATTATTCATTTTATATAAATGTGAAAAAAATATATTTTTATAACATAGGTAATCATATTCATACCCTCCATTCCAAAATATAATTGATAACCATCATATTATATAATAAAATTTTAAAATAATGGAATTTTTGTTAATAAATTGTGTCGCTTGTAGTACAACAAATCAAATAAATTAAATTTATTTGAAAACATATATTTCATAAAAACTTGGGTTATTAAATTATACCACTTAAAAATTAATTTCACATTAAAATTCCCTTTCTTTGGTAAATAAACTGAGTATTATTCTGGATCATCACATCCTTAGGTTTCCATGAACTTGCCTCAAATTGGTGTTTTTTCATAAAACATTGACTATGTGAGTGGTATTATCTTATCGAAATTTCTATAAATGACAAAAATTCCCTACTTTATGTTCCCTATATTAATTACATTTATCTAGTTATATGACTCTTAGGTTTAGTACATTCGATAGATCAGTTATATACTTCCTCTAGAGAGATACATATAACTCATCACAGACTTGAGAGTGTTTTGGTGAATTTAAATATTGATAAGTTGTCACCCTGATATGATGAAGAATTCAAAAGAGACTAATATACATTGGGATTTTTAATTACTTTTCTCAAAATATCATAACCTTTTACCATGGAGAAATTCTTATAAATACCTTATAAATTCCATCACGCATCAATTTTTATTAGGGCATGTTATTTTGACTTTATTCCACCTCTATGTGTCCTTGAATGGAACAAATCATCTCTTCCATTACTCCATCTATCTAATGTCACACTAGCATTACTTCCAAAAAATTATTATATCATATTATATCTCTACACATATTTCCATATGGGTATTCACAAGGATCCATTTAAATAATTTTTTGAATGATAGTATTGTTTGAAAACTCAATTGAAGGAAGGTTTTGATCCCAAAAACCATTTAAATCCCTTCTACAAGATAAAAATATATCCTTTTGGGTTTTTATTATTTTCAAAGACTATCCATCTATCTGATTATGATACACAATGTTAAAACTATACTATGTTTCATGATTTTACTGAAAAATTTCCTAAACATTAAGGTAATTATTGGATCCCATTTAGAAACGATATAAAGTGGTACACTATGAATCCTTTCCACTTCCATAATTTATATCATTGAATGATGTTCAAGATAAAAATATTCTATGATAGTAATGAAGTATTGTGAATGTGTATGGTGATCATCTTCAAACCATATAACATTATACATTTGAGATTTTTGGGGATTCCAAGGTCCAAATCTAATGTTATTTGTTCCCATTTTCATTTTGTGATGGTAATGGATTTAACATACCATTAAGATATTATCTCATATCCTTAACATGATAGAATAAAATGAAATTATATACAAATTCAATGAAATATATCATCATTTTATCCCACCAAAACAATATTTCAAATACTTCTACATCTTTATACTTATATGTTTAATTGTTTATAATGAACATTAAGCCTCCTTTATAAAATACCTCTACAGATCTTGTATAGATTGGACAAATACATGGATTTTAGACCATATCATTCCATCAAAATAAAGGTTTAGATCAAGAACCTTTTCAGTATATTCTATATCTCAATATCATTTTTGTGTAACAATTTAATTTTAATATAGATAGATGAATGAACCTTCATTTTAGAAATTTAATATTTATCCATTTTTGATGTCTTTAAACATCTTTGATACCCTAGTACCCTAATACCTAAGATGTAACTGACATGGCCTGAAGGGGGTTCCCAATCCCTATGGGTTGGTGACAATCACCTGACATCATAAAAGAACAATGGAAAAAATATTTTCCAAAAAATAATGGAAGATAAAAGATACAAATAAGTGTGGTCAAAACTCCAAAGGGAGAACATACTAGAAACTAAACATATATATCAAAACACAAAATAGTACATAAGTAATGTCCTAAAACACAGACGTGATTAACTCAAAATCCTAAGGGAAATACCACTCCGAGATAAAGTATCATGAATACACACGTACTACAAGAGGAGAATTTTCTTTTCTCATAAATGGAGTAAATAAATCTAGAAACTCCTAATGGAAAAGGTATGATGTGGGATCAAAATCTAAGTATGGTATCACCATGTTTTCCATTGAATAATAAATAATAATAATAACACAAATTATTCTAATTTAAAAAAATCTGGGCATGGAAATATAATTTAATATTTAAAATGGCATTATTTCATTTGTAAATGATTGAAAACATTTCATAAATTGATTAAAAAACACATTACATTAAAAAGTTTGTATAAGTTCTATTTTATGAATAAAGAAGTTTCAAAGTAAAAGTAATATATATATAATTAATCACAATAAGCACTATGGTTTTTTACTATATGATACAATAGTTTCTAGTTATAGGATCTTCACGCATATGATAACATTGATCATAGAAATATGTGTACCCATATCTCTTATCATCAGGATCAATTGGTCTCAGCAAAATCTCATTGTGTATAATATCCTCCTAACATGATTTTTTAGAGTTTTCATAAACAACCCGTTGTTAGAGAATTATCATATTAGTATTATTATCCAAAATAACCACAAACTACCTAAGACCAATTGTGTTCAATAAATATATTAAAAAAGGGAAAATCATTGCATTTCAATCAATCATTATACATAATTAAATTGACCACATTTCCTTTTCATAATGATAATTTCCCTACAAATAAAAAACAATAATTTTTCATAAATTCATGAAATTTCTATTCAAAACCAATCATAGGTTTTAATAAATTAAATTTATTCCATTTTCTAAAATCAATGCTAAATGTGATTAAAAAACTCAAATAATTTCAAATATAAATTCCAATTACAATTCCAAGAAAATTCAAATCATAGTCCCAATTCACATTGAATGGGGGTTTCATTAATATGTTGAATTTAATAGTAATAAAATTTAGAAAATAAATGATTAATTTTATGGTGAACCTCAAACTGAAAAACCTTTCTATAATCATGGAATCACATACCAACTTCTGCACCTGGTTATTGCAAAGAATAATGATGAAAACAAAGATCAAGAAATAAAAACTCAATTAAAAATTCAAATAAAATGATTTAATATCCATAAAAAATTATGATATAATAAAATATATAGAAGAAATAATGATTCAATAGGAGAAGACCCATTGGAGGAGAATCAAATACTACAGGGGGATCGAACCATATATGTCATGCTTTTATCTCCCAAATAATTATATTAATGAGAGAAAAGTGTTCCTGAGAGCCTCTATGACACATCGAATAATATTTTTTGTGTAAATGAAATGGGGTATCAATTAAGGGTTTTTATTTTTAAAATGAATTTGAGGAAAAAAATATTGCATTTATGGTTACTTGTGATGGGCTAACCTGTTATAATAACATTTTTCCTGAATCATGTACCCCTATAATAATTCGCATAGTTTTTAAAATTCGGGTGATTAGTATTTCAAAACAAACACCAACTATGAAAACTACAATTGTCTAGGGATTCAGGGTTTTCACTAGAGGGGTTCATGGTTTGGGGAACCCATGATCAAACCATTCATAAAATAGAATCCCCCTGAAAAAATAAAAAAATTCACTAAAAACCCCTAAACAAAATCCAACCAAAAAGAAAACCTGAAAAGCGTGGTGATAACATGAAAACCAGTAATATATTGTCACAACCTCCCAACCATAGAAACATTCTATCAATATAAATCCTTTAAGAAGTTTTTTTATAAAAAAATGTGGCCACTACTCTTTCATCAGTTCCCCCCACCCCGATGTCTCATGCGTATCACATCCATGTTCCCATAGTAATAAAACCAAAGGTATCACCTTCCCATGAATTTACTTTTTCCCGAAATCATCTATCGATACGGGATGCTAAGTCACATATAAATTTGGATCAATATAAAGATCATACCAGATTAAGATGTGACATTGATAATAAAGATATATTTAGAGTTTCGATTCATGGAACATGACACTTATCAAAGAGAATAATGGTGGAAGTGATAAATGGAATGAAAATTTACCCACCTACAAAATAACCTCGAATGTTCCCACAAATTTAGGAACGAAAATCCCCTTCCGTCTAAGATACCAATGACCTAAAAAATGTGTTTCAATAACACTTGGTCTCCAATAGAAAACTCCCACAGTCTACGATGATGATCAACATATTATTTATACTAGCTCTATGCGTTCAATATTCTTTGATCAATCATTTGAAATATTTTTTCATATCATAAACCATGCTTAGTCCATCTATTGAACATTCACTTATCTTCTGGAAACACAAAAGATATTTAAATGTCTAGCCATATTAGTCCTCAAAAAGAACCATTCATATCGTGTAATAGTAACTATTGTAATAAGAAAACTCAAATATTCACAAATGGTCATCCCAATATCTACTAATGTTAATAAAAAGTTAATGTATCATATCCTCGTGAATCTGTATTGCCCTCTCTATATGGACCTCTGTTTGTAGATGATATATTGTACTCCAACAAACCTGGGATCATGTTTCCACCAACAATTCTTTAAAAAATATATCATTAAAATGGGGAACTGAACCAGAGATTATATATGATAGAACTATGTGAAAATAAACATTCTATTTCAAATAGATATTTCCTTGCTCCTCAAATTTGGATGTATCAATATTGGGTAATGTGAACCATTTTTGTCTGCATATCGATCACAACCCATATCAAATTCATATTTTGCTGTATACATGGAATGAAAACCAAAAAGTCCATATAAATATCATCCCACTCCCTAAAAAAATGGAAGTGGCTGAATAAAACTAAGAGTATGGTTTTTGGTATTGACCTATTAGAAAGTATAAGATCAAAAAAATTTAGAAATGTCCCATCTCAAACATCGACAATAAAGTCGACTCTGTATATCATAAAACATCTATGTGATTCTTGGTATCACTTCACACTAATAATTAATTCAATCCCCCATCAAAATGTTCCTCATAGATAAATACATAATATACTATTTCTAAAAAAATAGAATACTATTAGAGTATAACGGCCACTTAGACATAGTCTCCCACCATAAAGAGTCTTTAATTCCACATAATACATCATTTTAATGCTTCTCCTAAAGAATCATCTTGAGAAGAAAATATTTCAACTAGACACTATCCAAGAAACCCCATAATCCATTTCCTAAACTACAATATGTAACTATGAAAAAAGACCCATTAATTTACACTATTCAGATGATTCTTTCAATGCATAGGATGGAAGATTCCTAATGAGATTGTCTGCATTGAAATTCACATATCCCCATGTGTATGAAATTTTAGAATTAAAAAAATTGAATTTACTCCACCCAAATCCTCTATGGAATATTTAAATATTTTTTTGAGAAGATATAACTGATGTTATTGGGAAAAAAACATAGTAAACGTCTATCCAAAAATATAATGTTCGAAATTTAAAGACTCCGAAATTTCAAGGAAATTTTTTTCTTAAATACATTGGAATTTTACGAGTATGTGGTTTCTGACGGAACTTTATTCTAAGGCCCGGAATCAATTTCTGAAGTTTTGTTCGGGTATGTTTAGTAAACGTATGTGCGGGTTTTTCTATCTTTTGAATCGGTGCTCAGAATTGAAAACTGGGGACACCGATGAACTCGTAGTGTCGGTATTTGCTTAAGGGGACCTTTACCGTAGTTGTGTTTTATGCAGGTTGAAAGTTAAATTTTGAGGAATTCATACTAAATTAATAAAATTTTTGGTACACAATTTTATTATTTAGTGGTGGTTATTTTCTCGCGAGAGGAGTTAGAGGTGGTTCCCACGCCCACATAACCTCCCAAGAGAGGATTTAGTGTGGTGGGGCCCACATGAGCCCTAATCATTTCATCTTCCCTTAACTCCCTTAAAACCCCCTTAATTAATTAACTCCTCCAATCGTTATGGTGGATCCTCTCCACCTCCAAAACATTTATGATGCCAACCCATTTAATTAATAGCCTTATTAATTAATTGGCACCTCTCATTTGAATTATTTTTGATTTGCATGGCAATTCTTTAAAAAATTCGAGATGTCTATTATAATATTTTCCTTAGAAAATATTTTGGTGGGGAACCACTGGAGAATTAGAGGAGATTTATTCTTCCATGAAAAACATCATCCTCTCTCGGTGAAGAACGCTCCATGACTTCTCCTACCTTATTCTTCCTCCGCGTCAAGGGAGAAGACACTGCTCGCGAGAAGAATCGCCTACGTTAATGACTCTTCCTGCTACGTTGATGGGACGACACCGTTCTCCGTGATGGAATCTTCCGCGACGCCCGACTACCGTGACGCTCGTCTTTCGTGGCTTGTCGACGTGTGAAATCAATTATATGGTAGGGGTTTTGTATAATTAAATGTGATTAAATTATCTCGTTATTGTTGAATCCATTGGAATGTCTTCAGCCAACTGCTACCGCCTAACGTGGAGGGTGCGGGCCGAACGAACATGGCCCTACGACTATCCGATGTTTCCTAATTTTATTCGCGATGGAGGTGTGTTGAGAGAGGAAAAAATGAGCGAAGGCAGTGGTTGCGCGCCGGTTTCTTGCAGAAGAACTGCGGCCCACAACCACTGGCCGCTCAGCCAAAGAAGAAGCAGCCGGCCTTAGCCGGCCGAGCTGGTAGAACTGTGGCGCCCCAAGGAGCCGCGCTGCGGAGGTCCGAAGCCCGCACTCTGTTGTCCACTTCGGTGGGTGAACCGTACGACTCCTCAGTCGGCTGGGTTGGAGGAGGCCACGTTGTCATCTGGGGCCGTGTGCGGTGGACAGCGGCCCACCCAAGCGGGCTGCTCACGCTGGAGAAGCCGACCAGTGTTGGTCGGCCGAGTAAGTGGGCGGCGCCACCGGTTCGGGAAATCCCCCCCCCTCCTTCTCCATGTTGCTCGACCAGTTGGTCGAGCCACGACCAATAGATGGTCGGCCCGCGCCGTCCGGGCCGCCTGCCACAGGTCGGGCTATGCCCCACCGGGTCAGGCCGCACCATAGCAGGTCAGGCTGACCCCTTAGCCAGGTCGGACCCGCCGAGCAAGGACGGGCCGACCCGCCAGCACACCGGGCTAGATGGTTCGGGCCCGTTTCACTAAAATTTGAATAACATCATGACTGTGGGTTTGATCAACATGACGTCTGTGGAACTGGGACCCTTGTGATGAGAGTTTTGGATGACTTTGAAAACGGCTGGGTTGGTTCGGACTTGAAACCAACTGGGACCTCGGAGCAGAAACACTTATAACATAAGGACTGGACGTAAGATTTACATGCCATCAACTACGTTTGTTTTCATTGGATGAGACGGTTGTTTTGGAATACTCCACTCGAGGTTCGGACACAGTTGGAGTATGGTCGGGTTGGTTTGAACCTAAAAACCAACCGGGCCCCTAGGACGAAAAAGCCAATAACTCTTAGACCGGGCGTCCGATTGACGCGTCGTCAGTCGCGTTTGGTTTCTTTTGATGAGAAATAACTTTTGGATACATCAACTCAGGAATTCTTGATAGTTGATGTATCAACCTCTAGCTCGAGGAGCGGACCCTCCCGGAATCGAGCGTGCTGTCTGTGGGAACCCTAGAGCTAGATACGACTACGATGACTTCCGTACTAGGATCCTCCTTGGGTTCAACGAAGATGACTTCATTACTAGGATCCTCTGTGGGTTCGACGACGACGTTGACCTTACTGGAATCATCCATCGGTTTGACAGCGATGACTTCTATACTGGGATCCTCTATGGGTTCGACAGCAATGACTACTATTCTTGTATCCTAAGTGGGTCCGATAGTTTGACTTCTGTACTTGTATCTTTAGTGGGTTCGATAGAGTAGCTGGTCTAGTATCCTACGTGGTTCCGAGAGCTTAGATGGTCTAGTATCCTACGTGGTTCCGACAACTTAGATGAATCCGGGACTACATATGATCATCTCTAATGCAATAAAAAGATATATACTTATGTGAGTAGAGTCTTGACTTTCAATCATTATCATCAATGTGATTGACTTGCTTTCCTATGTGTACTAGGTTGTGCTTGGGATCTAGAGTTGGATCCAGAATGTGCTTGATAACTTTGGTATATGTATGGGCATATACCTAAGTAGAGTTGGTTGATACTTCGTGATTGTATCTTTCTTCTGTGGTTTATCTTTTGTGGATTCTGGGAGACCTTCGGGGGTCTCGGGGTCCCTACTGATTATCGTATACTCACCCCTGCATGGGCTATGCCCACATTACGTTGTGTTGGATGCAGATGACAGACAACACTGATCGATGTGGATGCTTGTGAAGCTAGACGGTACCCAGAGGTGGACCACTTGGTGAGACGTACACGGAGCGGATGGCCGAACCCGAGGTACAGAGGAGGCCATATGTACCCATCCTTAAGCTGGGATTTCTGGAGGATGAACCAGTAGTAGCTGTTTTACATTTCTATAGTTGAACCATCTTTTCAGTTGTACTGTACTTACAGTTGGGCTTGTATTTCTGGCCCCTTTCCTCTCATCACTTACTTTTGTAATCAGTATTACTTAGTGTTATCTTCTATTGCGTACTCTATTCTGTTTGTTTACTTTTATAAAGGCAATGCCTTCCCTTTTTATCAGGAATTACGCCTTTGGTGCTAGTCACCATCCCCTGGCCTATGGAAGGCGGGCTTGGGGTAGTCACAGCATGGGCCCCGAGGACGGGTCGTGACAAATTGGTCTCAAAGGATTCGGTTCTACCACAGAACTCAAGAAATTTGATCATTCTTTTCTGTGAAGCAATAATGTTAAGAGTATTAAGTGTGGTTCTCGGTCTAGGGAGTCCAGTGTTGATGTGGTGGCCGACGTATCCATACACCAAGACCTTGATCTATGAATTCTGACTTAGTGCACAAAAACACTGATTGCGTGTGTGTTTCCTTTGAAAAAAATTTCTCCGTTATTACTATGTTTTTGCTCACCAGATATATTGTTTAAACTATGGTGCACCTGTTCATTTTTCAGGATGGCCCCACGAAGGCATCTATATAGGGTTCTGAGTTACGTATGAGATGGTAGCCCACCGAGCAACGATGCCTCAGTGCAAGGCGCCATCACAGCAGAGGCACCAGCGGTACCACTGCCCGCTGGGCCACCAATACTACCAGCCCCAGTAGCAGAGAATGCACACCGTCGGAGTGCATTGCACGGGTTCCAGCGATAGAGGCCGCCCAGGTTCTAGGGAGAGATGGACCCCCAGGCAGCTGTGGAATGGCGGGAGGCTATCGTTAGAGTTTTCGTATTGGTAGGGACACCATCGAACCTCATGGTGATCCTTGCTGTGAGTCTCCTGCATGAAGTAGCAGGCAGATGGTAGAGCCTGATTCTCCAGTTGCATGACAAGGCATCGCTACTCGGGACAGACTTTGAGAGCCTGTTCTGGGAAGAGTTTTTACCAGCCACCCATCGTGCGGTGCGGATTCAGGAGTTACATCATCTCCAGTAGGGCAACATCACATTATCTCAGTACTCATCGAGGTTCACCGGCCTCTCACGCTACTCCACAGATATTGTACGAGGCCCATTCTTCAGGACCTAGACCTTCGAGCAGGGACTCAGGCATGAGATCTGGGATTCGATGATCTCCCTCAATATACCGACGCAGGAGGGGTGCTGGAGAGAGCCCTTATAGTGGACAGTTTTCTCGCTGAGCAGTCACCAGCGGCGAGACCCCCCGCTGGACGACACGTAGCGGAGTCTTCTGCAGCCGGCAGTAGACAGTTGACGCAAATGTCCAAGTGGACTAGGCCATCAGGTGGGCGTCCTCAGGATACACGTTTGGTTGTGCAGAGCACATGAAATAGAGCCAGTCATACGAGGAGCAGGAATTGTTATGCATGCAGCGGGAAGGGTCACATGGCTCGAGACTGCCCGACCCGACCTACAAATGAGCAGTAGGTAGTAGTGGGACCTCCCAGGTAGAGGCAGGGGTTTGACTGTGGTGGTCTGCTAAGAGAAGGTGGACGTGGTAGAGGAGCTGGCCGAGCAGTCGGTGGTGGATGACATTTTGAGGCCCTACCACCACCACCACCATGAGGACCACCCCGACTGCAGGGAACAAGTGGGCATGGGAGAGCTCTGCCTCAGGAAGCTGAGGCCAACAACCATAGTTCTCCGGGAGCAGGTGGACATGAACGGGACTAGCTCCAGGCATGGGGACTTTTGTTCATGATGCTTCTAGAATTGTTTATGTCATTGTTTTAGATTGCTTTGTGTCTTTGTACTTTGAGCTGCTGTAATAAAAGACACATTTCTATGTGATTTTTGCTTTCCTGCCTTTTTGTATGGTTGATACTGAGAGGTTCTAGTTAAAACTGTAACATGACCCTCACATTTAATATTCCTACTGGAGGAGACCCAGTGACCATACACTTCTGTCGATAGTGTGACTCGACCCTTGGAGGTGAGAGTAATGGTTGGATCTCTTGGTAGTAGCATCAAGGCCCTACGACGTCTTCCATGGCATGAAATAGTACCGTTCATGTCAGGATTGACTGTATTAGGAAAAGAACGTGGTTTATCTAGGGGATGAGACCAGATTTCTATTTTTGGCAATGGAGAAATCTTAGAAGATCTTGTTGGACGTAAGCGAAAAAGGGTGTAGTCAAGTTATTTAAAAATGGCTAGTCACACCCATAGTTTGTTGAGAGAATGGTTTACGGTTTACTCTAAACTCAAAAGTCTCAGGTGTGTCTTCTCGTAGAAGGACCTGGACCAGAGATGGTGACATTAGCTTGAGTCCCTCCGGGACTATGACTTTGAGATAGTCCATACTCCTAGGAAGGGGAATGTTGTAGTAGATTCCCTCAGTAAGAGATTGGGTATTCACCTGCTAGGAGAGGCGACAGAGCAGCTGGCCGTGTTTCCGATATCCTATGTGGATAAAGATGGAGCATCTTTTCTGCAGTCCCTCACAGTCACTCCTTCACTAGTTCATTGAGTTAGGGAGGAACTGTACCGACGACCTTGCAGATCACCTCTGTCTTGGACTGACCCAGGAGAGTCAACACTTGTTGGACCAGAGATGGTGCAGGCCAGGACGGAGAAGGTGCAGATCATCCAGGAGCGGATGGCGACTGTACATAGTAGACAAAAGTCCTATGCTGGTAAGAGACGAAGACCACTGGAGTTCGAGGATGGAGACCACGTCTTCCTATGGGTCTCACCTTAATTAGGTCTATAGTGATTTGGTCGGGGTGAAAAGTTATCTCTGAGTTTCATCGGACCTTTCCAGGTCCTCAGCAGAGTAGGTGAGGTGTCTTACTTCCTGGCCCTTCCACCTCAGTTGCACTGAGTGCATAACTTCTTTCACGTATCTCAGCTGAGGAGATATGTGCATGACCCGTCCCACATCATTGACCATGGGGAGATGGACATCGATGATGGGGAGACATTTACGGAGGTCCTGGTGGAGATTGAGGATCGACAGGAGCGGGTCCTACGTGGACTGTTGATTCCTCTGGTGCGCATTTTCTGACAACACGGGAACCTCTAGGAGAGCACTTGGGATTGGGAGGCTCTGCTACGAGCTCAGTACATATATTTTTTTCCCTAGTGTGTTTTGTAGCTTTACGGGGATGTAAATCCCTGAGGTGGGACTAATTTAAAGACCCGTAAATTTCAAGGAAAATTTTTTCTTAAATAATTTGGAATTTTACGAGTCTTTTGTTCGTAGAGGCACTTGATTCTGAGGCCCAGTTTGCCCGGAATCAATTTCTTAAGTTTTGTTCGGGTACATTCAGTAAATGTACATTCTGGTTTTTCTATCTTTTTAACTGGTCCTCGGAATTGAAAACTGAGGACACCGATGAACTCACATCGCCAGTATTCTCTTTAGGAGACCTTTACCGCAGTTTCATTTTATGCGGGTTGAATGTTATATTTTGAGGAATTCAAACTAAATTAATAAAATTGTTGGTACACAATGTTATTATTTAGTGGCGGTTATTTCCTCCCAAGAGGAGTTATAGGTGGGGACCACACCCACATAACCTAAAATTAGAGGATTTAGTGTGGTGGGGCCCACACGATCCCTAATCCTTTCATCCTCCCTTAAGTCCCCTAAACCCCCTTTAATTAATTAACTCCTTCCCTCATTATGGTGGAGCCTCTCCACCTCCCAAACATTGATGATGCCAACCCAATTAATTAATAACCTTCTTAATTAATTGGTACCTCTAATTTGAATTATTATTTATTAGCATGGAAATTATTTAAAAAATTTGAGATGTCTATTATAATATTTTCCTTAGAAAATATTTTGGTGGGGAACCTTTGGAGAATTGGAGGAGCTTTATTTTTCCATGAAGAACATCATCATCTCTCGGCGAAGAACACTTCACGACTTCTCCTACCTTCTTCTTCCTCCGCGTCATGGGAGAAGACACCGCTCGCGATAAGCGTCACCTACGTCAACGAAAATTCCTCCAACATTGACGGGACGCCACAGTTCTCCGCGACGCCATCTTCCACGACTCATGACTACCGCGACGCACGTCTTCCGTGGCTTGTCGACGTGCGACATCAATTACGTGGTAGAGGTTTTGTATAATTCTACGTGATTAAATTATCTCGTTCATGTTGAATCTGTTGGAATGTCTTCGGCCAACTGCTACCGCCCAATAAAGAGGGTGCAGGCTGAACAAACATGACACGATGACCCTCCGATGTTTCCTGATTTTATTTACGATGGAGGTGTGTTTAAGAGACAGCAACGAGCGAAGGTGGAGGCCACGCGCCGGCCGCATGTAGAAGAACCGCAGCCTGCAACCGTGGGCCGCTCAGCTGAAGAACAACCGGCCGGCCATAGTCGGTCGGGCTGGTGGAACCTCGGTTCCACAAGGTGCTGCGTTGCAGAGGTCCGTGGCCCGCACTCCAAACGCCTCTTCGGTGGGTGAACCGGTCAGCTCTCCGGCCGGTCGGGTTGAAGGAGGTTGTGGTGACACCTGGCACCGCCGGTTTGGTAATGAAGGGTCTACCCCACCCCTGATCCGCGTCGCTTGGCCAACAGTTGGCCGGGCCGCGCTAGCAGGGTCGGGTCGCGCGAGCGGGGCAGGGCCGCGCCAGCCGGGTCGGGTCGCGCCTGCCGGGTCTGGCCGCCTACCACGGTTCGGGTCATGCCCCATGGGACCGGGCTGCGCTATATCGGGACAAGGCGACCCCTTAGCTGGGTCGGACCCACCAAACCAGGACGGTCCGACCCGCTAGCCCACCGGGCAGGGCCCATTTCGCTTAAATGCAAATAACATCACGACCGTACGTCTGATTGACGCATCGTCTGCGACTCTGGGACCCCTGCGACAAGGCGGTACTTTTTCGCTACTGTAAGTGACTTTTGGATGTCTTTGGAAAATTCCCGGGTTGGTTCAGACTCAAAACCAACTGGGCCCTCGGAGCGGAAACACTTATAACTTAAGGATCGGATGTCCGATTGACGTTCCTTCAACTACATTGGTTTCCTTTGGTGAGACAGTTATTTTGGAATACTTCACTCAAGGTTCGGATATAGATGGAGTATAGTCGGATTGGTTTGAGGCTAAAAACCAACCAGGCTCCTGGGACGGAAAAGACAATAAATCTTAGAACGGGTGTCTGATTGACGCACCATCAGTCGCGTTGGGTTTTTTTGATGAGACAAAACTTCTTGATACATCAACTAAGGACTTCGTGATAGTTTAGGTATCAACCTATGGCTCAAGGAGAGGACCCTCCCAGAATCGAGAGTGATGTGTGCGGGAACCCTAGAGATGGTTGTGACTACGATGACTTCCGTACTAGGATCGGTTTTGATGACGATGACGTTCGTATAAGGATCCTCCGTGAGTTCGATGATGACGTCTACCATACAGGAATCCTTTGTGGTTTCGACGATGATGACTTCTATTCTGGGGTCCTCTGTGGGTTCGACAGTGATGACTAATGTTCTTGTATCCTAAGTGGGTCTGACAGTGTGACTTCTGTACTGGTATCCTGAGTGGGTTCGACAGAGTAGCTGGTCTAGTATCCTACATGGGTCAGACATCTTAGCTGGTCTAGTATCCTACGTGGGTCCGATAGCTTAGATTAATCAGTGACTACATCTGATCATCTCTAATTCAATACGAACGATGTATACCTGTGTGAGCTGAGTCTTGACTTTCAATTATTATCCTCGATGTAATTGACTAGTTTTCCTAGGTGGACTGGGTTGTGCTTGGGCTCCAGAGTAGGAGTTGGACTATGATTGATAACATAGGTATATGTATGGGAATATTCCAAAGTAGAGTTGGATGATACTTCTTGATTGTATCTTTCTTCTATGGTTTATCCTTCAGGGATTCTGGGAGACCACTGGGGGTCTCTAGGTCCCCACTGAGTATCGTATACTCACACCTGCATTGGCTATGCCGGCACTACGTTGTGTTGCATGCAGACGACAGACAACACTAATCGAGGTGGAGGCTTGTGGAGCTGGATGGTACCCGGAGGTAGACCACTTGGCGAGACATACACGAAGAAGATGGCCAGTCCCGAGGTGATGAGGAGGCCATCTGTACCCACCCTTAAGGTGGGATTTTTGGAGGACGGCTCAGTGGTTGTTGTTTTACTTTATTTCAGTTGTACCAGCTTTTCAGTTGTACTATACTTACAGTTGGGCTTGTATTTCCGGCCCCTTTCCTTTCAGCACTTACTTTTGTATTCAGTATTACTTTGTGATAACTTATGTTGCGTACTCTGTTGTGTTTGTTTACTTTTATAAAGTCAATTCCTTCCCTTTTTATCAGGATTTACACCTTTGGTTCTAGTCACCAGCCCCTAGCCTATGAAAGGAGGGCTTGGGGTAGTGACGTCACGGGCCCCAAGGATGGGTCGTGACAATAAACTCTTATGTTCATGCATCCTATCTATGAGTTCAATTACATGGGATAGATAATTCATATCATGTGGCCTAAGATGATGAGATCCATATGATACAACATGATCATCCAAAATAGAAGCACAACACAAACATGAACCTAATGTGTCATAAAATACCGACCTTCCAAAACTCTAGAAGAGTCAACACTAGTGATGAAGTCAAAAGGCATTTCATCTGTAAAAATAACCACGAAATTTATCATCCCAAACAATCTTCATCCCCTTTTGAGTTTGAGGAGTCTTTGAAGAAGCCACATTAAAGAAATATTTATGAACAAGTCATAATACCCTAATTAACCTAAGATGATCTAAACAGATCAAACATTACATGGTTGCTTCAATGTCTAAACAACCATGAACATTTCATGGTAAACTGAAATACCATGATTAAAGAACACATTTCCAAATAATTTCATTTCCCACATCCCGAAATGAAATTTTGATATCTCGGTATAAATTCAGTGATTCCTTAATAATTCGAGAAATTTTTTCTAATGACGAATATGTACATCCTTATGCATATAGTATAAAAGGATTTAAACAACAAAGACCACCACAAATTTATCAAGATGATCATTAAATGATCTATTCATCAAATAATAAAATTATTTAGGAAAGTTGGTTAGATTAAATGAAATGATAAGGTACTCATAATGGTTATACTTGCATCAGAATAAGTTTTTCTGAATGTCATATTCTTTTATTCTAAACTGGTGATAACCATGTTGACGATAAATCTTGAAGAACCAAAAAAGACCTTTAAAATAGTCAAATATATAATGAATATATTTAAATAGGCTCTTTTTCATTAATATAGGATTTTAGTTTTTCAAGTAATCAATTTATATTTAATGTGTTCTATCATATTTCTTATCAATGAAAATGAGCATTTCCAAGGTGACATGCCTAGGTAGATAAATCCTTTCTCTAGCAGATCATCCAACTACGTCTTCAACAATAACATTTCTTATAGTTCCATGATATAATATTATATATATATTAGTTGAGTGAAATTCAATAAATAAATAGAAAACTCTACCTCTATTACATGGGAAAAAATAGAGATCGTAAGGAAAAATGTTACGAAACTCGATGACAACTTGAGGGATAACAACAACAAAAATACATATCTTTGTCAAATTAAAACAGTGATATTAACTTCAAAAAATTTAGATAAAATGGTTCGAATCAACTCAAAAATATGTTTTATTCCCCTTGAAGGACACGAAACACCCCATTGGGTGTGGTAAAGGAGACCTCTTGAAGATAAAAGTTTATTTTGGCCTTATTAATAATGATAAAATCCATCATTTACTTGAGATTAAGTGGTTTCATGATGAGAACTATAAATTAAAAATTAAACTCAATCATTAATAATGATAAACAATTAGGACAATGGCCTCCCCAATATATATTCATTCTGAGTTGTTTAGTAATATCAATCACATAAGATAATGATCAAAATGAATATTTTAATGGATAAGAATAAAATTCAACCTAAATAAATGAGAAGAACCAGTAACAAATGAATTATTATCTAAAGACGAATCTATAGTGATTTTACATCTCTCGGTCACTTGGCACATATCTCATTACATTAGGGAATATTCCAATATGCAAAGAAAAATCATTAGGGATACATGTGGTTGTAATCCCTAAGATCATGAAGCATATGATTTCACCATAGTACTCTATGGTATTAATGAGCACTACCAATAAATTGGTTAAGAAGCATATCAAATAATTTATATAATTTTCCGTAACAACCATATAAACTGTAACACCCCCGAATGATAATGTGTCAAATTAATAAATGTAATGACTCATGTCGACAAGGCCCACCATATCATATAGTAGTGATCAGGATGGGAGACCTCCTGTGATGTTTCAGAGGCTATGTGTGAATGGGGATACAAAACACAGAAAGAACATGTGTTGTTGTTTTCAGTAAGTATCAATTGCTATAGGAATTACAAATCCTGGGTCCCATAGTGAAAACACATTTCGAATTCTAAAGTATGATATAATGGAAGAAAGTCAGTGCACCTCTACCAGGAACTGCAAGAGGTAGAGAAGAACTCTTCTATCATCAAGACTTCATTTATCCCTTAAATGAACTCATAAAATTTTCACAAAGATAATAAAAAGGAACACCCATCAACCATGACATACCATCTAGATCAAGATCTACCATTACCTATCTGTAAATCATTATAAGATGACCGATTCAATAATTAAACATGAAAAAAATATTAGATCATTGTATCATCTCAAACCATTATTCATCTACTCATTCAATACAATATCAAGCGAAAACTTCATAATCTGGATGAATTGGATTTTATATTCTATCAGGGTCCCGTTAGCCTGGTCTAGTTTAAAAAACTTCATTTCCATATCCATCAACATAGACTATGGATATAATTCATCATTTTAAATAACCATAATGTCTTTCCACTCCAAACCCTTGTACTTATTCACATCCACAATTAGGTTCCACCATATCCTTCCAGACCCCTTTATCGTGATGGTGGGATATTTCACGTTGATTGAATCCAGAATTTCCATGAACTCAAACAAAATATCAATCTTCCACGTCCAATAATCATCCCATTGAGAATTATTAGAGCCATCGAATGCCAGTGGATTTTAATGAAGGAACTCTTGAGCACAATTCTATAAAAAATCCCCTTAGGATATACAACTATTTCCCAAATGATAATGAGAGATGTTCCCAATCAAATATCAAGGAAAATATGCATAATAATCTCAATGAAATTATGGTCTATTGGATAATTTGATCACTATGTTTTATCAGAAACATCCTCTTGGATCCCATTCACAATTCTTCATAGAAGCATGATGTTATACAAGATTAAAAAAACATTTTTGTCATCAAAATGTTACACATAGAAACAAATCAAATAATAGAAGATGGTAAATTAATTCCATCTGATAAGATATCAGGATTTGGATATCAACATATTCATATCAAAATCAAGGACAATAATATAAGTGCATCAAATTATTCAACTTGATTACATTCCCAAACCACCCATGGTAACATAAGGCCCATTACTATTATATATGGTGAGGAACTATATCATATGTACCTTCTATGTCCCAATAATTTTACTCAACTTCTTACAGACATCAAAGAAAGAATCTCAATCTTCACTTCTGATAATTCGTTTTCACAAACCAGCCCAAATACCATTTTAATCTGATAGCCAAGCCGAAACTGACATGGCCCAAAGGGTGTTCTTTCCCCAATGGGAGTTCATCTAGCACCTAGAATTATAATAGAACAAAATTAAATGAATTTCCAAAAAAAAAGTATGATAATAGATACAATTCAATATGATCAAAAATAAAATGGGAGAATGTACCATAAACCAAATAGTTATATCAATCCCTATGATGGTACATCATCAAGTCACTCAACAACCGACCTGCTAAACATAATATTACAAAGGAGACATAACTCCAAGTAAAAGGATAGAGAATATCTATATCCTTCGAGAGGAACTTTTTTTTTATTTTTCTTAGACATAGAGGATGAAAATATACAAACTCCCAGAGGAAATGGATGGGTGTGAGCTAGAATTCTTAGTAGGGACTCACCAAGTGATCTATAAAAAGTTTCCATAATAATTATCCAAATAATGTTTTTGATTTATATAAATTAGTTATTTTAAATACATTATCATATTTAATAAAAAACATGGTTTTGTTTCAGAATAATGGAAAACATTTCATACTTTAAAAAAATAAAACAATTTATGAAATAGTTTATATAAATCACCCCGCATGGATAAATCATTTTCATAATCAATTTAAGTTATATACCAAAAAATAACAATAAGCACCATGGTCATCCCCATTTTTTATAATATTTTATATTTGTACGATCCCCACACATATAATATCAGGGAATATATAAATATGTATACAAATTTCACTTAGGACCAGGCCAAATATGCATCATCAATATCCCACTGGGGATATGATCTTCTGAAAAAGTCTTTTGTTAGATTTGTCATCATCAACAAGTTTTTTGGAAATTACCATCATAGCATGATTATTCTAAATTACCCACAATCTATCCTGGTTCTCATGATCTTAATCAATCAATTGAAATATAGAAAACCATTTCATTACTTATCAAACATTATTTATAGTTAAATTTTCCACATTTCCTTTTCAAAATGCCAATTCATTTTCAAAATCAAAACACGAGTTTTTAAAAAATTACACATTTAAATGTGAAACCAATCATAGGTTTTCATCCATTAAATTGAATAAATTTTCCAAACTCGTTTCAAAATCATTTCACAAATTCCATCAATTTACAAAAAATGCCCAAAATTTCATTTCCATTGGAATTTGAAGGTTTTTTGAAAATTCATTTCTAATTTAAATCACAAGTCCAGTTCATCAATAATTTTGGATTAATCACTAAATTTAATTAAATTTAAATCAAATTAATAAAATAATTGTTTATTTACATGGAAAATCCCAAACGTAATCACCTACTTTTAATTATGGAATCAAAAATTAACACCAACATCATGTTCAACTAGTGAAGAACACAGATAATGAAAATCAAGTGATCAAACCTAGAATCAAAATTTAAAAAATTCATGTTAATATCCATAAAACATGAGATGATATAATAAACTATATGTAGGAATGAATGATAGGTTTGGAGGAGATATAAAAGAGGATAATCACTTTTTGGAGAGGCATCAAACAAGATCTAACACACATTGATATATCAAATAGTCAGTTTGGAAGATCCAAACAGGTTTCCTGAGAGCCTCTAAGACCTAGAAAATGAAATTTTTTAGAGTAATTTATGATTATGTTATTAAAAAGGGGTTTGAAATTTTTTAATATAATTTTTAGAATTAAAATTCACTGAGTGCAGGATTTTTTAGCATGGTTGGATGGCTACTCAATAAGTGTGCCTTAATCATGTTCCCCACTAGTTGGGTGCATAGATTACACTAAGTAGATGCATGTTTTATGAATATATGTTACAACTATGTAAAACCCCAACTAACTAGGTTTTCATGGATTTCACTGGATGGGTGAACAGTTTTAAAAAACCATGCACCATCCATGCATAACCCAGAAAACCTAAAAAAAATCAAAATTCGACCCAAAAACCCTAAATATGATCCAAAAAATAGTAAAAATACCAGGGTTTATAAATACATGAAAAATATTAACCTGATGATACACTTATATATTTCATGACCCTTACTTTAAAATCTAGAAATATTGGATAATTTTTTGTCCTTATTGTAGATAAGCTACTATGATCCTTTTTACCCAAATCATGAGGCTCATGTTCACTCTCCAAGGGTGGTAATATATCGAATAGTCCTAATAATAAGTCAATTCTAACTATATTCTATAGTATATGTAAAATCTTCCCAAACCAATATATACTTTAATTCTTTGTAGACAATATATATATATATATATATTAAACATAAACACTCCATGTATTTAAAGAAAAAATTGACATTGGTAACTCCAAATAATGAGTTGGTTAATGTTTCTCATTACCCTTCAATTTATGTGATGAATAACCTAAAACATTAACAATAGAAAATTATAAAATAATAAAATTTTATTTATCAATTTATTTGATTAAAAACTTTAATTTTAGCTTACTATACACACAAAACAATTTTTAGCTTACAAGAAATGCAACAATGAGTTTATTCTTTAGCTTGCGTAACACACAAAACTAAATTTTACCAATCAAACATATACTATTAATAACATTATTTTATATGATAGTCATTACCTAGACGTCTCAATGGAGGTTATAAATAATATTAAATATTTAATGAAAATATATAGTTTAGACCTGTTTAATATTTATCTGTTTATTAGTAATAAAATAATAATCATTTTAAAAAGAAACAATTGTTTTCAAAAAAACTATATTTCTTTCCTAGATTGAATTTAAGTTGGGCTTTATGAACATATTTTAAAAAAAATCACCAATGATAGAAACATTAAAAGAAAAAGTGAAAGTTATTTTCTAAATTTGAATATGAAATTTTACTTAGGGTGAATTTTTATGAATTTTTTGAATGTTTTCAATTTTTGATGAATTGTGAATTTTTTTAAAAATTAAAGGAAAAATGTATTTTAATTTTAATAATTTATAGTGTAAAATATTATTTTATATTTTTTTAATGTAACATTTGTATAATTTTAATCAAATTATTTTAATTTAGGTCATTGGAATTATTTTTTATATTTAATTTATATATAAAAACATTTTAAACGCTTCAACATTTTATCTTTAAAAACCAACTTTCACATCACGTCCATGAGATTAATTTAAAATTAAATTATTCCACATTTGTTAATAAAATATTTAAAAAATGGATTCCACAAATTTAATGATAATAATTTATATTATATAATAATTTCAACATAGTTTTTTACATTAATGATCACTGAAAATAATTTAAATTATTTACTATTATTAATGACAAAATTGGTTTTTTCACATTACAAGTATCTATGATAATATTAATATTACACATAAATAATTTTTATTATTACAAATTTTCATATATAATTAAAGTAAAAATGTATTTATTATTAAATAAATTTCATTTTAATTTTATTCCTAATGGATAAATTGCTAAGTTAAATAAAATGATACACCTTAGAGTGGTAAAAAACTAAATGTGTAAAATATAGTAAACATAAACACTAAAAATAGAAATGATAAAAATGAATCTATTTTTACTATTTAGAGGTTTTTATCAGATACACAAATCCACTACTCCATTACAGATCTATTCTAGTGGCACATGAGTTAAGGTATACATCCAAATAGTAAATATTATTGGGTATTTTCAAGAACGCCACTCCTGCTCAAATATAAGTGGGTACTCATTCCCCTCACTTCATAACACCTATCAATCCATTTGTCTCATCCATAAAATACCTAAATAAATTAAAAACATTTTTAAAATCATCCTAGAAGTCTTACTTTTGTTAGAAATAAATATTTTTCAGGATTTATGCAAACCTTATGAGAATACCCGCAGAGAGGTAACAATCATCAATGAGTATCATTATTTTATTTATTTCTCCACCAAATTGATTTTTTATTAATCCATTATTATATAATAAGATCATTATAATCCATTTACTGGGATGATTTTAGAAATATGGAATGAAATAAAACCATAACCACTTCCATCAAATGGGTTACGAAAACCACCTTCATGTGTAAGGCGGACTACAACCTCGCGAATGAATATCGACTATTTTCCCATTACATCCTCTCAAGGTTGGGTATTATAACTGATTAAAATTCTATATATGATAAATATAACATAAATAAATTTATATATTGATTATTGCATATATACCTTATTACTCTTCACTATGTAGAACACATGATAATGAAAAATTAAAAATTATTTCAATATAATATATAATTTCATTTTTCTTCCCTTAATATTCCTAACATCATTCCTGAATGTCTATACTACCGCCTTAATGAAGTGTTGTGATTATCTTTCAATCATCACACCACATGTATTAAATATATATTATGAAATAATTTGGTATTTTCTATATTATGATAATTTAATAAAGATATTATACTTCATACCATCTTCTCATAATGGTCGTTGAAAAATTGAAATGTAACTCTTGTGTACGAATGACCTACCATCTCTAGGATCATAACACACTTCATTTCTCAAAATTCAAAATTCATGATTTTTAAAAATATATAATAGATTTATTATTATGATAATTATTTCATTATTTTTATATTTTTAGTTGATTTGATTGTATAATATGAAAAATAAAAGAACATTTATAAAAAAGTCAGTAATAGAAAATAATAAAATTAGCAACCAAAAAATAGAAATTATGAAATATTATTAAAAAACAGGTTGGAAAATGTTTAAAGAAGATAATATATGATAATATAAATATAAGGCCCCGAACATAAACATCTCTTAATATTGAATTATATGAATAATTCACATTGAGGATCTTTTCAGGTTTAGAGTTTTAGAGAATTAGGACATAACTGTTATATCTCAAAAGATTAAAAAGTAGACTAAGTTTCCATAAAATAAAAACTCTTAAAAATAAACATGTCTAGTTCCATGTTTTATATAGCATGACTTTCCCTTGATTCCATCCTTGACCCTATTCCACATTAAGTCCTTTGAAAAACATTTCAAAAAAACTTGGGGTGAGCATAAAAACCTCAGTAAGGGATACACAAAGAATGAAAACTGTTAGTTTTTCAATCATCAAGTAAACCGTGTATACTTTATCAAAGTAATACCTTCACCTTCATGAAGTAGTAAAAACTCTTCATTGAATAAAATATCATTACTTACCCTTTTATAACCAAAGTATTACCATAAAACCCATATAAAGAACACATAATATATAAAGGTAACTTGGGACATAAACATACTTAAGTGGAATAACCATACCATCGACTTCCACACACATCACTTAATGGAATAGCCATACGGCCAACTTCCATACATACATAATGGAATATCCATACGGCCGACTTCCATACCCAATGCATTGGAGTTTATAACGTAACCATCCATCCTGGTATTCATGACACCACCCGTCATATGGTTTATCATGTAACCACCTGTCAAATGTCCAAGTACCATTATAAAAATCATAAGACATAAAAAAATATAATGGAAAGAAAACATTTCCACACTTTGATCACAATATATCACCTAAATATATTGACATAACAAATCCATTATAATAACCATTTTCAATACCAAAATACATAAAAGAGTATATGGTATTTATTTCATTTAAAAAAACATTATGGCTTGTTCAGGAAGCCAAAGACCAAATAATACTCGTGGCGGTGGAAAAGGTCATTGTCACCGCGTACGTTAAAAGAAACATTCCTTTTTTTCATTTTGTAAAATGATTCGTAGAAAAAGATTCAATTTTTATAAAAGTAAAATTCAAAGGGGTTTATACACCGTATAAAAAAAAGTTGTGTATAAAACGAAATATGCCTCAATGAAAGGAGATTGAGATGAAGTCCCTTACCTCGGGTCCGACTTGACTCGATCGTTCTTTAACGTCCTGAATAATAAACTTGAGTTAATTTATACTTGCTTAAGAACCTTTTCCAAGTTCATTATTCCTTTTATATAACTTATTACCATTTCATTAACACTATGTAATTATTTAAGTTATTAACGGTCGTTTTAACGATCATTGGTACTTGAGTCAAAAATATGCTCTTTATAATTACAAGTTGTTCATGTATCCATTATATCCAGAGTTATACTCATGATGTAGATATAATATATATCATATATATCCAGTATATAAATTCATTTATAATATTACATAATCATTTAGAGGTAAGAAATGAAATGCACCGTTCATGGAGACGGTAAGTCGTACGTACGCATAAACGCTACATTCATTTCTATTTCATATTAATGGAATTAAAACTAAATGAGAGGTATGTATAATTTAATTCCAGAATTATATTAATAATTTAGATGTAACATACATCATATATATCTATTATATATACGTACTTATAATAGTACATTACATTTGGGGATAAGAAATGAAATGCACCGCTCATGGAGACGGTAGGCCGTACGTACACATGAACGCTACTTTCATTTCTATCTCATACTTTAATGGGAATAAATAATAATGATATAGAGGTATATTATAATTCCAGTATAACATAATATATAATAACTTTAAATTCGTCCTTTATACGTCCCACATATGGCATTAACGAATCAAATCACTTTGAGGGGGCGGTAGTCCGCACATCCTAAAATGAAATTATCGTCTTTACCCATAATGGAATCCATAAAGGTATGCTAAAAATGAAAAATACAGAAGCTTAAGGAAAACATAAACATAGTATATATCATATATAAATATAGTTTCATCTTAATGGCCACCTTTGAAGGTGTTAAAAAAATGTTGAATAATCATCGTTTCGGGAGGCAGAAATCCGCCATCCACAGAAACAGTAAGTTCTTTAACCATTAGATGTAGGTGTGTGAAAGTGTAGCTAGAATTATTCTTATAAACAAATCCTAGTATATTTATGATACTTTGGTTGTTACAAAAGAAATGAATAAAAATAGTTTAGGGGGTTGGAGAAGCAAAATAAAACAAAAGGACTCAAAAGAAGACATTACCTTAAAATCGGGTAACTCCCTTTGGTTTGAGCTCAAAGGATTCCTTGGGAAGACTTCTGCCCAAAGTGAGGATTCAAGGAGTAAGATAGGGATGTGTAGAGACAAAATGGTCAGGGGTTGGCCGAGTAAAAGGCTTTGGAAGTGTGGGTAAGGAGGTAGAGGTGGGGGCCTTTTATAAGAGGAGAGGAGGGGCACTCTTGGAAAGTAAGGAAATGTTACTTTATTTTAGAATGAGTTTCGGATTTTAATGGTCCCACATTGATTTTTTTCGAGGAAAAGGTGATAAGGGTTCTAAATCCACCCTTACAATAGGTTTTGGACATGTGTAGGTCTTAGATTTTACATTATCTTTCCATTTTTTTTAAATCGTTAAATAATGAGGTCATCGCTGCATCATCATGATGTCATAAATAATTTAATAAATATAATGTCTAAAAATTATAAAAAAACTATCATGATGTAGGAAATATTTTTATGTTTCTAATAAATATTTATAGTCCAAAATATCATTTATGTAGACAAAATTAAAAATATTTTACTTAGGTGATACATTCTTTCTTAAATTTAACATTCTTTAAAAATAAAAAGATAAAAAGTCACTTTCTCACAAAAGTGATTCCATGGGGCCCCCAAGTTTGGAACAAGGCATCCCATGGTCTCCCATGAGACAAAACATAGCCTTAGGACACATGTTGTGGTCATTTTCTGTTATTATGATATTATTTTATTTTCTTTAACTACCCGATTACTCATTAATCAAGATAATTAAAGATAATTACCGCAGTTACTATTCATAATGTCCAAAAACAAAAGAGTCTTAATTAAATAATTTGGACCTTATGATTAAAAATATGTAATTCATTTTACCAAATTCCAAACACATAAATTGAAATAATTAATTTAAAAAAACTTCCCGTTGTCAAAACAAATAGCGGGTTTTTTAGAAACAATATTTACGAAAAGTTTGGCACTTGTTTATGCCTAATTACAAAGTGAAATTAATCCCAATGACCATAATTGGATTACATGGTAAAAATATATTCTAATTACACTTTAAAACAAATTAAAAATATAATATAACCATATAATTAAATTATATGAAAAAGCAATTTTGATGTAAAATGCAATATTTTTCACTATTCATTAAAAAATGAACATTGTCAGAAAAATACCAAAAATTAACCCAAGGTAAATTTAAATGTCCCAATAATAAATAATATGTTTATTTTGAAAAATAGAGCTTACAAAATTGTCAAAAATTGGATTTAAAAGGGGTTCACCATCAAAAGGCGGTTAATCGACCTTTTAAAGAATATTAGAATGTTTATGCTTAAAAATTGAATTCATTTGCATTTGTAATCCTCTAACATTTATTGTAAAGAGAAAAAATATTTGAAAAACATATATAATCATATTTTAGTCATTTCTATCCTTTCCCGCCAATACAACGGCTATGTGTTAACTACCATTTAAAATAATATTATTTTATTACTAGTGTGCAACGTATGATTTCAATGAAACTCTTTGTTGCGTATCGGGTACGCTATCGAACATAGAGACCCCTTTAAAGTAAAATTAATATATAATTCGTAAATACTAATAAATATGAAAATGATTTATTCATTATTTACCTGGGATGTTACATCCTTCCCCCCTTTTGGGAATTGCATCCTCGCAATTTTATTCACTTATCAAAATAAGTGGGGGTATTTATCCCTCATAGCATTTTCCGATTCCCAGGTTCCCTCTTCAACCATATGGTTTTTCCACAAAACCTTTACCTGGTGGATTACCTTATTTCGCAACACTTGCTCACTTCGGTCAAGAATCTGGACTGGTTGTTCTTCATAAGAGAGGTTCTCTTCCAGCTGAACTACCTCTGGACTCAAAACATGAGATGAATCTGGAATATACTTCCTCAACATCGAAACATGAAATACATTGTGTACCTGAGATAAACTCGAAGGTAAAGCCACTCTGTTTGCAACTGATCCAAATCTCTCCAGAATTTCATATGTTCCAATGAACCTTGGACTCAGCTTTCCTTTCTTACCAAATCTCATCACACTTTTCCATGGAGAAACCTTGAGAAAAACATGATCACCTACCTCGAAAGATAGATCCTTCCTCCGATTATCCGCATAACTCTTCTGCCTGCTTTGAGCTGTTCTCATGTGTTTCTGAATCAACTGAACATTTTCTGCCATCTCTTCTACCAATTCTGGTCCCATCAGCTTCCTTTCACCCACTTCATCCCAAAATGCTGGAGTTCAACACCGCTTCCCATATAATCCCTCAAATAGTGCCATCTGTATACTGGAATGAAAAATGTTATTATAAGAAAACTCAAGAAAAGAAAGATGTTTGTCCCAACTTCCCTGATAATCCATCGAACAAGCTCGTAGCATATCCTCCAAGGTCTGAATTGTTTGTTCTGACTGCCCATCTGATTGACGATGAAAAGTTGTACTAAAATTTAATTCAGTACCCAATGACTTCTGAAGGCCTTTCCAAAAGTTAAAAGTAAACCTGGGATCACGATCAGACACAATGGAGAGAGGAACTCCATGTAACCTGACTATCTCTTTAAGATACAAACGGGAAAGTTGATCTAGTGAAAAAGTATCTCGTATAGTAAGGAAATGAGCAGATTTAGTCAAGCGATCAACAATAACCCAGATTGCATTATTACCTCGAGATGTCCTCGGTAATCCCACAACAAAGTCCATGGATATGTTTTCCCATTTCCACTCTAGAACTGGTAAAGGATGAAGCATCCCTTTCGGTAACTGACGCTTTTCCTTAACCTGCTGACAAGTCAAACACTTCACAGTAAAATCAGCAATATCACTTTTCATTTCATCCCACCAGTAATACTCCCGCAGATCTCTGTACATCTTAGTACTACCAAGATGAACTGAAAATAAGGAACTATGAGCCTCACATAACAACTCATTCTTCAACTGTGATTCACAAGGCACACATAATCTCTTCCCAAACCTCAAAACACAATCATTATCAATGCTGAATTCAGGCAACTTACCCTTCTGAACCAGCTCTACCTTTTTCTGCAACTCACTGTCTTCCCTCTGTGCTTGCTTAATTCTGTCTGATAGGGATGATCTCACTGATACCTGAAACAAAACAGAAGAACTTCCTACACCAACAACTTCTATTACCAAGTTCATCAAATCAAAAACCAAAGGATCTCGTTCCAAACGTAGCATGGTTAATAAATCATTACTTTTTAGACTCAAAGCTTCGGCCACTTTATTTGCTTTTCCCGGCTGGTAGTGAATTGTACAATCATAATCCTTGATTAATTCCAGTCATCTCCTCTGTCTCATGTTCAATTCTTTCTGAGTGAATATATACTTTAAACTTTTGTGATCAGTATATATTTCACACTTTACTCCAGACAAATGATGCCTCCAAATTTTTAAAGCAAAAACAACAGCAGCAAATTCCAAATCATGTGTAGGGTAATTTACCTCATGAGTTTTCAACTGACGTGAAGTATAAGCAATTACCTGATCATTCTGCAAAAGGACACAACCATGTCCCTTCAACGAAGCATCACTGTATATAACAAACTCACCATTCCTGGAAGGAAGTGCCAAAACTGGAGCATTCACCAATCTTCTTTTCAACTCTTGAAAACAATCATCACATTCTTTTGTCTAGATGAACTTAACACCCTTCTGAGTTAGCTTAGTCATTGGACTAGATAACCGTGAAAAAATTTCAAGAAACCTTCAGTAGTAAGCTGCCAAACCAAGAAAACTCTAGATCTTGGTTACATTTGTGGGTCTTGGCCATTCTTTAACAACTTTTGTTTTAGCAGGATCAATAGTTATGCCATCCTTTGAAACAATTTGACCCATGAAAGAAATTTTTTGTAACCAAAACTCACACTTGCTGAATTTTCCATATAGTTTCTTTTCTTTTATGGTTTGCAAGATAACCCTTAAATGACTTTCATGCTCCTCTTTACTTTTAGAAAACACCAAAATATCATCGATGAAAACAACCACAAACTTATCCAAGAACTCATGGAAAATTCTATTCATAAGGTCCATGAATACAACAGGTGTATTGGTTAACCCAAAAGGCATAACTGCAAATTCATAATGGCCATATCTAGTACGGAACGCAGTCTTCGGAATGTCTGCTTCTTTTACTTTCAACTGATGGTACCCTGACCTCAAGTCAATCTTCGAAAAATACTGAGCTCCCTAGAGCTGATCAAACAAATCATCGATATGAGGCAAAGGATACTTGTTCTTAACAGTGATATTATTCAAGGCTCTATAATCAATGCAAAGTCTCATTGAGCCATCTTTCTTTTTAACAAACAAGACAGGAGCACCCCATGGTGATGTTCTAGGTCGAATGAAACCTTTATCTAATAACTCATGAAATTGTTTCTTTAACTCTAAAAGTTCAACTTGATCCATCCGATAAGGGGGTTTTGAAATTGGCTTAGAATCAGGAACTAAGTCAACAGTAAATTCAACTTCCCGAACATGAATAATACCAGGAAACTCATTAGGAAAAACATCAAGATACTCATTTACCACTGGCACATCATTAATCTGAATAGTTCCTTTATTTTCAAAAATATGTGCAAGGTAACATTTATTTCCATCTTTTACTAGTTTCTCAACTTCCGGATATGTTATCAAAATCAAGGGTTCATTCTTGTACACAAAATGAAAATCATTCTAAAAAGAAACCATTTTAGCTCTGCAGTCAATCTTAGCATGATAAACAGAAAGCCAATCCATGCCCAAAATAACATCAAACTCTACTAGAGGAAAAACAATAAGGTTTGCCGGTAGGTTCTTTCCACACACAAGGACAGGAAGGTTCTTATAATTCCTTTTTGCCTCAACGTTACCTCCGGGTGTTTTTATCGTATGTTCAGGATTCATATCTTGAGATGGAATTTCCAATTTACTAGAAAACTTCTCAGAAATGAAAGAATGTGTAGACCCTGAATAAAACAACACATTGGCATAATCTGAACAAACAAACAGTATACCTGATACTACTTCATTCGATGGCCCAACATCTGCTGAAGTTGTTGCAAAGGATTTCACCACCCCTTTCTTCTTGTAGTCTGGCTGCTTTCCCCCAGTTGAGTTCTTCTTTGGACACTCGTTTTCATAATGACCCATTTCATTACACTTAAAACATCTTACCGTTGGATTTTCATTGCCTGCTTGATCATCTTCCTTACAGTTACGAGCAATATAACCAGACTTACCACACCGAAAGCACTTACCAGACTTGGATAAACATTCTCCAGGATGCATTTTACCACACTTCTCATAGGATGTATATTTGGTTTTCTTACCTCCTTGATTCTTTGATGAATTCTTCCCCTTTTCCTGCCAACTGGACCACTTATTCTGTTGTTTTTCATAGAACACCTGATCATCGGCAAACTCTATTTCCACCTTCTCCGCACATCGAACATGTTTTTCATAACTTTTGAACTCACGAGAAGATAAATACCTTCGATACTTTGGCTTTAACCCTGAGTAAAAAAGGTTTATTTTACTATCAAGATCTCTTATGAATTTTGGAGCATACCTTGCCAATCGAGTGAACTTTGCTTCATAAGCAGCCATTGAATCATCCTCCTGCCTCAACTCTAGGAACTGTTTTTCCATCCTAAGACGAACCACCTTGGGAAAATATTTCTCAAGAAACATACCTTTGAATTCATCCCAGTGAATATCCTCAATCTCATCATTATCCCGGATATTTTTCACCATCGGCTACCACTGATCAGCTTCACCTTCAAAATGGTAAACAGCAAGACTAACCTTTTGACGTTCTGAACACCCCATGACATCAAAAATCTTCTCCAATGATTTAATCCACCCATCAGCTTGCACGGGGTCAGATGATCCTCTGAATGATGGGGGATGTTGCCTCATGAAATGTTCCACCACTGACATGTTCCTCTGCAGTTGATCTGGCTGATCTCGTGCATGGATACCACCACCATTTATAGCCTGAGCCAACTGTTCCATCACTGCAACAAACTGTTCAGTTCCGATTCCGACCATCTCAGGTTGCTGATTTGGAAGGTTGTCTTCCTCCTGATGTCGTCCCAACATAGCTGCTTTGTTTCCTCTGCGGAAAACCATTCTGAACACAGAAATATCTTAGGCGAAGCAACATGGTAATCTTTAAATTCTATATCATTTCAGTCATACCATAAATTAACTTATTATTTAACAATTTTCTAACTCCTAAAGTTGTCTAAACCTACCTTTGATACCAACTATAAGGCCTCGGACTTAAACATATCTTAATATTGAATTAAATGAATAATTCATATTGAGAATCTTTTCAGGTTTAGAGTTTTAGAGAATTAGGACATAACTGTTACATCTCAAATGATTACAAAGTAGACTAAGTTTCCATAAAATAAAAACTCTTAAAAAGAAACATGTATAGTTCCATGTTTTATATAGCATGACATTCCCTTGATTCCATCCTTGACCCTATTCCACATTAAGTCCTGTGAAAAAAATTTCAAAAAAACTTGGGGTGAGCATAAAAAGCTCAGTAAGGGATACACAAAGAATGAAAACTGTTAGTTTTTCAAACATCAAGTAAACCATGTATACTTTATCAATGTAATACCTTCACCTTCATGAAGTAGTAAAAAATCTTCATTGAATAAAATATCATTACATACCCTTTTGTAACCAAAGGATTTCCATAAAACCCATATAAAGAACACATAACATATAAAGGTAACTTGGGACATAAACATACTTAAGTGGAATAACCATACGGTCGACTTCCACACACATCACTCAATGGAATATCCATACGGCCAACTTCCATACATACTTAATGGAATATCCATACGACCGACTTCCATACCCAATACATTGGAGGTTATAACGTAACCACCCGTCCTGGTATTCACGGCACCACCCGTCATATGGTTTATCATGTAACCACCCGTCAAATGTCCAAGTACCATTATAAAAATCATAAGACATAAAACAAATATAATGGAAAGAAAACATTTACACACTTTGATCACAATATATCACTTAAATATATTGACATAAAAAATCCATTATAAAAACCATTTTAAATACCAAAATACATAAAAGAGTATATGGTATTTATTTCATTTTAAAAAAAACATTACGGCTTGTTCTGGAAGCCAAAGACCAAATAATACTCGCGGCGGTGGAAAAGGTCGTTGTCACCGCGTACGTTAAAAAAAATTCCTTTTTGTAGTTTTGTAAAATGCTTCGTAGAAAAAGATTCCTTTTGTATAAAAGTAAAATTAAAAGGGGTTTATACACCGTATAAAATAAAGTTGTGTATAAAACGAAATATGCCTCAATAAAAGGAGATTGAGACGAAGACCCTTACCTCGTGTCTGACTTGACTCGATCGTTCTTTAACATCCTGAATAATAAACTTGAGTTAATTTCTACTTTCTTAAGAACCTTTTTCAAGTTCATTATTCCTTTTATATCACTTATTACCATGTCATGAACACTATGTAATTATATAAGTTATTAACGGCCGTTTTAACGATCATTGGTACTTGAGTCAAAAATATGCTCTTTATAATTACAAGTTGTTCATGTATCCATTATATCCAGAGTTATACTCATGGTGTATATATCATATATATAATATATATCCAGTATATAAATTCATTTATAATATTACATAATCATTTATAGGTAAGAAATGAAATGCACCGTTCATGGAGACGGTAAGCCGTACGTACGCATGAACGCTACATTCATTTCTATGTCATATTAATAGAATTAAAACTAAATGAGAGGTATGTATATTTTAATTACAGAATTATATTAATCATTTAGATGTAACATACATCATATATATCCATTATATATACATACTTATAATAGTACATAACATTTGGGGATAAGAAATGAAATGCACCGCTCATGGAGACGGTAGGCTGTACGTACGCATGAACGCTACTTTCATTTCTATGTCATACTTTAATGGGAAGAAATAATAATGATATAGAGGTATATTATAATTCCAGTATAACATCATATATAATAACTTTAAATCCATCCTTTATATGTCCCACATATGGCATTAACGAATCAAATCACTTTGAGGGGGCGATAGTCCGCACATCCTAAAATGAAATTATCGTGTTTACCTATAATGGAAACCATAAAGGTATGCTCAAAATAAAAAATACAGAAGCTTAAGGAAAACATAAAAATATTATATATCATATATAAATATAGTTTCATCTTAATGGCCACCTTTGAAGATGTTAAAAAATGTTGAACAATCATCGTTTCGGGAGGCAGAAATTCGCCATCCACAGAAACAGTAAGTTCTTTAACCATTAGATGTAGGTGTGTGTAAGTGTAGCTAGAATACTTCTTATAAAAAATCCTAGTATATTTATGATACTGTATTTGTTACAAAAGAAATTAATAAAAATAGTTTAGGGGGTTGGAGAAGAAAAATAAAACAAAAGGACTCAAAAGAAGACATTACCTTAAAATCGGGTAACTCCCTTTGGTTTGAGCTCAAAGGCTTCCTTGGGAAGACTTCTGCCCAATGTGAGGCTTCAAGGAAGTAAGATAGGGATGTGTAGAGACAAAATGGGCAGGGGTTGGCCGAGCCAAAGGCTTTGGAAGTGTGGGTAAGGAGGTAGAGGTGGGGGCCTTTTATAAGAGGAGAGGAGGGGCACTCTTGGAAAGTAAGGAAATGTTACTTTATTTTAGAATGCGTTTCGGATTTTAATGGTCCCACATTGATGTGTTTCGAGGAAAAGGTGATAAGGGTTCTAAATCCACCCATCCAATAGGTTTTGGACATGTTTAGGTCTTAGATTTTACATTGTATTTCCATTTTATTTAAATCGTTAAATAATGAGGTCATCGCTGCATCATCATGATGTCATAAATAATTTAATAAATATAATGTCTAAAAATTATAAAAAAACTATCATGATGTAGGAAATATGTTTATGTTTCTAATGAATATTTATAGTCCAAAATATCATTTATGTAGACAAAATTAAAAATATTTTACTTAGGTGATACATTCTTTCTTACGTTTAACATTCTTTAAAAATAAAAAGATAAAAAGTCACTTTCTCACAAAAGTGATTCCATGGGTCCCCCAAGTTTGGCACAAGTCATCCCATGGTCTCCCATGAGACAAAAAATAGCCTTAGGACACATGTTGTGGTCATTTTTTATTATTGTGATATTATTTTATTATCTTTAACTACCCGATTACTCATTAATCAGGATAATTAAAGATAATTACTGTCGTTACTATTCATAATGTCCAAAACCAAAAGAGTCTTAATTAAATAATTTTGACCTTCTGATTCCAAATATTTAATTCATTTTACCAAATTCCAAACACATAAATTGAAATAATTAATTTAAAAAAACTTCCCGTTGTCAAAACAAATAGCGGGTTTTTTAGAAACAATATTTACGAAAAGTTTGGCACTTGTTTATGCCTAATTCCAAAGTGAAATTAATCCCAATGACCATCATTGAATTACATGGTAAAAATATATTCTAATTACACTTTAAAACAAATTAAAAATATAATATAACCATATAATTAAATTATATGAAAAATCAATTTTGATGTAAAATGCAATATTTTTCACTATTCATTATAAAATGAACATTGTCAGAAAAATACAAAAAATTAACCCAAGGTAAATTTCAATGTCCCAATCATAAATAATATGTTTATTTTGAAAAATAGATCTTAAAATATTGTCAAAAAGTAGATTTAAAAGGGGTTCTCCATCAAAAGGCGGTTAGTCGACCTTTTAAAGAATATTAGAATGTTTATGCTTAAAAATTGAATTCATTTGAATTTGTAATCCTCTAACATTTATTGTAAAGAGTAAAAATATTTGAAACACATATATAATCATATTTTAGTTATTTCTATCCTTTCCTGCCAATACAACGGCTATGTGTTAACTACCATTTAAAATAATATTATTTTATTACTAGTGTGCAACGTAAGATTTCAATGAAACTCTTTGTTGCGTATCGGGTACGCTATCGAACATAGCAACCCATTTAAAGTAAAATTAATATATAATTCGTAAATACTAATAAATATGAAAATGTTTTATTCATTATTTACCTGGGATGTTAAAATAAATATGATTTTGGTTCTGGTATAAATTAATAACTAGTTTAAATCAAATATACAGGAGGCTAAATGATTTATAACAAAAATAAATCCTGATGTAATGGATTTTGTCTCAATTTACATTCAATTAAGTGTTATTTGTTTTTATATACCAATTCAATTTTATGTGGCGTATATACATTCTCTTTTACATGTAATATCATGAATTTTATATTATTAATGGTATTTCATGTTTCAATTTTAAACGTTTCAACCATGTGGGATTTACTTTAAATTATTATTATGGTAAGATTTATTGTGTAATCTCACATTATTTTTTAATTGTTAACATTATCCTAAAACAAAAACTTTATTGAAATCACATTTCATTGAAAATGTAATTTATCTTCATTATAAAAATTATTGTCTAATTCATATAATTATATCCTATGTTATGTTACATTTTTATATATGAATCATACTTTGAATTTTATTTGATTAACTGTTGAAATATGGATATATTTGTATCCATTACACAAAAAGGATATTTGATAAGGCACATTATTTATATTATACATCAATTTTTTGATATATGAGTAATTATTTGGGAATGTTGTACACTGGTTGGGGAATGGATAATTGAATCCCCTCAATGAATCAGTAATCCCACTATATGAATTATTTGGTGAAATAAGATAGGTTTCTATCCATATACTTAAACTATCTAGATGATATATCTTCAAGTTACTATATTGTGGATAGACCTTGATTGTTCAGACATCCATAATTATGCATTCCATCATAGTTGACATTCCATGTGAATATTTTAATAGTCATAACATCCATGGTTATGTTTTAATCTCATGTGTTTATTTATATTGAATTGTTTGATAATCTTTTATTCCATCCATATTATTCACAAGTTATTGATCCCTTGTATTTTTTCAGCCATTTACCTTTCCATTTTTACTATTCATAATTTATTCATGATATCTTCCATTATAGTTATTCCATAAGGATCAGTTGATCTCATCATTAGTTTGTTTCCATTACCATGTATATGAAGAAATGGTTTTTGAATGAGTTTTCAAGGATGATGTTTTTTCATATTGTGTTGTTTTTTTTCAAAAGTAAAATGGGTATCATGTATGTATCTAGTTCTACAAAACTACTAAACTGGTCATTCCTTTAGGATTCAACCCATTTTATAAAGGATAATGTAATTAATAACTGGATATGGGCTATTGGGGTATTAGTTACTACAGTCGGTATCATTAGAAGTTTATTATAATCATTTGTAACTGTATATAGAATAGACATAGATAAGGTATCATAATCCTCTGATTGACTTTGTGGAATTGTATTAAATTACAACCTATTTTTTTGGTAAGTTAGATATTATGTGGGTTTTACTTTAAATAAATCCTTATCTAGATACTACATGTACACAAAGTTCATGATTAGATTTAACTAAGAGTAATAAATCTGAAAATTTCATATTGGGGTTGACCCATTCATTACATGGTGCACAATAACATGCCTTACCACACAACCTATATTGACACTATAGAGGGTTATTATTAGTATATTTCAAATTTTATTACAAACCGTTATGATGGATTTAAAAAGGATGATATCCCGATAGAAACCAAGTTTATGATCATAACATTAAAATCACATGAAAATTAATTTATTCTCAATGTTACACAATATTTGGAATTATACATTATGATTTAAAATTAATAATCTAATGTGATAATCGAGTATATTTTATTATTTAGAAGTGTCACCTAGAAGGAATGAGGGATTAAATATTGATTCCTAATTTATATTTTTCACAGCTAACATTGTCAATATAGATAGTATTTTTATGTTCCAAGTAATCTTTATATAATTTATGCTTAATCAAGTTAAGAAAAATAACTGTCATAGGATGAAGAAACCTATTACACAATAATATTATCCGATTTTGATAAATGTATGAGTGAAAATCTATATATATTTTTTAGAAGTACTAATCAAATAGTGTATGATAAATGGATTATATCTCTTGAAAAATAAATTTATGGTGTTGGGATCTAGTGAAACAGAAAAGGTTGCACTTATAGTTTATTTTCTAATTAGCGGTGCTGAAAAATTGTGATAATTGATCCATAACACTAGTGTGAAAGAGAAAATAGAACACATGTAACTGAAATATATTATGAATACATTATTTGAAAATAGTTCCCCTCTAAGAAAAAAACAATGAAGAGAAGATTCTATATATTAATTTATATAGATGAATAATTTATTGTGGAGTATAAAGATACCATTACAAGGATAGCTATATATGTTAATGATTATATACACCAGATAGATTGTAATATTAACCATTTCAACAATGGTATTATTCCATGTATCTGAAGTTCAATGGTCTCTAAAATGTTTTCTTCATATGGTGAAATAGTTTAATGTCCTATTAATATAGACAAATTATTCTCCATGTATTTATTCTTATCGAGAGGCATGCGAAGAAGATGATGATGGAGAAAATAACAGATAAATGAGATAAGGTTATAGAAGGATATAACTATATGTGATAAGAGTGGATTGAATCGCCCTAGGAAATTATTGAATTTATTTATAGTTTTTTATACAAACTGAGAAAAGGGTCACTAGAAAAAAACAAACCACTAGAAATAACGAAAAAATTATAATTCAGTGATTCAACTATTGTGAAATAGGGGACTATGCAAATAAATTATCCTTGTGTAAAGGGAATATATAACAATATAATATAAATTATCAATGTCAAGATTATGTTATCAGTACAAAAAAGATAAATGGCTAATGTTCCAGATTATTTGGATCCATGGGATATATTGTCAAAATATTTAATTCATGGTATTTAGGATATAAGATTTATGAAATATTTAATGATTGTACATTAATACCATTTACTAATGGATTTTAAAGTACGTATTGAACATTAAAAAAATAGTTATTATGTGTAAAGATTAAATTCTTTGAAAACACTTGATAATGGGAAATATAACCATTATTATGTTCCTAGTGATGATATAATAATGTTCAGATAAAGAGATTACTATTTTGGATAATGTAAATTATGTAGTATTTACTACCATAGAATTTATTAATGATTCATTTGAATAGTTTTTTATTATCTCATAGATGGAGTCTAAAATATTGGTTGACTTAAGAGATATATACGATAATATTTTTTTATTTAACGAATTAGGAATAAATCATTTTTCTCTAATATTATATGGTACGTCATGTATTTAATATGATTCAAGAGAATACATGATGAATGTATTCACAAGTTTTTTTGTTACTATTAAGAACCACTTCATGTTGTTTGGGTAATTAATAGTATTTTAATTTTGGAAATTCAGTGACTTTCTATCTATTTTAGATCATGATCTTCTGGGAATAGTTATAAAGTTAACCATTTTTTATATTGTTTAAGTAAAACATTGAATGAGGTTTAAGAGATTAATGTATTATATAACCGTTGAAATATTTATTAATATTTTATAATTTGTGAAAATAAAATAAGTTTTGTCAAATAGTTTGAGATAGATGCAAAGACATGTCACTCTTTAATGGGTCTTAATTTCTATTGAAACTGAATTTTAGTGATTCTGGAAGAAGAGATTCAATATAAGAGATTCTTTTCATAGAGTTATGGGTACGAAAATATTTTATGAAGGCCCAACCAAAGGATTATGTTTTTCTTATTAAATATAATTAAATAAAGTAAGAATATATTCTCATGAATATTAATAAACATTAGTAAAAATGAAAATGAAATAAAATGTTATCCTATTACCATAATTGTTTATGATATCAATGAGATTTTTCAAATATCTTTAGTTTATGATTTTTCGTTGGGTAAAATTCTATGAATTATAAATTTTTTTGATAAATGATCTCTATCATTATCTTTTAATACATGGGAATTTTTATTTTCTTCAATTTTAATTTTTTCTTTTCTAATATATGTTATCCTACTAAAAAACATAGTTATGTTTTATTCCATATGAACATGGTACTTCAATTTCAATTTCTTAAGAATTTTTTTTATTAACCTTTTAGAATTTAGATTTTTCATCTTAATAATTTCCAAATGTCAAATAATAGATTACTGAGAATATGTTTAAATTGGGAGGACACAATTTGTTTATGGTGAGGAGAATGTAACTATCAAAATTTATAAGTGAATAAACTTATATTGAATTATATATTTGAAAAACTACAATAATATTAGATTGATATACCTGAAAATTTTAATTAACCTTTCCTTACACACAACAACATGTTTCTATGATATCTTTCATTACACACAAGATAATGTTTTACAAACCAATAATATAATATTAATAATATTATAATGTAACATACTAGGGGTTTCCTAGCCAATAGAATGAAGTGTAAAAATAGAATTAATTAAATAAAAAATATATATTTTATACATTTTATTAGTTATCTTTAGATTATTAATAAAATTAGAATCATTTTAAAAAATAATTTTTTTTTGAAAACTATATTTCTTCTTAAAAATACTTTTAGTCACATGTTGACCACATAATTAATTTTTTTTAAATTTTATAAAATAAATTTCAAAAAAAATAAAAATAATTTTTCAAATTGGAGTATCAAAATAATTGTAGGGTGTATTTTTCATGCTTTTTTTTTGAAAAGATTCATTTTTTAATGAATAGTAAAAAATAATGAGTTTTAATTGAATCATGTGTTTTCATTAAAATAATATATAGTTTTAAATTATATTTTTGATTTATTTTAAAATTAAAACAGATCAACTTTATATCAATAAATCCAATTTAGGTAATTTTATTCATTTTAAAATTTTATTTAGATATAAAAATTATGTAAATAATTGATCATTTTGACTTTCACAACCAACTTTGTCATCATGTGTGGTGGATTGATATTAAAATAAATTATTCCACTTAGCTGAATAAGATTTTAAAAAATTGATTCCATATTGAGAAACATAAAAATTCATATTATCATATATTTGCAACATAATTTTCTACAAAGATTATTACTTAAAAAAGTAAAAATTAATTATCATGGTTAAGTTTAATATTTGTTTTTGAACATTACACGTGTTAATATTAAACATGATTTTAAAAAAACAAAGATTTTTATATAATAAATTATTTCAATTTTTAGAAAAAATAATTAAAAATTATATAAAAATTATAATTTTAATAATATTTCAATCTATAAATCACATAGGTAAATAAACGGATACGGGATAACTTGGTTAAAAATAAAGGTTAAAATTGAGGAAACATAAAAACAAAGGAATAAAATGATAAAAAATGTATTTCTTTCATAATGTTAGAGGTGTGTGTCAAACAAAAAAACCCTTACCCCCATTATTGATCTATTTTGGAGGAACATTAAGTAAGATATACTTCCTACTATTGAATAAATTTTCGTATTTATAATAATTACACTTATCATCCATTATAAAAGGGAACTCAACCCCTTTAATTATTCACACCACTAAATCCATTTGGATAATTCAAAACCTATAAAAAAATTTAAAAATTTCATCCCATTATTAAAAGATCGTTATTTTTGGAATAAATCCATCTTATGAGTGATTTAGTTCAAACATAAAAAGAATACATGAAAATGAGGCAACATTGTGCAACAAGAATTTTTATTCTAATTCTTTCTCTAGCTACATAATTTTTTAAAACCATAGTGGAATAATTACCACATTATCATCAATATATTGGGATCATTTTATAACGTGTTCAATGCAAAAAAACCCTATCAACATCCCTGAAATGGGTAATTATATCATCATTCTTGTGTATTGAGGACGACAACCGCATGAAATGAATTCATTCGGCTTTCCATTGACACCTATAATGTTTCGGAAATATGATATATATATTTTATTAGTATGATATATATAGAATAATTTTACCACTTGAGTAATTATATCACATATAAATTATTACATTTCATTCTATTGGGGACATGATAGTGTTGTTTGTGTGTACAATGGAATATTGTCTCCCAAAGCGATGTGATTATTATTTCACTAATTCTCAACATGGAAGGTGATAAAGAATAATTTTAATGATTATATATTATATATATGAAATAATTAGTATATTAATTAAATAGACATCATTTTCAAAATAGTAAATATGATTTTTTTTACACTTAAAGATGATAGCATGATTCGTGTATGTGTGGACTACCACCTTCAAGAAGTTATGTGACACACTTTTCATCACCACACATCATGGATTTTATATTTAGGTACATTTAAATAAAAATATATGTTATTTATGATATTATGATCATTCTTGGAAGACAATTTATTATTTATCGTATTTCAATAATGATCATTGAAAAATTAAAATGATAATCATTTATATATATAACCTATGGTCTAGATGATTAATTTATACTTAATTTCTCAAATACATCATTCAGGATTGGTTATAAAATTAAAATTGATGTATAAATATGAAAATTATATCTTGATTATTATTATTATTGTGTTTATGGAACTATATAATAAACCAAAGGATTTTACTATTCAAGTCAAATAAAAAATGAGAAAAGAAGACAATAAACAAACACAAGAATGAAAATATTGAAATAGTATTATGAAAAGGAAGGTAAAATGTTATATTAGGATCATATATGATACTATAAATTTAAGTATATTAATGGTATAACATAATAACATTCATAAAAAATATATATATTTGTCTAGATAATATTCCACTTAAAGAAACCGTGAGGTAAGATATTTCATCTAGATTTACATTCAATTGAGACTTATTAATAATCATGCATCAATCCACTTTTATGAGTGTAAATACTTTCCTGTTAACATTTAATTTCGTGAAAAAATCATTATTTGTGGTACTTAAAATTTCAATTTGAATTATTTCATGCAAGCTAATTTCTACTGAAAATTAACAAACGATATGATTTATTATGTAATATCACTTTATTTTTTAATTTTTAACAATCTATTAAAACAATATATTTTATTACTAATCATATTACATGGAAAATTAAATTTATTTTAAATGAAAATATTATTTTTTAATAGATATAATTATTTATAAACCATATTCCATTATTTATATAGTGTTCACCTCTACTGTCATTTGATTAACTAGGGATGTATTGATAAATTTATATCATTATCCAATAACAATATTTGATATTAAATGTTTTTTGTTAAATAAATTTATTTTTCGATATATGAGGAATGATTTAGAAATTTATTACCCAGGTTGAGAACTACATAATGAAATCCCCTCGATGCATTGATAGTATCATGAGATAAATCAATTGGCCAAATTAGTTGTGTTTTTACCTACAAACATAAACTATCTTGAGGATAATTTTTGAGAGTAGTTGTCTTGAAGACATATCATCTTACAATCAAACCATGGTTTTTTCCTTTATTAAATTATTTCCCTGATTTTTGTTCACATGGTTGAGGTTCGGTTCTTATTATCACTAATAATTCTTGATTTTTTGTAGTTTAGGGAGTTTTTTGGCCTTCTACATGGTTTAAGAAATATTTGGACCAATCCATGTGAGGCATGGAAAAACCATATGGTAATTTTGGTGTTGAGCCCCAGCTCATGGAATGCACACAATTATGGGAAATAATATTCCATTATTTTTAACTTTTGTTTCTTGGATATTAAGGTTTTTAAATCATCCATTGTGCTTAGTTCTTCCCTCACATTATGTTCTAATACATTCTCACATCGGTGAGGTTGGTGTTTTTTCCTATTTCCTTTATAAATCATGTATGTTAACGCTTGATAATTCCTGTAAAATTTATAAATATTATAATAATTCTTTCTGTATGTTAATTTAAAATTGCGTTGGTTTTTCCACATTAGAATTTCAATGAATAATTTTTTAAGGTGTTTTAATTAATTATCCTATTAGTATATGTAAAACAATTTCCGGTGAAATACCAATAGAAAATTAAAAATTAAATTGATTTCATTGGGTGGTGATCAGACTCGTTTATTGTTTTCTAGTTTGGTTTCCATTTTGAATTGAGTTTGGTTTGTGTTTTGGGTGCCTCTTTATAGATTAATGGTTCTGTGTGACATGATTTCAACGCTACATTTTATTCATAAATAGGATCTTTATACAATTTTATAATCCATCAACTTCTCCATTGGATATGGGAACCAACATATGTTTATGAGGTTAATGTATGTATAAGCTCAAAGATTATAATTTTAGAAATAGAAAACATACATATTAAACCTAGATTTCAATTTTTTCCCTCTTCCTCTTTCTATTCCATATTCATCTTCTTTACAAATGGTTCTTCTAAAACCCAAATTCTACTGTAATTGTTTCTTTGTAACTAAATTATTTCAAATGTGGGTTAAAATGTGTTTCATAATGAAAGGCCTATTTGGAATCCATGATTGTGGATAGGGTATGTTAAATATGTTAACTTATTTTTGGAATATTCTATGAATATGGTATTGTATTACCTTGATTTTAGGAAATGATTTAACAATGGTTTTGTAGTGGAAATTGTTAATTTCATGGGTAGTAAATTATGTTTTTTTGAAAAAAGGATATAATGAGACTTAATGTGTAGGCATGTTTGTCAATGGTGAATTATTGGATGTGTAACGGGAACTACAACAGTGATCCCTCCTTGGAGAGGGTTTTTGCATCATTAGTGTGAATGTTTTGTATTGGAAAGGTCGATGGAATATTTGGGTTATCTTTTTATGCCACACATGTGATTACATACTCATTCACCGTGTAGTAATTTCATTGGATTCCTAGGCATCATCTATAGGGCTGAGTGATGGTATCTTATCGACCCCTTTTAGATGGTTTAGTACCCTCTATATTTGATGAGGGTTCAAGATAAGTGTTGCATTACTGAGGCTAGTTTAGATCATCCAGTTTGTTTTTCACTATGAAGATACACCATTTGATGGAAAGTGAGTTAGAACCAAGATTATTTAATGATTCATTCAATATATGATTATGAAATTACCACAATTACTATATGTATATTATGTTCTATACATCATGCAATTTATATATTCTTTTTTACTTATACATTATTTTTTTATTTTAATTATTTTCTAAAAAGTTGTTTTATCACTGGGTTCACTTTCTTGTAATGGTATTTGGATTTTAAATTAGGTCTCTATAATGGAAAACTATTTTGAAAAGAGGAAGGTGTGATGTGTTCTTTTAAAAAGGTAATGTTGTGTTTGGTTCATTAAAATGACAAAGCCCTATTTTGATAAATGAATTTAAAACTACTGTTTATAGACTATTTCTGGAAAATATGTATGGAATTTTTAGTGATTACTTACTGTGTTGTTGTATTGTCACACCCTACTCGTTCCACTCGATATTGGTAGACTTTAGTGTTTTGTAGTTTCAGGTTTATTCTTTCAGATTTCATTTGGAGTTATTTGGCCATTTGGTTTTTGGGGACCTAGATGACTCATAGAGTTATGGTTGGGTTTCTGTTGATTATGTTTTTGTTTATTAGTTTATATTTTTATTCTTGCTATTATAGAATATGAATCGGGGTGTATTAATTCTTGTTTAGTTATTATTGGGTTTTAATGCCTGATCTTTTTTAGATTTTGATCATTTGTTTTTGGGACAAATCATCCCCATTGTTATATATTAGATGTTCAACACTGAAATCCATCCTAAGTTAATTATTAAGGACTATCAATCCTTTTCACGGGTCGGGTCAGGTGTTTGGTCAAATAGAAGCCCAACCAATTTCATGAAAAATGGTATCAGCACAACCCTTTGTTATTTGGGGAGTAAGTTAGTTTGGGATTAACACTATCAGAATTTATGAGGTACGGATGGGAAGAGTATGGAAAAATCATTCTCATTATGGTATAATCTTTTCTAGTGGTTGTCTAGGATTTGAGTCTTTTATTTGGGTTTTTAGGCATGTGGATGGGGAATGACAATAGAGTTGAACCGATGATATGAGATAAGATTACATTGAGTAGAGACCCATATGGATCCTAAGTGCATGGTTCAAGGTAGTCCTATTGTTTTTTACTTCATTAGGACATGGGCTACTAAACCATGTGGACTTTTTTCCATCTTCACCAGTAACATATTGAAGGTGTTTGGTTTGATTTGGGTTTTGGATTGATTTTGGCCATTATTAGATTATTTTGAAATGGAATTTGGTCTTCAAAAAATGGCTTTTGAATGAAAATGGTATCATGGTTCTATTTTCATTCAAATGATGTCTTAGGGATCAAATAATATTTTCATATAATATGTTTATTGCTAAAAATGAATTTAGGGTTATGAATTATTGAATTTCAAATGGAAGTGGTGGATCTTGAAATAGGATTATGGTTTTCATTTCTAATGTTCTCTATGTGAGTGTGGTGTGTCACCATGAGATTCTATTTTTGTTTAAGTTTCATTCCGTGTTTATTTCGTTTTTGATCCCTTTATACACAGATTATGCCTCCTAGAATGGTCCCAAAAGTTTATAGTGGGTCCCTTTTATTTTTTAAATCCAATATAAATTTATAGTGGGGTGTTAGAGTCATGTTATTCTCGGTTGTTGCCTATATTATGTGGTGACTGAGGTCCATTGGTTAATGAATAGTGGATTTATGAAGTTGTAGGTGGTTTCAAATCATTCGTAACTCCAAAATTTGTAAGAGTTCAAGACATTTAGGGTTTGTTTTAGATTCCGTTTATAGATCAGTGGAAGGTGACCATCTAAGAATCATTGAAATACGGAATTTATTTTGATGTTTTTAAGACCACATTTATATGATAATTCATACTTGATGAGGTGAATGAGAGGAAAATGTCAGAGATTTAGGACGTCCAAAAAGGTCCTCGGATAGTGAAGGCCTATGTTGACTATTTCCAACCTCTAGTTCCTTTCTATCTTAAGATAACATCAAAGTATTATTTTATAAATCCTTACTTTTATGGGGAATTTCTTGATAGATTTGGGAGTGAGTTTTCTAATAATGTGATGTTCTATTCATGGAATTATTTAATGAAGCACTTCTAGTGGAGTTGGTTCCCCGGGGGTAGTAAGTGGAAATTGGAAGAACAATTTCTCATTGTTCTCATGAAGGTTACCTGTATGATTAGTGAAGTATTCTAGATGATCATGTATCTATTGAATCACCCATTATGGTTCATAATTCTAATTAACCAGAACATTAACTTTTGTGATTCGTGTATGGTATGTTTGGGCATTCAACGCCACATTGTCAAAATCGTATGATGTATTTTCATCAATGTGGTCATTTGGGTAACCTAAAGATGTTTTGAAAGGTTATTTTATAAACTAATAAGTCTTGAGTTCGAGTAATTTATCTCAAAACTATATGGAAATGGATTCTTAATGAAATTTGGGCTCCCGTCATAGGCCTTAGAGTGAAGCACATCATGAAATCAGAAATCTACAAGGTTATAGAGAACCATGGTTTAGATTTTGTATTTGATGACATAATTGATACAATTTAGGTTTCATTTCAGTAAGTCAATCAGTTTTTTAAGGTCTCTCATCATTCTTAAGGGTTCAATAGTCCCATATTCTTGTCACTGTGTGGCTGTGTTATATGGAAGTGGACCATTAAGGTTAGCCTTTTAGGATTTTTTTTACAATATAGTTTTGTTTTCTATGGATATTCTCTGTTATATAGAAATTATGAATCGTGTATTTGTTTAATTCCACTTTTGATTTCATTATATGGTTTTCACCTTATGCCATGGGTTTTGGTTGGTGTTAGCAGTTCTCATGTCAGTGTCGTCGCTTTGGGAGTTTCAAGGATGGATGATTCTAGTTGGTTCCTTATGGTGGGGTGATTGTTAATCATTTCCCCATGGTGTTCCACATTTGTATTTTCCATAATAAGGTAGAGTATGAATAGTAATGTTATAAATATCATACTAAGGTTTGTGGTTTCATTTCTATTCTATCTAATTTGGATTGATGTATTGGTTCTTGTTTGACTGGGAGACTTAATGGGGATATAAAGTGACTTTTTTGGGATGATGTTCACAACCAAACCATGGTTTTTTAGTATTTATTGGTTTTTTATGTTTGTTCTTCTGGTTGAGGATATGTTCAAGTTTCCTTCTATAATTCGTCAATTTTGGATGTTTAGGGTGGGGTTTTTCTTTGTTCATGGTTTGAACATGGACTGGACCAACAGTTTGAGGCACTAGGAAAATTGTGTCTCATTTTTAATGTCATTGTTTATACACAGCTTGGGAATGGTTAGAGTAAATAACGAAGAAATCATATAGAATGGCCCTATAATTTGACATAGATGAAAGACATGGTTGGTTAATTGTAACCCCAATACTTTGGCCAACCCATGCAGGTGTCCTCCAACTATAGTGGGGTGTTCATGGATGGTTCACGATTTGGTATAATGATTGGCCAATCTATGAATCTTTCGTAGATCATTAAAAATATGAATTCACTCTTTTCCACTACATTAGTTTTAAACCCATTGTGGTTTATCATCCCATGTCTGGCTAGGTGAACCATGAGAGATCCTACAACCCTCCACTGTTTCCCTCCTTCCATTAAATCTTCTCAAATGATCCAAGTTCAATTTTTATAATTTTTTATATTTATTACCACTTATTTTATTCTCCCCACATGGTTTCATGGTTTATCATGGGGTTTATCTCTCTTTGAAGAACCCTATAGGATAGGGTTTATGTTTATCATGTGTTTCTTATATTGGAGGGTATGTGGATTATCTCTTGAGCTTAATACTTCCCTCATTTAATGTTTTAATTCTTTCACGTGTCATTAAGGATGGTGTTTCATTCCATTCCCAATATGAATCTTGTATTTTAAATCTTCAGGTTTTCTAAATGTGTTCTAAATGTGATAATCATGATTTTAGATTATTAGTATTCATTTTTATGGATATTCCACATCAAAATTTTGATGAAAAATAGGGGTTCACATGTTTTATTCAATTATTAAAATATATATATATATATACAAAGTGTTTCGTGAAACTACAACGGACCTTTAAAATGAAATTGATCGCCTTAAAAGGTTAATCACCTTTTTTATGTTTTAGAATTTTTTTTTCATTAAGAATTGAGTTTGGTGAGTGGTTTGGGTTATTATTTATAGTTTTATGGATTGTCTGAAATGGTTTTAAAACTATCATTGATTCTTAACATAATACATTTTTTAATTTGATTAATCATAATGTGTACCATGGGATGTGGGAACATCCATATGTACCAATGGTGTACATATGGATGGGATCCCAATGATAAAGGACTCAAATAGAAAATACCCCTCTTGAAATTGGGTTTTAAAATGTTTTCCCTCGTCCTTTTCCTCTTCTACTTCAATGTCACTCTACATTACAAATGATTCACCTGAAAATCTTATTCTTCCAAAATGGTTTATTGGATCAAAAATTATTTCAAATGTGTCTTCAAATATGTTTCCTAAATAAATTCCAATTTGACATCATGATGTGTGGTTTGGGTAAAAAAATTATGTAATGGAGTTTTGGTATCCTCAATGAATGTGTTATAGTTTTAGTTTGGTTTTTTGAAAATGGATTTTGAAATGGATTTTGATTTTAAAATGGTAATAGCCTAATTGGTAAAATATTCCATTTTAGAAAGTAGTTTTAATGTCACATGATGTTTAGTCTGTATTGGTACTTTTCAGAGATTGTTTGTGTGACATGAATCGTTATAGTCCCTTCGAGGGGAGGGTCATTTCATAGGTGGTGTCACTATTTGGTCAAGGAATCCATGGTTTAATATTTGTGTTACTGGTTTATAATAAGTGTTTGAGGACTATATAATTCACCATATATAACTATCATGAGATTATAAGAAATCATCTGAAGTTCGAGTTATAGTTTCTTATTAACCACGATTAGATGGGTTTGTACCCCTATATTTCTTGAGAATTTGGTAGGATGTTTGACTATTGTGGCTATTTTATTACATTTAGTTGGCCATTGACTATGGTGACGAACCATTTAATGTTAACTGTGTCTGAACTGAGTGTGCATAGGGATTGCTTCTTGAGACATTTACAAAATTCCCCAGATTACTATCAATATGTTTTGTTCTACTTTTCTGCACCTAATTTACCTATTCTGCATGTTTATTTATTGATTTTTTTTCACCATGTATATGTTTTCCCACTTTGATAATTTTTTCATTTGGTATTGGGATTTTAAATAAGTTCTTTAAATTTTAAATAAATCGAGAAAAGATGAAGGTGGTGTATGTTTCTTTAATAAGAGAATGTTATTTTTGTTATATAAAATGATAAAACCCGATTTTTTAAATGAATTCTAAAATGTGTTTATGTAATATATTTGGAAATAAAATGAATGAACTTTTTGGTGCTTACCTACTGAGATGTTTTATACTAAAACCCTACTTTTTTATCTCAGTGTTGATAGACCCGAGCTATTTTTCATATTCCAATTTATAGTTTGATTTTTATTTTAGAATTGGTTGGTCTTGTCGTTGGTAGAAACAGAGAGGTCAAATGGATATCTAGTTGGGTTCTTGTTGGGTAAAGTACAATTTTTAGATTTTTTTTCTCTCACTATTGTTGTGTCTAGAATTGATTATATTTATTATCCTTTCAATATTATTATTTTTTTCATGTTATATTTATCTATTTGATCCTAGTATCTTCTGGGCCAAATTGTTCCCATTGTTATATATTGGATGGTCGGTGATAGTTTCCAGCCCCAGATGTTCTTCAATTCCTCTTGATAGTTATCACAGAAAATTCAAGTATCCATTCAGATGGCAGCCTGACCTAGTTCATGACATATATTGATTGTTTAGATAACTAAAATTATGAATTTAATTATTATTGATATTCCATGTGAATCTTTGATTAGTAATAATATCCATTTTAATGTTTTAGGATCATGTGATCTTTTATATTGAGGTATTTGATCATATTTATTCCTAACATATTATTCTCATTATATTGATTAATTGTCATGTGTTTATGTTATTTACCATACCTTTTTAATTACTATTTTTTTATTTTGGACATATATTAATCTATGTAACCCTTAATGAGAATTTGATCATTACATTATTTTGTTTCCTTTCTCTAAGATATAAAGAATTTGTATTTGAATGAGTTTTCAAGGATGCAATTTATTTACTGTCATTACATATTATATTTTTTTCATCTCCCAGTGTAAAATTGAGATCATATATGTATCTTGATCTCCGAAACAACTAAAAATATACATCCTTTGGGAATCATATGTTTTTATGTATTCCAATGTATTAATGTAAGACACTAGCTCCGGGATACTATGGCAAGAGTCGCTATAATAACTGTGATGTTATTTATAAGATCAAATCATAATTCCTTCATGGGGGAATCATAATATATTAGGAACACTTATCCAGTTCAGGGTAATGTATACATATGTGCGCTGACTATTCTTCTCTTCAGTTCATTAAAATTTTCCTCGCCTTAACTTTACCCATGGAACTTGGTTTAAATCTTTCTTAACATTTATTGTGTGTTATACAGTCAAGATAAATTCTAGATAAATCGTCGATAATATCCATCCATACCAGAAAACATCAGATCATAGTCACACAGGTTTGTATGATCCTATATTAAATATCCTCTTTCATTTATGGATCCACTAATACACACTTTCTTGAGATAATATGAAAAAATTAATCTTTTTACAGCCAAATTTCACACATTGTAAATTATTCATAACATCTCTCCTAACTCTGGGTCATATATTAAATTTTAAAATGATATTAATACTATTCCTTTATATTTGAATTGATAACAATATAATCTATAAATACTAAAAAAACTAATCAGGGTAATATCTAAAGACTCTCTTTTTTAATCCATGAAGATACCATGGGTATTAATGGGACCGAATAGAATTACTATACACTAATTTAATCCATACCATTTATGAAATTTAGACATTGGGTATAAGTAACAAGGTTTTTATCTTGATCTATTTCATCTCCATATTATCATTACTGAGGTTCATTTATCCATATCTAATCTTAACCAATAGAATTAGGGCACCCCAAAGTGAAATACATGAGAAAAGGAATCCCTTGTAAAGATAATATTAGAGTTTCTTATTCAATTCATGCAATTACATTTGGAAAATTCTATAGGGATACTGTGAAATAGTCATATCTCAAGGAATGATTTCAATTGAATACTCAACTACATGACTTAGTGGAAGAATAGAAATGTCTTCTAAAATGTCATTGAAAAACTCCCATACAATTGGAATACTATCGATGTGGAGTTTCTCATGACCCATATTATATAAGAATCCATTTTAATAATATTTAAAACCATATGATGTATTTTATTTCCATCCTATGTTCATATTTCTAATCACACTAATAGATTCTCATAGGTCAGTTTAGAATAACAAATGTTACATCACTTCCTTATAAATTTATGTGGGTTTTGTTTAGATAACACCAACCTATACCTATGACAACATGAAATTCTTATAGGGGATGAATGAAAAGATATCCAGGAATCATATTCCAATGAACATAAATTAGAGAAGAATCATTTACATTATATTCCATTATCATACCATTTGGGTATTTTAATTCGAATTCTACATCTAATCATAAGGGTAGAATCATGATACCTTTATTAAATTATTTAGATATGAAAGAATGTGTAGATATAAAGTTAAATAATGCATCAATAATTCTAGAGTTTATGGTAAGGTTAACATTCACCATATTATTAATGAACCCCTTATCATAAGGGTAGAATCATGATACCTTTATTAAATTATTTAGATATGAAAGAATGTGTAGATATAAAGTTAAATAATGCATCAATAATTCTAGAGTTTATGGTAAGGTTAACATTCACCATATTATTAATGAACCCCTTATCATAAATGATGATGTCTTTATCAATTTACATTAGTAGATAAATTATTCTCAGCACTTATTCATTTAATTACCTGATGACGATTTTTCCACACTTAAAATATTTACAAGTTCCCTCAAGCTAATTTCCTCTATGTTTCTTTCCAAACATAAATCATGATGGAATGATAATATTCTTCTCTCTATGGGTTTTAGAGTATCCTTTTAAAACCATATTTCTTGGTTTAAAACCCATATGATTGAAGGCTAACTACAATATCAATTTCAATATTTAGAACACTTTTTTTTTCATAGCCAGTGATGTACCGTATAGATAACTCCCTTTAGTTAATTGCTTTTAATATAGTTAAGAATCCACTAAATATACTTTGAAGTTGGGTAATAATTCCAGAAACAAACAGTTATTGCATTATATTATTCTCCTCATAGTTACAAATATATTCATCATAATTATTATTTATATTAATATATTACTTCTCTATTTTATTACTCATAATACAAGTGTTCGGATTATTTAATAATAATATCATCAAATCCTCCCTCTTTATAGAGTCAATTTCATAATCCTACTTCATATTCATTATGAGATTCCACCAATGATATTCTCCACCTTCTTCAATATGGTCACACTGAGTGAATTGTTCACGTTTCAAATAATAGATAATAAAAAATATATTTTTAGTTGTATTGTTTCATTTCTCAGAAACTAACATATCAAAAAAACAAATAAATGAAGGTGGATGATGCCTCACAAAGGACTCAACATAATATTATTCCCTCCTTTTCTCATTTTGATGATTATCACGATTCATAACCTTAGAATGTTTTATTACCATAAGAATTACATTTTCATTCCATATCCTATAAATTTTGTTTTCTTAGGAGGAAGATAATTTTATATACCATTGTATTAATGATTAAAACGATTCCTTCAAGATTTCACCATAAACTAAAACAAAAAAACAAAGTTTGAACAATAATTATCATAGTGAGAAAACACATAGCCATTCAAAATATTTTATAAGAGGTTTAAATCTGGAAACCTTATTTTAAATCCATGAAATCATATTGTTAATATGGGTTATTAATTATCATAAACTATTTAAATCCTTTTTTATAGTTTTCATAAATAACATGAATTAACCCAAAAAACAATATTCGATAGTTTCAAAATATATGTGCAATAAAACCCTTTATCAGATACCAGGTAATGGTAGAGTAATGGAATACACACATTTTTCATATTTAACAGCCCTACATACAACTGTGAAAAAACAAAATCAAAATGTAATATCCAAATATAGATTTTTTCTAGAAAATCAAAAAAATATCTTCCTTGAAAAAACATTATGATGCTGTTATATACTTAGTCTCGTTCTACGGTTTCTCACTACACTTTTCTCATACTAGTTTCTAAAGGATAAATATACCTCTCTTATCATATCAACTGTAATAATTAATGACTTTCAATCATATATATTACATATATTTATATGAAAATTCATTAAATTTCATGAACACATATATGAGGATCATAATGTTATAGTTCCTTTGGAAACATTGAAACACAAATAATGGTTCCAATGTGAAGTATATAATCTCATGCTATGTTCTTTGTAATTATCACCCTTATTTTACATTTCCTCCATATTATATTTTTTCATAACTTGGAGAAAGGAAACATAAAAATTTGTGATCTTAGATTCTTAATAAGTGTAAAATATATTGGAATTTAAGTATAACATGAGAATAAGTGTATGGGAATATGTTCATATTATTTGAAATCTATACCCTATATACCTAAGATCATAATCTTTTTTCATGGAATAAATATTTTAATTCCTAAGACATGAATCATTATAAACTAAATGAACCTGATATATGAAAGAAAAATAATGGAAGAAGACCTATAATTATGTAATACACATAATCATATAGTATTATTTACAAAATAGTCTAAGGTATTTTCCATGTATATCATAGATGTATGTTATTAATCTGCAAACCATCCTAGTAATCGAGGTCCATCCAAAATATTATTGTTGTGGAAAATGTTCCTTAATACACAATGTTCACTACCCATTATAATCTTATTTATCTCATGGGATACAAATCATTACTCGGTCAATTGAAGGGATATATAGGCCCCACATGTCTTATAATGTAAATCATAGACAATTTTTCCACAATCTCATGGAACATTTATCATATCAGAACCCATGAAGATTAATGTTCTTCATAAAACATTCAGAATATCGAAATATGTAAAATAAAATGGGTTTTATAAAACATTCATCATATAAATCCCATGAATATAAATGGGAATCATAAATTATTCACCATATCTGATCCCATGAAAGGAAATGGGTTTCATAACCATTTCATTGTAGCATACTCAATGGAAAAGAAATGGGTTTCATAAATATATAATTTAATAAAAAATACATCTAGAGATAGAATAAATTTCTTATTAGTTGATCATATCCATAGTAAATATTATGTGTTATAAAATTATTTAATATTAAATAGAAGATGATTTTGAAATAAAATCACAATGAACATTTTTCAATGAAAATAACCATTATTTTGACATAAACTTTTCGAAACATGAAATTCAAAAAATTTCCTAGAAAGAAATTTCCAAAAAAATAACATAGAAAATTAATAAATTAATATTAAATGATAATAATTTTCAGGAGATTTGAAATCTCATTCATTCTGTAAACCCTAAATACATGATTTATTCATATTTTTAGTAAATTACAAATATGAATTGTTTGAAAAATCATAATTAATATTACTTTTCAAAAACATCTTAAAAAAGATGAAATTTGTAAAAATTTCTTTAGTAAATCCTTATGATAAGGTAAAAAAAATTGAAACTATTTTAGTAAACATAGATATATAACAAAAATGTTTTTTCAACCAAAGAGAGAAATAAATATGATTATTCATAAAAAATCGGTTTGAATATTAAATCATTTAAGAGAATAAAAAGAAATTGAAACATGTATTCTACTGAAATAAATATATTAAAAGAAACTACCTATATTTCTTGTGATAGTAATCATAATATTTCATTATTAGAAGAATAATCATAATCAATCCTTTTAAATGATGTGATTATAAAATTAAAAATTACCACTTGGGTGCCTTTGAATCATATTCCCCATAGAGTAATAATATTAAATTACCTTTATAATTTCAGGGGAATAAATATATTCAATATATTAAATTAAAATTTTTATTTATATACAATTAATGAATGAATATATTTGTATAACATAACTAAAGTCCTATAGAAGAAAATTTAAACAAACTCTAACCTCAAGTCTCAACTTCTTTTTTACATGACCAAGAATACATTATAATAAATATTATTTTATTATAAATTAATTAAATAACCATAAAAAATAAATATCATACCATATATTATTTACTTATGACCATTCATTAACTATAAATAAACAATTCCTTATTAAAATCATATTCAATATAATATTCATTTTGTTTTTCCTGTATGTTTTGATTTCTCATTTTTATTATTTTTGTATTTATCATTTTCAAATCATTTATAAATTATAAAACATGATATAAATATCATATAAATTAGTTATTTTGTTATTTATAATAATTTATAAATTTTTGATATAGAAAATGATATACATCGTTCATTAAGATGGTAGGCCATACGTACATATGAACTCTATATCCATTTTCTTGATGGATAAAATAAACGAATGCTAAATAATAAATACATAATAAATATTTAAAATTATTTCATCAATATCACATATATTATTTTAATTTATAAATATTAAATTTCGTGTAATGTGTTTGTGAGGAACAAGCCACATGGATTCATGTGGAAACCGTCCACTGTACACATGAGCGATGTTATCATATCTATAATGGAAATAAAATTAAATAGATATAAGTGTTATAGTATCTCCATATGTATATTACTATAATTAATACCTTATACAAACCTTAAATCTCTCATTACATCTACCCGTGAGAGGTGGAGATCGAAAATGAATAACATCGATTCACGCAGTGGTAGTCCATTATACACATGATCGACGAGTTCATTTACAATTTGATGGAAGAGGATATGGATATAGGTTATGAAATTAATATAATAAAAAAATACATTTTATAAAACTTTTTAATTATATCATCATATTTTAAGAATATCTAATTGAGGTGGATGGAGTAATTTAAAAAACATAATTTTAATAATCTTACCTATTCTTTGAAAAGCCTCTATAGGATTACATTGGAAGAAATATTAAGAAATATTAATAATATAAAAAGTAATATTTGATTTATGTATGGAGGTATTTAAGTGGTTTGAGTGAGTATTTTATGATAAAATTTGTTTTAGAATTTTTAAGTTGAGAGGATATGGGGTGGCCTTTTATAAGTGGTGAGAGAACACCCATGGAATGTTTTAAAGGAATAAAGCGTACCCACATTTTTCTCATGGAAACGTACATAAAATTGGTAATTAAAATTCCATATAAATAATACCATCTAAATATATCCGTATAATTTGAGTTTGAATAGTTTCTATGTTATTTTATCGAAAATCATTTTAGTTCAATAACCAATAATCCAATTTTAACCAAAACCATGAATATTAATTTTTTATAGTTTTTGAAATTTATTATTGTAATAAAATAATTACAAATAATTATGAATAAATATTTATTATTATTTCATAAATATAACACATTTTTCCTAATTCAATTTTTTGAAGTGGGAAAATATCATTTTAAATTAAACAGGTATATGGGTTGAAAAAGCAATTTTCCCAAGAGAAAATTCTATAAAATTTAAAACAATTGTATGTCAAATTTAAATATAAAATTGATTCTAGAGGACTAAATTAAGAATATAAAATATAAATTTTAACTGATAATTCTCTTAAAGACATACTAAAATGAAATTTATCATATAGATATTTTGATTGAAAATGACTATTTTTCAGAGAAACCTATATTTTTCATTATTCAATGAAAACATTATAATTTTATAATATTTTCAAAAATTCCCTCAAATATATTTATGAATTTATTATATTAAAAATTTCACAAATTATATCTAATAAAATTTTAAATATTTTCAAAAATTAATTCTAAAATAACTGTGCAGTACGAGAGAAAACTGTTTTTTAGATAAATTAAAATATTGACCATAACATTGAATTTATTCTTATCACTTTCCTGAAAAAATAAAATATTAAGGTTTAAAATATTATTAACTATATAATATATAAATTCCATTAAAATCAATCACCAAAAGTACTTTTTTATGTATTTATACATAACACATTTGTATGTAGAAAATATAGTTTCGAGTAACAGATTTCATTTATTTTCAGAAGATTCATATTTCCATTTGTAATTAATTTTCACCAAAGAATAATTATTTTAATAATTGGTAAACAAAATATTTTCATAATTTATTTAATCTATTTCTTACACAGCATTTCAACATCTTGGTAATAACTATTATATGAAATAATAATATTTTAATTGCATGTCATGTTTTATGAGAAATCATTGTCGGGTGTAGATCAATATATCAATGAAATTGAATTTATTTGAAATAATATATTTCATTAAAACTTGGGGTGTTTAATGGGGACATAAAAATAAATATCCCTAGATAATAATGATATAGAGAAATAAAACCAGACCAATTTGGTAACATTTGAATCATAACAACCATGGAATATGTAACTTAAAGGAGAATTTTAAATTCCATTAATATAATGATATTAATGGAATAAAAATAAAATAACATGTATATACAGGACACAAAATAATTAATTGGTGAATATTTTATATGTTTTAATGATGTAAAATTGAAATAATAAATCCCTTACCCCACATCCATAAATTTTTGTGTATTTATTTATATTCTAGTATATAGAAAATATAAAACATATATTTTATTAATAATATTTTCAAAGTTCATTCCATCATGCATAGAACATTAAATTCAGTTATTTTAATCGTGAATTTAATTTCTTGATCAAATGTGACAACATCTGGTATATTGAGGATAGTCAGTTTAAAATTTCAAGATGGAATAGATGTGTATTCGATGGTCAATGGTTTCATTGTTCATTAATCGTTATAATAATAATGATGCAATATTTATCATTTTTATTTCAAAATTATACTTATATAAATAAAGTTGATTTATGGTTATGAAAAATCAACTATATCACAATTCGAGAGACGTTAGGTCATACACACAAATATATAGCATTTCTATTTTTTAATGGGAATTATGTAAAAAAGGTAAATGTTATTTTATATTTATAGAATGATCATATTATAAATAATATCATTTTCCATCTTGGAATTCACTACAATATATCATCCTTGTCAAGATGTAATACAAAAAACAAATCACATCTCTTAACATAGTGGCAGTTCAACATACACACAAATGAAATTATCATATACAATGGAATGTATGGTATGAAAATATATTATATATTACATTTAAATATTTTTAAAAATGTAAATAATATAATAAAAAATATTTAATTTTTCCATCACATACTTTCATGATAAGTGATAATAGAATATGAATTACATCAGTTTGTGAGGCGGTAGTCCACTGTGCACATGAATGATGATTATATTTACCCTTTTATGAATGTGGAGTAACATTTATGTAATTAAATTTTAATAATAACATAATGGTATATGATAGATACAATTTTTTACCATTAGTTATTGAGTAATATTTGGAGGTAGTGGAAGAAAAAATAAAATTAGATACTAGGTTTAGAATGATACCTCTTCTTTGGAACTCCTCATTGGGATTTATCTAAATCCTAAATATATTGAAATTATTATAAAAAGTTCCATACATGGAGGGAAGAAAATTAATAAATGTAATTGAGAAGATAAAATTTAATCTACAAGGGTTTTTATTTGTAATGTGGAGAGGAAGGGGGTTTCATTTTATAAGTGGGGGAAAGGAAATAATTGGGTATTTGGAAAATAGAATGTTATATACCAGTTTAACAGATGCCAAAAAGGATCCAAAATGGATCATTATCAAATTTTATATGCAATAAGGTAGAAATATGGCAATATAATTTAACATAGAAATGTTTTTATTCCATTTATACATTTTTCTTTTTAGTTTAACCCCCTAGTAAACTTGTTGTAACATTAAGATCAATAATTAATTTTTATGTTTTTACTTATAATTGTGGAGAAATAAAATGATAAACATATAATATTATATTAATTATTATTATTAAAATTAATATCTCCATTTTTAAAAATTCAACTCACATTAGTGACAAAATATAATTTAAAATCTAAACCATAATGCAGAAAAAAAATAGTATTTTAATTTTATTTCATAAGTATAAAAAGTTTGTATATAAATATTTAAAATATTATTGATTAAAATTACATTATTTGTATGAATAATATGATAATTTTTATAATTTTTATTTTTAAACATTAAAAAAATATATCTTTGTATATTAATTAAATTAAATGATACTTTTCAATAAAATTAGGCATTTTTAACAATTAATTAAATTAATAAAAAAAAATTAAAAAAAATACCCAAAATTAAAACTAATAAAATTTTGAAATTTTGATTCTATAAATTATTATCATTCTATCCAATATATTTTATTACCGATGAAAAAAATAATTTTAATATATGTTCACAAAAAATTTAAAAAATCTTTTTCTATGGAAAAAATGTAATTTTGAATCTTATAATTAAATATACAAAAAAAAATAAGTTCTTAGTTATCATTATATTTTAATCATACTTGATTATTAGTTTTCAAAAAGTCATTATTACTATTATAACCTCTAAATGTAATGGTATGGTCATAATGGCCATGTTTAAATAATATTATTTTAATAGATTATCCATATTCGTTTAAACTCAATTTTTTTTGATGTTTATGATAAAAAAATTGTATTATTTTATAATATTATGTGTTACCTTCTACCTACCATAAAAAAATCAATTCCTATTAATTTGAAAATGTACTCAGTAATAAACAATTTTACATTTAAATGTTTCTTTTTGGAAAACCAAATTCTTAAAAAGGGTAAATAAAATATACACTTAAAAAGAAATATAAGAAAATATAAAGGAGATCACATAATTCGGTCTAAAAATAGGATAAAATTTACTAGAATTGAAAAAATGGATTTGGAAATAAGATACATTGATAAGATCCTATTAAACCTTTTTAATATTGAAGGGACCATCGATTTATCAAAAATGAATTAAATTTTTATTTCATGATCCTTTTCATAATAATAGGGGTTCCTTTTACCTAATATATTAAAAACATATAGAAATATAATTTCATGAAAAGTATGATTTCATACTTTAATAATATTTAATCACAATATGATCAGTTCCTCCAAGTTATAATTATTAGAGATAAATTTTTATTCCCAACACACTAAAATTAACATTTAATTGATTATATGATCCAAAAAAATCTATCAACACATTCATCATTTTTATAGAAAGTAACCAAACCCATAAATGGTTAACATAATGTAAATTATTTCATATATTTAACACACGTTCACAGTTTTCTCCAAATATAATGAACAAATATAGCCATTCAATAACTAAATATATCTACATACCAAATATCCTCTATATTGAATGATTAAACTGTGTTATTTTACATAAAATAAATCATGTTATATGATATGATATTTCTAAGTGTTATATTTACATCAACAAAATGAATCAATTCCCAAAATACTATTAATCACATCAAGACCATAAAAATTCAAAAATAATTGATCCTAAAATATGTTTTCATAAGTAAACATAATATTTATCCATCAAATTTTTCATCAAAAAATAATATCATGCTTACCAGTTCATTATGTAGGCCAATTCTATGTGTTTCTCTCTTACCACCCACCAATTATTGTTTCAATCCTAAGAAACTTTGCAAATATGATAAGTTGTTTCCTAGAATAAGGGTTATCCATTTTCTATAACTATATTAATATTATTCCAATAATTTTACCAATTTTATTTTAAAATTATAATGATATCATTAATAATGAAATCAATTTTTAGTTATTAATGAATTCTATAAATCTTATATTTAAAAAAAGTAGTATAAATTTAATTGGGTACAATTACCTCAATATCAAGAACATATAAAAGATTATATATTACCCAATAATTTTGTTGGATAAAATATCACTTTTCTATTAAATATAATTTCTATTTCATTAGTACCATTCACAATATTCCTGAACATCCTTCAAGAATAACTTATGTAGAATAATCCATAGATGATTCAGGATTCTTATAATATTATACCATTGATGAAAATATGTCAATAACATTATTCCTGACTTCTGATAGTAAAAAAATTCAAAATTCAACATTAATGATTATCATAAAATTTTCCATTAAGAATTATTCTTTATATTAGGGAATTAAATTAGATGACGGATAATTTCCCAACATATATTACATTTACAGTTTTGTGGTTCCTTATTTGAATTTTATTTCCTTGTATACTATTAATCAGACTCATCATTTTTCTCCAACCATTAGTTGAATTTTACCATCCTTAACTAATCATAATTAATCTTCCATTAACTTTAATACATGTTACATAGTTCCTTTTCCAACATTTTTTATATGTTGGAAATTTAATCTTCTTCTATTTATAATATCTAACACTTGAACTTCCAGGAGAAAACATCATTCTCTACTTATATGTTCTTGGAAAATCAACTATTCTCATGTTGATATAACAATTAATGATAGTTCATTTGTAATGATAAAAATATTTCTAAAATCTGTTACTTTTTTAGGAATTTTATTAGAGAGATAATTATATTACCAATCACATTGTTTGTTGTTTTTCATTATCTTATTCAACTTCATTAACTAAAAAATGACAATGAATTAACATAAAAAGGAAAAATCAAACATGGGAGGAATAACATATAAATGATAAATATATCCTGAATATTGTGTTAATAAAATTAAATCTATGTTAACCCTAAAAATGGTTAAAATATAGTTTCATAATTTATCAATTTTTTTAAATTAATTTTTTTATAATCCATAAAGTGTTTTTTAATTTTCAAAATATATCCCCTTGGAGTGTCAAACTAGTTCTGTAGGAAGGATCATTATGATGCACCAGGTGGCAGTCAATTCAATTCCAAATATTCAATTTTTGGAGTTATTTACCATAGGTAATACTATCTAATATCCATATACACTTTTAGTATACGAGTAGGGATGTAATTTCTAATAACCCACTCACTCTATACATCACCAGAATTATAATATATTTTCCCATATATAGAATATTCCTTATTCTTTTCAAAATGGTTCTAACTATATTATTAAATTAATAATCCAAAAAAGTAATATATTTTTATCTGATAAAAATTAGTGGGTCCAAATACATTTAAATATTTAATAACATGATTCATAATATAAAAAACCACTAATTACAACACGTATAGCATGTGGTGTAGTATCTTGTAGGGCTAGGTTTAGAATATATAAAAGTGATACAAAAATATAATAGTGTGTTTTTATTATATATAATGGTTTTTAAATACTTTAGAGATACTAAAATTTCAAGTGATAATATTGGGAATACATAAAAAAGGGTGACTATAATATATTAATAGGGAAATAAACTTGAAAATGAGACATAATGTGTGAAATAAATATATAAACTTATTTCAAGAAAGACAACACTCATGAGTAACAACATAGAATCATACTATAGTGAACATGGTATCCTTATATAATAAAAACATAGGAAATCTGTTGGAAATATTTAATATATCAAAAAATGAGTAATGGATAACTTCTTAGATTGTATCACATGGTGTAAAATGTTCTATAATGGTTTAAGTTTTCTCCCTAATCCAATAAATGAGGTACAATAAGAAAAAATATTTACCTTATTCATTGGAGTACAATATAAGTTCACCGACTATAATTTTTTTAGTATTTATGTGTTACCTTTAAAAGAAATAAGTCATAATTAATAAACAAAGAAATTTCCCCGGGAGATAAAATGGGTTTGTTAATATTGTCTCATATCATAATCGAATAAAATTATTTAATGAAAGAATTTAAGAGATAAAAATAAGGAATTTATTACCCCATAAATATAAGGGATAATAACATTTGTATTTTTTTTTATGAATATATATATATATACAGAATTAAAATTTAATACATAACATAAATGGTGATCTTTGTTGACAATAATTTCATTAAAATATTTTATTGAATATTTCATTAAGAAAATACACTTTTACCATTTAAAACCCTCCCTGAAAATCATAAAATTTATAAAATATTATAGATACTGTTTCTTTAAAAAAACCATTGAAATGCAAAAAGGAATAATTAATGAATTTATTGGTCTTGATGATGGTTAATTTTTTTACTTGGAGTATATGTTAAAAAACATTAATATCACACATAATCCAAATGTTAAGAATTACCTCAATAAAAAAATTAATATAATATTCAATTAAATATATTTTTTAAAATTTATAATATGGGTAAAATTTTATTTTATTAATCAATTTTAAAATGTTAGAAATATTCATAAAAATATATTTCGAAATAAAAAATATGGCGGCCAATGAATTTTTGATCGAAATAAAAAAAGAGTGTCTCTTTTTCATAAAAAGCCCAATATTTTTTTTAATATAGTAAGATGTTTCTATTAGAAGGAAATATCATGAATAACTCTTGGATACGAAAATTTCAAATGTTTAAAATAGATATATAAATCAATTATTCTAAGGGATACATAAAAATAAATAATCATTAATAATGATGAGACTTTGTAATAAACCCTCACCACCTTGGAACATTTGGAATCATAACCACCATGAAAGAACTAAATTTTATTAAAAATTTAAATAGGATTAAGATAAATCGATTAATGGTATTAAATTACAAGTGGTGATATATAAATTACATTAAATAAATTATTGGTTAATTCTCATATGTCTCATATAAGTAAAAGTGAGACGATAAATATATCAGCTCATACTCATAAATTTTGATTTATGTCATTTATATCATGTATAAAAAATTTATATCAATTATTATTTTCTACATAATTTTACCAGATTAATTCAATTATACCTAAACCATTAACTAATTTAATTGTATGATTTATTTAATTACATAATCATTTATATCTATTTTGAGTCTTTTGAGGACACTAGGTCTATAATCTCAAAAAAAAATCGGTACATTGACCATGGTCATATGGGTTTTTTTAATCATATCCTAAAAAATAATCATGAAATAATTATCATTTTATTAAATAAATTTTACATTTTAAAATAACTAGTAGTTTAGGTTATTAAACATATACTATGTTACAACTATGTAGAGGGAAGATCGTACGTATACATGTGTAATGTTTCAATTTTTCAATGGTCATGATTGAAAGACGGTTTTTATAATTTTATATTTATATAATGACCATAATATCATAAATATCATGCTATTTATTTATATAAACTTATATATACCATCCATTTTATGAGGTATCAAAATAATCACATTATTTCTTAAGGTGGTAGTCCAACATACATAAGAACGTCGTTATCATCTTTCCATAGACTATAAAGTGAAAATTTATATGAGTTATCAATTTTAAAAATTATTCATGACAATAATATCATAAAAAAAAGTTAAATCTATCATCATAATCATCATTGAGAAGCAATGATGGAAAACATTCTAGGGCTTGTGAGGCAGTAGTTCAACAATCTCATGAAAGAAGGGTTCGATTCTCATTTATTTAAAGAGTATGTGAATTTAAGTTATTATTTTACACAATAAAATCATAGAATTTGATATATAGTTATATTAATATATCTTCATGATTGAGAAATATTTTAAGGAGGTGGATACAGAAATAACCCAAAGATGCCCACTTAAGAGTGGTAACTTTTCTTCCCACCTTTTATTTATGATTATACACAATGTCGCCCAATATTTGATTAATGATACATAAAAAAATCTAGGATATAGTGATGGAATTAATGGATGTATTTTTCTAGGACCTTCATAAACCAAAAGAATTTTTTTTGTGTAAATTGGATTGTATAGTTGGTAAACATTTATAATTATATGAGAGGACATAGTTGGAATTTTTTAAAAGAAAATGGTATACTCACATTTTACAAATTTTATAAGGATCATAAAAGGTTAATTATAGATATTTATATGATATAATGTTGAAATATAGATAGAAAATGGGATTTGGACAAGTTTTAAAGACATTATAACAATTTAATTTTAATATTTACTCTTGGTAATCCTATTTTATTCGTAACCGTGATAATAAATTTTTACTGTTTTTAAAATTAATAACAACCCAAAATTTATTTAAATTATTATATAATATTGAATATTATAATTCATAATATGGAATTCATAGTTTCATATTCAATTAACATAATTTGAATAATTTAATTTAAGATTAAATCCATAGACGTGAAAAAGATAATCATTAAAAGAAAAGGTTTTCATAAGAATGAAATGTTTTTACCTCAAAATTAAACTTGTATTTGATTAAATTGTAATATATTTTATTAATCATAAAATAAATTAACTAATGTATCTTTAAAATATTTATAATAGAATATAAATTTAAAAATTATGTAAATAAAAATATTGTTTTCAATAAAAAAATTGTTTTTAGTATTGGTTAAAAAATAATATTTTCAAAAAATATGAATAATTCATCCTAAGAGATTTTTTAAATGATGATTTGAAAAAATAAGTTCATTTGTTCGAATAAATTTTCTAGTAATGTCAAAATATATATATATTATTTGTTCATAAATAAAAATATTATCAATTTTTTAACAACAAAGTATTTTGGAATCCTATAATGACTATATCATAAACTATATACTTATTAATAAATAAATTTTATTTATCCCTCATTATTATTTTTAAAAATGATTTTATTCCTATTAATACCCCAAATTTGTTATCTAGGTTAAAAAAATCCTGTACAAATAATAATATTTTAACAACGTATCACAGTTTGTTTAAACATAGTATTGTGTGCTTTAAATTTTATCAAATATTGTGATCTATTAAAACACCATGGGTGTTAAAACTTCAAAACACTTAAAAAAAGAACATAATACTCATGATGTGGACCCCACACATCAACCCATTTTACCCACAACAATATCTCTATCACTGCATCCACATATCAACCATTTACCATCTCGACCACACAATTACATGACCTCAAAACTCAACATAACCACTCAAAATTGGAACTGCACGTCACATCCCCAAAGCATGACCACACCACAACATATCAACCCCACACACTACAACCACAAATCAAAACAGTTTTCAAATACATTCACTTATCACTTTTAGGATTAAAATGTTTTTTTTTAACACATTCCACTTTTTATTTAAGGACACTCCCACACGGGTCATAAAATTTATATGGAATCTAAATTACAAAAACAATATTAGCGGTCAAAAAATTCCAATTTCTTATGAGAAGAAATAATACACAATATGGGTTGTATCACAACAACAACCAGAGAATATGAAAATTCCCCAAAAAATGATAACTTTTATTATAGAATTTAGTCTATATAATCATCATATTAACAACAATATCATATATGTATAAATTATGAATCATTCCGCATACACATTAAAATAAAAATGAAGAAGAAAATTATATTCATTAGTCCAGATTCAAACTGTACATCTAAAGGTAAATAAAATCATACCCATCCTTCGTGATATATTATGTAAGAAATGAATTACTCCCTACCAAAGATAATGATTTTAATCCACTATGAAAGGATGGAATAAGTTTATGGTGACCACCATATCATAACATCTTAAAAGGACACCATGATAACCCTAAAAAAACCACATAATCATCCCATTGAAAAACACCAAAAAAAACACTTATCTTGACCTAAACCCATTCCTAATTTAAACAATGATAAAGAATTGGGATGAAAAATATGAAACTCAGCTAAAAATCCACAGATACATTATCCAAGAATAGGGTAATAAATTTAATTGAAGGGGAATAAAAGAGCACCTTTGGTTATACATTAGTCACCTGTGATATGATAGAATAGTTTTAAAATTTATAGATACTTAGGTGTATTAGGAAGTTATTAACATCCTAAAAATCATTGTTCCATGTCAAAACAACCCATACAACTCTGCATACTATTTAAAAATATAGGGACTATGACATAGTACCCATCATCATGCCACAAACCTATTAGTTAAACCAATATAAGAGATTTTAATATTCATACATGTTGTAGACTTTATAAATAGAGTGAAGATAAAAGTGAAATCTTGACTACCACACTTATAAATTTCAAAAACTAGTAAGGGGTTCACTATAACCTCTAACTCTAAGCAGAGGTTTCACCAAAAACGTAATAACAACCAAAGTGTTGCTCTGTAACATAATAATGAATCCATAACTACAATACAATACCCTATGTGGTTGGCTACCCATCTCCACGTCCTAATTTTCTTCAACATCAAAATGTTCAATAATTGGATGTGAAACCAAATCTACCACTGTTACCCTCAAAACTACTCCCCAAATCTTTTATACATCACTAACAGTAGAGTCTAACAATTTAATGATCCAAAACGTACATGATTTTACATGAGATGACTCTAAATATTTTCTCAACATCGAGAATAAAAACCAACATAGAATGAAATATGGAAAATGATCTAAAAAATGACCCCTGGGATACCTCTCAAAGATATCATTGCAACTAAATCACCATCCCAACCAAATCAGATGAAAAAAAACCAAAACATTTCACCAAACCCCTTACAACAACACTTCTTTACCATCTATTCATGTAGTAACAAGTCAAAAAATAATATCTCCACCTCCACATGACCCAAGACAACATCCTTTATAATCATCACACTACACATCCACCAATAACAAAATTCATGGAATTCCATAGATCGTTTAATGATATTATCCTCTTGGGGTACCACTTACCCACCCACAAAGTTTTAATCTTTTGGAATTATAATGAATCCCAATTAGGAATTAGTTTTTCACTTTATCAAGTTCTAGATGTTTCATTACACATAAAAAAACATGATGAATCCCATATCATAAAACATCAAGATCAAAACATAATTTAATCAAAGAAAAATAGAGAAATTAAAAACATGAAAAAATTTGTGAACTCTGGACACATCACCATCTATCACTCCCATTTACTCTCCATGAGGGCACCATCTCTTCACAACACATTTTCTAATGAAATAATATGTCCTTATAGAACTTTTTAATGATGATCTTGTATTTACAGAAGCTACTCCATTAATGATGGTTCATCCTCGACATCCTTCTCTCCAAATTCGTTGATATATGGTTCAACATAAACATACTAAAATAGTGGAGATAATTAAAAGTAATAATGAATCTAGTCCATTAATTGAAGAAGTTCTATACAATAAGCAACATCACCAACACTTAGTAACACCACAATTGTCCTAACAAACAAGGGAGAGAGATTATCCACACTAATAGACCATCACATCCCACATTAAGGAGAAATGTTAAAGCACATGTTTTCCCAGACCCAAAACTCCATGATATTCCTTTTATGATAAGAATATAACTTATGTCATTCAATCACAACTTTAATCCTCTCATGAAAAACCCAAGCTTTATTTATCATTAATTATACCAAATCATTACTGACAACTAACAGTTCACCGACCTCATCCTAGTACAATGGATAATGACGTAGAATTCCATAAAAACATAATATAGGGATATTGATATTAATTTTTAATATATGTTATTATAATAAAAATCATCCAATGAAATGTGATTTAACATATACCCTATGTAATCTATAATCCATGGCCTTAAAATATCCAACAAAATTTGGATAGTCCACTTACTATTACAATCTTTCTGAGGCTATAATGATATGATAAAGTGAAACTCAGTGCCAAATATCATGATACAGTACCCTCCATAACCACAAGGTAAATTTTAAATCACCATATAAGAAAATGTTCCTTGGAACTCCATTAATACACACTAACTCATCCACAAACATCCTCACCAAAACATTTATGGTGCAAAACTCCCTAAACATCAGGGCGTGAGTTAAATTCAACAATTTATCCATGATTCCATATATAGAATAAAAACTACCTAAGATATGGCTATCCATGTGAAGATTTATATTTAAATTTATTCCAATATACTATTGTGAAAATCATAGGGCTATAAAAAACTACCTAGAATATGATGACCCACCATTAATATCTAGAAAACAAGACATCTCCCTCAAACTCTGTCACTTTTTTTATCATATTGGGACACAAAAATTGTGTCTTCTTGTCATGGTACATCATTTATACCATTTGGTATACCAAAAAAGGTGATATATGAATCACACAGTCGATTACATGATGAATTTCTACTCGGACAAAATGTTTCCCTTGAAACAATATACAAATTTTACCATCCTCCAAAAATCTCTCTCGAGAACCCCCATGATCTATAAGATTGCATAAAACTTATAAAAATAAGTATCCCCGCAGATATTACTCCACCTGATACATTGTATAATATTCCATAGTAATCTAAATAATATATCTCCACCATCAACCACATTTTCATCATTGGGTAGGGATTCCAATACCTCAATCTCCATCCAAACATCTCTAAAATCCTATGAATCATCATTCCATGAATTAATTCTCAAATTATTATCCATGAAGTTACAATATACTAAGGTTTATAGACTATTGATTAAGAACACACATAGAGAAGATATTCCTAAATTTTTTTGATTCTTTAAAGACTAAAAAGAACTCTCTAAATGGGTAATGTCATGACAAATATAGAATAAATACAAATAATGATAACTCTATATATTGTGTGAAATAGTTATGATCATTAATATACAACTACCAAGAACAATAATAAATCCCCACTTTTTTATTTCTCAAGACACACCCCAATCCTAGACGATTAGTGTCACAAAACAACCCAATCATCCCCCATTCTTATCAAAACTAGATAACTAATTCCATTTCCACTTACAGAAGTCTGAAAATGAATGAATATAAACATTGAAGGTAACTTTTTGGTCTTCCAAGTTAAATATATCAAGGAGGATATAATCCATGACATGTCTCACATGAATCGCTAGTAATAGCCTGCAAGACAAACTACTCTAGAAACTTCCACCATAATCTTGGGTGTTTTAGAAGAAATTTACTCCACAACCATTGATGGGTCCATTAATACACCATGTTAGGAAAAAACATGTAAATGGGAGTTAACCACTCATGTATAGAACACAGAATGAGAAAAAATTTCATATATTTTGTGGAATTAGAAAAACCTACAAGATAACTCTATGATGTTTGGAATACACTCATCTAAATTTGACATGTTAAATATAATGTCAATAAACATGACTATCGAACTGTCCAAAAATTAATGGAACATAAATATCATGATCTCCATGAATAAAACAAATTCATTCATTACATTGAACTTAATGACCATGAAATCTATGTTTCCATACATTTATCTGATGGTAGTATTCTAGAAATCATCATGTTTCACCATCAAATGATGATATTTAGGTAGTATAAAATCTATAGAGAACAAACTCTATCAACTCAACTGGTTAAAAAAATATTTTCTATACTTTTAATATGTTAAGGGTTCTTGATCGTAAGCTAATTCGATGATTTATTGTATTTTGAATACCTTACACTACAGTCAAAGTTTACGTAGATGAACATTGGATCATCCCATGATAACAAAATTGACCAGATGAAACCATTCTATATCAAGTCATATATCTAAATACTAAAATACCATTACTAAAAGGATTGAATTTGATAAGGTCTTATAAAAATTGGATAATCATTGAGTTGTATATTTATACAAAACATAACATCATTCCAAGGAGGTATCATTACTACCCCACAGGGTATCTTTAAAAAATTCCCATAAACCCTTGGAATATCAATCATCACAAAATCTATTAGTTCCACTGAATATTATTCCTTCAAATAATGAATGTGGCTACAAACCTATACTTCATATTTAATAGATCCTCTTTGTAAAAATAATTTACGGTGACCATCCTTTTCCGAGATCATGGATCTACTATAGGTGAATTAGCTAATGGAATGCACATATTATAACATGTAGATTCAATCGTTGTCATCATACGACTACATCTTACATAAGAACATATCCCTATATGATAGACGTGGCCTCATCACCAGTATATTCCCTCAACAAACATCAAATAAGCCAGTTCGACCTCTGACTAATGTAGTCAACATAAAGGTAATATGAATCGTCTTTATGTCTAATCATAGGGTATGAACTAAAGACAGTACAAAAAGGGGGTTAGAATTTATTGAATTAAATAAGACATTGTCACAACCCATCCCCCAGGGCCCATGCCATGACTAAGGGGTATCATATGAGGTTGGTTCTACCAGAAGAACTATAATTTTGTAATTTTTTAGGGGGAAATAGTGTTAAGTGTTTGAGTTTGGCATTTAGGCTTGTGAGTCTAGTGTTGGTACGGCTGCCGACGTATCCATTCACCAGGGCATTAAATTATGCTTTCCCACTCGGTACAAGAAAACCCAAGTTGCATGTGTTTTAAAATATTTTCTCATGATCTTTTTTATTCTGATTCTGGTCACTAGATATAATATATTAATCATGATGCATCATGATATCTTTCAAGATGCCTCTACAGAGACAGACAGCTATGAGTCCATTGTGGGACCATGAATGTGGTTTATAGAGTGTTTAGGATTCAGTACAAGGATTGTTGCTTGAGATTGATCCTTCAGGCGGTGTACTAGCATTTCCACCACCCCATTTGTCAGCAGTTACTACCAATGCTACTGAAAGTGGGTGAACATTAGGCTTAGTGAATTACTTGAGATTCAATTAGAGACACCCTTCAGGATCCTAGTGTATCCTGACACACAAGCAGCTAAGGACTGGCTTGCGATGGTGATTAAGTATTCCATCTAGCTAGGGCAGCATTAGATTAGATGGTGGTCTTACCAGTGTGTCCTGTATGTGTCTGAACAAGGTGATGTCGAGGTTTAGATAACCCGATTGTACGATGAGGTGTCATTTCCATGAAGAGATCTTGAGAACCTTTCTCTGATAAGAGACTCTAACAAGAAAAACATAAGGATTTGTGTGCCCACGAGCTTCAATAACTTCAGAAGGATGATATGTTGGTAGTTGAGTATTCATCAAGGTGTACCGACATTTCCATCTACTTGACAAATATGATACTAGTAGTGATTCATGGCTAAGACCTATGAGAGAGATGTGTTTAGGGAAACATGTTCCATCATTATTCCTTTATTCATTCCTAATTATGCTAGAGTGATAGAGGAAACCTGTATTGTTGAAAGTACTTTGGTTGAGCAGATATAGCCAGTTTATTTCTGTAGTGGGAAAAAATGATGCAGACGATTGTCTTAGAGACTTGGATGTGTGTGATATTCTAAGAAGAGGACCCAAGATAGGGGATCTACAGCTCAAGGATCATAGGGTGAATTCAATTGGCCTAGAAATAAATAAGGATTTTTAAGAGATGGTATAAGGCCCCAACATTAAACCTTACTTAATATTGAACTAAATGAATAATTCACATTGAGGATCTTTTCAAGTTTATAGTTTTAGATAATTAGATCATAACTATTACATCTCAAAAGATTTCAATGTAGACACTTCTACTAAGTTTCCATAAAATAAAAACTCTTAAAAAGAAACATGTCTAGTTCCATGTTTTAGATAGCATGACTTTCCCTTGATCCAATCCATGACCCTATTCCATATTAAGTCCGGTGGAAAACATTTCAAAAAAACATGGGGTGAGCATAAAAATCATAGTAAGGGATACACAAATAATGAAAACTGTTAGTTTATCAAAAAAATAAGTAAAACATGAATACTTTATCAAAGTAATACTTTTCACCTTTATGAAGAAGTAAAAACTCTTCACTGAAAAAAAGATCATTACATACCCTTTTGAAACCAAAAGATTACCATAAAACCCATATAAATATCCCATAACATATAAAGGTAACTTGGGACATAAACATACTTAAATGGAATAACCATACAGTCGACTTCCACACATATCACTTAATGGAATAGTCATACGGCCGACTTCCATACCCAATGAATTGGATGTTATAATGTAACCACCCATCCTGGTATTCACAGAACCACCCGTCATATGGTTTATCACGTAACCACTCGTCAAATGTCCAAGTACCATTATAAAATCACAAGACATAAAACAAATAAAATGGAAAGAAAACATTTCCACACTTTGATCACAATATATCACATAAATATATTGACATAACAAATCCATTATAAAAACCATTTTCAATACCAAAATACATAAAAGAGTATATGGTATTTATTTCATTTTAAAAACATTACGGCTTGTTGAGGAAGCCAAAGACCAAATAATACTCGCGGCAGCGGAAAAGGTCGTTGTCACTGCGTACGTTAAAAGAAACATTCCTTTTTTTCGTTTAGTAAAACGCTTCGTAGAAAAAGTTTCCTTTTGTATAAAAGTAAAAGTCAGAGGGGTTTATACACAGTATAAAATAATGTTGTGTATAAAACAAAATATGCCTCAATGAAAGGAGATTGAGACGAAGTCCCTTACCTCGGGTCCGACTTGACTCGATCGTTCTTTAACGTCCTGAATAATAAACTTGAGTTAATTTATACTTGCTTAAGAACCTTTTTCAAGTTCATTATTACTTTTATATCACTTATTACCATGTTATAAACATTATGTTATCATTTATGTTAATAATGTCTGTTTTGTCGATATTTGGTTCTTAAGTCAAAAGTGGACTTCTTACAATTACATGTTATTCGTGTGGTCAAATGTTCATTATATCCAGAATGATATTCATGATTTGAATATCATATATATCATATATATACATCATATTCATGTATTTATAATATTACATAATCATTTATAGGTATTAAATGAAATGCATCGTTCATGGAGACGGTACGACGTACGTACGCATGAACGCTACTTTCATTTCTATGTCATATTAATTGAATTAAAAATAAATGAGAGGTACGTATATTTTAATTCAATAATTATATTAATCATTTATATGTAACATACATCTTATATAATAAATTTAAATCCATACTTTATGTGTCCCACATATCGCATTAACGAATCAAATCACTTTGAGGGGGTGGTAATCCGCACTTCCTAAAATGAAGATGTCGCGTATACCCATAATGGAAGCCATAAAGGTATGACATAAATGAAAAATACAGAAGATTAAGGAAAACATAAACATATTATATATCATATATAAATATAGTGACGTCTTAATGGTCACCTTTGAAAGTGTTATATGAGTGTTGAACAATCATCATTTCGAGAAGCAGAAATTTTCCATCCACAGAAACAGAATGTTCTTTAACCATTAGATGATGGTTTGTGTAGGTGTAGATATAATCCTTCTTATAAAAACATCCTAGTATATTGAGGATACTGGTTTAGTTACAAAAGAAATAAATAAAAAGCGTTTAGGGGGTTGGAGAAGCAAAATAAAACAAAAGAACACAAGAGAAAACACTACCTTTGAAACGGGTAACTCTTTTTGATTTGAGCTCAAAGGCTTCCTTGGGAAGACTTATGCCCAAAGTGAGGATTCAAATAGTAAATAGGGATGTGGAGAGACACAATGGGCAGTGTTTGGCTGAGCCAATGGCTTTGGAAGTGTGGGTAAGGTGGTAGAGGTGGGGGCATTTTATAAGAGGAGAGGAGGGGCACTCTTGGAAAGTAAAGAAATGTTACTTTATTTTAAAATGATTTTCGGATTTTAAAGGTCCCACATTGATATAATTCGAGGATAAGGTTATAAGGGTTCGAAATATACCCATACAATAGTTTTTTTACAAGTTTAGTTCTTAGATTTTACATTATATTTTCATTTTATTTAAATCATTAAATAATGAGGTAATCGTTGCATCATCATGGTGTCATAAATAATTTAATTTATTTAAAGTCTAAAAATTATAAAAAAATATCATGATTTAGGAAAACTTTTTATATTTTTAACGAATATTTACAGTCAGAAATCTGACTTGTATAACCCCATGTAAAAATTGTTTTAGTAACACAACACATGTTTGTGACATTTTAATTTTAACTTTAAATAAAAAGGTATTAATGTCATTTTCCTACCAAAGTGGCTCCATGGGGTCCCCAAGATGACCCATGGATTTTCATGGTTTTTCATGACACATCCAATGAGGGTAGGACATGTGTCTAGGTCATTTTATAATATCAAAACATTATTTTTACCTTAAACCACACTAATTACCTCTAATCGCGATTAAAAACATAAAAGTTACTATTCACCAAAAAATTATTTTAATCCCATTGAACCAAATTTTACTTATTAATGACAACCATGTATGTCGGATTTTTGAAATTCAAAGCACAGATGTGGTAAAATTTCATTTAAACGAAAAATCAGTTTTTTAAGTACCACTTAGTGGTTTCACTATTCATCAAAAATTGAAGTCTTTCAGAAAAATACCAAAACATCACCCTAAGCAATATTTGATATTCCGAATTCAAAAATCAAGTCTATTATACAAAATTAAAAACATATAAGTTGAATTAATTAATTTAATAATTAATTCCCGCTGTCCGAGCAAATAGCGTGTTTTTATGAAACAATAAGTATCAAAAGATTGACACTAGTTTAAGTCTGATTTCAAAGTAAAATTAATTCCAACGACCACTATTGGATTTAATGGTAAAAATATATTATAATTTAACTTTAAAACCAATTAAAAAGATAACATAATCATATAAATAAATTAGATTAAAAATAGGTTTTGAATTAAAATACAACATTTTTCACTATTCATTAAAAAATGAACTTTATCGGAAAAATACCAAAAATCTCCACAAAGTAAATTTTGATGTCCCGATTCTAAATGAGAGTTTTATTTGGTCTAATAGAAAGTATAAGAGTGACCAAAACTATATTTAAAGAAGGTTCTCCATAAAAAGGAGATAAGTGGACCTTTAGTGAATATTAGAGTATCTATGCATAAAATTAAATTCTCTTCTTATTTTAAGACTTTATCTTTTATTGGGTAAATATAAAAACATTTCAAAAAACATATATAATCATATTTTAGTTATTTCTATTCATTCCTTCCAATACAATGGCTACGTGTTAACTACCATTTAAAATAATATTATTTTATTACTAGTGTGCAACGTAAGATTTCAAAGAAACTCTTTGTTGCGTATCGGGTACGCTATCGAACATAGAAACCCCTTTAAAGTTAAATTAATATTTAATTCGAAAATATATGAAAATGATTTATTCTTTATTTACCTGGGATGTTACATCCTTCCCCCCTTTGGTAATTGTGTCCTCGCAATTTTATTAACTTATCAAAATAAGTGGGGGTATTTATCCCTCATAGCATTTTCAGATTCCCATGTTGCCTCTTCAACCATATGGTTTTTCCGCAAAACCTTTACCTGGTGAATTACCTTATTTCACAACACTTGCTCTCTTCGATCACGAATCTGGACTGGTTGTTCTTCATAAGAGAGATTCTCTTCCAACTGAACTACCTCTGGGCTCAAAACATGAGATGAATCTGGAATATACTTTCTCAACATCGAAACATGAAAAACATTGTGTACCTGAGATAAACTCGGAGGTAAATCTACTCGGTATTCAACTGATCCAACTCTCTCCAGAATTTCATATGGTCTAATAAACCTTAGAATCAGCTTTCCTTTCTTACCAAATCGCATCACACTTTTCCATGGTGAAACTTTGACAAAAACATGATCACCTACCTCGAAAGATAGATCCTTCCTCCGGTTATCCGCATAACTCTTCTGCCTGCTCTGAGCTGTTCTCATGTGTTTATAAATCAACTGAACTTTTTCTACCATATCTTCTACCAATTCTGGTCCCATCAACTTCCTTTCACCCACTTCATCCCAAAAAGCTGGAGTTTGGCACCGCTTCCCATATAATGCCTCAAATGGTGCCATCTGTATACTGGAATGAAAACTGTTATTATAAGAAAATTCAACCAAAGAAATATTTTGGTCCCAACTTCCCTGATAATCCATAGAACAAGCACATAGCATATCCTCCAATGTCTGAATTGTTCATTCTGACTGCCCATCTGATTGCGGATGAAAAGTTGTACTAATATTTAATTCAATACACAACGACTTCTGAAGGCCCTTCCAAAAGTTAGAAGTAAACCTGGGATCACGATCAGACACAATGGAGATGGGAACTCCATGTAACCTGACTATCTCTTTAAGATACAAACCGGAAATTTGATCTAGGGAAAAAGTATCTCGTATAGCAAGGAAATGAGCATATTTAGTCAATCGATCAACAATAACCCAGATTGCATTATTACCTAGAGATGTCTTCGGTAATCCCACAACAAAGTCCATTGATATATTTTCTCATTTCCACTCTGGAACTGGTAAAGGCTGAAGCATCCCTTTCGGTAATTGCCGCTCTGCTTTAACCTGTTGACAAGTCAAACACTTCACAGTGAAATCAGCAATATCTCTTTTCATTCCTTCCCACCAGTAATAATCCCGTAGATCTCTGTACATCTTAGTACTGCCAGGAAGAACTGAAAACAGAGAACTATGAACTTCACATAACAACTATCTCTTCAACTGTAAATCACAAGGCACACACAATCTCTTCCCAAAACTCAAAACATAATCATTATCAATGTTGAATTCAGGAAACTTACCCTTTTGAACCAGCTCTACCTTTTTCTGCAACTCACTGTCTTTCTTCTGTGCTTGCTTGATTCTGTCTAATAGAGAAAATTTCACTGATACATGAAACAAAACAGAAGTACATCATGTACAAACAACTTCCATGCCAAATCTCATCAAATCCTTAACCAAAGGATCACGTTCCAAACGCAACATTGTTAATGAAGCATTACTTTTTCGACTGAAAGCATCAGCCACTTTATTTGGTTTTCCTGGATGGTAATGAATTGTACAATCATAATCTTTGATTAATTCCAGCCATCACCTCTGTCTCATGTTCAATTATTTCTGAGTGAATATATACTTTAAAATTTTGTGATCAGTATATATTACACACTTTACTTCATACAAAATATGCCTCCAAATTTTTTAAGCGAAAACAACAGCAGCTAATTCCAAATCATATGTAGGGTAATTTACCTCATGAGTTTTCAAATGACGTGAAGCATAAGCAATTACCTGATCATTCTGCATAAGGACATAGCCAAGTCCTTTCAATGAAGCATCACTGTAGATAACAAACTCACTATTTCTGGAAGGAAGTTCCAAAACTGTAGCATTACCAATCTTCTTTTCAACTCCTGAAAACAATCATCACATTCTTTTGTCCAGATAAACTTAACACCCTTCCGTGTTAGCTTAGTCATTGGACTAGATAACTGTGAAAAATTTCAACAAACCTTCGGTAGTAACCTACCAAACCATGAAAACTAGGGATCTCGGTTACATTTGTGGGTCTTGTACATTCTTCAACAACTTTTGTTTTAGCAAGATCAACAGTTATATCATCTTTTGAAACAATGTGACCAAGGAAAGAAATTTGTTGTAACCAAAACTCACACTTTCTAAATTTTCAATTCATTTTCTTTTCTTTTAAGGTTTGCAAGATAACCCTTAAATGACTTTCATGCTCCTCTTTACTTTTAGAAAACACCAAAATATCATCGATGAAAACAACCACAAACTTATCCAAGAACTCATTGAAAATTATATTCATAAGGTCCATGAATACATTATGTGAATTGGTTAACCCAAAAGGCATAACTAAAAATTCATAATAACTATATCTAGTACAGAACGCAGTCTTCGGAACGTCTGCTTATTTTACTTTCAACTGATGGTACCCCGACCTCAAGTCAATCTTCGAAAAATACTATGCTCCCTGGAGCTGATCAAACAAATCATCGATATGAGGAAAAGGATACTTGTTCTTAACGGTAATATTATTCAAGGCTCTATAATCAATGCAAAGTCTCATTGAACCATCTTTCTTTTTAACAAACAAGACAGGATCACCCCATGGTGATGTGCTAGGTCGAATTAAACCTTTATCTAATAACTCCTACAATTGTTTCTTTAACTCTAAAAGTTCAACTTGAGCCATTCGATAAGGGTGCTTTGAAATTGTCTTAGAATCAGGAACTAAGTCAAGAGTAAATTCAACTTCCCAATCATGAATAATACCAGGCAACTAATCAGGAAAAACATCAAGATACTCATTAACCATTGGCACATCATTAATCTAAACAGTTCCTTTATTTTCAACAATATGTGCAAGGTAACATTCATTTCCATCTTTTACTAGTTTCTCAACTTCCTGATGTGTTATCAAAATCAAGGGTTCATTCTTGTACACAAACTGAAAATATTTCTAAAAAGAAACCATTTTAGCTCTGCAGTCAATCTTTGCATGATAAACAGAAAGCCAATCCATGCCCAAAATAACATCAAACTCTACTAGAGGCAAAACAATAAGGTTTGATGGTAGATTCTTTCCACACACAAGGATATGAAGATTATTATAATTCCTTTTTGTCTCAACGTTCCCTCCGGGTGTTTTACCATAAGTTCAGGATTCATATCTTGAGATGGAATTTACAATTTACTAGAAAACTTCTCAGAAATGAAAGACTGTGTAGACCCTGAATCAAACAACACATTGGCATAATCTGAACAAACAAACAGTGTACCTGATACTACTTCATTCGATGGCCCAACATCTGCTAAAGTAGTTGCAAATGATTTCACCACCCCTTTCTGCTTGTATTCTGGCTGCTTTTCCCCATTTCAGTTCTTCGTTAGACACAAATTTGCATAATGACCCATTTCATTACACTTAAATCATATTACCGCTGGCTTTTCATTGCCTGCTTGATCATCTTCCTTACAGTTACGAGCAATATGGCCAGACTTACCACACCGAAAGCACTTACCAGACTTGGATAAACATTCTCCAGGATGCATTTTACCACACTTCTCACAGGATGGATATTTGGTTTTCTTACCTCTTTGCTTCTTTGATTAATTCTCCCCCTTTTCCTGCCAACTGAACCTCTTATTCTGTTGTTTTTCAAAGAACACCTGATCATCGGAAGACTTCATTTCCACCTTCTCCGCACATCGAACAAGTTTTTCATAACTTTTGAACTCACGGGAAGCTAAATCCATTCGATACATTGTCTTTAACCCTGAGTAAAAATGGTTTATTTTACTATCAAGATCTTGTATGAAGTTTGGAGCATACCTTTCCAATAGAGTGAACTTTGCTTCATAAGTATCCACTGAGTCATCCTCCTGCCTCATTTCTAGGAACTGTTTTTCCATCCTCACATGAACCACCTTTGGAAAATATTTCAAAAGAAACATACCTTTGAATTTTTCCCAGTGAAGATCATCAATCTCATCACTATCCTTGATATTTTTCACCATCGACCACCACAGATCAGCTTCTCCTTCAAAACAGTAAACAGCAAGACTAACCTTTTGATGTTCTGAACACCCTATGACATCAAAAATCTTCTCCAGTGCTTTAATCCACCCTTCAGCAATCACAGGGTCAGATGGTCCTCTGAATGATGGGGGATATTGCCTCATGAAATGTTCCACCACTGACATGTTCTTCTGCGGTTGATCTGGTTGATCTCGTGCATGGATAACACCACCATTTATAGCCTAATTCAATTGTTCCATCACTGCAACAAACTGTTCAGTTCCAATTCCGACCATCTCAGGTTGCTGATTTGGAAGGTTGTCTTCCTCCTGATGTCATCCCAACATAGCTGCCTTGTTTTCTCTGCGGAAAACCATTCTGAACATAGAAATATCTTAGGCGAAGTAACATGGTAATCTTTAAATGCTATATCATTTCAGTCATATCATAAATTAATTTATAATTTAACAATTTTCTAACTCCTAAGGTTGTCTAAACCGACCTTTGATACCAACTATAAGGCCCCAACCATAAACCTTACTTAATATTGAATTAAATGAATAATTCACATTGAGGATCTTTTCAGGTTTAGAGTTTTATAGAATTAGATCATAACTATTACATCTCAAAAGATTACAAAGTAGACACTTCTACTAAGTTTTCATAAAATAAAAACTCTTAAAAAGAAACATGTCTAGTTTCATGTTTTAGATAGCATGACTTTCCCTTGATCCCATCCATGACACTATTCAACATTAAGTCATGTGAAAAACATTTCAAAAAAACTTGGGGTGAGCATAAAAAGCTCAGTAAGGGATACACAAAGAATGAAAACTGTTAGTTTATCAAAACAACAAGTAAACCATGTATACTTTATCAAAGTAATACTTTTCACCTTTATGAAGAAGTAAAAACTCTTCACTGAAAAAAAAAGATCATTACTTACCCTTTTGTATCCAAAAGATTACCATAAAACCCATATAAATATCACATAACATATAAAGGTAACTTGGGACATAAACATACTTAAATGGAATAACCATATGGTCGACTTCCACACATATCACTTAATGGAATAGCCATACAGCCGACTTCCATACCCAATGCATTGGAGGTTATAATGTAACCACCCATCCTGGTATTCACGGCACCACCCGTCATATGGTTTATCACGTAACCACCCATCAAATGTCTAATTACCATTATAAAATCATAAGACATAAAACAAATATAATGGAAAGAAAACTTTTCCACACTTTGATCACAATATATCACATAAATATATTGACATAACAAATCCATTATAAAAACCATTTTCAATACCAAAATACATAAAAGAGTATATGGTATTTATTTCATTTTAAAAACATTACGGCTTGTTGAGGAAGCCAAAGACCAAATAATACTCGCGACGGTGGAAAAGGTCATTGTCACCGCGTACGTTAAAAAAACATTCCTTTTTGTCGTTTAGTAAAATGATTCATAGAAAAAGATTCCTTTTGTATAAAAGTAAAAGTCAAAGGGGGTTTATACACCGTATAAAAGAATGTTGTGTATAAAACGAAATATGCTTAAATGAAAGGAGATTGAGACGAAGTCCCTTACCTCTGGTCTGACTTGACTTGATCGCTCTTTAACGTCCTGAATAATAAACTTGAGTTAGTTTATACTTGACTAAGAACCTTTTTCAAGTTCATTATTACTTTTATATCACTTATTACCAAGTTATAAACATTATTTTATCATTTAAGTTAATAATGTTTGTTTTGTTGATATTTGGTTCTTAAGTCGAAAGTGGACTTCTTACAATTACATGTTGTTCGTGTGATCAAATGTTCATTATATCCAGAATGATATTCATGATTTGAATATCATATATATCATATATATCCAGCATATACATGTATTTATAATATTACATAATCATTTATAGGTATGAAATGAAATGCACCGTTCATGGAGACGGTAAGTCGTACGTACGCATGAACGCAACTTTCATTTCTATGTCATATTAATGGAATTAAAACTAAATGAGAGGTACGTATATTTTAATTCCAGAATTATATTCATCATTTATATTTAACATACATCATATATAATAACTTTAAATCCATCCTTTATACGTCCCACATATGGCATTAACGAATCAAATCACTTTGACGGGGCGGTAATCCGCACTTCCTAAAATGAAGATATCGCGTATACCCATAATGGAAGCCATAAAGGTATTCCATAAATGAAAAATACATAAGCTTAAGGAAAACATAAACATATTATATATCATATATAAATATAGTGACATCTTAATGTCCACCTTTGAAGGTGTTATTTGAGTGTTGAACAATCATCGTTTCGAGAGGCAGAAATTCGCCATCCACAGAAACAGTATGTTCTATAACCATTAGATGAAGGTGTGTGTAAGTGTAGCTCGAATCCTTATTATAAAAACATCCTAGTATATTGAGGATACTGGTTTTGTTACAAAATAAATAAATAAAAAGATTTTAGGGGGTTGGAGAAGCAAAATAAAACAAAAGAACACAAGAGAAAACACTACCTTTGAAACGGGTAACTCTTTTTTATTTGAACTCAGAGGCTTCCTTGGGAATACTTCTGCCTAAAGTGAGGCTTCAAGGAGTAAGATAGGGATGTGTAGAGACAAAATGGGTAGGGGTTGGCCGAGCCAAAGGATTTGGAAGTGTGGGTAAGGTGGTAGTGGTGGGGGCCTTTTATAAGAGGAGAGGAGGGCCACTCTTGGAAATTAAAGAAATGTTACTTTATTTTAAAATGAGTTTCGGATTTAAAAGGTCCCACATTGATATTATTCTAGGCTAAGGTGATAAGGGTTCTAAATATACCCATACAATAGGTTTTTTACAAGTGAAGTTCTTATATTTTACATTATATTTTCATTTTATTTAAATCGTTAAATAATGAGTTAATTGCTGCATCATCAGGGTGTCATAAATAATTTAATTCATTTAATGTATAAAAACTATATAAAAAATATCATGATGTAGGAAAACTTTTTATCTTTCTAATTCATATTTTTAGTCAAAAATATGACTTGTATAACCCCATGTAAAAATTGTTTTAGTAAAACAACACATGTTTGTGACATTTTAATTTTAACTTTAAATAAAAAGGTATTAATGTCATTTTCCTACCAAAGTGGCTTTATGGGGTCCCCAAGATGACCCATGGATTTTCTCGGTCGTCCATGACACATCCAATGAAGGTAGGACATGTTTCTAGGTCATTTCATAATATTAAAACATTATTTTTACCTTAAACCACACTAATTACCTCTAATCACGATTAAAAACTTAAAAGTTACTATTCACCAAAAATTATTTTAATCCCATTGAACCAAATTTTACTTCTTAATGACAACCATGTATGTTGGATTTTTTAAATTCAAAGCACAGAGGTGGTAAAATTTCATTTAAACGAAAAATCAGTTTTTTAAGTACCACTTAGTGGTTTCACTATTCATCAAAAATTGATGTTTTTCAGAAAAATACCAAAACTTCACCCTAAGATATATTTGATATTATGAATTCAAAAATGATGTATATTTTACAAAATTCAAAACATATAAGTTGAATTAATTAATTTAATAATTAATTCTCGATGTTAGAGCAAAGAGTGTGTTTTTATGAAACAATAAGTATCAAACGATTGCCACTAGTTTAAGTCCGATTTCAAAGTGAAATTAATTCCAATGACCACTATTGGATTTAATGGTAAAAATATATTCTAATTTCACTTTAAAAACAATTCAAAATATGATCTAATCATTTAAATAAATTAGATTAAAAAGAGGTTTTGAATTAAAATACAACATTTTTCACTATTCATTAAAAAAATGAACTTTATCCGAAAAATACCAAAAATCTACACAAAGTAAATTTTGATGTCCCGATTCTCAAGGAGAGTTTTATTTGGTCCAATAGAAAGTATAAGAGTGACCAAAACTATATTTAATGATGGTTCTCCATGAAAATGCGATAAGTGGACCTTTAGTGAATATTAGAGTATCTATGCCTAAATTGAATTCTTTTCTTATTTTAAGCCTTTATTTTTTATTGGGTAAATATAAAAACATTTAAAAAAACATATATAATCATATTTTAGTTATTTCTATTCATTCCCTCCAATACAACGGCTACGTGTTAACTACCGTTTAAAATGATATTATTTTATTACTAGTGTGCAACGTAAGATTTCAAAGAAACTTTTTGTTGCGTATCGGGTACGCTATCGAACATAACAACCCCTTTAAAGTAAAATTAATATTTAATTAACAAATATATGAAAATGATTTATTCTTTATTTACCTGGGATGTTACAGATGGAATTTGACTCCACGCTAATATATTTCCTAGACCATCATGCAGATAGTGAAATGGTTGATCCAGTAATGATTGAAGTGGTTCTTGCTTTGGAACCACCAAAGAGTATAACTGAAGTGGAGATTTTCCTTGGACTGGAAGGGTACTATCAGAGGTTTTCAGCTGACTTCTCAAGAGTAACATCACACATGAAAACATTGATGAAGAAAGGAAACCCATTCGTATGGATAGAAGGACACCAACAGAGCTTCTCACAGGTGATACAGAGCTTGATATGCACTCATATGTTGAGATTTCTAGTAGAGGGAACCGGTAATGCGGTGTATTGTGAGACATAAAAAAAATTGAATTTGTTGTGTCTGGATGCAGGGGTTAAGTAGTGATTACTTATGGCTCATGATAGTTTTTACCATATTAACAAAACTATGTTACTCATGACCTTGTGTTTGAAGTTTCAGTCTTCCAACTAAAGATGTGGTGACACAACCTTATGGGAAAAAGATCCATCATCTTCTCTAACCATAAGAGACTCAAGTATATCTTCTCCCAAACGGATCTGAATCTGAGACTACATCATCGGCTAGAGGTTCTCAAGGACTATGAAATCGACATAGTATATACTCATAGGATGGGGGACATGGTGGAAGATTCTCTCGGAAGGAGATTGAGTTCACAACTACTGAATGTGGACGTTGAGTAGTTTTCCTCGCTTTAGATATCCCTTGTGGATAGTTAGGAGGAAACTTATTTTTAGTCGATGGTGGTTTCCCCTCCACTCATACAGAGTGTTGGGGAGGTTCATCTAAGTGATCCCAGCTATGATACCACATATGCCCAGATGACAACAGGGCATTCCCCTGATGAATATTTCATATGTGGGAAGAACATCATCCTTTTCATAGGTTGCACCATTATACCAGTGGTGTCGTGGGAGGTAGTGTTGATGGTGTTCCATACATCCACTTGTTGTAGTACATCTAGTTGTGACAAAGATGTATAAGGACCTTTGATGTACGTACTAGTGGACGAGGATGAATAAGGAAGTGAAAATGTTTTTCTCGAGATGCCTTTCTTATGATCATGTGAAGGCTACGGACCATGTTCTAGTAGGTTTGACAAAACAACTTTTAGGTAATGGAGTGGAAGTGGGATGGAATATCGATGGAAATCGTGTCAGGCTTACCACATACATCTAGAGGGAACGATACCATCTGAGTGATCATTGGTCGACTCACCTAGTGACCTCACATCCCACCCATTCGATAACAGAGTTTAGTAGAGAGCATGAGATACCTCTATGTGTAAGAGATAGTTCGAATCCATGAAGTCTCATTTAGGGTAGTATCAGATTGTGATGCACACTTTAGATCCCTATTGTTGAAGGGATTACAGGAGGTATTTGGGACTCAGCAGTGCATTAACATAGCCATTCACCCACATAAAGATAGATAGACATTGAAAACCAGACATACCATGGAGGACATGCATCATGCTTGCGTTATTGATTTTGGTCAACATTCGAAGGACCACCTACCGCTGGTGGAGTTTGCATAAAACAACAACTACCACCCCACCATTGGTATTGAACCATTAGAGACATTGTAAAAATGACCAGACATGTCACATTCATGCTGGATTGACCCAGGGGAGTCAGCACACATGGGTCCAGAGATGGTACATGCTACCACTATGAATGTGCAGGTCAACTAATAGTGGGTGAAGACAACCCAAACGTGAAATAACTCTTATGATGATTTGCTATGAAGACCCTTGGTGTTCTAGGATGGGGGCCAGGTATTCTCATGAGTCTCTCATCGATGAGTGATATAGATATTCTGTTGGTGAATTATGATATCTATAATATTAATTAGCCCTTTCCAAATTTTGATCAGAGTTGCTGAGGTGGCGTCCCACTAATCCCTTCTCCCACAGATGGACTAGGTGGCTGATATTTTTCACATGTTGCTGATGATGATGTAATGGTAAGATCTATCACACGTCATACATAAGGGTGAGATAGAAATTAATGATGGGGCGATGTTTACAAATTTTTGGGCGAAGTTAGAGGATCGACATGCGTAGTTTCATCCTAGATGGTCGATTCCTACTGTGTGCTTTTAATGGAAGCACGAGAATCTCTAGTAGAGCACATGGGACATGGAGCCTCAGATTCATGCTTAGTACCCTCATGAATTTCATTAGATTAGTTTTGGAATATGAGGACGTGAATCCCTAAAGGCGGGGTAATTTAATGTCTTGGAAATTCCATGTATATTATTAATTATATGTAATTATTTCAAGACCAAGAACTGAGAAAATGTGAAATTCCAAGGCTTGATGTTCTCGGAATGATCTGTCAAAAAATGTTGAGTTTAAAATGGAATATGTGAGTGGGATTCCTAAAAAAGTAGAATAAATCTAAAAAGGTTTTCCAGATCAAAAATATGATTTCCCCATTGCATTCAGTATGGTGGTTTTACCTTATGCATGAATTATTTTAGTCATTTCAACCCTCATTAGGAAACCCCAAAATTAGAATAACCTTAAATAAAATAACTAAATAAAATTATTTTATCTTTAAAATTCTTATAATGTCACGACCCGACCCTACCCGGGCTCGAGCCGCAACTACCCCAAGCCCGCCTCCATAGGCCAGGGGCTGGCGACCAGTGCCGAAGGCACAATAACTTAGGGAGGCCTTTTCCTAAGTACCTGTACACACACACGCAGCACACTCAATGCAAAAGTGAAGAGTAAAAAAGGAAAAGCAAAGGGAAACTGCTATAAACAACCACAAGAGTGCATCGACCTCTAAACAGTACAAGAAAAGTGCTGAAAAGGAAAAAGGGGAAAAACATGCGCCCAACCAAAAAGTGTCACAACCCAGCAACAGGTAAACAAAAGAAACAGCTGACGGGTCTCCCACCTGGAACCCGGATACGACCACCACACGCGGTCCAAGATCCCAAGCTCTTATGCTCCACTGAAGTCACGCTCCACATGTCCATCGTCTGCAAGGGAACACCAGGTGCGGGCAAAGCCCAAGAAGGGGTGAGTATAAAAATACTCAGTAGGATACCCCGAAGGCTCAAGGGAGCAACAAAAGGAGGTACCGAAGGGTGAGCAGTAGAGCGAACAGGGGAAAGAAAATGGAGTACAACAGAGAGTGCAGTAAAGAGTCCAGCTCAACCCAACAAGAGAAAGGAGGTAAACTCATCCAGACACAAGGGGCTGGAAACGGTGAGAAGATGAACTTCCCATCGAGTCTTCGCTACCTATAGCAGGAGAGTAGACTCATCCAACCATGAGAAGCTAGACACGGAAAGCACGTGGCATACCCCTCGCATCTTCACCTCTCCTGGAAAGAGAGTAGCCAAAACCCAAGGAGTGGGTACTCGTACGAGGTATATGCATATATATGCTCTGCCAAGAAGCCCGAACAAGCTCGTAAGGGGATCTCCGTCCCGTAGCTCAGCCCAAGAAAAAGTATCCAACAGTCCCAGAAGCTAACACTATCGATGCCCAGCATCCCGCACATCTGCCCCGAACCCCAAACCAAGGGGCTCAATCACCGCACGTCGACACTATCCGCTTTGGGCAGCACTGACTCGCCCGCACGGTTTTAGATCGCGTCACAAGAACGCGTCTCAGTGGGGAAAGCGCTCATCATACTTGAGAGTTCTAGGGAAAGTCAAACCACACCTCGTCACTGCCCTACAGTCAAGAGGTCTCCTCAAAGTCAAGGTTGTCACAATACTGACCTGTAACCAGGGGTCCCGCTCCGGTAATCACGGAGGAAAGCCACAGGCTAGCCTAGTATAAAGGACTGAGCCAGGAATTCTAACAGGTGTCCCACTGCCCAACCCTGCTGGAGGGTATTTCATAATGTGATATCGGGTGACCCACTACCCAGCCCTGCTGGAGGGTAAACCATAATACATCATCTGGCGACCCACTGCCCAGCCTCGCTGGAGGGTATACCTTAATACATCATCAGGCGACCCACTACCCAGCCCCGTTGGAGGGTATACCTTAATATATCATCAGGCGACCCACTGCCTAGCCCCGCTAGAGGGTAATTCATAATGTGATATCGGGTGACCCACTACCCAGCCCTACTGGAGGGTAAACCATAATACATCATCTGGCGACCCACTGCCCAGCTCCGTTGGAGGGTATACCTTAATACATCATCAGGCGACCCACTGCCCAGCCCCGCTGGAGGGTATACCTTAATACATCATCAGGCGACCCACTGCCTAGCCCCGCTGAAGGGTAGACCTTAATACATCATCAGGTGACCCACTGCCTAGCCCCGCTGGAGGGTAGACCTGGAATAAGTCAATAGACAACCCACTGCCCAACCTTGCTGGAGGGTAGACCTGGAACTAAACAACGGGTGACCCACTGCCCAGCCCTGCTGGAGGGTAGGCCCTAAGAGGTCATCGGGTGACCCACTGCCCAGTCTCTACTGGAGGGTAAACCCTAGAAGTCAGTGAGCAACCCACTGCCCAGCCCTGCTAGAGGTTTAACCCGAAGAAGTCGATGAGTAACCCACTTCCCAGCCCCGCTGGAGGGTAGAACTCAGAGCTGCTCTAGCCATCTCCACCGGAGGGCACAACACTGACCAACCGAACACGGAGTGGGTATCGCGCAACCTACCAACTCCAGAACAACTCACCCAAAAGAGGTGCAGTGTCTGCTCCAGCACTAGGTGTCACTAGCACCGCTACTGGCCAATCCATCGAGAGCGAAACCAGGGGGAGACCACTCAACCCTACTGGTCAAACAAACGAGCACAAAGCCAGGGGAAATAAACTCCACCCTGCTAGCCAAACAAACGAGCACAAAGGGACCCTCTACGCCGCGAGATGTCCAAGTACACAAAGCAAAACACGACATGCACGTGGGGCCCACACGACGTGTGGCCCCAAGTCAACCCTAACCAAGCGCACGAACGTCTCAGGTACAAACCACACGTACCTCCAAGCGTTCTCGTATACTCCCATAGTACATCGCATCTCCAGCCCTAAGGTTATCATGCACACGGCACCCAACGTCAACGCGAAGGTGTGACATAACAACTCTAACCTGCCACCTCATCGACTGAGGCACAACCAACCACATCTCATGAATCATTTATATCACTCTCCCAAGAGTGCGCGATCACACACTAAGGGTCCGCTACAAACAAGGTAGGGCGAACCACCACTAGAGCACCTTTCATGCTTCCACATTTAACAATATAGCGCAAGAGGCTACGCACAACCAAACGGATCACACCATTGTAATCCTCGCGGAAAAACACGCGAGATCGACTACCTACTCGCCTCCAACGGATATTCGACGAAAAAGTCACCAACACCGCCTCACGCCCGAACGACGTCCCGTGATCCCGAGCCTCAGCCCCAAAAACAGTCGGGCGCATCGCACCATTGGGATCCCCTCGGGAAAACATGTCAAAAGCACTACCCACATGAGTGTAACAGATATCCGGAGAAAAAGACACGTTTCGGCGCACCGCACACGAGCGGTGCTTCGTGGGACCCACATCCCGGTCCCGAAACTCAACAAACAGATCACACCGTTGTGATCCTCTCGAAAAAGCACACGAAATGGACTACTCACTTGTCCAAAACGGTCGCCCGGTGATAAAGATGGATAATCACCGTCGACGCCCAAACGACCATTGTGGGCCCCACACCATCGTGCGGAATTACAGCGGGCAGACTGCGCCAACGCGATGCCCCGGAAAAACACCCAACATCGACTACTCGCACGCCCTGAACGGACGTCCGAGGAAAAGGTCGTGAAACGCTGCACGCAGCTCAAGAGACGGGTCGTGGGGCCCACACCTAAAATCCAGTCTCAACGCCTGAAACTGCCTTGGAAACCCCTGCCTCAGTACCAGGGGCGCAACGCCGCTGACGGCGCTCAAAACGGACATTGAACGCGTCCGCGCTGTCCAAAACAAGATTCCCGAAAAAACGCTCGTCCACTTAAAGACATATCACGCCTCCGAGGCCCTTCGTTTTGGGAATTAAAAATTCCCAAAACCATCTCAAAATGTTCCCCTCGACGCCAGGTCCACACTGCCGCTGACGGCGCACAAAACGGACGCCCGTAGCGAAAGCTACGGGCGTCGGAAATTCCAAAGGGGAAACTCCCTCGGGCCGGACCGGCCCGGTCCGGCCGGTCCGCCCCCAGCTGACCCGCGGCCTGGCCACGGGTCCGGTTCGGTCCGCCGCGGCCTGTCGCCACCGACTGGCCTTGACGGCCGGTCCCTTTCTTCTCCGCAGCGACCCGCGTTACGTGTGTCGCGGTCGCCGCACGCAGGGTCGCGCACCCCGCGTCCCCTCTCCCTCTTCGCGCTACCTCGGCGCCGGCCGAGACCCGCCTCGCTGTCGCCCTGAAGCGGGCCGCCTCTGCTGGCCGCTCGCCCGACCGCGCCACCTCACGCCGTGACACCCACAGACGCTGCGGACACCCCCTGCTGCCGCTCGCCGCCTCCTCGGACCGAAGCCGCGCCGCCCCGGCGCTCCCCGGACCACCCCGCTGCCGCCACAAAATCCCAAAGCACGCAAACTTCTGCGGGAGTTTGCGACTATGTCCGAACTCGGATTTTTGATCCGAAAGAAGCGATGGGAAGAACAAAAAACGTACTACGCATATACGGGCGTTGTTCGAAGATTAAACATCAAATCGATGCATAAAATTGAATTCAAATGGCAGTTCGGAAATGAAAATGCAACGCAACACAACCTCTTACCTCGCTGGGCTTCGCTCGGAGCTTCGCGTCGATCCGCCGGCATCACCGCACCTCGCCAGAGTCGCCTCGCCGGACTGTCTCGCCAGAGATGGAGGAGGAGAGGGGAGGGGTTTCGCCATGGGGTTCAAGGGAGAAGGGGGAGGGGGAGTGTTTAAATAAATTAATTAATTTAAAACCCCCGAAAAGACCCGCATCTGAAACCCCCGACGGGGTCGAGGATAAGCCTCCCCTAGGGTAAACACCACCTCCCGAGCACAACGGCGGTCTCGGAATTTTAATCCGAGACCCCGTTCAAATGTTATAAAATTTAACGTCCGAAGTCGCTAAATTACGAAAACGCCCCTGGAGCCATTTTTCACAAACGGCCCGCGCCCTCGAAACTTATACCCCTCCTAGGGTAAACGGCATGCTCCGACCTCAACGGTGCCCTCGGTTTCCTAATCCGAGCCACCGTTTTAGAGATAATTCAGTTTCAACATTAAACGAATAAATTAATTAAACAATTTATCCGTTTAACGTTCCGAAAGCGAGCGAGGGGTCCAAACGTCCCGCACCGACATACTTTATGTCGTTCCTAGAGTAAACACCACATTCCGGACCCATCCGTACACTCGTATATCTGATCTGAAGCACAGTTTAGGAGTTATCCCATTTATTTGGCGTTTCTAGTGTGAACGCACTGAAAATTTAATTCCGGCCACTCCGGGGCTCGGAATCGCACGCCGTCTGAAGGCGCTGCTCTGGAATATCATCAAGAATATTCCAAAGTCTTTTGTAGCAAAAACTGTGTTATTACATATAACTCACGAAGGGTGACTCATATTTAAAATTTTTGGCCACTGTTGAGATCGTGAATGTATATTTACACTAGGGGGAGCCTAAAGTTTGCAGGCCTTGGCCTACTGTGGAAGTTAATTTATGGACGTAAATAATATAATTAAGTAACAATTATTTTATTTTCAAAACATTATATCTCATAAAAATTAACATGGATTAGAAATCCGAGAGTATGGTTGAGCTGTTGAGGGTGTGTTTCCCTTAGGCAGAGCTTAACAATGACCCATGCGGGTTGAGGGTGAATGATCTTTTGGAACTTTTTTGAAGAGAATGAAAATGGAACACATGTGCGGTTTAGAAAATTTCAAAATCGGTGCCTAGATTGAAAAGATGTGTGTATCATTCCATTAAAAACGTTGACTATACCTAAGAATGTATCTAAAAATGACCGGTGGGGTTGAGGGGAAAAAACAATTTTCAGACCGATCAGAAGAGATATAAATTAAATTAAAATGTTAATTTATTTTTTCACCACTGTTTAGTGGTGTTAGGTTTGAACTACAGTGCGGCAGTGTGGGATTGGAAAAACTCATTAAATGAATTCCATTAATGAGGATCTTTAAATTAACCGTAATGAGAATGTATCTAAAAATGACCGGTGGGGCTGGTTCGTTCCCAACCATGGCCTCCTATACGGTGAGTAATCATCTCAAATGAATAATAAACACATTCTCTTTCCACCCTTCTATGGATCACTAGCAATGCGGGGGGTAGATCTAGAATGGAGAATGAAGGTGCACAAACTCAATCTTCCCCGACCAACATCTATCATAGGTCGGTGGTTAATTTTAATGTAAATTCTTAAATTCCCCACTCTTCATTGTAGATGATGAACACTTGTTAACTCATGAACAAGTTAACCCATGGTTAAAATTTTCATATGGGATTGTTAATGTATGTGAGATAAAGGGAATATTTTATCTTAATAAATATATTATATGATGCATGTTCCCGTTAACTAGAAAATTCCTGGACTAACATAAACAAAGTTCAATTGTTTATTTGGGTGTTCTTGGTGATTTCTATTCCCCCCTCTCTCTTTCTCCTAAACGTTATTTGGGGCATTACTGCGGCGGCACAACAGTCGAGGAAGCACCATGAAGAAGGGTTGCTGTTAGGTGGGTCGCGACACCAGCGGCAGGTGGTTGGGACGATTAGACGTGGAGGAGCCACCCAAACGTGCCCCCCCAGAAACTGTAGTAGGATAGAAGTGACATGCTGGTATCACACCACGACAGAAGTAGGGTCCCCTGGTAAAGAGACTAGGGGCAGGAGGACGCAACCATACGGCCACGTCAAAGGCACCGTGCGATCTGGGACCGCGTAGGTGAGATGGACTCGCAACAATTACGCGAGTCGTGCATGGGAACCGGTCTACATGACCAGACTAGTGTCATAGGGCCACATTATTCGGGTGCCGCGTGGAAGGAGCAGCCCTCACCATCCGATCAAATGTAAGGGCTTGCTTCCGGTCCTTGACCACATGCAGAGGAGGCGACCACTTCATTCTGGCCACATGCGATCAAACCGGACGTTCAACAAGGAGTCTGGTTTGTAGAAAACCGGCCATCAATGAGCTCTTGGAAACAATATCACAAGTAGAAAAAAAAAAAGCAATAGGATGAAGTTGACTCCATGCCAGTTCAAACCATGAAGGACCTGGATTCTAAGAACTTCCTCTAAAAACTCATCTCATAAATGCATGATTCTAGTGACCTCATCATCGTAAACCTCCTCAAAAGGTTATTTTCTCAATCTTCTTAAAAATATTACGATGCTCCAAATATGTTAACAATGTAAAAGGATTGTCTACTTACTAGAAAAAAGGAAAATGTGCCTCCTCAATACACCATAGTAAAGTATCTTCACCCATCAAAAAGTCTAGGTCAAAGTGCATCATATACTTAAACATGTTCTGAATCTTCCACACAGATATACAACACTACTGAAGTTAGGGAAACTCTTGAAACATCACTAATTTCATATTGGATGAATGTAACACTCACCAAAACTCATTATATATGTAAACCCATTAAATATATACCTCATTACTCTAAAAATGTTATAATATTCACAATGAATATATTGATCCCGACATCTGAACAACATTGAAGGTAGTCCAACACTCCACCTTGGCCCGCATCACACCTAAATTGACCTCAAGCTCATATGACCTTCTCTGTGTCTCTAGGACAGATGCACTCCCATTTACATCCCCAAATACACCCTCTATATGTCATGTAGTTTTTTATAGCATGGATCCTCCTACTCTACTGGGTAATCACTTTTACATTCAAATTTACCTTCATATTATACTTTCACTACCTGAACCACATACAAATAGTGAAGTGGATTCATAGCGGGAAGACAGACTATGATTTCAAAGGCTCAGAAGTATTTAATATTTCATAGTTTATAATACAAATTTTAACCTCCTATAAAAAAATATGAAATTCAAAATATAACAGAAGTCAATAATGATGAATATACATCTCCTAGTTATATACTTTGAAAGAGATGCCGCATCACAATGTCATTTGATAGGCTCAGAGCCCTTATGTCATATCATAGGTGCCCCAAAAATACTATTTACAATACTTTCTTCCCAAGCCAATTTCATGAACTATGATAAATTAACATCATTTCCATACAAACCCTTGAAATCATCACATTGATAAACTCAACATCCAATCCAATGACTCAAGCATACGGTTTGAAAAAGCATTTTATCGAACCCCTCCCTCTAACGGTACCCATCCTTGAAAAATAAATAAAGGGAGAGTGAATATGAACTTCTCATAAGTAAAACCTCTAGTATGACCTGGGATTCAAACTAGAACCCATGGTATATTAATCAAACAAGTGTGATACATTAACCTATATAAATGATAAGAGTATGATATTCGATAAATCAACTACAATCAGCGCTATGAAATATTATAAATGAAATAAAAACTCATCCCATAATGAAGGTATAATGTTACCTGATATAGTTAAAAGTATCCAAAGGAATAAACATAAAGTAAAATCTTTGAAAGCAAAAAAAATCTATAAATTTTCAAGCTAGAAATATCTATGAAGATCTACAAAATATTCATAGAAAACAGGAAATTAATTTATATACATGGGGTTAAAATATATATATATATATATATTTACTCAGTTTAAACTCTAATGTCTGTACGGAAAATTTAGAAGAAGATAAATAATGAACGACTGAGAAAATAGAATAACCAACTTCACATAAACAAGTAAACTAACCAAAGTGACCGTTAGCATGGATCACTCAAAAAATGATGAAACATAGTATGATAAAATAATATTAATAATTTCGATACTAGGGTACCCCAATCCACATTCCCACTTATTTTCTACTCTCAAACCCCAACATTGTACATCTTTGAACACCAATTTTTCAGAACATCATGGCATGTCCAGAATCCCATGTGAAACTTGAAATGACATAACATCTAAAAAAAGAATCTATCCACCAACATAACATCTCACATTATGGAACCTTGAAACCACATGATAAAAAAACATGAATTTTTGGGTATCATGAACATGATGGACGTCAACCTCATTCACTAATCCTACCATGAATGACATCTTTCCTATTTCATACCATCCCATCTCATCTTCTCACATCTCACCCAAAGATAACTAGGCCTTTTCTTAACATCAAATTTTGATAGTTCACATTTTACTTCTATTCATAACAACCCATGCCTATCAACATCACCCATAAGAGAGATCAAGAAAGAAGGAGTAGAAATCCATCCATTATTATAACTGAGATGTTGGTGACCCCCCCCCCCCCCCCAATTTTTTTGTTGTCAGCACAGGATTCTTTACATGGTTGGTTGGATATAAACATCCAAAGGAGAACACATGGAATATATATATATATATATATATATATATATAGTACAAGAAAACATCATGATATGGGTTCTAAACAATGAATTCACTAACTTACTACATTGCTACACAACCTCAAAACACTAGCAATTTCACATCCACCCGTTAATGCATAACACCACAATACATGGATGATGCTACATTTCACATTTTATCATATTTTTCAACATAATACAGTATCCATATTTTACATTAACATGGATTATATTAACCTAACCATTTATTTCATAATTATTACAATTTAATTTAACCTTAAACATTAACTATATTAATCCACACAACCCTTGTATTATTAATTCACTACTCATTTCCTTCCAATTAACCAAACCATCCAATTCTATTTCAATTTAAGTAATATAATTTAATTGATCATATTAATAACTAGGAAATATGAATAAGACAACAAATCAAAATAATAGACAACTCATAATACTCTTTCCAAAAAATCCCGCACATCGACCATCATACCAATAATGACTTCCTCATCACTATATCCACATCTCAACCCTTCCCGGTCAAAATAAACCCATAGAACAATCCCAAAACTCATCATATAACCATCGAAAATAACAGCATCACATCATGGTACCACCACATGACCACAAAAATACTCATCATCCTGACACACTAAAATTACACATCACAATAATTCTCACCTTACATTCATATATCACTTTTAGGTTCAGAAAGTGATATTTTTATCCCACTTGAATTTTTAATTTAAGGGAATTATAACACGTTACATAAATCTTAAAGTTTAACCAATTTATTATCAAAATATACATGGTTATCCAATTTTAACTTTAAGTGAAAATAATTAACTGAAATCATGGTTTTTAATACCTCAACAGTCATAGAATAAGAAAATCTCCCAACAAAAAAATCATCGGGGCATTTACCCTATATATTCACAACATCAACAATAATATCAAAAAAAGTCCATCATTCCACCTAACCATTTAATTTATATTTAACTAGAATATTATATTCATTACGATGGATATAGTCTATCATCCCAAGGTCATTAAAAAGAATACTCATCCTCAATGATGCACTAGTTTTGAAATAAAGGATCATCTTCCTCAAATAGAGTATTTCATTCCCTATGGATGGTTGGAACATGTAGAAGTTTTCCACTATTAAAAATAGATTATAGTAAAACATTGATCATGATATACACAACTAACTAATCATTCTTTCGTATATACTACAAAAATACCAAGTAATTATAAAAAACCAATTTGTATATAACAAACATGTATAACATCATGGGAAGACAACGTGGAGCATTCCCAAATAATCCACAGATTGATTCTCCAAGACATTGAACAAAAATTGTATGGGTATCAAAGTGATCATTTACATTCACTTGGGATAAACCATGAAATATGAAAATGGTTTGATAATTTACCAGGTTTGAGGGGGACTGAGAATTTATATCTATCCAAAAAAGAACAAGACCATGATGCTACCACCTAGACCATGCCAATTCCTATTTAAAAATAATGGGGCTATGACATATGACCACTTAACAAGAAGTAGTAATGCTGATCAAACAATGATCTAATATTAAAAGCTACACACTCACCAAATATCTTATAAACAATGATTAAGAACATGAAACTACCCCGAAAACCATGAACTAGACCCCCAGTATCCAATAGAGGATATTTAACAACCTCTTACTCCACTACACAACTACTAAAAATATATATCAAAATAAAAAAATAGTCCAATATAATTCTATGTTGCAGCTATAACCCTTATAACATACCCACTGGTTTTCCCTACACATATCCATGTTTCATCATTCATTGATAACATAGACATTCAATAATTTATAGGGGATCAAAAAGACTTCACTGTAGCCACTACAACATAGTCTACCAGTATATAACATACTCACCCCTCATGGATTAAACACTATATCAACTCCACATAACCACTCAATAGATATATTTTCATCCAAATCCTCCTCTTTATCATCCTAAATCCTTGAAACATACCCCACACCCCTCTACCACTATATTCCCACAATGTAACTTGACATAAGGTCAGGACCATTAAATTCAAAAGCACACAATTATTTCATAACTATAAAGAAAAAATAAAAAAAATGCATGTTTCAAAAATTTGGAATATAATAAACAAAGTGTTTTATGAAATTTATCCTGGATTTTTAAAATCATTATTCAGAAAAAAAAATTAATAGTCATTAAATGTTTACTTTTAATAATAGTTTTCTGAAAAAAAAACATTAAAAGTAGTTTAAAAATAATTTAATGTAACATCCTGATATGTTAGATAATATTTGTTTTAAAGTTATTTATTTATTTTGCATATATTTAACTACAAATAACATCATGTTTATCATACATTATACAAAACATTGTTTTTAAAAGAAATGTGACATATTATTAAAATATTATTATATAAAAAGAAAACTAATTCCAAAATGTTTGATTGGAGGGTATGAATAATATTAAATAAATATTGAAAATATGGTTTACAGATGAATATAAGATAAATTATTTTGTGACAAATTAACTACAATTGAATATGTGAACCTTTTTAAATCAAAAAGGTATTTTTCTAAAACTGATTTTTTATGAAAAAACCTATTTTACATTGAAAATTAAATGAACCAATATTGGTTAATGATTTTATTTAAATGTTTATCATACATGTTTTATAAAAATTTCAGCAGTCATATTTTTTTCAATATAATTAATATTAATAAAATCAATTTTATTTTGAAAAATATTATTTTTCTAAAAAAATATTTGTTTCATTTTTCACAAATATTTTATAATTAATTTCATAAAATATGAGAAAATTAATTTGGAAAAATATAATTCATTTTTTTAATTCATCATAAAAATATTATCTGTGGTTGATTTGCTAATATTTTTTTTGAAATGACTAATTTTTTGATGAGTAGTGAAACATACTAAACTTTAATTGAATCTACAATTTCATAAAATTATTCATAATGAAAAATTATATTTTAAATTTGTTTATAAAAAAAAATTAGTTCCATTAAACATATTTTAATTTAATTTAGGTCTTATAATAAATTTCATATTTAATTTTGAAATGAAAATTGTGTGAACTTTTGAAACATTTCTCATAAAAAACCAACTTTTTGTCATATATATAAGATTAATTTTAAATTAAATTCTTCCACATATGGGATTGGAATTTTAAAAACTAGATCTATTATTTGGAGTCATAATAATTTATATTATCTAATAAAGTCAATATAATATTTTCCAACAAATAATTGTAAATGAAGTAAAATATATTTAATTTTATTAAATTAAAAATGAATTTACATGATGGGTTTAAAATTAAATTTCAAGGGTAAAAAATAACAAGAAACTTATCCAACCCACCATATTTGAAAATATTTATATCTAATATATTCTATGATCTATAATTTTTCAATATAGGTTCCTCAAGACATTATGAAAATGTTGGGGGAATTCATTCTTCAAAAAAATTACAAGCCTATCACACACCTCACTTATAAAATGTCACACTCTCATATCTTCTTCAAACCTTAAAATCAATTTGTATTTGGTAATAAAAAACCAAATTACTTCACAAAATACCAAATCACACTTTTTAATACATATTCTTTATACAAATCTATCGAAGGAATGATTTTTGTTAAAACCTAAAGAGGATACCTGAAGAAGATGTAGCGTTCATCAACATGCATTTTTCTTTAATTTATTCCTCCACCTCCTTATGTTTTATTATAAAAAGATAATATAATAACATCATTATATTACTAATATGTATTAGTTTATATTTTAATGAAATTATCTAAGACCATATTCACTTCTATCATATGGGATATGGAATCATAATTTGTGTGTATGGTAGACTACTGCCATGCCAAATGATGTAATTCATTTTTTTCATGACCACCTCTCAAAGATGGAAATAATATGGCATTTATTATTTATATACTATATAAATAAAATTATAATAATTATATAATTTTTATATCACATACACATTAATGATTTCAATTTTTGGGATTATGATAACATCGCTTATGTGTATGGTGGACTACCACATCAAGAAGAGTTGTGATTCGTTCAAGCATGAAATAAACGGTATTAAGCATGGTGTTAGTGAAAATATTTGATATATATGTCATAAATTGAAGTATTCAATGATAATATCTCTTTTGATTTTTTATCTCAAAATCATAAATGAAAATGGTATCAATGTTTATGCTTACATATTACATACCGTCTACATGAACGATGTATTTCATTTTTGAACAGGTAATTTTATGGATTAATATAAATATGTATATAATGAATATATATGATATTTTTATATTGTTTAAAATTATTTATTTGATTAAATCGGGAAAAAATAAATATGATCACAAATGAAAATTCCAAATATATAAAAAATATAAAGTGGTTATTAGATAGAACGTAAATTTACTATGGAATTATTGATAAATGGGTAATAAAATGTCATTTGAAAATAATATATTATATGATATATATAAATATTGTTCATTAATATATCTACAATAAAATTATATTGATTATATATGATATTTGAATATGTATGATGGAATTCAAGAAATAAGGTAAGGGACTTCTCTATAACTTTTTACTTCACTGAGACACATGCCATACATAACCTTTATTTTTTATGTGGTGTATATTCTACGCAAGTTGTATTTTATAATTATTATCCTTAAAATTATATCTATTTACATATCAATTTTATTATTACTATTTCATGGGATTTAGGCTTTACATGTCACCAAAGCGGTACGGGTGTTGTCTCAATTTACCTTCTTTGAGGCATACTTTATATTTTTCACCTATTTTTTTAATGATGCATATATACAACACCTTTTACATGAAATATCATGAATTTAAGTATCCTTAATAATTTTTTTATTTTTATTTAATTTTATTCTTTCCTGAGGAATATGATTCGAAATCTCCATAGTAAAAAAGTTTTATGTTACAATCTCAACATTTATTCTGATTTTTGTAATTATACATCCAACGATGAAATATTATGGTACATATGTCAATTAACACATGACATTTATTCTTATATTATTATTAATGATATTTAAATGTAATATTACCATTTTCAAAATATTTGGTACTTAATATAATTGTGAAAATTATTATATGTAAATCTGAATTTATTTCTTTCTATTTTCGAAAATTCATTTAATTCAAAAACCCTGTTTTCAAAAATTGATTCCAAATGGTTTTATTAATATCTAATATATATTAAAAAAGAATTTTTAAACATATTTTACTTCTCATTTGAGATAAATATTCAAATTGTTTTCCAAAAAAATCCCCTCTTGTATGTTTCCATAAATTTGAATGGAATACTCATTCTAAATTGTAAGGTTTGACTAGAATTTTCTAAATAAATTGAAAACTATTACATTATAATATTACAATTTTATATTCAGTGAAAATAATTTTCAAGTTGGATTATGTCTAAAAATGATTTTTTCAAAGTGGAAAGAATATTTTCCTCTAGATATAGTTTAAATGATAATTAATAATTGTTTCCCACATAAAATGATATTCATTAATGAAACCTATTATATACTTGGAATTTATCAAAGTATACAACTATTATTATTATTTTTAATGTTTTAGGACTATTATGGAATGGTGAATATGAGGATTTTATTTTTTTCTAAAGGTTATTATATGATGAAATATTTATGAAACCCATTTGATTTCATGGGTTATTATATGATGAATATTTATGATATTATAGAAAACATAAATATGGTTTTCATTTTGAAATGGATGGGACTTATATCTACATAAATTTAATTAGTAAATTATGGAAAAATAATGAGTAAATATGTTATATGTGAACAAGATTACAAATTTATAATTATATGTGTTAAACGATTACATGTTCACTCGGTTTTGTGTGAATGTGATTACATGTTCTCAAAATTATTATTGAACCTAATTACATATAAACTATATTAATCATGTAGTATTATCCATTTACAAAATTTTATTCATGGGACAAGATTCATTTTTATAAGTTTATGTGTGAGTGAGATATTATGTCCTTAACAAAATGAGTGAACCTGTTACTTTTTACATATGTTCACAATAGTACGATCTAATGTATTGGCTGATAATAAATCATATATTCCATTATTATGGACTTATGGATCATGTTATTTGATTCCATTATGAATCTTGTATTATGAAAATCCAATCATTATTCCATTACTCGAGATTGTTATCATTAACATGTAGGGTGTGGTTTTCAAATGATATTCCAATTTTTCTCAAAACCTTATGCTCATGTTTAACTTATATTTCTCCAATATTTAACATTATTGAGCATCAAGGATCCCCATTTGTTATGTTTCCTTTCCCAATGTCATTAAAAAGTTTTATGTGGGGAATATTTTTTGCGAGTACTAGAGGGGAAGATATAAATGTGAGACATTTAAGACCATTCATGATCAAATAATATAATTTTCGATGATTCTAAACGAACTAAATATTATGGTAATTAGGCATGTGTTAGTTTAATGAAATACATATTCACAATAAATGATTGAATATATATTCATGATAAATATGGGTCTCTATAGTTTTTGAAATATGATAGGATTAGTTAACATTTGGAAACTAGTATTTGAAAACTATTGTGATAAATCTAAGGAAATGTCTAACAATAATTATATGGTTGAGTCTGTATAAAAGAAAATATCCTGGAATTGTGGTAAAAGATAGTTTGTGTGGTTTTGTGGAAATAATATATCATTATAGATAATAAAATAAGATGTGGCACCATATTATAGGTAACTAGGGTTAATAACTCTAAAAGGGAGTGTTGAGATGGAATTGATCATAACCTCTTGCATGAAAATGGCCCTTGATGCACAATAATTATAACAATCCATGGTTATATTCTATAAAATATCCCAAAATATTGACAATACATAATGAATTATTTATGTTGATGATGATTACGAATGAAATTATATATTTGTAAGGTGACATACATTAAAAAATATGGTTCCATGATATAGACACATAATAAATCATTTATCGTGATTATTTGGTTCCCTACTAAGATTATTGTTTCATACACTATGTTTTTTTAATTATGTCAATGGATAGAAAGTCAAAGATCCATGTTAATGATGAATGTAACCGAAAATTCAATGATTTTATTCTTAATAATCAATTTTTTAAGAGAGAAAAAAATTAAAAACACCATTGTTATTCTCACATTATTTTCTTTTGCTATGAATCATGTTGATATTCAAAATAAACTATAGAGCGAGAAATGTTTTGTTGTTTTATTCATGAAGAGTAAAAAAATTCATTATGTGGTTTCACTAATACATTATTTTGGAGTAAGGGATCAGATTGTTGAAAATATATTTTCCATTCACCAGTGTTTAGAGTATAAAAAATTCATTTTGATTATATACTATTTGGATTGTGAGGCAGATAAATTGTGGGATCTTATAGTCAATACGAGGAATCAAGATGAATTTGACTCTTCGAAGTTGCATGAATTCAAAATAATATTTCTCAAAAAATAATTTCCCTATATTATTCTGAAAAATAGAGAATTAATTCTATGAGATTATGTAAAAATATGATGAATCTGTCAGTACATATGAAGAAATTTTTACAATAATTACGAGGTACACTTCTAGCATTATAATTCAACTTGAAAGTATGGTTGAAAAATTATTTAGTGTATTAGATCAAAGTATCTTATGCGCATTAAAAATAAAGAAATTGGGATTCAAAAATTAAACTCTGTATATAAACTAAAATTGGAGATGGAAGCAAACACCCAACTTGGTTTTTTGTGATAAGAAAAGAAATATCTGGTTTAATATAAATTTAAATGATATGTCGCAAGGGGGGAAGATAATGGTTCAAACTCTCACATTCCAAAACTATGGTAAGAAGCACATTGGTGATCTTATAAATGGAAAATTTATGCGTTTAATGTATAGTAATAATAGATATTGGGAAAATTTATATAGAAGTGATGTGAAGAATTAAATCAATTACATTATTGGAGATATCTCTCAGTAGAATGAAAAACCTATACTCAAATGTTTCAGGTGCAAGAAGTGTTATTATTATGTGGATAAATTCCTCAATCTAAGGGCTAAGGAATATTGTAATCTATAAAAATCATTTGATGAAAAAGGAAAAAAGTTAAATCCTATAAAATCATAATAGATGAAGAGAATAATGATAATTAATGGAATAATTATCATCCCCTCCGTAGTTAGGAATTTGATGTTTGGCGTTATATGAATGATCTTTATAAAACAATTATTGTGAAATTTAATTTAATAATTTCTATCTATATGGATTATAGAATTATAAAATAATATATGATATTTCATTGGTATTTGGATTAAACCATGCTTCAAATGATTTTTTTATAAGATATATGAGACTATATAAGGGATAATGGGTGAATTATTTTTTGGGGGTGTATATGTCTCTATGTAAGATTAAATTAAGATTTATGGATACCATTATTGAATTTTTATATTAAGGTTCACCATAAGATAAAATTTATTTACACACTATTTTAGGTTTCATGTAATTGTAATTTATCAATAATAAGGACATTTTAAAAGACATTTATGGTTATAAAACCCTTCAATTTATATATGTTTTAGTGAAATAGTTACTAAACATTGTGGGAATATGATGAAAGGTAATGGTATGATTTATGGTTTATATTATTATTGATTTTGAGGTAATTATAGATTATAGTCGATTTTATGAACCCACCAAGAATACCATCTAAACAGATATCTAATCTGATTCTCAACTAACCTGAAGAGAGTTCAGATCTCTATAGGGAGAAGAAAATAACATTAGAATAAAAAAAACAATACATAATAACTATTTCTCCCAAAAATGATTATAAAAAACAACTTATTCTGTAGAAACAACATCATATACATACATATGTATATTCATATCTTATACAGGGATATGACATGAATCTTGAAATAAAGAAAACATCCAAAAAACCATCTCCTGGTTGTCCAATACCACCCACTATATTTCAATTCACCCTCCCATGATCACCCAAGATTGAACCCCCAACATAATAAGATAAAACAAACACATATTTTGAAATGTTAAAGGCTGGAAATAACAAATTGCACTAGTATCGTATGAACTGAAGAGCCCAGTAGAATTCTAACCCAATTTTATTCAGTTAATTTATAAAGTAAATAAAATATGATAAAAGAGGTGTATATAATGACATTAAGAATGTAATTTCGAAAATATAGTTTTAAAATTTTAAAAGTCATTTATCATACCAAACGTAAGAAACATGTCATTTCACAATTTAATAAATCATCATTGTCATGAAAATCATTGAAAACCATTTGACAAGGTAGATACATATAATTTATAAATGATAATAATATGCACAAGATAAGAAAATCTAAAAAATTATGAATACGATATTGTCAAGGATCATAATTACAATAAATAGGTAAATTAGGAATGGAAACTCTGGTTCCATGTAGTGAAAATGAACGATGTCTTCTATCAAGTTAATATAAATGGCTTTCATGGGCACAAACTAGGTGTGATAATGAGTCAACCCTGTAATTTCTAAATAAAATTCATTTTGACTAATATTTTTTCATAAATATTGTCTCATAGGCATCAGGAAAACCAATTCCATGCACATTGTATTCCTTGGAAACAAATCAATACCCATAACTTATCATGTTATCTATGGATCCAATAGATGGGGTGTGATTCGACTAATCAAGCATATATCTTGTTAATACCATTATACTATAAGGGATCCCATGACTAGTAAAAAGTGGCGTTTGAGATAATCATGTTACATGGTTTCAATGTGGATCCTTGTCAATATCAATCATGGGCTCATTCCCTCAAATTAGATGACATTATAACCCTAAAAATCCATCATACTAAATAACCCCTTTTTAACACCCATCAATGAGAAGTATAAGAACCATAGAAGTTATAATAAGGTATTATTACATTATATAATCATCATAAAGTAGAAACTGATCTATCAGGCATCTTCAATTTCAATTAAAATCAACCAATACTATTTAACATTAAAAAGTGTAATCATACCCAGTTCCTTTCACAAATCATTATGATAATTCAAAACATTCATTGAAAACAATCATTTAATATAAATAATACATAATTCCCCTATATGAAGTATTTTAATTTTAAAAGTGAAAAATTTGCCTCCAAACATGGGGGTTCACCCTGTTTCTATGTAAATAAATCACACATTCCAAATCAACCAAGGATTTTTATTTTAAAAATGATGGGAAATCATTAAAAGGTGGATCATAGGGTATTTCACAAATCCAGGAATTTTATATTATTTAGTAAACTTCAAACATTTCAAATCTTTTCATTTGAATCAAGGTATTTCAATTATGGAATAAAAATCTAGGCCAAATACCACAATTTCACGAAAAAATCCTTTAAATTTCCTTTTAAAAATAATTCCAAAAAGGCATGGAAGTTAGAAATTAGAAAATTGTGTTAGTGATCAAGATTATAGACACTCAGTTATTTCTATCGTTATTTTATTTAAAAGAGGATCAATGGGGATTACACCTGGGAATTCAAGATCAACAATTATAGAACATGTGTTGGATGGTGGAACATATCTAAAACTCATCAAGAAATAATAATTTATAAAATGAAGGAAAATCATAGAAACACATACATGGAATATGAATAATCCAACAAAAATGACTATGAAAAGTGTCACATTTGATGTAGAGCACCTAATAATGGGAGATGTATCTCATGAATATAGTGAGAAGTCATTAAATCCACAATTCTACATGAATCATACAATATCCCAAGAAACAAAATGTCATCATATCTTCTAGGAGGAAGGAATCAAAAAGATAATGGAATAAAAAGACAAGAAGAAAGGAATTCACTAAAATAGGATCATCACATTGACAAAAAAATTTATCTTCTTTGAAATGAGGGTTTGAGAGGAAAAATGGATCTACATGGTTCCCAAGATCTTAAGGAATATATTTGGTTTTTTTGAGGAGTTTAGGGTTAATTGGGATGGTGGGTGGGGGTTATAAATTTTAATTAATATTTTTTGGGATTTTAATCACCTTCCATATAGTTTCAACATGGAAACTAGATATGTTTCATGATTTGGTTATATGGTTTATAAAACCATGTAATAATGGTTTATTGGAACATAATACTTTATAAAAATATGAAAAACACCTAAAAACCTTAAATGATATCCAATTAATTTTCTCACGAACCGTTGTCGGATCCAGTGCAGTGACTACCCCAAACCGACCTTCCATAGGCCAGGGGCTAGCGACTAGCACCAAAGGCGTAGATCCCTATGCTGGGAAGGCATTACATTTATAAAAGTAAAAAAACAACAAAGTACGAAACTAGAAGTAAACACTAAGTAAACTTGAATACAATAGAGTGTGCTGGAAAGTGAATGGGCCAGTATACAAACCCAACTGTGAAGTACACTACAACCGGAAAGCTAGTACCACTGCAATAAAGTAAAACAGCAACTGCTGAGTTGTCCTCCGGAAATCCCACATGAAGGGTGGGTACATATGGCCTCCTCAGCACCTCGGGTCCGTCCGCCTTCTCCATGTACATCTCTCCAAGTTATCCACCTCCAGGTACCGTCCAGCTCTACAAGTCTCTACCTCGATCAGTGCGGGCTGTTGTCTACATCCAACACAACGTAGTAAGGGCATAGCCCATGAAGGGGTGAGTATATGATACTCAATAGGGACCCCGAGATCCCCGAAGGTCTCCCAAAATCGATGAAGGATAAACAAAAAAAGAGATAAACAATCACGAAGTATCAACCAACCCTACTTAGGTATATTCCCACACATATACCTATGTTATCAACCACAGTTCGACTCCAACTCTCGAGCCCATGCACAACTGAATCCACACAGGAAGTAAAGTCAACCACATCGATGATAATGATTGAAATTCAAGACTCAGCTCACATGGGTATACATATTTTGTATAGCGATAGAGATGATTAGATGTAGTCAATAATTCATCTAAGCTGTCATACCCACACATGATACAAGACCTGCTAAGTTGTCGGACCTACACAAGATACAAGACCAGCTACTCTTTCAGACCCACACATTATACAAGTACATAGGTCAAACTGTCGGAACCACACAGGATACAAGAACAGTAGTCATCGTTGTTGAACCCATGGAGGAGCCCAGTACAGTAGTGGTCGCTGTCGAACTCACAAGGGATTCCAGTAAAGTAGTAATTGTTGTCGAACCCACAGAGGATTCCAGTACAGTAGTCGTCGCAGTCGCAGCCAACTCTAGGGTTCCCGCACACAACACACTCGATTCCGAGAGGGTTCTCTGTTTAATCAAATGATTTGTTACATAAACTATCACGAAGTCTAGAGTTTATGTACCCATAAGTTCTGTCTCATCAAAAGGAACCCAATGCAACAGACGGTGCGTCAATCAGACGCCTGGTCTGAGAGTTATTGGATTTTCTGTTCCAGGGGCCCGGTTGGAATTACGCTCATTCCAGACCCGGACGTTTCTCAAATTTTTCCAAAACTCACATAAATTATCACAAAGGACCTCCTCGTAGAAAGGGTTATAGTGCTGTAGACGGTACGTCGTTCGGATGCGCGGTATTGAAGATATTCGCGTTTAATCGAAACGGGCCCGACCCGTCAATCCCAGTGGGCTGGTGGGTCAACCCAACCTGGTTTGGCGGGTCCGACCCTGCTGAGGGTTTGGCCTAACCCAGTGGGGCACGGTCCGGCCTGCGCATGGGTGGCCTGGCCCGCAGTTGGCCGTGGATTGGCCAACTGGCCGAGTTGAGCGGGGGGTGTGGCCCTCAGTTTTCTGAAATGGCAGCGCCGAGCGGCGCCGCCCATCCTGCCCAGCCGGTCTTCTCCGGCACGAGTGGCCCACAAAGCGGGCTTCTGTCCTCCTATGCGGCACCTGCGGGTTCCGTGGCTTCCTTCAACCTGGCTGATAGGTGGCCGGCTGGTTCGCTCGCTGAAGCGGCCCGCGGTCCTCTACAGCACAGCTCCAAGAGGCGCCGCGGTTCTCCAGCCCGGGCGGCTTTAGCCGGTGGGTTTCTCCAGCCCAGTCGGTCGTGATACCGGCCGGTTCTTCATCGGCTGAGCGGCCCGCGGTTGTGGTCCGCGATTCTTCTCCACGTGGCCGGCGTACGGCCTCCGCTTCTTCTGTACGTCGCAGCCTGTATGGCCGCGGCCCCATCATTCCTCTGGCACAGTGCGATGGCACCGCACCCTACCGGTTCTGCCACCGTCATCAACTCAAGAGAAACAATGGAGGGTCATTGGGCCTTGCTTGTTCGGACCTCTCCCTCCATGTAAGGTGTTAACAAAAGTCGAATGTCGAACCATATAAAACGAGGAAGGATGATTTTCTTTAAAAAATACAATCCCATACCTCGATTCATGGTTTGTTCGTCGTAGACGCAGAAAATGGTGTTGCTGAAGATGGTATCAGGGTAGTCAGGTGTCGCGGAAGACAGACGTCGATTCCGTTGATGTCGGGGTGCGTTCAAAGAGAAAGCTTCATTGGAGAAATCCCTCGCGTTCTTTGTGGGAGAGGAAATAAGTTCTTCGTTGGTAGAAAGTCTCCTATAATTTCCAAATCTCCCTAACACAACAAAAGGCAACCCAAGAATAATAGCTTGGGCTATTATTTTATCCTTAACATGAATTTTCTAATTAATTCAAAAGGATGAGCCAAATAATTAATTGCATGATAGAAAATTAATTTTCAGGGTCTTTTCATAATTAATTGAAAAGGGAAGTGTAGAATTCACATTAAAATAGGGGAGTTGTCAAATTAAATAAAGGGGAGTTAATGGGGAGTTTAAGGAGAATTTGAAGGGGTTGGGCTCATGTGGTCCCCACCACCCTTATCCTCTCATGGGAGGTTATGTGGGGTGTGGGCCCCACCTCCAAATCCTCTTTGGAGGAAATAACCACCACTAAATAAATTGTGTAACACAAAAATTTATTTAATTTAGTTTGAATCCCCAAAATTAACTTTCAACCTGCACAAAACGCAACTACGGTAAAGGTCCCCTTAACTGAATACCAGCGCTGCGAGTTCATCGATTCCATCAGATTTCAATTCCATGCACCGGTTCAAAAGATAAAAAAACCGCACGTATGTTTGTTGAACGTACCCGAAAAAAACTTCCGAAATTGATTCCTAGCACACCGGGCCTCGGAAGCAGGCATCTTCAGAAACCGCGGACTCGTAAATTTCCAATGAATTTTAAAAAAAATTCCTTGAAATTTCAGGGTTTTTACATTACCCCCACCGTAGGGCTTCATGTCCCCATAAATCAATAAGACACAATAGGAAAACAAATGAGGGTACTGAGCATGCATCTGAGCCTCCCACTCCCATGTACTCTCCTGGAGGTTCTCGTGCTGCCAGCGAACGCACACCAGAGGAATCGACCATCCATGTAGGACCCGCTCTTGTCGATCCTCGATATCCACTGGGACCTCCATGAATGTCGCCCCATCATCAATGTCCTTCTCCCCATGGTCGATGATGTGGGATGGGTCTTGCATGTATCTCCTCAGCTGAAATATGTGGAAGACGTCGTGCACCCGGTGCAACAGAGGTGGGAGGGCCAGGTGGTAAGCCAACTCACCTACTCTGCTAAGGACCTGGAATGGTCCAATGAAATGCAGAGATAACTTACCACCTCAGAAAAATCTCTATAGACCTCATCGAGGTGAGACTCGTAAGAAGACGTGATCTCCATCCTCGAACTCCAATGGTCTCCGTCTCCTATCAACATAGGACTTCTGTCTGCTTTGTGCAGTCTTCCTCTACTCCTAAATAATCTGTACTTTCTTCATCATATCCTGAACCATCTCTGGTCCTACAAGTACTGACCCCCCTGGGCCAGTCCATCATAGTGATGATCTGCAAGGTTGGTCGTACAGTTCATCGTATGGTGCCATCCCGATGGTGGAGTGGTAGCTGTTGTTGAACGCAAACTCCAGAAAGGGTATGTTATCTTCCCGGCTGTGAATAAAGTCTAGGACACATGCACAGAGCATGTCCTCGAGAGTCTGAATGGTCTTCTCAGTCTGAACATCCGTCTGCGGATGGAATGCAGTGATCAAGCGAAGCTATGTCGCAAAAGCCTCTTGTAACCCCTTCCATAGACAGGAAGTGGAACGAGCATCTCGATCGGAGACGATAGTCGATGGTACACCATGATGTTGTATGATTTCACAAACATAGAGGCATCCCAGGCTCTCCACTGAGCCCTTCTCTCTGATCTGTAGAAAGTGGGCCGACTTGGTGAGTCGGTCAACGATCACCCAGATAGAGTTGTGTCCTCTGGATGTACGTGGATGTCCCATTATGAAATACCTAGATATCCCATCCCACTTCCACTCTGGGACCTCTAAGGGATGAACCAAGCCTGTTGGAACCTAGTGCTTCGCATTCACTTGCTAAAAATTGAGGCATCGCGAGACACACTCTTGTACAGCCTTCTTCATACTCGGTCACCAGTGCTGTCGTCTAAGGTCCTGTTACATATTCGCCTCTCCTGGATGTACCGCTATAGGGGAAGTGTGGAACTCCTTCAGAACCACCTCCTGTAGTGAAATCGGTACCATGGTATTTCCTCTGAAGAGGATGACATGCTCCCCACCTTCAGAAAATCCATCAGGTGCCTCCCCTGAGGATATCTAAGCACATCACGTCTCACAGTCAACGTCCCCACACTGTGCCTCTCTGACACGCTGAAGGAGTGGAGGAGTGACTGTGAGAGACTACAAAAAGGTTTCTCTATCTCTATCCACAAAGGATATTTTCAACGTGGCCAATCGCTCTGTCACCTCTCATAGCAGCTGAATTCCTGATCTCCTGCTGAGAGCATCTGCTACAACGTTCCCCTTCCCAAGAGTATAGACTATCTCGAAGTCATAGTCCTGTATAAACTCGAGCCATCACCGCTCTCTCAGATTCAGGTCCTTCTGTGAGAAGATATACTTGAGACTCTGATGTCATAGTAGACTGTAAAGCGCATTCCCATCAGATAGTGCCACCACATATTCAAGGCGAAGACCACTACTGCTAACTCCAGGTCATGGGTAGCATAGTTCTTCTCATGTTGTCTCAAATGCCGTGAACCATACTGAATCACTGCTCGCTCCATCATCAGAACACACCTGAGTTTGGTCCCTGATGCGTCGCAGTAAACAACGTACCCTACACCCTCCTATGGTAGCCTCAATATGGGCGCACTGGTCAATCTCTGCCTCAGCTCCTGAAAGCTCTGCTGGCATCTCTCTGACCACACGATGGGTTTCCCCTTCTTCATCAACACTGAAAGTGCTGCTGCAACTCTATAGAAATCTGGCACAAATCTCCGATAGTATCCAGCCAGACCTATAAAACTCCGAACCTCTATCACACACCTGGGTGGCTCCCAAGCAAGCACTGCCTCAATCTTCACTGGATCCACTGATACTCCAGCCTCCGAGATGACGTGTCCGAGAAAGTGGAAATCTCGAATCCAGAACTGGTACTTTCAGAGCATAGCATAAATCTGGTGCTCTTAGAGTTTATCCAGTATAACCCGCAAGTGGTAAGCATGCTCCTCCTCAATAGTCGAGTAAATCAGTATCTCTTCGATGAAGACTACAACAAATCGATCGAGGTAAAGCTGGAAGATCCTGTTTATGAGACTCATGAACTCTTCTTGTTCTTTTGTTACGCCGAAGGGCATAACCAAGAACTCGTAGTGGCCATAAAGACACCTGAAGGATGTCTTTTGCACATCCTCATCTCGAACACTGAGTTGGTGATAGCCTGACCTGAGGTCTATCTTCGAGAACTATCATCCCCCTTGAGCTGATCAAAGAGGTTGTCAATACTCGGGTGTGGGTACTTGTTTTTCACGGTCACCTGATTCAGGTGACGGTAGTCGACACACATTCGCAAGATCCCATCCTTCTTCTTGGCGAACAAAATTGGTGATGCCCAGGGTGAAACCCTGGGTCGGATAAATCCCTTCCCCTACAAGTCCTCCAGTGGTACCCACAGCTCACGAAGCTCGGCGAGAGCCATACGATATACTGGAGTTGATATAGGTGATTTCTTGGGTTACAAATCAATATAGAAGTCTGCCTATCTACGATGAGGTAGTCCATGAACATCATCAGGAAATACATCTGCGTACTGATCCACCACAATAGGAAAACTCATACTCCACACATCAACCACTCCAAGGATGAGACTAGCCAACTAATGTGTGATCGGCTACCCCCTCCTCTGCATAAGTCCATCCAGCACTGCAAAGGATCCTTGCTCACCGGTGAAGGTGAACCTGGTCCCATCCGTGCAAACACACCGTAATTTGCGCCTAATACAATCAATCTGAGCATGAACTGTGGATAACTCGTCCATACCCAAGATGACGTCGTATGGCCTCAAAGCAGCTACAAGAAGATCCCTGAGGAAGCTCTATCCTCCTATAGTATGCTCACACTACCGGCACTAGTGTGTAATCGTCGAGTTTGCTCCTGCAGGAGTCTCTAGTCGTAAATATAGAGCCAATGGATTTGTCAGAATCTCTGAGCTTCGAACAAGGGCAGCGATAATAAAATAATGACTTATACCTATGTTTATAAGTAATATAGCAAGGGTGGAGTAGACACAGATAGTACCTAGAATAAGCTCAGGTGCGACGTGGTCGTACGCCTCGACTGCCTGGAGCTGAGCCTGCCTCTGTCCACCAGCTCCCTGTGGTCGGGGTGGACCTCCTAGTGGTGGTGGTGGTAATGCCTCGAAATGTTGTCCACCACCCACTACTCGGCCAGCTCCTCTGCCATGTCTGCCTTCTCCCGGTGGACCACCACAGTCAAACCTCTACCTCTGCCTGGGAGGTCTCTCTACTGTCTGGTTCTCGTCTGTATGGCGGGTTAGGCATTAATGAGCCATGTGGCCTTGCCGGCCACATGCATTGCACTGCCTTCTCCTCGCAAGTATGGATCTGTTTCATGTGCCCCGCACAACTGAACCTGTATCCTGATGTCGCCCACCTGATGGACTAGTCCTCTTGGACCTATGCATCAACTTTATACTTCCGACTGCAGAATACTCCGCTACATGTCGTCCTGTGGTGGGTCTTGCCGCTAGTGACTAATCAGTGAGAAAACTCTCCACTGGAAGGGCTCGCTCCAGCACACCCCCTGTGTCGGGATGCAGAGGGTAATGGTCGAAGCCCTGATCTCATGCTTGAGTCCCTGCTCTAAGGTCTTTTCCCAGAAGAATGGTTCCCATACCATATCTTTGGATTAGCGTGAGAGGTCGGTGAACCTCGCTGAGTAATAAGCTACTGTCATGTTGCCCTGATGTAGATGAAGTAACTCCTGAATCCGCACCGCAAAAAGGGTGGCTGGAAAAAACACCGAGCGGAAGAGACTCTCAAAGTCTGTCCAGGGTAAAGATGCCTCATAATGCACCTGGAGCATTAGAATCCACCATCTACCTGCTTCTGCGTGAAGGAGACTCATGGCAAGGATCACAATAAGGTCGGCTGGTATCCCTACGAATATGAAAACTCTGACGACGTCCTCCAGCAAATCCTCAGCTGTCTGTGGGTCCATCTCTCCTCAAAACCTGGGTGGCCTCTGGTGCTGGAACATGTGAAACGCACTCAAGCGGCGTGCACTCTCGGCTTCTGGGGCTGGTGGTATCAGTGGTACAACAGTTATAGGTGTCGCTGGTACATTTGCTGTGATGGGGCCCTGCACCGAGGCCTCGTCGCTCGATGGGCTACCATCTCAAACATAACTTGGAACCTTAGCTAGATGCCTTCGTGGGGCCATCCTGAAAAGAAACAGGTGCACCACGGTCAAACAGCATACCTGGTGAGCTGACACAAAATAATTAAAAAGAAAACATTTCAATGGAAACACACACGCAATCAGTGTTTTCGTGCACTATGTCAGAAATCAGAGGTCAGGGTCCTGGTGTATGGATACGTCGGCCGCCACACCAACAGTGGACTCCCTAGACTGAAAACCACAGTAAATACTCTTAACACTATTTCTTCACAGAAATAATGATCAGAGTCTTGAGTTCTCTGGTAGAACCGACTCCTCTGATACCAATTTGTCACGACCTGTTCTCGGAACCCATGCCGTGAATACCCCAAGCCCACCTTCCATAGGCCAGGGGATGGCGACTAACACCAAAGGCGTAAATCCCTAAGCTGGGAAGGCATTGAATTTATAAAAGAAAAAAAACACAACAGAGTACGCAACAGGAAGTAAACACTAATTAAAACTGAATACAATAGAGTGTGGAAAGTAAATGGGCCAGTATAAAACCCAACAGTGAAGTACAATACAACTGAAAATATTGTACAACTGCTGTAAAGTAAAACAGAAACTACTGAGCCGTCCTTCAGAAATCCCACCTAAAGGGTGGGTACAGATGGCCTCCTCAACACCTCGTGTCCATATGTCTGCTCCGTGTACATCTCTCGAAGTGGTCCACCTCCACGTACCGTGCAGCTCTACAAGTATCTACATCGATCAGTGATGTCTGTCGTCTGCATCCAACACAACGTAGTGCGGGCATAGTCCATGCAGGGGTGTGTATATGATACTAAGTAGGGACCCCAAGACCCCCGATGGTCTCCCAGAATCCACGAAGGATAAACCACAGAAGAGAGATACAATCACAAAATATCAACCAACCCTACTTAGGTATATTCCCATACATATTCATAAGTTATCAACCAAAGTTCAGCTCCAACTCTTGAGCCCAAGCACAACCCAATCCACACAGGAAGTAAAGTCATCCACATCGATGATAATGATTGAAAGTCAAGACTCAGCTCACACTGGTATACATCTTTCGCATAGAGATAGAGATGATCAGATGTAGTTTTTGATTCATCTAAGCTGTCGGACCCACACATGATACAAGACCAGCTATGCTGTAGGACCCACATAGTATACAAGACTAGCTACTCTGTCGGACCCAAACAGGAAACAAGTACAGAGGTCAAACTGACGGACCCTCATAGGATACAAGAACAGTAGTCATCTCTGTCGAACCCAGAGAAGATCCCAGTACAGTATTTGTTGCTGTCGAACCCATAGAGGATTCTAGTACAGTAGTCGTTGCTGTCGAACCCACAGAGGATTCTAGTACAGTAGTCGTCGCATTCGCAGCCAGCTCAAGGGTTCCCGCACACAACACGCTCGATTCTGGGAGGGTTCGCTCCTTGAGAAAAGGGGTCGTTACATCAACTATCATGAAGTCTAGCGTTTATGTACCCCGAAGTTCCGTCTCATCAAAAAGAACCCAACGCGACAGACAGCGCGTCAATCAGACACCTGGTTTGAGAGTTATTGGGTTTTCCGTTCCAGGGGCCCAGTTAGAATTACAATCATTCCAAACACGGCCGTTTTTTAAAGTTTTCCAAAACTCACATAAAGTATCGCAAAAGGACTGCCTCATCGCAAGGGTCCCATTACCGCAGATGGCGCGTCGTTCGGACGTGCGATCTTGAAGATATTCATGTTTAAGCGTAATGGGCCCGACTCGTCAAGCCCAGTGGGCTGGCGGGTCGGCCCGACCGGGTTTGGCGGGTCTGACTCGGCTTAGGGATCGTCTCGGCCCAATGGGGCGTGGCCCGGTCGAGGGGGAGGTGGCCCGGCCCAGCGGGATGCGGCCCAGCCCGGTGGGGCACGGCCCGACCCGCGCAATGGTGGCTCAACCCATGGCTGGTCGCGGCTCGACCAGCTGATCGAGTAGAGCTTGGGGTGCAGCAATCGGTTTTATGAAATGGCGGCGCCGCCCATCCTGCCTGGCCGGCTGATGTCGGGCGGTCTTCACCGGCGCGAACGGCCCACACGGCGGGCTGCTTTCCTCCCACGCAGAACCTACGGGTGCTGCAGCTTCTTTCATCCCGGCCATCTGGCGGTCGGCCGGTTCGCCCGCCGAAGCGGTTTGCAGAAGCGGGCCGCGGACCTCCGAAGTGTGGCGCCAAGAGGTGCCGCGGTTCTCCATCTCATCTAGCTTTAGCCGGCCAGTTTCTCCAACCTGGTCATTTGTGAGATGGTCCAGTTCTTCTTCGGCCGTGCGGCCCTGGTTGCGGGCCGCGATTCTTCTCCACACGGCCGGCACACGGCCGCCGCTTCTTCCTTACACCTTGGCTCGTATGTCTGCGGCCCCTTCCTTCCTCTAGCGCGGTGTGACGGAACCGCGCCCTACCGGTTCAGCCACCGTCATCAACTCGAGAGAAAGAACGGAGGGTCAGCGGGCCATGTTTGTTTGTCCCACTCCCTCCGTGTAAGGTGGTATCAAAAGGCCAATTTCTAACCATATAAAATGAGGAATGATGATTTAATTTAAACAAGACAAACCCCTACCTCAATTTAAGGTTCATTCTTTGTAGTCGCGGAAAACGGTGTCGTGGAAGATGGTGTCGTGGATGTCGGGCTTCGCGGAAGATGGACATCGATTCCATTGACGTCGGGGTGTGTCCAAAGAAGAAGGGTTGTTGGAGAAATCCCTCGTGTTCTTCGTCGAAGAGGAAATAAGTTCTTTGTTGGAAGAAAGTCCCCTCCAATTTCTAAAGCTCCCCAACACAACAAAAGCCAACCCAAAAAATAATATCTTAGCCTATTATTTTATCCTTAACATGAATTTTCAAATTAATTCAAAAGGTTGAGGAAAATAATTAATTTCATGCTAGACAATTAATTTTGAGGGTGTTGGCAATATTCAGAGAAAAGGGAGGTGGAGAATCCACATTAAAAGAGAGGAGTTGTCAAATTAAATAATAGGGAGTTAATGGGGAGTTTAAGGGGAAGTTGAAGGGTTAGGGATCCTGTGGGCCCCACCACCCTTATCCTCTCATGGTATGTTATGTGGGGTGTGGGCCCCACCTATGATTCTTTTTTGGTGGAAATAACAACCACTAAATAAATTGGGTAACACAACAATTATTTCAATTTAGTATGAATCCCCAAAATTAACATTCAACCTACATAAAACTCAACTACCGTAAAGGTCCTCATAAGAAAATACCGGCGCTGCAAGTTCATCGGTGCCCTAGGATTTCAATTCCGAGAACCGGTTCAAAAGATAGAAAAACCGGGACGTACGTTTACTAAACGTACCCGGACAATACTTCAAAAATTGATTCCGGGCACACCGGGCCTCGGAATCAGGCACCGTCAGAAACTGTGGACTCGTAAAATTCAAAAAATATTATGAAAAAATTTTCATTGAAATTTATGGGTCTTTACAAATTCATAATCAAATAAAAGTGTCCAAAAACCTAAAAATGTAATGATATGTTGATAAATTCTTAACCTAGGATTTTATATACTAGAAAAGCATCAAGAATGAATGATAAAACATGAAAAAATTAGAATAACTTTGTCAACAATTTAGGGAGGTGGATGGTTCATGGTTTATAAGAAAGACTAAATCAATGGATAAAAACACAAACTCTTCCCATGTTCAATACATGAAGATCATAATAATATTTTAAAGCATATAATTCCCATTGGAATATCACATTCCCCCCAAAATTTAAATTTTCCTCGTAATGGTGTAACTCACAAAAATATTTTCCCTTCAATAATAATAAGTTACTTAATCCACTCAATAAGAATACATAAAAGATCAAAACCCATAATAAAGTCAATAATTTGACAATGATTTCTATCATGGGTATGTAATCTATGGTAACATATGGTTCAAAAAGGCCTCCCACACCCCTGATGTTCCCATCAAAAAATCACCAACACCTAGGAGGGCATAATATTTCAAAAATACACATATTACTAGTTAACTGAGTAAATTCCCCTAGTTTATCCAAGTATAAAATGAAATTTCCCAAACATCCATGTCTATACACAATAGGTAAATACACTCTTTTAAGGGATATCACCCAATATATCAGAATTGAGATGAAACTGTTAATAACAAAACTGGAGGATATTAAGGAATAAAAAAAAGACGGTATCTAACAAAAACCATAGAATGACACCCATTGATAGAAATAAAATTAACATAGAATAAAAATATCCCCCAATAATCTCATGGATTCTAATATTTGAACCCACACAATATCTTAGAGTAATATGAACAACAAATAACTACAGTCATTCAAAAAGGAGGCTTAGTATTCAAGAGTGCATATCCACTATGAACAAAAAAAGAGTTCAAAAGAAAAGGAACCTATTTTGACATCATTAATAAAAAATGAACAAAACCATGTTAAAAAACAATTCAATAAAAAATATTAAAATTTTATCCCAAAAATAGAAAATACACAACAAGATAAATTCATGCAGTTTCCACTCCCACATCAGGAATAAAAATATGGATCAAAATCTACTACATCCAACAACCAGGAGCTAAATGATCTTCTAATACAAGAATAAAATTAACCTCAAGGCCAATATTTGGAGTCTTGTTATCATGATGAACCTACTACCACATAGTCAAGAGCTTATCATCCCGACCAAAACATTCATTTCTAGCCACCCAATATACAAACCATATTATGGTGACACAAACAACCACACCATTTACAAATTGTGGGATCTTTCAAACATGACCTCTTATAAGGATTAGGTTCTTCACAATAGATACAATTTGTATGCCTCTTCTTTTCTAATGAGTTTTTCCCCTTTGAAACACTAAAAAGCCTTTATTCATTTCATGTCATTTTACTAACTCCAATTGGGGTGAAAATCCATATTTTGTATCTATAAATAAGATATAAACCAGGAATCATGCATGATAGTTAAGAGGAATGGGTGAAGAAAATTCGTAAAATATATAGCCTTACAAATTTTATCACCAATATTCTTATGTATGAAACATACCAAATCCTAGAATTTCATGGAATACTCCGCAACTGATAGCTCATCTTTACCAATTCCCAAAAACTCTTTATCTTTCTCCTTTATTACCACAATAAGATAATTCATCCAAATAACGATTGAATTGAACAAATCCCAAGATATTATTTCTTGTATATAATATGGAATAAAAATTTCCCACAAATTAAAGAGGGATTCTTAAATAATAGTAGATAAACATGAGCTTTAGAGTATTATGAGTCTTGAGAGAATAAAAAATCTTACCATATTATTCAAGCCACTTTACTTCCTCGAGAGAAATGTTTTTTCATTTATATGAAGGCATATGAAAATTAAATAATTAATGGATGGGGTTCAAAGGATGCATGGTCTCTGGATCCATGACATGATATAGAGTATTGGAGGATTAATTAAAAAGGGATTCCACTTTTAGAAAACATGAAGGATGACTATAAAAACTGTTCCAGTGAATGACCCTTCTAGCTTTCTTGGGAATCATCCACGGGTAAATTTATGGGAATAAAAAAATATCAAATTTGGGAATAAACATTTAAAAAAATACTAGAATACCTAAATATTTCAAACACGTCTTAATCCACTTTATTAGTCCTTCGTAAATTTAATACCACCTATTATTTCTATATTTATAGAACATTACTTTTTATTTTAAAAATTATAAATATTATTATAAATCCATTAATGTTTCAAAATTTCATTACCAGTTCATGAAACTTATAAAATGGTTTCAAAAACGTTTATATCATTTTTGAATTATCAAATCCATTTTATTTTTTACATCTATTAAAATTCAAAAATTTTTCATAAAATATTTTTTTCACATCACACAAGAGTCTTTGAAAATAAATTATCCTAAGAAAAATATTTCATAAGACACAATTAATATTAATTGAAAACAGTTTATAGGGAACATAACAAAAACATGTTTTTAGAAACATTTATGTTAAATAATTGGATTTGAAATCATCATCAAGGGATTAATGTTGAAACAACTAAATAAAAAAATGAAATAAACTACATCCACAGCTCAATTAACTAAACTTACACAGGTGAAGACTTCTAAAAAAAATGACAAGGAGTCCATTTTTAGAACAATGTTAGAACTGTGTATGACTTAGTAATATGGTCTAGTAAACAATACACTACCCTCACAACTATTCATGGATTAATTTTCAAAACAGTTAGGTTGATTCCTAATTGCTTACAAGAATGTGGAAACATGGTGTGAATATGGTAATTCTTTCTTTCCAGTATCAATACTTAGAAGAGATTAGGCAAATAAAATATATAACGATAAAGAATATAAATCCCATTTTTTTTCAGGAATCCAACAACTCAAAGAAACACTCATGTCCCCACATCCCTAGTATCTTATGTTTCATCATGAAGAATTAGTGATCAATAACCTACTAAAAACTACCTTTCAAGTCCAGAATCATTATTATTATCAATTATACCATTAATAACCCCAAATAACATATTGTATATCAAAGATAAGTTCTTAAATTAATTATAAGACCTATTTCAATAGCATATTTAATAAACTAACCTAGAATACCGTCCAAACCTATATCTGAGCCAATTTTACACTAACTCAAAGTGAACTAACAATCTCCACGGGACATTAATATGAACTTTTTCATCAATAAATAACTATTGGAAAGGATTTTACCCACAGAAGATTATAATAAATAGTGTATGCTCTGTAAACATCATCATATACCAATATCGGTATAATTATATCATGTACATAGATACGATACCAAAAATGAAATAAAAAAAATACAAAATACACATCTCTTGGTTGCCCACGACCACCCACAATGTCCCATGTCACCCACCCTTGGTCACCATAGCTCATACCAACAAATTAAGAAGATACCAAAAAACCATCTATATGATTACATTGGCTAAAAAAAGCATAGAGTACTTGAAGGGTATAAATCAAGGTGCTGAATTGGATTCCACCAAATATTATATGTTATTAGTTCATAGAGTAATTCAAATATGATTAAATAAGATTACAAGAAATATAGTATTAATATTAGTTAGAAAATATTTTTTAACCTATTAAATTCATTTATCTTACCAAACTTATAAAACATATTATTCAACATTTAATAAAAAAAATATTTCATAAAACTATTTGAAACTCATATCACAAGATTGATCCAGATTATCATTAAAAGATAATAATACAAACTAGATATCAAAATTTTAACAAGATCCAGTATAATATAGTCAAGGTTCCCAATATAAATAAAAAAATCATGTAAGTAAAATCTGGTTTCTAGTGGTGATAGCGAATGAATTCTTGTAACGAGTTAAAGTAAATTGATGTCATGGGAAACAAACATGGTATAAAATTAATTCCTCCACAGAATAACTAAAAAATAACCATGACTAATCATCATGAATATATATAGTCTCACAAGTCACTAGAAAATAAGTTACTTGGACACCTGCTTCCTTAGACAAATATACGTTGTCTAAACCATTCATTTTCTCATTGGGTCCTCTAGACAGGGTGTGAGTCCTATAATGATTCCAATATCTTTGTTATCCAATTTAACTATCAAATTTACCATGAAAAGTAAAATTTTATGAGTGAGATAATAATGTTGTGTGGATTACGTAGAGATCCTTATCTATATCAATAATGGGATCAGGTCCTCAAATCACTTCTCACTATCACCACAAACTACCTAAAATGAAATAATTTTTTTTAAACAGCAACCAGTGGGAATTATATGAAACATGATATATTATAATAAGGGACTATTATATGATATTATCACCAAATGTTTATCACCTGACTGTTAGGAATCAATAATTTAAATTGAAAAAACTTTTATACAATTCTACAACAATAGTTTATTCATTCCCTCTTCCCTTCAAATATCATCATAATGATTCTAAATGTGTCTTTAAAATGGTAACATATTTTAAATCAACAATAAATAATTAAAATTAAGTATAAAAATTTAACGGTTTGAATAAATAACAAAACATTGTTTTACACCCTCTTTAAACATGAATAAATTAAATATTTAAAATCACTAAGGAAAACAAATT